>CM063515.1:11474152-12829152 GCA_032199755.1 Ambrosia artemisiifolia | reverse complement strand
AGTTGTGAAAATATTTCGAGTTTACTAATGGCGTATGATTAACGCATTTATTTTAAAAAATTATGAACGAAATGGCTTGTTGGTATAGACTCTGCTGCATAAGATGGAAGAATCATGAAGAAGATGGAAGCAGGGAAATATAGAGAGAGAGAGAGAGAGAGAGAGAGAGAGAGAGAGAGAGAGAGAGAGAGAGAGAGAGAGAGAGAGAGAGAGAGAGAGAGAGAGAGAGAGAGAGAGAGAGAGAGAGGGAGGGAAAGACTTGGGAAGTGTGTAAGAAATTTTTTATTATATTTTTGACACATGGCGGTCGGCTAGTGGTCCACCATTAAAGCTTTACGGAGACGTCTTGGGATTCGGGAACCGTCTCTCCAAAGACGTCTGAGGTGGCTATTTTCGTAAAAACTCTTGGTCAATGGCTACTTTCGTCATTTTCCCAGATGCGGGAGGGTTATCTTGAGAACGCTAAATATCACGAGAACCGTGAGACTAAATTAGAAAACCTATCAAGATCATTTATTTTCAATACAAACTTATTTATAATTAAAATATAACATTAAAAAAGGAATTTTCATTCCAAATTATTCATCTTTTCTTGCAAAAACATTATAAAATTAACTTTTTACACATGTGTAAAAACAATTTATTTTCGTATACGTTTGAATTGTTCCACGTAAATTGTGTTTTTGAGATTGTACTTTAATAATAAAGACAAATTTAAAAAGAAATTTTGAATTTGAATGGTTTTAGATAGCGTTCTCGCAGTTCGCTCGAAATATATGTGTTTTCAAATTAACTTTCCCCTTCCCAGATATCTATATATATAGGCCATTACTAAAAACCGAGTATACTCTACAATTCTGAAAAAGTTAAAAAAAAAACCCTCTAATCCTGTATAAATGAAAAATATCATACAAAACAACTATATATATCATGCTTTTAAAAATGTTGCTATAAAGAGAAAGTGAGTGAGCCAAATTAGAAATTTTTTAGGGAGTGAATAGCCAAAATCGTCCATGAGGTTTTCTCATTATTGCTAGATCCATCTAAAAAAAAAGTTTTTTTCTCACCTGAGCCACTAACATTTCTCAATTATTGCTAGATCCGTCCAAATCGCTAACATGGTTAAAAACTAATAAAAATAGAGGGGTAGTTTGGTAATATATGTCCAAATATTTTATTATTTTTTAAAAAGGTTTTATATGCTTTAGTCACTCTTCAGCCTATCGCTACCAATGACCCTATAGCTAAATATTTTTGGTTTGACCCATTTGAGATAGAAGTTAACCCAAATCGACTTGTTCATAATTAAAGAGAGATATTTATGCATTGAAGCAGACTAAAACAAAGCATGATTAACTTTCTTAACCATGTCCTAAATTTTTCTGTTGCATACCAATCATCCTTTTCAAAAACAAAATGAACACTGCATTTTCGGGTAAATATGACCATTTTATTTGCAACAAAAATGGTTAGGGAAGTTAAAAACATAAAATAAAGTAATTCTAAAGACAGATTAAAAGGAGCTTCACTAAAATTTGTAGGCAGAACTTAAAGCAATATATTGGTAAACCATATTTTACTTATTTGTCCTTGCATAGGGTGAATAAAACATTGGCATGAATTTGATCGTATGTTCGTGGGTATGTTGAAACCAAAAAGCTTCACACCTGCACCCAATAAAATAATTCAAAATATCACCAATGAAGCTTAGCAGCCTCCTTGATATTTTTCTGTTCTTGCTCAAGATCTTCTTTTTCTTGTTGCCATGATTTGTAATTGTTTTTCCAATTAATTGGTGGACCCAAAAGCACCCAAATATTCCAATCCTTCCAATCAGCATCCATATTGATTGAATATGTTTCTGTTTTGAATGTTGATCGAATATTTTTTTTGTTTGAATGTTGATCGAATAGGGTTTAGTGGATTAAGGGAATGGTATTTTGTGTTTGAATGCAGAGGGATGTTTGGGGTTATAAAGGGGGGAAATTACATAAATATCCCTACAAGTTAACATACTTTTTAACCATGTTAGTGATTTGGACGGATCTAGCAATAATTGAGAAACGTTAATGGCTCAGGTGAGAAAAAAACTTGTTATGGATGGATCTAGCAATAATGAGAAAACCTCATAGACGATTTTGGTTATTCACTCTTTTTTAGGACATTAAGGAGACAAGGAGAATTATTACAATCACTAGGTAGCGATGCTTTCGACATCATCTACAGTCTCGAAATGACCACAAGACATCTCTCACTACCACCACCACGTAAAGATTAATCTCTCCAAACCCTAAACATATAGAAATACGCATAGGCATACGCATACGCATACACATATGAATAAATATTTACATCACTGATTTTTATATCAAGATTATTAGAAATGTGCTTCATGTAGATCTTACAATGATTTTGTGAATTTTGTGAGATCTTTTGATGATTCTGTGAATTTTTGTGAGAAATATATCTTTTCATACTAATATTTTTCTACGAAAGATTCTCGGTTCAACGTACGCGTCCAATTGACCTTCTAGTGTTTCTGTCACTCCTCGTACTATTCACTTCGTCTTGTTGTGGGCTGCTAACACATATAAATACATCATCCATGCCTTTCAAAAAAATATATGAATACATCGTCAACATACGTTTAACTAATTAAGTACAACATTAAACTCATATAAGTGACGATGAATCCCATATCAGAAACAAAAGAAGAGTCTTCAACAAATGAGCCAAAGTATAGAGGTGTCCGTAAGAGGAAATGGGGTAAATGGGTGTCCGAGATTCGGCTAACCAAGAGCCGAGACAGGATCTGGCTCGGCTCATATGACTCTCCAGAGAAAGCAGCTAGAGCTTTCGATGCAGCCGCTTTCTGTCTTCGTGGCAGCTCAGCCAAGTTTAACTTCCCTGACCAAGCGCCCAACATTCCTGGAGGCGCGTCTCTTTCTCCATCCGAAATACAAGCCGCTGCCGCTCGCTTTGCTAACTCAGCTCCAGCTGACTCCCCCGACATTCCTACGCACACGTTAGCCACAGGTTCAGCCTCATCACATGTGTTACACGATAATGAGACAGGTTACAATATATTTTTGGGATTCAATGACTATTTTATGCCATCCTCACCAATGATTGTTTATCCTGAGTTTCCTGATCATGATGACGAGAATTCGAGCGACGGAGATATCTCGCAAGGCCCATCATTCCTATGGAACTTTTAAGTAACCAAACCATTATATAAAATGTTCGTGTCCAAGTGGTTGATCGCTAGAGTTGCTGACATACACTAGCTTTAATGTGATTGTGGAGTACCTCATTTTTGCATACAAAGGGAGTCACTGCGTCAAATAATCTCGTTTTTGTCATGTTTAAGTTTTTCTTTTCCTCAATGCTTTGTGTCGAGGTCAATGTTTCAAAAGTAAACGTCAAATAATAATATTTTCATGTACTATGCATGCTATCTTTATATATTTTAAAGGGCTTAAGTTTATGTAGAAATAAATTAATGTACTAAGCGTAAACAAATTCCCTTACAAAAAGCACGGTGATGTTAGACCATCTCTAATGGGTGCATTTAGGATATGCATTTAGATGATATGGTAAATTCTTGGAAAGAATTACATTGAAGGAGGTTGACATTTAAGAGTAATGTATGTGGGTAAGTGTATTACATTTAGACCATAAGCTCGTGGTGGGTGGATGTGTGTGTGTGTGGGTGGGGGGGGGATGAAGTGTCATGTGGCACTTTTGGGTCCCACAAGAAAAAAGCCCCACGCTGGTGAAGATTTCCACGCCAAGGGGCTTCCCCTCCCCCCTTTTTCCATGCCCACTCCAGATGGTCTTAGGATATTGTGAGAGGGATGAGAGAGAAAGTGAAGAGAGAGAGAGAGAGAATAGGTATGAGAAAGTGGTGGCTTCTAGGTTTTTAAAGAGATAGAGGGAGAAGTGATGGTGACCACTGACCAGGTGTGTCGTAGAAATCGGTGGTTGGTTTGGTGGTGGCTGACGGTGGTTTGTAGTGGCTGACGGTGGTTTGTGGTAGCCACCTCGATACAATCACGAAGCAAAACGAAACGTACGGCGCGGAGCGCCGGGAATCCACTAGTTGTAATTACATCTAACCTCTATTTTTCATAAGAATAATTACGTTAGGTATACTCTAGAGTAATTACTCTAGTTATATAATTGAGTTTGATTAATATATATACTTGCATAAATACACTAGTTAGACTATCCGTTGTGGCTAGAGGTGAGCAATGGCTCTATCCTTTCATATTTAGCCACGTAAGCGCCCAGTTGGCAGGGTGATAAAGCTCTATTTCGCTAGCCTGATGGTGTTGTGGCTAGAGGTGAGCAACAGCTTTATCCAGTTTTTATTTATTTTTTTATTTTTTTTAAACTTTGTTATTTTAAATTTATAATAATTAAATTTGTAACACAAATTAAATAATAAACGTAAATTTTTCATTAATAATAAAATTAAAAACACATAGAATAATAAAAAAAATAAACTACTTAAAACAAATAAACTACTATTCCTCGTCGATGTGGTGTTCTTGTTCCATCTCGTATTCCTTCACGAAATGCGCTTGTTCTAGTTCAAGTATCTTTCGACAAACCCATCCCCTGCATAAATTCAGGATGATCGATAACAGTTACACTTTTACTAACTTGCGAGTTAGGTCTCAGTCGACACAAGGTTTGATTGTACAAAAGACGCATTGTTACATGTCGGACTCATATTATTACATTATACAACTGTGATTGTTATACAAACTATTGTTATCTATTATATTCAAAAACCTCTGTATTCTCACCAACTATTTATAGTTGACCCCCCCATCTTTCCAACTCAACATGTTTCAGGTTTTACTTACTATTAGAAGTTGTACAAGTCTTGGATCATATATGAGCTTTGGGCCTAGTTTATATGAATCAAGTTTATGTAATTAATAATTGTATGACAAATTGTAAATCGTTTAATAATATTCAACTTTCATTTAGTACCATGAGCTATTGAACAATCATCACTACGTGACACCTCGATGTTTCCGCCATCTGTTGGGGTGTTACAACGCACATATCACATGATAACATAAAGTAAACCAAGACATTGGTTTTACCATAAAAGGTTAATCATAGCCACAAATAACGACAAAAAAGAACCTTTCCAACACATACAGTGTGTGACATACATGGACAGTGGTACAAGAAACACATAATCCATAGATGTTCAAGTCGGGTGAACAAATGCATGGTAAATAGGAAAATACATAGACTTAAGTTGCCTTTAATGAATATAGGGCATCCCATGCCAGACATTTCCACGTCAGACATAGTCCAATCTAGCTTTCAGACACCAGGTGAGTTTTACACGACCCCTTTTTCTGCTTTACATTTTCCGGGGGGGAAACGTGCGTACAATTTCAGTTACATTATGACTATATGTGAATATGAGACATTAAGGTTCATGATCCATAAAGCCATACATCACACCGTAACCATTAGCTATGGACTTAGCCACGAAATACCGGAATAGATCTATTGGGTTGACACCCCCACTCTTGGTCAGTCGCTCTAACCGGATGGCAGACATCAAAAGAGTGCTTGTATTTCACATATAATCATTGTCTTTAGTGTACCATGGGCGATGCACAACATGTGAAGGTTTGGTTATGGGCTCATGTCAGATCACATATTAATTATTGCCCTAGCTAGGCAGTAATTTAGTCGGTTTTGGATTACATGTCCATTTATTAAAAACCCGTGAACTCACCAACTTTATGTTGACCTATATTTTACATGCATGTTTTTCAGGTAACTAGCATGAGGTATGGAACTTGGAATGGTCGCGTGCGGGCATCATGGGATACTATCTTTTGAACCGTTCTTGTATTGTTTTAGTCATAAACATTTTCATACAACGGTTTTTATTTATGACAATTGACTTAAGGTTTGTAAAACTACGTTGTCTAATGGAGATCCCTATTTTAATTTAATCGATGCTTGCGTGACCTTTGTGCTTGGAAATCATTCGAAGTCGCCTCTCGTGTTTCCGCCTATGCGGGGTGTGACACTGCCGCTGCCTCCATTGTTACCGTTACCATTTCCTCCGTTTCCACCGTCGCGCTGCTTTAACTTCGGGCAATCCCTCTTAAAGTGCCTCGCTTAACCACGGTAATAACAACCCTAATAACCCTATGGAGCGGGAGCAATAACAACAGCCTGAACCTACTTAGGTTGAAGATTGACCCAGCAATCCTTAGCCTGATGACCAAGACGATTGCATCGATGACAACAGAACTTATCACAATTACCAACATGATGGAAACCACACTGATTGCACTTCGAATTCTTCCCAATATATCCACCTAGCTTCTTACCAGTAGACGACCCTGATGCTTCAAGCGTCTTTAATAGCTGTTGTGGCTGGACTGGCGTTGAATTCTTGCTAACATTCTCCCACTTCCTCTTACTGCTCTCAAGGGCTTTTAGATCAGTGCCCCTAGGAGGCAAAACACCCTCTTCCACCTTCTGATTGGTCAGCTTATGAGCTAACCTGATAGTAACCTAAATAGTAGTTGAATCATTTGCAGTCACCAATCCACAAACTTCCGGCACTAACCCAGCAATATAGTGCTCAATCCTCCTGTACATCAGAGTAGTCAGTTCCGGACACATAGTCGCCAGCTCATGATGCCTAATGGTGTACTCCTCAATCTCAGATCCCACCATCTTGTGGTTCCAAAGCTCATGTCCCAACTTCTGCACCTCATCCCGAGGGCAATACTCACAACGAAGATGATAAATGAACTTATCCCATGGCATGGCATTGGCTTCACCTAAGCCAAGAGTCTGGGTGGTAGAATTACACCATGTTAGAGCAGGACCTTCCAAGGTGCCTGAAGCATACATCACATGATTTTCAGCATGACAATTACACATCTCAAACACCGATTCCACTTTCCCAATCCACCTGAGCAGTCCCACTGCTCCCTCCTTTCCACTGAATGTGTGAGGCTTACAATCCAAAGCCTGCATAAGAGTCTGCTGCCAAAACTACTGCTGAAGCAGCCAAAACTGACAAGGCAAAGCATGTTGATGAATCTGCTAATGAATTGGCTGAAAAGACTGCCGAGGCTAAACAAATCAGGGCTGAAACCTTGGTAACAAAAGTAGAAAACCTTTCTAAAAAGAAGGAATTAGAACAGCATGAAAAGGAAAATGTTGGTACTTCTAAAAGGAAGAAGAGGCATGCTCAACATGTCAGACAGCCACCTTCAAAAACCAAAACCTCTGTTGCTGCTTCCACCAACACAACCACTGAACCAATTACCACAACATCCACCACAAACACCACCACTGCTTTAGCCCTGACCATAACATCCACACCATCATCCCCACCTCAAACATCTGCTGGTACTAAACAAGTGCCAACAGATGTTAACACACCTCAATCACCACCATCACCAACCATCTTGTACAAAAGGAAAAGGAAATCCAACTTTGTTGTACAAGATGAGAATATAGAAACCACCCCACCACCATCATCATCACAACCCATTCCATTTCAATCTTTTTCACCACACACTTCATAATTCACATCCAATCCTTCCACCACCAAATCACCATCTTCCACTATTCCATTGGCTACTCAGTATCCCCTTGAGCTTGACATGATCAAGGGGGAAATTCAATCCTTCTATAATACTGAGGATCCTTAACAACTATCTTTCCCATCTCTTACAAGTCTGAATCTGCCTAAGCCCAGAAATCTTGATGCGTATTCAAAGCAGAAAGTACAAAAGACTGACTTGATCATCAAAGAGAAATGCAAAGGGAAAGATGACAGGACTGCTCAGGGCATCCATTCAACAGAACTTAGCAAGTTAAGAAAGAACTTAGCAAGTTAAGAAGGATTGAAGACTTTGCTAAGGACCTGAGCAAGTCTATGTCTGCCAAGCCCATCAGTGGTGAAATGGTAAAGTTGGTCAGAGAATCTCTTCTAGATCAAATTATGGCAGCCAAACCTTACAAGGCCAAAAGAAAACACTTCACTGGTTGGACCATTCAAGCTCTTAAAGAAGAATTACAAAGAATTGAAGAACTAAACAAACAAAACCAAAAGGCTGCTGTTCCTGATTTCACAAAGGGGAAAGACCCTGTCAGAGCTTTGAGGTTTAAGAGAATGAGAGCTGAATTGGTAGAAGCTAACTATGGTGAGATGAAATCTGTGTCAAAGTGGTCTGAGTTAAGATTGGTGGAAACCTATAAGAAGCTGGAAGAATAAAGAAAGATTGATCCAACTCTTCCCAGAAAACTAGTTTACCCTGATGATGAAGATGTTTGGAGATTTCATCAGACTCTTTCTTTTGAAAGCTTACTTCCTTCTTTTGATGTCTCAATTGCTGCTAAAAGATAACACAAAAGACAGAAGAAGATGTCTGAAGAAGATCAGAAGAAGTTTGCTGACACTTTTGTGAAAGAAGGGATCTTCAACCAAGTTAGATATTTTTCAGATCTCATCAGTGAAGAACTGAGGAAAATCATTGGAAGACCTCCATCACCAAACTCATCCAAAATAAAGTTGCAGACCAAAAATTCCTCTGATTCAAAAATTCTAAAATGGAAGGTCAATAAAGCAAACCATGAATTGACTCTGCTCAGATCAGATGGAAGGGTTCACAGGCTGAGCATGGATGATGCATACAGTCTGAATGCAAATGATCTCCAAGACCTGCTCAGTTTAGAACTAGAAAGGGATGCTGATGACTTATTCTCTTTTGACTTTGAATTACAATTGAAAGGTCAAATTAGAGAAAGTCTGATGAGAAATAAAGATCAGCAATAAAGATGAGTTTTGGCATCATCTGTTCTAGGGGGAGATTGTTGGGTCTGCTGACCTGAAAAAGAATAGATGATTGAAAGTCAAAACATTCTACACTTCTGATTATCAATAAAACAGTACTTAATACAAGAATCCTTCCAAAAGGTTGTTGAAGCTAACTGCTGTTCTCCAAACAACTGATTGATTACAAAGTACTGATGATCAAAGAACTGATAAAGAAACAAGACAAAGTGCTGATGAAGACACAAGGTCTGTTGCAGCCAGCAGCACCTAGGCTCCAACAGATGTTTCGAGTCAACAGATGTTTACTCTTCAGTGTTGTAGATATCAGAGGTTTAGGCAATGTAACAATGCTTGTATCAACAGATGTTTTATGTTGTTATGTTAGTTAGTTGTCACTGTCTTAGGTGATGTCAGCTTAGGACATCAGAGCTTTCGTCTGTCTATAAATAGAACAGTGGTTGTACTGTTCTATTTATCACTTCAACATTCTCTTACACAGACAAAGTTAGTGAGTGATAAGGCTGAGGGGAAGAATTGTATAAGTTGTACTGAGAATCTGTGATGACTGATATATAGTACTTGTTTAAAAGCAATTGTTCCCTTTGTTATGATTTATAGTTTGTTTCCGCTGCACTTTCCATCCAGTTTATAATTCATTCATTTATTGTTCCATTACTTGAACTTTCATAACAAATCAAACTCAGATCCTGACAGTTTTACAAAAACGTTTCCATAAGTATGAAAGATCATTCCCGTTACTACTATGTTATATGAACGTTAGCTAGACGTTAAGTATGTTACTACTGCGATTGAAACAATTGCTGATGGTGTTGTTCCATAAGTGTGTACCCTTCGAACTACCGTTATCCCCGGTAGGCCCTGTATGTTCGAGACAATATGCACCCGTCCGACCTCCAGTCAATCCGGGTGGGGTTTGTCAAGCCCAATAGATCTATCTACATTTCTCCACTGCATACCCGTATTAGTGGTTTCCTTGGGATTTATACGAGTCACATAGTAAACAAATGAAAACAATAGTAAAACATGATCTTTAAGTAACAAAAATGTGTAGCATGTTTCTCCCCCACGAGAAAACGTGTAAAAGTCGGGTCGTGACACTCACCTTAGGTTGTGTTTCCTCAAAAATAGATTTACCATGAGTGATGACAGCCCCTAATACCGGCGACCTATCATAAAATGTTTATAAGTGTCTTGACTAATAACCTGTAGGTTAACTAGTCCATGATTGTCCAGACCATGACTATGTACGTTTGAATGTTTGACCTGACCACACAAGACAAGACTTGACATCTCGTTGGTGACCCGATCCACCATGTTAGTCAAATACAAGTAAACAAGTAATCATGAGTAAATACGCACCATATACGAATAACAATTCACAAAGTGTAGCATATAGTTAACATGATGCACATATGAGTCATAACGCGTGTTACCAGGTTCCTACACATGTCACAGGGTTTACAATATGTTTCTAGGTGTTAAAACATGTTATGAGGTTCTAAAACGCACTTCCGGTGTCAAAACAGACGCATAGGCATCAAAATATGTGACTAGGGTTAATAGTCATCTCCAAACTACACGACTATGAACCCTAGTCGCCTCAGACCAGATGACTATGATTCATAGTCGCCTGCTTTGCAGGCTTGTGTTCGTCTTGCGCATGAAACCCTCTAAATCGTATCCGAATCAAGTTGTAACACCCCAAATCAATCCCCAAACATTAAACAAACAATTCCCCATCAAGAATCCCCTAAATAATCACCCGTTTGTCACGTTAATTGCAAATATCTCTCAAAATGGATAATATTATGGATATGTCACATCAATGCATGAAAACTTTACCCTAAATGGCAAATAATAAGATTTCATCACAAAATCATATCCTAAACATCATCATGTTATTGCTACATCATTATAGCATAAGCCCTAACAACAATCAATCAACAAATCATCACATATCATCCTAAATCTTTCTAACACCTTCAAACGGGTCAAAACTCATATTATCTATAAAACATATCAAATAGCCATCAAAACTTGCGATAACCATCCTAATAACTATCCCATATCATCAACATATTGAATACATAAGAATCCCCATGTTTTAGATCTCATCAAAAACCATTTCAAGTTTGTGTTTTTATTAAAAACCATTGTGGATGTTCAGATATAGGTTAGAATCTGTTTTTCAAAGGTTTTCAAAGATAAAAACTTATTAAAACCAGATCTGGACCTTTATGGTTCAAAATAACAACTTAACATAAGCTTAGGATGAATAACACACCTTAGATCTTGCTTGGAAATGCTGATTTAAGCTTAGAAATGGTGGATTTAGGGCAAAAATGGGTTTCAGAGGTTAAGGATGGTGTGAGAGCACTTTGGGGCGAGTTGGGTTGCACAAATGATGTTTCGGAAGTCAAGTATGGTATTTATAGGTATTTCTAATATTCTGGGCCACTATGGTGCTGCAGGATGCGACTATGAATCATAGTCATCCCCTTTTCACACGACTATGACTCATAGTCGTCCCCTTTTTACACCAATATGAATCATAACCCCCCTTTTACACGACTATGAATCATAGTCTCCCCCTTTTTACGCGACTATGAATCATAGTCTCCCCTTTTTTACACGACTTTGAATCATAGTCTCCCCTTTTACACGACTATGAATGATCATAGTCGTCCCCTGCTTGGCTATTTGGTTTTTGGCGCGTTATTTGCTAATTTAACACGTTAATTAACGTATCCACATATCGGCAAGTTATATAATGATTGTAGAACACTTATTACTTCATAACTAACACGTTTACGTTAATTCACCAACTTCCGGGACTCGAGACTCATGTGTGTGCGTTTTTACCCAGTGATCCTCCGAATCACCAACCCTTGGACATATGTGCATAACCGACTTCCGATGATCCCCCGGACCATCGTACCAACTCCCGATGATTCCCGTAATCGCCGTAATGACTCCTGGTGGTTCTCCGAATCATCAAATTGACTTCCGGTGATCCCCCCCGGATCACTGAATTGACTCAAGTAGACTAGTTAAGTATGTTTAATGAATGTTTTGCTAAGGTAGACTTATACGTTTGATAAAAGCTATTAACCTAAGTTTTTCGGCTATCACAGTAGTAATTATTAATAACAAGAATCCATCACCAACGGGCTTAGGGCGCGTTTTCTAAATTATACGGGGCTTGAACATAATCGTGGAGTTAGGAGTTGGGTGAAAACAACTTGCCGACTAAATACACGCTATGAGTAATGACTTATATACATACATACATATATAACACTATAGGTATTTGTGTTGGATCGATTGCTATTGCTCTAGTTTGTGTGCTTTTGGATTTGCTATTGTGTTAGGTGAGTTTCACGGCCCCTTTTAAATGTTTTTAAATATTTTCTAAACAGGGAAAAGATATGTTTTAAATTGTGCTGTAACATTACGAAATATTGTTAAGTACTGTAGGTATTTGGGTAACGGTGAGCCTTATGGTGGGCAAACACCGTTGTGAAGTGTAACCAATTGTTCCGAAAGATAGTAGGAGGAACAATTCATGTAATATAGCCGTATGGTATAATGAATAGTACTATTGGTGCCCGACGAGGCCCACCCTCAACTGATTGCATCGGTTGGGTATTTTATATACTACGGGGTGCATTATATGTTGAATTAAGGTTGTTTGTACCATGAAACAACGTATATGTAAGCATGACGTATCAGGGTAGCTACTCCCCTCGGTCTATGGCATCCCCTAAGTCATAACCAAACCAAGACTTTGGTAAAAACTAAAACTTATGAACTAACCAATATTTCATATTTTGACATTTTTCAAACATATCTTTTAGGTGAATAACGTGGATGGATGCTTGGATGGATGGTGCAGGGATCGCAAGTTTAGTGTCGGACTTTTGTGAGGGGTTTTGTTTCCATTTTTCATAGTTTGGAATATAGATGGAAAACCTCCTTTGTGGTGTTTATTACTGGGTTGTACTCTGATATTTTTTGAAAACTACTAACCAACACTTAATAAATGTGATCTTTTGTAAATTAAATACGTTTGTGTTATTCTGGTCTCTGTTCCCTTTCTTGAGATTATGCCACATGTTTTCGCCTTAGGTGTGGCGTCACACTAAACCTAATAAAAACTAACAATTACTAATCCTAGTTACTACAGGTCCAAATCTCCTTTTAAAGCCAAAATCACTAAATCAAATTAACAATAAAAACTAATAAAAAAACGGACAATAAATCATTAAACCACAACAATCGTACACATGTAAATAATCAAACGCGAACACAAAGAGAACGTGGATCCGAGCCTTTAGGAGCAGAAGCGCAAGCTTCTTGATTAGGGTAACCAACACACGCATCTGATTTTCCGACATCTTCTAATTATGTCCCGGGGCAATCTGTAACATGAACAAACAAAAATTGAATTGATTAGGTCAAAATTTATAGAGATATTTAGTACCTGGAATTATCGGGCGTTGAAGTTTATGGAGCATAATTCAGAGAGATTTGTAAACAATTAACTCCAATTACCCATCTGGACCCGTTTTGATGGCCGAAAACGATAATCTTGCTGAAGATAGGGGTGGATGATGCCATCTCTCGCATGAGAGAAACCCGTAATTTTAAAGTGGCGATGAAGTTGTAAATGGGGGCTGGTGTTTTGGGATAAGATGCTTATATAGGAGCTGGTCTATGACACTAAATAACGACACACACAATGTGTGTCATAAATTTGCCATATTTTACAAACTATAACATTTTTTATGACATACTTTTGAATGTCATGAACTGACCGTGTGTAATAGTTTGCATGTCAAGGAAGATGTTTTTTCTAGTAATGACCATTTGAAAAGTATTCTTGTGTGTTTTTGGGTTGTTCCTTGATTGTTTTATTGTTGCCAAACTCTAACACTTTGATTCCACACTCGTATTTAGAGAAAACCCGTAAATATTAGATTCGGTTGGTGAGTCCATCGGTCCTACATTATGTGGCCATTGCTACCCTTTAGCCACACTTAATGGATTGCATGCTTAATTCCGTAAAAGATATTGATAGTCTTTAGCCACACTTTAAAGTTGCTACAACCATTAAACGACAATGTGGCCTAATGATACCTACGATGACTCGACCTTTGATCACACTTGAGTTGAAAAAAAAATCGTGTAGAGGAAGGTATATGGTCACGCTTTTTTGTGTAGACATGGCCCCTTTTGACGTGGTGTTTTGTTAGTAATTACCAACCAAATATATCCCTTGGTAATATGCCATCAGTGATGCTCATTAGCTTAGTGATCATATGTTTCTATATGTTTAAATTAATTTGTTATGTAGCTTAGTTGTCTGTGTGAAAGAGATGGAATTCTTGTGCCCCAAATTAAGCAAGAAATACAAATAAGACCATTTTGGCAAATGATTGTTTTGTCTTAGCGTACAACATGAACGCTATGTTCTTGATTTTATTTAAACAGAAAAGAAATGAAATGGAAGAAAAGAAAAGTTTGATTTTGTTCAAGAGTGTTTTTAGGGAAGGAAATGAAAGGAAAGAAAATAATATGTGTTCTAGAGCTTTATTTTTTTGGAAGGAAAAGGAAAGAAAATAAGGCAAAATTTCATCTTTTCAAATTGGAAAGAAATGGAAGGAAAAAAAAAGGGAAAGAGAAAAAAATAGAGGAGAAGGGAGGAAAATAAAGTAAGAGAAATGGTATGAAATCTCTCTCTTTTTATATCACTCCTTAAGTGAATTTAGAAACATAGAAAAAGTGTTTAGAAGTGCATGTAGAGGTCCCTCAAAAGTGTTCTCGTGAACGCGGATGTTAATTAGCTTGTAGTATGATGGAATAAGACATCATGATGATGATAAAAATCACGGTTTTCGTTATATTTGAACTTTAGGCTTCTTAGTGGGAACTCTTAACTTGTTCTAGAATGTTTTTAGGAAAAATATATAATATGTACAGAAAAAGTAAGATGTAGAACGTTAAGCTAAGAACATCAATATGCCAATGATGACTAGTCCTATTGGTCGGAGGTGAGAAGGTTTACACGCTTGCGTGATTCCTGTTTGGAAGGGTTCCCAGGTTCGAGTCCCGCCGTCCATAAAAAAATATACCCAGTAGATTTGAAAGGGACCTACGTGTAGGGAGGGGTTCAATCCTGTGATCCTATATAAATGAAAAATATCATACAAAACAACTATATATTTTTTTTGAACGGCAATTGGAATCACTCACGGATCATTAGAGTATTATCTTGCCACCAGTGTTATCACGCGATCATATTCCACCACCAAGTCACCAATTCAGGAGGAAACTCATAATTATGAGAAAACCCCCTTTTGAGATTCGAACCCAGGACCTTATAGTCCCTAAGTCTTATCCCACCACTAAGATGCCGCCGGGCTATAATTCATTTAACACAAAACAAAACAAATATATATATATATATATATATATATATATATATATATCACTAGATTATACCCAGAAGCGTCCCGAGTTTGAAAAATCTAATAAGACACATCAATTTTAACATGAAATATGAAAGAATAGGTTCCTTGACCTTTTCCATTGATTTCATCCCTATAAATAATACAATTTGTTCCACTATTTTTTGATACAGATAAATACAAATTAATACACATTTACATTCGATAATCATTGCCTAAATTATATCGGCTATTAAAATAAATTGATGCGCTTTACAGTTACATGCAGGCTAATTTCATGTAGCACCTAACCTAAAACAACTAACAATGTATCTCTAATGTTAACGCCTAACCTTAAACAATGTATAATTCTAATGTTAACATCTAACATAAAACAGTGTCTAATTCTAATATTAATACCTAACCTAAAACAATGTATAACTCCAATGTAACTCTAATATTAACACCTATTTTAAAGGCTAAAAAATGTACAACTCTAACAACTAATATTGATACTTAACATAAAACAATGTATAACTCTTGTAACGTATTCTGCTCTGGTTGAAAATAGAATTCATATTTACCGGTTTGAATATAATTAATGACTTGCTTATACATGATTAATTAATTACATGAGCACGTGTTTTTTCCTCTATGAATAAAACCCCCCAAAGAAATAGTCTTTTTTACTCCGTTTTTTATATAGCATTATGATCATACTTGTTAGAAAGATAATAAAACGCTCGTTAATTTGGTGTAATCTTTTTCTTTAAAAAAATTCTCGTAGATAAAAAATATTAACGTTTAAAAATTATGGGAAGAAACACGAGAGAGAAAAATCTAATTTTATTTTTAAACTTTTTTTACTAAAATAACTTAATGTCACATGACATCCTACATGACACATTCAAGAAGAAGGATACTCTCTTTAAGTGTCATGTAGGATTTATTGTTTTCAATTATTACAATAGATAGATGCTTTTAAAAATGTTGCTATAAAGAGAAAGTGAGTGAGCTAAGTTAGAAAATTTTTAAGACATTAAGGAGATAAGGAGAGTTATTACAATCATTAGGTAGCGATGCTTTCGACATCATCTACAGTCGAAATGACGACTTGACATTCCCAATTCTCGAACGTGTTTATTATCTCTCACAACCAATGCGTAAATATATTAATCTCTCCAAACCCTAAACATATAGAAATACACATACGCATACACATATACATTTACATATGAACAAATAATTACATCACTGATTTTTTGTATCAAGATTATTAGAAATGTCCTTCATGTTTAATGTCATATGTAAGATCTTTCAATGATTTTGTGAGAATATCTTTCAATGATTTTGTAAATTTTTGTGAGAAATATATTTTTCTACCAAAGATTCTCGGTTCAACGCGTCCAATTGACCTTCTAGTGTTTCTGTCACTCCTCTTACTATTCACTTCGTCTTGTTGTGGGCTGCTAACACATATAAATACATCATCCATGCCTTTCAAAAAAATATATGAATACATCGTCAACATACGTTTAACTAATTAAGTACAACATTAAACTCATATAAGTGACGATGAATCCCATATCAGAAACAAAAGAAGAGTCTTCAACAAATGAGCCAAAGTATAGAGGTGTCCGTAAGAGGAAATGGGGTAAATGGGTGTCCGAGATTCGGCTCACCAAGAGCCGAGACAGGATCTGGCTCGGCTCATATGACTCTCCAGAGAAAGCAGCTAGAGCTTTCGATGCAGCCGCTTTCTGTCTTCGTGGCAGCTCAGCCAAGTTTAACTTCCCTGACCAAGCGCCCAACATTCCTGGAGGCGCGTCTCTTTCTCCATCCAAAATACAAGCCGCAGCTGCTCGCTTTGCTAACTCAGCTCCAGCTGACTCCCCCGACATTCCTACGCACACGTTAGCCACAGGTTCAGCCTCATCACATGTGTTACACGATAATGAGACAGGTTACAATATATTTTTGGGATTCAATGACTATTTTATGCCATCCTCACCAATGATTGTTTATCCTGAGTTTCCTGATCATGATGACGAGAATTCGAGCGACGGAGATATCTCGCAAGGCCCATCATTCCTATGGAACTTTTAAGTAACCAAACCATTATATAAAATGTTCGTGTCCAAGTGGTTGATCGCTAGAGTTGCTGACATACACTAGCTTTAATGTGATTGTGGAGTACCTCATTTTTGCATACAAAGGGAGTCACTGCGTCAAATAATCTCGTTTTTGTCATGTTTAAGTTTTTCTTTTCCTCAATGCTTTGTGTCGAGGTCAATGTTTCAAAAGTAAACGTCAAATAATAATATTTTCATGTACTATGCATACTATCTTTATATATTTTAAAGGGCTTAAGTTTATGTAGAAATAAATTAATGTACTAAGCGTAAACAAATTCCCTTACAAAAA
This sequence comes from Ambrosia artemisiifolia, assembly GCA_032199755.1. Classification (NCBI taxonomy): domain Eukaryota; kingdom Viridiplantae; phylum Streptophyta; class Magnoliopsida; order Asterales; family Asteraceae; genus Ambrosia; species Ambrosia artemisiifolia. Next base: position 12,811,410 of record CM063515.1, on the reverse strand, counting down.
GCACAGTGATGTTAGATCATCTCTAATGGGTGCATTTAGGATATGCATTTAGATGATATGGTAAATCCTTGGAAAGAATTATATTGGAGGAGGTTGACATTTAAGAGTAATGTATGTGGGTAAGTGTATTACATTTAGACCATAAGCTAGTGGTGGGGGTGGGGTTGGGAATAAAATGTCATGTGGCACTTTTGGGTCCCACAAGAAAAAAGCCCCACGCCAGTGAAGATTTCCACGCCAAGGGGCTTCCCCTCCCCCCCTTTTCCATGCCCAGTACTCCACATGGTCTTAGGATACTGTGAGAGGGATGAGAGAGAAAGTGAAGAGAGAGAGATAATAGGTATGAGGAGAGATGAGTTAGAAAAAAATGTTGGGCAAGTTGATGTGACACGTGCAGAAGAAGAGAGAGGGTGCATTTTATTTATACCCCTTTATTGGAGTTCGTCTTATTACTCTATATATTAAATGACATCAAGTTAGGGAACAGTACTAACGGCGTTAGGGATGGCGTTTTCTTAATATTCTACATCTCTAGGGTTTCTTGGTATTTTCCTTCTCTGTTAAAGCTCCTCCTCTCTCTGTCTTTTAGGTTTGCACTTTACAGTCTCTCTTCATCTCCTCCACCCTCTTGACTTTCCCTGTCTACAAACCACTATCATAATCAGCCTTATCTTATCCTTTGAAGAAACCACCGCGCCATAGTTGTGGTGGTCGCTCGTGCCATATTCTCTGCTATTCCTCCGGTGTTGTCAACGACTGGTGCGCGGTGGGGGGAAAAGTGTTACATCCGATGACGATGCCACAGCAACGGTTGTTGCCTCTGTCGTACGCCACCGTCAGCGTTAAGTGACAAACGGTTGTTATGTGGGGCTTTTAAAGCCCACAGATCCACCATGAGATGGCGGTTTGGTGGGTTGCTACCTGGGTTGCAGCCGTAGCGCCATCTGAGTGTCTTTCTTTGGCGACGATGTTGATTAACTCCATCTGAATCGGTTACTTTTATTGTGAGTCGTTTACTTTTCATTCATTATTTTGTTTTGTGTGTTTGTGTTTTGTGATGTTGGTGGCTTCATTGTAGTAGGTGCTGGTGTTGGTGTTCGTGGTCATTGGGTTTTAGTGATGATTGTTGGTGGGTTTTTAGAGAAGATATAGAGGGAGGAGTGGTGCTGGTGGCTCAGTTTTTGTACAGAGTGGTGGCTTCTGGGTTTTTAAAGAGATAGAGGGAGAAGTGATGGTGACCACTGACCATGTGTGTCGTAGAAATCGGTGGTTGGTTTGGTGGTGGCTGACGGTGGTTTGTAGTGGCTGACGGTGTTTTGTGGTAGCCACCTCGATACAATCACGAAGCAAAACGAAACGTACGGCGCGGAGCGCCGGGAATCCACTAGTTGTAATTACATCTAACCTCTATTTTTCATAAGAATAATTACGTTAGGTATACTCTAGAGTAATTACTCTAGTTATATGATTGAGTTTGATTAATATATATACTTGCATAAATACACTAGTTAGACTATTTGTTGTGGCTAGAGGTGAGCAATGGCTCTATCCTCTCATATTTAGCCACGTAAGCGCCCAGTTGGCAGGGTGATAAAGCTCTATTTCGCTAGCCTGATGGTGTTGTGGCTAGAGGTGAGCAGCAGCTTTATCCAGTTTTTATTTTATTTTTATTTTTTTTAAACATTGTTATTTTAAATTTATAATAATAAAATTTGTAAGACAAATTAAATAATAGACGTAAATTTTTCATTAATAATATAAATTAAAAACACATACAATAATAAAAAAAATAAACTACTTAAAACAAATAAACTACTCTTCCTCGTCGATGGGGTGTTCTTGTTCCATCTCGTATTCCTTCACGAGACGCGCTTGTTCTAGTTCAAGTATCTTTCGACGAGGCATTGGTATGTTGCTAAAGTCTCTCGCTAAAAAGTCCATGTCCCTCATTCGAACTTTATGAACTTTAGCTTTGACCGTCATCTCCATTGTCGTCCTTATTTTGGTTATTTCCCCAGAGAACTTCGCATCGGCTTCGTTAACAGGTTGTTTAGCCTTTATTTTGTCCCTTCCAACGGGTCGACCAAGGGGAGACGAGGGAAGACCCTCATCATTGTTTAGGTCAACCCCCACGTGAGCATCCGAGTTCGTAGAGGAGATGTACCCACCCGATGAAGACGTCTTGGCTCGCTTTGATGATGAGCCGCTGCCGCTTTCGCTCATGTCTTCAACAGAAATTAGCTCCACCCATTTGGAGCAATTACGTAGGATTCTCCACAAATACTCCTCATCCCACGTCTTGTTGGTCTTGTACTTGCGCAAGACCTCCTCTTTCCATTCGTTACAAGTAAATTGATACACGTCAAGATCACTTGACCCGCTCGCTCGCACTCGAGCAGCGTTCCTGTTATGAAGGTTCGTAAACAAACCCACATATTTCCTAATCTCCGCCCACCGGCCGGAAATCATATCGGCCGAACGCATAGTGCTCCCGACTTGCTCATGAAAAAGGTCTCGGCTTCGTCGCCAAAAAATCTTTGCCTTTTGATAATCGGCTACATAAGGAAATAAATTAATGTTAAAAAATCAAATATGTATGTTTAAAAAAAATATATATTTAACAAAAATACATACCCGCTTTTCGGTCCTCCGATACTTCAACCCAAGCCCGACAAATTGCTATTTTCTCGTCTTTGGTCCAAGGGGTCACTTGGCGCCTTGGTCGAATATCTTGGTCGGGCGATTCACCGACCCTACCACCACCCCTTGAAACACTTCAGCCGGCCGTCCGTCCTCGGCTACCACCACGGCCACCACCTCTACCACCTCTCCTTTGAGTTGTTGGTGGTTGTGTATCTGGGACTAACTCTGGTGAAAGTGAAAGCGGTGGCATTTGGCTTAGGTTAACTTCGATTTCGTTTGTTGGACTATCATCATACTCTTGTTCATCAAAAAAATCCATTGTGGGTTGGTAGCAATTTTCCCATTGTGAGTCCATTTTTTGTTTGCTTGATTTTTGAAGTGTAGCTTGATTGAATATTGTATTTGATTTGTTTTGGTGAATTAAAATTATTATTTTTTTGTATTTAAATAGGACAACTAGCCGTTGGCTAACGGCTAGTTGACTGTCAACGGCTAGTTTGACCTCGCTAACACACGCGAGCCCACTAACGGCCATTAGCTCGCGCCAGCGCTCGCTCAACCATGTTATGGATCCAGCTAGCCAGGTGGAATGTTTTGTGGCTTGCGGGTAAGCGCTCGCGGGCCACAACGGATAGTCTTATATAATTATTTTAGTATAATTAATTATATGTTTGAGTTGGATCAGTGTATAGATAGATAATTACTTAGTTAATAATTACTCTAAAGGGGAATTATGTAATTAATCTTATGTAATTGTATGTTTATTTGAATCAGATTATATATAACTAAACTAGTAGGAAACCCGTGCGATGCGGCGGGATCGACACTTTACATTTCAGTACTTATTTCAAATTCATATAATGTTTGCCGTAGCATCATTGCAGTGGATATACGTCATAAGCGTTACACATGTTTAGTAACTAAAAGTTTAGTGCTTAAATCTGCAATATCATCAAATATGTCTTCTTTATCATTTTCATCGAAACTGTCTAGATCAATGACTTGACTCCATTTCTATTTAGAAAACCTCTTGGATTTCTTGCTGTTAATTTCATGCATCTGATCCTTAAAAAATTAAAAATATTTAATACACAGTTAATAGAAGATGAAATAAATATTGATATTAGCTCTTTACTAAATTCACATTGAAAATCAAATTTGTAGGGACTAAACATTGCACTACAGCAAATAATTTCAACACTATTATCACCATTATCCTGCAATAAAACACATACAATATACTACATAAAACAAAAACCATGTTAATATTAAAAAGTAAACATTAATAAGTACAACCTTAGACGCTGCTTTAGACGTTTGTATGGCTATTGGTTTGGTTATTTTAGTATGTTTTTCATCTAAATGAATCTGCAAAACCAAGAAGCTAACATTTAAATGACTAAGATATGTATAAAAATGAATAATTAGTAAAATGAGAGGAATGAAAACCATAAACTAACAAAGAACCAACCTTAGAAGCTTCAACATTTGATTCAGATTTAGATACATGCCTAAGTATTTTAGCAATAGAAATAGGTGTGCATTACTATGTATTTATAGGATAAACTTTAGTATGTTAGTATATGGTTTAAATTCTAAAAGTCGTGATTTTCCCACCCCTTTAAATTATGAAATTTTGTTTATCTTTGACTAAAGTCTAAAAAGTTATTACGTGTTATGCAGTGCTTTTATCTTTTATTTTTTTTAAACTTGTTTAAAATAACCCCTTCAAATTAGGGAGTTTTGTTGTTATTAACATAGATCTTAATATCACATGGATATATAATATGCATTAGGTGTTTTTTTTTTGCTTAATTAATGCAGTCGAGGTTTTTAAAAATTTTTTTACCTACAATTAATATTTAATATGCATCTTTACATTTTCTAAATTAATTATTTTAAAGTTTTATATATTTAGGTAATTATGTATTTAAAAGTTTAATGAGATTTCTTTTATTTAATCATATTTATGTGTATACATATTAATATATGCATGCATACCCATATACATATGCACATACAGCTAAGTTTGATTATTTAAATAGAGTACTACAATTGAAGCTATCAGTAGCAAATGTGATAAAGCATTCTTAAAGTCTAGGCTTGTGTTGCAGTATTGTTACCATGTCACAAATTATTTGTGTGCCAAAGCAAAGATGAACTATAACGTTTAAAAACATTATCATATTTTAAGAATCACCAGAGCTGGTTTGTAGATTTCGAGTGCCCTATTTGGTTTTTTGAATCGTTGCATTTGATTGATGTGAATTTTTCATTATTGGGCGGAAAGTATTTAGAACCAACTTTAATTTTACGATTTTGAGTTTTACTTGGTTATAAAATGGTGTTACGCTTCAACATCCATATTAACAATAAACATGCCTAAGTCTTTTAATTACATCCAAATTATGTTGATCTGTAATCCCAATTTCACATACGTTTTTGTTTTTAATTTAATGTCAAGCTTTATAATATTTTCTTCTAAAACAACGCGTAAACTGCTTTATGTTTACTTCTACAATAATGGAATGTACCTTAAAAAATATTAGTTACATCATTTAAAGTTTTAGCTAAAAAGCATTTCGTTGTAGGTGAAATTTGGATTCTTTCAGCTTATTAATATATATATTCGTTTCTTTTGAATTCCTTTAGTTAAACATCCAATGCAATAATCATTTGTACATAAAACATTTATTTTTTGTACATTTCAATCTACACGTCGATATTGAATACGACAAACATCAAAACGTCGACAAAAATAAGGAGGTCGTCACGATATTTTGAATGTTTATAAAACATAATAGTTAAAAAGTTATGATATGATTAAATAAAGAGTTAATAGCCAAAATCGTCCCTGAGGTTTGGTCACTTTTGCCACTTCAGTCCAAAACCCAAACGTCTTAAATCTGGGTCCTTAGGCTTTTGATTTTTTGCCACATTCGTCCCTGACAACATTTAAATTGTGGACTGGAGTGGCAAAAGTGACCAAACCTCATGGACGAATTTAGCAAAAACAAACCTTTTTTGGGACGAATGTGGCAAAAAATCAAAAGCCCAAGGACCCAGATTTAAGACGTTTGGGTTTTGGACTGAAGTGGCAAAAGTGACCAAACCTTAGGGACGATTTTGGCTATTAACTCTTAAATAAAAGAATTATAGTTTTGTAGGAGGGGAGAAAAGTGTAACAACTAACTAAAAATGAGGAATTTAAGTAACTAACATGAGATACTAAAGTGTAAAAGTGTTTGAATAACTATTGTGCCCCCATTTTAGGGTTGTAAATGAAAATAAAGTTCTTTAACTTCTGGGTATCTTAAACTACCTCTTCTTCATGTATTATAATATAGTATAGATAATTACGCTAGTTGCTTCGCACCCAACATGTCCAGCTTTAATACGAAAAACGAATGCAATAGTCTTTATTATTTCAACTTATTGGGAATCTTATATTGCTTCACACACTCTCTAATTTTAATTAAATGAGCAAACTCTGTATTTTAATTGATTGAGCACACTCTGTAATTTTAGTTTTTTGTTGTTTAAAGAAAACCTGATTCGCAAGCTTCACTTGATCAAATAGTTCGATTCGCAGGCTTCAATTGATCAATCAGTTTAATTGATTCCCAAGCTTGAGTTGATCAATAAGTCTAATTCGCAAGCTTCAATTTATCAATCAGTCCGATTCGCAAACTTCAGCTGATCAATCACTTTGATTCATAAACTTCTATTGATTGATTTGGTATTTACAATTTTGTTACCGTGCGTTTTTCTTTCTTTATTTGCACGTTTAGTATGTTAATGCTATTTGTACATTATCCAAACTTATAAAAGACTAAAATTTACTTTATTTTTTTTACCTCATGTCCAAAGATATGAATTCGTTTAACCCCAACGATAATTATACTTATGCGATTGAATATAGTTTTTATTTCTAGATGCATACTATTGGTGTGGAAGCGTATTTGTATTGAAGAATTTAAATCACGAACCCCTGCATTAATACCAATTTACCAAAATTAAAGAAAACCCCTAACAAGAGAAAACAAAGTTTGCATGCTCTCGCTTATCTCTCATTTACTATCTCTATCCGCCACTAGCCTTTTTATTTACTAGATTATACACCGGAAACGTCCTGGATTGAGAAATCTAATATGACACATCAATTTTACATATGAAATAAACTGGTGCGCTTTACAATTACATGCAAGAAAGTCTCATGTAGCACCTAATCTAAAAAAATTAACAATGTATCTCCAATGTTAGTGTTAATGCCTAACATTATTCAATGTATAATTCTAATGTTAACATCTAACGTAAAACAGTGTATAACTCTAATATTAATACCTAACCTAAAACAATATACAACTCCAATGCTAACACCTAACCTAAAACAATGTAGAACTCCAATGTAACTCTAATATTAACACATATCTTAAAGACTAAACAAATGTACAACTCTAACATACTAATATTGATACATAATCTAAAACAATGCATAACTCTATTAACCTATATTGCTCTAGTTGAAAATAGAATTCATATTTACTAGTTTAAACATAGTTAGTGACTTGACTATGCATGATTAAAGAATTACTTAAACACATGGGTTTTTCCTGTATAAACAAAACCCCACAAAAAAAATAGTTGTTTTTTTCTCCGTTTTTTATATAACACTATGGTACTCATTGGAAAAATAATAAAACGTTCGTTAATTTGGTGTAATTTTTTTCTTTAAAAACTCTTGTAGATAAAATATATTAATGTTTAAAAATTGTAGGAGGAAACATGAGAGATAAAATACAATTTTGTTTTTAAACTTTTTTTTTTCAAAATTACCTAATGCCACATGGCACTCTCAATGGGAGAATGATTATATGAGTACCATGTATGATTTAGCCCTTTGATATATATATATATATATATACACACACACACACATATATAGATTTACTAGATTATTCTCCAGGTGCTATCTGGGATAAACAAATCTAATATGAAATAGGGATGAGCATATTGTCTTGAATACCGATCCTGATCCCGTCCCGAACCAATACCGTATTGATCTCGTACCGAACCAAGGGTGTTCGTGATTGGTACCCACATTTTCGTTTTTTCGGTTTCGGTACTACTCGGTATCTGGACAGGATTTAGTCAGCAATACCGAATAAATACCGAAAACAGTAATACTCAATAAATACCGAAATTTTATACCGTTTATAATATTGAAATACCGATAAACAACCATCCCATACCAAAATACCGAAATGCCATAAACAATAACACCGTTTGAGATCTTTTAAAAATAGAAAAACCAAAATCCACTTTATACACCACCCTAGGTATAATCTGCATCCCTCCCATACCCTCCTCTAGAAAAACCAAAATCCACTTTAGCAACCCTTTCCCTCCGCATCAAATCCCAACACCAACATGTTTGTAGTTTTGTACAGGGCTGCTTATTATTTCGGCTTAATGCATAAAATCTATAAAGGCAGGTTATAAAAGTCTAGCCTACTTATTAAATGGGCTATGCTTATAAAAGTCTAGAATAGGCTATTTATTATTTTGGTTTGTAGTTTTGTACGGACTAACAAGCAGGCCCAACAGTCAGGTTCAGGCCCGATTACAGGTTTGAAGCAGGCCCATTAAGCTATCTGGTTTCGGTATTTTTTTCGGTATTATACTGAAAATACCGATCCCGATTGGTATTGGTACCGATATCAAACCGTTAAGTTCGGGATCGGGATCAGTATTGGGTTTTGGTATTTTCGGGATCGATATCGGTGCAGTAACGATACCGCCTCGAGCTCATCCCTAATATGAAGTAACAAAATGTGTGCACCATAAAGAAATAGGTCGTTTTTTCAAGAAATTTTTTTTAAATGATCAACACTCGATAATTCATAAAACCTACTTCTAATTCTACATGTGCACATCTAGCTCGAGTGAAGTCTCTATATTACTTTGTCACTTTCTCAAGACATTCTAAATATGTGATATGAACCTGAAAAAAAAAACTAAATTGGTATCAAATGATATGTCATAATAATGATTGATTAAAAAGCGTGCATGGTGGGGTGATTATTATCACTTGTCAGCTAGAGATTTACCTGGTGAAGTAACAATACCGGTGCAGTAACGATACCGCCTCGAGCTCATCCCTAATATGAAGTAACAAAATGTGTGCACCATAAAGAAATAGGTCGTTTTTTCAAGAATTTTTTTTTAAATGATCAACACTCGATAATTCATAAAACCTACTTCTAATTCTACATGTGCACATCTAGCTCGAGTGAAGTCTCTATATTACTTTGTCACTTTCTCAAGACATTCTAAATATGTGATATGAACCTGAAAAAAAAACTAAATTGGTATCAAATGATATGTCATAATAATGATTGATTAAAAAGCGTGCATGGTGGGGTGATTATTATCACTTGTCAGCTAGAGATTTACCTGGTGTATGGAAATCATAGGCTACATTTAACAGGTTTAGCAACCTTTGTAATCAATGTTTCTAGCAACACCAATAAAAATACAAAAAAAAATAGATTCTTACCAAACTGACTACATCTGTGAATATATATGTAGTTAGCGGATTCTTTAATTTAATATTAAGTTCAAAAGCATGTATACTATCTTAAAAAAATTAATGACTTATATAGACATGATTAATGAATTATTTAAACACATTGTGTTTTTTTTTACATGAACAAAAATCCACTAAAAAGTCTTTTTTTCCGATTTTTGTATAGCACTATACGGTTCTCGTTGGAAAGATAATAAAACGCTCGTTAATTTGGTTGTTTTTTTAAATGTCATATATAAAAGTTGCTAACGTTTAAAAATTGTGAGAGGGGTGGGGGAGATAAGGAAAAGATAAAAATATTAATTAACATATTTAAAATTTTAAAATAATAGTTAATAGTAAATATAATTAAAAAATAATTTTGGAGGGAAATTAAGAGGTGTGAAGGTCTCACCTACTACCCTCTCTTATTTATTTATTACTTATCAGTTGGACAACACCCTCTCTTATATATTTATATATTTATTTATTTATTTCTTCTCAGTTGGAAAACACCCTCTCTTATTTTGTGCTCACAAAACACTCTTCGCTATGTACATATTACATTTATATTTCAATACTAAATTATGTCCCGGAAGCTTTCCGGAATAGATAAATCTAATATGATGTGATAAAATATGTGTTATGACGAAACATAGAAATTAATGTACTATAATATTAGAAACAACAATTTTAATCATGTGAATAAGAATGAAAATGTATGTTAAAAAGAAGATGTACGTTTGGATGAGGAGCAGAGCTAGAAACAACCATTGCAGGGCGTGATTGAGACAGTGATCTTGAATTTGTGACTATTTTTTTTTTTTTTTTTGAAAATGAGTGGTTTTAACCTATTCTGCTTTTGCTGAAAATAGAATTGCTTGTTTGAACATAATTAGTGACTTGTCTAGACATGATTAATGAATTAACTGAAGACATTAATGTGTTTTTTTCCTGTAATCCTGTATGAACAAAAACCCACAAAAAGTCATTTTTTTCGTTTCTTGTATAGCAGTATGGTACTCGTTGAAAAAATAATAAAACGTTCGTTAATTTGCTGTAATTTTTTAAAAAAATACCATATATAAAAGTTATTAACGTTCTAAATTTGTGGGGGAAACATGAGAGAGAAAAAGACTTTTAGATGGAAATAAGCAGGATGATGTCAAGTGGCAGACTCAAGAGGGGATAGCCTCTTTGAGTGTCATGTAGGATTTAGTGTTTTTTATTTATTAATATATATAGATATATAGATTTATAGATATAGATTATATAACCTAAAAAATATTAATATTTTTAGTTCTCTGATAAGGTTTTGGGTTGTAATAATGATCTTAACAATGTACTCTCCCTAACAACATTTTAGATATTGGACAATTCTCAACTGCTAATATATAAGGTAAACTTACTTGACCCATATGATCATTTTGTAAAGGATTTTAAGACCCACCAGCGCCTACTTTGTTGTAGGCATTGTTGACCTATACATATCGAGTCCCCACCCATGTTGCTTCTGCCCTTTATTGGGTATGCATTGTTGACCTATACATATCAAGTCCATGGTCGAATGTGTATACGGTCAATTTTCTGTGCAACCAAGAGGACTATTGAAAAGTGCAATTAAACAAATGACTGTTGACAGGTAATTAACATAATTAAATTCGGATTGTTTAAGAATCTGTGTTATACTAAATTAACGATTATGAAAACGAGGTTGTGAACAATTATGAGAAAAACGATGCCTCCATGATTAAAGTTCGAAGATAGATTAATTGACCTATTAATCAATTTGGGAAATCCACATAGACATGATCACGTAAATTAAGTGATTGTGACAAACAGGGACAATCTACTTCCGTTGCAAACGGTGGAAAGTTCATCACCCGATTACAAAGTGAAAGTTACCAAACCAAATACCTAATCTAATATATCTCGATTACTAGAATACTGGAAATGAAAGATAATGGATAAAGTTTCAAACAAATTTCAATCTATCACAATCAATCAATCACAATAACAAAAAGCATCGAATGTTTAGATTATTCGACTAGGTCAAATCATCTGATTACAAAAAGTTCATCAGAAAAAACCACAAAGAGATTAGCCGCTCATTATCTTCATAAACCCTTCAATTGTTGATTCAGATTACATGATGGATGATGGATGATGAAATATTGATTGGATGGGGTTGGAATCCTCCAAGAACTTCAACCTCTATTGCAAAATCATCCAAAGTGTGTTAGTTTTAGATAAGGGTGAAAGACAACCCTAGAAATACTCAAGAAAACTCAATAAAACCTAGAAATCCCAATTGACCACCGTAGCCAACAGCTAGGGTCGTAGCCTACGACCCTCAGTGAAAGTCTATAGTCCGAGTCCACTGCCTTACGACGGAGGTTACAACACTTTGGAGTCCACCGGCCGTAGTTTACCCCCTAGGTTTTTCCTGGGTTGTTTGGTTTCTTAGTTTGTTGTTTCCACCTTATTTCTTCGTAATTACTTCCCCATCATGTGTTTAACCTGCAATAACAAATCCCTATTTAATTAAATAATCCTAAGCAATTAATTAATGACATACAAACTCATAAAAATTGACGTTTAAACTCCTTAAACACTATTCCAAAACCCGTTCATCAGTGTGTCACTAAGGGTGGATGGGGTGGTCATCACACCCATCACACCATCACACCCAATCATATTGTTTCACCTCATTTCATCACACTCCATCACAATTCATCACTAAAATAATGGGGTGGAATGATATGCATCACTAATTTTTTTTAAATAAAATAAAAACATTACATTAAATAAAATAAAAAACTTACATTAAATACAACAAAAAAAATATATTAAATAAAATAAAAAAACTTACATTAAATAAAATAAATTAATAGAAATTAAAAAAAACATTACTGGCTAGAAAATATAAAACCTAATTTAAATTTGGGTGTAACATTCGTCATGCCGAAACATGTGAAAAATCCATGCCGACCTCGGTAGCATACTTGATATGAGAAAAGGCTACTTGTACATCTTCTGTTTCGTTGGGGAACTCATTCACCATTTGCTTAAAAAATCTTTCGAAGGTTTTACACTTCGATTTTGAGGTCTCTATACTTGTGAGAGATTGAATCACAAATACGTTGTGTTCCCCCGACAAGTGTACTAAACTCGGCTAAAACTTTATTCTAGCATGGAGCGTTCCCCCAACCATGGCCACGACCACTGCTTGTTGATGCGCCATCGTTGTGTACGTTGTCGTACGCGATCACTAGCGTAATTTTCTCCTCTTGTGTCCAACAACCATTGTGTGATTTTTTTTTGTGAATGTGAATGAGGATGATGAGATTTTATGATTTTTTTTTTTTTTTTTTTGTGTATAGGAGAAGAATTGTGTGAGTGGCTGTAAAAAAATAGGTAAATATGTATATATATGTAGGTAATTTTTTTTTTGGTCAAGTGACCGTTGTGAGCCAACGGCTAGCTAGCGAGAGCATGATGACTATCACAGTTTAACTGCTTCACGTCCATGATACAAATGATGGGGCGGTGGTCATGATGGTCAAAGCCATCACGGATCACCCCGAACACCTAAGGAAGTAAGTTGAACTTAGTTCTTAGTAACCGAAATGTATATTAAGTCCCTTGTTATAACTTATTCTATTGTATTAGCATCTCATCTTGCAATGATGGTATTAGATATTATTCTTTTCTAAATCACTTTTCACAAATTTGTTATATGTAATATTAGGTATGGTACAAGTATAAAAGTTCAATTTTCTTACAAAGTGTACAAAGTCATAAGAGTATAGTAAATCATCTTCACAAAGCACACAAAATCCACATATAATAAAGTTGACTATAGGGGTGTTTATCGGGTTACTCGGGTCAGGTTCTTTAGGTTTTCATTGGTGAAATTATTACTCTATAACCGACCTAATTTACTATATTGGGTTTGGGTATAATCGTTAATCGGGTTCGGGTTTACCAAGTCTAGTTAAATGATTAGGGTTAGAATTTAATGGGAGTTAATCTTGGACTCAGACTTTTGATCTCATGATATTTGTCTATAGAGAGAATTAGACAATCTTTTTAAACATACTATGGATCTTAGAATATTAGTTATTCGTCATGTTTCAACCATCTAAGACTTAGATGATTGAAACATGATTAGATATGATGAATAGGTAAGGTTTGTATATAAAAAAAAATTTAGACCTAAAATAATAAATATTTTACTCTATCTTAATTTATAATGCATCTAATAAATTGAAACATGATAAAACTTCTATGTAGCTGGCATAAAATATGAGAATTTTGTAAGACCCGTGACATAATTATTAATTACCAAGATTTCAATAAGAAACACATCAAAGTGTTGAGTTCGATTTTGCACGAAACATAATGATGACACAAAAACGCCCTTTCCTAAATCTAGACAAAGATGTTCATAATCAATAATTGTTTGGATGGCTAACAATTATAAGCCAATGGTGATTGAACCCAAAAATACGAATGCGTAAGCGTTGAGGTATGTAAGTATACGTTTGATCTTCAAAAAGTTACAAATTTGTTTATTCAACCCGAATATATACAACAAGCTACGCTACCGCGCTAGGATCAATAAACAAGGACTTGGCCATCCAACTATCACATGGATTTTCCCCAACGATTTTGTACGTAGCCAACTCTTAGCCTCTATATATTAATCTATATTCGAACCTAGAAGTAGTGTTCCTCTTTTACCTAATTTTCCATTTCAATTCCTCAAATATAGGAAAAAATGGTGAGGTTGATTTGGCCTGGTTATCCTTTTTGTTCTTGATGAACTAAAGCAGTGAAATCGGAAGTCGCACATGATTATTATATGCATTGAATATCTTTCAGGATAATTTTAATATATATGTTTTCAACTATATTTGTTTATGAACTCACCACCAGTGTATCATGATTTCAACGAAAGCTTTATAAAAAATTGACTAAATTAAAAGACGAGCCAAATTCTTGTAGCCTATATATAGATTTAACAAGGGATAGCTAGGAGCCTAGGACGCCAGCCTTTTGGCTATATATAGATTAAAGGCATGTCGTAAACTGGTCTTATCTGTATCATGTTATGAATTAGAACTTGTATGGCCATGTTTTTTATATGTTTGCAAAGGTTGTTTAGAATTTTGCATGGTATAAAATGATAAAGTTATTACTCGCCAATTTTAAACTGACTTGTTTTAGAGTATATTTCAGGCAAGGTATAATTTTACTACAAAGGCAATGAGTTATCAGGAAATGAATTATGAGTAAAAACACATAATTAAGATGATCACTATTTAGTAGAAAAAACTCAGATTTATATACACTTTTAAATAGGTTATGATGTAGTTACGGCTTTAGAACCTTGTGAGTACTTAATTTGCTTTGTTGTAATTAGAAAAGCCATGTTTTCAACGTTTTGGGTAAGCCTAATCTTCGTCACACCCTGAGTTTTAAACGGACGTGCTATATACTCTCTAAATTGAAAACGTTTAAAGAAACGCCAATATCTTCTACAAATGAAAATATTTATAGAAAACAATTAGATCATATGTTTCTTCAAATGTCTCTATAAAGAGAACGTGAGTTGATTGAAATTAGAAAATTTTTAGGGGACAATAAGGAGATAAGGATATTCTTTGCAAATGAATATCAATTCACTTTGTAGTGATGCTTTAGACATCATGTTCATCTAGTCTTTTTCAGTCCTGCAATGACCACATGACATTGCCAATTATCACACGTGCTCTTTTAATCTCACAACACCACCGCGTAAATCACCCCTTCTCATCATCGTACTCAGTGAGACCCCCGGCTCAATAGTAGTTTTGTATCAAGCCTTGGACACAATACACATAACACTTAGCAATTGGGACAAACCCAATTGGTGCATGTACCCCCTTGTCTTTTGGCTATCAACGCCACCACATGATGCATGATTACATGTCTGTCATTTTTAACGTTATTTTCACGAAATCAATAAAAAACGTTAAAATTATTGCAACTTTACTTCTGTCCCCCCGAGGGCCAGACATAAAATACATTACATGTGCACAACCGTAAGTGAAGCTAGAGTATCTATATAAAAAAATCTTGAAAAATAACTGTTTTTTATTAGTTTTTGTTAACAACTAGAGTATCTTTGTTTTTCTCTTCTAACTTTTAATACACTATATTTCATAAAATTTTAAGTACACCATTGTAATGTGGATACTTTTATCTATGTCTCGATATAAATTATACTCAAATCAAATTGTGAATATTAATGTACAAGAGATCGAAGCACAAACATATATATTTATGGCTTGCGTCAATTAATTTAATAGTCAAGATAAATACTTTACAAAATTCTAAGTGTATTATTGGGACGTCTTATTTTTATCTACGTTTTGATGAAAGTATTTTCAAAATTTACCGGTCAAATATAATTTGTTTATTTGTTGATAGCATCCGAATATATAACATCAGTTTTAGTATTGGTTTTTGTTTTTATGGTTTTCTCAACATTCCTACCGGTGTTATGATGATCTAAATCAATTCCATCCGAATAACATCGGTATCGATATCAGTATTATACAAATCTGTACCGGTACCACCTGTATCGTATTTGTACTGTAATGAGGCAAACTGGCCAACCAATCAAATGTTCACTACAACGCGCTCCCGCTAGTTAATATAAATTAATGAGTACATAGTACGTACTAGTATATCAATCATTTTTGTAATCAAGCTAGCTTATGATCATACATGTTTAGCATAGCTCATATGCAAGATGTTTTAATAATTGTATGTGTGGGTTCTGCGAAAAAAAAAATGGATTTGTCTAAGTTTCTTTTGATGTTAAATTTAACGACAGAATTCCACATCAACGCGTCCGTTTGACCTTCTAGTAGTTCTTCGTCCTCGTACTACAAACAAGCACAAGAGAAGAGTCTTCAACATGCTTACACATTCGCACACATATAAATCATTTGTCAACATGCTTATAATTAACTACAAACAACACCAAACTCCAACTATTAGTGATGATGAAGAATCCCACAACATCAGAAACAAGCACAAGAGAAGAGTCTTCAACACATGAGCCAAAGTATACAGGTGTCCGAAAGAGAAAATGGGGTAAATGGGTGTCCGAGATCAGGCTAACCAAGAGCCGAGACAGGATCTGGCTCGGCTCATATGACTCACCCGAGAAGGCGGCTAGAGCATTTGATGCAGCCGCCTTCTGTCTTCGTGGTAGCTCGGCCAAGTTTAACTTCCCTGACCAACCGCCCAACATTCCTAATGGCGCCTCTCTTTCTCCATCCGAGATACAAGCGGCCGCGGCTCGCTTTGCCAACTCGATTCCAGCCGAAGAAGCCGTCATCCCCATGGAGATGCACACATCAGCCACGGGTTCAACCTCGTCGCATGTGTTACACGATAATAACCATAATGAGATGGGTTGTTACGATATGTTTTCGTGTTTCGATGATTATTTTATGCCGATGATGACTCAGATTCCGGAGTATGATGAGGAGAATTCGATCGAAGGGGACATGGACATCTCACAAGGACCATCGTTCCTATGGAACTTTTAATCAATGGAGTTTATTACACCATCAACCATATACACATTCATCCAAGTGTATATACACATACAAAATATACGGAACAGAATACTTTTAACATCAACAAGAAGTAAGATGTAATATGGAAATAACAAGGTGTTGATATGTAACTAGACATCTATAGTTACATATTAGCACATACATGTGAGCAACACTTTGTGTTACACATTACTTCTCATTGTTTTTAGATTAAAAGTATTGCGTATTTAATCTACCAATATACATATATACATACATACAAAAGTGGCAATTCTGGAGTAGTTTTAGTCGCTAGAGTTGCTGACGTTAGACATGGATCACGGACCACAAATACTTGCGTACGGCTGGAGGTTCAAACGTCATCGATCATGTTGGCATATATATCAAATTATCTCGTTTTTATCATGCATGTTTAAATATCAAGTTTTTTGTTTTTGTTTTCCTCATGAGTGCTTGTGTGAAGGTCACTCATTTCACTAGTAAACATCAATCATCTTTTTCAATGTACTATGCGCACTATCTTTATATATCTAAACAGTAATTTTACAAAGTTTTAGGGCAGAGGGAGTCGTCTCAGATTCCCGGTTTTCCTTGGATGCCACTAGGGCTGTAAACGAACCAAACGAACACGAACAAGGCCTTGTTCGTGTTTGTTTGTTAAGGAAATCACGTGTTCACGAACTCTTCATGAACACTTACTGAACGAGATTTCATGTTTGTGTTTGTTTGTTAAAGAAATAATGTGTTCACAAAATGTTCGTGAACACTTATCGAACGGGATTTTTTGTTCGTGTTCAATGAACATGTTCGCGTTCTTTTGCGTTTATTTGTTAAATTTAGGTATCGGAAAAAAACGAAAACAAACAAACACAAATGAATGTAAAGCAACACAGACAAACATTCATGAACAAAACAGTGGACAAACTAACACATATTAAATTTCGAATAAAATTAACATTTTTATCACATACATAGTCACCAAAATATACTAACTCAATTACCCAAAAATACTTGATATAATCTTGATCACATAATTACCATAACATAATGTCTCGTAAAAATGTAAAAATATAAAATTATCAAATTAAACGAAATCCTTATTTAATCCACCCAAAATAATAATTAATCAAAATAGGTGAATTAATATTAATATGTGATGCACTAATATATATTAAATAATCTACAATGTTAAATTTGAAGTATTTAAATTAGAAATAAAAAGTTAGAAACCTTAATGAACTATCGAACACAAACAAACATAAACGAACACGTTACCAAACGTTCACGAACATAAACGAACGAACGCGACCTCTGTTCATGTTTGTTTGTTTAACTAAACGAACAGAATAGATTGTTTGTGTTCGTTCATTTATTAAACGAACAAACACAAACGAACTTCCCGCCGAACAATTCACGAACTGTTTGCCGAACGTTTGGTTTTTGTTTACAGCCCTAGATGCCACATTAACATCACATCACCTTTCTTTCTATTTTTCTTAGAATTCCCCAGATTGTAAGAAACCGTCCCAGTTTTGCCATTTTAATATAAAGACATAGGGTGTACTCTAACATTTGGGACGTTAACGATGACATAGCGTGTTAATTGACGTTATATACCACTCCCTCTTTGTGTTAAGTGAAGTTAAAAGAGCTATATGTTACCATGTTAACAAGGTGTTAAGAGATTTAATTATTTTTGTTTCTTTTTTAAACGAAAACCCATTAAAATAATGTTAGATGGAGTTAAAAAAGTTAAACCATTTCTTGAGGTGAGATGGAGTGAAATAAGGAAAAGTGAGTGATGTCTAACTTATGTGGAGTTAAGGATGGTTAAAGTATACCCCAAGACCAAATTAATATATATTGTATATGTGTCTGACTGTTGTGTGTGTGTATATATATGTGTGTCGTGTGTGTGTGTGTGCGGGCGCATAGATAAGTATATGTATCTGAGTGTTTGTTTGAGTCAGTGAGAACTGGTGAATTATCACCGAAGGCTAAAATGTTTTTTTTCCCTGGGATCGTTTTCCCATTTGGGACCGCATTGCTACACATTTACTACGCAATTTTCAACAAAACCTTGATGTTAGAAAAAACCCTCGTCACAAACCAATTGCTACACATTTGCTACGCAATTTTCAACGAATTTCTTACGAAAATATGGTGTAGGAAATTTGTGACGCAATTCCTACTCATTTCTTACGCAATTTTTCAAAGTATTGGTCGCTATTGTGTAGCAAATTTGTCACAAAAAATATGGGTGTTTTTTTCGTCACAAATTAGTAGCAAATTTGTCAAAATTTGTGACGCATCTTTTTCGTAAGAAAATTTTGTAACAAAAGAGCCACTTTTCTAGTAGTGTATTAATATATAGAAATGTGTACTAACAATATATTCCTTGTTCAAAAACATTCAAACCTGAATAATGCACGTACAATTTTGTTATGAACTATTTTTAGCTAGGCTCAATTTCATAGTTAACCGACCTATAACCACCCGCTATAACCTCCGTAACCGATTAACCAAAACCGTCATAACCGACATCTTGATTATGGTTATGGTTTTAAGCCAAAACCAACCCTTGCACACCCCTACTTTTAACAACACCAATAATATTGAAGTCGATAAATGCATGCCCTCTTAATATCCCTGTCGCCATCATCTTTTTTGCTCGGTGAGCTAGATAACATCCTGTCCTCTTGATTTGTGCAGACAAAATATCCTCAAGAATAGTAATAACTAATATATGCTCCAATGATAAGGTTTTAGGTTGCAGTAATGATCTTTATAGTCCTTATCACCCTAACAGTAATATTATAAAATCTTATATATGCTACACACACGTTACAGCTGCTGATAAGTGGTCAATTGAACTTGACGTACCCATATGATTCTTTTGCGAAGGATTTTAAGACACATCACCTCATGGCTCCTCCTTTGTTGTGACAGCATTGTTGACCTGTTCTTATCCAGCCCCCACCATGCATGTTGCTTCTGCCCTCAATTCTTTTTCTCTTAAAGTCACGTTCTTAATTTGGTATTAACCGTTGAGGCATCCATACCAGCTAGTGATATTAATTCTATTTATATACTTTCTGATTGGCTATATATATTTCATGTGAAAAAGGCAAAACGTCAATGAGAAGCGATGCGTGTTACTAATGAAACAAATTTTTTTTTTTTATCAAATATTTTTTTAATAATTCTCGGACAATGAAAAATTACATTAAAATAGCGGGTAGACGGGCAACAAGCTGCGCCGCCACCCCTTTCTGAATAGCAAATCCTAATCTACTAAAAACGTAACCCTGTCCACCCGGAGCCGAGACACTACTATGAATAACCCGCTGGACCCTGGTCAGGAAACGGGTAGCCTCCGGTGCCAATGAGCCAAAGGTACAAAAACGTGTTGGTTCTCCTCGCAGGCTTTAGCATGTTTTTCTACCTTCTTTGCCTCTGCTTTCCGAACCGCTTGACCTGCTACAAAGCCACTATCCCTCAACCCAACTAGGGAAGATACACCCGTCAGGTCAACACAAGCATGCTTCCCCCCGGCCCACCCAAAGACAATGAGATCTGCTGGTCGTAGGGTGGATCTCCCTTCTGCTGGATCCGAGAGGAAGTTTACAGGGGCCTCCTTCTTGGCTGAGATCCCAGCCCGTCTTAAAATGTCCCACAGAATGTCTCGAACCCAATCATGCCGATATTTGAAACCGGGTAACTCCTTACAATGAACCGCATGTTCCCCGTATTCATCCAGGCAGGCCTTACGGCAAATCGGACAGATTTCATCCTCCTGGTAAATGGGGATCATCAGACGATATTTAAGAATGACCCTGTATTCAATAGCGGACATGCTTTGGCCTAAACCTTCGATCGGGATAACAGTTAGGAAATCTTGGGCGTGGGGGCTTTGCAAGCATTCAATAACTGCCCTCTGACGGGGGGACAGACCAAAAACTTCACCCAGGCTCTGAGCGATTTTGCCATAAAGGGCATTCGCCAAAGTTTTCTGAGGCTTTGGGGGGGCGGTGTCCTTGTTAGAAAAACCGCCAATATCAAAACCTGGGAGATAGTTATTTAGCTTTTCGAAGTCTATATGCATGGAGTCCCTTTGTGATATTATTCTATATAATAACAAAACCAAATGGTGGTGTATTGGTTAATTTTGGGTGGCTTGAAACTCATCATTGGTTAAGATGCATGGTTGTAATGGTTGGTTTGTGGGGTTTTTTTTTTCTAAAATAAAGTTAAGGTGGTTTCATGACATTGGGTTTCCATTATTTTATTTTCTTTAATATAAATGCCATTTGGAGTTTTGGGGGATGCATACTTCAAGCAATTTTTTTGTAAGCATTTATATTATTTATATATATAGTAAAAAAAACAATTATTCTTTAATAACTCGAAATTATTATGTTAAAAACAAATAAAAACAACCCTTTTAGCTTCAAAAATGTTTATTTTTTCACGATTCCTCTCGGGCGTATATCTTGTGGTTGATACTTAGAATGTCAATATCCTACCAAATTGGACATATGCCAATTGAAAATCCGCTACGAAGTGCGGGTCATCCGCTAGTTAACTCTATTGTATGGATTCTTTTCTTGCTAGGATTGGTGGTACTAGATATTTTTTTCTTAATCATTTGTCAGAATTTCGTGCTTATGTGAAAACCTATTTTCATGGTGAAATAAAAATAATCTATTGCAACATTGCAGGAATTTGGCAACACGACTCTTGATGGCCTGTTTTTTGCCAAACATGACATCAAGTTATGTTTCTCTTTGTAATGTTTGGTTGTTTGTAGGGCCTTAGAATTTAGGGGCTTTGAAAGAAGGGTTGTGCGAGTAGAAAAAAAATGGCCCTTAATACCCTAAATATAAACTTGTATAATAAAACAATAGTAGGATGATCAGTTGGTCCCTAAATGGAACGAAACGAACTATATATATGCCATTACGGTTAAATGAATTAGAAATTATTTTTTTAATTGAATGTTTTACACTTTTACCCTTTCAAGAATTAAATGTTTAATTTTCTAATTAGTTTAGATGGGTTAAATAGAAAACGAGTTTAGATCTCTACAAACTTTTTATATTACCAGCAGGAATTCGCGTATTGCGGCGGGGCTGCACTGTGTTTGGCTGTTGCTTTTGGTCAATCAGGTTGTTGGTATTGTACATTATACAAACATACTGATAATGTGTAATATATGATTGGAGGCCGTACAATTTTAGTAGAAAGTAGGTATAGATGTTGTAGTAGAATAACACGTTAAGTTTATAATAAATATCATGCGGTGTAAAATTAACCCACGGTTTGAAACAATAGATGACACCATAGAGTTTTCTAAACACAAAAAACATAAGTGAAAAATAATGATTAAAAGAAGTACTCTTGAACACAATATATGTAAGAGAAGTCATTGGATATTGAAAGCACGTATGAAAATATAAAGCGATGTAGGAGAATACTGAAAACTTGAAAAAGAAGACAAGATTTCAGTCTCTGATAAAAAAATTAGCTAAATACTATAATGAATCCATAAAAATAAAGAATGGCGTGTGGGGTAGGTTTGCCATCCCGTGGTACTAACTGGTCGATTTTATGGTATATTCCGTAATATGGTTTGAACGTATATACATCATTTCTCATGTTGCCGATTGTTTCATCTAATGAGACACCCATAGATGTGAAGGATAAGTTTGTGTTGTATGCGCAGATCAAAGAAACCACCACATTTGATCAAAGAAACCATGATATTGCTCTTGGTTAATATAATAACCATGACGTTGCTTTTGATTAACACAACATTTGTCTGATTGTAAATTTTAACCGTAAACTTTTATTACATATATAATAATTTTAAACTAAAAGTCATTATGTATTCTTGTGTGACAATTATTTTGGTGGAAGTCCTTTGATATTGAAAGCACGAATAAAAAATAAAAATTGATGCTGGAGAATACTGAAAACTTGAATCAGAAGACAAGATTTCAGTCTTTGGAAAAAAAAAGTAGCTAAATACTCTAAATGAAGCCAAAAAAACATAAAGAATGGCGTGTGGGATGGGTTTGCCATCCCGTGATACTAACTGGTCGATTTTGTGGCATACTCCCTAATATGCTCCGAACATATATATGCCATTTCTCATGTTGGTGATTGTGTAATTTTTAACCCTAAACTTTTATTGCATATACAATAACTTTTAAACTGAAAGTCATCATGTATTCTTGTTTGACAATTATTTTGGTGGAAGTCCTTTGATATTGCAAGCACGTATGAAAATATAAAGTGAAGCAAGAGAATACTGAAAACTTGAAGCAGAAGACAAGATTTCAGTATCTGGTAAAAAAAAGTATCTAGATACTCTAAATGAAGCCATAAAAAATAAAGAATGGCGTGTGGGATGGGTTTGCTATCCCGTGGTACTAACTGGTCAGTTTTGTGGTATATTCCCGAATATTCTCCGAACGTATATACACCATTTCTCATGTTGGTGATTGTTTCGTCTAATGAGACACCTATAGATGTGAATGAGAGGTTTGTGTTGTATGCGCGGATCATAGAAACCGTGACGTTGCTCTTGATTAACACAATAACCATGTCGTTGCTTTTGATTAACACAACATTTGTCTGATTGTAATTTTTAATCGTAAACTTTTATTGCATATACAATGACTTTAAAACTAAAAGTCATCATGTATTCTTGTTTGACAATTATTTTGGTTTTGCTAATGACCGAGTCAGTCACGAATGGGACAATGCCTATCTCTTTTATTTGAGTTTGAATATGTTACTCAAATTTTTATATATTATTTTTCGTATAAGTTAATAAGTTATTTAATTATTGTACTTTTAAACTAAAAGTCATCATGTATTCTTGTTTGACAATTATTTTGGTTTTCCTAATGACCTAGTCAGTCACGAATGGGACGATGCGTATTTCTTTTATTTGAGTTTGAATATGTTAGTCAAATTTTTATGTATTATTTTTAGTATAAGTTAATAAGTTTTTTTACAAGCTTTTATAAAATAGTATTTCATTATAAATATAAATGCTAGATGTAATAACACTACATTATTGTTTGTCATTTATTACACTACATTATTAAATGCTAAAATGTAGAGGGACGATATTGTAAATGATAAATTATTTATGCATTAATACTTATACCAAATGCAAAAACAATCTTTTTATGTGTCTTAAAATTTAAATGAAATTTACTATCTTGCCCATCCAGAACCCATTATATAGAACTATAGATATAGATATAGATTTAATAGCTTATTATTCCGTGTATTACATGAGTTGAATATCCGTACAATTATATTATGTACTATTATATTATATACTAAGTAATAAAACAATTATATATTTTAAAATCCATATATGCAGGGGTTGAATACACCCATGTCTTACACAACTTAAATATATATATAATGTATTCGGTTAACACAAACAGTTGTTAAGATATGTTTTTAAAAAGAAACGTTGATGTTTTATTCACTTATTATAACATTTGACTTTGTTTTTTTAAATTATAGCTAGGTTATATATAATACTCGGAGTTGGATCAGTAAAATATTAAATGGTTACTAATACACGAAAAAAATAAAATATTGACAAAATAAATAAGAGAGAAATGAAAATTTATAATTTATTATTTTTATTTAATAGTAGAGAAAAATGAAAAAAAATATAATTTAATATTATTATATAATAGGAAAAAGAAACGATAAAATTATGAAATAATATTATTATGTAATATGTGACAAAGATAAAACAAAGACTATATATTAAATAAATTAATAATATAAAATATTAATAATTTAATAATATTATATATAGTATTAATTTATAAGTGGTCTGTGTTTTATGCTGTTGTACATCATGTTTAACAAGTGTATTGTGCATGAAAGGTTTGTACATCATGCTTTGTAGATTGTAACCTACTTGTTTTTTACTTTTTTACTTTTAACCCTAATAGTTTTCATCTTTTGCATTTAGCACCTATACTTTTTTTTACTTTGAACATTATTCAATATATCTTAAATAGACTTTTAGTTTTACGTTTCAATCCAAGTGTTTCAAGTTGGCACGCCAAAACGTGCGTGTGTAATTCAAAGTTTTTACCTCTTTTTTTCCTGTCAAACGCTCACGCTGTGTTTTAAGTTTCGGCAAAATTTGTCACTCCCTCAAATTCCATTTGCGGGGTTCTACCGCGAGGTGCGTAACATACCAGGATCCAAGTCACCGGTCACAATAAACGACAACTATATGAATAAAATAACATAACCAAACCATGCAGTTTAAAAGTATCAACTCTGTTATAGTGGAAGTATCATTCATAAGTTTACAATTTCCAAAAAAGTAGTAAAAGACAAATGCTTCAAAGTTTAACACCATGCATAAGACCTAGACGTCGTGAGACCCCGTGCGCCTGTCCGGATCCCGCTACCTTAGCGACCTGGGAAAAGATTCTAAAAATGTCAACATACAATGCTGGTGAGTTCACAGGTTTTTACAAAACAGTTTCCATATGTGTGAAAGATCAATCTCGTTACTATTACGTTATATGAACGTTAGCTAGACGTTATGTATATTACTACTACGATTGAAACCATTGCTAACTGTGTTGTTCCAATAGTGTGTACCTTTCGGACTACCGTCATCTTCGGTGGGCCCTGTGTGTTTGAGACATTATGCAGCCGTCCTGCTCCCAGCTGACCCAGATGGGGTTTGTCAGGGCCAATAGATCTATCAACATTTCCCCGCTATATACCCATATTAGTGGTTTCCTTGGGATATAGATGAGTCACATAGTAAACAAATGATAACCATAGTATAACATGATCTTTACGTATCCAAAATGTGTAGCATGTTTTTCCCCCAGGAGAATGTGTGTGAAGTGGGGCCGTGAAACTCACCTTAGGTTGCGTCTTCTTAAAATAGAGTAACCAACACGTACTGATGGTCCTAACTACAGACGACCTATCATAAAGTTTGTATAAGTGTTTTGACTAACAACCCGTGGGTTAAGTAATCCCTGATTGTCCAGATCAAGACCACGTATGTTTGAAAATGTGTTTGAACGTTGACCTGACACACCAGACATACTCGACATCCCGTTGGTGACCCGTTACACTAGTTGATCAAGTACATATAGTTTACATACAAGGATTACACATAAAACACTTAGTTTGCATCAAATTTCCATTTCTGCAGTCGAAAGGTCGAATGAAAGTTTGTAAATTTGGTTCATGCTAATCTGTAGGGTCAAATGGATATGCTGGAATTTGGTTCAACCCTATTCATGGGTCGAATGGGTTTTTCAAATCTGGTTCGACCCTACGATTGGTTGACTGGATTTTTGGTTTGACCCAACTGCTGTAGAACCCATAAAACGGACAAAATCCCATCAAAACAGTCCGAAAACATCACGAACAATCACAAATCACAGCAGTTGACTATGTCTATCCTAACCACATGCAATCATACCATTTTCAAATACAAATCCGTCCGTTTCACATAGCAATCACAATATTTCCCATAATAGCAAATTATGAAAATGTCACATCAATTGCATGAAATCTTTACCTAAAATGGAAACTATCAAATTATCACTACGTAAAGATTATTAAGCACAGATTAACGTGTACAAGTGAATCCCCAATCATGCCATCATCAATATCAACAAGAATAAACCCTGGATCTAACATAAAATCCCCAAAATGGGTGAAAATCCATCAAACATCAATCAAACCTCTTAATATCCATAAATCATTATCTAAAACAGTCCTAAATCATCAATATAACATCTATTCATCATTACACCTCATACAACACATAAATAATTCATTTAACACCATTAACATTGGGGTTTTTGTAAGAAAACTCATTGTTCATGAATAATTTAGTTTAGAAAGATGTTAGAAAGGTTTTTATCCATGAAAACTCATTTGAATCAGATCTGGACACTTAGGGTTTGATAAAAACGTATGAACTTTGAATAAAAAGGGTTTAGATGATGAACACACCTTGATTCTTCACTTGTTTTGGTTATAGAACGTGTTTTAGCTTTAGGATCTGAAAAACAAGGGCAAAAACTCCTTTCTACAGGTTTGGGATTGAGAGAGAGCACTTGGAGGCGAGTTAGGGTTGTGAAATGATGAAAATGTGACAAACGGTTATATTTATACCCTGAATTGGTTCGACCCTTTGGCAGTTCATTCGACCTCCCTCAAGGTCGAATGGAAGTTTGGTTTTCATGCTTGATCCTTAAATTCACAATTTTGCCATTTTAACACATGTTAACACATTCTAACACATGAATATACATTTCTAACATACGTTAATCATATCTAATCATATAAACACGCATTCACAAGTTGTACATCGTCTATAGAACATTCCATACTTGATACTTAATCCAACTATGTAATTTCACTAACAACTGGACTCAAGACTCGTGTGTGCGTATGTTTTCCCCAATGATTCTCCGAATCATTGAACCCTGGACAATACGTAAGTGTAGATCGACTCCCGATGATTCCCCGAATCATCGAACCGACTCAACTGATCCAGTCAAGTTTGTTAAGTAAATGTTTTCGCTAAGGTAGACTTATATGTTTGTAAAAGTATTAACCTGAGTTTGCCGGGTGTCACATAATTTAGTGCATTATCACGCCGCAACGGGCGGGCCTGGTTCACCGTTTTTGTGTCTACATTTCACTGAATTCTTTTTATGTATCTTTTTTATGAGCTTTTCAGTGTTGTTGGTCGCATTATCACGCTGCAACGGGCGTGCATAGTTCATCGATTTTATGTCTACTTGGTACGGTTTTATACCCTCCGCGGCAACGCGGGGGCTTAATACTAGTTATTGATAAATTAAAGAAAAGAGTTGCATGTGACATTAATTAGAACGCTTTATTATAACAGAGATAGGGATTAAAAGATTAATTTTCTTATTTTAATCAACTTTATCCTAGTCTTCCTCTTACTTTGAATTTAAACATGTTCTTGTAAAATGGAACACAGTAAATATGACAAATAACTTGTTTTTGAATGGCTAATTTCCTTCGCTATTTTTTACACCATTTTATTACACCTTTTTTATTGCACTTATTTTTTGCTTCCCCTTGGATTCGAACTCTCAATCTCCCTTAAGAGAGGATTTTCTCTCTACCACTCCACCACAAGGGTGGGGGCACATATGGCAAATAACTAGGTAACGTTTGGTATGATGGAATGGAAAGGGGAATGGAATGGACCATTACGAGGTAATGAAAAATAGTGTGTTTAGTTGGTTAAAGGAATGGAATCACCCATTCCACAAGGCATTCCATTCCCTCAAAACCATACCATCTATCCCCATGTTTTTTTTCATTCCAACCCTTATTCACCATTTACTAGCAAAACCATAACCCACCAACACCACCCACCACCATCGTCACCACCCACCACCGCTATCACCACCACCCACCACCATTGTCACCACCCACAACCATTGCCTACCACCGTCGCCCACCATCGCTGCCGCCACCACCCACCCCCATCATCACCTCCTACCACCACCACCATCGCCGTCGCCACCAACCACTAATTTCACCCACCCACCACTGCCACCCACCACCGCCGCCATCCAAAACCACCCACCGCCGCCTCCACCACTTGCCACTGTCACTCACCACAATTTTCTTTACTCACAACTACCTCTACCACCCACCACCACCCATCACCGCCGCCTCCTCCACCCACCACCGCCACTACTCACCATCGTCACCTACCCACCATCACCGCCATCCACCTCCAGCCATCGCCACCGTTTCCGCCACCCACCACCGTCGTCGCCACCACCTATCATCGCCGTCGCCATCCACCACCACGCTACCGCCACACACACACAACCACCTACCATCACCATCACCACCACCGCCACTACTCACCATCGTCACCCACCCACTGTCACGGCCATCCACCTCGACCTTCCACTGTCGCCACCATCACCACCGCCACCCACTACTGTCACATATCACCACCCACCACCGCCACTAACCACCGATTTTATTCCTTCGTTTTTTCCTGTGTATCCAACAACATAAAGTAATGTTTTGTTTCATTCCCACATGGCAAACAAACAAGACATGGAATGGTAATGATCCATTCCATTCTCTTATCCATTCCATTACCCCATACCAAACCCTTAGTTTTACAAAACGGAAGTTTTTTCTGGTTCGTGCCTTAACCAAAGTCTAAAGTAAAGTAACCCCAAACGTTAGTCTTAATAATTAAATGGATTTTAGCCGGATAGGTTGAGTTTCCAAAGCCCAACTAAAACATTGGAAGCATGGGCCATGGAGCAAACGAAATGAATTATGAAAAGTCAGATAGAAAAATAATTACCTAAAAAAGGCCCTAAGAAAAAAAAAAGTGAAAAAAATCGCTTCTCTACTGGACCAAACATCCATTCTAATAGCTTTATTTTAAATATTTTATTTATATATTATATAATTTTTATTACTTTAAATTATACAAAACCGAACGTATAAAACCGGACTAGACCATGAGATTTAACTATGTTTTGATTGTTTTCTAAATATTCTATATTACATATACTTAATTATTCATACTAGCTTAATTAAAACTTCAAGTGAACTGGGCTAGCTAACTTTAAGTAAATTAGTTTAGGCTAACTGTTTGAAGTGAATGAATTGGAGCCTCAAAATTGATTCAATTTGCTTCAATTGATAAACAAGTGTAGTTCAATTGGGATTTTGTTTAATAAATTTTACAAGAAACTTAATTTGTTGTATTTAACCTTTGATTAAATTGGTTCTCTTTAATTTCTAATCAATTTCTTAAAGTTTTTATTCTTTGTAAATGATCTTTCATTCTTAATCTTTGTATCTTTAAGTCTTCATCAATTGTTGCATCTTTAATCTTTCACCTTTGAATATAGCAATGCGTTAAACTTGGTGAATGTTGTGTTGCACTTGATGATTTGTTGAATTTGATATCTTTGTACTTGTTGAGCTTGATCAATGCTTATCTGCTAATTTTCTTAGACTACATCACCATACTTGAACTACACCTAAAGTATTTAGATACACGTATGTGGTAGATGCATATTTACTAACAACAACCTAATAACAAAAGATATTAAACACATTGTTTCCCCAACATATTGTTTTTTCATTATAGCCAGTATCAGCAATTGAAATTTCAAGAAACAATAGAGAACATACGATTTCTCGTTATAATATTGTTCCCTTACTCACATTGTTACTATGCTTCGTTGGATCACTTCTATCCTTCATAACTACGAAACACCATGAGGTTGACTTGCATTTCATATGGTGTGATGTTACAGAGTTCGTAAAGTTTATCATGTCCCTATTGTCGTTAAGATTGTAAATGCTACGATCATATGGTTCTCTTCCATGCGATTTGATACTCTCCGGTCCAAGCTCCAAGTTGTTACACGCGTCGAACTTGAGGGGCATATTAGAGTAACCAGATTGTTAAGGCTGATTTCATTTGTACTTATAAGAACAGTTACATTGTCACGGATTTTCATTTTAAAACATCTCTATAAAAGAGGTGTTTTTAGATCAAAGAAACAAAAGAACAAAAAACCACTTTACAATCTCTCGGTTTCGCTTATCTGTTTAAATATTTACGCTAATGGCTCGTAAAAACGGATTTTGCACACACAATATAGTAGCAAGCTAGCCATGGATGAATGACATAAGGATTTGCAACTCACAAGCATATTCTAGAGCACCAGTTGAGTGTTTAATAAAGTAACATTTACAATTTAGCCAAATGTGAACCATCATATGATTGATTGCTCACGTTAATTAAACCGCATGCATCATCCGAGAATCTGAAATCGCAATGCTGAGCATCTTTCGAATAAGAGTTATGTTAAACGTACCCCCTCTCATATTGTTTTTACAGAGCGTACTCACTCGACATTCCTTGTACTAAGTTCGTCGCATCATCTCTACTTTTACTCATGACGGGTTGCATTCAACATATAGGGGGTACTCGTGGTAATAGCTACATATACATCCTCAAAAAAGTTATACAATAACAAGAAAACAAGTATTCCAATCATTAATAACTCAGAATATTGGTGTAAGCAAAGACGTGAACCCTATCTAATCATGATAGCTCGAGATATACTCCCCATCCTAGTACAGGCCTCTGTGTCGGTACTGTAATTACTAGTAGTACATAGGGGCCTGCGTGGCCGCAATTCCAGGGTAACCCTGGCTAGCAGCACCGCCCATCTGCTGATGCATCATACCAGCCATTTTACTAAGAGCCATTTGTCTTTCATAAGCTGCAATATCCATGGCCGGAAAACCGAGATTACTTCCAGTAACTGGCAGCGGTAGAGGAGTTGAGCTGCTTCCTGGAGGTGTCGGTTTGCTACCCCATGAACACTATTTTACACAAATCGGATCACATTTATAAATATTTCTATGAACATCAGAACATGAATCTAGTAAGTAGAGAAAATTACCTTAAGGGGTTTGCCATAGAGATGGCGGGTGTTCCCTAACTGTATAGCACGAGCTGCTTCAGCGTGAGAGTTGTATCTTATGAAACCAAAACCTTTGTCTCGTTGAATTCTAACATCTTCGATAACACCGGCACCAAGAGCATGGAAATGACAGTGGAGATCAGCTGATGTAACCTGCATTTAATATCTTTGGTTATCGGTTACAAACACATGTGAACGAATATGATTGGAATTATTTAAACAATAACCAAGTTTCACTCGAACTTTATTTAGTCGAATTCAGTTTTCTGTGAATAGCTGTAGTTGAGTGCCAATTGCATAAAACTGATGATGCTAACTACTTTTCACAACGGCGTCTAATTTTACACAATCGACACGCCACAACAGCTTCACAAAAAAAAAAAAAAAAAAAAAAACTTGAATGTTAAAAGAATTGTTTTTGGCTAACCAAGGTGGAATATCGATGAAACTTGATTATTATTTAGTGATATCTGCCCTTGTTGAAATGGAAAAGGTTCTAACCTCAGGAGCCAGATTGCCAACGTAAACGGTCGTGTATTGAGGGTTATTTTCTGGAGCATCTTCATTGGTCTTTTCTTGACCATCATCTGTGTATATAGCGAACGTCAAAATGGATAGTTAGATACAATAGCATCCATATGATATCATAGAATTCCTAAAAAACTGCATATCGATTTCTAATACACTAACCTGGTGTTCCATTTGTCAATTCGACCACACTTTTGGTATCTGATCTCTGTTTGTCAACCGATCCTGCACCCTTTGCCGCCCAATTGCATCGAACTTGCCTACTACCAAGCCACTTTCCTACAATATAAACTCAACTAATTTACACAAAAATTAAAGACGACGCCATCCATTTTATTAGCCGACACATGCTTCTTCAATAATATGTAACATAAGACAACAAAAAGTAGGTAACAATCTAAAATTCCTCACCATTCACATCATTAATTGCGCTTTGCGCATCCTGCCAAAGAAATTTAAAAGCAGATTAAAATTAGCATCTTATAAGAGTGAGTGAGGGCATAAAGGACTTTTCAGTTTTCAGTCCAACATATTTTTCACTTGCCTGTTGGTTCCTAAACGAAACAAATCCAAATCCCCTAGAACGACCCGTCTTCTGGTCCCACATAACTCTTGCATCACTTACAAACATCCAAAATCAAATCAATAAACAATAAATATGAGTCATTCATCATGTCACATTTTGATTTGAGTTTGGGCATTACGAGCAAGTAGGGTACACAGAGAAACAAGAAAACAATGTGGCATCCGTAACTTCAGGACTAAGGTCACCTACAAATATGTTGAAGTGACCTGCAAAACCAAGATAATAATGTCACAAACAAATGAAATAAGTGACATATATATTTATATATTATAATTATATAAACAAACCTGATGTGTCTTCTCTTTGGCCACTGGCGTATGCCCAATTAACTTTAATTGGTTGCCCGAACCTACAAATATATGTTTTTGAAACCAACTAATAACGACTAATATAAAGAATGGAAAATAGATACTGATTAACGTTTTTTACTTACAGGTGTCTTCCATTAAGGGTGACAATAGCGAGAGCGGCAAAACGCCGATCAAAGTAGTCAACAAACCCGTATGATGACTGAAATCCATGTAACAAAGAACCAAAGACATTAATGATTATAATAATTAGTCAAAATATGAGTATAAGATTCAATCTGTTTGAAAAAATATGAATTAATCATATACTTTATCTTTCCTAATGAGCTTGCAGCCTTCAAGAGCACCAGTGCTTGAAAAAATTTCTTGAAGTAGCGGCTCCGTGACTTGAGGGTGGATGTTCCCAACATACCTATATCAAGTCAAATATAATTAATATCGGCATGAACCCCAAAGGAGCAGGAAACGTTTTAAGAAAATAGGTAAGTGTGTTTGCTATTTATTTTAGCAAACAATATGATACCGAATTTCAGGTAAATGATGAGGGAAAAAAGATAACGGTGCAGAATAACAGAAAAGACAAAATCTCGAAGACACTCACACACTGCGGCATGTAGTTGAATCAAATCCAGGAGGTAAATTTCCACTCAAGATCGGCTCTATCTGAAATAACCATAAATTAAAAAATAGTAAAATCACATGAGTTACAGTGAATGTGAACCTAGTTAATAACTAGGTGCCGCGTCCGTTGCTGCTCAACTTCGTGCCCGTAGTGGAAAGTTTGTTTTTTTTTTACGAAATTTGGAAAACGTTGCTACTAAAATGAAAAAAATGAAAAACGTTACTACTGAAATTCATTTCTAGATCCGCCACTGAATGTGAGAAAATTATAAAGTGCTAATGCGTTAAAAGGAAAGAAAAAACATATGAAGAATTGAACTTCATGCGGGCATGCGGCCAAAATGTTAATGCCAAAACGGGCATCCTAATCAGCGAAAGAGACTAATCCGTAACCCAAACCATTCTGTATCTTGAGTTATATTATTAAACTAAGAGCACCTAAAGGCTAAAGTAAAGTGTAACAAGTAACAAGGAAACATAGATACCAAAATCATATGATTCGCAAAGAAAACGATGTAAACTTTATCAACCAAACAAAATCCTAAATAATCCACAATCATGTTGTTACATCAGTAAATAAAATATATATGATCCAACATATTCCCTCAAGTTCTCTTAATCCAGCTTGTGTTATCTTTGTTCATTTGTGTTTAGATATTATTATTCATCTAAAGCTCATTCATAACCACATAGACAGATAAGTGTTTTCTTTATAAAAGTTAGTTACTTTTTAAACAATGACTAAAACATCTAATGATCAACATTGGTACATTTTGATATGACATTCTGTGTTCTAATTATTATTGAAAAAAATTGCAACAAAAATCAAACTATACTGATTCTGTTTAAATATTCAAAATTATATTTATTACAAATATGCAAATTACATAATCACCAAATTACAATAATAATCACATTTTGTTTTCTTCCAACCCGAAAAAGAACCCGACCCATTATTGTGGACAAAATACCCACCAGAAAGATAACACCTTTTACACAAAAAGATTAAAATAAAAATATAAAGATTCAAGAAAAATGAAAAGAATGTATTAATATTATTATTATTATTATTACCTGAGGATGGGTTAAAAGACCTGGGTGATAGAGGGGTTGCTGCATCAGGGCTTGTTGTTGTCTTATCCTCTGTTGCTGTTGCATCATCTTTTGATGATGATGATGATGATGATGATGATGATGATGGATAGATAGATACAGTGTGTGTATGTAGAGATAGAAATGCTAGGGCTTTGTTTAACCAATAAACAGGGGAAAGTGAAGAAAAAAAAAGGAAAAAAGAAAAGGAAAAAAAAAGAAAGAAAAAGAAAAGACCGGAAACAAAAAGGAGAAGGAGGTGAGTGAGTATTTAAAGAGAGAGAGAGAGATGGTGTTATCATGTCTTGTCAGATCTTACAATATTCATATGTGTTTCATGGGTTGATGATGTCATGTCCCATTGCATCTCCACCGTTGGATGTTTTTTTTGGCATGGTCTATTTCAACCCCCCACTTCTATTTTCACCCCCCCTGAAAGCGTCTCGCTTAGGCCTAAGCGAGGCGCTTTCTTTGCTTTTTAACTACCTCGGTACGATGTCAGAAAAAGCTGATTTTTGACCCGAAGCGCCTCGCTTAGGCCTAAGCAAGGCGCTTCGGATAAAAAAAATTTTTTTTTTTTGGTCTTTTGAGTTTAAGGTTTAACATTTTTTTTTTCTTTTGAGTTAGTTTTTTTTTTCAGTCAGACGTTTTTCAAAAAAACATTTTTTATGTCAATGGGAGGGTAAACAAAATCGTCGATCCGACTGTTGATTTCTTTCTGCAACAAGGAACAAAATGTCAGCTTTTTCCTGCCACCTATCAATCTCACTGTCCGAACAACTGAATTTTACTTGCTTGCATGAAAAGTATATTTTAATTGTTCGTTTTGACAAACGTCTGGCTAACCTGTCCAGTTATCAATCTCACTGTCCAACAACTGAATTTTACTTGCTTGCATGAAAAGTTTATTTCAATTGTTCGTTTTGACAAACGTCTGGCTAACCTGTCCAGTTATCAATCTCACTGTCCAACAACTGAATTTTACTTGCTTGCATGAAATGTTTATTTTAATTGTTCGTTTTGACAAACGCCTGGCTAATGAATTTTACTGTAATGATCAGAAACATTCCAAATAACTGTTCAATTTCAGCTTTTGTTTAACTATTTTAGCAACTTCCATAGAGAAGTTATCAATCTTACTGTCCAGTTATATTACTCACTGTCCAACAAACTGAATTTCTTCAACCAAATCATTTCTTCAAGTTCATTTCACCAAAAAAAGCAAAACTGTAAATATCAGGAACATTCCAAATAACTGTTCAATGATGGAACCGTGCCAGAGGGTCACTATTCATACGCAGGTTTGCCAGAGGGTCACTATTCATACAAATGATGTGATTTGTTTTTAGATAAGGAGGTATATGTACAATGATGGAAGAAGTTATCAATCTCACTTCTATTGTTTCGGGTTCCCTTTCATCGTTGACAGATATCTCTCTAGATGATAAAGGTAGATCATGGAAAGTTCAACTCAAGAAAACAAAGATGAAACCGATTAATGTTCTAGTGGTGTGCCAGAGGGTCACTATTCATACGCAGGTTTGCCAGAGGGTCACTATTCATACAAATGATGTGATTTGTTTTTAGATAAGGAGGTATATGTACAATGAACTTTTTACGCTAAATAAAACTTACACACAACTTTTTTGCTCTAGTGGTGTGGTCTACCTTTTTGACAAACACCTGGCTAACCTGTCCAGTTATCAATCTCACTGGGTTTAGTCCTTTACGCAGGTTTGCCAGAGGGTCACTATTCATACACACAACTTTTTGCTCTAGTGGTGTGCTCTACCTTTTTGACAAACACCTGGCTAACCTGTCCAGTTTGTCAGAGGGTCACTATTTATACACACAACTTTTTGCTCTAGTGGTGTGCTCTACCTTTTTGACAAACACTTGGCTAACCTGTCCAGTTTGCCAGAGGGTCACTATTCATACACACAACTTTTTGCTCTAGTGGTGTGGTCTACCTTTTTGACAAACACCTGGCTAACCTGTCCAGTTATCAATCTCACTGTCCTTTATGCAGGTTTGCCAGAGGGTCACTATTCATATATAAAGGACATTAATCGGTTTGATCTACCTTTACATTATTATTATTATTATTATTATTTACATTATTATCGTATTTGCTTTACGACAATAATGTAAATAATAATAATAATAAGGAAGGAAGGTTTTTGCAAAAACGAAGGTTTCCGCGTTAATGCCGATCCGATTGTTTAAAGTATCAAGACTATGAAATTAGTAAAACAACTGAATTTTACTTGCTTGCATGAAAAGTTATTTCAGTTCAAACTTTTCAAACACCTGCAACATCTCAAGAGTCGAGGTCCTCTGAAAAAGACATCGTACAATGATTTGGCTTGCAATATTTGAAAATTATCATTTCTTGACATGCTTGGTAACACCTTGATCTGCAATATATGAAAACAGGAACATTCCAAATAACAGCTCAATTTCAGTTCAAACTTTTCAAACACCTGCAACATCTCAAGAGTCGAGGTCCTCTGAAAAAAGACATCGTACAATGATTTGGACTTGCAATATTTGAAAATTATCATTTCTTGACATGCTTGGTAACACCTCTGTAATATTTGAAAATTATCATTTCTCGAAAAGTAATTAAAAACACTTAAAAATGAATTAAAAACAATTGTTGCGAGTTAGGTTTAGTCGGAGGACCACTTACAATGATTCATCAAAGTTGTACAAAGCTGGATGTTTTTACTGGAAAACCAAAACGAGCAATAAACGAAGCGAAACGGAGAGATATAATTTTCTTGGCTTGGAAACAACTTAAAAGAAGCAAAAATGAATTAAAATTATTTTTTGGTGATTAACAGATAATTTTAAAGAATTAAAAGAAATTCAAGTTTTTTAAAAAAAAGGCCAAAGCGCCTCGCTTTGGTCAAAGCGAGGAGCTTGTGGTCTAATCAAACCAGTCAAGCGCCTAGCTTTGGCCAAAGCTAGGCACCCAAGCGCCTCGCTTTGACCAAAGCTGGGCGCTTTGGCCTTTTTTTTAAAAAACTTGAATTTCTTTTAATTCTTTAAAATTATCTGTTAATCACAAAAAAATAATTTTAATTCATTTTTGCTTCTTTTAAGTTGTTTCCAAGCCAAGAAAATTATATCTCTCCGTTTCGCTTCGTTTATTGCTCGTTTTGGTTTTCCAGTAAAAACATCCAGCTTTGTACAACTTTGATGAATCATTGTAAGTGGTCCTCCGACTATACATTCGATACCCATATTTTTTCAAAACATAATTTTTGCATGTTTAATTGATATGTTTGACTTCCAGACTATATTATAATTGATCGTTGGTGGTTTTCATAGCACCTTGTTTGATTACACTCGTGTTCAGCCTTTATCAGGCTGCCTTCATCGTTGACAGTTATCTCTCCGATAAACAACTGAAAAGTTGTTTTACTAATTTCATAGTCTTGATACTTTTAAGAACTGACTTTTACTTATGGAATCTTTGTACGAAAATCGAAACCATCTCATTCCATGTTCTCCATATCCATACCTTGTTCCAACCACTAATACCAGATTGATGATACTCAATTTCGGTTGATTGTTGAAAACAGAGAGAGATTTAGTTGAAAGTGGATACAAAATGAAACTACATGAACATTTATAACCTTTCTGTACCTGTGGCCAAAAGAACTAGACAGTAAAATCATCTTCTTGTAATTACTTTCAAGTTTTTTAGAATCATTGAAGACAACTTTTCAGTTGTTATCCGAGAGATAGCGGTCAACGATGAAGACAACCTGAAAAGTGGATACCATGGATCAGAGAGATTCAAGCAAATCAAACTCATATCTCAAGCCGGTGCAAGTTATGTTGTAGCATCTTTGATCATCTTCTTGTAATTACAACTTTTTCAGTTGTTATCCGAGAGATGGCGGTCAACGATGAAGACAACCTAAAAAGTGGATACCATGGATCAGAGAGATTCAAGCAAATCAAACTCATATCTCAAGCCGGTGCAAGTTATGTTGTAGCATCTTTGATCATCTTCTTGTAATTACAACTTTTTCAGTTGTTATCCGACAGATAGCGATCAACGATGAAGACAACCTGAAAAGTGGATACCATGGATCAGAGAG
This sequence comes from Ambrosia artemisiifolia, assembly GCA_032199755.1. Taxonomy (NCBI): domain Eukaryota; kingdom Viridiplantae; phylum Streptophyta; class Magnoliopsida; order Asterales; family Asteraceae; genus Ambrosia; species Ambrosia artemisiifolia. Next base: position 12,772,769 of record CM063515.1, on the reverse strand, counting down.
ATTCAAGCAAATCAAACTCATATCTCAAGCCGGTGCAAGTTATGTTGTAGCATCTTTGATCATCTTCTTGTAATTACAACTTTTTCAGTTGTTATCCGACAGATAGCGGTCAACGATGAAGACAACCTGAAAAGTGGATACCATGGATCAGAGAGATTCAAGCTAATCAAACTCATATCTCAAGCCGGTGCAAGTTATGTTGTAGCATCCTTGATCATCTTCTTGTAATTACAACTTTTTCAGTTGTTATCCGAGAGATAGCGGTCAACGATGAAGACAACCTGATAGTGGATACCATGGATCAGAGAGATTTAAGCTAATCAAACTCATATCTCAAGCCGGTGCAAGTTATGTTGTAGCATCCTTGATCATCTTCTTGTAATTACACGCGTTTAATGAAATTTAACGCGCATACCGCATTCGGAGTCTGATTGCACCGAATCCAGTCTTCAAGGTGGACTTAAGCACCTGAACGGGAAGTTGAAATTTTGAATGATGTTCGTCGACTGCACCGAATCTAGTCTTCAAGGTACCATGGATCAGAGAGATTCAAGCTAATCAAACTCATATCTCAAGCCGGTGCAAGTTATGTTGTAGCATCTTTGATCATCTTCTTGTAATTACAACTTTTTCAGTTGTTATCCGAGAGATAGCGGTCAACGATGAAGACAACCTGATAGTGGATACCATGGATCAGAGAGATTTAAGCTAATCAAACTCATATCTCAAGCCGGTGCAACACACACCTTCAACCCATTCCTGGTAAACCCAGGGGAAAATGGCTATATTAAAAAACTTCAAGATTATTGTTTTGTTTTGTGGATCAGACGAGGACTTGCATGTGTCTTGAAAACACAAGGATGACACACGAAGCTTTAGACTCCAAGCGGATCCCTTGATTGCCGCATTTAATGAAATTTAACGCGCATACCGCATTCGGAGTCTGATTGCACCGAATCCAGTCTTCAAGGTGGACTTAAGCACCTGAACGGGAAGTTGAAATTTTGAATGATGTTCGTCGACTGCACCGAATCTAGTCTTCAAGGTACCATGGATCAGAGAGATTTAAGCTAATTAAAAAACAATTGGAAACACAAAGATGGAAAAATCCACTAAAAAGCCTAAAATTTCGGACCCTAACACACACAAGACGAATGTTGCAACATGAGTTCGACCAAGATGACACACGAAGATTTAGACTCCAAGCGGATCCCTTGATTTGGGTGGAACAAGGTATCATCAATCTGGTATTAAGCACCCGAACGGGAAGTTGAAATTTTGAAGTTGGTAGATGATGTCAAGTTTAAGTCATTGACAATGATTAGGGTTATTACTTTGTTTTTTAAATTTTTGTAACTTTTTATAATTATTAAATTAAAAAAAATAAAAAAAACCAACTCAAAATATCAAAACAACTACCAAAATAAATTACCCCCTTGAAGCGCCTCGCTTAGGCCTAAGCGAGGCGCTTCGAATTTAAAAATCAGCTTTTTCTGATTCTCGTACTGACCGTCTCGAATTTAGCTCAAAGCGCCTCGCTTAGGCCTAAGCGAGGCGCTTTGAGGGGGTTAAAATAGAAGGGTGGGGGGTTTAAATAATACAACCCTTTTTTTCCAATTGTTTAGACCACAAGGTACGCGAGAGGATGATCTTAGGAGGACTACTAGGGCTGTGCAAAGGGTCCAGACCCGACCCGACCCGACCTGGCCCGGACCCACCAGAACCGCATACCCTTTTATTGTGGAAATTAGGAACCACGATCCGAACCTTAAAAGGCTATGTGGTTCCGGGTCCTAAAGGTTCTGATGGGTCGGGCAAAGGGTCTGACCCACTAGAACCTTTTAAATCACTTTTCGTTTATCGACATTTGTTTTCGTAACAATTTTGTCATTCTCATCGCTCGAAGCATTATCTAAAGTTGTTATGTATACATCATAAATACACACACGCGCGCATTAGAGCGACATACATAAATATTTACTTCAAATTTGGATATAATATATATTATATAATATATCACATCTATGTATATACGTCAAGCCGAAAAATATTTCAAAAAAGTACATTGTTATTCTTATAAATAATATTTTTAATATTGTATTAACATTACATGAAATCGATTACAATAACACGTAAAAACGAATAGAAAAGACTAAAAAAGATTATATTTTTATTTTTTAATATAAATACAAATGGTTCTTGTGGTTCTTATATTAGAACCGTGGGTTTGGAACCGACCCGACCCGGAACCGATAATTCATATAAATCTAGAACCGGAAACCGACCCATATATTTAAAAAGGTTCGGGTCCAAGGTTCTCGTGGGTCGGGTTCAAGATTCCTGTGGGTCCGAACCACGAAATGCTCACCCCCTAGGACTACCCGCTATATTAGCAAAGAATGGGCCGCCCTCAAAAAATGACAAGATGAGAATTACTCAAAAGTGTGAGGATGGTTTTCCTTAAATAATCCTCCACTTCTATTGGTCCACAAACCAATCAAACAATCCAACAAAATTGAGGGGCCTCACCAACAACCACAACCAATCAACATAGAGCGTATTCATCGTCCAAAAGTGGCCGTTCAAGGCGGGTCGGCCCGGCTGGGGCGGTGTATGCGGCCCTCGACGACGTGGCCGGGCTGAAGCCAACCCCCACACCTCATAGTCTTTTATTTATATTTATTATCCTTTTGACATTGAAACATAATAAATGTTTTTAAAACAATAGTTTACATTATGGTTATGGAGTTTGGTATCCAAAGGGTGGTGTTGTGTTGGTAGCTTTGTATAGCATATGGTAGTGGTTGGTGAAATAAAATTATATTACACAAGGTTTTAGTGGTTAAATTACAAGATTAACATAACTTAAAAACTTTTTCATTTGACTCATTTCGAGCCGTGTCAACATATATTAGTCATAGGATAGGTGGATGAAAGGTCGTTTGTGAGCCAGTGTTTACTCGGGCTCAAACTCAGAGCTACATTAGCCGGCTTGGCTCTAATGTTTTCTACTATGCTAATATTTAAGTTCGGTCAAGACAACATGTGTGCTCTGTGCTCATGTTCAAACGAAATTTCTACAAGCCAAGCTGACACAAGCTGATTTCAAAGCAAGTCTTTTAAACTAATTTTAAATGATGTGTTTAAAAGAAGACTAGGCTAACGACTAGACAAGTTGTGAGTACCAATGGGTCGACTCAATTCACAATCATAGTTGAACAAGCACACAATGTCACCCAAATGTCACATACATATATAACACATAAAAGTTTTACACGTCTTGTTACTCAACATATAGATTCACCCGTCATACAAGTCACGTAATCACGTATCTTTTCGTGTACTTATATAACATCTTTCAAATCCAGAAAGATGTAAAAACATAGATATCCTACACAATTAAACCTGCCATCCGTACAAAAACACCATCCTAAATATATATATAATCAAATCAATTATGCTTCATCGATCAATGAGAATCTGCACCTAGTCCCAACCATGTCTTCTTGTCATCTTGCTTTGGAACATCCTTAGCTTGGTATGGTGATAGAGCCGTGATCCTGTCATAATTTCACAAACTCATTAGAATCTTTCAAACCAAACAGGTACCAAATCGATTAGTGCGATTAGTTACCTATCGTTCCTCTTCTTCAAGAAGCTAGCGATTGAATTTCTTCGTGCAATCGGAAGCCCTGCAACAAATACCAAAAAAAAATACATTTTCAGTTTTAATTCAAGAATAATTTCGTATCATGTCCGGAACCAGAGGGGGTCAAGAGGGTCAAGAGGGTATACTGACCCTCATCACTAAAGTTTGTTGTATTGTTAAAAAATAAAAAACTAAGTCTTTCTAACAAAAATACGATACGGAACCCCTATTTTTATAACCCGCGTAACAAAACAACCTTATGATGACCCCGACTAAAAAGTTCTGGTTCCGCAACTATTTCCAAACAAAGATATTGTTAAATGTTAATTACCATATCCTGAAACAACAATGTTCTTGGAAGGTTCATCCGGTTTTCGGGCTTTCTGGGCAGCCCCTTGCTCAGCTAATTTAAAGATTTCTTTAACCTTCTCTGGAGCCAAATCATCAAACACAACAACCTGACCATTATAGAATATAGTCATCGTTCTCCACTGATCTTGCTGCTTATGGGCAGCAGGTTGAGTTTCGATCATTGGGAACAAATTCATAGTAGCAGCAGTTGGTCCTCTCCTACCTGATCAGATCAAAGCCATCAAAATAATATTCTGTTAGCAAAATAAGTTATATTTACCTTTTTTTTATAACGGGCTTTGTAGGATGACAGGTAAACGGATAATAAACGCTCAATAGTCAATACTATATTTTATTTACAAAGAAAAAAAAAAACTTACCAAGGGTTAGATCAGGGAAAGTGTGGTTTTCCTTCAAATATTGAGAGAAAAGATTACAAGTCCGGGAAAAACTGGACTTCTCCGGTGGCCGGACCGGCATGTTTTGGCCGGAAAAGCTACAGGAGTCCTCAATTTCCGGTGAAGAAGACATGAATGGAGGAAAAGATTATATTGAAATTATTTATTATTATTATTATTAAGGGTATGTGGATTGGGAAGACATATATAGAAAAGAAGCATACTTGGCAATTTGGCAACTTACAGGAACCTACCATGTCCCCCTATTAATATTAAAATCTATTTATTATTATTTACCACGTGATCTTAATGGTCGACCTCTTTTTTGTCCGCTTTTACATAAAATATCAGTTTCTATTTAAAATTGAGTAAATAAATTATTATACGGATGGATGGTCATTGTGAATTTGTTGGGTTGGTAATATTCAAAGAGTAAACTAGTATTAAGTAATATTGTGTCACGGGTTTAAAACCGTGATAAGTAGTTAGTAGTACCAATTCCTCACCACTGTAATTAAATATCAACATCAGAAAAACTCATATAAATAAATAAAGGGAGAAGTAACACTAACGAAAAAAAACTCTAAAATTGTAGAACCCCGCACGTTTGTTGCGTCATGCTAATAATGTAAAACATAAAAAAGAATAATTAAGTCGATCTTTGACCCGCGCAAAATAGACGTAGTGTGACGGACTGCCAAACAGGAAAAAACATACGTAAACGTTGAACCATACACGCACGTTGTGACTTGCTAACTTGCAGAACGAAATGAAAAACTTGTGAAGATGGAAAGTATATGTAAAAACATTAAACCATACACGCACATTGCAACATGTTAACTAGATACATAAAACGAAAAACTTGCTTAGGATGATAAGTATGGGTGACCAAAGTTTGAAAGTAAAAACGTGTAGGGCTAGATTATAAAAAATAAAATGCTTTGGGTTACATTGCAAAAAATGAAACATTTAGGGTTAAAATAAAAAAATCTCAAATTTGTTTAAAAACACCCTATGCGTAAGGTAAAACCCTTATATGCACGAAAACTATTAGGATGGATGTGTTTTGGTCTGAATTATGGATATTGTTTATGTGATTTGAAATTTACTCAAATTAGGTCACACCAACTTTTTTTATTCTAGGCTAAAAAGTTAACAGGGTTATTCATGGCCATGCTTTTTTAACGTCCAACTAAAAACTTTTATTAAGTAATAAACTAGGACCGGCAAAATACCAGCCCATCATACAAATGATCTATGACAATCTCAGGGTCGCCAATGATACCACCCCAACCTTTTTAAGATTAAAGCACCTCCAGGTTTCCCAATCTAAACTTAAGGTTCTAGACATATGTTTGAACCAAAGAAAACTTAAACTTTTGATGTCAATGACAATCCTTTGTAAAAAAGCCGGGGAATTATTAAAGACCACCGGGTTTCATGACTTCCATAGGCACCAAATACTCGTCCAGCAAACCGCATTCAAAGCTTTCTTGAACTTAGTTGATCCAGTTGCATACACATCCACCTTCAACAAGTCTCTAACTCCAAATGCATATATAGGCGGTAGGTTACACCATTGAGCAATAACAGCCCAAACCAAGTGACCCATGGCCATGTAAATTTATTCATGTAGGTTCTGGTAAATTTTACCATTTTACCCTTGTAAAAAATCCCATAGGTTTATGTGTATCGCTAAAAAGTTAACATGTAACTTTTTAACCGTATATGAAAGATGAAAAGGTAGTTGGATACATATTTTTTGTAACTTTTAAACTAGAGAGACGATATATATAATTTGAGTTGAACCAAATATGCTATTTAGGGATGAGCTTGGTACCGAGTTATACCGAACGGATATCGATATTGATTTTTGGGAAAACTTGGTACCGATACTAATACCGAAAACATACAGTACGGTGCCGGTATGGTATCGGTATTTTAAGGTTAAATACCGTTACCGAACCAATACTGAATTGGTACCGAAAATAAACTGGTATCAGGATCGGTTTGGTATCGATATTTAATACCGAAATGCTCATCTCTAGTGCTATCCATGTAATGTACTCTTAAAATTATTTTATTTTGATCACTATTACAGTCAAATGCTTCTAAGAAAAAGATTAAAATAGATGATCTAAAGTATTGAACTGTATATAAAATAAAAGAAATATTGAAAATTACATTAATATTTTATGCTTTATGATATTAACCTGTTACAGTTTAAGCCTTGGTATATGATTTGTTTAAAAGGGTCAAAACAGGAGAGCTTTTGATTAGATATAGACAGTAAGGACGGATAGACATGAATAAAATACGGATTAAAGAATCAATGTGGTAGGGAAGGGTGGAAATTGCCGTCCACCAAGCACATGGGCCCAAAACTCCAAAGCACGTTCCTAATTACAGCCAAACATGTCAAACAATAAACAATAAGGTGCCCAAACACATGCTTTACACAACTATTATACTATCCAACAATGTTCAAGGTAGTAGTGGCGAAACTTGACTCGAAACTTTGGGGGGTCGGAAGTCACTAGGGGGTCGGAAATCACTAGTTTCGGGGGATTGAAACCGTATATACCAAAAAATTTCTATACGAATACTATATAATCGGAACTTCTGAGCGAAAATTTGGGGGTCGGCCGCCCCTCAAGAGCTACGCCCATGCAAGGTAAGTGACATATACATGAATGTTAAAAGGTGCAGAAACATGAACCAAGACGGTGTTTGGTTTCTATATTGAAATCATTGTAGATACTAGCTTGCTTGTGAGGGGTGTACTTCTCATTTTACATTCATTTAATTGATAAACTAAACGACCATCCAATTCAATGACCACCAATGTTAAAAAAAGAAATGCATACCGCCAGAGACATCTATGTAATTCCAAAACCTAAGGACTAAAGTTGCACTCAGTGAAAACCACTAGAACCCTCCAAGTAATTAACTCAAAAATAAACACAAAACCATCGATTGTAAAAGATTCAAATAAGTCGTTTTAAGGTATGTTTGGCAAAACTAGCTGGTGACTAGAAGCTAGTAGCTGATAGCTAATAGTTGTAACTTTTAAATATATTTTGGTGTTTAACAGAGTAGCTGAAGCTTTTAATAAAATATATAAAATGACTAAAATGGGCATAACTAAAAGTTTGTATACATGTTTTTTTTATGGTATAATGGATATTTGTGTCATTTTACTCATTAAAAGTTTGTAGCTAGTAGAAGTTTTTTTCTTAAATGTTAGTACTAGTAACGTTTCAATACGGAGCTTCTTCTCTTAAGATAAAAACTTCAAGCTCTTTCAATCAAACAAGACTTTTTATTGAGTATGTATTTTTTTTATAAAAGCTTGATGCTAGAACCTGCTAAAAGTTCATTACCAAACATACCATATGGAGATGAAGACCTACGATTGACTCAGCAAAGTCAAAATTAAATTTTAACATCTAGGACTATCCGTTGTGGCCCGCCAGCGCTTAGCCGCGAGCCACAAAACAATCCACCTGGCTAGCTGGATCCATAACATGGTTGAGTGAGAGCTGGCGCGAGCTACTGGCCGTTAGTGGGCTCGTGTGTGTTAGCGAGGTCAAACTAGCCGTTGACAGTCAACTAGCAGTTGGCTAACGGCTAGTTGTCCTATTTAAATACAAAAAAAATGTAATTTTAACCCACCAAAACAAATCAAATACAATATTCTATCAAGCTACACTTCAAAAATCAAGCAAACAAGAAAATGGACTCACAAAAGGCTAAGATTTTTTGGCGACGAATCCGAGACCTTTTTCATAAGCAAGTCGGGAGCACTATGCATTCGGCCGATATGATTTCCGGCCGGTGGGCGGAGATTAGAAAATATGTGGGTTTGTTTACGAACCTTCATAATAGGAACGCCGCTCGAGTGCGAGCGAGCGGGTCAAGTGATCTTGACGTGTATCAATTTACTTGTAATGAATGGAAAGAGGAGGTCTTGCGCAAGTACAAGACCAAGTAGACGTGGGATGAGGACTATTTGTGGCAAATCCTACGTAATTGCTCCAAATGGGTGGAGCTAATTTCTGTTGAAGACATGAGCGAAGGCGGCGACGACTCATCATCCTAGCGAGCCAAGACGTCTTCATCGGGTGGGTACATCTCCTCTACGAGCTAAGATGCTGTAACACCCCAATCGATGGCGGAAACATCGAGGTGTCACATAGTGATGATTGTTTAATAGCTCATGGTACTAAAGTGTAAATTTGAATACATTGATTAAATAGTTTATTACATTGAAATGAAATACAACGGTTCTAAGTCCTAATTAATTGGAATACAATGAATCAAAATCTAAAGATAAATCAGAAAGCTTAAAGAATGCATCTCAAAATAACCTGAAACATGTACAAAATAATTTTGTCAATAAGAAAATTGTATTGGTGAGCATACCCATTTTAGTTTCAAGAATCGCTTGTAATATTTGTGCCATGATGTTTGCCATTATTTAATTAGTAGAATAAAAGCATCAAAATCAACCCTCAAAGTATCAAGTATCACCCAAAAGAATCAAGAATCACATAACAATGACCAAGGCTCAAATGAAACCATAATCACACAAGGGATGTAAATCGTAGTACTACTCATTGTTATGCTCGGCCCATGGTTAATGATTTTGATTACGTTTCAATTCATACAAATCACATAAGGCACACTACGTTTGAAAGAATACATAGTTTAATAATACTAATGGTACATGAATCACCCCAAAATAGCAAAACATGAAAAGGGGAAAAGATATACTCACAGTTTGCGAAAGCGATCAAAATCCAACTTAAGCGGTCGTGAGTTAAGTAATGGGAATTCTGAGGAATTCAACCTATAATGCATAAGTATGGTAATGAGGAAAAGTCTAAGAGTCTAAAGTATCTAGGGTCTAAGGCATTAGGGTTGCTAGACTTATGTAGGGAAGATGGAGTTTTATTATCTCTTGAATTTAATAAAAATGTTAAATAAAGTATATCATGATTTAATATTTAGTACGTGACGAAGAAATTATAATACTACATTTCCACATATAGGAATATTTTCTATTTTATAGAAAAATATCCATAAACCATATTTTAATAATTTACATTTAACTAAATAATTAATAATATCTAATTAAATGTAAATGACTAAAAATACAAGATATGATCCAAGAATTTTATTTTTATAAAAAATAATTATTTTCTGATGTATAACAGTGAAAATAATTTTTCCATAATTTTCCTCGATTTATTTGTATTTAAAATAAATTTAATGAGTTTAAATCATGTTTAAATGATTAAAAATAGGAAAATGAATAAAAATAAATGTTTTCTGAACCAATAATTTTTATTTAAGTTCATGATACTTAAAAATAATTTTCCAGAAAGTTTGGGCTTAAAAGCTTTAAAAATGGATTTTTAATAAATTAATTATGGCTAAAAATATTTAAATTAATAGAAAATATGAAATAATTTATTTTCTAGAAAATTTTAATGTGATAATTTTATTTATGGTGTCAAGATGCTACTCCTAAATTTTTATAATTTTTGGAATAAAAAGGAATTTTCTATGAATATTATAAGAATAATGTGTTTATATATTATTATATACATAATAATGATACAAAAAGAAGAAAAAGAAAAAAAAGGAAAAGGGTGCTGGGGATGGGGTTCGAAACCCGGCCCTCCTCGTTCCACAACACACACACACACCACTAGTCCAGATCATGATTTGTTGATTTACTTGAAACAGAATTATATTTAACCAACGATACAAACATCATCTTCTTCCCCAAATACCTACCTAGAACCCTAACCCTAACCCGGTTTCAATTAAACCCAATTTGTAAACATTAGTAGTCGAATCAATAGGGCTTTTGTTCGGAATCAAGAAACAAGTAAAATGGCATCAAGAAAAGAAACTTACAATAACGTTATAAGATTGAATTCGAGTACAAAGAATCTGAAAATAGAGCGACGATTGGAAGCCTTAGAACACGATTTTGATATGTTTTCTTGAGGATTTGTAATTTGTGAAAGTGCATAAACGAAAAGGCACCGAGTATTTATAGTGTTCACGCTTTAAAACGGACTTTAATGGTGACTAAGAATTCTAGCGGTTATGCTTAAAACCCGGATTTAAAACTCAGTTATTAACGTGTTTAAGATCGATTAAATCATTTTAATTCATAGTATACGAAAGTAGAAACGTTTAGAAGTCAAAATAGGGCATTAAAACGCATTAAAACCTTTGAAATTGACTCGTCAGAGATCGACGGAGCCGGCCGGAAAAATTCACCGGAAAAACGTGGAGGAGGCAGAAAGGGAGGGGAAGTTTAAAACTTTTGGATTTTGGCAGAAATAGCCCCTCAACCTTAACTTTGTCAGTTTTATAATTTCTTTATAAAAACTTAACCATACTAACTAACTTTTAACATAAACCAATCCCAAACTTTTTAAAACTTAAACTTTTTGTTCTAATTTATCAATAACTAAATAAGTTTGTATTTCGAAAGTTTTTATTTAGAAATTTCAATGTCACATATAATTTTTAATAAACGTCAAAATACGGAAAAATAATAATAATAATAATATGATGATTAAATGATGGAAAGTATGAGGACTAGATTTGACAATTAGCTAAAAGATAAGGGTGTCGGTTGTCACAGTCTCTCCTACTTTAGAATATTTCGTCTCGAAATTTCTTTCAAGTGGAGGTTTTTATGAAACACAAGGCGTTGTAAAAAAAGTACGTTTTTTTTTGGGAATGTGTAACTTGTGAGGGCAGAGATACTGATATAGCAGTCTCCCTTACTTTAGAAAAGTTTTACGACCGAACTTTATTAGAGTATGCAACAAGTATCCAAATAATCGAGTGTGTAAGAGTACACAAGGTTTTAGTTTTCTGTATGGGTGGTCAATAGAAAGACTCTTGGAAGACGAATTGAAGTTCGTGTAAGAACGTTCTTATCGAAAATGCCATCTATTAGTCAACGATCTAATGATGAGGTAATTATAAAGTAACGGGTAGGTTCTAGGTTAGACTCCTAGTCCGTTCCGCGGTATCGTTTATGCTTATTTATAGGGTGTACCGCAGCTGACCCACCACACTCCCGATAATTTGGACTCGTACTGATTGTCTACCAACAACCTAATAGGATTACACACCACCCCCATGTACCTGTAAACCAATGATTGCGTTCCGGACCGTAATCATCGATTTACCTTACACTAGGGTGTTATGCATTTCCATAACCCTAACAAGAATAAATGTGTGCAACCAATGTGTGTTATATAATAGATATTGCTCTAGTATAAGATGCGGTTTAAGGTCCTTCCCCTTTCGGGTTCACCCGAATAACCATAATGAGAATAAAGTGTAAGTATCACGCACGGTTAGTGGTCCTTCCTCTTTCGGGTTCACTCGCACAAATAACCGGTTTAATTTATGAAAAAGTCTAACAGGTTCTTGCTCACATAGGAAAGTATGCGTACAAAATACACGTTCATATAAGTAAATAAGTATAGCATAAGGTTTCGATTTGAATATAAATCGAGTAAATCGCACAATTGTGCAAAATAAGGGTAAATGAGTTGAATCAAAGTTCTAAATCAGTGATGTGAGAATAACTGTTAATAAATAGTGCGAGAATAACCACTGATAAAAGAATAATGCGAGAATAATCATAAATAAGATAATGTGCGAACATAATAAAATGATGTAAGAATAAAATAATGAAATTTAGAACAGGCATATAGTTTACTGGCATGAGGGTTTAAATTTAGTAGTTTTGCATATATGTACTATATGATAAAAGACATTTTAGAAACATCCCGATGAGGATATGTCCAATATTTAGACTAAAAGTTTTACGATTGAGAGTGTGCAAGTGTAAAAAAAATCGTTTATAAAAACGTAGTTTACTCGAACTTTGTGATATAGTTGAAAGAATAGTAATGATGCATGAGAATAACTTTTTAGGAATCGAAGAATGTTTTAGATTTAAAACAGCTTCACACGAAAAGACTTCGTAAGTACACACTTTCATGTGTTTACAAGAAGTCGAGTTGAAAATTGTCATAAGGCATATTATCAGTCGCAAGTTCCTTTTCCCGAAAACCATATAAATCAAATGTGTTTTCAAAAGACCAAGATTTAGAAATGAGATGAATGATAAAAGTCAACGTACATGACACGAATAAATTTCCAAATATTTAGGAAAATTTGAGGCTTCAAAATAACGTGGACGTGAAAAGCTTAATATAACATTTCTGAAAATAGATTTTAAGTTTTGAAAGGATGATCGAGTCACAGCAGGGGAAATGCTAAATGTTGTGAATAACGTGTAGGTTTTGTGCTTTTGTGAAAAGACAACAGGATAAGTTGCTAGGTTAATCGTTTTAGAAGGTAATGTATTGGGGTATATCAAGTAGATAAGCATTTATGTATGAGTTTAGTCTGTCCAAGTGGAGCTAACTAATGATAGTTGGCTATGGCTTAGGGGACTGGGTGTAACTATTTGGTAAATTAGCATTGAGTAAATGAGGATATATTGTTTTGAGAGTGTTGTGGATGCACAAGCGGTTACAAAAGGTCATAGTTTAGGGAAATACTATGACATCGATCAACTGAGTTTATAAACATAATGATATAAAACAGGTTGATTGATAAGTTTGGGAAATCATTTCCATTTTTAACAGTGTAATGACGCAACATTCCCAAAATCAGGATGTGGTCGAAGTTAAACATAAGTTTAAGAATTCAAGTCATGGGAAAAAATGTTTTAGCAAGAGAGAAGTGATGTTTTATAGTGTAAAAGTCACAAAGCATAAATGAAAATAGTGTAAGTTTTAATGCGATAATATAACGGATAAAAGTTTTAATAATGATGATGAAAAATCCAAAAACGAATGATCAATGATAATAACATATGAAACAACAAGCGATGAAATTGAGTCTTCAAATAATAAACAAAACATAAATATCAATAACATAAAACATTGGGATTGTTTCCATAGGAACCTTTAACCAACCCAAGTATTTGAAATTTCGTAGTGACTGGGCGTACTTTAGCCTATAAGTGAATGCTCATCCCAAGAGTTCCCAGGTAGGTATACGGGTCCCTCGTCTGGTTGGGATTTATACGAAATACCAAGCCTAGACTAGAAAACTCAAGATACAGGCGCTCACGCTTCGAGATTGCACGTGCCCCATCACTAGTGAATTCCAAAACTTTAGTGAGATTAAAAACGAGATACAGAAATAGATCCTTGAGATATGGATTTCACTCCTAACTCAAAAAATGTATTTCAAAATTGAAAACAATTGTGGAATGAAACCAATCACTAAGTTAAGGATATCACTCCCAGCTTAGTGGTTAAGTTTCTTTTTGAAGAAAATACTCTTTGAGGTGTGGATGTCACTCCTATCTCAAAGATATATTCCTAAGATAAATAACATATAGAGGAGTGAAACTAATCACCAAGGTATGGATGTCACTCCTAACTTGGTGATATTGTTTCGTGTTTGAAATACGAGTGTCTTCCAAGCAAAATATCGAAAGAATAACGAGAAAGAATCATAGCGAAAATATCTTGAAAAAAAATATAAGAAATAAGAGAAATATACACGAGAGGACTCGTGAATGTAAGCTTAGTTATAGACTAGGCTAAAAGGCATTCTAATAACCTAATCCCATATAACCATGGCTCTGATACCAATCTGTAACACCCCAACCGATGGCGGAAACATCGAGGTGTTACGTAGTGATGATTGTTCAATAGCTCATGGTACTAAAGTGTAAATTTGAATACATTGATTAAATAGTTTATTACATTGAAATGAAATACAACGATTCTAAGTGCTAATTAACTGGAATATAATGAATCAAAATCTAAAGATAAATCCGAAAGCATAAAGAATGCATCTCAAAATAATCTGAAACATGTACAAAACATGTACAAAATTATTTTGTACATGTTTCAGGTTAATTTAAGATGCATGCTTTAAGCTTTCGGATTTATTTTTAGATTTGATTCATTATATTTCAGTTTAGTTGGCATTTAGAATCGTTGTATTTCATTTTCAATGTAATAAACTATTTAATCAACGTATTCAAATTTACACATTAGTACCATAAGCTATTGATCAATCATCACTACATGACACCTCGATGTTTCCGCCATCGGTCGGGGTGTTACAGATGCTCACGTGGGGGTTGACCTAAACAATGATGAGGGTCTTCCCCCGTCTCCCCTTGGTCGACCCGTTGGAAGGGACAAAACAAAGGCTAAGCAACCCGTTGTTAACGAAGCTGATGTGGAGTTCTCGGAGGAAATAACCAAAATAAGGTCGATAATGGAGATGACTGCCAAAGCTAAAGTTCATAAAGTTCGAATGAGGGACATGGACTTTTTAGCGAGGGACTTTAGCAACATATCAATGCCTCGTCGAAAAATACTTGAACTAGAACAAGCGCGTCTCGTGAAGGAATACGAGATGGAACAAGAACACCACATTGACGAGGAAGAGAAGTTTATTTGTTTGAAGTAGTTTATTTTTTTTATTATTGTATGTGTTTTTAATTTTATTATTAATGAAAAATTTACGTTTATTATTTAATTTGTGTTACAAATTTAATTATTATAAATTTAAAATAACAAAGTTTAAAAAAAACAAAAAATAAATAAAAACTGGATAACGCTGCTGCTCATCTCTACCCACAACACCATCAGGCTAGCGAAATAGAGCTTTATCACCTTGCTAACTGGGCGCTTACGTGGCTAAATATGAGAGGATAGAGTTATTACTCACCTCTAGCCACAACGGATAATTTAAAAGAAATGAATGGGGTTAGGTTAGTTGTTGACTTATATTATGACTAAAGTAAACGTGCAACTTATATTAACTATTTTTCTAAGATATTAGTTACACCTTTTCCCTAATTATTGCCATCAATATTCAATACACCTTTTTTTCCGGAATTAAGGGCACATGTACATGTATTTGTTGGCTTTTTCAAAGTACGTTAATGTATTATATTTGTAAGACCCTATGTGATTAGCACTTAAATTTACAAGTTTTGGCCTTAATTAAAAATCACTCTCAATTAAAACTTTCATATTTATGAAAAACTCAAACCATTGTGATCAATTACATTATTGGAACCCTCTTGTTTTACATTTTAACTATTAAAAACATATACTAAGTTTTTGCGTTTTAATGGGAGTTCTTGTTGCGGAAGATTTTGTATGTTCGGGTGCGTTCGGCTCTTTTCTCGCGACTTGATCCTTTCTCCAGGACTTCTAACGAAGGTGTACCTAGCACCATTACACAAAGAATGGTTAGTGGGATTGATAATAATGTCTTTAGAATAGCGGAAGTTTCGAAACACGTCGAAAACGGAACGAACTAGATCAAACGGACAAAACAACAGTTTGGGATGGAACCCGACGTAACCTAATGCTAGCTGGCCGTAGGTTACTGCCAGCAGGTTCTGTCCCTGCAGCTTTTCTCAACCTTAGTCATTTTTCCCTTGTCTGTTTTCCCCCGTTCTTGGATACTTTTGAACCCAATTCAAGGCCCTTCCTAAAGACATTTGGGGACATGTTTAATACTATTTAATGAGCTTGAATGATGGCCATTTACCATGTTTAAAAACTCTTTTCGGCTTGACTAAAGACTATGCAATTTTTACCCTAATCGACCCGTTAAGGCCTTAGATTATACAAAACCTTTTTTGACCATCCAAGAAGCATAACAATCATATTGTTAACCCATTGGACATTTGATTAACTAAGAACATCGCCCGATTCGTTTAATTATGACCCAGTTCTTCGATTTAACCTTTAATGAAGCTTTAAAATTCAAAAAATGTCCTTGTAAGCAACAAATCCAATTTAGCCGCCCATAGACGACTCTACTTGGTTTAGTTCAAATGTTTTTGACCTATTAACTTGTTTGAAATGCTCTAAGGCCTTATGGACTTAGTTTTCCGTCATTATCAATATTACCTTACTATTAGCCCTTTTTGGGTGCATCAGAGCGCATTGGACATAGTTGTGTTAACGACTTACCAACTTGGCGCCCCCACTTCACGTGGGTAGTTTTCACATGCATAAGACTTTGCCCAACATGTTTATTCAACTACGGACTTATCGGTTGCGCTTGCCCCATTTTCATACCTTGGTGATTCCATTCCACAATACCTTGGCATCATTTACCACATTCTCAACATGCTTACCTGTGGAAGAATTTCCTCGACACGCATTATGTATTTGGTATTCAAATGGTGACACATCACCATTTGACCCTTTTCATGAAACATTGTTAATACAACACTAGACCTTGGTGCCTTACATCACCACCTTACCCAAACTTCAACAACCCCCCCCCCCACACACACACACACACCCACCCCCGACCACCACCACCAACCCACCCCCTTCCCCCTTCTTCCCTGGTTCTTAAGCAATTTTCACATACCTATCTATCCAACCACTATTACTAAAACAGATCTAATCAATCCTATAACCATTCTAGGGAAAATTGAGGAACATAATATACCTCCAGATTCAACACAGCCATGAATCAAACACATATATCTCCATCTTTAGACCACTCCAATCAAACACATACTTGGTTTTTGGATCTTGAATAAATTGACTAATTCGATGGCCATGGATATACCATTGCCTGTTTGCGTCACATATAAAGCATCCATAGACATGTTATCCACTGCAAACCCAAGACCCCAAAGCTTCAACGAAGTTTGAACTTGTTGTTTCATTGGCCGATTGTGGAGAATCGTTGGATCCTCTTCATATTTGTGGGTAAAATCCTCTAAACTTGAAAGATAATATTTGTGGGTGGTGGTGGTCGGCCAATGGTGGGGGTGGTGGTGATCGATTAGTATGGTGGTGGTGGAGGTTGGTTGGAGAAGAAGACGGGGGCATAACGGTAGTTTTACACATAAACTAATAGAAAAGTGAAACTAATGTTAGGGACGAGAGAGTTAAGAGTGGATTGAACCTGTTAACTGAGGCAAACTTCAAGGACAAAAATTATCTTCATGTTACAACTTGGTCACAAGAAGAATTCCCGTCTCATAGTGGCAATACTACCGGTTTGTTACTTATGCAAAGTATATCTCGTCGTTCTCGCTAGACAATGCAAGTCGTGTCTGTTGAATAAGTGCAACGGATTCCCCTAACACTACCAAATAAAAACTCAAATTCAATCATTATATGTTATTTTTCATGTTTTTCATCCTATTCGTTATAAACAAAACATTACATAGTTAGGGTTAACATCGTATTATAATAAAACTTTCAATGCATGAGTGTGTGAATATACTATATATAGTTAGGGTTAACATCGTATTACAATAAGTTATGGAAGCTCATACGATACATTTATTTACACATTGCTAACCTTGCTTGTGTGTGCGCATATATACTATATATTTGTGTGGGTCTTGGGGCAGAAATAAATTGCACTAGTTTTAACGTTATTTTACTAATTTCGTGAAATATAACATTAAAAGGCAGAAGTTTAATCACCCATCATGTAGTGGCCAAGACCATACCTTAGTTTTGCCATTGGTAAGATTTACTGAGTATGCTGATGATGATTATTTACAGGGCCGACTATGGCATGGGGCAGCGTGAGCGATGCCCCCAGGCCCGATTTTCCTGAGGGCCCGAAGTTTTTTATATAAAAATTACATATTTTATAAATGTGATATATATATTTATATGTTTGAAAAAAATAAATCAAGGCATGTGGCTCACATGGTTAGACGCTTGTGTTGGATATACGAGGTACAAGGTTCGATACCGTGCATCTCTATTTCAATTAATTGTTTTTTCTTTATTGAATGGTTTAGTTTTCACTTTCTCTAATGAAATCATGGTCAACTCCCTTGAAAGTAGAACAAAACATTTTTTTTCCTTATTTTATCTTATCTATTTGATTTTGAGGTCCAATTGTCCAAACAAATTAAATCTTTAAACCTAATAGAATAAGTCCACCCCAAATCCACTTAATATGTTTAAACTTGATTAAAAAAAACAATTTAGCGGTGTGAAGAGCGGGAAACAACGAGGAATAGCAGAGGCGCACACAAGCCACAATGATCGGAACAAAGGAGCCAAAGTAATTAAGTTCTTTTAAAAATAACCTCAACGTTCTAATGTGGAGGAAGATGATGTTATAATTTTTTATATATGATGATCGAAATTAAATTATGTGAGCCCAATTTATTTTTAATGGCCCCAGGCTCAAAACATTTTGACATTTCTCGGAGACCGCCATGATTATTTACACATTGCATTATTGAAAATATAGTGTGATACACGAACATAAAGTATGATACTCCATTCCATATCGCATAAAACATGTGCTTAGATTAAAAATAGAAACAACAAAAAAGGTGCGACATACTGGGCATGAAGACACCACCTCTTTCAATTGATTTGATCTTTATATAAAGACTAGACAATGAAAAAAGGAAAAAAAAAAAAAAAGCACACTATAAACATGTATTACAAATAAAACCCAAAACAAGAACGACACTACACTAAACCTTCTTCTATATCAACATTCCTACAGTCGAAAACATATTGGTACATAAAAAAAAGGGAAAAAAATCTACAACACGTGATCAGGTATCATAGTCTATATCTGAAACAGTTTCGGAAACAGATTTTTTCACAAGTGCCCCATGTTCGTCGTAAAGATCAAGATTTTCGCACGGTTTTGGGAAAATACTCCCTATCACTCGTCCTGAAACATACGAGCACTGGAATATATGCTTCTTTTTGTACGTGGTCCCTACCGACATATTCTTAAACGTCACATTCCTCACAGGAATTTCTGCACTGCCATGTATTCTAACTGGCACACGCACACCTTCACCACGAATAGAGTTATAGCTTATGTCCCTGATTACAGGAAACGCCTTCGGGTCAAAACCTGAATCAGGGTGCTCGTTGTAATCGGTTTTGATTATTATTCCTACCCTTACGTTTTCAAATGTGAGATTATTGCATTTGATGTCTCGGATGTATGCACCTCTACCTGCAGCTGTCTTGATTCTAACACCACGTCTTGAGTTCCACACAAGAACGTTTTCAACTGTCACGTTTGATATCCCGCCAGACATTTCACTGCCGATTGATATTCCAGCACTGTTAAAGTTCACCAACCATGGTCCATGTTAGACTTTTTTTTTATTACCAAAGGTGTTAAATAAGCAGTTTATACTAATTGCAACATGATTATCTACAAAGGTCATATTAAATTACTAATGTACCCTTTCTTCAGTCCTAACTCGAGACTTTTATTCCCATACAAGAGGTCGTTCTCGCATGATTTATTAAATAATCAGAATTTGTTAAACATTAAATATCTGAATATTTGACTATTTAGGTGTAAAGTATTCAAATTTTCCTACAAACCAGAACAAAATTGACTATGTAAATTACTAACGTACCCTTTCTTCGGTCCTACTATCTTGAGACTTTTATTCCCACTTCCCAATCAGTGTTCACTTCCTAAATAAGGTCGTTCTCGCATAATTTATTAAATAATCAGAATTTGTTAAACATTGAATATCTGAATATGACTATTTAGGTGTAAAGCATTCAAATTTTCCTACCAACCGCAACAAAATTGACTGTGTAAGGGTAAAGTAAAGTTACTCTTCTACCCCTTCGTTTGTCCTAATTTTAAGTCTTTTACATGGTTATTTTATCTATCAATATTTTAAAAATATCAGATCTGTCAAACATTAGAACAACGAATTATTGAATTTGCACAACCACATCAAACTTTATTTCCTACTGCCGATTATAATACACTTGATTATCGTATTCTAACTTGCTTTTCAGCCTATCACTAATCACTTTTAAAACACAAATCCAAACAACCCACTAGGGGAAAATGTTCTAGTCTGCATATAGTGTAACACAAGCACCATGAGTCCATGACTTATTTTACAGGTTAGGAAAATAAAAGATGAAACATATTGAATGGAAATCTCACCTGACCATAGAGCGGACTACAAGATTCCGGATAAGAATATTCTTTGATGGTCGACCATAAGCTATACCATATTGATCCCAACCACTCTTAATTGCAATGGCATCGTCGCCCACACTTATGTAGCTGTCTTCTATTACCATATCTTCGCACGAATCTGTTTAAACAGTAAATGAAAGGAAACAGATAAGACCACTTGAACAGATTAACTTATTGCAAATGTGTGCGGCCATGTTCTGAACAAAGAGTTTTTACTTTTTAGCAGCTTAACAAAAATAAGTGGAATTAAAAAAAAACACGTACCAGGATCTATACCATCTGTATTAGGAGCCTCAAAAAGAGGAGCCAAAATTGTCATATTTTTTATGGTTACGTTTTTACAATCATACGGATGAAGTGTCCAAAAAGGTGGATTCCTTAAAGTAATATTAGATATTACGATGTCACTTGAATACATGATCTGCACAAGCGGACCTCTTGTATAGTTAAGAAGCTTCTGGCGATACCGTTTCCACCATCTTAGACCCTGCCCATCAATGGTACCATTATTCCCTGTCGTCATGATTGACAAACATATAATCAGTTTAACAATGACACATTACACACATGGAATACATGCTCACACTCAAAACTGACATCTAAATAAATAAAAACATATAATAAGAGTAATCAAAGGCGTTGACCTGTGATCACGACGTCTCTGAGATTTTGACCATGAATTAAACTCCCGTATCGAGGTCCAGGACGCTCTCTACCATAGCCATAAGAAGGCAAAGGAGGCATTAGCGGCCAGTACTTTTCATCCTGTTAAAACAAAATAAAGAATGTGAGTCACAAACATAATAAGCGATTGTGACAACTTAACATAAGATGTGCTAAAATGCTTCAAAGAATAGAGGACATAACTATGTATTGACTATCAGCCATGTGCAACTACATACCGTTTCATCCAAAATAGAAGATTTAAGCAAAAATATATATTAATAAAAAACTGATGGAAATCGTATATAATCCGAAACCCTATAACATGCATTTACCGTTTCGCAGAATAAAACTGACATAAGCTTAAAATACAAAATCTTAACACTAGTAAATGAGCAACCAACTGAACTAACGACAACTCTCACATTCTACCATTCATTTTGTTCCAATAATCACAAACCAAGGCTTGTCTTTTGTTAGGAAGAAACTTAAGATACATCAGCTTGTAAATAAAGTTATTTCAAGTTGTGCTGTCAAAGGCGCACTCGGCGCTCAGGCAAGGCACAGCACAGGAAACGGACCTCGTGGCAGCCCAGGCGCGACTCAAACGATTTCGGCCAAAACCAGGAATTTTTTGCAAAGTTATGGAATTTCAGTCCAAACTGGTCTAAAACATCCAAAAATCTCCTGCGATCTAACCCTAAACAAAACTAAAAGGCTAAAACATGTCTAAAACCCCTAAAAGTGGTATTTTATACTATGTGCCTTACTTAAAAAAAGCCCTCACTTTTTAAACGCCTTGTGTCCGGGCTCCGGGCGAGTCCTATGCAACATAAAGTTTAAGAAAAACTTCGTCACAAACACAATCTTTGTAAACCATGATTTGAGGCATCAAGCTTCTTCAATGAGTACAACAAGCACCACCAATAAATGTTTACCAAAGCATAATGACCAAGATTTCACTATTTCATAATAACCAATTATCACTTATCCATTCATTGATCAGCCAAAAGTAAGCTCAAACATATAATCAACTATTTCACATTCTACCCAAGGTTGTAGAAGGCGCTAGGCAGTCGGTTAGGTCTAGCCTAGGGACTAGTCGGGACTAGGCGAGATTAGACGGATTAATCGTGTTGGAATTCTTATACGTATTACACTATTTTGGTCTGCCTAGCGCCTAGGCGACAGCCTAGCCCGACTTTTACAACACTGATTCTACCTTAACTCATGTATACAATGTAATTACTATAATTTCTTACTAATAAAAATACACATACTTTCTTGCTATTTAAGTTATCCCCAATAATAACAACCCCAACAAACTAAACAATATTAAATTAAAACCACTAACAGAATAATAATAATAATAATAATAATAATAATAATAATAATAATAATAAGTTTATAACTCACTCACATCAACAGCAACAATAACAGCATGTTGATCAAGAAACAAAGTCAAACAACTGGTCAAATTAAAGGGCGCAGTCAACCATCTTCCAGCAGGTACATTAAGCTGCCCACCTCCTTTATTCCTCAACTTAGATATTACAAAAATGCCCTTCTCAAAAGCCAACGTATTTACAGTAATGCCATCACCAACGCCTCCAAAGTCAGTAATATTAAACGCAAAGGGGCGGAAACGAGGGACAGGATGGGTAAAAAGGGGATGGTGGGGAAGTGAAACGACGCCGTTTAGGGAATTGGTTTGGGAGGTGAAAAGAGATGTGAGGACGAGGATACAGAGGAGGGTTAGTAGGGTTTTGTAGGAGGAGATGAGGGTTGGGATCCAACGGCGGAGATTTAATCTGGAGATTTGGATCATGGTAGTCTGGAATTGGGTTCATGAATGTATGAGGGTTTAGTTTAGGTAAGTTTAGTTGGAAAAGGGGATGGCAGGTACTAGGGATTGAGCTCGGGACGGTATCGACTGATATTCATCCTGAAAATACCGATTCTGAAAACTCCTAAAATTGAATACTGATACTGATGCCGAAAACAAACGGTATCGGTTTGGTATCGGTATTTTACCTTAAAATACCGATACCATACCGATCCTGTACCGATACCGAAAATACCGAAACCGAAAACCCTCGGTTTGATACGAGATCGGTACGGGATCAGTTCGGTATTGGTTTGGTATTCGGGGCAATATGCTCATCCCTAGCGGGGATGATGATAATCTGAATGAAAAACAGCCTCATGTGTTTTGTCTCATCTTGTAATGACTAATGAGTACCAATACTGTATTACTATTGTACTGGTATTGTATTCCGTAGCCAATTTTTTTAAAATTCAATAGCAGTATTTTCATAATCAACCCTGATAGAGTACCGATCTCATCTATAGGTGGTGAGATATTATCATTAATTCATTATCCAAGCTTATGTTATTAATCATGTTACTAATTTTGAGGAATGTGAGTCGTGTGACATTAGTTTTAAAGATATGTGTGGGTTTGGGGAAGCAATGATTTGGATATATTTCTAACCCAAGGACATTAGTTTTAAAGACTTGATATTTTGAATAATCTTCTCAATCTTGACTGGCTTATTGGTAAATCGATTCTGATTCCTAGCTTTCCAAGCGCAACAACACGTTACATTATATGCCATTAAGGCTGTGTTCCCGAGTTCATTTAACAAGAGAAAAGAAAGTATTTGGAAGTAAATGAAAACTTTCTTGTACTTTCTTGTGTTCCCGAGTTTTATTTAAGGAATGAAAACAAAGGAAAACAAAACATGCTGTGTTCCAGAGTTTCACCTAGCAAGACGTTTGATTTTCTCATCTGAGTTGTTTCTAGAATAATATTTTCAAAGTTTCTTGGTTTGAATCAATTTATTTAACAATTATATGTTACTCCTTGGAAAGAAAATCATCATAAATATGAAGCACTTGGTCAAAGTCTACAAAAGGAGCAAGTTGAGATTGTTGTATTATAAATATATGTTTTGTACTCCCTTATTTTCCTTTTAGTATAACAATAATGGAAGTAGCAATCAAGTTTTGTATGTTTCTTGTTGTCTATTTCATTAATGGTGTTCAATCCATTGACCACCATAAAACACTAACCACATCAGAAATCATAGCTAGGTTGAATCTAGAGCCAAATCCAGAAGGTGGATTTTATGCAGAAACATTTAGAGATACTTCCATTAACATTTCCACTTCTCAACTTCCCCCTAGATGTAAGTTATAATTGATTACTGAATATGTCCATCATTGATTGCTACTAGTTTCATATGTTTGTTATCAAAGGTATTGATTACTTTTAGAAACCTCATATGAAAAGATTCAGATTTTTTTGTCAAAATAGTGCTACAGGACGGGATTTTTATGCATTTGGGGGTGTCAGATCAGGATTTGAACTTTTGGTGAAACCGCAACTTGAACTTGCGGTTTTCTTTTTGGATCATGCACTTTTGATGAGTAGGAGAGAGAAACCGTAAGCTCAAGTTGCGGTTTCACCAAAAGTTCAAATCCTGATCTGACACCCCTCATTTGCACAAAAAATTTCACTGTAATCAAAAAAATCAAAAGATTCATGTGTTGTTTGTGTTAATAAGTAAATATTGAATAGATTACTTTAAAATATAAAGTTTAAAACTAGGAGAAAGAGATTCATGCTAAATAAAAGTAAGATGAATGAAATTTAAGATTCACGCGTTTGATCAAATAAAAACGAGAACTTTAACGCTCCATTCCCAAGTTTAGTTAACGAGGGAAAAGAAAATAAAAAAAATGAAAATTGAGTTTGAGAGTCGAGCAAAACTTTCCTTTTATTTTTACAATTTGTTTATGCACATGAACCACCAACAGGTTGTGTGTACGTCTTAGGGGTCATGAAAATAAAAGTTATGTCTGTTTTAGATTAAGCTGATGTGTGCACACGTGGATTGACATGTCAGCATGTCACATCAGCAAATCTTGCCACGTCAGCGAACCCCTTAACGGTGTAAGTGATTTAACCGTTAGTGGGTGTTAGATTCCAATAAGTCAATAGTTCAGGTTATATATGGCCAATTTCAAATAGTTCAAGTTATTAAAATCCAATTCCCCGTATTTAAACGATGATAGTTAACAAAGTAGAGACAATTATCATTTCGTTCACCAGTTAGTACGTTATAGTATACAAATAGTGTATTCACCGATAAAATAGATACATACACACATTTAGTGTGACATTAACATTATGATTGACACATGGTCAAACATTTTGTTTGGAACAGTCAAGGTTAATCGTCCTATTAGCACAGCCATATACTTCTTCCTTCCATCTGGGAACGTCTCGAACCTCCATCGTATTCCAAGTGCAGAAACATGGCACTTCTATTTGGGCGAACCTATTACGGTGCGTAATAAACTAATTATTAGATATAATATAATGTAACTTTCATATTTCATTGTATTAATATCACCTTTTCATCATAGTGCTATTCTTTTATATACTAAAACCATACAAGTTACGATATTTTCTTATTAATAATAGTATCTTCTCCAACAGATATTTGAAATCGATGATAAAGATGGGAGTGTCAAATTCACATACATGGGACAAGATATTCTAGAAAGCGAACGACTTCAGTATACGGTGCCACCGGATGTGTGGTTTTGTGCATTCCCGGCAAGAGACTACGACGTGTTAACAGACAATCGCGTTGTGAAAAAGGCACCAAGGGACACAGAAATACACTTTTCTTTAGTAGGAACAACGGTTGCACCTGCTTTCGAGCCTGATGACTTTGTGCTTGCTAAACGTTTTCAACTCATCTCTCGGTTTCCTGCTCTTGAATCCCTCATTTCTATGTTTACACCGTCCGATTAAAATGCATTACCGATCTCATGCTTTTCACCGCGATCATGTTTAGAAACTTCTCTTCCTTTTTGCAAGTTACTAAACAAATACATGTGCGAATAAAATATGTAAAATGGTATAGTTAAGAACTTGATTTCAAGCTCCCTTTGGGCTAATGACTGTTTTTACACAATATTGTTGATAACATCCAACTGAAGGACATATCCTTCTTTACAACAACAAAACACATGGGTTTTATCTAATATTTTAAAGTTTGCTTGAAAATATATGATATTATTTTACTTATAATCTTAAAGTACAAAGTCGGTGTTACATTGCACCGACAAAATGACGGTTATGCCCCACTTTCAAACTACAAAATTACAGTATTGTGTCAAGACATATGTCGTACATTAAGAGAGAGAGAGAGAGACAGTAGAAGCAAAGTGAGACAAGGCGACAACACCATCAGAACAAGAAGTCACCTCTGTAACCACCATCGTAGCAATTACCGACGTCACACTGTTCATCACCGTATCTCAAAAAAAATCCGACTAACGACGATGGTGTTGTCATGACTACCAACGACATCACCACTGTTGTCGTGTGCCTACGCCGCCGACGATTTCTACAACCTTAACAGTAACCTCCTTCGCTCGGTAACCAAGGCCTCACGCATCATCAACGGTTATCACCGTTACAAAAAATGTCATTAGTTCAGGCCGTTAATATCAGGTGTCGAGAATGAATGCAAAAACAACACTCAACGACATAGAGGTTGAGGGTTTGTACTTTAGTGATGCCGATCTACACCGAGACAACACATGCAAGCTTTGATCGAGTAGCCGGAACCCTAGATTTTCAAAGATGGTGTCGTGGTGGTGGTCTGAGATGTGGTTGCAGCGGTCGCCTGAGAAGGTTGTCACCGGGTACCTTGTCTCCGGCACTAGTTAAGAAGATTTAGAAGAGTATACATGAGATTCTCCAATAAACTATCGCAATAATATCCTAAGTGATTATTTTTTCAACCATATAACCATGACAAACATCATGAGTAACTACAAAATGTTGAAAAATAAAATCATTAAGTTACTAAAATAACACTAATCTTCACCTTAAGAACCTAGACCACGAGTTGTACTTTATGCATAAGTAGCAAAAATGCCCATCGGGCTTAAGCTGAAAGTACAACCATTCATGAAAACTGTACAACTAGGATTCCGCTAACTGTTGATCTAGTTCGGCCCAGAAATCATCATCGTTTTCTTCAGTTGCATCAAGGTTCCCGCCAGCACTATTTTGTGACTCGGAGTTTTGGTTTTCCAACAGTTTCAGTTGGTTGAGTCCTGTTTTTTGATAAAACAGTTCTTTCTGCAAATTCCAATCTTCGATTGTTTTCCCAACTACATCTCCGATCAATGTATGATCTTTTGCAATGTGGTTTACATCTTGTGTATCTATCACCTTTTCAGCTCCTTTAGAATGTAAACAGAAAGATAATTAAAAACAAAACCAATGTTCCGATCGCTTATTTGAACAATTTGTAATTTTCCATATCCAGATACCAACAAGACCAGTGTTACAAATTTTGAGATTTGTAAGATTCAGTTTATTTAAAAACCAACATAAAACCTGGAAAAAGAATACCATGAGAGCAATAAACCACATGAAAACCATATATTTGACTTTTGAGGTCAAACCTATGATTTTTTCAGTTTCCTTGACTTTAATGGTCAAATCTGTGACCTTTTAGTTTTAAATTTAAATCAACTAGAATTTTGTGTTGATTTGTTTTTTTCTGAAAATTCCCATGTTGGCCTACCAAATAATCAACTATAATGTTAAACACTAGTTGATGTCGCCCAAAACGTAAAATTGTTCATTAAACTAAGATATACAAGTTTATATAAGCATGAGAAAGGAAAAAAACCTTTGATGGCTAGCTCTTTCGCTATAGCATAATCTCTTGACATTTTCTTGAGTGATTCAACTTCCAATTCTTTTCCCTGAATCACAAGCACACACTGAATTAGCACACATCAAATGAATTCTTTTCTAATTTTATTTATCTAATACTAAATTCAAATACCTCCTAATCAACTATATAAATAATCATCTGATTCTGATTCTTGAAACCACAATAATCACTTTGAAATGAACTCAAACACCCCTAAAATATTTGCATATGATAACATTGATGTATACTCATTACTCACCATGTCCATATGAATGTACCGTTCAATCTGTGTATCAGCAAATAACCTGTTACAGAAAAGTAACACAACTAATAACTGCTCATAGCAAAACACATGTGGAGCAAACTGGTAGAGTGGTATCTTTTATTTTCCTCCATGGTTTTAGAAATTTGAAATAAATATGTATTCGGAAAGATTAAATTAAAAACATAAGTCATTATTTAGTATGGTGTAAGCATTTGAATACACATTGGGCGACTGCTGACATATTTAACCCGTCGCGCCCATGTCATTTCTTGCTATTCGTTTATACTTAAACGTATACAACCCAGATGGCCGGGTATATAAATGGTTGAAGTAGCCACATTTAGTCTTCGCAAATCACTGAAAAGCAGCATTAGTGGCTGCATCTGTGGAGAAAAAGTTAACGGAAAAATAAGTAAAAAAATTAAAGATTTACCTTTTACTAGCATGTTGAATTCGGGCATTCTGCATATGTGTTAGTTCATTCACTCTCTCTTCTACAGATCCTTCCTTCAAGTCAATAGCCCCGTAAAGGAACAAATTCCTTTCTACCATACTATTAACTAAAAGAGGTACAATTCCTATATTTTCTTTCTTTGCATCAATAACCAGTTCCTTGAGTCTCTTCATTTCCCCTGTCAAATAGGAAATTGAGTACAAATATTGAGCTTAAAACAAGAAAATATTATGGAGAGCATCAATAATATCACAAGAAATAACATATTTCCTCACTCCCTTTTCATCCTTTTATTTTTTTGATCCCCTTCTCAAGGTGGTAAAATGGGCCCAAATTAGTAACTAGTTTACAGATATTTACCATATAGTGCGCCAAAAGCCCAAATGTAAGTCATAGTTGCAAAAGTTGTCCGAGTTGACCGATTACTCGCCGAGTACTCGCTACAGGGTGGGTCACCGAGTATAGCCGAGTTGGCCGAATATTCCGAGTACTCCCCGCATAGGCCGATTCGACCCCCGAGTACTCGCCCGACTAGGCCGGGTACTCGCAACTCCCCAGTCGGCCGAGTTGGTAGCGCCTAGCGAGTTTTGCAACCATTTATGTAACCACCAAAAAACGGGTCAAAACCGCCACCTATAACCTTCAAGGGGTGGCGTAGTGGTAAGCGCCTCATAAGACCCTAAGTCACATCTTCACTACTCATCACACCATATAAGACGACTAAAACTATCAACTCACTTAATGAAGCAATAGACTAGAAATGAAACCCCAACGTATTAGAAAGTTGTGACATTCTATAAAAAATAAACTTTTAAAAACTTATATCATTTTAAATTCCAATCAAATTTGACAAGCCACCTATTTACGAAAATTTTGAACAAAAAGCATATGGGGTCAAGCCGACTGACACGTACAAAGAATACTAGTTTGACCCGTTACCCAACCTGCCCATTTAGCCACCTCTACTGTAAAGCAACAAACTCAAGAGAAGGTGATAACATACGTAGGCATAAATAAATTCTGAAGGGGGGTTTAAACGGTTGCGTTTCATGTAGACAGTAAAGGCAATAAAGACCACCCAGCCTATGTGATATAGAAGCGGTAGACGTCATGTAACCTGCAAAAAATTATACAAAGCATCATTCACTAGTGAATCAAAATAAGGCACATCCATTCAGTATTAAACAAAGTCCAAAATTTAAGGGTATGGTACCTATGCAATGGGCATAGAGAGATTGCATAAAAAATCCCAACTTTTTGTTAGGCTTTGCTTCAAAGATGCAAGAAAACTTTTTAGAAAGCCATATCCTCTTCATATCAGCCAACAGAGTCATGTTACCCTGAACAATACCAATTAAACCAAAAACAAATTTCATAAACTCAAGATAATTAAAGTTACTGAACAAAAGAGGTGTAATTTAAATAAGAGTTTATGATTGGTACCTCTGCAAACTCATTAATAAGATCATCAACGTCAAGTCTAAAGGGATTCAGGTCCATTGTATCTAAAAGCTATTGATCTTTCCACATATATATAATATTTCACCTGATCATCATTACACATATTAAGAAAATAAGTACAAATAGTGATACACAATGTACAAGTACGTTTAACCTGCGAGCCCATTGGCGACTGGTGAGGAAGTCCGGTGGTTAGGGCCGAGCAACTTTTACCATTGGATTTATACTTTGCTCCTCACCAGACCAGACTTTTAAAAGGGGCTGGACTTCTAATTTTTAACGGAACAAAATTAGAGCATTCACAGTAGCCTCTCTTTCTCTGTCTATATAACTTAACCTAAAAACACCATTCTCTAAATTTATCTCTCATTTTCTATATAGCTCCCACATCAGGTTTTGCATCTCTATCTCTATATTCTTATTTTATAATTGATTTATTTTTCTTCCATTTACAATCTTAACTACTAGTCTACTAACTATTTCGTCATATTATCTTCTTCTTTTAAAATTGACTTCTAATATATGTTTATAGAAGTTTCAATCTCAACCCATTTTGACCCGTTACCCAACCCATTTTAAAACAATGAGTCAACCATATTGAAACTAGAAACTGATGTATTTAAAGGCACCTTACATCGAAATGCCGTATTTCAAGTTAGAGAGTTATGTTAATTAACTTGCTTAGCTAAATCCTGGAGATGGAGCCCTTATCAACATGTTTGACTTTAAGGTCATACCCTTCAATCTTTACTGAAACTACTTTCTGAATCAAATGTAAAAAGCCATAGTTTTACATCATTTGATACACAAACACGACTGTTGTAGATATTTAAGTTATGTAAAAATATTATGTTTTTTTTTCAAAGAATTCTCTAACTTTGTAAGTATGAAATTATGAATATAGGTCATTTTGTTTTCTATTGTCTATTGTACTCATAACAATAACCAAACAGATGATCACATAAGCAAGATCAGTTCCAGGGTACCCAAATACTATTAACAACTTTAGTGGTTAAAGAAAAGGAAGATTCTATAAAGAACGAAGCCCTAATTGTGCAAAAATAAGCAGACACGAATGAATACGGAGAAGGAGAAAGAGAGGGACCTATAATCACCAGATTCAGGAAGGATCGTTTTATTTCGACACCCAGGATCCTTATATTGACGACCCAATTCGACTCTTATAGGTCTATACACGATTCGTAGTGTCAAAATAGAAGGAGCCTTCAGGAAATAGAA
Organism: Ambrosia artemisiifolia; assembly: GCA_032199755.1. Lineage (NCBI taxonomy): Eukaryota > Viridiplantae > Streptophyta > Magnoliopsida > Asterales > Asteraceae > Ambrosia > Ambrosia artemisiifolia. Next base: position 12,741,451 of record CM063515.1, on the reverse strand, counting down.
GAGATGACCAAAACTTAATCCATAGCTGATGAAGAGCAGAAGAGCCGCAGAGGAAGTTTTAACCTGATTATATCATTCGGCTTCATCTGTTCTATACAAATTTTAACCACCAACTTTTAGGTATATATCATTATATACAACTGATTTATGATTTACGACGATTTAGCAAATATAAGCGGTCAGAAAAAAAAAAGCAAAAAAAAAACAGGTAAAATGTTCAAACTACCCTGACGTAACTAGACGGAGTTAGTGAATTGGATGGAATTGTCATGAAACTCTAAATCTCAATGGTCCAAATTAAAAAGAAAAAAGAAAAAAAAAACTTTTTTATAGAAGTGACAAATATCCTCAAATTTCAAGGACCATACTAGCATTTTACTCTTATAAAGATCTTGAAGTCACTCCATCATAGCTGGGATTTCCTTCTTCGGGTAAGAGCATCCACAATGCAAGTGGACGGACCAAACAAATTTCAAAACACCATTGGAGGTGTTGGTCTGGTTTGGAGGGGTTTGCTCAAGCGGACGGTCCTCTAGGGGTTGGGGCGGGGCCCTTTTGTACTTTATGGCTTTATGCTATTAAATTAAAAAAAAGTTTTTTGTGTGTGAGGTATAAATTAAATAAAAAGAAAAAGCAGGTGATGAGGTGAAGGTGTGGAATGGTTTATGGTTGGAGGAAAAAAGTGTGTTTAAAAGGGTTGTGGTTCACTGGTTTGTAATGATGTGGCATGGTGACGTAGCGGTTTGGAGTAGTTTGTTGGAGCTAGCATTGTGGATGCTCTAAGTAGTGGTTGTGGAGAACCACGTAAAAAAAACCCACCATAATGAAGCAATTTGAAAGTCTATATATCATAAAAGTTTATATACCATAACAAAACAAAATTTATGCAGTTATATCGCATAATTAACTTTTACATGCAGTGACGGATCCACAAATTATTTTCTATAGGTTCCCTTTTATGATGGTCAAACGTTCACAACTAGAGTTTTTGGCTGGGTCAGGTTGGGTCGGATCGGGTCACAGGAACATGCTAAAAACCTAAATTTCATATCAAATTTCCATCGGCATTAACCCTTAAATTCAAGTTTAAAAATTAACTAAATTTGTTAAAGAACTAATCTTTATTTCATATTAGATACTATCCTATAAAAAACACAAATCACAAGTAACGAGTTCATATCAATTTCCAGCAGCGTATATTTACTTAGAAAAAAAAAAAGTAGCTCAAAAAAAAAAAAATCGCCTACTTTTGCTGCTCATAATCGTCGAGTAAATGTCGATTGGATCATGCAGCCATGAAGGACTCCAAACCAATTGCTCTAAATAAATACTAAACAAACAATAAAAAAAAATCCCAGATGGTTTAACTAAAGGTGTAGACCAGCAATCCAGCATCAACATACGTGGAAGTCAAAATTAGAAAGACGCCAAACAAGTTTTAAGGCTAAGAATTAGGGCAAAATGTAGGTACATATTAATTTTAAAATCTGGACCAATTTTTACATCCCAAACAAGCTTGAAACTTGAAAAGAAGAGAAAAAGATTTGCATACCTGAAGTGGATGCAGGCAGTGGCGGATCCAGGAATTTTTTTCAGGGGGTTCACTTTTTAATACTCTAATTCCATATGACCAAACATAAAAAAATTCGGGTCGGTTTGGCGGTTCGGGTCGGTTAAAACAAGGTGAATCAAGGCAAGGCAAGACAAGGCAAGTCAAGTCAAATTTGGTCGGGTAAAAGTGTAAAACTAATGTCCACAATAATCGCACTTTCCAATTACTAGACCCTAGATTCATAGTTCATGCGGACCATAAATAGCAATCATCTTAACAAAATTTCAATCAATTAGTTAACCTATAACCATTGAGTCCATAAGAACCAACAAAATGTTGTCACAACTTAACAATCAACAAGCAATGAGTTTATCAAGTTTATTGTTGCTTTTAGAGGAGTAAAAAATATGCACCTTGTTCACTTCAACAGAAGGTGTCATCAATTCACCAATCGATCAAATTACCAACGCAAGTGAAAATTAGCAAATAGCAACTAAATCTGTATCAATAAAATATGTATTAAAATCAAATTATGAAATATAACTCAAACACACCAGTAAGTTCCATGTCCATAATCTTTTTCAATAGATAAAAGAAAGAAACTTGACAGCCAATAGCAATACAGGTTCATAATCTTTTTTCAATAGATAAAATATTAACAAATGCTTATGTGAGTATCTTAAACAAACATAATTTAAAGGAAAAGTTCACTACCTTTGGGTTGTGGTCCGTGAAATGAGTTGTGGAAGTGGAAGAGACTCAGGGAGGAAGTCGGCTGTCGGGTATTCTCATTTGTTTAGAACTGTGAAAAATCAAACTTCAAAGTAAACCTCTCAACAACAATATTACAAAACAAAATCAAGTTGCTAACTAAATGAAGACAATATTTAAATCTGAAAAACCTAATTTGAAAACTTCAAACTTCAATTACATCAGAAAGAATACCAAATTCCTATTGGCTATTCAATCACATCATATACTCTAACTAATAGTAATATAGCTGCATTCAAATCAGACAAAAACTACAACATGAACTAAACATCAACAACTAATTACAAAATAATCAAGTTACAATAATATTAATAATAACGTGAATTACCGCTTGAAGAGCTTCAGAAGGTTTGCCTTGATCAATTGGTCCGTGAAATGAGTTGTAGGGGCGGACCGGCGGAGGCGAGTGGCGAGGAGGAGGAGGCCGGCGGGTCGGCGGCGACTGGCAAGGGTTGTAGAAGATGACGGTTTGGGACTTGGGGCTGTGTTTGGGTATGTGAAATGAGGAGTTAAACTGTTAAACAAAAAAAAAAAAAAAAAAAAAAAAACCCTAACTTTATATTAAAAAAAAAAGAAAGAAAAAAGGAGCCGGGCCTCGGAATCGAACCTCAGATCTCTATGTTAAAAGGGAAGGGGAATTACCACTGGAGCACATCATTCAAATGTTTATGGGTTCCTTTATAAAATATTTAGGGGTTTCTTTCTAGTTTTTTATATTATTTTTTAAAAGGCCAACAAAGTGTCTAAGGCTCCTGTGAGAATCAATTTATGACAAATTCAGGATACCCATGAGTACCCGATACACCAATCCAGGGAAAACCTGACTATCCACCCGCTCAAAGGCACGACAGTGAATAATCGGTAAAACCCGGTATCCTTCAAGGCTCGAACTTGTGACCATTAGGCCCCAAGTCACATATCATTAGATCTCCATATCACTTCACCATAAGGTGGGTACCATGATTTCCAAACCAAGTTGGTTTATGGAAACCCACTTGCGCTGTGTTCCCGAGTTTACTTAAGAGAGGAAAAGAAAAGAAGGAAGGAAAATCCTTCCCTCCCCTTTCTTTTCTTTTCCTCTATTTTTTTCTTTTCTTTTCTTTTCCTTTCATTTTCTCATCAAATATAGCTTAGTTTTTCTCTCATTTTCCTCTCTTTTCCTTTCATTTCCTCCCATAAAAAAACTTTGGAACAACACATTTCATCGTTCCCTCCATTTCCTTCTTTTAATAAAAACTCGAATGATGCCATGATTATGGGTGATTGGTCGACTTGTAATTTTGATACGTTACGTCGGGTTCTTAGAGTTTTCCATCTATGCTCGGGGTTGTGTATTAACATTCATAAGTCTACGCTGTTTGGAGTGGGTATGGGTGTGGATGAGATTGGGGATATGGCGAAGACCCTAGGGTGTCGAGCGGGGGAGATTCCGTTCACTTATTTGGGGATTAGTGTGGGTGCTAATATGGGGAGGATTAGCAATTGGGACCCGGTGGTGAAGGTGGTAAAAAATAGACTTTCTAAATGGAAGGCGAAGGTTTTGTCGATTGGCGGTAGACTAGTGTTGATCAAGTCAGTTCTGGAGAGTTTACCATCATATTACTTCTCTCTTTATAAAGCTCCGGTTGCGGTTATTGATTGTATTGAGTCTCTTATAAAGAGATTTTTATGGGGTGGTGACTCGGATGTTAGGAAGGTGCATTGGGTGGCCTGGGAGAAAGTTACGTTACCTAGGTCGAGGGGAGGGTTGGGTCTTAGCCGCCTCGGTGAATGCAATAATGCGTTTATTCTAAAGTGGCTATGGAGGTATCGGGTGGAAGCGGGGTCGATGTGGAGACGAGTCGTTGATGCCATTCATGGTTCGGTTCGTTGTTGGGAGACCTATCCATGTAAGTCTTCTTTCTCGGGTACGTGGTCTAAGATTGTCAAAGCTTGTAGTAAAATTAGAGTTGGTGATTATATTGGGCCGAATATGGTTCGGGGTATTCTGGGTAATGGGGTTAATATAAGGTTTTGGTTGGACCCTTGGCTTAAAGAGGTGCCGCTTAAAACTTTATTTCCGAACATATTCCGGCTTGAGAATAATAAGTGGTGTAGTGTGGCGGAAAGGTTATTGGGTTTTGATGGGGCTGGGCCGGTTGCTTGGGAGTGGAGGAAGTACCCGGTTGAGGCCCACCAGGTTGTTGAGCTGATTGAAGCCCATCGGCTTTTATTGGGCCAAGCTTTGTCTAACGAGCCGGACACTTGGGCTTGGCAAGTTAAAGGCCCAGTGGCGTTTACTGTATCTGAAGTCAAGGCGTGGTTAATTTCTGCTCGGGTAGATGGTCAGTCCAGTCCGGGTAGGTTTCCGTGGTGTAAGTGGGTTCCCCTTAAGTGTAATGTGTTCATGTGGCGTATGTTGCTCGATAGCATTCCGACTAAGGTGGCGTTGGGGAGAAGACATATATTGAATGGTGATTTGTCTTGTGTTTTTTGCAATGATGAGGATGAGAGTGTGGATCATATTTTTACCGCTTGTGGTATGGCGGCGGGGGTGTGGCAAGGTATTGCTAATTGGGTGCATCTCCCTCCTATTTTTCTATTTTCGGTGGGAGATTTGATAGAGGTGGTGAACTCGGCGGGGCATAGTAAAAGAAAGAAAGAGATATTGGTTGGGATATTTATGGTTGTATGTTGGCGTCTTTGGAAAGCTAGAAATGATAGAATCTTCAATCATAAGTCGACTACAGTGGTGGAGCTTGTGGCAGATATTAAGGCGTTAACGTTTTTATGGTTTTGTAATAGAACGAAAAGTGTTGGGGTGGATTGGAAGGGTTGGAAGTCTTTTTCTTTTGATGTTATGTAAATAGTTGTGGGGCTCCCGGCTTGGGAGTTTTCCCGTTTGTGTGTTTTATGAAGTTTGCCTTTCAAAAAAAAATAAAAACTCGGGAACACACCCTCGTTTTCCTTTCCTTCCTTTTCCTTTCTTTTCTTCTTATAAGTTAACTCGGAAACACAGCGTTGGGGAAGCTTAAACAACCCATGTTTACATGTTCACTTTTGTAATATATATAGATTAAACAAAAAGAGGGATGTCACATGGTACTAGGTAGTCTAGGTGAGGCCTTGTAGCATTCGCATCAGTTTCATCAAATCCTCTCTATTAAATTACACTAAAAATCATTATTCCACCTCAAAAATTTTCTCTCCTTCTTAAACAAATACGGAGTAATACTTTTTCATATTTTTATTATTACATTTTCTCTCTTCTCACTCATAACCACTTACAAAAATATTAAAATATTTATAAGGGTGAACATTGCTTTCACCAAATAATTTGAGGGAAAATATCTTGAAAATGTATAATTTGATAGTTGAAATCTATATACATTATGTATAATTTTATCGGTTAATTCGGTTATGCCCACTGGAAGAACTTCTTTGGGGCCACAAGCCCCCCCCCCCCCCCCCCCCCCGGTTTTGTTCATAGTGTATTTTTTCTACCTAAAAATTTCGAATATTTTTTTTATATATAGAGTATCCCCCCTTATTTTACTGAAAATGCAGTCAAGTTCCGCTAATGATTATTCCACACACCAAGATAAATATTTCGGTCAATTGATTATTGTTTAACCTAACAAATCTAAATGTTGTTACCCGCCACAACACGCGAGCACCCCAGTAGTTATATTATTATCTGTGTAAAAATAAACTAGGTATAACATTTGCTTAAAAACTAGCAATTAGACCCGCGCGCGTTGCGGCGCGGGTACATTGCAGACATCCAATGGATTAGTCAAAACGTTATGCGACGTGCGAGCGATGTTCAACGGGCCCATTGTAAGCGTTTTGTTATACGCGACTTTATGAGAATGCATGTGTTGCAGCGATAGCGTAGCGTTTGCGATTTCATTACACACGGTACGATAATGACATTAACATGACTGTTATACGCTAGCAAAGCAACGTCAATGTGGTGGCAATTTGTTAGTCGTATTTTCTTATCACTTCAACTTACACAAATAAGAATGGCACTATGTTAACTTCAATAATTATTTTACCTGAATGTTACCTGATTTTGCAAGTTATAATTCCAAGGTCACCAACCCATTTAAATAGGCAACTGATATTTAGAAAACCAGTTGGTCCACCGCCCCAGGTATTATCTCCTCTCTTTCTCTAAGATATATACACAGTAAACCTTTTCAGTTCCCTCAAACAACGTCATCGATACTGAAACCACCACCATACCACCATTTCTTTTGTCCGAACATCACCACTACCCCGCCCTTGACCAGATCCAGTGCAAAACGAAAATGAGAGATACCACAATATCGTAACCATCTAGACACCACCGCCGCTAACCGATGGATCGGTACACTGTCAACCATTGTTGCAACCGTCGAAAACAACCAAAGCGCTCCACCTACCTTCCCGTTCACTGCTGGCCGGAGAAAGTCCGAGTAATAACTCACAACCACCACTATCACAACGATAACAACCTCCATCACCGAACAACGATTTCTGGGCGGTTTGGATACGTTTTCTGGTGGTAGCAGCTTGCAAAATGCCAGGTGAAGGTGGTCACCAAAGACTCCCACCGAATATTTTGACGGGAAAAAAAACTACCAACGGCTGGTAAAAAAACGGTAAAGGGGCGATTCGAGATGGCGATGACTGGTCGGTCGTATCGAAGACCAGGGCGGTAAGAAACACTGGCGACGGCCATGCCGGCTGCAGCGATCACTTCGACCAAAAAAACCACCGACGGCTGCAGATAAAAGTTGGTAAAAGCAAGATTCGAAACGGACCCTCTTAGATAAAATGAGACGCGAAAACCGGAGGAGCGATGGTCGGCACCGACGTTGTGTTTTAGTATATATATATATATATATATATATATATATATATATATATATATATATATATATATATATATATATATAAATATATAGAAAGAAAAGAAAAAATATAACTTCATGATATGGAAATAGTAATAAGAAGATGGACAAATAATTCGGCAACGTGTCGCTCTCTGTAATTCCCATGATCATACGCGTCCGTTACCGGTTCACGCTGCAAAACCACGTCCTACGTACTCAACCCTCTCATCTCATCTTCTTCACACATTACCCTTTTTTTAATTTTATTTTACGGTTTCCATTGATTCCACAACATTATATTTATTATACCCGGTCAGTTTTTCTATATTGTGCTTCATTTCTTTTAACCATACCATAATATATATAGTTTGTTTTATTTATTTATTCCTATTTCACTACATGAAATACTTATATTAATTTGTTGCCTTCTTCTATATTACATATACACATATATGAATTAAATTAAATTAGATTCTATACATACATGCGTAATATTGAAAAGTGATTTAATATACTTGTAATCAATGTTTCTTTTTTGTTAGATTAAATTTGTCAAAGCCATAAATAATTATTAAATATTTAAGAGTTTTAAGCATATTGAATTACATATTGCAGAATTAGAGATGAACTATCTTGATGAGAGTATAGAGAGAGATTACCACACACTAGCCATTATTATTGCAGCATGTTGTGTCCTTATAGCCTTGATTCTATCCTTTGTTACCATTGTTCAACATCTCAAATTTTACACCAAGCCTGAGGTATTTTGTATGTTACATGTGTAAGCCGCCTTTAACTCGCATTTGCATTTGTTGTTGTTTGTTGTTTTAAAAGTTATGGTTATGTTTCCACAGGAACAAAAATGGATTGTGTTAGTTCTCTTAATGGTCCCTGTCTATGCCATCGAGTCGGTATGTATCCAACCTTTATATGTAGTAAGTAAGCCTTCGCATGTTTTTATCGACCCTAAGAACTAGTCGGGCGAACCACTTATGGGCCATTAGGTAACTCCATACAAAGCGAAACTTATGCCCGTTTAAGTTTGGCCCACTGGCGGACCCACAATCTACTCAAGGAGGGGCGGGTACCCACCTTAATAAAAAAAAAAGTTATAGTGTAATTTGTATGCAAAAATTTTGACTGCACCCCTTAAAGGTTCAGTTAAACCCAGTGATTGCACCCCTAGAAAATAGTTTATGGGTCCGCCAGTGGAATTTGGCCCACTTGATTTTGTCTTGTTGGTCTAAATAAGAATGTTGTAATTCTTGTTTGAGCTTTGTATTACATAGAAAAGACAAAAGTGAGAAGTAATGAATCATGGATTTGGTGTTTGTCAGATTTTTTCCTTGTGGAAACCGAAGTTTGCGCTTGCTTGTGACATTTTAAGAAGTTGCTATGAATCAGTTGCCCTATATTCCTTTGGAAGTTATTTGATCGCGTGTCTTGGTAAGAAGAGTTGTTAGTCAGATATATGCATGTTATTTAAACACATTTAGTCCTCAGAATTTAATTATTTTAGGTGGTGAAAGAAGAGTTATTGAATTACTTGAACACGAGAAAGAAAAACTGCTGAAAAAGCCATTGCTAGACGGCAAGGATTTGAAACAAGATTTGAATAGAACATCATTATGCAAATTCTTCAGACAGCCGCGTGTTCTTGGGGAAGGATTGTTACAAATTGAGAAATTTGGACTAGTGCAATATGTTTGTTACAAAGCCGTCTCTTAGCTAAAACATATATGCGTATTGTAAATTTTTTAAGCAGACAACTGTGAGAACTGTATAAACACTTTTACATATTGTTTTAACTATTATTAAGCACCACTTTTTCTTTCTCGCACCATATTGGCAGTGCACTACATACAAGCGTTTATGTGGTTCTCATAGTTCTCTACTCAAAATTGATTAATGCATCGCATATTCACGCCCCATCATGACTAATACATTGTAATATTTTTCTTTACATTCTATGTATATTTCAGATGATTTTGAAGACGTTATGTTCGTTTGTGGCAATGGTATTGGAGCTTTTGGGTGTATACGGTGATGGCGAGTTCAAATGGTACTACGGGTATGTATTTGACCAATTTTTGTAACTAAAATCTCAATAAATTTCTGTTAAATTTTCCCAAACATATAACACCAGTCCGAATGCAGGTACCCGTATATTGCTTTTATAATAAACTTTAGCCAGATGTGGGCATTATACTGCCTAGTGAAATTCTACCATGTGACTCATGAAAGACTTCAGCCAATAAGACCTCTTGCAAAATTCATCAGTTTTAAAGCCATTGTTTTTGCGACTTGGTGGCAAGGCGTCGGCATTGCATTGTTATGTTACCTTGAAATTCTGCCTAACCAGGGAAACTTTCAAACCGAATTACAGGACTTTTTGATCTGTATTGAAGTAAGGTTCCTTTCTACACCTCAAAGCTACTTTTCGGTGATATGATTACAATACTGTTCAATGTTTTAACGGCTTATTTTTTGTGACAGATGGCAATTGCAGCTGTAGCTCATGTTTTTGTGTTTTCAGCAAAAGCGTATCATTTTTTGCCTGTATCCGAGTATGGACAAATATCCACCAAGACGATCAAAGTGAAAGTAGAGGAAGGCGATGAAGAAAAACCGGCTGTGATTGAAAAAACAGAAACAAAGGTCGAGGCTCCCGGAACAAGTGTGAAAGAAAGTATGCAGGAGATAGTTGTTGAAGGCGGTCAGCATGTAAGTCCTGTTGTCCTAACTCCCAAACAGCAAGCCGAATTTTTCGAAAGAAAAGCCTTATATTTCTACTTGTTTGTAGGTTGTTGATGATGTTAAACTGACTATAAATCAAGCAATTGAACCTGTCGGGAAAGGTATGACAAAGATTCAAGAAACAATCCATCATCTATCGGTTGGTGATGATGATAAGAAATCAGAAGTTGAAGTTGATTCATACGAACAAGATGTTACAAAAATCGCGTCTGATGGATCAGCTGATGAAGATATTGAAAAACTCGAAGTAAGAGTCGAAAAAAACAAACAAGAAGTTTCTAAAAATAGAACTCTAGAAACTGCAGAAGTAAGTGTTGAAGAATATAAACATGAATAAGAAACAGTTGACTGTATTATATTAGTTCGTTTTACATGCCGATCAATTCCTTATTCAATCCTTTTCAATGTTTACAACACGGATCGGGTCCCAATAGCTTCGTACATGTTAACCTCTATTCTTTTTACAGTTTCGTATACGATCCTGCTCTTTCACCATAGCACACAATATTTTTGCTTCAGATTTCATTGACAGCAAGCGGAACAGGTCAAAAGACCACATACTTTGGTCGACAAAATCGAACATTGGTTCATTCTAGAACAAGCTTGAATGCAGCACATACAACAACATTTGCTAAACACATCTGCACAACAATTACCAGTCACTCTCACAAGCATGTCTGTTTTGCTGGCTGCCTGGCCAAAATGCGGAGAGATGTTTTCTGATGTTGCAACCATGTTGCCAAACCCTATACCCAAGTACTGCAACCTATATATTTTTTCGGTCTTCAGCTCTTCTTGATCAGGGTTCTTTTTCCCTACAGGTATTTATACAAAATCTAAAATCTTTTTTTTTTTTTGCTAAAAAAGAAACGAGTCAAACGGGCAAACGGAGAATAGTTTGCAAAAGAATACCTGTTTTTTTCCGGTTTTTCCAGATGTGTTGTAATGTGGTTCTGTCTTTAACATGATCATATGTGTGTATTCAGACACAGCACCTGTCTCTAGGCTGATCTTTGCTACCTGCACAGAAAACACTAATTTTAATATGTGCCATTTAATCATGAATATTTTAGCTCAACATAAGCATGATTTGTTGAAGCATATAGAATCTAGAGTCTAAAGGTTGCTTTTTGTTACAACTGACCTTCTCCTCAAGTTTTTTATCTTGTGAAAACCATGCCTGTGATGTGTATGATTCAATCTGATTCTTTGCCAAGACCTGATGACCAAAACAAAACTAAAATGGTTTAAGTCTCTCTCTTTTTGGTACTATTAGAGGTGGCGCGTTCCATATTTCGGTCAAAACCCTTAAGTTTGGTTTTTTTAAACCATTGCAAATCAAAACCAAATCGTTCGAGTATTGTTTAAACAAAACTTAATCATGTGTAAACTCAACCGTTTGGTATGGATTGAAATTTTATAAACTGACCGAGCAAACAAAATTTCTTTTACAAAACGGATCATGGAAGCAAACCGATAACTGTTTGGATGATTTCATGTTTCAAAATGACCCATGAACACCCATGCTATCCATGTCTTCTTCATTTTTGTCGTGTTTTTAAGCATTCACTATAAACTTTTGCTGAGGTTCATACCTTTTCAAGAGGTATGTCCTCTGTGTGTTGTACTTCTATCTCAATACTGAAGTTACTCATATCAGCAAGGGTACCCTTAGCCTCCAGTTTATCTGGGAAATTGCCCTTGTATCTCCCTGATATGATCAATGGTCTATTATAACAAAGATCTGGAATGGTTGAAGGATATATCTGTGAAAAATGATAATGAGTGAAAAATGAGAAACTGTAACCTCAAAGCCGAAAAAAAGATAGGTGCACAAACATACTTCCAGATCATCTGAACCATCAATTACAATGTTGGTCAATATTGTTGAAGAAGCTTTAGAAACCCAAATTTGCATTCGAGTTTCAATCGAGTCTGATCAAACATATGTCCAACAATAGTCATCAGTGACCTCTCATGTATCTGTTGTTCAAAAGAAACCAAAACTTCTTAAAGCGTGAATTACCCGCGTCATAAGAGGCGTCATAATGACCCTTGCTTATCATTGCAAGCATTCGCAAGAAGTAATGATTGCAGAATGAACCTACAAGAACACAAGGGGGCAAGGTGCTTATTTGCTGTTATCAGAAGCAGAATTAGTATGATGATATACAATTTATGCATACCGGGATCAAAAGAATTACCTATGCCAAACGTGTGAATGCGGGGAAACAGTTCTGATTCTTTGTTTTTTTGCTGCATAACTTCACAGATCTGTCTCTCGTTTTCTACAGCTCCATCGATGATAAAGAAAACCATTGGAATTGACTTACTGATCCCCGAGAACATTTCTAGGGCCTAAAAATCATAAAATATCAGTGAACAGAGCTGCCACTTGAGATGAAAAATCTTTTAACATTATGAATAAAAAAAAACTCTAAAGTTGATGAGTACAAGTTGAAGGTTCGCAGGATCGAATGAGGGATTGGATATTGAGAGAGAATATGAAAACTAAAGATTCAATACATATATTCAAATGATACAAATGTGTTCCTATTTATACATGATGAAGGGGTGTGTCCCCTTTGATACTAACCGACATACCGGTTGGGTTTTAACTAACATAACCCTTGACTAAACTTAGGATATAATAATATGTAACATATACTTAGGATATAATATGGAAATAAGAATTAATGTCTAACATTCTCCCCCCTAATTCTTGATTTCCCCAAGGTCTTCAACTCCTATGAGACTTCGCATCTCGAGAAATTTTATTCTTGGTAGTGCCTTGGTGAGTATATCTGCTTTCTGCATCTCTCCACTGATATGATCAACTTGTATATGCTCGTTCTCTATGCATTCTCTGATAAAGTGATACCTTATGTTGATGTGCTTTGATCTTCCATGAAATACTGGATTCTTCATAAGTTGTATTGCTGACTTGTTGTCTACTTGTAGTGTGATCTTCTTTGGTTGTTCACCTGTGAGTTCGCTGAGTACTCCTTGTAGCCATATAGCTTGACATGCTGCTGATGTAGCTGCCATAAATTCTGCTTCGCATGAGGATAGTGCTACTGTAGTTTGTTTCTGACTTGTCCATGTAATAGGTGAATCTTTGTAGCAAAATATTGTTCCTGTTGTTCCTTTTCCGTCGTCTTGATCTCCATAACTGATGTCGCTGTATCCAGTGATTTCTGCTTCTTTGCTTCTGCTGTATTGAATTCCATAATTCAATGTGCCTTTGATATATCTTATCAAGTGTTTGACTGCTTTCATGTGAGTTGTCTTTGGTTTCTCCATGAATCTACTAATGTATCCAACTGCGTAAGTGATATCTGGTCTGGTATGTGTGAGATACCTTAAGCTTCCAATTAGCTTTCTATATTCTGTTTCATTGACTGGTTCACTTTCATCTTCTTTAGTGAGCTTTAGACCTGATTCCATTGCATATTTTGTTGGATTGCAGTCTTCTAGTCTGGCTTCTTTAATGACTTTCTTCGCGTAGGCTGATTGCTTCAATTGTATCTTTCCTTGTGTTTGACGTACTTCTATCCCTAGATAGTAAGTGAGTGGTCCTAAGTCACTCATTTCAAACTTGCCTTGCATTTCTTTCTTGAAGCTTGATATGTCCTTGATTGAACTTCCTGTCACTATTATGTCATCGACATAAACTCCTATAATTATTGTTGACTCTTTTGAAGTTCTCTTGTATACTGCTTGCTCTTGTGGACATCTTTTAAATCCAATTTCCTTTAGGATGTTGTTCAGCCTTATGTTCCATGCTCTTGGTGCTTGCTTCAAACCATATAGAGCTTTCTTTAGCTTGTAGACTAGATTTTCTTTTCCTTTCTTTACAAATCCATCTGGTTGTGAAACGTAGACATCTTCCTTTAGTTCACCGTGTAGGAATGCTGATTTTACATCTAAGTGATGTACTTGCCATCCTTTCTGTGCTGCCAATGCTAATAGTAGCCTGATTGTTTCCATTCTTGCAACAGGTGCAAATACTTCATTGTAGTCAATACCTTCTTGTTGTACGTATCCTTTTGCTACTAATCTGGCCTTATGTTTGGTGATCTGTCCACTTGCGTCTCTCTTGACCTTAAATACCCATTTTAGACCTATTGGTTTCTGACTTGAGGGGAGTGTAGTCAGTGTCCAAGTGTTGTTCTTTTCTATTGAGTCTATTTCGCTTTTCATTGCTTCTATCCATTGTGGGTAATCTGCTGCTTCTTTGTAATTTGCAGGTTCTTCATCGTAAGCTAAGTACAGATGTTCATATTCTTCTGGTCTAAGAGGCTGTGTGGCTGCGTAGATGTCATTAAGTGATCTGAGGGCTCGTACTGGTCTATGTTGGGAGCCTGGTGAGTCTTCTAACTCTTGAGTGCTTGATTCAGCTACTGGATCACTTGTCGGCGTTTCTTGAATTGTTATTGGAGTTCGTGTAGCTGTGATTGGACTACTAAAGAATTCGTTATCATTTTCACTGTCTTCATTGTCCTCATTACTTTGCTCTTGTACAGCTTCACTTTCGTGATCTCCATAAACTTCGAATCTTGTCCAAGATGGTTCGTCATTGCTTCCTTCTTTCAAATAATTGTTCCAATTCCATGGTTCGTTTTCTATGAATTGGACATCTCTACTAATGTGTATCTTTTCTTTTATGGGATCATATAATCTATAGGCTTTGGAACCATTTTCGTTTCCTAGATGTACCATTTTCTTGCTTCTATCTTCTAACTTCTTTAAGTAGGGCGTTGTTACCTTAGCGTATGCTATGCATCCAAATACTCTAATATGCTTGATGTTGGGTGCTTTGCCTTTCACTGCTTCGTAGGGTGTCATACCCTTGAGTGCTTTGGTAGGTAACCGATTCTGGATATAAATAGCTTGTCTTGTTGCTTTTGCCCATAAGTTCTGTGGTACGTTCATAGCCTTTAACATGCTTCTGGTCATACTCATTATTGAACGGTTCTTTCTTTCTACTACACCATTCTGCTGAGGTGTGTACGGTGCTGTAAGTTGTCTAAGGATTCCTCTATCCTCACAATATGCGGTAAGAGCTTTAGAAGTAAACTCTCCTCCACGATCCGTTCTTAATCTTTTGAGCTTGTAACTTGTCTCTGTCTGAGCTTCGCTTAGAAACTTCTTGAAATTTTCATAAACTTGATCTTTTGACTTAAGCATGTAGATCCACATATATCTTGAATAATCGTCAACTATCAGGAAGAAATAGTTGTTGCCTGCTAATGATGTGGGTGTAATCGGTCCACATAAGTCTGCATGTACGAGTTCTAGAGGTCTTGTTGCTCTAAAACTTGCTTGAGAGGGAAATGGAAGTCTGCTTTGTTTTCCCGTAATACATGCATCACATACTTGAGATGGGTGCTGGATCTTTGGCAATCCATGTGCCATTCCTTTTGTGCTCAATTGTCTTAGTGAATCAAAGTTCATGTGTCCCATACGTGCATGCCATAGCCATGCAGGTGTATCTATTTTAGCTTGTAAGCAAATTGGACTAGTTATTCTGAGCTTTACCTTGTAGAGTCTATTCTTTGCTCTTGGGACTTTCATCAATAGGTTATTGTAGGCGTCATAAATCCATAAATGTTCGTTCTCCATAATTACTTTGCAACCTGATTCTGTGACTTGCCCGAGGCTTAAGATGTTGCTTTGGAGTGTTGGAATGTAGTATACTTCTGTGACTAATCTTTGTTCTCCATTGTTACATTCCAATACTATTGAGCCTTTACCTTTGATGTTAACGCACGATCCATCTCCAAATTTTACGCTTCCTGCTATCTTTTCGTTTAACTCTGTGAAATAGGAGCGTCTTCCTGTCATATGATTGCTTGCGCCATTGTCTAAATACCATACTTCGTTTACATCTTCTTCATTGCGATAGCGTTCTGGTATTATCTTCTTTTCTTCAAGAACTATACTTCTTTCTTCACCAACTGCCATAAGTAATGTGGGATCCTCTTCTTCCATTACTAGGTGAGATTCTTCTTGCTTATTTCGAGGTTTAGGACACTTGGGAGCTATATGTCCTAATTCATTGCAGTTGTAACATCTTATACTGCTGCCATCTTTCTTGGGCTTGTAACTACTGTCGTCATGACGATTCTTAGTGGGATTTCTATCACCTTTGTGATCTTGATGGCCATTTCTATCAAAGTTCTTCTTCTCATATCTTTGACTCTTATTGAACTTCCTAAAGTTCTGTCTACCTCGATTCTGATTCTGATTGTAGTTCTTGTAATTGCTGTAAGGTCTTCTTTCTTGCCTTGTAAATAACAGCTTCTCTTGACTTGCGGGTCCATATTTCTTTTCATCTCTTGACTTGAGACGTTCTTCGTAAGCTTTAAGTCTTCCAAGCGCTTCATCTAACGTCATGGAATCTATATCTGAATATTGCTCTATGGACGCAATAATCTGTAGGAACCTTTCTGGTACGGAGTCCAGCAATTTTCGTACCAAGACTGACTCTTCAATTTTCGTTCCTAGGGTTTTTGACTTTGTACTAATCGCACTTAACCTACCAGCAAACTGGTCTATGGTCTCTGTCTCTCTCATTGTTATCATCTCAAATTCTGTGCGTAATGATTGAAGTCTTGCTTTCTGGACTCGGTCAATTCCAATAAATCTTGTCTTTAATGCATCCCAAATTTCTTTCGCTGTATTATGTGACGCCACTTGCATCACCATATCTTCTGGAATCGCCTGGAAGAGATAGGCAATCGCTGTCCTATCCTTCTTTACATCTACTGTCGACGTGCCTTCTGTGGGTTCCACTACTTCCCAAAGGCCATTGGCATTCAATATTGCCTTTACACGAACAGCCCAAATCGTGTAATTCGTAGATGTCAACATCGGTGTTTGGAGGCTGAAAGTGAGAGTCTCCTTCGTGACTGTCTCTTTCGATGTCGTCTCTTTCGACATTTTGGGTTTAATGGGAGTTTTCTGCGGACTTTTAGTCTTTTTCTTCCCTATTGTCCAATTCTAATATGGACTACCCACGCTTCTTTAGGAACTTTGTTCGACCACTTTTGTCAAACAAATTTTCGACCCTTTCTTAAAATCGATAACGGTATTGATATTCAAAGAAAAAACTATATAGTTTAACAAATTTTTGATATTTTGTAAGGCCTTGAACAATAATACCAAAAGGTTTTGCCAAACTTATGTAGTTTTATAGGTTTTGATTATCAATAAATGTTCCTTTCAATTTCTAAAAGTCAATCCTTTTGACTTAATCCTCCAACAATTTGATTAGTGTTCAATAACACTCAACCTTTAAACACCCTTAAAAACAAACTCACTTTGTTTAATAATATTTTTGACTTCAATAAAAAATCCTTCGAATCAGTGATAAAACCCGAAACACTGATTTTATAATTCTATTATAATATCCCTCTAATTATAATATTATTCTATGAAATTTGACTTTCAAAAAAGTCAACAACTTCTTCTTCGACAATCCTACTGCCCAATATCTTTAGAAACACCCTCTTGTTTCAAAGATAAAAATGGAACAAAAACTTCGTTCCACAAACTGTTTTGGATTTCTTATCCAAAAATGATCGAATACTATGGGTTTCAAAAAAAAAACTTCGGTTCTTAAACCCGGAGAAAAAAAATTTCAATTCTTTAATAAACTTTGATATTTTGATAAAGAAGTTTATAAAAACGTTTCTGTTTTTCGTATAGGAATGTTCGGAAACAGGTTTCGAAGTACAAGACTTGGTTTTGTTTATAAACGGTTTTGGCGGGAAAATAAGTTTGCCGAACAAAAACAAAAAAAAAAACAGAGCAAGGAAAAATTTTCTGAATTCTGATTTGGTTTAAGGTTTTTATGTATTCGATTATGATATCCTAATAGGGCAGGGATAGATATAACCGTTTTGATGTTTAAACGATATGTTCTTCAGTCCGGTGTCTCGCCGAAGAAGATGAAGTTTCGCCGGAAAAACGGTCCGGTTCTTTATCTTCTTATTCGAACGGTTATAACGATGTGTATTGATCTTCTAATGATCCTTTATTGGCCTGTGATAATTGTTCCAACGTATAAACACTTCTGCGTCGGTCTCTGTTAATCGGAGGAAAAACAGGGGATCGAATTCGTGATGATCTTCTACTTCGTGTTCTTCTGTAAACGATGGAACGATTGATAAACCGATGCTCTGATGCCAAATGAAGGTTCGCAGGATCGAATGAGGGATTGGATATTGAGAGAGAATATGAAAACTAAAGATTCAATACATATATTCAAATGATACAAATGTGTTCCTATTTATACATGATGAAGGGGTGTGTCCCCTTTGATACTAACCGACATACCGGTTGGGTTTTAACTAACATAACCCTTGACTAAACTTAGGATATAATAATATGTAACATATACTTAGGATATAATATGGAAATAAGAATTAATGTCTAACACAAGTGAGTCTGATCATTGAATGCTATTATACCGTAAGAATCATCTGATCTAGCTTTGAGAGTGTTGCAATCAGCGCATTCTTCGTAACCTCAATCGCGTTCCCTTGCATGCTTTCACTTATGTCAACAACAAAGACAACTTCTTTCCTGAACACCTATTGTATGAGTTGCAGAAGTTAGCATTCAATATACTCATAACTTTAATTGGCAACTAGAGACATTTGTAAGTGACTATATGCAAAACTAACACATTTTAGAACCAACCTTTCGTTTCTTATCAGATCCTGGAAAAAGATACAAGGAAAACATGCCCCTTTGATCAATACTTTGTGGTGATGGAGACTTCAATATAACACTCCCAAATGGATTGGTTGTAGAAGCCTGAAACTTATTGACGATGACATCAGTTCAACTATAAACTACACCATAGAACATGTATATCAAAACATTTTTTATGGTAATCATACATGGTATTTGAAGACAAAATCTTTACTCGACCATGTAACAACAAGCGTTTCATACAATAAATCCAACTTCCCTGGTTCTCGCTTTCGTTCCTGAAGTACAACAAGCATCTCACTTGGTTACTATCGTTAAATGGTAAGATCAAAGAATGATGAATAATCAAGATCAGTCAAAATTCCACCTTTAGAGGATGACTAGTTGTCTTAGACGCAAATGTCTGTGGCCAGGGAGTCAGTAGACCCTCTTGAGTCTTGACCGCTGCTCTGGTTCCGCCCCTTTGAATATATGTAAGGAAACTACAAGATCTTTGTTTTATACATGTGTTAACCTGTGGTATTGTCAAAGTAAATATGTGTGGTTTCAGAAGACCTCCATCTTCAACTATGGTTACACTTTCTTCGTCCCCATTTTCATCCGGCGCAACTAGTTTCGTTGAATATGATTTTCTTCCTACTTCAACCTCCGCACCTAGAATTGAACCCTGTTAGCCAAATGATACATAAACTAAGTTCCAAACTCTATATGAAACCGCAAAATTCAAACAATGTTAATTCAAAGAGGATTTTTCATTCTTTTTTAAGATGTTTGGAACCGTAGTTACTAATTCACATGTGAAATTATGCACAAACACCGATGTGTATTTCAGAAATTTCCTCTTCACCCATAGGAATTGCAACACTACAACTGTCGCGAGCTAGCAAAACATGTCTTATCGTCTTTAACAGGTGTCTGACGACGCGAATAACACAAGTATCAAACATGACTATGACTCGTTTAACTACTTTATATCTGATGTTTATAACATAGTTGTACGTTTTATGTATCAAGAAGCAGAAATAATGAATCATAGCCTCCTAATTTTAATTATTTTTAATATAAGTAAAAAATCACACATCGTACTTTTCAGCAAACATTAAACAAGTTTAATTGTGTCTTATACAGGTCACGCAATTGGAACAGTATTCTTACGAAGTTAGTTTCTATTTCACATATGTAACTATGTTACTATGCAAAAACCGATCCAAATTTCAAAACCTACTTCTTCACCCATAGGAATCGCGACACGACAACTACAATCCGCATCTCCCATGACACAATGCACCCGCCACAAACCACTCATGGTCACAAACACCGTGTCCAAATAACAATCCACCTCAAACGAAATCGCATTCATCTGAAGCGGAATCACACCTCCCGTGCACATGAGGCTGATAACTCGGCATATCCGGATTATCCACAATCGTCGGGTTATAACTCACCGCATAAACCATAGGAGACGTCGGGTACAACGATATAGAAGCCTTCTCCATCGGTGTCACCGGTTTTGGCGCCACCACTGACCGGTCATTACCGTAGTATATCCGTTTCGCTAGCCGCAGGCCATTTCGGACCCCGGTTGTGAAGTCGTCCTCGTCGTCGTTGTCGTTGTCGTCGTACATTTTAAATAACGTTGACTTTGTTGGTCAACGATGGGATGATTAGGGTTTCTGGGCGGAGGTGATGCTATTGTGCGTTGCAATGTTTGTGTTGTCATGTTTTGGATAATAATTGTCACCGGAGAAAGTAACGGAAATCCAACGGTCGATTGTAACTGTAACGAGCCAAATTTTGAATTATAGTTATATATATTATAACTATATAATATTAAATTTTGGTCCTTTTTTTCATTTACTTTTGCATTTTTATCCAAATGTTTGTTATTGGTTGGAAAAGATTAATAACTTATAAATTTATTGATACACATGTATGTACAAGTTACATTTGAATTTATGTGGTGTCTACTCTAGTGAATTTGTTTTGATGTTGAGGTTTCTATTTAAATCTGTTTCAGAATGAACTGTTGGAGATTTAGTGTGACGGTGTCTTCGATCAGGTTGGTGGGGGTGGTGTTCGTTGATGTCTTTTTGACCGTCTTGGTGTAGTTTGTTCTTTGGAGTGTCAACTATGGTTGGGGCTGTGTATACAAAAGTTTCTAGCGTGTCGTTGAAGTTGGTTAGTGGTTCGAGGGTGTCTACGATCATGCTCATGGTTGGTCTTTCCTTTTGTCTATGGCTGAGGCATTGGTAAGCTAATTCGGCGACCTTTTGTGCACCGGTCTCTGAGTATTGGCCTTCGAGTCTTGGGTCTAGTATGCGGTTGAGTTTCCTGGCACTCTTCAGTAGCGGCCTAGCCCACTCTGCTAGGTTTTGTTTTCGATTTGGACGGCTTTTGTCCATGGTTTGTCGACCCATTAGAAGCTCAACAAGTACGACTCCAAAGCTATAAACATCACTTGCTGGTGTCAGACGACCTAAAAGAAAATTCACATTAAAATTAAGTAAAACTTTATGAATGAGAATCTGTCTATATTTTACCTACTTAAAAGTTACAACAATTAACATCTAAACATATAGGCGATATGTTACCTGTCATGAGATATTCTGGAGCCGTGTATCCATGTGTGCCCATAACTCGAGTCGAAACATGTGTATCATCTCCCTCCGGGCCATCCTTTGCCAGACCAAAATCCGAAAGTTTAGCAGTGTAGTCCTTGAAAACATAAAAACCAAGTTCAATCAGTACCATGAACCAAGAAGATAAAGCATTTAATTCAACAAGACATGTTGGGGCATAAAGAGCTTACGGTGTCTAGTAAAATGTTGGATGTTTTGAAATCACGATATATGACAGGGACTTTCGCTTCATGAAGAAACGCAAGCCCTTTCGCAGCTCCTAGAGCGATTTTCAATCGTGTAGACCATGGAATAGGGACCGAAAATCCTGTAAATCGAATTAAAGTTATAAATATATGTACTAAAAACTTAAGATTGTGTGTATAATTTACAAAATAAATAAAAAAAAAATATCATCATTTGAACTCACGTCCAAATAGTTGATTCTCTAAGCTGCCACGTGGCATGTACTCATAAACCAACAACCTATGTTCATCTTCACAACAATATCCAATCAACTTCACCAAATGTGGGTGTCTTAGTTGTCCAAGAAACACCACTTCTGTCTGTCAAATACATGCAATTTATTAATATTATAAAAACAATAAATAAATACAGTATTGAATAGTAAATACGCGTATACATACCAGCCATTCCTTATGACCTTGTGCACCTTCTAGGTTCAACAGCTTAACAGCCACAGGCTGAGCCTTGAGACCCGGTCTAAGTTTGTCATCTATGAACCCTTTGTGAACCGGTCCAAACCCACCTTGACCCAAGAAATTAGATGAAGAAAAAGATTGTGTGATGACTTTAAGTTCCACGAGGGTGAACACATATAGGTTCGATCCCGGTAATGAATTCGATATGTCCTCCGATAGCATCATCGAGCTGCTTAAATCCGTATACGAGACTCTCTTGATCGAGTTTTGCGACGTAAACGGTCCAACCTTCTTTTCCGTACTGTCAGGCTTGGGCTCGTTCTTGTTTACTGAAACTGGTTCTTGATACTTGAGACAATTCCACCAAGAAGATTTTGATTGTTTCTTTGTTCTCATTTTAAAAATAATTGAATAAAAAAATTGTGAATTTTGATATTAGAAAGTTGAGTTTGGAGAGGATATGATGGAGTATATGAAATGAACATATATGGTTTGTGGGTGGTTTTATAAAATAAGTGAAAGAGGTCACACGGCTATTAGCCATAGTCAACAAAAGTAGCTACAGTTTTTTTATATTTTTTGTTTTTAAATGTTGAATATTATTAGACCTAATATAACACATTCTTTGATTTTTATTTTTATTTTACTCGGCATGTTGAAGGTGGAAAGTTAGTGTAGACTTTAATTAAGATCTTTTGACCGTTAAGATTAAGGTTTTATTTGTTAAACATTATTTAATGATGTTCTGGAAAGTTGATGTATGGATGGATATATATAACCTAGGTTTCAATAATTAATAGTTTATTTGTTACTTTAATGTGTGTAGAGTGATAATTTCTAGAAAGAGGTGTCTAACTAAATTTCTAGATTTTCTAGAATAAGTAGCATCAATAAGGTGATCCACTGTAGCGCAATGGTGAAACCTATCCACGTGAAGGTTTGCGAGAGTTTACGGATTCAAGCCGTTTCCCGCGTTTCAAGTCGGTTCCCGCGTTTGGGGCGGATTGACGAAGCGTATCCCGAAAGTAGGTGAATTTGGCCAATGTAGGAGAAATTAGGAGGGTTTCATTGATTGTTCAAAAAAAAAAAAAAGTAGTATCAATATGTATATACCGTATAGTATTTAAGCTCCGACATTTTAGTTGTAAAATAAACACAACACTTAATCATTAGGATGTTTCCTAAAGAACCTAAAGAGGTGTTATACAACAACAAGATTTAAAAATAAATTAAATGAACGTTCAATATATAGCTCAATTTCTTATAACTAGATTTTCCCACGCGCGCTTCGCTGCGCGTTTCCAGACATTGACGGTCACCGTATTGTTTAGGTATAACATAGCATCGCAAAACACAATTTTCACCACTTTCTTTCCTCTTTCGTTATAGCCCCGGCCTACCTATACTCATTTAAAAAAAATAATTACGTTTTTCTTTGTCACTGACTTTAATTTAATATTTAAAAAACAAAAAACACTTGTTAAAATGGAAAAATAAAGAAAGTACCTCCCCCAAGGTTTGAACCTGGGACCTTGGCTAAGAAAACATCACCACAAACCACTCCACCATCAACACATCTTGTCTCTTAAAATGAAACCATAAATATATATTGTTTAACAAAGGTTAAAAAAAATAAAAATCAAAGTCTAAAAAGGAAAAAAAAAAGCCACCAAACCGCCTCCCCCAAGAGTCGAACCTGGGACCTTGCACAACCAAACCACACCAGAAAACCACTCCACCACCAACACACTTATGTTTTAAACTGAAACTATTAATATATATTGTTTAACAAAGTCTAAAAAAAAAAAACCACCAAGCCGCCTCCCCAAGAATCGAACTTGGGATCTTGCACAACCAACCCACACAACATAACCACTCCACCACCAACACACTTATGTTTTCAACTCAAACCATTAATATTTATGGTTTACCAAGGTTTAAAAAAAAAAAAAAATATATAAAGGCCACCGCCCCTCTCAACCAATGGGAGAGGGGCTGGCACTATTCACCAAAGTCTTCAATAATACATATATAATGGTTCAATTTCAAAAAAGTTACACAAGGGTTAAAGTTATGTGCGTTTAAATCGTTGTAAATACAAACTTAGATGAATAGATGGTATATAAGGTAAAAAGATGTGGTTAAACAAAATAACCAATTTGGTTTATTTCCATTACTATTTATTTATTCATTAATTAATTTGCTTGCACTATGTAAGTTTTACAGAATATAAATTTTTGCAATATGTAACACCAAATTGGTTTTACAAAATATTAAAAATGATCTTCAAGTATGAAAAATTACACAGATAAACTAAAAACTAAATTTTTGCAATCTGTAACACCATTAATCTAAACTTTTACAATTTGTAACTCCTTTACTCCCTGAAATTAGATGACATGTGTGGACTAAAAGTATTACAAATTGCAAAAATTTAAAGAGTATTACAAATTGTATAAGTTTGGACAAAAAGTGTTATAGGTAGCAAAAGTGATATTAGTTTTTCTTTTTTATGATTTATGATTGATCTAAAAGATAGGTCGATATTTGTAAATTTGGTACCTAAACAAACCAAAGCTGAATTTCCTCATAGAGTGCACTAAGAAATTCCAATAGTTAATTAATTAACTAGGACGGACGACGTTATTTTTTGTAATAAATAAATAAATTCTAGAAGGAGGTAAATCAAGCTACAAACCAACATTAAATATGTCCATTTTCTAATCCCACAGTACTACAATTTTTTAATAAAGTGGAGATATCATAAACATGACTTACACGTATTTTTATTATTTTAGGGTTTAAACTTGTTGATATATTCTAATTTCAACCTGCCTTTTTCAACTACATTTATTAAATTTAATAAATAAAATACTTTTAATTTGACTTGTTCGTTGACTAATGGATGAGCTGTTTCCAGCCAGCATATGTAACGCGTTAAGAACACTTATTTGATGTTTTTTTATTCATATACATCTAGATACTTATATCTTTTAAACGTATTACAAACTAGAGTGCTACAAAACATCCCTGGAAAAATAAATGAAGTACAACTGTATAAGGGTATTTGTTAATTGACAGTAAAAAGGGAATGAAAAACTTAGTGACTTACCTCGAAAATATATTTTGGACCACTGAATTATTATATATAGACGTTGTGGTTTCTGTATGAAGTTGTTTTTCCGTACTAAAAAGTAGTGAAATAATTTCAAAGCATATGTATAATAATCACTGCACAATAATACAATTATATTATCATGCAACATATACAATTTTATAATAATCACTGCATAATTACACAATTTTATAAACCTTTACGTGAAACATGAGTACAACAAACCTGAAAATAAAATTTTTTTAAAGTACCATATTCTAATTAATGAGAATAAAATGTACTATTCTATGGTATAGGGGAGGGTTATCTTGAGAACGCTAAATATTGTGAGAACCGTGAGAACAAGTAAAAAAATCAATCAAAATCAAAGTTTTTTTAATACAAACCTCATTGTAATCAAAATACAACAGTAATAAATGAATGTTCTTTTCAAATAATTCATCTTTTCTTGAAAAACACTTTCAAATTAACTTTTTACACATGTGTAAATGAAACAATTTACACATGTATAAGTAAATTTACCCATGTGTAAAAACAATTTATTTTTGTATACGTTTGAATTTTTATGCGTAAATTGTGTTTTTTAGATTGTATTTTAGTAATAAAGATAAATATAAAAAGAAATTTTGAATTTGAATGGTTTTAGATACCGTTATCACGGTTCACACGAAATATAAGCGTTCTCAAATTAACTTTCCCCTTATAGTATATATATTTGGAAATAAAGAAGTTATGTGCTTTTATTAATAAAAAAGGTAAAACCAGATAACAACTCTTTTTTTTTTTTGAAAGGAGAATTTCATTCAAAAAACAACACCCGCAAGTCCTCAAAGCGAGGACCTACGAGCAATCAATCCAAAGGAAACATACACCATTTTTTCCACTCTATCTCGTGGCCCTTATATCTATTACAAAACCAGAAAAAAGAAGTGAGTTTAACAGATTCGACTATCTCTACCGGTCTCCGTCGTTTGTTGTTGAAGGTCCGATTGTTGCGCTCGTTCCAAATAACCCACAAAGTCGTATAAATGATACCTCTCAACACATGGGCCGCTTTCTTTGAGAGATTCTGAGTATCTGGCATCTTGATGACATCCAAGATATCAAAAGGAAAAGTAGGCCGTAAACGACACCAGGATTCAATTCTGACCCAGACTTCTTGTGAATACTCGCAACCTGTAAACAAATGGATAGCCGTTTCTGTCTCACCTGCGCAGAGGCTGCAAGAATGATTTTGAATAATAACACCCCGTTTGATCAACTCGGCGATTGTAGGAAGCCGATTTAGGCCCGCTCTCCATACCATGACCTTAACTTTAAGCGGCACCCAGCTCTTCCAGTTTAATAACAAATTCTGCCCTGTGTTCGAAGCGGCTGAAAGCAGGTGTTTTGCAGACCTGACTGTGAACAACCCGTCTGCTGAATAGGACCATTTCCAGCAATCCGATCCTCCTTTCCAATTAAAGTCGTGAATCTCTTCGAGCAACTGAAACAACTCAGCCACTTCCGCATAGGTGGACGGCTCTGAGCGCCACTCCCAGTTCAAGATTTTAACATTATTTTCAACCCGCAGCCGGCTATCAACCTTGACCCACTTGTCTTTTTCCAGCCTGAACAGGTTAGGAAAAGCGCTTCTGAGAGGCACATCCCTTAACCAAGCATCGCCCCAGAAGCTAATACTCCTGCCTACACCCAAATCTGCACGGAAAAAAGAGTTAAGAATGGCACCGTTGACTGTGAACATCTCTCCCACTTGAACTATACTCTTCCAACATCCCTTGTAGGAGGGATTACATGGGAGCATAGTCCATGGACGACTCGCCCCGTGGCAGCCCGTGATGACTTTCTTCCACATACATTCCCCTTCCTTTTTAAAGCGCCACGTCCATTTTAAGAGGAGCGCAATGTTAACATCTTGCAACCTAGACACCCCCAACCCACCGCATTTTTTAGGAGAGGTGACAACGTCCCAAGCCACCCATGGGATTTTCTTTTCTTCACTTGTACCCGCCCATAAGAATCTTCGCATGATTGTCTCCATAGTGTCTAGAACCGCCTTAGGAGCTTTGTATAAAGAGAAATAGTATACCGGCAAGCTCTCAAGGACCGATTTTATTAAAACTAACCGACCACCAATCGAAAGGGATTTAGCTTTCCAAGATGCAAGGCGATTTCTTATGACTTCAATAACCGGGTCCCAATTGTTGATTCGGCTCATTTTTGCCCCCACTTGGATGCCAAGGTACTTAAACGGAATGGTGCCTCTTTTACACCCAAGGAAATCCATCATCTCATCCATCTCCGAGTCTTCTGTACCAACCCCATAGATGTTTGACTTGTGGAGGTTAATACGGAGCCCGGAGCATAAGTAGAAAATGCGCAAGATTCTGGCTATATTACGAACATTATCTTTTGACCATTCCCCTACAATAAGAGCGTCATCTGCATAGAACAAGTGAGTAATATCCAAACCATCTTTGTCAAAAGAAATGCCTTTAAAAACGCCAAGTTGTTTGGCCTTCTCCAAAAACCAAGAAAGCGCTTCCATAACGATAAGGAATAGAAAAGGAGATAACGGGTCGCCTTGGCGGAGGCCCTTCTCGCATTGAAAATCAAAGGTGGGCGACCCATTAACTAACACCGCCGCTCTGGAGGAGTGACAAATTCCTTTAA
This sequence comes from Ambrosia artemisiifolia, assembly GCA_032199755.1. NCBI lineage: Eukaryota > Viridiplantae > Streptophyta > Magnoliopsida > Asterales > Asteraceae > Ambrosia > Ambrosia artemisiifolia. The sequence goes on along the minus strand of CM063515.1, from coordinate 12,713,717 downwards.
TCCAATCACACCATAACGGATGAAAGCCCATTTGAGATAAAATAGAGTTCAAGAAACGCCAATTGACGTTGTCATAAGCTTTCTCAAAATCAATTTTTAACAAAAAAGCTTTTTTTCTTTTTTTTCTTCAACCAATCCACCACTTCATTAACCATGAGCGGGCCGTCAAGAATGAAACGACCCGAAAGGAAAGCCGATTGTGATTCCGAAATAATTTTACCCATCACTTTTTTTAGACGATTAGTAAGGATTTTGGAAATAACCTTACTTATCATTCCAATCAAAGTAATAGGCCTATAGTCTTTAAGACCCAAAGGCGTTTTAATTTTCGGAATCAAGGTAATGAAAGAAGCCCCACAACCCGGATTAATAATACCTGAAGAGTGGAATTCAGCCATGATGTTCAAGAAATCATCTTCAAAGCACTCCCAAAATCTTTTGACAAAACGAAAATTAAAACCATCGGGACCGGGGGCCTTGTTCGAGCCACAATCAAACACCGCGTCTTTCACTTCTTGCTTAGAAAACGGCACCACCAAGCTTTCCTTATCTATATTGCCGATAGAATTAATTCCCGTGCATTGGAGATGAGGCCGGATAGGAACATGTTCTTTAAAGTGATTTCTAAAAAATCTCAAGACCTCTCTTTTGACTATAGTCGGTTTTGTGACCCATTCGCCATCAATCAAAATTCCCGGGATAGAATTTCGCGCCTTCCTTCCGTTAACAACATTATGGAAGAAAGACGAGTTTTCGTCTCCCAGCGACGCCCATTTAATTCTGGATTTTTGGCGAAGGTCCCGAGCCTTGTGGAGCTCAATTTCTTCAATCGCCTTTTTGCATTCCGTCCAGATCCAAACGTCCTCGTCCTCGAGATCCTTAGTCTCCATTTGCAATTCTAATTGATCTTTTTCTTTCCTCAAAACAACCTCATCCTCCATTTCCTTGTTACTGATAGATTTGTACCATTCTTTAAGCCTCATTCTTAACTCTTTCAGCTTGTTGAGAAGGTTCAAATCCGCTGGACCACTACTAGTCCAATCATTAAAAACCGAATGTATGACATCGGAGCACCCGGGTCTATCAAGCCAAGAATCAAACATCCTGAACGGTTTTGGACCGAAATTGGAATTTGTGACCGTAAAGATCATAGGAGAGTGGTCCGATAAATCTCTAACAGTCGTTCGAACACAAGCATTTGGCCAAGTATTGAACACATTTTCACACACCAAGAATCTATCTATGCGACTAAACTTGCATACGCCTTTTTTCATGGACATGTAAGTAAACCTTGAGCCTTTTAGATTGTACTCTCTTAACCCGGTGTCATCGATGAAATCATTGAAGTTTCTGGCACAAACCGGGTCAAAAACCGAGTTTTTTCTTTCACTACGATCTCTCACTGCATTAAAATCACCAAACAAAATCCACCCCCCTTGATAATAATTAATGATATTACTCAGCTTGTCCCACAAAATACGCTTGCTTTCATTCGACTGCGGAGCGTACACGTTAATCAAATTTAGTCTAACTGACCCGGCAAGGACAGACCCGGCGATATGGATGAAGTTACGGTCTTTATTAACTTGGTCTTTAATGAACACCTTCGGGTCCCACATACAAACAAGACCCCCCGAATTCCCAGTAGAATCTACATTTTCATAATCAAATCCCGAACCACCCCAATAAGACGAAAGAAGATCAATCGAAATATTGCTTACCATTGTTTCTTGCATCCCAACGAAAGAAATCTCGTGATCAATTTTCAGCTTCCTTATCCAGCCTGGTTTCCCAGAAGAGCCAACCCCACGTATATTTATGGACAAGCAATTCATATCTTGCTAACTTGTACTCCTTCGTGAACAATCGATTCGTGAATCATCTCGTGTGAGTCTTGTAAATTGACGCCCAATTTGTCACCTAAAAGAATGGTCGCTTCAATTTCTTCAATCACCGTGCACCCAACTGCATCAACCAACCCCTGATTACCAGAGTTTGCGTTAAAAACAGGAGGAGTATTAAGGTCCAAAGTGGTGATATTGTTATGGGCCAGATGAACTTCAGGGACATTTTCAGAATTTAGGCCAAGTAGAGGATCTAATCCAAAAATATCATTAACACATTTGGACTTCTTGCCCATCTTCTCTTTCTCCAGGCTGCTAGAATATGTGGGATTGGGCCGGCCCAAGTTTACAAAAGCTGATTTCTTTTTGCGTTTATTAAACCCACTGAAGTCTTCCTTCTCCACGTCAGCATGGTTGATGTTTTCAAAATCAAAATCATTGCCAGAAATAAACCCATCATTGTCAATTATTGCCCCATCATTATCAATTAATGCCTCATTATTTGGTGCCGAAAATTCCTCCACACGAATAGGAGTTACCAAAATTTCGTCCACCGGACTCGGAGTTTGACTTTGACCTTCAACCATCACCGGTTCCGGCGACCTGTTACCATCAGTATCACCCTCCTGATTACCCTCTCCACCTTGTTTTTGAAGCCCGTTAGTTTCCTGCATCTCCATATCATCACCTTCCTGATCGGAGTTAGTGGATGAAACTTTGTAAAATTCCGGAATCCAATCGCCAGTTCCTTCTTCAACCCAGACTTGAAACTTTTTTTCTCTCCAAACCAACGTGACCAACTCGCTGATCCTCTTCCCATCATCGGCTAAGACCCCAATGTAATCGTATGATAAATCATCATCATCATCCGATCATGGTGCCCGATGAATAATCTTGCCAAACGAACTTCCAATGGTATCGATAACATCACTTGCAATCAAATGGAGGGGGAGACCTTTAATCTTGAGCCATGCTAGCCTTTCAAATCCAAACGATTGTCCCTCCCAGACGTCTATAGATGAGAATCTTCCAATCACTTCCTTTAATCTGCCGATCATTGTGGAGGCCACCTCTTCTTCTTCGAACGAGATAAGGACAGACAGCCCTCCAAGATATTGTACTTTACCCAAGCCAGGACAGACATCGTTCAGGATCACATGAATACTCTTCAGTGCGTCAAGATCGATCATACGTGCCACCAGCGCCTTACCATGCAACTCCCTAAAGGCGTTAACTCCATTCCCAATCATAATAGTCTTCCCCGTCTGCTTACCAGTAAGAGTATCTGCAAAAGAACGAGCACCATTAACATACGCAGCAGAACCTCCGACTGGCGGCCTATCAGCATGTCTTGGAACGTTACTGGTCGTCCCATTCTGTTTCTTAGGAACCGACGTTTCAGGCCGAATTTCCCCTTCTTCTAGTGTAAATCTTGCAACGTTGGCAATCAACCAGCAATCGCCGATCCTTGTGTTACTAATCAATCGTACCAATTCCTTATTGTCTTTGACGTCGAGGAAGGAGACGAAACCAAAACGGTTTCCCATTCTATCTCTTTTCCTGGCGATATAGATGTCATAAATCTCCCCAAAAGGTCGTATGAATTCCGCTAGATCATTCCCGCTGCATTTCTCTGGCAAATTCGTAATAAAGATCTTGGTTATTCTTGGAATAATGGTGGCCGGAATTTGGCTCCTCCGGCCGTTCATCCCGAAAATCTTGGAGCGTTTTTAACTACTAGAAAGTTATTTTGTGTGTCCAGATAACAACTCAATAGTTCTTTTTTTTTTCCTCACTCCGGTTAATTATGAATTTACCAACATCTTGATTTCCTTTTATTAAAGGTACATATTTACTTTGTACCATTTTCCGAAGACAACATACATGAAGTATTAAAATAATAATCATTCATGTATCAATACAAGGCTAGACGGTGTGGGAACGTGGAACCGTTTCATGCCATCATCACCACACCGTATGTGGCGTAGGGCAGGTTGGGGGAAGATTTACATAGGCGTGGAGCAAAAGATGATGGTGAGGTCGATGGTTGTGGTTGGTTCTTGGGTCATAGATGATTTTTTATTGGTTGTTTGACTTTTTTTATTTCTTTTATTGGTTGTTTGACATTTTTATTTTATTTAAGAAAAACATATTCACACCACCACCACCCCGTAGTTTTTTGGGGGTTGAAGGGGAGTTGACGTGGCTGTTAAATGTCATTTCATGCCCTCTTCACTCCTTGACCACACCGTATAGTATAAAGACATACACGTACACGTATAGATGTGCATGCATATATAGGATTCGTATGATGTATGCATCTTTGACGTTGACTTCTTTTTTTGGTTGTTTATAAAAGTTTATATTCGAATATCAAGTTGGGTTTTGGACCCCGTTTACTTGGCTTTGGCCGAGGAAAGAGACCCATAAATTGAAGCAATATTTTTAATTAATAAATTGTTACTATGTTGTATTATATACTTATAGTGTTGATCTCAACAACCATACACCATAATACTCATATTCAAAATATGATATGGTTAACTGATCATAAATCTACCAGTTGGTATCAGAGCATACAACAAGACGAGATAACTTAGAGCGATCAGGCCACCACATATGGTGCCGTGTATTTAGTACCACAACAGTAGGGCGTTTAGCATCATAGGCGTAGGTACTTGTTAGAGATGGGGTTGGCCGTCCCCCTTGAATTATTTTTTGTTTAGTATATATATACATGATCGAATGTCATCCAAACCCTAAGAAATTTCCAAACCGACTTGGTATACAAATACAAACCTTTTTTAACTAAACTCATACAAATGAGTTATACACTAATTACTTAATTGGACCAATACCCATTATCCAATTAATCCTTATAAACCCAATAATCATTTATAATTTACATCCTTTACTTCATTAGCCCAATATCAAGTCCTATCGAATTGTCGTTCCCATAGCTGCATGTAGTCTTTATATTATGTATTTGAAATCTGATATGGTTTATCTTTTTAATATGTGATTGACCCGACCCAGACTAGAAAATTTTTAAATGTAACAACAGATAAGTGACCATTAAAAGTTTTTGACCGCATGAAATGAACTCATGGGTCCACCACCGCTCAACATTCAAATCTCATGTTCTAACTCAATTTTTTTGAATATTCGAATTCAATTCGAGTTCAATTCGAATTCGATAATCAAATACAAACTTTTGATTTCAAGTCAATTCGATTGAAATTTGAATTCAAATTATGAAACTTTATTTAACACAACTATAAAAAGGACTTAACATTTGGGCTCCTAACATTTAATATGCAATCCAATGATCAGCTCAATAAGCAATTATTCTAAAATCACTAATTGTCTAACATTTGGGTCGCTTCTATAGTTCCATTTTAGTCCACAAGCATCATTAAAAAAAATTGAACCAATTTAGGGTTTTATGTATTCGATTTTGAGTTCATTTGCTTTGTTACTTTGTTCAATTTCGTGTTCATTCAGACTTCATCGAATTCAATGTTCGAACTTAGCCATCATTGTGATTTTGGAGTTGGTTTCGAATTTGAATCCAACTTATTTTCGAATTTCAAGTTTGAATCAAATTCGAATCCAGCTTCAAATTTCTATATCGAATGACTCAATTCAGCTATTCAAGTATTCGAATTTCGGTTCATTGAACGCACATGTGTGACTTGATACCTCCATGGGTGGTTAACAGCTAACTATTATAAGAAATCACACACAATAGACAACAAATTATGCCAACATTCAAAATTGTGTAGGGTTGCAGAACCATAATATATGACAAGAACTTGTGAACAACTCTGTAAACTGCTAGAAAAAAAATGCAAGCTAATCATGCTCTTGTCCTTGTTTCGGAAAACAAAAACTCAGCTTTTTCTGATACAAATACAAAACATGAAATGGTACAGATAGATATTTGTTCATTTCACAATGGAGACACATGGGCTGTTTCATTCAAAAACAAGCAGCCGAAAACATAGTTATAGAAATCTCGAGCTTTGACCGTTTCTCCTCCACCGAAAACAGTTTCCATATCATATTTACAAGCTCTAGTGCAATCAGGGCAATAAGTAACCTGCAATTACCCGGGGAAAAAAAAAACAAACAAAAAAACCTTATGAGCCAGAAAATAGATCACTTTGTCTGTGCATGTGTGTAAGATAATGAGTTTCAAGTCAAAACACCTCCAATAACTTGGGTTTAAAGGAACTATCAAGCATGACATCGACGCCATACATAGCTCTAGCAGTTGGACTATGCATCTCTGGATGAACTAGTGCTGCCGACTCAAAAACCTTCCGGATCATCTGTTTAACCCTTGAATGGATTTCCAACCAATCAACTGCAATTCTCAAAACCAATCATCATCATACAAACCAGGTGTCAAAAAATGTCAAAATGCCAATAACATTAAAGGCAAAACAAACCTTGATGTTCCTGCTCAAACTCCTTAACAAACTCTGGTGTGTTCATGTGATTCAATGTTCCCCGGTAGTTCTGATAGTTTGGAACACAATAGTAGATATCTTATTATATGTCATAACTTGATATAGAATGGGCATATTATCAAATGCTTAAAAAGACAAAATGATTACCATCACAGTGAAGTGTGTCTCGTACTCGTACAAACTCTTCTTATCCAAAGTATATGTATTATTCGCCAGCCTAACCTGAAAGGTATGTAACCAAATTAAGGAAATAAAAAATATGAATCAAATTCACACAGTAAAAAATAACGATAAAAAAAGATAAATAAATAGCTTTTTGTTTGTCTACATACCCAAAAAACATTGGTAATGAATAACTCCAATGGGCTAATACTACGAACAAGAACAATATACCGAATATCAAATTTCCTTCCCTTAAACAAGGCTGGCTGCTCAATATACTTTTGACATATTTTTGGGCCAGTTTCCATGAGACGTATAATTGCGGATAAATTTCCAGTAACCGTTGTATCTATGGTTCTAGCCATGTTCCAAGGCTTCAAAATCCATAAATTGTCGGCTTTATCATTCTCACGTACATAATAGTCCCCAATAAACTGAGTAAGTTGTGTTTCAAGATTATAAGTTGGCTGAAACCATTCTGGGGATCCATAAGCCTGTAAAAGTAACAATAAATTTAAGCAAATCACACCAAAAACAAATAGTAAAGAAATGGAAAACGATCATATCACCTTTTGAACTGTTTCTGCCAAATGGTGTTTCATGACAAGACAAGCTTCAAAAGGAAACTGATTTATATATTGTTGATCATTTAACCCTATGGCCTCCCTTGTTTCCTCGTCCACCTGCATACTTGTCCAAACTATATCCGCTTTCTTCGGGTCCGTCGCTGTTAACCATATGAAATGAAAAAAAAAAAACTTAAGAGAGGTGAACAAAGGTAAGGACAACTGCCAGCTTCTAAAAGTTCGAAAAAACTAGAGCTGGCAAGTTCAACCCATTTATTTGTGAATGGGTCAAGATTTGGTTATGTTTTATCACAGGTCTAAAGTTACCCAAAGTGAGACAAAAGTGCAATGAGTCAACACGACTCAACCTGACCCATACCAAAAACTATTTGTTTTAGCTCCTTACCCAACCCACCTGACCCATCCACTTTGCTACATCTAAATAAAGGAGTTACTACTAAAGTCTCAATAACATCACATACTGATTATGAATCCTGGGTGGGTCAAAAACTCCTCAACAGATGGAATATCTGTATAAACATGCAGTGGACGTCCATCACTACGTGCTACACTACAAATAGTAGATGCCTTGTTAGCTAAGGAAGAACTTGTTGACCTCAAATTCTGCCAATGTTTTTCATATTCCTGTAGAGTTGATGATATTGAGCATAAAGTCGGTAGTTTTGATACTAATTCATGATAATTATAAAGCAAATCTTAAGTCAACAGGCATACTCTTATGAAGTATTGTTGTGGGGTGTGAAACCAGGCAGTAAGCCTGGCAGAACGTTGTTTCTCCTCTCCGATGCCAAATAAATAATCACGGGTACACTCGTCACCATACTGGATATTTTTGGTAGGCCAGAGAATTGTAAAGCTGAAATTATAATCTAGTCAATATTTATATCAGATGCGAATCACAAGCAAAAATAGTACTTTAGTTGCTTTGGTATCGGTGGAATCACATTGAAGAGAGTTTAGCTATGCGACCATGTATTGATTATATAATATGTTTGATATCAACAGAAACAAAACTGACTGTCAAATGTCAAATAAAGTATATATCATAAATTACCAGGCTTATTTACATGTGTGTGACACAGTTAATTAAAAAAGAAGTTCAAATTATTGAGAAACCAACGCTTGAGGTTTGACAACAGTTTAGCAATTATAACTATACACTAAAAACAAAAACAAAAAATTAAATGATTGACTGAATAGATAAGGGTTTTTACAGGGTAATATGTATTTAAATGTATGTCAAGTAAATAAACATACAAAAACTAGTATAATGTATTACTTAAATTTGTCTTGTAACTAGTTGCTATGGATAGAGAACTATAGAAATAATTTGCAGAATAGTTTTACATGTATTGCTTATCTATTAACATACTATAAGATATAACAAATCCAATCGTATGTTCAATCTGAAGGCATTGAATAGATCTTTTTAATAACGCAATTGTTTAAAAAAAGTACACTACATTTTGTTATTTGATTTAAAAACATAGAAAATAGATAATATAGGAAACGACATACGTGTACAGATTTGGGAGGATTTTAAATTATTCTTGTTATTTACACATCTAAGGGGGTTTTATGAAAGTTATGAGATGGCAAACTGAACAACATCTTGAACTAATAGAATCTTTTGTCATCAATCAGATATGACTCCAAACAGTAGAAGCACAACCAAACGCTATCTACTGTTTTATTATAGTTATCTGATCTGTTTAGTATGATATAAATATAATTAAGTTTATACAAATACTTTTGTATTCAAAAGATTAGAAAAAACAGAATGATAAGAATAGAGTACCTCACAGCTGATTCCAGTGTTCCTTCAGGCATGTACAGGAATGGTGATACTCTGAAATTTGGCTCATCACTGTGCCTCAGTGCCGAACCCAACTCATCCATCACATACCTACAAAAAAAAAGCATCAAAAAGGTCAATCAGAAAATGTGTGTATTCTCAATGAAGATATATGTTTTAGTAACATCTAAAACACGCTTAATTTTTACTCAGCATCTGCATTCACAAATACCCCTACAACCCATACTGTTTTGGCTTCAATCACTCAATGCACAACAGGACAAATAAAGCAAAATAATATATAATTAGCAGTTTAAGGGCATTGAAGTGAGACGCATACCATATAGATGTCTCGTCAATCTTCTCTTCATCTGCTAATCTATAAGACATTAAGTATAACCACATGGCATTCAAAACACGATCAAGCAAGGGTTCACCAGCAATCCATTCAGGAAGACGGGGAAGAAGCACTGAATCAATCACACCCTTTCCAGATTCTAGAATTTTTATAGTATTTACACCGTTTAATAAAGAAAGAGTAGGAATACATTCAGCAATCTCAACTGCACTGTCTCCAAGAGGACCAGGAATATCCACCTGTCACATAGCAAATATTAGAAAACTAAATATAGAGGTGTATCAAAACGTAGAAAAAACATATCTGCATAAAGATACCTCCAGTTCATGTAAGCTGGTAAAGCCTTTTATGAGTTCCCGTAAGTCGGAAATAGAGTGACCATTTAGTGGATTGCCTCGAAGATTTAAATAGGAAAGAGATGACATAGTTTCAGGTGAGAATCCCTTTAAAATAAATATGTTATAAACCAATTCAAACATAAAAATAAACGTAAAGATGAACCGATCAAGTATTATACCGTGTTTTGTAAGCTGTGAATACGCCTATTTGAAAGGTCTAGAGAGGTCAAACCCTGCAAAGATTGGTCAGTGTGTCCACAGCCTGGATTGTCTTCATCATAAATTCCTCCACAGAAACCCAAGGCCCAGCCCGTATAATTACGCGTAAAAGCTGAGTTCAAAATTTCCAGACTCGGGCAATTATGAATAATAGCATCTGCAACAGAATCATCACTACATACGGGATACTTCAGTTAATCTCAGTTACACTTGCAGCTATGAGTGTATAAAAACTAATCTAATACACAACAAAAAACATACAAGTTCTGTAAAATTGGGTTATTGTTCAGCCAGAGAGCTTTAAGGTGTTTGAGCTTCACAACTTCATTAACTATAGTCTCCGGGGCCTTAAGCTTGTTGCCGCACAGACTAAGCGCAATTAAGTCCTAGGAATTTTTGTGCAGCAAAAAAGTTAAATTGTTGCCTTTATATTTGTGAATTTTAATCGAACCGCATGCTGTGAATAAATAAGATAAGAAACTGGAACACAGAGAATGATTACATACAGGAAATTTACTAGGCAAATCAAGTGATAGAAAAACATCATCATCAATGTCGAGATCTTCAAGTTCCAACCACACCACTGCCTCAAGGCCCTCCTTTTTAACCTTTTGTACTTCTCTCTCCACAATTTCCACAACACCCAATTTGTTATCCTTCGATTCACAACAGTCATTATCTGCATCTTCAACTTCTGAATTCAAATCAATGTCGACACACATCAATGAAGCCATTCTCTCTACCAACCCTGGAACTTCCTGCAGCTGTTAAAGCAATGAAAATAATTCCAATCAATATAAATCAAACAGCATAGTAGACCAGTACAGATTACAAAAATGTATGTTTTATGTATGCAACAGAAGATTCACTTATATAAATACAATGCAATTACACAACATAAACAGCAGACTTCAAGATTCAGTTGCAGATAAGATTAAACAAAAATACTAAATACAAATTAGCTTTAGTGAGAGAAACTGAACAGAGAAGAAGTTTAACTTTAACCAAATGCCAAGCTACCCTCTCATTCAACCGTATTAATATGCCAATAACTAGGGTTGTAAACATGGTTATTGATAGCGAATAGCGGTAAATAGCGACGGGCTACCGATATGCTAGATAGCGATGAAATAGCACCCGCTATTTCGTAAATAGCGATAAGGTATTAAAACATTTAAAAATATTTTTATGTACAAATTTACAAGTATAAGGACCAAATGTTTATATACACAAACTAATTGTATACTTTCTATGTAAAATTTAGAAGTTTTAGACACTATATGTAAACAAATGAAAGATAGACGGGTTAAATGTGAAAATAGTTACAAGCTTTTAACCATAAAAAGGCTGAAAACAGATACGCACAAATGCACACAGCCGCTATTCATCTTCCACCATGTTTCTGGCAAAAAATACAGCAACGTCGCTGGAATCGTCGCTGGAAGTCGCTATATTCACGCGATTGCCCCGCTAAAGCTAAACACAACATAGCGATGGTTAGCCGATACGCGACGCTATTGGCGATCGTGGTCGCTACCATCGCTATTAACAACTATGGTTGTAAACAAGCCTAGCAGCTCGTGAACTACTTGAGATCGGCTCAATAAAAAGCTCGAAACGAACCGAGACTTGTCGAATCCGAGCTGAGCTTGAGCCTAAAACAAAGCTCGTTTATTTATCGAGCCTGAGCTCAAGCCTTGGTGTAATATTAGTTTTATTAATATTCAATAACATTTACCCCTCATTTAAACTTGTTTCGTAAACGAGCCAAGCTTATTTAAAATTGTTTACGAGCCGACCCCAAACCTAAAAATAAGCTTGTTTAATAACGAGCCCGAGCTTCACTTATCGAACTCACGAGCCTAAACGAGCCGAGCTCGAGTCTCATAAGTTAGGCGAGCTAGAGCTCGAGCAGGCTCGTTTGCACCACCAGTCTAGCCTTAATATTAGTTTTATTAACATTAACTAACAAATCAAATGTTAGTTAACATGTTTAAAAATTCTACAAATTAGTCCTTCTATTTTAACAATTGTCAATTATAGAACAAACTATTGTAAATGTAACAAAATGAATTGTGAACCGTTCGGCAGGAAATTCGTTTACGTTCGTTCGTTTAAAAAAATGAGCAAACACGGACAAGGAATTATATTCAACTAAGTAAATGAACCAACACGAACAGCGGTCGTGTTCGTTCAATGGTGTTCGTGAACAAGTTGAGTGCTAAACGATAGGGGAAAGGACAAAGCATAATGAACGAGGAAAATAATAATAATAATAATAATAATAATAATATCGAACAAACTGACCTGTTTAGGAGCATCTGAAAGGCGAAACGACATCGCATGATCAACTAAAAAAATATTCGATTCCTTTCCCATGGAATCAGAAGCTGTATAAACGAGACGGCGTTGACGGCCATCTTCAACGGGCTCAACCTGGAAGTAGTTTCCGCCGTCAAAGGTTTCAGATGACAGTTTATGAAAGAGGTTCCGGTAAAGTGAAGTAGGTATACCGGCAGCTGCCAGTAGCAGGCCGTGGACATTCACGAAATCATCGAACGTTTGGATAGCTCCGGTGGTAGTCATGATGGTTAGGGTTTTGTTTGGGGTGGTTGTGCCGGCGAGGGTTTAACAGAAGGGGTTTTCCGATGGAAGAAGGTGTTTGGAATGGATATTGATTGGGTTTGGTTGGGTTGGGCCTTTGTATGGCTTATACTTTAAGCCCGCATTTTAACTATGGTCCAAAAATTGCTAGAACAGCGAGTCGTAGATTTCTCGTACTGAATTATCTTCTGTACCAAATCAGTACCGGCTTTTTTGCGTTTTCAGTACCGGTACTTTCAGTTCGGTACAGTATCGGTAAAATACCGATTTTACCTTCAAATACCGGTACCGGTACCCAATTTTGGTGATTTCGGGTAACGATACCAAGTCCGTCCCTAGCAAGCGCGTCTTTGCTCGTGCTTGGCTCATTTAGAAGCTAAATCGAGCTGAAATCAAGCGAGTGTATTTTCAAGTATCTTTTATCGAGCGTCCAGCAATTTGAGTAGCCCTAATAAGAACAAACCTTATTGTACCCAGATGTTTTGGACAATAAGTTATTTTTTGTTAGGATAAATGAATTCTTTGAAATTAATAAGTTTGGATGGTGGACGAAAATGGAGTGTCTACTACTCTAGTAGCACTGAAGTCAGGAAGGTCCAAATACATTCAAGATTGTGTGGTCTTTGTGAAGGTTAGAGACAATGGAGTGTGCACAGTGCACATACTAAGTTACTAATCCCTTGTGACATCAAAACAATAGTATGGCAATGGGTTGGTACATGGTGTGGTCTACACCTTATGTGCACCTTCTCGGATTGTGATCTAGGGGTGTAAATGACACGTAGCGGCTCGGGATCGGCTCGGTAAAAAGCTCGAACGAGCCGAGCCTTAACGAGCCCGAGCCTGAAATATGGCTCGTTTAGTTATCGAGCCCGAGCTCGAGCCCTAGATACAAAGCTCGATTGGGCTCGCGAGCCTAATCGAGCCTTAACGAGCTAGAGCCCGAACCCGAGCCCGAGCCTAAGTTACAGCCGAGCCTAAGTTATAGCCTTAACGATTGGGCTCGCGAGCCTAAGTTATAGCCGAGCTTTTGCGAGCTCGAGCCGAGCTTTTGAGCTCGTTTGAGATTCTCAAACCACCTCGAGCCGAGCCGAGCTCGAGCTTTGGATTTTGCTAGCGAGCCGAGCTCGAGCTCAAGATTGTAGGCTCGAACCGAGCCGAGCTCGAGCTCGAGCTTCACAAAACCTTAACGAGCCCGAGCCGAGCCCAGTCAGGCTCGGGCTCGGCTCGGCTCGTTTACACCCCTGTTGTGATCTAATGGTGAATCATGATATATTGTTCAGCATAGTGATATTAAAAAGAAAATGGTGCAAGTAGTGATCTTATCAACATGTTGGTGTCTTTGGGGGTAACAAATGGTTTCTTCTCCAACATGTGAATAAATGTTACCTAAAATTGGTATAAGTAATCCTTATAGATTCACATGTGATATGATGTTGAGCTATAATCCCTTACTAATTTTGATAACACAACTATATCATGTGAACTTATAGCTTATTAATTTACTGTACGTAACAAAAATATATATTGTGTAAGGTACATGATTAAAGAGAAAAAACTCCTTGTTTTATATAAATTATACTTATAATTATAATGTTACACACTATATTTATATAAAAAAAACTCCTTGTTTTATATAATTTATACTTATAATTTACATTATAATGTTTCACACTATAATGCAACTATAGAAATACATTTAATATTTATTATAATTTTCATACTTTAAGGAAAAAATAAAAAACATGTTATACATTTTAATATGATAACATCTTTAGGTTAAAATAAGTAAATAACTACACATATACATTTAATATTTAATATTTATTATCAATTTCATATTTTAAGGGGAAAAACATGTTATACATTTGAACATGAAGTCATATTTAGTTCTATTATTTTTTATCTTAATTCATTACAACAAGACAATCAACCACTAGACATGAGAATATATATGGTCCAAATTTAGGATTCATACGGGTCACAGGGCCCACAACAACAGTATTCAAATATTCATCAATATTGTATGAAACCAGAACCGCTTATGGGGATGGATACAATACAATTATTGTCATAAACAAACCCATGTGTCATACCAAGTTGCAAAGTTCACAAATAACAACCTTGACCACCTTAAATATACTTCTATGTTAAGAAAAATAGTAGTATAATATAACGATCATTGGAACAATGTTTACTCAATGTGGCATATCACTTCACCAATGTTTAAAATCCTTACATGTCGAAATCTACATGGCGAAATTTTACATGTCGAAATCTAAAACACCTGATCGTTTTTGGGTTGCTTGTGAATTTGCGAATGGTATGGGCTATATTATTCACTAATGGCCAATGGGTCAAGAACTCAAGATATATCCTCCCCAAGGGATTTGTATTGTCCGGTACCTCCTTTACATAAGAAGACAATGCACACGGTGTACCGAATCACATGCTGGAGTTATGGAGGGCACGATACCAAGGGTCTTCAATAACCAACAACCATATGTAGCAACTAGCAAGTATATGTGAAGAGATCAAGGCGAGGTGGTTCTTATATGTAAACAAACAGTCGAAATCACATATTTTGAATTGGTCGATTTTCTGGGTTGTCACGTTTATTTGCTTCGCTGTTTTGTTGAATGGATTATGATAGGCATATACCCCCCCCCCCCCCCCCCCCCCCCCTTATCCAGGGACTTTAACTTTAATTTCTCAAAAGACAAAATTGCCTCTCAAATCCAAATATTTAGTTTTTTAACCCATAACTTAGCATTTATCAAATTTTTAGTCTATTTGAAGTATTACACGCTATAAAGAATAATGTATCAATTTACAAGCTGTTTGTGACCATTCAAACTGTTTAAACTAAAAAGATTGTTTTATTATGTTGTCACTTTCAAATATAAGAACAGATGAGACTAAAATGAATGAATAATCTATAACAAAAGCTGCTTAGGACATTTCCAACAAGAAAATGAAATTAAAAAAAAGAAATAATAAAAGAAAGATGAGAACTACAACTTGAGGATGGATTCAACAAGCTCATATAGAGGTGCAAGCTCCCCCTGATCAATCAACTGGAATTCCTGCACATCAACCATCCTTCCGTTAGTCGGGTTTAGTTATCTCTCAGTGTCGTCGGCTAATTGTTTTGTAAGATAAGAAATAGCGCGTATATTGAAGTGACAGTTGGGTATAGATGGCTTACCCATGTGAAGAGTACAAAATGTTTGAAGCAAGTATTGAGATGAGCTTCTTCTTTCAAACTCATAATCATCTGAAAGTGTGAATGATATATGTGAGCATATACTCTAAACAGCCGCTTGAATATCGTCTTCACCACATCCTGGAAATTCGGAGGAAATGGCGCACCTGCAGCGCGCACACAAGTTAGATGAAGTGTTTTTAATTGAAAATGGATCTGTTTGTTACAAACAATTTTAGCATACCCAGTTTCTGAGGAAATATTGATTCGTTATCTAGTTGAGTTTCAATCCACTCCATCAAATACTCGACATATTTAGGAGCCGACACTTCTATCGGTTTCTTGATAGACACTCCATCAGCCCACCTGTACTCGTATCTGCACATAACAACAAAGCTTAGAAAAATCGTCACATAGTGTGTAATTTTGACTGATGGAGACGGATTAAGCAAGTTACTTTGTTCCGGCTGTCATTGTCGGGCATGTTGATGGTGTGCAGAACTCAGTAAGAGTACCGTAAAGAATGTTCACTTGATTAAAGAAATCAACAGCTGCATAAAACAAAATATGAACAAAAACAGTTACTAAAAATTCAGTAACCATACGCTAATTTACATTTAAAAATCAGTAAAGATTGTTACCATTAATCGCCAGCCATTCGTTAAGATCTTCTCCAGGAGGTAGGCGAACAGCTTCCCTCAAATTTCCACTACCTAAAGTCGCATCAATGTGTTTTTTAAGCTGTGCGCCCTGTATACAAATCAAGCAAATCAAATGAGTTTGATAAATAATAAATATCCATAAACGTTCGTTTAAGTTGTAGTTAACAGTTAACTAACCTTACTTCCTGACGGGGCGCTCTTTTTCGGCCGAAAAGTCTTCTGGTTTCTGCTAACACAAATGTGAAGAGAGGATTAGCAGTTGTCAACAAATCAATATTAAATTTAAAAAAAAAAATGTTTGTAGTCCATAACAATGCATAATAACTCAAAAGGAGGCTTGAGACTAAAAAAAAAAAAAAAAACTGGCTCTGCCTTTCATAGCTGTCATTAGTAAGGAGGTCTTAAACCTGTCTATATATGGAATTAACTATCTTTAGTAGAAAAGCATGTGTGCCATCTATATATCCATGGATATCAATAGTAGTACAAGGATCACCACTGTTGTACATGATCCAAGACTAAACTTATAAACTTTGGACCAACATAACATAACTGATGTATGACTGACTGACTTGACTGGATCATGTAACACATAAGCTTACATCAATATAGGTCCAGATAATTTATTGATTTTATAACAAAACTTGTAATAATCACATCAAATAATTAAATAAATTCTACCTTAACAAATAACATCTTCAATCTAAAAACCTTATGTTAATTAACAACACGACTGTTCTAATTGAAAAAGATACGTGTATCAACTATTACTATTTGCTATTACTATAATGCTATAAGAAAAAAAAAATTAAAATCTAATAAACTGATATTAGTGGTTAAATAATAGACAGTAGTTGGATTGATGAAATAGACGTACCTGCTACCGAGGCCAAAGAGACTCATGATGTGATGGTTATGGTTTCAAGTGTTGGTGTTTGTGTGTATATATATAGATAGATATATATATATATATAGAGAGAGAGAGAGAGATGAAGAAGCAAGAGAAGAAGAAGAAGATTATAAGGAAGGAAGGAAGTTAGTAGAGGTGGATATTTGGCCATTGCCATCTTAAGCTTACCTGTCATATGGCCGATTCTGCCGCCAACACTACCCTTTCTGTTTTTTATATTCCAATTTCACCCCTCAACTATTGCTTTTTTTCAAAATCAGTTCGGTTTTTTTAATGAACGTAAAACCGGTTTTTTGCCAAACTGGTCCGGTTTTGGAACCGGTTTTAAGCACCAAACACACAACCATCTATTAGCATCAATTTGGACCTGGTTTAAAACCGTTTTTTTTTTCCTAAACCAGGTGTCCAGGACCCAAAATGCTTGATAAAAAACGGTTTTTTTTTCCAAACCAGTTTTCAAAGCAAACCGGTTTGAAAACCGGTCCTTGAAACAACAAACCGCTCCTAGGACCGACCCATAGGATCGGTTCGAACTGGTTTCTCTCCAAATCGGTTTTTTCCAAACCAGTTTACCTTTTTTTTCGGGCCAGTTTGAAAAACCGGTTTTTTTGTCCATCTCTACGCAACACCACCCTTTTTCTATTTTTATGTTCCAATTTCACCCCTCAACTATTGGTTTTTTTCACTTTTAATCCAAAAATAAAAGAATGCAGTTTTTTTTTTTTTTTTGACGGGGTTGAGACCGTGAGGGGGTGAATGAGGTGTAGTCGTGTAGATATCAAGAACAACCTGTTAAATGGAAACGAGGTTGTTGAAGTTTGAGAATTTTAGTACAATCACGTATATGAGTACGGTAAGCTATAAAAGATGGTCATCACTATATCACACATCATATCGTCAATCATCATGTGTTACACTCTTACTTTATTTCTTTCACATTTATCACATCAATCTTAAAACACAAAGGGTGATGATCACACATCACTAATTTCTTTTTTCTTTTTAAATAAACAATAATCGGATAAATTAAAACCAACATTTTTTAACTAAAATAAAAGGGTACAATAAAATTAAAACTTGATAAAACCAAATCTGATATCGAATATATTGGTACCAGTAACAATACTGATCCCAAAAAAGAAAAAAAATAGGGATGAGCTCGTGACAAGATCGGTACCATACCGATACCGATCACGAAAGACTCAGAAAACCAACCACGATCCTAATACCGACTATATCGGTACCGGTACTGATACCGATTCAGGATCGGGATTTCGGTATAATACCAAAAAAAGAAACTTGTTGAAGTTCATCCTTTGTTTTTATACCTTTACCATTTTTACACATGCTTAAAAGGTGTATGCTTGCAATTTTTATGATGTATCATTTGCAAAATATGCAAGGGGTCCGTATGGTGATTTTGGTAGAGATGGAGGGCGAGAAGGAGCTACTAGCAGAGGCGGTGGTCGGGGAGGAGGTTCTGGTAGAGACGGTGGTCGAGGTCCTTGGAGCTACTGGTATGGTGTGAACTTTGTCATGTCGATTGCAACACTTATGAGGTTCTTGAAAATCATAAGAATGGTAAAAAAAATAAAAATAAAAATAAAAGGATTTGGAAATACAAGAAGAAATGATAGACTTGTAGGAAAAAGCCATGAAACTCAAATGGCTCCTGCCATAATTCGGTATTCAATTTTCGTTATATATGTAGTAAACAATTTTCGGTATTATATCAGTATTACCGATCAAATTCCATTCTGATATCGCCTAATACCGATCCTGAAAATTCTAAATTGTTGGTACCGATACCGAAATCCCTCAGTACGGTATCAATTCGGTTTGGGATCGGTATTTGGCACAATATGCTCATCCCTAATACATATCACGCTCCGTAATGTTCGCGAGTCCTGATAGAGGGGCGGGGTGGCGTGTACGATCTTCATGAGTATCACGAATCTAAATCATGGGACCACCCTATGCGACTTAACAAAGGGGAGAGAACTTTGAGGTTACTTTATATAGAAGAAAGTGAGTCAATTCTAATTAAACTATTGCCAAGGATTGGATTGAACCTTGGACTTACCTTTAAGAGACGTGTTTCATTGTTTCTAACAAGTAACAAGTAGGCTACCCCATCTTTAATACCCGGTTTGCGACGTTTTGTAAGGTAAGGTTTAATGCACTTTTTTTTTTACAATTTTATCGTTTAAAGTCTACACTCTACTGATTTAAAAAATAAATAAATAAACCTGGAAAGATTACATTACAATTCCAATAAGGATATTGGTCCTAGAAATCCGAAGACAGGGTCGTAAATCTTTTTCTAAATTCAACTTGGGATCACTTACGATCATTTTTATTTTTATTTATATTTTTTGAAGTTGTTGGTTGGATTGGAAAAAACAAAAATAAAATAAAAACAGAACAACTGGGATATGTGCTTAACTGGTGGTGGGGGCTGGAATATAACTACAATTAGCTGTGTATGATTAGGGATGGCCCCCATATCGCCTTCCCCCGATACATTGAATTTAAATCCATACTCTTTTTTAGCATTCCTTTTATATTTATTACTAGTTTTTATCCCAGGAGTGCCCCCGGATTGAAATATTTAATATAACATAATAAAATATTTAATATGACAACACTAGCTAACTACCCCGGGAAGGTCCCGGGGTTGAAAAATCTAATATGACTTATTAAAAAAAATAAAAGAAGAAAACATACGAAAAAAATAAACAGTGCAGCACAATAAATTTAATAATCGAGGTCTTACAACTTTTGGTCATTATCGTCTATTTCGAGCTTCTTCTGGCATCCAGTTGTTGGATTTGCAATGTTGAACTACAGACAATATCACAGCTAGAATAATAAATATAAGGACGTGCGTTTATGCATTGGATGAAATTAAGGTTAGAGAGATGGTTAGTTACCTTCATCTTCAGGCACGAAACGCTACGCTATTCGCTATAGCGGGCGCTCTGCTCGCTGTTAACAGCTATGACTGGCTCTAATTAAAATAATACAATATAAATGCATCATTACACGACATCAGTCAGCCAATCCAAACACTTACCATATATGCTATTCGCCGTAGCAGCAGCCGCAGCTAACAATGAATCATAGCAGTTCCTCATATCTTGCATATCCTACAAAATTAAACAAAAGCTCATCAACCGTTTATCAGTAAGCGAACATCAAATACAAAAATCCAGCCAATGTCACATCCTCTTTCCAATCCTTTCCATCAGCATTACTTCAAACTATTATACCAATACACCTTTTAATCACACCTAACATCAACCCTCCTCCAATCTTGAACAAAACTAACATTATTCAATACCCATTTTAACACTATTCCAGTCAACTCACCAACACAACAAAAATAATAAAATAATAATAAAATAAATAAATCTTTACAAACAGACTCTTATCAAACAGAAGCCCTATGGCATAATTAACATCTAAACACAAAAAAGCAACAAACTTTACAACACCCAAATCAATTAAACAGTGAAATAAAAATAAAAGAAATTAAAAGAAAAAAGAAAGCAATAAATATATTAAAAAAAACCCTACCTTTGAAGCTTGGGCAAGTTCTTCTAAGTGGGCAGAAGGTTGATGATCTTTCTTCTCTTTAACATCACTTCTGGTCATGCTTAATTTGCGTCCAAGCTTTAGGGTTGTTGAGGAGAGGGAGAAGAGAATGCGGCGGTGGTAGGAGGATCCGGCAGCGGCGGCGATGGCAGGAGGAGTCGGCGGTCCCTTTATTGGAATTAAGGTTTTTGATGGTGTGGGATGAATACGTGAATTGATTGAGAGCCACAAAGGTGAGTGGAGTTTGTATGTGGTTCAGGATATTAGGAAGAAAAGAGATCGCATACAGAGAAGAGAACGGTAATAGATTCACATAAAATCAGTTACTCTTACAATTGAGGCACATAAAATCCCCTAAGAACCTGAAGAAATCGATGAGGGGAACCAGGAGGCGGAGAAAGAATGATCGAGAGAGAGAGAGGGGTGAGAGAGAGAAGATTTTGAGATGCTTATGAGAAAAGGAGGCGGATTGGGATGAGAACACGGGAATTAGGGTTTTTTTAGGTTTTAATTAAACCAAACTAATTAAAAAACACTAAAAACACTTAATAAGGATGCCACGTGGCAATATAGAGGGGAGGTTGGAGGCACCATTGAGCGACACGTCAGCAAAAGGGCTTTCTTTTATATATATATATAGATAATTAATGATTTGCCAATACATGATTAATGAATATTATTATTATTATTATTTATTTTAAACAAATTTCTGCCATAAGTTATCATATTCAAATATAAAAAAAAAATCTTTGCCTATGAAGTTATGTTTATCGTTTGTGATTTATTAGTAAAGTAAAATATATTTGAAAACAAAACCCCACAAAAATAGTTGTTTTTTTCTCCGTTTTTTATATAGCACTATGGTACTCGTTGGAAAGATAATAAAACACTCGTTAATTTGGTGTAACTTTTTTCTTTAAAAAATCCCGTATATAAAAGATATTAACATTTAAAAGTTATGGAGAAAACATTAGAGAGAAAATTTAATTTTGTTTTTAAATTCTTATCTTTTACTAAAATAATTATAATATATATAGATTTATTAAAAAAACTCAAAAATTAAAAAATCATACATGATGCCATGTGACATATTCAAGGAGGGGTTGAGGCCTCCATTGAATGTCACATCATCAAAGTTCAATTCTTTTATTATAAGTTATTATAGATAGATAGATTATTAGTTTCTGTAATAAATGATAATAAAAATATTGATGGAGAAATGACTACAAGACTTGTGATCGGACATTTTACATTCATTATGAGAACGATATAAAACCTTACAAGATAAAACAATAGTATGTTTCTAAATGTGTACCTTAAAACACACACATAAATAGTTTTATCAATGTCTATAAAATGAAAGAGACTTACATTTTTTTTATACAACTCATCAGCAAGTTATGGTAGTATTGTTCATTATTAAAAAAGAAAAATATTACATCAATTTTGTGTAAGTTTTTTACAATAGATTTAGTGGTGTATGGTTTGAGGATATATTCATATTTTTAGGGTTGCTGATTTTTTTTCATGAGTTTTGTCTGAAAATCAAAATTATAAAAGTAAATGCATTCTTGTAATGGGTTAGGCGTGTTGTACATGTGTCTCAAAACTTATTACGAGACTTGATGTTGTAACCAGTTAAACATGGGTTATACTCATGTGCACCAAAAATCATTTCAACATTAAATGAAATCTGGGAATTGATGTGTCATTGTAACGAGTTATAAACACTATTCTAGTATGAAGAGTCACCAAATCGCTATATGTTATGAAGAGATCTACTGGAGCTTTGTTAAAAAAAGTGTTATCACGTAGGTGTACTTTTATTTTCACCTTTCCAACCACCAAAAAAGTGTCGTGAAGAGGTTTTGTTGACCATTGTAATTAATTATTTAAAAATATAGTTAACATAAGAAAACTAAAGTTCCATTAATTAAAGAAAAAAATACAAACAACTTAAAAAAATAAAAATTTCAATTCCTAAAATTAAAATTAAAACAAGCTAGCAGTGTGTCATATAGAATTACGTTATAACTTCTTATATAAGGTACATATCAGTCGTCGCTTATCCTTATTTATAAAAGAGTTGACAATATGCTATTTCATCTGAGATATAACAAGACTTATTTTTTAAAAGTTAGTTCAAACCTATCTATGTCTAAAGTCGAAGGCGAACCAATAATTAACCAAACTGTCTATTTTCAATTAACCGAGTTAGTGAGTTGTTTAAAAATAAAACCAATTATATCTATATTAATTTAGCGACACTTAAATAGTGCCTAACTTCTACAATACGCCTCTACACATTTGTTAGCCGTCAAAATTGACAAGGCTTCTGTTACCCTTTTTTTAAATGGTTTTTCAAAGCTAATATTACTAGGAACAATATTTGTTGGATTTTGAAATAGGGAACATAGAAGTGATGTTTGCGATATTGGTTTGAGTTTAGTAGTTTTTGATCTGGACCAACTTTGCCCACTAACTTTCTTACTAACTTATGTATTTTATTTTCTTCCAATTTGACCACCAAACTTTGATCGCCAAACTTCTAGCTTTTAGGATTTCAAACTTTTACCACCAAACTTTTAGATTTTAGGATTTCAAACTTTGACCACCCAACTTTGCCCATTAACTTTCTTACTAAGTTATGCATTTTCTTTTCTTCCAATTTGACCACCAAACTTTGACCACCAAACTTTTAGCTTTTAGGATTTCAAACTTTAACCACCAAACTTTTAGCTTTTAGTCGTGAGTATTTTTTTGAAGCCCACGCGACAATAACAGTCACTTAATATTATCTTTTATGTCTACGAAACCGTCCACAATTACGCGAAAGAATGCAGGAAAATCGTTGCCCATAGTGCTACTAAACACCTCTGCACAACAAACGTGCCCCGCCGCTTTGCGGCGGGTTAACAAAAACCCTAGTTGTATGTATACAACCAAAACATCGTTATAAGTTAGGTTATAAACTCTGTTTTAGCTCATAACTTAACCAACTCATATTGTTTGATAGGGGTCAAGAGATTTATTAACTCATTTGGGTTTTCAAATTTTAATTTTTGTGTATATTTATACTACACTAGATCTTTGCCCGCGTTACACGCGGTTCACCAACGTACAATTATTTTGAGGGGTAAAACATATAAAAAAATGTAGCAGAAATATTTTATTAACATTTAAAAGAAATCAATACACATTCTATTCAAATATCACAAAATATTTCTTTATACACCACATTTTTTGTTTTAGTCTTCACTTTCCCATCAGCATCAAGTATAAGTATCTTCACCCCTGCCCTGCTTTTAACTCTTGACAATGCGACATAAAGCTGGCCATGTGAGAATACCGGGTCTCTTAAATACAATCCAACCTTTGATAAAGACTGCCCTTGGCTTTTATTGATGGTCATTGCGAAAATTGGCGCCTTTGGAACTTGACTGGAATCTTGTTATAAGATGAAATATTTTATTAAAATGTAAAAGAAACCAATACACATTCTATTCAAATATCACTAAAATACGATTAAAAAAATATAGTAGAAATATTTTATTAAAACTTAAAAGCAAGCAATACACATTTTATTCAAATATCACTAAATATTTCTTTATACACAACATTTTTTGTTTTAGTCTTGACATTTCCCATCACCATCAAGTATAAGTAACTTCACACCTGCCCTGCTTTTAACTCTTGACAATGCGACATAAAGTTGGCCATGTGAGAATACATGGTCTCTTAAATACAATCCAACCTTCGATAGAGACTGTCCTTGGCTTTTATTGATGGTCATTGCGAAACATACGGATATTGAGAATTGGCGCATTTGGAACTTCACTGGAATCTTGTTATCGGATGGTATTTGAGGAGTATTATCTAGTAAAAAATAAATAGTAGTAAAAAATATTTATGATAAAATTTTAAAAGTAAGACACCGTTTGAGTCAGATCATTTAAAATTCGAATTAAATGTTATAATTAAGTCTAATTGTTACCATTATAGATATTAAAATATGAAATACGTAAATAGAACATTTAATATTTGAATATTTATAAAGTTTAACCGAAATCTATCAATTCAAATTTTTGTATTCAAAATTTGAATTTTACCTTGTAAATAATTTGAGAAATTTATAACTAAAACTATTATTTGTTAAATTTTAAATATATTAGGAAATTGTAACACCCGTATTTTTATACATTTATTTATATTAATTTCTTCCAAAAACGGTCCCATTTTTCTTTTTCTTTAACAGCGGAAGCAAATACACCAATATAATGTGATAAAACAACACCTTTAATAATTCACATTATATATTTATTTGATAAGTTGAGTAAGTTTACATCACCAGAACTTATTTAAATAACCCATAATTTATACATCCAAAAACGGGTTATACACATATTGTTCGATCCTTCAACTAACCGAGGCTCGGCTTGACTTCTTTAATCCCGTACTGGTGATTTACCTAGAAAACATTATTTAAACAACTATTAGCCATGCTAAGTGAGTTCATTTATCAACAATATAATAATGTTTTCCAAATCACAGTTTTAACCCCAATCCACTTTCATACTCACGCTATGGCAAATTATAATTTATAACATGTGAAATCCTCCCTTTGCCATATTATGTTTATGAAAAATGTTATCACATAACTGTGATTATTTCCCCACCACGTTATATGTGTGGCAAAATTTATCACTCTATGGTGATTTGACACCCACCACGTTTCACCCGTGGCAAAACTCATCACACTATGGTGATTTGACACCCACCACGTTACACCCGTGGCAAAACTCATCACACTATGGTGATTTAACCCCCACCACATTACACATGTGGCAATATATATGTTCCCCATTATATTACAATACCATTGATATTACTTATATAAATTCACATCTACACAAGTTTCATACCACAAATAATCTTATAAGTAATATCACATAAAATGATGTTTGGGGAGTCATATGAACTCACCTGGACGTTTAGAGAATCCCTATGGTGAGTCTTTTGTTAGTCGCCTTTTATCTCCTATAACATATTACATAGAACTTAATAACCAATACCTATGGTAACTTAACCGTATTTATATCTTACTAATACTTGAGTAATAATCTTAATAATAATAATAATAATAATTCTGAGTATTCAACTTGAGTATCTTTACCTCCCGGTATCGATATTTCGCTTTCGTAAAACCTGCTTTCACCACGGCTGAAACTTACTATAGATATATAATTCACCGTCGTTCCTTTTCAACTATTTTCCTCTTTGCAAACTCCCACAACTCTCACGGTTATTATTATTATTACTATTCTAAAATTATATGCTCTCAAAACTTTATATGAATTTATAGTGATAGTAAGGCCAACATCCCCCTTTTTTCTCTGACAACAGTTACGGTCTCCCTCATTTAGTTATATGCTCTTCATATATAAAACCCTTGCTCTTTTTCTCCTATGAACTAAAAGGTTAGTGCTTATTTTCCCATATGGAGGTCCGATAATTTTCAAACAGGTGTCATAATTGTATAAAAGGTGGCACCCAAGAGAAAAATGTGGCATATGGTTGTTGTTAGTTATCCGGTCAACTCAAAAGGGTTTCTACCCATATTTATCTTTCATATACATTAAAATTATATGTACATATTATTTTGTCAACATAACATTATCGTTCCTTAAAAGAATATGTCTACATGTTTAGTTAGTACATCATTCACAAACCTTAAATAATCATGTATATATTTTCATATGGTCGCATTACTACTGAGATGTGTTCATATATAAATTAAAACTAGATACAATATATATATTATATCCTTAACCTTTCTTATATAACATGTATACAAATAAAACTTTAGTTATTTACTCATCCTTATTATTAAACGATACATGACCGTTTAAACACCTCTAAGTTTAAATGATTGTTTCACCAGTTAACAACCCGTTAAGAACCTTGTTATGTAAATGTATCAAGCACTAATATATTTTATTCATATATTTGTATATCCTAATAACAGGATGTTACAAATATCCCCCACTGATTTAGGGTTTCGTCCCCGAAACCTCATTACATAGAAATAAATGGGGATAGTACGTCCTCATTTCATCTTCTGACTCCCATGTGAAGTCAGACCCTTTTCTATGTTTCCACTCAACTTTAACTTGGTTGATTGTTTTGTTACGAAGTTGTTTAACTTTTTGATCTACAATAACAACTGGCTCCTCAACATAGTTCAACTTATTATCCACCTCTATGTCATCTAGCGGCACATATGCCATCTCATCTATCAAACATTTTCGCAAATGTGACACATGAAATGTGTTATGTATCCCACTCAACTCATCTGGCAACTCTAGACGATACGCCACACTTCCAACTCGAGCTATGATCTTAAACGGGCCAATAAATCGTGGACTCAACTTGCCACGTTTACGGAAACGAATTACACCTTTCCATGGAGAAACTTTTAGCATTACATGATCTCCTACTTGGAACTCAATTGGTCGCCTCCTTTTATCAGCATAAGATTTTTGTCGGTCTTGGGCAGCTTTGAGACAAGTTCTTATTAACTCGATCTTTTCAGTTGTCTCCTTCACAATTTCTTTACTACCCAGCTCCCGTGGACCGATCTCTCCCCAACATATTGGAGTTCGACATTTCCTTCCATACAACATTTCATAAGGAGACATCCCTATGCTTGAGTGATAGCTATTATTGTAGGAAAATTCTGCCATTGGTAAATATCTTTCCCAACTTCCGCCAAAATCAATAATGCAGGCCCTTAACATATCTTCAAGGGTCTGTATTGTTCGTTCACTTTGACCATCAGTTTGTGGGTGATATGCTGTACTGATTAACAATCGAGTACCCAACTCCTCCTGAAATTTCCTCCAGAATCTAGACGTAAACCGTGTGTCTCGATCTGACACAATTGATAATGGAACCCCGTGTCTAGATACCACTTCTTTCATATATACTTCAGCCATTCGCTCTGAAGAATATGTCTCCCTTATAGGTATAAAATGAGCACTTTTCGTCAACCGATCTACAATCACCCATATTGTATCGAAACCCTTTGTTGTCTTGGGTAATTTAGTTATTAGATCCATTGTTATATGTTCCCACTTCCACTTTGGAATTTCCAATGGTTGGATCTTTCCATAGGGCTTCTGATGTTCTGCCTTTACTTGCAAACACGTCAAACATCTCTCGACGTATTTTACAATATCTCTTTTCATACCAGGCCACCAATAATTGACTCGTAAGTCATGATATATCTTGGTTGCACCTGGATGAATAGAATATCTCGATTTATGAGCTTCATCAAGAAGTAGTTTCTTAACCTCACATGTATTTGGAATCCAGATTCGTCCGTAACGAGTCTTCACTCCAGATTCATTTTCTATCAAATCTTTCACTTGTCCAATTATTCTCTCTTTCTTATGATTTTCTTCCTTTAATGCTTCTATCTGGGCTGCTTTGATTCTTTCAAATAAGTCAGAAGTTATCATCATTTTTAGAGATTTTACCCGGATAGATGGATGCTCTTCTTTTCGACTAAGAGCGTCCGCAACAACGTTTGCCTTTCCGGGATGATAAAGGATTTCACAATCATAATCCTTAACCAATTCTAACCATCTTCTTTGCCTCATATTTAAATCTTTCTGATCAAAGAAATATTTGAGGCTTTTGTGGTCCGTATAAATGGTACACTTTACACCAAATAAGTAATGCCTCCAGATTTTTAAGGCAAAGACTACCGCAGCCAGTTCGAGATCGTGTGTCGGATAGTTTGCTTCATGTGATTTCAATTGCCGAGAAGCATAAGCAATAACTTTGCCTCTCTGCATTAAAACACATCCTAACCCTGAATATGAAGCATCACAGTAGACTACCAGATCATCTATCCCTTCCGGTAATACTAATATCGGGGCTTGCGTCAACTTCTCTTTTAGGACTTGAAAGGCATCTTCTTGTTCCTTTCCCCAAGTAAACTTAACTTCTTTTCGAGTCAACTTTGTCAGCGGTGAAGCTATCTTTGAAAAATCTTGAATAAAACGTCGATAGTATCCAGCTAAACCCAGAAAGCTACGAACTTCTGTAGGAGTACTTGGTGTAGGCCATTTCATTACTGCTTCCACTTTTGCTGGATCAACTAGAATGCCATTTGCATTTATAACATGGCCCAAAAATTGCACTTCGTGTAGCCAAAATGCACATTTGGAGAACTTAGCATAAAGCTTCTCTTTTCTTAGGGTTTCAAGTACTTCACGAAGATGACGGGCATGATCCACCTCGCTTCGAGAATACACCAAAATGTCATCAATAAAAACGATTACAGATCGATCTAGCATGGGCCGACATACCCGATTCATGAGATCCATAA
The DNA here is from genome assembly GCA_032199755.1 of Ambrosia artemisiifolia. Classification (NCBI taxonomy): domain Eukaryota; kingdom Viridiplantae; phylum Streptophyta; class Magnoliopsida; order Asterales; family Asteraceae; genus Ambrosia; species Ambrosia artemisiifolia. The sequence goes on along the minus strand of CM063515.1, from coordinate 12,684,566 downwards.
ATGCAGCAGGTGCATTTGTCAACCCGAAAGGCATCACTAGAAATTCATAATGGCCATACCTTGTACGAAAGGCGGTCTTAGGAATATCTTCCTCTTTTACCTTTAGCTGATGATAACCAGATCTTAGATCGATCTTTGAAAACCAACTTGCTCCTTGCAGCTGATCAAATAAGTCATCAATCCGAGGTAATGGATACCTATTCTTGATGGTCACCTTATTCAGCTCACGATAGTCGATACACATACGCATGCTTCCATCCTTCTTCTTGACAAATAGAATTGGTGCACCCCATGGTGATACGCTTGGACGAATGAAACCTTTGTCAAGAAGCTCCTGCAACTGAGACATCAACTCCTGCATTTCTGTGGGAGCTAAACGATAAGGCGCTTTTGCAACCGGCTTGGCACCCGGAATAAGATCAATTCGAAATTCGACTTCTCTTTCTGGCGGTACTCCTGGGAGATCATCGGGAAACACATCAGGGAATTCATTCACCACTGGAACATTATTAAGCTTCACCTCTTTTTGACTTGAATCGACAATGTAGGCTAAGAATGCCTCACATCCACGAGTCAAATATCTCCTAGCTTTCATCATTGAACAAATAGAAATATTCTTCTTCTTTTTCTCACCGTAGATCGTGATTTGTTTACCACTTGGGGCCAATAGATGAATAATCTTTTGATAACATACGATATTGCCATGATGGCGAGACAACCAATCCATGCCAACCACAACATCGAATTCTCCCATCACCATAGGAATGAGGTCTATAAGATATGCTTCTCCTTCGGCCTCAAAACGACAATTGGGATAAACATCAAATGCTAAGAGATTCTTACTATCCGCTATTTCAACCTCTAGAGGGTTCGCCAACTTACTAGTAGGGAAGGTAAAGGATTTACTAAATTTCGTAGATACAAAAGAGTAACTAGCCCCCGAATCAAATAGTACATGTGCTGGAATAGAATTGATCAAGAACGTACCTGTCACCACATCAGGTATCACCTTTGCCTCTTCAGCTGTGATCTGAAAAGCTCTTCCACGCGCTCTGGAAGTTTCACCCTTCTTGTCACCACCTATTGGCCTTGCCTGCCTCGCATCCACCCTTCTCCCTTCATTTCCACGTAATTTCGGGCATTCACTTTTGATGTGCCCTGGCATATTACAATTGTAACACACATTGATCGGGCTTGAGCACTGTGGACTGGTATGACCTACCTTTCCACATTTATAGCAAATCATCTGCTTCAACCGACACTCGCCTGAATGGTTCTTTCCACAAATATTGCAATAAGGAATCCCTGCACGTGACTCCATTCTCTTTGAAGAACCCGCTAGTTTTGATTTCTTTGAAGGAGTACTAGAAGACTCCATTTTTCGCTTTTCACCACCAACTCTTTGTCTATTCAGTTCTGTTTCTCTTTCCCGTGCCCAGTTTATGATTTCTTCTAAGGTTTCGCACTTTGAGGGGTTGATGAATTCACGAATATCCGTTCTTAACATATGATGATAACGATTAATTCTCATCCTTTCATCCACCATAAACGGACAGAACTGGAGTTTATCAAAATATTCTCCAGTAATTTCTTCCACACTTTGATGAGTCTGAGTCATGTTGAGAAATTCATCAGCAATCCTTTCAACGGATGCTTGTGGGCAGAAATGTTTCAAGAAGATTACTTTAAATTCCTCCCACGTCATTTCCATGACCCCAGCGTGGCCTCTTTCCTTCCTTAATACCTCCCACCAATCTCTTGCTCGACCTCGTAGTGAATTTGACGCATAAATTACATAATCTTTTGGAGCACAGTGACTTGTGTCAAACACACCTTCCATCTCTGTTATCCACCTTTGGCTTACAATCGGATTAACTGATCCTAGAAATGGATTAGGGTTGCATGCCGCGAAATCTTTATACGAACATCCAATCTTTTCTACTTCGAGATTCTTAATAGGACCAGTATGTCCTTTACCTGCTGATGGAACTTTCGGGTCATCATGCCCCGACTTTCCTTCATTTGCCAACTCCTCCTTTATGATGGTCCGTATGTTGGAACTTACTTGCGCAATGATGAATGGAAGTGTATTTTCTAACGCTTTTGCAATCTTTTCATTAATGATATCATCATCATGAGAAATATCGTCTCCTTTTGGCCTATCCGTCTTATGAGTGCCAGAGTGTTGACTTCCTTCACCCTCAATTAAGTTTTCATTTTTGTGTTGTGAAGTTGCCATTTCTTACGTCTGAAATGACAATAAATCTTTAGGATACTTATTGTATCCTATAAACCCCAAATTCATATATTTTATAACTAATCATCTACTAGATAGTTTCTGCAGCTTTTCATATATTATATTAAAGCACTATCTAATAGACAATGCACATGCATTTTATCCACCTCCACACCTAATCTTTGCTCATTTTGGCAATCATATGACCACTTCAAGATTGTAATGGTACCGTGTATCTACAATCATCACTGGCCAGGTGTGATTGTCCATACATTATACACACACATTCTTGTTGTTACCACATCATGTCAAAATTCACAAATTTCGGGTTCAAATTCTTGGCATAAATATTATGCTATTTAACAACTTAACATACAACTAATTTAATCCCATCCCCAAATCGAGCCTCGGATCGAACAATACTTACTCAACATATCAAGAGCATACGGTTTAAGTCCAAGTATTCTAATAAAATACTTAGTTCGCTTAAACCATTGCTCTGATACCAACTTGTAACACCCGTATTTTTATACATTTATTTATATTAATTTCTTCCAAAAACGGTCCCATTTTTCTTTTTCTTTAACAGCGGAAGCAAATACACCAATATAATGTGATAAAACAACACCTTTAATAATTCACATTATATATTTATTTGATAAGTTGAGTAAGTTTACATCACCAGAACTTATTTAAATAACCCATAATTTATACATCCAAAAACGGGTTATACACATATTGTTCGATCCTTCAACTAACCGAGGCTCGGCTTGACTTCTTTAATCCCGTACTGGTGATTTACCTAGAAAACATTATTTAAACAACTATTAGCCATGCTAAGTGAGTTCATTTATCAACAATATAATAATGTTTTCCAAATCACAGTTTTAACCCCAATCCACTTTCATACTCACGCTATGGCAAATTATAATTTATAACATGTGAAATCCTCCCTTTGCCATATTATGTTTATGAAAAATGTTATCACATAACTGTGATTATTTCCCCACCACGTTATATGTGTGGCAAAATTTATCACTCTATGGTGATTTGACACCCACCACGTTTCACCCGTGGCAAAACTCATCACACTATGGTGATTTGACACCCACCACGTTACACCCGTGGCAAAACTCATCACACTATGGTGATTTAACCCCCACCACATTACACATGTGGCAATATATATGTTCCCCATTATATTACAATACCATTGATATTACTTATATAAATTCACATCTACACAAGTTTCATACCACAAATAATCTTATAAGTAATATCACATAAAATGATGTTTGGGGAGTCATATGAACTCACCTGGACGTTTAGAGAATCCCTCTGGTGAGTCTTTTGTTAGTCGCCTTTTATCTCCTATAACATATTACATAGAACTTAATAACCAATACCTATGGTAACTTAACCGTATTTATATCTTACTAATACTTGAGTAATAATCTTAATAATAATAATAATAATAATTCTGAGTATTCAACTTGAGTATCTTTACCTCCCGGTATCGATATTTCGCTTTCGTAAAACCTGCTTTCACCACGGCTGAAACTTACTATAGATATATAATTCACCGTCGTTCCTTTTCAACTATTTTCCTCTTTGCAAACTCCCACAACTCTCACGGTTATTATTATTATTACTATTCTAAAATTATATGCTCTCAAAACTTTATATGAATTTATAGTGATAGTAAGGCCAACATCCCCCTTTTTTCTCTGACAACAGTTACGGTCTCCCTCATTTAGTTATATGCTCTTCATATATAAAACCCTTGCTCTTTTTCTCCTATGAACTAAAAGGTTAGTGCTTATTTTCCCATATGGAGGTCCGATAATTTTCAAACAGGTGTCATAATTGTATAAAAGGTGGCACCCAAGAGAAAAATGTGGCATATGGTTGTTGTTAGTTATCCGGTCAACTCAAAAGGGTTTCTACCCATATTTATCTTTCATATACATTAAAATTATATGTACATATTATTTTGTCAACATAACATTATCGTTCCTTAAAAGAATATGTCTACATGTTTAGTTAGTACATCATTCACAAACCTTAAATAATCATGTATATATTTTCATATGGTCGCATTACTACTGAGATGTGTTCATATATAAATTAAAACTAGATACAATATATATATTATATCCTTAACCTTTCTTATATAACATGTATACAAATAAAACTTTAGTTATTTACTCATCCTTATTATTAAACGATACATGACCGTTTAAACACCTCTAAGTTTAAATGATTGTTTCACCAGTTAACAACCCGTTAAGAACCTTGTTATGTAAATGTATCAAGCACTAATATATTTTATTCATATATTTGTATATCCTAATAACAGGATGTTACAGAAATATCTAATTAGTATATATCTATTTTAAAGGTAATAGTAGGATTGTTTGTTACAATTATTAACTTAACTTCAAAAGTTTGAAATTTTTTAAAATATTCAAATCATTCAAAATTCGAATTAAATGCTATAATTAAGTCTAATTGTTACCATTATTATCTAGAATTCAAAATTTAGAATTTCTATAATGTTAACAAAATTTTAACTGAAATCTATCAATTCAAATTCTAATAAGCAAAAATTGAATTTTAACTTGTAACTAATTGAAGAAGTTTATAATCAAAACTATTATTTGTTAAATTTTAAATATATTAGGAAATCTCTAATTATAATAACTCTATTTTAATGGTCATAGTAGGATTAATTGTTACAATTATTAATTTAATTTCAAAGTTTCAAATTTTTTAAAATATTCAGATAATGGAAAATTTGAATTAAATGTTAAAATTAAGTCTTATTGTTACCACTATTATCCAAAATTTAAAATTATATAATGTTAAAAAAATTTAAAATTAAAATTATAGATATCGAAATATGAAATTATATACTTAATTTCAAAATTTGAAAGATTCAAATCATTCAAAAAATTGAATTAAATATTTTAAACGTGTTAATTAAATCTAAATATAAATGTTACCATAAATCTTAAATTCAAATTTTTGAGATTAAATATTTAAATAAAATATTTAGTATTCAAATATTTTTAAAGTTTAACAGAAATCTATAATTTCAAATTCTAGTATTTAAAATTTTAATTTTTTACTTGTAATTAATTTGAGAAAGTTACAACCAAAATTATTAATTGTTATATTTTAAATATATTAGGAAATCATAATTTAAAGATAATAAATAGTTTTGTAATGGTTACCATTATTAACTTTAATTCAAAAATTTAATTTTTTTAAAGATTAAGTCATTTAGAATGTGTAAATAAAAGCATAATTAGTATTTGTAATTTGTTACCATTATTAAACAAAATTCAAATTTTAAAACTTTGTATAATTCGTATTTAAATATTTCGAATTTTAATTTGAAATTTGAAATTGATAATTCGTCATTTAATTGATTACCAATATAAGCTAAACTAATATTAGGATAATATAGGGCAATTAATAAGATCAATTAATGTATTAATAATAGTTGACATAACTTATGTAAGGACTTTGAATCATATTAACTGTGTAAATAAAATGATAATTAGTATGTGTAATTTCTTACAATATTAACCAAAATTTTGAATTTCAAAATTTTGTCAAATTAGAATTTAAACATTTCGAACATTAATTTGAAATTTTGAAATTCAAAATTCGATATTTAATTGATTACCAATATAAGCTAAACTAATATTAGAATAATATAGCACAATTAATAGGATCAGTTAATATATTAATTGGAGAGTTGACACTACTTATGTAGAGGCTTTGAATCTTATTAAATGTGTAATTTCTTACCATTAATAACCAAAACTCAAAATTTGAAATTTTGTATAATTCGAATTTAAATATTTTGAATTTTAATTTGAATTTTGAAATTCAAAATTCGAAATTTAACTTATTACCAATATAAATTACACTAAATTTAGGAAGTAGGTAATTTGAATGTAATAAGGAAATTTAATGAGTTCCTAATTTACGTCAGTTTCCTTACTCGTTCTCATTTATTGCTTTTTGTTTAAAAAAAAGTAAAAAGAGTAAAACGTGAAAAAGCGACATATCTTCAATTTACCCATATGTTCATCATACAAAGCATGAACATAAAAAACAGCGTTGGAACACGACATATTTAGCAAATTGCCACTAACGGCGTTTTAAAAACACCTTTTAAAAGCGACCCAAATTGAAGACTTTGTTTTCCCAAACCATTTTTTTCTTTATAAATTTACGCATAAATCCAAAAACAATACATTATTATTGTTTAAAAAATTAAACTTAAAATCAAGCCTAGCAAAAGTTGAATTGATAATATAAAAATCACTTTAGGGGACATAAATTGAAATTAGTTATCTATAACTAAACCTGATAATCGTTTTAGAGGTATATTGAATGTAATTCATAACATGAGCATGAGAAATATTGATGAGCAACTAAATAAAAAAGATTAGAAACTCTTACCTGAGGTGAACAGTATCTGGGATTGAGGCTAATAATCGCCCGTCCTGTATATCGAGATGAAAAAACTCGTGTATTAAACGATTCATCCATCAATAAACAATTCATGATGAAAGCATGAATATAACATAATAATTAGAACACAAACAGTAAAATCAAACCAAAAACGTATGTGCAAAATCGATCCAACACTTACCTCTCAAACTTATAGTCGTCATCATGTTTAGTCTAAGGTCAATTTAACCCATACGAAACATTTCCATACGTGCTTGCCTGAAAATCTAAATAAAATGACATTATTCAAAAATTGATTCATATAAATAAGCAACGCGCAACAGGCAACAGTAACCTAAAGAGAGTTAAGTAGACAGCATCGTGTGATTGTGTGAATGTTGATTTGCATCTATAGAAGGTAGTCATCTACACCAAGTGCCAAGTTGACCACTACCTAACCTTTTAATAAAGTAATTTCCACTTTCCGTACTCATTCACGTGCCATACAACCTGTTATCTCCTTTTCCAATTTCTCTTTATTAATTTCCAAATTTCAATTTACATATCTTCTATAATTTTTTTCATTAAAAGGATTAGCCGATTTGATTTTGGGAATGACTAATCAGTACTTTATGAGAAAATATGACCTTTGAAGCTTTATCTCTGTTTCGTATATAACACTTATGTTGACGGTGTGACGGTGATGATGATGGCCACTAAGCGCTCTCCACCACCACATTCTTTCCGACAATCATCACCAGAATCATCACGTGTATATAGATTCTGGGTCGAATAACCATCATCAAACATCTCCAACCGTTAACCTTGTTCCACCTTCTTTAGTCCGATGATCGGACAGTCACCAAACGGTTAAAGATGCATGGGGTCCGGTGAAGGCCGCTACGATGAAAGGTGATGGTCGGACGGGCTTCTGTCGACGTTTATGAACATCAAACAAAAGAAAAATCAAGACCAAGAACAAAATTTCAAACAAACTGTTTGATTATAAAAACTAACTAAAGATTTCAAAATCAAACCTTGACTTGTATTTAGGAGAATGATCGGTTGTTTAGGAGAATGGACAATGATGGTGTTAAAGGTGATTGTTTTTAAAATATAATCTCACCAAAATTAGGTGTATAAGAAAGTTAATGTGCCTTGACCGATTTTGACAATAATAATCATAATTACTTACCTAATTTAATTTAATTAATGATTTTTTATTTAAAAGAAAATAAAAATTTTATAAATCACATGGTTGTGCCATGTGGCTTCACAAATGGAGGAGAGATAATTGCTAGGGGGTAAATGATTGCCAAGTGTCCAAAATTACTCCTAAATATTATATGTATAGATTATAATACCTAAAAAAAATGTAATTTTACACAATTTTAAGACTTCAAGTAATTACAACATTTAAAATATATGGTACAGTCAATTTAAACAATTCGATGACTTTTAATCCAACTTCCCCATGTTTATAACAACCAAAACTTTTTATACGTTAACATTTAAAGAAAATTACAACATAAGAACAAACATTTATTTTCTTTAAGTTGAGTATGCTATTACTATAGTTTTGTAAATTAACATGTTACAAGATTTGTTAGTACATGTGTTCCCTGCTGTATCGAGTGAACACCACACTAATTATATATAGTATTCATTAGAGAATTTTAAAAGGAAGAACAAAGAAAGCAATTGTTGTATTCGTATATTAATATAGTGTCAAGTTATCCTACATAGTGTAACAAAAATGAGAAGGGTGAAAAATATACAAAAAACACAATAGATCACGAAATATGACACAACGAGCCACAAAATATTACACAATGTCGAAAAATATAACACAATGCTGAAAAAAAAAAGACACAATTAATCGCAAAAACGACATAATGATGAAAATAAGAAAAAGACACAATGATATAACGTACATTAAAAAAACTACAAGCTAAAAGTCCAAAAAAGCGAAAATCTAAAAACTAAGATCGTAGGGATCGATGAGACGGTTCCAATGTCGCTTGAATGAGTTCAATCGGAATCCGTTTGATACCCTTCCTACAACTTCCAATTTTTCTTTCACTGTGTATTTGCTCATAACCGTATATATGTAGGATAATTTAAGAAAGTGTAAAATACTATTATCTGATTTTTATAAGACTAAGCTTTCACATTTGTGAAGTTGTCTTCTTAACACCTACACACAATCAAACATTATGGTTTGATGTGTTTTTTTTATAAGACTAAGCTTTCACCTGTCTCAAGCTATCCTTTTAACATCAATGCATAGTTTTATTTGTTTTTATTTTTATTTTTTTATGTGCTGTATGTATATGACTGCTTTAGCACCAATGCATAGTTTTATGGTTTGATGTGTTTTTTTTATAAGACTAAGCTTTCACCTGTCTCAAGCAGTCAAGCTACCCACAAGAATTTTGGTGCTCTCACACAAATTATTTTTTTAAACATCAAATCAATGTATATGACTGCTTTAAACACTAATGTACAAGTGACTTGAGCGATTGTGAGATCAATGTGAATTTAAAGTTACAACATGGTTTTCTCAAGTTTTACTACATTTACCCTTTATACATGTTTTGTTTTGTTTTTTTCTATAACTTTAAAGATATAACATTTTGATGAAAAATTTTGAACACAGTGTTATGTACTTATGTTTATGTACATTTAGATTTAAATTTCATCCAAAACGAGTTGTGCGTAATGATGTACAAGCTATCAGAGCACATACGTACAAGCCGTCAAAGTTGCCTGATGGTTTAAGTTTTCTAACAGTTTTTTAGGTTATCTATTAAAACTTTTAAAACATGATAATTTATAAGATCAAAATTTACCGTTGCAACATGTTTATTTTTATCAATCTTTAGTCCTAGTTTAATTTTAAAACCAAGTTGTCGCTGTAAATTTATTCGAAATCGTGTGGTGAATCGTACAAGCCGTCTAAGCCAAACCTTAACTTTCAACACTTGTGCCCCATCACGCGAGTTTAGTACCGCCTAGTTAAACTACAAATAGTCATTAGAATGATTCAATTCATATAAACACCTAATCGGATTAAATATTGGTGAAATAAACCTCTCAGTTTTTTCAACATATTTGTTTTTTATAAATTTATAATCTTGTTCATGGAATTCTTGCTATCTTCCATTCTTCGTGCACGATTTGGCTTATTATATCAATAACTACGATCTATACATGTTACAACCTATACATGTTGCATTAATCAAATTTAAATGTACATACGAATCTGCTAGTTTTGTACCTTTAGTTTTGTTGAAAAAATAAATAAAGAATGAAAATATTCGAGAGGTTTAATGTTTTTTTTATGTGCTTTCAGATTTTTTGGTCAGGTCTCTGCAATTAAAGATGAAGAGCGAAGAAGTTAGACTGAGAATCGTGTATTCAAAAGACTAAGAAAGGTTCAACTTGATTGGTCATTATACTATTCAATTATAATTGGTCATTATATATATTTTTTCTCTTGCTCGACTTAAATTTTGTCACGTTAATTAATTTGTCCAATAATATATTAATACCGGTCATCACACGGTATCACTTTAGCTTTCAATCGAAATTCAATAAGAATAGCGGCGTCATTATTTTTATTTTATGTCTTGCCATAATAAACTCATATAAGTTACTCCACGTCAAGTTCTTTATTTCGTGAAAAATTCCTACGGATACAACGTCAAACTGTAAACCCAAACAGTTAATCGGATCGTACACGTTTCAAACCAGTCAACTTCTTTTGTTTGGATGGTTTGGTTGTTTGTGCGGTTAATGAACACTACTAATGTTTATACATAATTTTGTTATTTTAAATAAATATGGTATTTACAATTGATTGCAAAATCAATATTATGAAAACAAGTGGGCTATATTTTCGGTGGGGGCCGGACTCAATTTTTTTTTTATCAGTAGTGGTCGGAAGATTAAATCGGTGGGGGTCAGACTCAACCCAAACTCAATTTACCTACGAAAATCATAAAATTTCACCACTGTGCCAAAAACGATAGAGGCCAGAGCGCGTTAGGCCCTCAAGAAGCTACACCCCTGGCTCAAATAATAATCATTACAAGAAATATTTAAATATTTGATCATTGTTTAAACATTTTTATTGACATAGAAGCCGGTTGAGCTTAAGATATTATACCCTTCTATAATTAAATAAGATTCAACTTGATGTTAATGAGTAGCAATGCTTCAATCGATGGTACATTGGAGGCATGCGTGCCTCACCTTTTTACTCGTTATCAAGAATAGATCCCCGATTTCCTTCTTACTTTTCTACTTTTTCAGCTTTCAATTATTTATTTATTATTTTACATTTTTATGTCCGGTCGATCATGTTAGAGATATACTAAAATAGTAAAATTTGCTATCATGTTAGAGATATACTAAAATAGTAAAATTTACAAGCAAGTGAGCAACACATGACATATACTTTCAGATTATTTCAAAACATTCTAAATAGTTTTGAGAAAGTTTACTCTAGAAAATGTATAGGTGTACAAAGTGTAAGAAGGAACATCGGCCGTACACGTAGAAGCGGTTACCATTTACCAGGATTACCTCGTATCTAATTTTCTAGCATTGAGGGTATAATAGACTTTTTCCTTATGTAGACTAGGATTTGCAATTCAGAAAGCGGTGACGGCACAACTTGATGCCCGTCTACCTTCTATTTTAATGTAACTTGAAAGTTTTAGAAATAAAAATAAACTAATTAGATATTAAAAAAATAAAAAATTACAAAATTCAAAACCCTAACACTACGGTCATTTTATAGTTTCTGATTGAGAATTTGACGAACACAATCCATCAGTTTGTACGTACAAATCATAATCATTTTAATCAGTTCGTTCATTTTTTTTTGTAGCAGTTGCTATAATTCTTTCTTTTTCTCTAAGATTCATTTTTTTGTGTGTGTTTGAAGTGATGATCTGAAGAATATGGAAGTGTTTGAGGGGGGGACAGTTCCTGTACATGCGTTATATTACAATGAGAATAATAATTCAGTTTTAATTGTTTTGTTTTGAAGACTATTGAAGTTTTTTAAGTGGTTATTTTTGTTGTTTTTTTCAGGATGCATTGAAGATATGTTTACATATGCTTTGCGTTTAAGTTGAAGTTCGTTTTCGGTTTTTGAAGACTATCTAATTGTTTAAGGTGGTCAAAGTTTGCACACATGGTAGTTGCGTTTAAGTTGGATTTGTACTTACGTTTATTAATTTTCCATCATGAATGATAGTTGCTTTATTCGGATTAGTAGTTGCGTATTGATTTTTATTATACTGATGATATTTGGTTGTTTTTTTTTTTCACAAGTTGCTTTGAATATTTATGTATTTGCGTTTCATTTTTTTGAAGACTATTAAAGTGTTTTTTTGAAGACTATTGTTTGTACATGTGGTAGTTGCGTGTAAGTTGGATCCGTACTTGCGTTTATTAATTTTCCATAGAAAAAATTACGCCGTTAGTCCCTATGGTTTCCTTCTAGTTTCAATGTAAGGTATTAAGGTTTTATTGTTTCACTTTAAGGTATTAACCTTTTAATTTGTTTCAATGTAGGGTAGTAGGGACTAACCTAGTTAAAACTTAACTAAGTTTGAGTGGTATTATGGTCCAATCACCTATACCCGTTACCAAACCTCCCAAGTTCCAGCTGTTATCCTCGTTGCCAAACGCCCCTTTATTTTATCCCTCCTTATGAACCAAACGCCCCTTCTTGTCTGGACAACAAACGAGAACACACAAACACATGTGTGTGCTTCCTTAAGCTTCTGACCATCAGTCACCGCCGGTCACCACCTCCGGCGCCGCCGCCGCCGCCTCCCTCTTTCTGGTAAAGCTTCTCCTCCCTACCTCCGCTCGATCTCCAACCCACCACCACACCCTCCAACCATCACCGAAACCTGCAACCAAAACACCACTCTTCACCTCTGCCTCCACCCTAACCAGCTCCCACCTCCGGACCACCAGCTCCTCCACCACCCTCCGACCCAGAACCCTAACCACCCCCAGCCCTATTCCGCCCTTCCACACCGGTAACTATCCTCACGGGACATCAAATGGTATCAGAAAACACGGATCAGATTGTTGTTCTTAATTGAATCCTGGAGACTCTCATTCAAAGGAAATTGAACACGATGGCAACTGTTTTTGGTTTGTCATTTTTTGTTCGAACCCTGCAATCAAAGAAATGCAAGAAATTGAAACAGAGGAACACGGTACTGTCTTTGAAAGAATATAAATGAAATCATAACGACCGGTTACCGTTTTTTTAATCAAAACAAAAGAAATAACAAGAATCAATCAGTTAATGTTTTTTTTTAATCTAAGCAGAAAACCAATTCTGCTAATTCAAAGGAGGAGAGGGGGAGATTGAGAGAGGAAGGGATAGTGTAGAGAGAGGGTTCAGTTTTAGAGAGAGAGAGAGATTCATCTGATCTATCTTTTTATTTTATAAAAAAAAGAAAGGCTTTGTAATGTTGGTTTAAAAATATTAAAGTCTAAGTTTTAAACAACTGATCCCATAGATCATATGGTTCCTCCGGTTTGTTGTGACACAAAGGTCTTGAGTTCGAGTCCTCTCAGAACTGGTTTCAACCCAAAATTTTAAAAAAACTGAATATATAGGTGATTGGACCATAATACCCCTCAAACTTAGTTAAGTTTTAACTAGGTTAGTCCCTAATACCCTACATTGAAACAAATTAAAAGGTTAATACCTTAAAGTGAAACAATAAAACCTTAATACCTTACATTGAAACTAGAAGGAAACCACAGGGACTAACGGCGTAATTTTTTCTTTTCCATAATAAATGATAGTTGCGTTTATTCATAATAGTAGTCGCGTCTTGTTTTTTTTATCAAACCAATGTGTTAACTTAGTAAATGGCCTCCAATGAACGCGTGCGTATTCGGCACAAGATTCTCCAACAACATAGTCATTATTTTCATATTCTTCCAAGTTGTCTATACGTCTATTGTAGTCTGTAGATACGGTGAAATCTTTCAAGCACAGCCGATATACTCTCCTACTTCGCCGACATTTCTTTGCTTGTACGTTTGGTTGCATAACCCATTTCCTCGTCAAATTAATGCTCAACCAAATCCCAAAATTCAGTATAAATCCGTGCGTTCGGAACACGTCTTACTTCCTAACGTGTATAACCGAGGTGTAGAGGGTGTTTTTTAGTTTTTATTACACCTGTCAGCCTTAAGAAATATGTTTGTATGTGCATATAAGTTAAGTTATACCAACTAGGTGTTTATCCAGTCGCGCGTTGCGGCGACGTCAATTCGATTTACAAACAAATTTATACACAACTTTAAATACTAACAAAGGGTTTATATATTACTCCTTTGTTTATGTACATCCTATACTTTATACATAATTCATACACAACTTTATTAACTTGTGTATAAATTATGTAGGGATGCTCCTTGGAGATGGAACACAACTTTATGTAGGAATAAAAGATGGCGATGATGGAACACAACTTTATTAAAGTTGATGGCGATGATGGATAAACAACAAATTATGTAGGAATAAAAGATGGTGTAGGTTACAGCGTGCAGAATAATGTCAGGGCCTAATCCAAACCACCAAATTTGAGTTTTACAATTACAAATGCATGCTAGGCAAGTTTCGATAAATTCAACATATACACTTAGTCCTCCGTTTCTTTCAAATGGCTTACCCAAGCTACCCTGGTTTCTACATCCGAGATGACTTTGACTTCATATCGCAAGCGAAACAATCTGAAAATTAAGAAAACAAAAAAAGAAAACAACTTCATTTTCCATCAATTCAGCCATATTGTAAACTAAATAGCACAGCAAATCTAACTAACCAAACCAAACAAACAATATTGACTTCTTTTAAACAACACATACACCAACTATACTATTAACTCTTTCAATCATGTAAGAAATTTAAACTTAACATAGTCAACAATTCAACATAATGTGTACAACAGACACCAAGGAACAAAAAAAATGTTGATATGACGAATTTTAACGGTATAACCAAGTTTCGTTAAAGACCCTAGAGGATCCATGGATATTCAATGCAAAAGGTGTAGTGCTATAATAAAGATAAAAGAGAATTTTACAAACAATAATTCAAACCATTCATAATATGAATTCACAAAGATACACCAAACAAATTATACAAGAAAGTGAGAAATCGACAGGGAAAATATACTAATACCTTTAAAGCTTGACTTTTGAGACTTGAGAAATTGGCCGAACAGGTCCGATCAACAGCTCTTTAGATTCCTTTTAGCCTGAACAAAACCGCGCTTAAATCAATTAATATAATGAATCAATTAACTTAGGCTATATTTTTAATAATTAAAAGTAAAATGGCTAAAAAAATTATAAAATATAGCCAAGCAATAAACATGTCCAAAAGTGTACTTTTCATCCATACAACTACATCTTATTCGAATAAAAATAGATTATTGTTGAAGACACTAAACATGTTTAACACGTTTATTATTAATTAAAAAGAATTATTAGAATGGACAGAGAAGTGATTCAGGTCAACCCAGCGTCCCAGCCTAACCCGTTGTGACCACAAGCAGTTTTGACCCGTTATCCAACTCACCATTACGCCACCTCTAAATCAAACCCAAACCGACCCGACTTTGTATAAACAGTTTAAATTTGCCATGTCTTAACAACATTATATATTTAAAAGAAACTTTTAGCATGGACAAAGAAGCGATCCGGATTAAGGGATTAACCTGACCCGATCCCTTACATCGGGTTGTCCCCGACTAAAAAGTTACCCGTTTCCCAACCCGAACATCTAACAATATTAATATAATTAAAAGCACATCCAAACCTTTCAACGAATTCTTGAGAAGAAGGATTCCTCTCACGAACAAATATGCTCGATTGTGTTCTTCTACAAAATTCAAACCCAAATTCTCTTGCAGCCACAAGAAATGCACCTTCATCAGGAGATTCAGCCTCATAACTATAACTATCAGGTTCTTCATTAAACTCGGGAATCGCAGTGTGACAAAGAGCAAGAACTCTAAAAAACAACATAACATCGTGATTAGCCTCTTGGGCCCAATTCCCATTCATTAACCGATTATCATCAAAACTGAAACCCTTGATCGGTGTACCCAAACTGACTTTAGAAATTGTTACCGCCTCTAACTCGATTTCTGACCCGTGTTCCAGAGCGTTTAATTAATAATAAATTGTAGTGCCGAGGTTGTAACTCGCTCTTGTAAATTGCTCTACAGAAATCAAATTGCAACCTTATTGCTACACGAAACGTACGGATCGAAGTTTTTACAATTGATTTAGTTACTAAAATATAGCATTTTGTTAAGAACTATATAAGAAGTTTTAGAACAGATCATGTAATATTTCCAAAGTAACATGTAGAGCAAGTCCCAGTTGTTGAGATCCTGGACTGTAGCAGGATGTCCAAGTGATTATATAGAAAAATAATGATTCAGAGCTAATTGTTTATACAGTTACCTGAGGAGTGAGGACTATTCTAGTTTAGTTGAATAATTTTTTGTAATTCTTTGTCGCCTGCATGATTAAGAGTGTAAACCACACATTGGGTCAATTTGGTTGGTGTAACGTTAATGTTAATAACAAACAAACTCTCAACACTACTGGCGTAATACTAATCATAATCCTATGTCATAATTAGAGAAGTAAGATGTCATATTCCACAAAATATGCATAAACATAAAGGTATCTTATCTAATTTCTCAAATGTATTAGCTAGTCCAGGGAACCATCCATCAATTGCTTCAGCAGCTGCAGCATCAAGCATATTAGAAGCGATAAACACCTTGCAAACCCCTATAAATTGAATCTGGCGCAACCTGAATAGCGTTATTGGTGAGTCAAAGCTTGTCAGGAGGCTAAAGTTAATGGCATATGCTCGTAAATAGTAAAATACATGACATTCTAGCCAAGCCCAATAACGACATAACTAACATATAGTGATATTAAACACCGTAGTGGAACATATAAAATCCAATTCTTCAATCATATAAGCATCAAAACCTCAAATCACGTCCAACTCTTCGTTGAGCAAGGTTATCCATGAACTGGCATGAACCATCGCCAAGCAAAGATTAAAACACATGAAATTAAACTACAACTAATATAGGCGAAAGCAATAATTTAGTAAGTTGATGACTAATGGTTTTATACCTTCCAATGGACCATTCTTAACTGTGGTTGATTGTCATTGAGCAAGGTTGTCCACGAGCCAGCCAACTCGACCCGACACGAACCATCGCCGATCAACACTTATCGTGACACAGCAGCGTGCAAAAGCAACCTGCAGCAACCTGCGAGGTACGTGAAGTTATCATCCTATATGCGTCTTATCTTCAAGCTATTTTTAATGAAAATCGAATACTTAGTAATTGAAGCAACCAAACTTTTGCAACGTAACACTTGATGAATAAGAACTAACCAGCCACATAAACGAAATAAGAAAGTACCTGTTTAAATTTTTAAATACTGAACCTGAGATCTGAATGGCCGAAACCCCCTTTGTCGTCAAAATCACCGGTATGGAATCTGAGTCGTCTTCGTTTCTCCGACGCTCCGTTAAAACACAAAATTATATATATAGACATAGTCAAAGATAATTAGAGCTTGAATACTAAATTCCTTTTCTATAACAATATCCTTTTCATAACTCAAATATAATTAGGGTTACCTGGACAACAACCTACAAAATAACAATTAGCAACTAACTCAATAGATAATAAGCATGCTATAAACTGGCAATATTAAAAACAAAAAATAAAATAAATAACAAAATACTCTGCTTGAAATTGGGGTTAGGCGGCATGAGGGACATCGATACACAATCCGGCCACAATTGTCGCCATCAAACGCCGATAATGTTCCAAAGATAAACCCCAGAACAGATGATAGTAATCTCTTGGACCTCTCTCTCTCTCTTTCTCTCTCTTAATGACTCTCTTCATCCTGAATTTGTTGTAACAAAAGTTAATAGTGAGATAAATTGTTTGAATAAAGAACAAATTAGTTAGGGTTTGTTTGACTCTCTTACCTTGTTTTGGAAAAGTGACAATGGCGGCCGCTAAACCGGTTTTCCGACGAACCGCACCTCTGTTCTCTCTCATCTCTCGGTTCTCTTCCTATCGGGTCTCTCTCTATATGAAAGTGTGTCGGTATTGTCGGTGAGTTGTTTGGGAGCAGGTATGTGACGGTGGAGGTAGCGTCGTGGCTCCTGCAGGAGGTGGTGATGAGTTTCCTACTTCCTATGTTCTTTCTCTTAAATGTGTGTGTGAGTTTAGAGAGGAAGGTGTTTTGTGTTTGTATATTAGTGGTTGGCTGTGGTTAGGGCATTTGGGCGGTGATGCATTCATCATCCTCCCTTTTTTCAGTAAGAGAGCAGAAGCAAACACGTGTAAAGCACTAATAAAAAAAAAAGAAAAAAAAAATGACCAATGCAGGATTCGAACCGCCGCCTCAAACAAACCAGACACCCAACCAAACCACTATGCCATAACCACAATATCTATAATCACTTTAAACGAAATAATACTTATACGATTACAAAAAAGATCAAACTTGAATCTACTGTTCAAATGCTAAGCCTAATTATTATTATATAATACTTGTCACTTATAGTACAAAATAAAGGTTTATTAATATTTTTCCTTCATTAGTCAAACAAAATTTGGTAACAACAATAACAATAATAATATTATTAAACTACTTTAATTGCGTACTGTAGTATTGTCTAACTTGTTTTGTTGTGATCGTCGTCTTCCTAACTGCAAAAAACACAGAGCTTCATCTTCCCTTGCTATGGCCGCCTAAACAATCTGTTATATATCTACATATCACTCTCTTCTTCACATATACCTATCATAAGCATATCCGATCTACGGTGAGTTCCTTCGTTTACTCTGCAATCGATTATTATGTTGAGAATTGTTTTTATTCGTTTGAATAACATCGTATGTTATAAATTTGTTGGTTTACGTGTATTAGTGACGGTGCGTAGGACAATCTCATGGTATGATATTGTTAATAGCTTTTTATTTGATTATAGTAGAGGAAGACTAATTAATAGTTAATAGTATTAGCCTATTAGGGTTTAAGTGAAAATTATTGAATAATAATAGGTGTTTTTATGGATGAGTTGTTAATCTAAAACTGGTAATATTGTTAGGAATATTTATAGGTGTTAAAACATAAGTTGGTATGTGTGGTCAATTTTGACGGTATGTGTACCGTTTGTCCGTTTTATGTCTGCTTCTTAGGGAGCATGGGGCGTATTCGCCTAGTGGAAGCGCGGCGCCGAAGTTGCTCCTGTGAGTGCAATGACGGGCGTGAAAGGGCTCCAGCTGTGGACCTGATTTTGGAGCGTTGTTGGCCCAATCATATTTGTCTAAATGGAGGGGGGGGGGGGGGGGGGTTCTACACTCGCCAGCCTTAGTTTTAACAAACATGTAGAATAACTACTTTAGAATATGTAGACATATGGGATTAACATATTGATACAGTCGACTGCGTTTTTTTTTGTCTGTTTTACAAAGGGGATTGCGGTCATGGAAAAGAATGATGGTTCTGGTAGCCCGGGTTGGGGTGCTTCGTTTATCATGCAGACAACAGAAGAGATTGCCAGGGCTGTATACTCATCAAAAGAGGACAGCGGTGGCCATCTTCAAAAGCTTCAGGATCAATTTTTCCGGGTACTTAAAGGCTTATCACAGCCTACTGACGAGAAAAGTTCGTACAATCCAGAAGTATTAACCTCCCAAAAGCGTCAATGGGCTAGCTTCCATTTGCAGGCGTTGGTATGGTTCTGTTTCTTTGTTCTTAAACTGTTTTATCCGTGTTTATTCGATATAAAACTCCTGTTGCTTACTTTATGATGCAGTTCTGTTTATATTAACTAAACTTTAATGCTATTTTTTGTTGTTTTTTTTTCTATGCTACTCTTTATTATTACTCCTGTTGTGTGTTCTTGTATTTGATTTATGAGCAGTAACTCATTTACAGTTTGGGATAAATGTAACCTTCTTCCCATATCTTTCATCCTTCCATCATAATTGTTTACAATTTCAAAAAGATTTCAGCATCGCAGGATATTGAAAGAACCTTCAAGGCTGTTTGAGAGCATGGTAGTAGTTGGACTTCATCCTAACTATGATATTCAGCCAGGTTCAGGAAGGCTGCTTAATGCAGTCAGTGGTCAGCATCAGTCAACATTGGCAGTCGCAAATCTTGAGCCTCAGGTGCTGCCCTATGCCCCCATAAAACGTGTTAAGTTTAATAATGGACGGGAACAAGTTTATGCGGTCTCATTTGTTTGGAACATGTGATTTATTTTTTTTGACTTTTCTTTCAGGTTCTGTTTGTATACCCTCCTGATAAACAGCTGCCTTTAAAGTATAGGGATCTTCTTTCATTCTGCTTTCCTGGTGGAGTGGAGGTTGGGCAATATTAATTTGTGTTAAAGTAGTGGTATCTGACGTCTATTTCATTGATTTTGTATTGCCATATTGCAATTTCAAACTCAGGAACCTGAAAGTTTGTATATCTTCAGCTGAGTTTGAGTGATGTGTTTGTTTGTTTGTTATTTTGTGCTGTATTGGTTTTATCGAATATATGTGTATTAAATATTGCTACTTGTGATTGCAGGTTAATGCTGTTGAAAGAACTCCATCTATGAGTGAACTTAATGAAATACTTCTTGGACAGGTACTTGCTAAAATAATAAATCTCATTCCACCCAATGAGATGGACTCCTTTCTCTTTTTTTTTCTTTTTTTTAATAAATGAGAAACTCGTGCTCATTTATCCTCACAGATAAACCTCTTCTGTTTGACACAATAACCTTTGTCTAAGCTCATGATAAACCTCTTCTGTTTGACACAATAACCTTTGTCTAAGCTCATAAGCACTTTTTATTGCACTTTTTTTTTTTTGACATGTTACCTGTTAACATGTTGTTGGTTTTGCAGGAACACCTTAAACAAAGTGACCTCTCCTTCATATTCAGGTTACAGGTGATCCATGGACCCCTAAAGTTTATTTTTCAGGATTTATTTTTGGTCAGTTTTGGAATACTTTTGGCAATCATAGTTTCTTTGGACAGTCTACTAAGATAATTTTATGTTCTGCTCTTTTCCTTATCTGGTAAGAGATTGACTTTTCTTTGTCCAGGTGGTTATTATTATGTACGTTTTTACGGCACAATTACTAAACATATAAAAACGTTATAATCACCAAAACTGACCACTATCAAAAGCATATCATTATTTTATGATATCTACTCTACTTTTTCAACATAGATTAGTTTGATAACGTTTTGCTCAATTTTTTTTTAAACTTGATTGATGCACCAATTATGTAATTTGGTTCTCAACTTGTAAACCTTTCTTAAGTTATTGTTGTGAAAGAGGGTCTCCCTTCATTTACCATTTTATACCTGAAATTTATCAGCTGCTATCAATTTTTTTTGTTCGATGTAGTCACAGTTTCTTGATATTTTATGTCATGCTTCTAATCTTTTATTATATGCTACAAAAAATACGACTTCTTTCTAGGTCATTATGTTTTATTGGGTTCTGAAGCTTAAGGACTATGTAGGGTGCTGATGATTCAATTCTGTATGGTTGCTGTTTAGTAGCTGACGAATTAGTGCAAAGACCGTCCAGATTAATTTCAATGATGTCAGATGGAGGTCCTGTTCGTCCAGTTTCCAGACGCCATATTTTAACAACTCGCAGATGTTACTGCATTCTTACAAGGCTTCCGTTTTTTGATCTGCATTTTGGCGTGTTAAATAGGTTTGTCATATAATTTTTTTCATCTACACTACTTGCATGTGGTACTTTTGATAATGTAAAGTTATCATGTACATATGTTTCTCCAATTCTACACGCCCTTCATTTGAATCTATTAGGAAACAGTAGCGTATCATTATATCTATCTCCAAGAAAATTGTCTGTGTCTGCATGTGCCTCACATATTGAAATAGTATCTAATTATATTGTTATGTGAAAAATAACAGCCATATATAATTTCTCATATATTCTGCCATTTGCTTCTGGAGAAGTGCAGAATCATTTACTGACTCAACTTGTGCCTTCTTAATAATGTAGGTGGTCATTAATTTTATTTGAAGAAGAAAGTTACATTTTCATTGACTTTCCTTTCTACAAATCATTGATATTACATTGAAGCGGAAACGGAAGCAATCAAATGGCTTAAAATCTCTACGTACACAAAAGCTTCTATAACCAAAGGTTCTAGAAATAAAATTCGATATCTACAAACGTCACCACTCACCAAAATATAGTGAAATCCCTGTTTAACTAAAAGAAAATAATTCAAACCACAAAATAAAAAAATAAAAATAAACTTCAAACTTGTAGATAACCATACTCCCCACCTATGCGCGTCACTGAATCATACTCCTGCCATTACCTAAATGATAATTAAATTCACATGATCCTCCAATGAAAAGTAATCGTTTCATGATCATCCGCATTTGGATGAATGATTTATTATTCATTAACTCAAATGATAATTAACTATTCGTGAATTTTGGTATAAATAGCTATGGAATTAATGTTATCGTTACCACATCACTACAAGGAATAGAATTTTGATCTCTTCCCGATGCTCCTGCAGCAACATTGTTGTTGCTGCTGCTGTTGTTATTTTTATACTATCATCGTTGTTATTTATTACTATATTTTTTGTTATTTATAACTTTAATATTACTGTTATACATTGTAGCATCTCCACTGAAGAAAGATTGGAGCGATTAAGACATTGTGTCATTGGCTTAGATCTCGAGTCTTCTGTTGTGTATGCCAATGAAGAATGTTTAGAAGACAGCGCATACGGCAATTCAGCTGAAAATGGAGCTCAAGGAACGCCGAATGGAACCTCAGAGACTGTTCAATTAAGCAGGCACAATTCTATCACTGAAACAGCCACAGATGATCAATCCCCAATGGTAGGTCATGCAACAATAACGGACTCATCTAGGCATGAATCTCTAGCTGCTGAACCAATTCCAAAGTTTGTTGAGGGTCCTGCTTGTGATATAGTTGACAATAACCAACCAACTCAAAGGCATATACCAAATGCAATTTTGCCTCTTCTACGTTATCAAAACTATGATAGCTCAGAATCTTCTTCAAGGTACTCTATTATCTATTGATATTTATGACATCTGATCACAAACTTGAGTTATCCATAAGTAAACAGCATGTGAAATGGCAAGATGGTGAAGGTGATGAATATTGTTTCCTGAATTATGGTTGCATCGATTTTGGAACGTCTACAATACAAATAAATATCATTTTTTTATATATAAAAAGTGGTTTTAAATAATCAAGTAACATTATGGTTGTATTGCTTGATGCAGTTTTCAGGGCTCACCTTGTGAAGATAGAAATTTTAGGAGTGAGCTTGATTTGGCAGAAATGGATGAGGCATCTTTCTCTAGTCAAGAAGATAATGAACTTGATGAGATTCTTGATTGGGCCAAGGTATTTCTTCCATTGATATCATGACCATTTTTTTGGGCACTAGTGTTGCAAGAGTCTCTTTCCTCCATATTTTTTTAATATAATGAAACACAAAAATGATGTCAGCAATTGGTAAAAGTGGTCACATGTCAAGTAATTGAGCCTCAGTTGGCCTTCAATTTCTGTCACATGCAAATTGTTTGGAATTGATGATGTCATCATTTCACTATCTTTCTATACTCCCCTTCTACTATGAACTCATTAACAAAAAACTTACCTTCAACGTCTCTTTCTGTTCTCATTTTTTGTTTTAATTATTTATCTTGTATGTCGTCATCGTCATCATACTCGGTTAATCCCACCAATAGCAAAAGCTAAGGTAGGGTCTGAGGAGGGTAATAGAGAGACTGCTTCCAGTGAGACCCCCGGATCGATAGTGGCTTTGTATCAAGCCTTGGACATAAGGCACATAACACTTAGCAATCGGGACAAACCCAATTGGTGCATGTACCCCCTTGTCTTTTAGCTATCAACGCCACCACATGATGCATGATTAACCGTCCGTCATTTTTAACGTTATTTTCACAAAATTAGTAAAATAACGTTAAAATTAGTGCAACTTTACTTTTGCCCTTGAGGGCCACACATATATACATTATTTGCACACAGCCGTATGGGGCTATTCTTTATCTTGTATGAAATATTATGTATTATTTTTCATAATGTACGTTATTAAAGAGCTTCCCTCAATACCTTCAAAGTTAAACCAATGTTCATATGTTATTTGTATGTTTTCATTTTAACTGCATAAAAGATATTTTTATGTATAAAGATAAAATTCTTCTTAACAGAACTGTTTCTAGGAAATATTTCTATGCATGTCCCGTATGTTATGAACTAATAGAAAATACTGTTTACATTTACTTAAGTGTTCTACTTATCATCATACATTTATAAAATTAATATAAACAACAAAATAATCCTATACTTTTAAGATGTTAGGATGTTAATTGTAATTTGAATATTCAGTTTAGGCTAGTTGGTCTCGCTCAGTTAAAGCATCTAATATCCTCAAATTCATTTTTCATTTAATACACAAGACAATAAACCAATTATGTAACATGTGCAGGCGAATAGTCATGGATCTTTGCAGATAATATGTGAGTATTATCGATTACATATCCCTGAAAGAGGCTCAACAATCAGGTTCCACCCTCTGGAGCACCTTCATCCTTTGGAATTTCATAGACCCGAAGAAACAGTTTTACATATTCCTGGCTCTGATTTGGTGTCGCACAACACGGGTTTTGATATTGCAGAGGTAGTTTTTATCTTGTTTAAAGGTTGACCACAAATGTGAATTTACATAGTTATTTATTAATCTTATTTGCTTTAAAATAATTGTTGATGTAGGCTTACAGTGCACTTGCAGTTGAGGAGGAGGCAACTGCTATGTCAGTATGGGCAATTGCATGCTTATGTGGCTCCTTACGTCTTGAGCATGTATATATTATCCCATTGATTCAACTTTATGACTTGCTGCATGCATCACTGTCTTTTTTTCCTAGATTTATCATGTTTAATGTACATAATTCTAGGACATGATGCATAAAACAACTTAGGTGTTAAAAAAAGCTTTTGTTGTTAAATAGATTTGGTTCGTGTCTAGTGTTTTCTGTAAGTTCTTAACTATACAGGAGGTGGGTTTCTCATTGTCTTTTATCTTCCACAGGTTTTGACAATATTTACAGGTGCTCTGTTGGAGAAGCAAATTGTATTCTTATGCTCTAATCTGGTACATATATTATCACTGAATACAAATTATCTTTTTTTCGTAGCTGACTGTTGGTTCGTGCCTCGTTAATTATTGTAATATCTGTTAGCTAGTGTTCCTTTACAAGCTTACCAATTGCTTTCCAGTTTTTGAAATGCACAAACCGTACATATTTTTTAACAGATAAGATTCATAAGAACAATAGGTTAGTATATCTAGGGTCTTTTTGTTATCTAAATATCTAAATCTGTTGTATCTACAGGGAATATTGTCTGCTTCAGTGCTGTCAATTATCCCCTTGATTCGTCCATACCACTGGCAGAGCTTCTTAATGCCGGTACTGGACCCAAGATTAAATATTTGTTTGTTGGTTTATAATGCCTTTTGCCTTCATGTTCAATTCATCAAAATTGTATGTATGGTTTTCAGGTATTGCCAAATGACATGCTGGACTTTTTGGATGCACCGGTTCCATTTATTGTAAGTTCACAAGCTAGTACTTGTTCGAATGCTTTATTGTTCGAATGCTTTTTGAATGCTTTATTGTTAATTAGGTTGGTGTGAAGCACAAAACTGCTGAAGTACAATCCAAGACAGCAAATGTTATCTTTGTTGATGCAAACAAAAACCAGGTAAGAGTTTTATTCTTTGATATTGATGTAGAGTATGTGTGGTTAGGTTGACAATAAACTGTATGAAGTAATTTTGCAAATGTCATGTTCACTGTTCATGTTAATGGTCAAGAACTCGGGTATGCATGCATAATATTTCTTTAAATTTTCTTTTTCATTGGTTAGGTGAAATCATCATCGTTACCACATTTGCCCCGACACCGAGAATTGTTTACAGCTTTAAGTCCATACCACTCCCAGCTTGTGGGAGAAAGTTATCTAGGGAAAAGGAGACAAGTTTATGATTGCTCCGAGGTGCAGGTATAGTCTTGCACTTAACCCCAATTAATATATTATCAGATGTATTTATCTTTTTTTTTTTGTCGTAATTGAAAAGTTAATCGTGTAAGGATACATTTGGAATTTCTGCAACAAATATAATCAGAAAATAAATTCCACATGATTGTTATGGACACAGGTTGAAGCTGCAAAGGGATTTCTCCAAGTAATAAGATCTTACTTAGATTCTCTTTGTTCTAACCTACGTTCTCACACAATTACAAACGTTCAGTCGAATGACGACAAGGTATTTCTTTTTCTCTACCCAGACATAAATATAAATATAAGTATATATTTAAATTGTTTTGCACTTTTGCTATGGTATGATTGACTTAAGAAAGAAATACAAGTAGACTTGTGGATAGCTTCTTGTTGATTAAGCACATTATATTCTGTTTATATAACCCAATTCCAACTGTACCCCAGGTATCTTTGCTGTTGAAGGAAAGTTTCATCGACTCCTTTCCTAGCCGTGATCGACCTTTTATGAAGGTGTGTTGGTCGATTTTTTAGATTCTTTTGATAGATTTCAATTCCTTCAAATCCTTTTAACAGCTTTATAAACCAAACATGATTATTTTGTCAACGAAATACATCACAAATTCTAATTCCTTTGACAAATTCAAGTTCTTTCAAAAAAAGATTCGGTGAACCAAACGTCCCTTAGTTGTTTGACAAGGTTCCTCACCTTACTAACATGTTTCATTCTGTGTGGCAGCTTTTCGTAGAGACACAACTCTTCTCTGTACATACAGATCTGGTCTTATCTTATTTCCAGAAGGATTAGCACAACCATGTAAGCTTGGTAATGCAATCAATGTATAATAGTTTTATAAACAAGCTCTTAAACTTATTGTTAAAACATTATATTATATAATATTATATAGATTTTGTTTTGATACTCCTATTAAATGGTTTGAACCCCACACCTGAAAAATTAGATGGAGGGTTGTAATGTACAGTACTTGGTTAAATTTGAAGTTGGTTGATGATGTCAGTTATGTAGAAATGGAAACTGGAAAGTGGGCCTTGTTTAGTGTGGTTAAAAAATGTACTATTAGGTAAGAAGCTTTGGAACTTTAATGAGAGACCACAAAATGAGTAGTGTAGTTGTCAGTAGAGTCATGAATCTGATTTTACTTTTAGCTGTGTGCTCATACAAATAATTGAGGTGAGCCTTCTCTGCTACCTAATGCTTTAGCAAGCTTTATAATAAAAAATTTTAGGAACCTGTTAGCATATAATATTTGATTTATATCCTAAGTATATATATATATCCTAAGTCTAGAATAGAAATAAGTGAACCATAGTGTCACAAGTTAGAGATTTACGGTTAAGGTAGTTATGAACGGTTGTGTTGGTTCACTCACACCGATTCACATAGTATAAATAGGCCAATATGTATCATTTGTAAATATATGAATCTTTCTTTGTTTATAGAACACTTAGTTTTCTCAAATATTCCCTCAAAACGATCCTGAGATCTCACAGAACCATACATCCCTTAATAAGGAATGATACACCCTAGCCCACATCACAAAACGATCCTGAGATCTCACAGAACCATACATCCCTTAATAAGGAATGATACACCCTAGCCCACATCATGCACCAATAGGAGGTTGCCACATACCCTAGAATGTGATGTCACACCCTCAGAATGTGATGTCACGTGGTGTATGCATCTTGAGATTCTGAGATATATACTATTATACTGAGATAACCAGAACAATAGTTATTCATTGGGTTGATTTGTTAGACCGGTGGGTGTGGTGCCGCTCCGGCAAAGAAGACGGACCGCCACCTGTTTTTTTTTTTAATTAATCTCGATTCCCAAGAATTTTGGCCCGGCTTAAACGGCAACCAAATGCCGTCCATGCCGCCCCACCACCCATGCCACCCCTGGGGGGTGGTGTAGGGAGGCCCGGCAAGTGGATGCCACCCCTATGCCGCCCCCCATACCCATTAGTCTTAGGTATTTGTGGCTAATTGTGTATCTAGTGAGTTTTTGTTTCTGTGGTACTTAATTTACTGTACTAGGTACAATCACTATATGGTTGTTGGTCATTGAATTTTGTGGTCCAAATAAGAAAACTAGAATAGGAAGTGTGTCAGGGTGAGATGATTATCATGAAGTACAGGTTTCATAGCATAATGTACAAGCTTTTGAAGTATGGTGTGTATAAGTTTTGGTATTAAGAAAATCACAAAAGTAAACGTTCTCTCGGTGTTTTACGCCTGGGTAGCCATGATAGAGAACGTTTACGCCAATCGCAATAAGATATGTGAATCTACTGTTGCATATTCACTTATGTCTTAACATACTAAAAGAGCATAGATGGTGGGGACTGGTGGCTAAATCCATACATGTTTTTCCTAATAGAGAGATGTTTATACCTTGTCAAAATAAGCTGGTACAAGCTAGTCAAGTGCTTAGTTCTGGTCCCTTTGGTAAATCATACAATAAATTCAAACTTTGTTATGATATCATGCTCTCGTATCTTGTTTAAATCGGTCGCTATGTTATTAAGCCTAAGGTGAGAACAACTTCCGTGCGTTTTCAACTTGAAAAAAAGGCTAGGTATCTAGTTGTAAACCTAAATGTGTAATTAGAACAAAGCTGGCTCTTTATATATAGCTGGCTTATGATAGAAACAAGTTATTATGTAATGCCATGTACCTTTTATATTCCCCAACAATGTATTTTACGATTTATCTGTGTTTAGTTATCAAGTCTTCATATTCAAATAGATTTACAGCATAACTTTGGTTATGGTCTATAAAGTCAATTGTATTGTTTTTAGTGGATTAACCGATCATTTCTTCATTCCTATTTAAACAATAATGTATATCAAATCCTAAAAAAAATATAAACGATTAGAAAAATGCATTTAGCATCAAATACACCATCGAAAGGTTAATAGACGACATTATATTTGAATATGATATAGAAAACATAATTGGCGTATAAAGTGAAGGTACATTGAACAAGATTAGAGCCTTCCATACGAGTAAAAGTAAATATACGATCAAGATTTCACAATACAATTAGGTGTATAAAGTTATGTTAAATGAATAACACTTATTTTCATAAGTTCCTGTGTTTATATATTTGGTACAAAGAAATAAAGCTTTGCTAGAAAGAAATAAAGCTGACAAGGAGTGGGGGTGTGGTAGTGATTGTGACAG
This sequence comes from Ambrosia artemisiifolia, assembly GCA_032199755.1. NCBI lineage: Eukaryota > Viridiplantae > Streptophyta > Magnoliopsida > Asterales > Asteraceae > Ambrosia > Ambrosia artemisiifolia. Next base: position 12,655,397 of record CM063515.1, on the reverse strand, counting down.
AGAGGGTGAAAGAAATATCACTTTAATCAATGATAGCAAGAGTTTCTTGATCTTTTTTTTTTCTCTCTTGGTTGCAGCAGAAAAAAAAAGTAGATGCTCTAGCTTCTGTTTCTGCATCTCTTTTATATCTTGTGATTTTGTTGTCTTTAAAAAAGAAAGTATATTAATTTGTTCAGTTGAACTATTATATTAAAATATATATATATAAGAATACAAAAAGAAATCTAAAAGGAACATCAAATTTTCCAACTTAAATATCATCAATATTACTGGTTAGACTTGAAATTTTAAACATTAATCTTCTAAGGAAACTTTAATATTCCAAGTTTTTAAAAATAATCATTGAAATGTAAATAAGCTTAGTTAATCATCACAATGTCTAATTAGTTTAGGCAATCATCTAAATAAATGATTTATTGAATTACTTCTAAGGAATTCCTTCTAAGCAGGACAATACATAACGATATATGATTAGTTTAATATTCTAGTATTGTCTTGTTATAAGTCGCACATAACGATATATTCTAGGACAATACATAACGATATATGATTAGTTTAATATTCTAGTATTGTCTTGTTATGAGTCGTACATAACGATATATTCTAGGACAATACATAACGATATATGATTAGTTTGGCGAGTCTAAAGAAAAAAACTAATAGTCCATGCTCTACCACTGACCCGTTCCGATTTTCAAAACCATGAAGCCAAGCATGGAAACATGTAGTGTCTCCTTAAAATACAACACCACACAATGGTTATAGCAAAGGTGAAACAAAACAAAACCCTTTTCTTTCTTAAAGAACCAAGTAGATGCAAGCTTACAGTACAAGGCTTCAAAGCATAAAGAAGTAAAGACTATGGACCAACTCTCCAATCAAATGGGACCAATGAGGGGTGGATGGAGTAACCCAAAACAAGAAAGGTCAAATTATTTACTGTCAAAAGAGATGAAAAGTAAAAGTAATAAAAGAGAGAAATGTACGATGCTTCTTCTCTGGGCACTTCTACTTTTTTTTGCTGTCACTCTCTGATCATGTACAGATTTTATATTTTTGGTAAATCTTTCGTGTACTGTTTTCTTTTTTTATTAACTTTATTTTAAATTTTTGGATGGATAACTTGCGCACTTAGACAGTGTGTTGTGGACACGCGAACGAGCCAACGCGAGTTACCAATGTGACTCTCAGGTAACCCGGTCACGCCAGGCTGTTGTGGCTAAGGGTGAGCACCGGCGCGATCACAACCTACAAATTCCTTTATTCGCGTCGTGAGCCGCCGTGAGCCTGCTCGCATTGGCTCGCTCGCGTCAGGTTAGCGTGGGGCTGTTGTGGCTGGGAATGAGTATGGGGCTGTTGTGGCTGCTCGCGCTTGGTCACTCGCATGTCCATAACACACAGCCTTATCTAGAAACATCCACCTCCGAAGAACATGGGCACTATTTAATACACAAGATAAGATTGGAATAATTTTTTTACTTGTTTTTAAGATTTTATATGATTTTAAAATCTCTTAGTTTGTTATTTATTGACCATGCCTGTTTTTTCTTCTCATTAGCCTTTTGGACGCATGCCTGGTTTTGTTTTATTGGGAAGTCACTAACTTTTATAATTTATAAAATGATTAATTTTGTCCGTTGCCGTTCAGGAAAAAAAATATTTTTCCCTTGGAAGAAAGATTTTATTTATTGTAATATTTATTGTAATAAACATTCAAACACATTACACCTAGAGGTGGCAAAAAAACCGGTTTGGGAACCAAACCCGATCCGACTTGGTATGAAAACCGGTTTCACCCTAAAACGGTCCCAAACCCATTGAACCCGCCGGTTTGAGAACCGGTTTCACCTTCTGGCATGCCAACCCAACACAAACCGGTTTGTTAGCCAACTTGGTTCGCAAACCGAACCGGTCAAAACTCGTTTCAAATCGAAAAAAATCTGGTTCATATACGTATAAATACACACACATACAATGGCACATACTAGTATTGAAATGCATTATTATTATTATTATTATTATTATTATTATTATTATTATTATTATTATTATTATTATTATTATTATTATTATTATTATTATTATTATTATTATTGATTTTTCTTTTTTGCTTTGAAAAACCAAAAAAAATAATTAACGAAATTTTATGTATTTTTTATTGTTGACTACAAAATGTGCGAAAAACACGAACTGGTTTGAAACCAAAATTGAAACTGAACTAAACCGGGTAAAAAACCGACGCTCAAATGGACCAAAGTGAACCAAAACTGACACCCTAACCGGTACCAAGCCAAACTGATTTGAAAACGAGCTAAAACTGATTTTTGGCCATCTCTGATTAGACCTATGTATTGGAATGGGAAGGAAAAATTCAAACCCGCTGAGAAAATAAAAAAGTTGAAACGTTTAGGATAAGAATAATAATGCATATAATATCTAAAGTATTTAAAATGTTAGGAAAAGCAAAACAAAATAAAATACATATGCGTACGTATTTTTTACAATTTTATTTATCAAAATGTGTAAAAAAAGTTAAATTAAAAAAACTAAAATTAACGAGCCGTCTCAACTGGGCTCGAGCTAGCTGGAACTTGGGCTGTAATGGTTTGTTCGTGTTCGTTTGTTAAGGAAATAACGTGTTCATGAACTGTTCATGAACACTTGCTAAACGAGATTTTTTGTTCGTGTTTGTTTGTTAAGGAAATAACGTGTTCACGAGATGAACAATTACCGAACGAAGTTTTATTCGTGTTCGCTTGTTAAGGAAATGAACGTGTTCGTGTTCATTTGTCTTTATTTTGTTAAATTTAGTTATCGGGCAAAAACGAACACAAAAAAAAACACCAATGAACGTAAGCGAACATAAACATGCATTAATGAACAAGACCGAGCACATACTAACACATATTAAATTCCAAAAATTTCATCACAAACATTGTCTAACTAAAATATACTAATCTAATTACCCAAATATACTTAACATAATCTTGATCACATAATGTCTCATAAAAACATAAAATTATTATATTAAACTTGAAATCTTCGTTTAATCCACCTATAATAACAGTTAATTAAAATAGTTAAAGTTATATTAATATTTGATACACTAAGATATATTAAATAATCTACCACTAGGAAATTTGAAGTACTTAAATTAAAAATAAAAAGTTAAAAACCATAATGAACTATCGAACACAAACAAACATAAAGGAACATGTTACCGAACGTTCACGAACATAAATGAACGAACTCGACTTCTGTTCATGTTTGTTTGTTTAACCAAACGAACATAATTTCTTTTTTGTGTTCGTTCATTTATTAAACAAACGAACACAAACAAACTTCCCGTCAAACATTTTACAAACTCTTCGCTGAACGTTTGGTTTGTTTACAGCCCAATCTGAAACCTTTTACGACTTGAGCTTGACTTTTCGGCTCAACTACAACCATTATGAATGAGTAAAAGACTTCCATAAAATTTTGACACATGTCTGATAACAAATAATTTAAAACATGTATATTTTAACAATTAATATGTTCAAGCCCATATTAATTTCTAAACAACAAAACAGTTGGTTCATTCTAGAAAAACAATTAAGCCCATTAAGAATCAAACTCATCTTAGCCTCAGTTCTAGATAGTTTCAAATTTTCTTCAAAAATACCTTATTACTTTATTGGATGTGTATTTACTAGGTTAATTATTAGATTATAAATTATTGATTAGTCGATTGCTTTCTTTGTTTTCCAGTTTTGACTCATTGTGTTTGCCTGTATTCATAGTAGAATTTTTTTTTTGTTTTGTTTTTTTTTGGGTCTACTTGAAATTGTTTTTATTGCATAATAATTGGTTATAGTTTTCCATAAAAAATGATTTCAGTGTGGATACTTATGTGAATTGGCTAGAAGATAGTACAAGTGAAACGCAATCGTATATATTTCTTGTATTGCTAATGTAGTGATATTTGTATTTATATTATGCAATCCATTAAAGGATTGTCATACTTCTGTTATGTGTTTCAATTTAATTTGGCTTTATCATTTTTACCATTTGACTCGATATAACCCGTGTATTGTTTTTATATGATGTAGTTGTTATATCATCATAACATGTTTGTTGATTACCCCCATACATTAAAACCAAAGGCTAAGTGCAATGCAGAAGGATCAAGCAAGCAATATGAGGATATGAAGCCACATGAGGTGGATTTCTAGGTTAAGGGGACGATATTGAAATAATTGCTCAAAGCTATCATGGAAGAAGTGTTCCCCAAAAGGAGTCAAGACCGCAACCATCTAACGACCTTACCGCTAATTTGTTAGTGATGAATGTTGTCGTTGATCATCTACTAGCAAGAGACAGTCAGTAGCGCAACCCCGCTCCTCCCCCAGCGCAGCCCCGCGCTGGTTACTAGTATGCATCCGTTTTTGCCATAAAATCTTCGTTAGAACTCCGTTTTCTTCGATTCTTGCGGCCACGTCTTCGTATTTCAGAGCTCTATAACATCATCATTTAATATATTCATTTAAAAACCACTTTGTTTCTCCAAAATTGCATCCAATCCGCTCCAGCTACCTGTAATCCAAATCAAACTCAAAGTAACCATGTTTTATGATATAATTCACTTAGAAACACATAATTAACTACATCTTAACATGGTAAAACACCCTCTCATCACATCCCCACACTTACCCTTTGCTTGCCCCCAAGCAAACCATCACAAAACACTACTCGCTTTGCTAACAAGCCCCTTCCAATTCCCTTACCGTTACTAATCTTCAAGGCCCCGAATCATACCCTTCCCATAGACTTACACAATCGAGATTGACAGACTGACAAGCAAGTGTTGCAGTTTTTAAAATCAAGACTTGCCTAACTAAACCTAACATGCCTATCATCATACACACATACTACACACCCCTCACAATGATCACTCCTCTCGGTTTATTTCTGGACTAGCTTGTAATGTGCTAGTATAAGTCGCTCAAAACCCAAGAATGTAACCCTGTTATCATAGGTTTGTATGACAATCACACCGAAGCTGTAACCTATGCACACATCGAAAGGTCTTACGGGTTTTGGGCTTAGGGTAAAGGTAGGAATAATTTGGCTAACAATTGGTTTAAACAAAGGTTTCAACACGAATAAATGACCATCCTTATTCACAATACACAATAACACACTAATCAAACAACTTTGGGCATATTTGACCCAAAAGACATACTTCTTTTTTTTCTTTTCTTTTCTTTTTTCATTTATCTATTTTTTTTTTCACGACTTAAACATAACTCCATCACTTGAACAAAACACAAACATAATGGATGTCATCAATTTATTACACAATGGTAAACGGGTCAATTTGGGTGATGTTATAGGTTTAATCAAATGAAAGGGTATAGGCTCAACATGGGCTACTAAGGGTAATTTTTGGATAAACGGGTCAACATAACACAATCACATGGTTTCAAACACAACAAAGGGATTCCTAATTTTCCTTTCTCATCCATGTGCATGTTTTGCCTACAACTTTAGCATGTATCAAATCACACAAATTCTGCAACAAGTAAACATTTGGCCTACTCTTAACCAATGAACATATATATCAATATCTATCAATCTAGCAGGCTCAAAATCTACAAAGTAGGGATATAGGTTGCCGACATGTAGCATATGCAATTCCTAAAAGCATGTTACCCCTAGTTAGGCATCTCTTTTTCAGTTTCTATAAAAATGCTTGTCAGAAAAACTCTCATGAAACTTAAAGGGATGACCATGATCAAGGGTCTCATGTTTCATACTCGGTAAAGGACTTGTTAGCAACTGAAAACGCGGCTTTTGTGCCTGATCAAGTGAAAAAGGTGACATCTTGCGGGATTTTTTTTTTCGTTCATATTTTTCTTTCAAAATTTCTCAAATTTTTCACACATGTGTAAGTGTTCCCCCCCCAACTATCCTAGGGCACCCATCCCCACACTTGGGATACATTGTCCCCAATGTATGGTTTTCAGTCCTTCACTACTCAACATGTTCAACCTCAATCACTACCTACCAGAGCTGACTAACACCCCCAAAGTAACAAAACAAACCATTCCCTTAACAAACAGATTTACACACCACCAACTTTCATAAACAATCAACAACAAAAGAAAAAGAAAGAGCACATGGACCTGATTCACTCCCCCATCAAACGTGCATCGACTCTGATGCGTATCGGATTGAACACTCCACCTATCATGTCCGCACAACTTCCCAACACTTGGCTGCTGCAATGGCTATGAAACAACGAAAACCCACAAAACAAATAAAAGAAAATAAAACAAAACACGTACCTCGGGCTGCCTCCCGAGAGCGCTAAGTTTATGAGTCTTCAGCCGGACTTCATACTTGCTATATTTCTCATGGTGGTCTTTGTGAACATTTACCCACCGAGTTCCCGATGTATGCTCGGTAGTTGACATTCCAAGTGGTTGTTTTATCCTTCTCATTCAGCTTGTCCGTCAAATCACCATGTGACAATCGAGATCCACATTTACCTACCGAATTCCCAATGTATGTTCGGTAGTTGACATGGCGAGACTTCACATTCCTTCTTAGCCTAGATACGTTTGTAGGATCACTAAAGGGCCTCTTCACAATTATTTGACCAAGGTCCTCCCAACTCACTTTCCTCTTCTTTCCTGTCGAACCACCATCCCTAACTTTTTCGGTTTTTATAATAAATATAGGAGGGTGGTTAGAATACGCAAGAGTTACCAGGTTCACTGGTTCTTTAGGAGGTGTGTGTGCACATTTTTCAGTCTTTAATGGTGTGTCTGCAAGTGGTTGTACACAAGATGTCATATACTTTTTGAGGTTTGTAACTTCCTCTTTTATGGCTTCTTCTATCACAACCGTGGGAATTTGAGTTATGTCTTTAACATGATTTAAACAACCAGCTTTGTGCTTTGCAAGTTCGATTCCCACTTCTTCTACACCATCATCCTCTGACACAACCTTGTCCTCATGTGGCTCTTCAACGACTGTGAGAATTGGCTTGGTATTGATCTCCACAACCTCTTTTCCAACTTCTTGGTTCGGAAAATCCATAGGCTCATCTACCACCTCATCATTAACCATACCCGGTTCTATTGGGAAATCTTCAGGAATCGGAGGATTTTGTGTGGTCTTGTTTTCTGTAGCCTTTAAATATGCAATTTCCTCCGCTAATTGGTTAACTTGCTTTACCAATTCCATATGAATCTTGTCCTGGATCTCGTAATCCTTCCGTACACTCCATAAGTGTATCTTTAAACGAAGCAACCGAGTCAACCAATTCTTCCACATGCTTTCTTTGATCTTTCTAATTTTCCTCATAATCAAAATGTGGACCTTGTTGATAGCCTTGATTATGCATTTCTCTTTGATAATTTCTTTGGTTCCCCTGCTGACGGTTCTGATATTGTAGCTTCCTTTGATTGAATAACCTCCTTTGATACACATCATTTGGCTGATAATAGCCGTAGGAGTTTGCTGAATGTGGCTGACGATATGAGGATGATAGGGGTGAGCCTCCATGATTTTTGAAACCAAATATGATTCGATCTTGTTGTTCCTTATACGCTTCAATCTTCCTACGGGCCACTGGACAATCATGAAACAAATGATACACGCTCCCACAACAATCACATGGGTCATCTTCTACCCACCTTATCATTGTGTCTTTTAATTTCGCTGTGCCTGCACAAACTAACACACCCAGTGTAATACTGAACAAAATAAAAAGAAATAAAATCAACTAAACTAAACTAGAAATATAAACTACTTTTTGTTTTTTTTTCGATTTTTATAAAAAAAAAAGTAAACAGTAAAAACTAAAAACTAAACTAAGCGCACCAATTCCCCGGCAACGGCGCCATTTTGATCGATGTCGTTGGGTCGGTCAAAAATAAGAAAATAGTAGTATATGGAAGTTGAGTCGTCTCCACAGGGAATTGGTGGAAAGTATAGTTTTGTAAATTAACTAATAAAATTAAAACCTAATTGTTTTGTTGTTTGCTTTGAAATTTAAGAAAACCGATTTGAAAAGTTGTGAACAATAATAATAAAGAAGTAACCCCCTCCGAGTTTCCGGTTCAATGATTCACCCAAACATGGTTAAATGATAGGATACCACATAGACATGGCTTTGTTAAACGGTTTCAACTCAAGTGATAATCAAACACAAGTTTTTAATAATAACCTGTACAATTCAATTACCAACCCACAAGTATCAATTACCCTCCCAATTATCAAACTGCTCACGATGCAAGAAAACCAAATGCGAATGATAAAAAGATAAGCAATTGCAACACAAATGAATTATTTAAATGATTTAAACCACAAATATTCTTCAAACAAGTGAAAAACAATCCCAAGTACCAAATCAAACAAGTTAAAGGGTTTCACAAACGAACCATACACCCAGAGGTGGTTACAAAAATGTTTAGCCGCTCATCTTCATCATAGGATCTTCAATGGATGATTGGAATGATGATTGCATGAAAAGATTGATTGGATTGAGGTTTGGGATGATGAAAAGTGTGTTTGGGAGGTGAAAAACGGCTAGGGTTCAGAGATTTTTCGCTTTGGGGTTGAAGTTATCTTTAAATATGGTAAAAATCCTTCAAATTCGTAACTTTTCCGACCCCCGGCGCAGCCCTGCGCCCCACCAAGCGCAGCCCTGCTCTGGGACCAAAAACTTGCTAACCCGCTCTAATTTTAGCGCATCCCGGCGCTGATTATTGGAGTCTGGCGCAACCCCGCTCCTCCCCCAGCGCAGCCCCGCGCTGGTTACTGGTATGCATCCGTTTTTGCCATAAAATCTTCGTTAGAACTCCGTTTTATTCGATTCTTGCGGCCACGTCTTCGTATTTCAGAGCTCTATAACATCATCATTTAATATATTCATTTAAAAACCACTTTGTTTCTCCAAAATTGCATCCAATCCGCTCCAGCTACCTGTAATCCAAATCAAACTCAAAGTAACCATGTTTTATGATATAATTCACTTAGAAACACATAATTAACTACATCTTAACATGATAATTTAATATCAAATAAATTATCAAAAGTGTAAAGTTTAACATCTACAATTAGGAATAACTTTTAAATAACTTTGCAAACGATGGATCATATGTTGTCAGTGTTATTCGATCCAAACTCAAATAAGATGCTAGACTACAAGCCAACGTTGAAAGGTTCGTGACAGTGAAATACGACAAGCGTTTCCAAACACAATATGATTTCGATAAAGAGACCTCGATGATAAACAATAAAAGGAAGATTTGGATAAACACTTTACAGAGATAAGCAAGAAGAAACATTTGTATAGAGACATAATAATAAACCTTATCAATGTTAAGTTAAACATATTTAATACAAAACTGCCAGGAATATATTATTTGAGACTACCCGGAGAGGGGGGGGGGGGCGAGGGTGATGAAACGCCATGTGGCACTTTTGGGTCCCACGTAAAGGGGGAGAAAATTGTGGAGAGTGAAAGATGGGAAGAGGGGGTGAAAGGAATAAATTATTATTATTATTATGTGAGTTAGGTTAAAAAAAAATTGGACCAATAAGATTTTGTCAAAAATGCCCCACGCCGGTGACCTCTTCCACGTCAAGGGACTTCCCCCCCCCCCCTCCCCGCCCACTCCTGATAGTCTAAACAAGGTTTGCACTAAAACAGACAAAATATTTTTTTTTTTATAAATTTCAATATAGATACAAATTCAAAGTTTAATTATATAACTAGTTTAAGCCCCCGCATGTTGCGGCAAGGGGTGTAAAACCTTGCCAAGTAGCATCAATGTCATACCACCTACAGATACTGTAGACACCAAAAAAGATCGTATAAAAAGAACAAAAAGAAAATAAACAAACATACTTGCAAAGCATGATGTACAGGACTCAATATACAAGTAGTTTTCAAACCCAAAAGTGGATTATGGATACACACTTACAAACCATGATATACAAGACTCAATATATAATAAATGTCCCGGAATCAATGTTTTAAAAACCGGTTTTTTAACCATACCGGATTGGACTCAGAAATGGTTCAACCGGTTGAACCGGGTTGTATCGGGCGGTTCAACCGGATTGACTACTTAAACCTATAATTCTATAAATACAACTTCAATTAAAAAAGTAATCTAATAGTACACGATTTCATAATAAAAGATAATTCAAAAGTGAATCCATTATAAAAAAATAATCCAAAATTACCCACACAAAGTTTTTTTATATGAAAGGGAATAGTAGGTTTATGTTATTCAAGTGTTAAATACATCAAGTTTATGATTACTTAAAAGATAAAATTTATAATCATCGTCATCCTAATCAACAAAAGTACAACCATATTCGTTTTCTACAATCTTTAATAAGAAGTTTTAGTTACCAATAATCAAAATATAATAAAATTACATAAGATAAGTAACATATATATAAGTCACTTTGTGTTTAAGAAACCGGTTCATGCTCTTTCTCACAACACATGTTATTTATACCTTCACTACGGGTCGATAAAGTCCAAAGTTTAACCTTGTGCCGATACCGGTATAGCGGTATAAACCGGTATACCGGAATTTACCGGCGGTTCAAATCCTATACCGTTTTCCCAAAATACCGTACTAATTCGTGCCGGCGAAGCCACCGGTAAGCGGTATAACCGGTTCAACCGGCCGGTATAAACCGGTTTTTAAAACATTGCCCGGAATCAAATTTCTTTTAGAAAACTCATAAAAACATAAGTTACAACCCCCTATTGCAAAAACAAAAGTTGGAAACTAATACTAAGAAAATTACGGGTATGCAAAATTAATCATAACAAAAAAAACTGAATCCCGAACCGTCTTCGTAATTGCAAAAACGAACTGAAATCTTCTTTGGTTATACGGTTTGGTTTTTAACCGTTTTTTAATTGCGTATTTTGTTTAATAAGTGGTTTCACATATCTTACTTATATGGATAACCAAATCAAATTCAATTAAATAAATCGAACAAATGAACAATCTATAATCTATAACAACTTATAATAAAAGAATTGAACTTTGATGATGTGACATTCAATGGAGACTTCAACTCCTCATTGAATGTGTCACGTGGCATCATGTAGGATTTTTTAATTTTTGAGTTTTTTTAATAAATCTATATATATTATAATTATTTTAGGAAAAGATAAGAATTTAGAAACAAAATTAAATTTTCTCTCTAATGTTTCCCCCCATAACTTTTAAACGTTAATATCTTTTATATACGAGATTTTTTAAAGAAAAAAATTACACCAAATTAACGAGCGTTTTATTATCTTTCCAACGAGTACCATAGTACTATATAAAAAACGGAGAAAAAAACAACTATTTTGTGGGGTTTTGTTTTCAAATATATTTACTCTACTAATAAATCACAAACGATAAACATAACTTCATAGGCAAAGATTTCTTTTTTTTATATTTGAATATGATAACTTATGGCAGAAAGTTGTTTAAAATAAATAATAATAATAATTATTATTATTCATTAATCATGTATTGGCAAATCATTAATTATGTTGTCATATTAGATATTTTATTATGTTATATTAGATATTTCAACTCCGGGACACTCCCGGGATAAAAGCTAGTAACCAATATAATCAAATCACTTGAACCATATAAATCAATTGGATTCGGTTCAGTTAGGCACATTTATAAATAGCCAAATAGGATCACTTCGGTTTTCGGTTAGACCAGAAAAAAAATCAAAAACACTTATAACTTGAACTGAATAATCCATATCCAAACCTATAAACACCCCATCAAAAATAACATACGTACAGAAGTACTTCAAAACCTTTATACTCTATTAAAAAGAGAGTATTCAAAACCTTTATACACACATATTATTATTCGTACGAGTATTTTCTAACAACTCCATATCGTATTCGTATTTGTATACATATACGTATATGGCAATTTTCTTTTATAAGTTTCCGTATGATGTTTGTCAGAGACAAGTGCTGCCTTAAAGGCAGCAGAAGTGTTGCAGCCATTATTCAGACCTCTGTCACAAACACACATAAACCAAACCAAACCTTGCATAAAATCTGAAACATAAACCATTAGTAATTTATTATTCATCACCTCTCCATCTTTTTCTCTCTTTCACAACCCCTCAAGATCAACCAAAACATTCTACTAGTAAAATTAATGGAAACTATGACTACTACTACTTCTCGGTTTCCATTCACATCAAGCCAATGGCAAGAGCTTGAACACCAAGCTCTTGTTTACAAATACATGATTTCTGGTATGCCCATACCCCCTGATCTCCTTTTCTCCATTCAAAGAAGCTTGGATTCTTCCACTAAACTCTTTTTGCATCACCACTCTCCTCTTCACTCAAGTAAGTTGTTCTCTTAGTCTTTTAACTTACTCCAATATGCGTCCCAGCTTATTCGTCTGCCTGTAATCCTGCCATAAAAGTTTACCTTTATTATAAGCAAATTAAATGCATTTTTATCAAAAAAAATTTAAAAAATAAATAATAATAATAATAATAATAAAACTTTTGATGAATTTCCATTGAGAACATTCACACCATAAAAACCTATTTATTTCCATGTCTCTATCCATAATCTTTATTTATTTTTATTACCTTTTCACTTTCTTTAACTTAAAAAAATTAAAAAAAAAAAAATAGAGGGAATCATGTTATAAGTTTCACAGAAATTGTTTCTTATTCTATGGATCTTAACTTAATCTAGTGGTAAATTATATTTAGAGAAGGTGAGGAAAAAAAAAGATCTTTCTAATTGTAAAAAAAAAAAAAAAAAAAAAAACAAAGAGTGAGAACATGGGCTAACCTCAAAGATTTTAAAGAAATATTAAAAGGGTATATGAATATTAATAGTTATGTTAAATCAACAGTTGGAAGAGACTATTTCCAAATGGGATTTGGAAGAAAGATAGATCCAGAACCAGGAAGGTGCAGAAGAACAGATGGAAAAAAATGGAGGTGTTCAAAAGAGGTTTATCCTGATTCAAAATACTGTGAAAGGCACATGCACAGAGGCAGAAATCGTTCAAGAAAGCCTGTGGAACAAAACATGTCAACAACAACAACACCATTAACAATCAGCACTAATAAATCCTCTAACTACCCTTCTTCACAAAGTTGTTTCATATATCCAGCTGCCTCGTCATCTAGATCTTCTGGTAATGTTATGTCTTCTCAAGATCGGTTTTTGCTGGAATCTAGCAGCAGTTACTTGCATTCAGAAAAAGATCACAGGTTTGTTCGTGTCATTAATACTTTAAGCATTAAATAAATGAGAATCACTTGTCATGATTGATTGTACACATGCAGAAGCAGCTGACACCCACATGCTAATGTCCAGTGTCTGTGTCATATAAATGATTCTTTATCTGAAAATGTATCAGCTGCTTATGCTTTTGACTTGTACTTAGTCCTTGCTCATTGGTTACTTACTATTTCAAGATGCAAAACTTAACCTTATTAACACTGGCATTTTACTCACTTTAGGATGGATTTGGAACTTATTTAGTGACAAAATCAACAAAATAAGTACTGTATCATCTTTATTCTGTTAAAAAAAGTATCATCTTTATTAATATAATAATAATAATTAAACAAAAATACACATTTTTTCTTTAAATGTTTATATTTTGAAAGCCTCTTGCTCATAAATACTTATTTTAATTAATGTTTTTTTCTAGGTGTTATACACTCACAAGATATATTTAGAGTATGCATCTCAGTATTTAGAGAACTAGGGTAGGTTGTAAACTTTTATCTCTTTGTGAGAGATGCAGATAGATATGACAAAAGATAAAAAAAAACTCTATTAGAACGTATAATGTAATCATTTAACACGTTATATGTCTCGTGTATTGCATAGGTTGAATAAACATGGGTATCACACTGATTGAATAAATACAATGTAATTTAACACATATAGTCGTCACGATATTTGTTTAAAATTGAATTTTGGTGTACCATATACTTTGGCTAGAAACTTATGTATTACACGGGGTTGGATCAATAAATACTGAATTCTTATTAATAAACGGAGAAATTAAAAGAAATAGATATTAAATAATACTCCAAGAGATGCGAGAAAATTATGATTTAATATTATTATTTGGTAGTAAAGATAAAGATAAATATTTTAAAAGCGGAAGAAAAAATTTGATGATGACATGAGACGTTAAAATTTTAAGAGTTTAAGTAATTATAACTTTTAAAACATATTGTTGACTTTTAAATCTACCCCTACGATTTTTAAATAGCATAACATGTTTATTCATTAATATCTTAAAAATATTGCACCATAAAAACAAATATTTAATTATCTTTCATTCAAATATGGTATTGCTATAATATTATTTTTATATTTTAAATTATTATGTTAAATGATTACCTATGTCTGTGTTCCTCCCCGCATCGAGTGAGCACCCCTCTAATATGTGTGTGTTAAATAGTTGTAGTACTTTTTTATTATTGTTAAAATATATTTTTTAAAGCTTCAGTCATACTTTTTAAATATGTTTGATTGTTTTAAATAGTACAAAATTTTAAAAAGATAGTTTTTTGTAAAATGTAATTTTGTTTTGGAAAACGAATGTACGAAAGTGGTGGCGATGTAGAAATGTAAGGATGTTTGTGAAAAGATGCAACATTGGAGAAAAAACGAGTGTTTTTGAAGAATGAGTTGAAATCTGATATGTCAGCTAGCGTGGCGCATTTATGGGTGCTTAGCATTGGGGATGCTCTTAGCCACGGCTCACACTTTTACCCATCAATGCCATACGCGAGTTGACTCTCGCGATGATCAAATATCATTTACTTACATTAAATTAAAAAGAATATTTGAGATATATGCATATGGCATAGTGGTTATGACTTTTGATTTCCAACTTATTGAAAAAACTCATTGCAATATATTCTAAAGTTGATTTTCCTCAATTTTCTTAGCTATGGGATGAAAGAGGATGTAGATGAACATCCATATCTTTCAGAAACTTGTGGTGGTGGCACCATGTCTGCTTCAGTGACTGATTCTTGGCACTTGGAACCATTGGCCATGAAAAACTCTTCACTGGCTCTATCCCAATCCAAACAGCGGTCTTTCGCCGATTATCAAAATCAAAATTACTCGTATCAGAACAGCCCAACACAAAAACAACAAAAGCCGAATCAGGGAGGCTGTTATGATCAATTAGCTCTGAAAATTGAAAGTAAAGATGAACCCGAAAAGGTAATGCATCATTTCTTTGATGAAGCGCCTCATGATGATCATATCAAAGATAAAGATTCTTCCACTACTCAACTCTCAATCTCCATCCCTGACTGCGCTCGCGACTTCTTCCTCGCCCATAATGGTTGGTAGTCTCAACCTTCTTATTTTATCTTTATTTTGAATTTCAAGAAGTAGTTTCTCACTTAGTTGTATTTATTTTTGTTGTTGCAGATAAATGAGGTTTTGATTTACTGGTATTTGGTTTGGCATGAGGTGATGATATGATTTGTGTAATTGGTATGTTTTTAGGGACTTGTGTTATAGATGTGTTTCTTCTGTAGCAGTATGTTTTAATCATTTAATGTGATTTCTCACATCTTTGTCGTTGATCTTGTGTTGATTAAATGGCTTCAAATGTTACTTTTCGATCCCTTTTTCTTGCAGCTGCAATCGTATTAATCTTTCAACACAATTAAATGTTAGCATTGTTTACAGGACCAGTCCAGATGTCGAACCGATCTCCTTATTGGTCCACTGGTCAGCCCGGATGTAAGAACCGGATGATGTCGTAAATATTATAAAAATAAATAGGGTAAAATAGAAAGACTTTAATCAATTTCCGGTTCAACCCCCAGTTTTCGATTCGACCTTCTGGTTCAACTCAAAGCGGTTATGATAGTATGAACCGGATCGGCCAGACCCCCAATTTCCGGTTCGACCAGCCGGTCCAGTCCGTTTTCAAAACACTGCATGTTAGTGAGGGTCACGACATACGACATGTTAGTGAGTCTTGAAATTTGGTTATTGTAAACATAGTTCGGTTAATTCAGTTTTTTTTTAACTGCAAAATAAACTTTATTCCACCAAAATTAGCAAAAAGCTAGATACAAGAACGCAAGACGCAACAAACACCTAACACCAAAAAAAAAAAAAAAAAAACTATATCTTCAATTGGGAAATCCAATTATATATACGTATAACCATAGTCCATACTTCTGTTCTTCTAAACCATAGAAGATCTCTAAACAATAGTTCAAGAACAAAATACTTAAAAGGGTAATTTAGGAGATATCGTATAACACGGTGTTCGGGCTTATATAAAATTGGGTGGGCTTATAAACCAAGAGCCCATTAGAGCTTCTCCTAGGTTCATTTCCATCTACAAAACTCACTATGATAGAACACTCTTTTAAGATTGTATTTGTGACACGTTAAACCACCCTACATACTCTCTCCACTATAGATACTGATTTATTACAAATGTTTGACTTAGAATACCACTAATGTGGTTTCGAAGTATTGGTTGTGGATGAAATGATAACTCATAGTCAAAATCGATTTTTTTTACCAAACCGGTTCGGGTTAAATCAAACCCTGTTCGTCCAATTTGGTCAAAATCGGTTTGTGTAGAAACTGGTTCGGGTTATAAACTAGCTTTAATTGGAATAAAATCGAATCTATTCAAATTGGTTCAGGACGGTTTGAAACTAGTTTGGGCCATAAACCGGTTTTAAAATATACATAGATATAATTTTGTGTCGGGTTGAAACCGGTTTGGGTGACGAGAGGGTGGAAGCCGTATATAAACTGACGGTTTGGGCCAGGTTGAAACCGGTATGGTAGTTCAAATTAGTCAGGTTAAAAACCGTTTGGAAATCCAAACCGGTTTTTTCCCCATCTTTAGTTTCCACCTGGATAATCGGGTAACCAAAGACACATTCTTGAGTTTCTTGTGACAAAGACAATCAATATTGATTGGTATGAGGGTTTTGAGTAGGACGTTTGAGTTGTAAGATTTGTAATTTGTTAGGATTTGAATATGGACCGAGGTAAGAAGTGGTAACAAAATATGTTAAATCGTTAACAGTCTTATAAAATAAGATATAAAATTCATAAACAAAATAATATACCCACCAACTCTCCACTTGAATACAACATTTTCTCGTCCTCCATGAACCACAAATGTCAAATAGACATGTTTGGTTCCTACATGAACTTATGTAACAGCAGCATCCAACACTTTGTTGAAATCACAAGTATTTTTTATGGATCCTTGCTCGGTTTTCTTCCCACCATAGTCTTGCATGCACCTCCCCAAATTTTTCTCGGCTGCACGCCAATTGTAACATCAGTTAGCCACTACTTAAAAACATGTAACATAGCATCATTAAAGAACCCGACCCCCTATCACTGGCTAAGAGTAGTGGCGGTTCAAGATTCTCAATCGCGTCACTCCCTATCATAACAAACTTATATTTTTTTTTAACTATTCATGTTTTTTGAATCAGAATGATCTATGCGAACCTGAATCTAACGCGTTTGAGTTCCCTTGAGCCGCCAGGAAGTGACTTAATAGTGATGTAGACTCCTGGCTCAACTTGTTCCACCCATTCATTCTCCATATCACTTACATTGCTGATTGATGGTTCTCCTGACCCATCAGCCGTAGCATCAATGGATGCTGTTTCTGTTTTATCTATGCTAACACTTGATTGTTTTGGAGTAACAGTGAGACCTGATGAGTCCTGGTTGGACTGAACCACTGTCGAGCTTTGGTGGTCAAGTGGATCCAAGGATGAGTATTCCATTCCTGATGGGCGGTTTAACGTTCGAGGTAGCCTTTCTTTACTTAAAGCTGGTGTTATGGGACTGTCTCTAATACATTCAAATTTCGAACTACTCTGTTACATCAGTAACTTAATTAACCTCAAAAGATCATTTCAAATAAATGTGATTTTAAATATAAGATTTTAGCTTAACACATAATAATTGTTTTTCCCACCTCATCTTCGGATTCTGGGGGCGTTGGAAGGGGAAAAGCTTGCCGGTTTAACCTTTGGACATTGTAAAGTTCCTTTACTTTGTCGTAATTCGCTTGCCACCATTTTTGAGCTTGCCACTTATTAAACATCTCTCGGCTAACGAAAAATAAAAATCATTAGTCTAGTAACTTTCTGGTACAACAAAAATAATGGTTTATATTTTTGAGTAAAATATGGGTAAACATGAGTTGTAAAGTTGTGTGTTTGTTATGTACCAAAGGACTAAGTGGTCTGCATGACACTACCATAAAGGGATACCTTCATCAATAAGGCTAGATTAGACCACAAGTCACTATCTCTATGGATTGTACTAAAATCCCAAAGCATAATAGATTTGTAGTTTAGGGCATATTGTAAGTGGATCATGTATTCCACTAACATAAAAAAAAAACAAAAAAAAAAGCCTACCCATTATTATTGATCTAAAGGGACAGTGCTTCTTTTTCTTTTAACAGAATTGAATATGTATTGATTTGGATCTAGAAGATCCATTGTGGACTGTTGGCAGGTTAATAATACACACACACATACATATATTGCGATTTCTTTAGATAAGTTTTACAAAAAAAAAGCAAGTAGATATAGCAAGATTGTTGAGAAAATGATACTAGTAAAGTAAAGGACAATCAATTGAATGTTATAGAAAAGCAAGAAATTAATCCATCATTTCATGATGAAAAAGGAAAATGTTGGTCAAAGTTCCACCCATGACCCATGGTAATTAAAAGACAAAAGCATAGGTGAAAAACCAGCTTGCCAAAATGTAATTTTGAAACCATCAATCAGAATCATTTAAATCATTTAATCCGAATCCGGGTCCACAAGATCGACATCAAAACCACATTATGAAAACTGATCTCTTGGTCGCGTATTGTTAAGTGGGACAATAACCATGTTTGATTTAATGTTGTGCCCCAGCTCATTGACACAGTTATGAAAATGGTACTATGTTTTATATCCTAGTTAGACTCGAAAGAAGCGAAAGTTTTAATCTGGCCCTTGAGACTTAAACTTCAAATTAGATCTCACTATTTTCTGGTTTACAAGTGGCAAGGCATGTTGTTCATTATTGTCAACCTGAGCATCACAAAGTGACAATGTAGGTAGGACAAAGTAATAAAAAAAAAGCTTGAGAACACACCATTCTCCTAACAACATTTTGGTGAAAAAGCACACCCAAAGAAAACAATTTAAAAAAAATGGGGCCCCTTAAAGAACGGAGTACTAATGAGAGCAATAAGTAACATTTTTTGGACTTTTTTCACATATATTATAGGTGGCCTTCTTCATCATGATGCTTGCAGTACGATTGGGACAGTTTTTAAGGTTATTTCCCATACACAGGAGACACATCCTGTTTGTATGAAGATATATATATGCTTGATTAAACAAGTATCCATAATTTAAATATTCTATAAAGTAATATTTTAATATTAATGAATATCACACTAGTGAAATAAAGAATTTTAGTTGGTATTGATAATATGTTATGCTAATGGGTACACCAACTAGACGTCTTTCCTTATATAGGAGATAATTAAACTATGATGACTCGGGACTATCCAGAAAGGGGTGGCGGCGCAGCTTGTTGCCCGCCTATCTACTGTCCTTATGTAAATTATCCTTTATTTTTAATGAAAAGTTTATTATTAATTAAAAAAAAATTAAAATTGCAAGAAACGCATAATTCACTTGACTCGGGACTGTTCAGCGCATAACCGTCATAATACCATATCGAAAGCAATGAATACATGTGTTTTTGCGGTTCTTTCAATTCCCTAGTTAAATTGGTTCAGAACAGCCCTCTTCTGTTACAATTGCAATTTTATTTTCCATGTTGTGGCCAATTTTTAAAGAAAATAGTGATTTGATGATTGTGTCACCAAACAAAGAAACATTCACTTGTGCATGTGAAATAACAATTCCAAAAGCAAAGAAACAAAATAGCAACTGGCAGAGGAAAATTGTAATTCAAGGCTCTTGAATCTCAAGTCTTTTCAGAACAGAAAGTAACAAAACTATAGTAATGCCAAAGAAAGTATAGCCTAACAACTATCTCCTTCATCAATAACTACAGACTAAATAGTTTACACTTGGACTTGGAGTTAAAGACTATATATTAGTTTATACGTACATAGGCGTGTATATGTACGTAGTATACAAAATTTATCTTTCATTTTTATTTGATACAAATTGTTTGATGATAAAAGAGTTGTATTCAAAGTAGATTCTATCTACTTTGTTATAAAACAGAATGATCCCGTTTATCTGCCTCCTACTTATAAAAAAGAACGGTTTTAATGAAAAGATATATCATGACCTATTAATATTATATCTACTTTGTATAAAAACACCACCACCATTAATCCTTAAAAAATACAAGTAGGTGTGTTTAGCTTTGACGTTCTTACATAAATTTTATAGTTAAAAGAGTGGTATTCAAAGTAGACTATTTTTCTTTAATATCATAGGTTATAAAGATTGCCAGTATCGTGACAAACCAAACTGATTTCTACACCAACGTCGCTATCACGTGTTATCAAAATCAATACCAATATTCGTTTTTGTAAACACGTGCCAATATCTTTTGGCTACTATACGAGATATTGTTGTATTGTTATATTGGTATCATACCAACACCATAACGAACCAAACTAATATGAAATCAACCAGGTATAATAATAAAAAAGAAATACCTGAACCGGATTCTTTTAAGATCGTTACCGCCACGTGGCAAAGACACAAAAGTAATAAGCACACCAGGTTCCACCTGAGCAACCCACTCTTTCGGTTCCTTCTCCTCTTCCAACACCACAGGCTCCGTTCTCCGACCACTTGCTGACGTACACAACACGTCACCTCCTCCCATTGATATCCCCTTTAATCTCGCCTCCATTTCCTTTCCCCAAACCCTACCGGAGCTCGAGTTTTTGCTCGCCGTCCGCCGGTACGACCACCGGAATCTCTCCGACACCGACGTCGATAACTCTGATTCAGCATCGTTGTTTTTCTGTATCTGCTGTTGTGACGTCATCATCGATGGTCCAGTACATGGATTGCATTTAATCGCTATATCCTTAATCTGTATATATAACACAAAATTGGTTAATAATATTATTAATTTCACACGTTAACTATTCATAACCGTTTGATACGTAAAATTCTGTAATCGATCAATGCGTTTAATATGTAAATTTATATATAATATATCAATCAGTGAAGTAAACAAGAAGGTAGCGATGTTTGAGGTCAATTACAGTACGTACCTGATTAGTAAGTGTTTTGATGGATTGTTTAGTAGCAGGAGTAGTGGTATTAACACGGTTTGATTCATGTGGTTCATCAGGCTGCTTCGAACGAGCAATGCATGTAAGCATATTAATTATGTGATGAACTGATTGATCAATTGATGTGTATATATATAGATATAGATATATATATTCAGAGAATTGGATTGATTGATGAAACGAGAGAGAAGAAGGGTTTGATAATAATGATCAAATGTTTGGTTATGTTGGTGCAGGTGTTGTTTACGGACAGCTTCCTTTTTATGAGATTCCTTGTTAATTAATGTTTGATTTCGTGATTAATAGATTTTCTATATATAAATACAGTATTTAGTTATTATTATTATTATTATTATTATTATTATTATTATTATTATTATTATTATTATTATTATTATTATTATTATTGGTGTTTCTTAATTGGGTTTATTTGTTAAGAGGAAAGATCCGGTACAAATAGTTTTTTTGGTAAGAACTGTGAGAATCAAAGGAGAATATTTTTTTTTAATTTTTTTTTTTAAATTTTTTTTCCCCATATTGTTAAACATGTATTATAGTATTGAAAACTAAAAAAAAAAAAAAAATTGGTGTAGAGTAATTACGTGTAGAGTAATTACATAATTACTCTAGTGTAAACTAATGTATTTACCTTAATGACGTAATTACACTAAAAAAAATTTTTTTTATTTTTTTTTTTGTATTATTCATCTAGAAAGAATGTTTAAGCACATGGGAAAAAAAAATTCTAAAAAAAAAAAATTTTTTTTTACCCTCTTTGATTCTTACAGTTCTTACAAAAAAACTATATGTATTTGATCTTTACTCTATTTGTTAAATATGTTATTTCTTATTTGTTTAAGTTTTCTATTTGAAAATATATATATTTCTTAATTGGGTTTATTTATTAAATTTAAAGAGTTTTATTTTTCTTTAAAGTTCATTAAATAGGCTATGATATATATATTTTTCATTAAACCCACGTTTAGTGACGGATATAGAAAAAAAAATCAGGACTAGTAAGGAGAAGAAGTTTTTTCGCTAATGGCTACCCGCCGACAAAGTTGAAGATACATCCGCTCCAACCCACTCACTGCATTGGATGGCAAGCTGCAAAACAAAACACGTTGATTTAAGTGACTATTCAACCCTAAGCAATGTTAAGAAATTACCGGGCTTATGTAGATATCCCCAAAGGCCATTCAAAATATATATGTAATCTTAGATGTTTAACTTTCGGACATAAACCTACTTCGATAGTTAAGGAATCACGTCCCAATCGATAATCAAACGGGCATAAAACTATGGCAAACTTTCACAAGTTTTATTGATGAATAAATGAACTCAAAATTTCATACAATCCATACCAAATAATATGGTATATATAGCTAACCTAACACGTTATACTATAACTATTATTTCTATTAACTAATTACATAATAATTATCTGACACCCTTCCTAACCAAACACGCATATGAATATAGACAATTATCCACTAATTAATTAATAATATTCAAAGACACGATAATTATGACTAATAATTTAAACCTCATCATGTTTAAACCATCTATAATATCCACTTCAAGTTTTCCTCCCAAGCCTATGCACGCCATGGTCGGATTAGAGTCAGAATTCCCAACAAGGAATGAAATAAAATGGTTTTCTCTTTTAAACAACCTATCGATGTCGTTATTAACATTTTTTCTGTTTTGGCGCTACCAAAGTCATATAGTTTATCTTTACGTATGCTTTCTGCTCTTAAAACATGTTAATATGTATGCAAAAAGAATTGTTATTTATTTTAGGCTAGGAAAGCCTGTGTAAACGTAGGATAGCACATATAAATAAATAAACTCTATTAGTAGCATTTCTTATTATATTTATATAATACAATTGACATGCATGATCAACCCAAAAATAGTAACATCACATTATCAGACACGTCATCCTAGATTATTAAACAACCTACCTTAGACGGTTTACTTTATGACAAACTGCCAACGCTTCACGTTATCAATTGCTAGCCCTTTACAACTCCGACCTTCTATACTTGTAACCATCATAATCAAATTCTATATAAGGCACTAGTGTTATTTTTTTCCTGAAAGGCAGGCACTAGCGTATTTACGTAACGATTCTAATCAAGTAGGTTCTTCTGTCACGCACAAGGTTGTAAAAATCCCGATTAATCACCGATTAATCGGTGATTAATCGCTAGTCCCCACTTTACTGATTAATTTTGGGCTAATCACTAAATTAATCGGTGGCGGTCCAGTGTTGTAAAAATCGCGATTAATCACCGATTAGTCTAACCAAATTAGTCCTTGTCGGACCTACAAAACTCAAAATTAGGTCAAAAATGAATTCGAACGGGTCAAATCTGGAGCAAATCGATCAAATCAAATAAGTTCTTAGCTCAAAATTGGATGACAATCCATGATTTAGAACCAAAATCGATGAAACTCCAAAAACCCTAGTTGCGTCTGATGGTTCCGTCAATGAAAGAAGGAATGGGAGGAAAAAACGGGGTATGGTGAACGATGAAGGTGATTATGATTATTTAAGATCAGGTATTTTAATATTTAACCCCTATCCATATTCACTAGTTTATATTTGGCCCCTAAACTTCAAAATTTATAGATATAAGGTATAAAATTAACATTATATATGTGTAAATTTGGAAAAATACATATATAAATCCAATCCGATTAATCCTGCTTAATCCCGATTAATCCCTAGTCGGTACCCCACCGGCCGACTAGCGCCTAGCGAGTTCTACAACCTTCACGCATGATGATATCATATTCTTTGCGCTTGATTAAATTTTCATCTTTTCTTAAATATTGCGAGTTAGTATCCTGACCCACCCTAACCGGATCTACAAATCTAACACGCCCGTGACCCGGCTCTCCACTTAACTATCTAGAAAAACGTCATATAAAAAGGTTCATATCGTTGACCTCTAGCAAGCCTACAAATAAAAACACGCAAACAATCCTTCTACAAAACCTTTGATTTTAATTCCATTTCGTTAATCTACTCAACCACCTTCACACGTGACTCTTCTTTTTTAATATAAACAATGGCGGATCATCTGCTTTGAATTGGGTTGGGCCAAAACTAATCACTGACCACCACCAAACTCACCCATATAACCCTACCAATCGACTTTGCATGCTATCTTTCCTAGTTTAGAAACACGATTATACAAGTGACATACTAAGCGAAGGTAGTGGATTCGGTTGTTAGTTCAGAGCAATATGTTTTTATTAAAGGATGTCAGATTCTTGATGATCCCTTGATTATGAATAAAGTTGTTGATTAAACAACATGTTTTAGGTGTGTTTTATTGTTGTTCATATTTATTACACATCCAAGCAATGTTTAGTTAATATGAACAACAATAAAACACACTAATAGGACCATAATCAACCATATTCTAGTAAAATGTCATGAATGTAGATTTATTTAATTAGAAAACCGTTTATACAATTTTGATAATGGACCAAAGCGTTACACTTTTTTTGAAGCATCACTTCACTAATTCTTTACCCACATTCAATGAGAGAGAGAGAGAGACAAAGAGAGAGAGAGAGAGAGAGAGAAATCATTGTTACCGTGCGTTAACTAAAACCAGAAAATGGTTCACGGATCCGCTATCAGCATCACCGGCGGCGGTGTTACCGTGCTGGTAGTGGGGTATCCGTGACTAATTCGGGGGCGCCCCGTTCCCCCTAAGTTCTTTAGTTTAAACGCAATTCTTTTAGAGAGATCTATGTTTTAAAGGTGAATTTATAATTCAAAGTCGGATCATGAAGAAAAATATTTTCTTAAATGGATCTTGTCAATAATATCATTAGTTTTAACCTGAATCCATTTTGGTCCCGTTTGATAACTACTATTTATTTTGTTAATTTTCTTTTTCCTTTTTTGAGTTTAATGTCTTAGAATGGATTCATTAAAATAATTCATAAACAATTTTGACAGTTTCGGCATCTTTGATTACTGTGGTGCTTACTTCTATGAAGTAACGAGATACCTATAGTTTGACACATAAACAATATCCTCATTTTTTTATAGATAGACTTGCATGTTCCATAATCAATATTGCATTTTTTGTTAACTTTGTAAGATTTAAATGTCTCATCACCTAAATACCTACAATGACTCAATGCGGTTTGAACCATTACTACTTGGTTTAGCGAAGTTCACTAATGTTACTGGCCTAAATAGTACTCATTAATCGTGTGGTGCGTATAATTTGTTTTAACAAATAACATAATTTCATAAAACCCATAACAAATTACAAGAGAATAGCAGGAAAACGGGCAACAAGCTGCGCCGCAATAAATAATTACCTCGTAGGAAAAAAAAATGTAACAGTTAAGTGTACGGATGTAATCAAGTTGGTTAAGAAACCATAAGAATATTCTACCACAGCCCAAATAAAGTGAAGGTTAAAATTTATGTACGAGTTCTTAATTTTACATATTTTGAAATCCTTCCTAAATAAGAATTATATCAACATTTTGTATATCATTTCCTATCATCTCCATCGATTTCCCTTTGTTTTGTGCATCTAATCTATCGCCAAATACAAAATCAGGCTGTATGCATTTCGGTTTTGTGAATGTGTTATGATGAGAAGATAACATGTCGATCGCGGAAGAAGATGCAGAAGAAAATTCATATGGCGGACGTTGATTTTCAAGGGTGAAGCAGAGGCTAAAAGATCGAACTAAGGTTTATTTGTTTCATCGTTAACCATTTTGTGCTTGTTATCGATCTAACACATTTTTTCCATAGAAAGTGGCTGAAACAAAAACGAAAACAAAGGAGATATTGTCCAAACAAGCTGTGTTGATCGCCAAACATGCTGAAGAACACGAAAGCTTCATCACCAAGGTATGTAGGGGCACGTTTTATACATAACCATGGTCGTATGAACAAAACTTAACCGTGTTATGTTTATGTATAGGTAACTCACTTTTTGGGTGTCTTTGCATATGGGGCATTTTGTTTCATCTTGGGTTCAAGTGAGTATGTATGTTATGGGATGAATTATATCAAACTTATAAATGATTTTTAATCACATGTTCGCTCATCTCTCATCGTTGTTCTCAGGGCCACAAGATGTTCGATACATATATGTTTTGTTCTATATCACCTTTGTACCACTTCGATGGGTTTATTATCGATACAAGAAGTGGCATTATTACCTTTTTGTATGTTCATCTCTATCATTCATCTTGTTTATTATACATACACGTCTAAATGTATATATAATTATTAATTAGTTGTATAATGCATGCTGGATTTCTGCTATTATGCCAATACCATCTTCTTGATCATGCTTTTGTTCTTCCCTAAAAATCAAAAGCTTTTCATGGTTACCTTCTCATTTGCAGAGGCAAGTAGATGTACATCTAACCCTTCGCACAACGGATTCAGTAAACTTATAAGCTACTTTTGCAGGGTCCGCTAGCATGGGCGTTGATTGTTTAGCGTTGTAGCTTGGTTTTTAGTTCTGTTGACAAACTTGTGAGTGTCCTTATACATCTGTTACCAGGTGAGTTGGATTCTTACTGTCCATTTCTCATCATATATGTAGATGATTGATAAGGAAAGAGTGTAACCTTCTGTGTTATTGAGTAATCTGCAGGCGTTGTCTTCTTCACGATTTGCTGGCGCGGTCCAGCCTTCTTTGAAGCCATGCATCCGGAAGGTACTCCAAGAGGATTTTCATGGCGTCACATAGAAAACACATCGTTCCTGTGCACATGGCTGTTCATGGTTCCTTTGATTGCGTATTTGCTTTGGCAGGTTCTTTATTTTCTGATAGTGAATGTCCTTCGTAGACAAAGGCTGTTAAAGGATCCTGAAGTCATGACTTCCTACAGGTTATATATATATATATATATATACATTGTACAACCCAACTTTAGCTTCAATGTTTGTGTTCTTATGTCTTGACACATTGATGGTGGTGGTGGTGTTGAAATACAGGGGACTGTCGAAAAAGGCACAAAAGGCAAACAACGTATGGTGGCGTTTAAGCGGGTGTCTTGGAGATCAAAACCGTATGCTTATGTATATTCTGCTACAAGCCATCTTCACAGTAGCAACAATGGCACTTACAGTACCGATCTTTATGTCATATGAGTTGCACCTTGTTTTCCAAATACTGAAAGTTTCTGCAGCTGTCTGGAATGGAGGACAGTTTTTGCTAGAAGTGATGCCGCGTCAAGTAGTTCTCAAGGAGAAGAAAAAACAAGAGCTTCTTCCACCTGTCATTAGTCTAGATGGCCAATCCTTGTCTCCCTAGTTAAGGAAAAAGGTTCTTACTTGTTAGTGAAGTATTTATCTGTTCTAAGATACAAAACATACATAAAAACATCAACATTTTTTAACAAATTCTTATTCTTATGCAAATATCACTTTTTTTATTTATGTTCAAATGTATGATATCATTCCTGTATGTGTTTACATACAAGCTTATGAAAGATGATCAACAAATGCTACAACCATGTCAAAATTACATGGTGCAAAAGTTCTGGATCAAGCTATATCATGAGTTTGGTAATTTTATTGGCAAGCTTTCAAAACCAGGGCTGCTTTTTATCTTACATAAAAGACATCGCAATAAATAGACAAATTTTATTGGTAAGCTTTCGACCATTCATATCTTCAAAATAAAAGAACAGTAAAATCTCAAGCAGAAGTTAAAAAGAAGAGATGCTATTCTGTTTTCAAATCACGATAAGATGGTCGGACTCGATAGCAGCAAATATCTAAGATACCCCTCAATGAAAACAATTAGATAAATCTTATAGACTCAAATCAATACAATGAGATATCCATTAATGAGATAACGGATGCAGTAATTCTAAACATAAAACCTTAAAAGAAAGCATCATATAATTTTCAGGATTTTAAGAAGTCGGTAATTGTAATGACTAATGAGACCACGAAATAGTGAAATGCTACCACTAAATGCGGACAATGAAGTTATATCTGATCACGTGCAGCTCAATAGCTACAACCTATAGAGAAAAGAACACGGGTATCTAGAACTAGATGGCAAAACAGGTGATAGGTTTGTAAAGACCTGCACATTATGCGTTAAGACTTTGTATATTGCACCTGATCTGGGAATGTCAGCTCCCTGAACATGTTCCTAGATCATTTTTATTTCCATAAATGAAGTGAAAAAAAGTGCATACCTCTGCACAAAAGTATGCAAAGACAAAACAAAAAAGCATCTGCACTTGAGATCCTTGTAAGTTGTCGGCAGGGATGATTCTTTTAGGGGCGGGGAGGGGCGGCCGAAACCCCCCCCCCCCTGAATTTTCGCTTAGAAGTTCCGATTACATATTATTCGTATAGAAATTTTTGGTATATAAGGTTTCGACCCCCCGAAACTAGTGACTTCCGACCCCCCGAAGTTTCAGGTCAAGATTCGCCACTGGTTGTCGGATGAGTCAAGCGAGAGTACTCCATAACTCACAAAAATCCTGCACAATATAAACAAATTTGAGCTTTGTATGAGATAAAGGCCAAGAATCGTGTAAAAACGGTAAATAAGTAAATAGAATAAAAGAAGCCAACATAGAATGAAATGGTAACGGCTTTACCTCATTGAGGAAGGATTACAGATTATATACTTTGGGATCTAATTTTTTAAATGCAGCACGAACAGAGATGAATCTCTTTCCCAGAAGTTTTTTGTACCTGATGATGAATAGAACTCGAAAGCATAGAAAATAAACATGAAAAAAAGATAAGATGAACACACACACACACCAGTACAGAACGGTGAACTTATTAATAAACTGATTTTATTGAGAACATAATTCGTATGTACAAGGGGTATTGTCCCGTGATCTTTAAATGCTACAACGATAAATCTTGTTTCCTAAGATATAGTGAGTAGAACAAACTAGCTTATGCTTAGAGAACAAAAAGATTTTTACAGACTAAGTCACTATATATTAAATATCACCAAAATCCGTACCATCGGAAACCGCCCACACAGGTATTGCTTAAACTCTTTCCGGGGTTGTGAAAAGGATCCGTAGCCCAATCACAGGGTGGAATTTCTTGACAACAGCGGTTATGTCTGAATCTGATCTGTAAGCGGTATAATGAACATGTCTATACAACAAAACACAATCAACTTCAGAGTTCAGACCATCATATTCAAATCTGATAAATCATCCATTGGAATCTCGAGTCCCATAAAGTCATCATCTTGTAATATTTCATCATCAATGTTCAACCATGAGCCTATATCCTCCCCTTGCTCACCAAGAACATCCATTTCAGGTAGTTGCAGGTGAGAAAAGTCAAGTGGTTCCTCAGTGTTCTCCAGTATATTGTAGTCGTCGTTCTCTTTGACCGTATTATTTTTAGTAGGGACTGAAGAAAAGGTTTTATTTTGATCTGATATCTTTCCAATTGGGCCATTAAAAGAAGTGGACAGTTGAGTTGTTTTCTGTTTCAGTTTCGTTTTATTCTTTCTTTCACCTTTAACATTACCAGAAGCAGGGCGCCCAACTTTTGGGCCTCCATTTCTGGATAAACCGTTCCCTTTACCCTCTCTATCCCTCTCACTTCTCTTTCCTTTTGCGCTATTTAACACTGTTGTTCCAATGCCTGAAGAAGTGCCAGCAACGACATCATCAAGATATAATTCTCTCTTTTTGACTCTGCTTGACCATATGTTATCATTTTTGCCAGTACTTTGCTCGGAGAAGTGGAATGCACCAGACGGATACATGTCATGGTTATTCAACGAAGGGCTTAGCTGTGTACCTACTTTATTGTAAAAGAGAACCAAAATCACCATATGCACAAATAAAAGAATATATGTCGCATATATGTGTGAATACTGTGTAATACCTGAAGCTCGTTCTATGGAAGTTCCATATATTTTACCAAATTCATTATCTGTTGCAGCATCCACTTGTGTGTCATTTAAGTGAGATGAGCCAGACCACAACATTTCTTTATATAAAGGCTCAGTGAAGCATCCTTTGCCTGTTGCTTCAAATTCGTGGCATCGGTCCAGTGTTCGTCTCACAAAACCTAAAGCAGCCTGTTTGGCAAATTTGCTACCAACACTTTTAGGTGCATGAGAACCCCCACAACTCTGATGAACATTTGAAAGACAAAAGAATAAGATCAATATCATGACTTTGGCATTTTTATAGAAATTCCCGTACAAAGAAAGGTGCAAAGTTGGTAAACTAGAATTAACACAATGCAGATTGTGAGCAGAGATGGTAATAAATGAACATTACCATGTACTTCTGATAAGCCATTGTAGCGAGCTTGTCGATACAAAGTTGTTCAAATTCCCTACAAACACACAGATGATCATATTAGAATTTCTATGAAGAGCAAAAGCCAGAAAGATCAAATTCACTTCGTGAGATTAAAAATACAAAAAAATAAATAAATAAATAAATAAAAATCCTCACTTCTCTTGCAGCTCCCTTGCTTCATTAGTGGACTCCAAAAGATTCTCAAGCAGGTTTTTCTTTCTGGAAACCTGTTAATCAAACAGATCATGAGAACAGGCTTTTATATTTAATGTGCAAAATTTTCCATGAAATAAAAAAAGAAACGACAAAACAGTACTATTCTTATTATAAACAGTGCTATATGTACTTGAAATGTAGCCATTGATCAAGCAATCAAAAAGAAGTTAGCGAAAATTTCCAAATTTTAAGTTGCGGTCAATTCTGCTACCTGTTGTTGGTGTTTTTCTTCAAGTCGGCGGATTTCTCCACTAATGCCTTCATTCTCATTACGTGGTAGATCAGGCTGGCCAAAAAGAAAGTGCTTGCATTGAAACTATTGCGCTCTTTTGGGCTTGAATAAAAAATCATTTTATCTAGGTAAAAATCAAATGAAAGTGAAGAAAAGAGAACACATACCAAAAGTTCTGGGTAGAGTCCAATACTATGAATCTCTACAAGAAGTCTTTCATTTATTGACATGTTACCATACTGGTAATCCGAAAAGGTTATGGTAGAAGTCATTGCTGGATCTGAAAGTAGACCATTAGAGGAATGATCAAAACTAGTTGCAATTGTCGAATCTGACATGGACATGATACGATGATCTGGAGGGCTGTGGATGGACTCGTTACAAGATCTCAGTGTAGAATTAATCGTATGACCACTGAAAGTACCACGTCCGCCAAGTTCATAATTCTTCAATGATTGATGATTGACGCCATTTGGCTCTACATCTGTTTCAAACTCAAATGAAGATCTATAAACATTAAACTTGTGGTCATTATTCCCACTATAAGGTAGCTCGTCCTTTTCTTCTTCTGAAATTAGAGCAGCAAGTAGTCTCTGACAAAGGGGAATTCCCTCTGGAGCCATGGTTCCTGTTGCAAAATGTTCAGGACTTGGTTCAATGCTTCTGTTTTCTGTTCCATTAGGAATTGTATCAGAACTATCATTGTCTTGATGAACTGGGCTTATTGTGTTAACATTGGAGTGAGTAATTCCCTGTATAAGAGTAAAAAAAGAAGAAAAAAAATTAAAAGTTGCAATTTACAACATCCACTGTTGTCTTTTCAACCCTGGAAAGAGCATATTATATCTTATACAGCCAAGGAAGAACCATCACCTGTTGCTTTATATAGGACATGTCCACATCAGATACGAAACCAAAAAGTGGTTCCATCTGCCTCCAAAATGGACTGGACAAAGCATGATCTGAAAACACCAATCCAGTAATTAGATTTACCAAAGTGATCCTACAAAAAATATATATAGATAAGAAGTGGTGATTTAGAACAGTACTAGGATTAAGAACCGCTTTAGCCACAGCCAGAAGCTCTTCTTGTCCATCATCAGAGCCAACTAACAGAAATAAAAAAAAAACAAATTTCAGAAATCTATGATTGTACAAACTTCTTTTGTTTCCATGAGATTGCATTTTCCCTGCAACCCAATGGGTGTATGTTCAAGAAATCTTCATCTAAAAAGTCAGCATTTCATATACCTGGAAAATCTTCGGCAGCACTGAATGTGGTATGCTTTTGGCGAGTATAAGCTTTGCGGTCAGAGAGTTTCCTAGTGGGAGGCCTACCTAACTTGCTGTCAAATTACCAAGCAATACAAACTTCAATGACAAACACCAACTAAA
The DNA here is from genome assembly GCA_032199755.1 of Ambrosia artemisiifolia. Classification (NCBI taxonomy): domain Eukaryota; kingdom Viridiplantae; phylum Streptophyta; class Magnoliopsida; order Asterales; family Asteraceae; genus Ambrosia; species Ambrosia artemisiifolia. The sequence goes on along the minus strand of CM063515.1, from coordinate 12,622,862 downwards.
AAGAACTTATTTTATCTTGAAATAGAGAGAAGAAACAACCTTTCAGACTTATCAACATTTAGTCTAGCAGTTCTAAGTTGTTTAGCAGTTCTAACATTGCGAATCTTCTCCACTGCCGGTGTAGTACCTCGTCCAGAACCAAAACCCCGCCCAGTTCTACCTGCTCTACGAATTCCATCACCAACAGCTTCCCCATTCACCATCTTATTCTTTCTAGCTGGGGGAAACAAAGTTGACATCTTTTGAACATTCTGTTCACCTTTCTCTTCTACTTCATCAGACTTCTTTCCCTTGTCTCTAGATCTGATTTCAGCAGCCCCAGATTCCTCACTTTCAGATATTGTAGATGACGGCAAATGATCGCTTCTTGACTTGAACTGCTGAGGAGAATTTGCAGGAAACCATTTGGACAAGCCTGGCCCACTTTCACTACCAGTAACATCACTGGTATTATCCAAACCAGGGACTTCATCACTGCTAGATAAGATAGGGACAAGGTTGGTTCTCCTTGCTGTGCGTGATATCTTCTGGGGCCTACGTTCAGCCCACTGTGCTACGGGTGGAGATGGGGATCGTGTTGAGGGTGTACGTTTACGGTTACTAGACCCAAATGATCCAGGGTTCTTGTTTGTTCCATGAACCAGGTCCCAATCGCTTGAAGCAGTTGCTCGTTGAACCACCGTTGATAATTTAGGCACCACATTTGACCCTGATCTTGGACCTCGAGCCGTCCCGTGCAGTTTTGTGCTAGAAGTAGGACTACCAGATATAAACTCTTCTCGTACATTGGACCTGGTTACCATGATGAGACTATTATGAGTACATGACAACAGAAATGAGCATTTAAACATGAATGCAAACAGAACCCAAATTTAATAGATAACCAAGACATTAACATTGCAGTATGATCTCATACTTGTTAACTGATCTGAGATTTGTCCTTTCTTTTTCAGAACTAGTACTTCTATCTCTTTTATCATGAAGAAGGGATGTAGTCTCCTGCTCAGGCTTTGGGATGGAAGACCGCATGCCCACACTTGCCTGCTGAGCTGGACCATCAGTTTTTCCACCTCCAAGCATTCCGTTAGCAGCTCCTGGCCTACATCAAAGTTGACCATAAGCACAAAGACTGGACACAATTGATGTATGACTTGAAGATATGAGATTTATACCTTAGCCCATGGTTATCATTTAACCGTGACATGGCATCAGGGGGATGCCTTGGATGCATTCCTTGTTTGGGTTCTCTGTATCCATCGATAGCTTTTGTTGACATTGAGCTTGGACTTGGGGTAGTATCAGCTTTTATTCCAGTACGTTTCTTCTTCATTTTTGCCTTTTCCCAACCATCAGCTACAATCGGCAATGATCGATCCTCACCCTGAGAAGCGTTATTATTTGAAAATCTTAACGTTTCTTTATCCCTTTCCATATTCCCAGATGATCTAGCAGGAGTGTTTGGACGCACCTCAACCTGTTTTAGTAAATTTCCCAAATGAGTTCAAAACAAAGTAAAACTGGCAAATTCACCAACATTATACAAACCCTTTGATCAACCATTGAAGTTCTGGTTCGTTTGTTAGGAATGACACTTTTACCCCTTTCTTCAACTTTCTGCTGCTCGAAGTCAAAAGTATGCGTGAGGGAATGACTTTGGGTACCCATCTTACCAACACCTGCCCCCATAGGTGTACGATTCAAGAGTAAACCACTTGAACGGTCACCAGGTAAAACATCTGGCCTTGATCTCTTCCTCGAAGGAATACTTGGGAAGCACTTGTTGATCACTGATAACGTCTCACTGAAAGCCTTCACCCGTTCCCTAAATACATTATAAAAAAATTACATCAACTGTAATCTTTGACCCTACAAAGAAAGATAAAGAAAATATACCTGGCTTTAATGGTGGATTCACGCAGACCAGCCTTAAATCTCTTGAGATCCTCAGGGGAGAAATTAGGCAGTCTTCCTTTCAACGAACCAGATGGTGACTCATCTGGTGAACCAAGAACAGCACTTGCAAGTCGTTTAAAATCCCCATGTCGGTGGAACTTATGTTCAGCCGCCATTGACTTTGGGTCAAACCGCAAGCATTGAAAAAAATTGGTCACGTCTACTTGTGTTGCAGTTGAGGTACTTCTAGACATGCTTGGAAGAGATGATAATATTGGATTTTCCATGTTGTCATGGAAACTGGATGATCTATCCAGCGAAGCAGCTGTGTAGGACCCACGTGAAGAATTGTACAACGGCCTATCTGAGCTAACAGATGACAGGTCGAACTTACCAGATGATGCCATTGCATCAGTTCATAAACAGTCTCTGTGTTACAAGACTCGTAAACACAGCTGTGCAAGACAAGACTATCGTGTCACAGCACATGGAAGTGAAGCCCGATTTTCCCAATGGCAAAAAAAGAAGTAAACCTAAGAATTGAAAAAACGGTACAAGCCTCAGATTTGCATTAAAGTAATTTACTTTCAGATTCGGTTCTCATTGAAATAATTCAAAGGCTTTATAGTGAACCAGTTTAAGATTCAGTTCTTGCAATTGGCACACCATGCACCAAAACGTTACACACACTATAAACCTGTAAGTAAGAAATAGCCTATACTTACTTATCTGTATGCCAAATCTACGTTCATTTAAACAAAGATTCATAATCACAAGCGTAATCACACGATACTTATAAAACTGTCCATACATCAAAAATCACTGCACAAAATACCTCCCGTATCTTGATCAGTACTGAAAAGAATCAGACAATCTTGATAAATTTACGAATCTCGGTACAATATACACGTATCTCTCTCCAGCGTAATTTTTAGTTCAAACTCCAATGACAAGCTGATCACTATCTAGCATAATTAATGGCAATCCAAAATGTTAACTTTATATAAATACTTCCTAATCCTAATATCCTATATCCATCATCTTAAACATATAATATGATCAATATATTTCCAGTACATATTCCTCCTCAAACACACTAATTAAAACAATTAACTACATAACTGAATACAAACAAATACGAACAATACAATCTGTTAATATCTAATTCACCTAACTATTTACAAATTAAACACATGCAATATAAATTAACAGCTGTATAACCCTAATTACAACAAATCTCAACCAATTGAAACCCTAAACTAAACGATCAATTAATCAAACAAAAACAAGATCGAATACAAATTAAATACCTTAATCTGTAGCTTCAAATCACGTGTAGATATCGTTGTTTGAGGGTTTATACGAAGCTGATCGAGTTTTGGGGAATTTATGATTAGGTTAATTTTATGCAAATATGTTATTTAATTAATTTCTTTATTTTTGGAAGGTTTTATTAATAATAATAATAATAATAATGAAGATTGTGATGAATAATAATAATAACAATAATAATAATAAGATGTGTTGTTGAGTTTGGGGGTTAAGGTAATCAAAGGTTCAATCGAAGCCATGGAAGCCCAGTGTTATGATCGGAGATGCGTTGGATCGGAGGGAAATTACTGTTTTGCCCTTGGTTTGTGTCACACGAGGGGGTGCAACATGCGTTTTCATGATGGGTGTTTTTGGAATATCAAGATTGAAGTCGGCTTCAATTCAATAGCTGAAGCCTGTCTTTTTTCTTTTTTTCTTTCAATTTATTTATTTTTTTTTTCTTTAGGTGTTTAAATGTTTTTGCACCAAGTGTTACAAATAAATAGGGGTGAGCATATGAAAACCGATAACTGAAAAAACCAAAACCGAACCGAAATAACCGAATTAACAGACCGGTTACGGTAACATATGGCCAAAACCGAACCATTCGGTTACGGTTTTGGTTTTCCCTTATTCCGTAACCGAAATGACCGAAACCGAACCGATAGTTATATACTTAAATATTTTTTCATACATATATCCATGTATTTGGAACATATTTTCATATATTTCCGGTACATTTCATGTATCTTTCATATACATCTATGTACTTGAAATATATCTTTTATATAACTCATGTATTTTTCATGTATATCCATATAGTTGAAGCATTGTTTTATTTGTTTCCTCGGTATTTCATTATTTTACTTGCGTTTTCATATATATTTGTATTCTTGAAAAAGATCCAAACACTTTACTAACTATTTAAGTTTACAAGTTTTATGTTTGGATATTAACCGAACATAATCGAAACCAAACCGATAACCGACATCTTAACCGAATTAACCGAACCGACGTAACCGATTGGTTACGGTTATGGTTTTTTTCTAAAACCGAACTTCGGTTATCGGTTTCGGTTATATGTAAAAACCGAGCCGAACCGAACCGACATTTACTCACCCCTATAAATAAACGTGTGTTATGCAGGTTGAATAGATTAAAAATTAAATAGTTAGTAATAAAGATTTATAAGTTGTATTGGTACTTTAAGATAAGGTATGATTAAAATTTAATTGATAAGCATGATTCAAAGTAAACAAGTGTTTGGCGATCAACTATGAAAGACAAAAGGAGTGTGATGAATAATATCGTAATGTTAGGTAGTGTTGATTGAGAATAGGATTCAATAACTTTTTATTGAATTGTGAAACCAGAAACATTCAAACAATGATTATATGAATAGATTCATTGGAGCCATAGTTCAACCTCATTATTTGGAACACGTGTCCAGCCTTGTATGTATACAGACCTTTATCCTCGGTATTTGAAAGTGTGCATCAGACGCACTTGTTTGTGTAGATAGAAATATAGATAAAATTAGCGTACATGCACACACACGTGTAGAGAGAGAGAGAGATGGAATTATACACTTCATATTTAACATAACATTCTTCTTGCTAAGGTTATGTGAAGATAGTGCCTTGTTGATATACCTAATTGACATACATGTGTGGTATAGTCATTTTCTTACAAACACCCATAATGCAAGATACAATGAGGTTTTAAAGGTAAGTTGATTGTATTTATACCAGAGGTATTGATATAGTTATAGTGCGTTGATGCACGAGTGTGACGCTCCATATAAAGCTTGCATGTCATAAACCCATCTATATTAATATCACATGTCTCACCTGTGTGATTTTTAATATTTGGTCCTTGTTGTACGAGTTAATATAGCAACAACAATCTCTTAAAACAACAATCACAATAATGATAACAATGCAAAAAGTTAGGATAAACAAAATATCATGATTTTTGTGACTAAGTTTAAAAAAACAACGAATTTCAACTTAATTAATGTTTATATTAGGTACTCACTTATTTGTTTAGTTAATAATGTGACATGTTTTTTACTATCATTATAATACGTAGAATCCGTATTACATCGTTGGAATGTTTGTTGAATAAATTATGATGGTGAAACTATCGTATATACCAAATCAATCATAACCCAACTCAATATATGTGCACACAAGCCTATGTGTTAAACATAAACGAAATGAATAGTAGTTTTGTAAATCCTGTTCGTCCAATTATTGATATGTGGTGCATGTGTTGTTTAGTTATGTTTTACCACATGTTCTCTCAAAGAAGTTAAGTGTTCGTCCTTTAATCTGTCTCCTCTTTCTTTGACTTATTTTAACATAGAATAGAGGTTATCTACCATTTTTAAGAAAATTGTTAATTTGTAATATAATGCATAGTTTTATAAACCATTTTAACCTTAGGGGGCGTTTGGGATTGATTATTCAAAACAGATTATGCGTTTTGGAAAAGCAGAGGTGGAACTGCTTATAGATTATTACGTTTTGATAGCCTAAAAAACTGATTATCTGCGTTTTCAAAACGCAATCCAAGCACTAAAAACTGATTATGTGTGTTTTTAAAACGCAATAATCTAAAAATCAGATTTAAAACGCAATCCAAACACCCTCTTTAGCACTTACAAATTTAAAGTGCTCAAATTTAATACTCAAATATAATACTCAAATTTAAAGTAAAAAAAATGCAAAATAAGTATATAAAGTTCTCTAAAGGTCCTTCAACACGTTAAGGCAAACTCATATGTCATGCAATTAATTTTAAAGCAATTTTTCGTAAGTTCACAGTAATGAAAATTTGTGTTTCCTAAACACACATTGTTTGGTACAAAACAAAAAATGTTTACAACGAAGTTGTTATACAAGCACGATCAATGTACGAAACATTTTTAAGTCTCATTCTCTATACCTCTCTCTCTATATTTGATAGTGTAATATATATCGTATAAAGAGGCATTTGACTATCTCTGTGATTAATATTTGATAGTGTGATAATCTTTGATGAGTTAACATTTCAACTCTAAACGTCAATTTAAGATATCGATATCCAACCGTTCAACCACTGCTAGAAATAAGGCTAATGCAACTTTTTAGATGTAACATTTTTCAATTATGTGGCATTTGGCTATAATGCAACTTTGTTAAATATACAAGTTGCATTAAAAGATCAAATGCAATTTTTTTCATAAAAAAGTTGTAAAATTTTATTAAAATTGCAACTTTTCTTGAAAGGTTGCGAGTTTTAGTAATATTTGCAAGTTTTGTTAGTATGGTTGCAAATTTAGTGATGTTGTAGTACTATTAATATTCGTTGTCAACCATTCTTGTATATAAGTGGTGATTAGTATCAAAGTTAGTAATAAATTTATAGGTGATCACTGCTTTGATCATGAGAAGATAACTATATGTTATCACTATCTTGATCAATTGGAAGATAGAAAGGTGATCACTGTCTAAAATGACGAGACAATTCTTGATGATCCTATCCAAGTGTAACAAGGGAGGAGCGTAGTAAATAAAACTCTTGACGAGAACACTGCTTGATTAAAAAGATGATTTACACATGATGACATGTACTGATTTAGAGAGAAAATCAGTGTAGAAAAACTCTAAGCATGATCACTACTTTGATTAAAGAGAGAATTTGTACATGTTGACCTCTACCATTTTTGTGAGAAGACTAGTGAAGAAAAGCTCAAGGCGGGAGTCCATGAGTGGGTGTAAGACGAGCCCATTTAGATTCTTACAAATGTAAATGTGACGAATAAGAAAATGAAGTGAAGATTCGATACGATATGAATGGGTTCCCATGTATCATCATGTCCATTGATAAGATGATGTGGTAGACATAAAATATAAGACAACATACCAATACTTGTAAAAAAAACTAGCAACAGAAAATTATATTATTTGACCAAAATCGACTTCAAGGTCAACAAAATGGCCGTTCCAATATAGTGTTGTTTATCATCACTGTCGGTGGTTACAACCACACTCCTATCTTTATAAACAATTAAACATTGTCAACACCTATTGATCACCAAGCTAAAGCTCATCTAATAAATGAACTTTAGTTTAGACTCAATATCCTTTATTAAAAAAAAGCTTCACTATAGGTTTAGCTTGGGGTAGCATGCATGGGTGACTAATGACACTACTTTGTGTTAAACCATGATAACAATTTATTACATGTGTCATTATCGTGAAATATACATTATTACTCAAAATTTTGTCACAAATACAACAAACAAGTCTTTTTATACCATTGTCACATGATACTTGATACTATAATACATGTGCACCCCACACACAAATACCACAACAATACCTGGTTAATACACTAGGTCATAACTTTGTTAACGTCACAACTTTTTGTAGTAACATGAGAACACATAGATTACAATCATCTAAGTTTTGTAAACTTATGTTTTGGAAGATCCAAGCTTATGTAAACTAAAAATATATTTTTATAAAAAATATAAATCATCATTAGTGTTAAATATAAGTTACTGGGTTAAACCCCCATGTATTACAAAGGTTGAATATGTATAATATTATATACTAAATAATTAAAAAAAGCTATATCTTTATACAAACCCGTATATTGCATTGGTTAAATAAACTCATGTATTACACTGGTTGAATAAATATAATATAACCGTTTAACACATACAATTGTAAAAAATGAATGTTGATGTATTATTTATTTAGTATAACATTTTGTTTTGTTTTTAATTTATTGTTAGGTTAGAAACATGTGAATACCACGAAGTTGGACAATTGAAATATTAATTGTTATTAATAAGCGGAAATAAAAAATTATTAAAAATAAATCTTAAATAAATAAGAAATAATTGTCAAAATTATAATTTAATGTTATTATGTAATAGAAGAGAGAAACAAAAAAATATATGATTTAATAGAAGATAGACAAAAAAATTGTGATTTACCAGGAGATAAAAATGGAGAAAATTTAAAAAGGATGAGAACGAATATATTGGTGACACGTGACATTTTTTTGGACTAATTTATTATAATAGGGATAATAGTCAGGAGTGTGAACTTCGACACAACCCGAAAACACGATATGAACTTAACACGAAATATGCGGGTTTAGGTTTAGCCTAAACGAGTTCCGGTCAACCCAAACGGGCGGATGGGTTGACCCGTTTAACCTATTTACATTATACTTTAATTATTTTTTGTTGGTATTTATGTCATAGTCATAGTTATAACTTAAAAAAAAACTGACATAAGATCTAACAATAAAAACTTAAGTTTTTTATTAATTTGTAATTTTATTGTAAAATTATAATTTTAAAATAATATCACATCCCAAAAAATAATAAAATAAAGAAAATTCGGGTTAAACAGATCATGTTACAATCAACCCGTGAATTTTCAGATCGTGTTTGTGTAAAATTTCCGGTTCTGATCGGGTTAGACCCATCAACCTTGCGAACACGACCCGATTAGAAAAAAAAAAGTGAATTGATAATAAAGGCATAAGGGTAGAATGGTCAAAGAAGAAAAAGAAGAGGGAAATAGGGTTCATCCTCCACTTGGATCTCCATCTCGCAAAACATCTTCTTCTTCCTCAACTCCACGGCGTCTATCCGAGGAGTTTGAGAAAACCCTAATTAATCAATCAATCACACTCTTCGCACATCGTCTCTTCAACACAACAACCAGGTATTATTATTATTATTAACCTTTCTAAATCTTTGTTATTCCACCTTCTTTTGCTTTTATCTATTCTATCTTTTTTTTAAAATTTTCCCCCTTCATAAGCTAATAAAGTTTCTGTCTTTTCCTTTCTTTCTGCAATCTTGGTAGAATTTTTTTTTATTTTGATTTTATTATTATTTTTATTATTTTAATACGAATATGGAGGAAAGGAGGAACATTTAAGCTGTTGAGTCGGAATGATTTAAGGAGATAGCTATGTGCTAGGGTTTATAAATTAATGACAATGTTTCTGCATTCATTCTTGCTAGGAACACTTACAATGCTGTGTTTGCATTTTTTTATACGTTTATGCAAAGAACCAGTTGCAAATTCTAGCTATCTAATTACAACTTGTTTATGAATCAACAAAGAAGATAACTTTATGAGGAAATTACTAATAAGTAGTTCTCAGTGAATGGATTGTTTCGTACTGCCCGCTGGCGGACTGGCGGTTTAAAATTATCGTTACTACTATTTGGATGTTTTTGAAAAGTTTGTGAGTTTGTTCTACTCTGTATGCATTTCGAGAGGCGAATTGAGTAATTGAAATATTGAATCACTAGAAGGCTTTTTGGTTTTCATAGTACATGTATGTGTGTATGTAGATGCATTTGTATATGTTTGTTTCAAATTTGTTCTGGTTACTTTTTTTTTACTTTTCATCCTTGTACGGTGGTTTTTCTAACGGTGGCAGTCACTGTCTTTAAGTAATACTGGTTGCGTTGCTAGACAGAATTGTGTGCCCTGAATCTTGGTTGTGGAAATTGCAGTAAGTTTGACCCAGGTGATATTTTTTTATTAGAGGTAATATATGAAGTTACTATTTGAAAATGTAAGCCGCGTGCCCGCGTCTAATGCTGATTTAGTTTATGAATAGCTTGATTACTTTTAACCTTTTTTTGGCCTCTAGTCTTGAACACAAGGTTGAAGGTAGAACAAGGTTGGAGAGTTGACTATTAGTTGATCAATAAGAAACGATTAGGCTCTCTTGAAGTTGTAGGACTTGTGGCAATTTACTTACAATCCATTTAGTAGCTTGTATAAGTGTTTGACTATCATCTAAATGCCTAAAATATGCTTCAATATAGTTCAATGAATTATAAGAATGACAACAGGCAGGTTAGTAAGATAAGTTGAAAACTAAGGAGATGTTATGGGTCATTCGCAAATAAAAGGTAACATACTTGGGGAAAAAAATCGCAATCCATCTTTATCAGTCTGGGTGTTACTATGTTAGTGTTGGTAACAGTAGATATTTCAAGTGAAGCATGCATAATAATATATTTTGGGGTGATAATTTTACAAATATTGTAGCATTAATTTAGTGTAGGAAAACGTCTTACGTTGAATTGCTTAAGATAGTTGCTGTTATCTATTTGCAGTCATGGCAGGCGTAGCACCAGAAGGATCTCAATTTGATGCTCGACAATTTGACTCCAAAATGAACGAGCTGTAAGTTCTCAGGTTTTGTGTTATTCTTTGGAAAAATATTTTAGTGGCTGCCTGTTATTCAAGTGACCTGTCTTATTCAAGTTGAGTGCAGGCATGTAATGTTTAAAAATAATTTCTTTTTTGCCACTGATGCAGGCTGTCAGCTGACGGACAGGATTTCTTCACATCATATGATGAGGTTTATGATAGCTTTGATGCTATGGGTCTACAAGAGAATCTTCTGAGGGGCATATATGCATATGGTAGGACTGGTCATAACATTGCATAACTTGCCCATAAATATATAGATAAAAATTTGGTTTTGATACGTCTCAATGCAGGTTTTGAGAAGCCATCGGCAATTCAACAAAGGGGAATCGTCCCATTCACCAAAGGTCTTGATGTTATTCAACAAGCACAATCTGGGACTGGAAAAACCGCCACTTTTTGCTCAGGCATCCTCCAACAACTTGATTATGGTGTGGTCGAATGTCAGGCCTTGGTTTTAGCACCAACCCGTGAACTTGCACAACAGATTGAGAAAGTCATGCGGGCACTTGGCGACTACCTCGGTGTGAAGGTTCATGCTTGTGTGGGTGGGACCAGTGTCCGTGAGGACCAACGTATTCTCTCAGCCGGGGTCCACGGTGTTGTTGGTACACCCGGGCGTGTTTTCGACATGTTGCGCAGACAATCCCTTCGTTCTGATTACATCAAGATGTTTGTTCTTGATGAGGCTGATGAAATGCTTTCAAGGGGGTTTAAAGATCAGGTATCTATGTGGTCAAATTACTTTTTATCGGTAGTATTTAGCGTCTAACAAGTGTTTTTCTTTCTTGTTCCAGATCTATGATATCTTCCAGTTGTTGCCATCAAAGGTTCAGGTTGGAGTGTTTTCGGCAACAATGCCACCAGAAGCTCTGGAAATTACTAGAAAGTTTATGAACAAACCAGTCAGGATTCTCGTGAAGCGTGATGAACTCACTTTGGAAGGTATCAAACAGTTCTATGTGAATGTAGAGAAAGAAGACTGGAAGCTTGAAACACTTTGTGACCTTTACGAGACATTGGCAATCACACAAAGTGTTATCTTTGTTAACACACGTAGGAAGGTTGACTGGTTGACCGACAAGATGAGGAGCCGTGACCACACTGTGTCAGCCACACACGGTGACATGGACCAGAACACACGTGACATCATCATGCGGGAATTCCGTTCTGGTTCCTCCCGTGTCCTCATCACCACTGATTTGCTGGCACGTGGTATCGACGTTCAACAAGTTTCCCTTGTGATAAACTATGATCTTCCTACCCAACCGGAAAATTACCTTCACCGTATCGGGCGTAGTGGACGTTTTGGAAGAAAGGGTGTGGCAATTAACTTTGTGACGTTGGATGATGAGAAGATGCTTGCGGATATCCAGAAGTTCTACAATGTTGTTGTCGAGGAGCTGCCGTCCAACGTTGCTGACCTGATCTAATTTGATTCAGAAGAGTTGGGTTTTGAATTTGATTCTTGTTTGTTTTGTTTAAGTTATTGAAAGATCGGATCTTTTGGGAGTAGGATTTGAAATCATGTTTGTACCCGTAGCTCTGATATTCTGGACTAGTTTATTCATTTCCATTCCAACTTTCAGTATGCTTACAATTTTGATCGAAATCTGGGTTTGTTTTGAATTAAGTGTGTGCATTGTTACTTTCATGTGAGTTTTAAATATTTGCAAGAGTAACATTTGTTAAAAAAACTACTATTATGATTCGCTTTAGTACGCATTTCAGCTTAGAATTCAATGGAATCTCGTTTAGAGTTGAAGCTTTCACGCTCTGTTCCAGAGTTTCATTTAATTGGGGAAGAGAAAGGAATTAGAAGGAATCAATCTATACATTAATCGAGTGATGTTGCTAGATGAGGTAATAACTGATTTCACTTTCTTTTAAGTTTAACAGGCTCATGAACTTGCTGATGCGTTGCAGCTAACGTTTCCTAGCAGTATGACCCCTATGCTGCTTCCTGGTTTGACGTCCGTCGATGTCGATGCTTTAGAGAAAACTTCTGGCGCAGCGCATCAAACGCAAGAGGTTCTTCCGAGGTTCACAGTTTGGTGAATTTGGTCAGTGGCTAAATTTATAATAGGCATGGGTTCAACTAACACACTTTTCTTTATTGTGTCTATTTCTTCATCATACCAAAACATAATTTCAAGTGCTATTTTAGATTTATTAACAACATATCTACAGCACAAATTCGAATTACAACAAGTTTACCTAGTAAAATTGTTCTATGTGATATTTCATCCAAGATTGCGATACCGAGTATTCAAGGATCAAAGAGTTTGAATTGTCACACTGAGTTGCAAAATCAGAACTTGGGTTAATCAAATATTTGCAATCATAAATGATGTTTTTAGTAGCCAAAGTCGGTTGTAACAGTAACAAATGATAAAATAAAATATCAAAAAAAAAAAAAAACATTAAACTCATGTAAACATTTTTACTAGAAAGAGATGTATGTTGAAAGTCATAAAAGCTACAAATTTACATATTTCTGGGTCACCAACTATCACAATTACTATATGAAGGCCAGTTTCTTTGTTTAATGGAAAAAAGATTGCGCAATTTACAAGAGATTAACCAGCCCTTTCATCATCATCAAAATTTAGACTTTCCATTCCCTTGAGAGTGGTTTCATACTTGTTTGCATTCTGATTCGAGGATCCGTCTTGTGGTGTGCTTCTTGGTCTTGTCTCGGCGATGCGGGACCGACCAGCGGTGTCCACATGCCTCGTTGATCCACTTGCTCTCTACACAAGTCCATAACAATCGTATTTGCATATTAGTAGTGCATACCAAATGCATTTGCATTATACATATAAAGAAACAAGATTATGTTACTATAACTATATAACTAAAGTCTTGGTTTTAAAAAGCGCGAAGCGCACTAAAGCGACGAGATCCAAAACCGAGGCGCAAAGCGCAAAAGCGCAAAAGCGGTGGGATTTTCGTATGCAAAGCGCCAGACGATTATATATTTTTTTATATATGCTATAGGTTTTTAGCATCATTTACCCAAAATATAGATACAAATAAGGTTTATACATGATTTAACAACCCTTTTAGCTACGTATATAACAATTTTAAGCATAAAAACACCTCCCGTACGAAAAGCTCGCGCCCCAGGGGCTTTTTTTTGGCAAAAAATCGCGCTTTTCCTGCGCTTCTTGTACAAGGTGCGGCTAGGGTTACATAAGGCGCAGAGCCTGGCGCCTTAGTGCGCTTCGCGCTTAAGCGCGCTTTTAAAAACGTAGACTAAAGTACTAAACACCTTTTAATTCGGTACTTACCATGGCATCTGTGCTGAATGTTGCATCGTTAGCAACTGGATTCCGTTCCCTAGGTAATAAGTTGCCGGAATTTCTTCTACGAGCAGAAGGATCCAATGAAGATAAGCCTGTTTGTCTTCCACTTTCCTCGCCTACAATGGATAAAACAGTTAATAACCATCCCAGTATCTAAAAACTGTTGGTTATACGTACTAAATATAACGAAAAATCAAAGTAAAACTAGTGTAGAACTTTTACCATTTGGAACAGCAGAAGAACTCGGCCCAGCAGCTCCAGCACCCATACCCTAAGAGTTAGCATAATTAGATTTAATCTGTGATTCCAATTTCCAACACCAAGTGCACGAGTATGAAACTTACAAGACCACGGGTCGGAGGAGGAGCAATCTGTGATTGCTGATATTTCAAAATCGTCCAATCAAAAACGTAATCAAACTGAAACCCTGTAAAAACACGAATGAGTAAATATTTAAGAATTATACAAAATATAAAATCATAAACTTTTCATGATGTTATCAGCTAGTGAGCTAGAGGAGGTATGACTACAAACCTTCACGGATAAAGAGGTCACGGAATATTCTCTTCAGATAAGCATAATCGGGCTTGTCCTCAAACCGCAACGAACGGCAGTAATGGAAGTATGATGCAAACTCGGTTGGATAACCACGGCATAAGGCCTCAATTGATGTAGAAACTTTTTTCTCACTTATTTTCTCATATTTCTGTTTCTTATTTCCTGCTTTCAGCCCTTGCCAAGGAAGGCTGTTTGTATAACACAAACACCATTTGACTGATAAAAATACAAGCGGTTTGAGAACACGTAAAAAAGGAAACATGCATTACCTCCCTCTTAAGAAATACATGAGAACATATCCAAGAGATTCTAAATCATCCCTCCTGCTTTGTTCTACATGATCCAGCAAAAACAAATATATTATAAAAGTAAAAAAGACGTAGTCAATATCACAAGAGTCGCATAGAGGTATTTGCATGCATATGCAACAAGACATACCAATTCCAAGATGAGTATTCATGCTTGCGTATCTAGCAGTCCCTGTCAAGTTTTTATTGTCTCTGCAGAACCAATAAGTGAGCATCATGTATTGTAATCAATTAATCATATATCTGTAATTGAGTTGTTAACAATCTCGTATTCTCACCTGTATGGAATGTGCTGGTGAGTTGTAGTATCCCTGTATTTCTTGGCCAAACCAAAATCAATTATGTAGACCTGCATGACGGCATAAAAGGAAAATCACTAAGTAACCAAGGCGCTCCAAATTGGCAGCAAAACAATGACCAAAATACGTTACTTGATTTGCACGTCGTCCCAGACCCATAAGGAAATTGTCGGGCTTTATATCGCGATGTAGAAATGATTTAGAATGCACAAATTCGATGCGGTTGATCTGAAAGGAACATAAATGTCAAAAGCTAAAACGATAAATAAATTTAGAAAAATAGTAACCAACTAACCATTTGATCAGCAAGCATGAGAACTGTTTTTAAAGAAAGTTTGCGGTTACAGAAATTGAATAAATCCTCAAGACTGGGCCCAAGCAAATCCATCACAAGAACATTATAATCTCCCTCCACACCGAACCATCTCACATTTGGAATACCAGCTACAATAATGAGATTGTGGCGATCATTTAAATGCCTCAACAATACGATAAAGAGTTCTTAAAAGACATATATGTAAAATATATTGACGCAGCTCCTTACTTCCTCCCTGTAGAATCCTGTATAACTTGGACTCATACAACAGTTGAGGGTGTTTTGTCTTAACATTTTCCTGAGAACCATTACAAACAAAACCATTACAAACTAATGTTAACTACTGGATAGAAGAATCCTGCAAATGTCATATATTTTAGTATACTTCATAGCACACTCGCAACATATGATATCATTACATCAGCTATACTTTAGATATATAACATTATAATCTAAGATAACGCTGACCCGAATAGCTTACAAAAGTGTAATCTGCTTGACAATTAACTGGCTAAGCATAATGGTCGTTATAGCATGTGGCGGAAGCATGGTATCAACCAGGAAAAGGCCCTTGTACTATGACAATATGGCTAACAGAAGTTTCAGCCGCCGCAAAGAACACGAGAAATACCTAAATAAATCCCATACTACCATATTAAACCTAGAATACCAAACTAAAACCATGCAACCGTTACACACTAGCCCCACGCAAGAAAATGAACCGTAAATACAGCTCCCAAAAAGAAATTTCCGTCGATGAAAAGCATGACTAGAACTGCGGCACATAATGTATTCGACTACCACATTTGAGTAATTTCATGTGTGATTTAATGATCCTAAGTATTAATGCTGTAAATAAGAAGCGTCTAATGAAAACAATACGAGATCATAAGCAGCTGAATTTTCAAAACATATTAGTTATTATCAGTTATCAAATACTCAGACAGTCAGCAACATAATCTAGCAACTATGTTTCCGTCGTGTTTCGCGTGAAAACATTGCAATAAATAGCATCTAGTATACTGTATACATTATACAATCATAAAAGACTAATGCTTCCACAATATGACTATAACTAGATAATCAATTAATCATCAAACACATTCATCAAGACTAATCAAGATTCAATAAAAAGAAAAGTAACCCTAGAAATAAGTCAATGACAACATTAAGACTCTATCAAATTAATAAACAGTATAAAAAGATATAATCTTGTAAGGATAAAAAGAAGACCCACAAGCTTAATTGCAACTTCTTCATTTGTCTGAATATTAGTACCTGAAAAAAAAAAGATAAAATTAAAGAAGACGGTTAATGGGTATTGGTAAATGAAACAAAAGGAAGATACCCAGATAGATCTCTCCAAACGATCCGCTTCCAATCTTTCGACCTAATCGAAACTTATTAGCAACCCGAGGCTCCATCAAGATCTTGTTTTTTTTTTTTACGATTGAATTGGGTTATTATTATGATGATTGTAACGTATGGAGAGTGAATTATTATTATTAGGTCGAAGAAGAAAAGGAAGAAGAAGGTGAGGAGAGAGAGAGTAGCAGTTTCTCTCTCTAGAAATAATATATAGAAAGGGGGAGGGTCGCACACGCGTTACAGGTGAACCGAAAGCAGTATCTTTTTATTTTATTTTTTTCTTGAACTGGATAGGTTTAGATTAAATGGCCGGTGCCACGAGTCAACTTTCTATTGGAAAACATTGTTTTTTTTTTTTAACGGGAAAGAATCTTATGTGTAAACTCACCCTTTCAGAGCTATGTCCAAGATGGATTTTTCGACCGTCGTGAGACCAAAAAGGAGGCCCCTGTAAATTTTCTCACAGACGATGCGAAAGGGAGATCCACCTTGCGACCAGCAGATCTGCTTGTCTTTGGTTGGGAGAGGGGGAAACATGCTTGCGTGGACCTCACAGGGGTATCTCCTTTGGTTGGATTAAGGGAAACAGGGTTTGTAGCTGGGCAAGCATCGAGAAAGGCGGAATTGAAGAAAGTAGATAAACACGCTAAAGCTTGGGCAAAGAACCAACATGTCTTTATCCCTTTGGCCTTTGATACCTTTGGCTCCCTAGCGCCAGAAGCTATGCGTTTCTTGACCAGGGTCCAACGGGTCGTCCACAACAATAGTTCATCTCCAGGTGGCAAGGATTTGTCTTTGGCAGACTAGGGTTCGCAATTCAGAAAGAGGTGGCAGCGCAGCTTGTTATCCGTCTACCTTCTATTGTGATGTAACTTTCATATTTTGTTTTAGTGAAATCCATGCTAGTTTTTATAAAAAAATAAAAAAATTAAAGTATTTCTCTTTCAAGTACGCAAATACACGACACGATAATGAAGCCCATATTCATATCACATGAGAACTGAGAAGCAAGGCAAATTCCAATATTGTGATCAAGCATAAATTTGTATTGATATCTTGTAATAATATCCAAACATCTATGAAGAGGTATAAAACCTGTCCTCCGAACCTCAACCACATTTAGACGCAGCATCACATAAGGACGAAGTTCCCCATGACACGTGCTCGAGATAATACGACCGGAGGTCACTAGCTCCGAAGGTTAGTACACCTGACCGAAGGGAAGTACAACAAATCTGACTAGTATAAATACCCCTCAAAAAGTACAGGTAAGACATGTTCTGACAAACTCCGAATCTCCCTCTCTCTCTCTATTCTTTTTCCTTCACCAAACAACTACTTATCCTCACGCCGGAGGGTGGTCACAGAGAGGCCCTCCACGCCCCCCTTGTGACGAGCCTAACGGTTTGTTAAGTTTTGCAGGTTACTTCCTAAGAGATCTCATTTAGCCAGTCGTCTTCAACCTCTCACAGGTGATTCGCCTGACTTTTGGATCTTCAATTGGCGCCATCCGATTGCAGATCTACTCTCTCCACTTAGATCTGGAATGGCTATGGAGAATTTGAGTGTCGTGGACATCACCAACAAAGAAGATGACGACACTACTGCTTCTGAGCAACACACAGCTGGCTATTCCAGAGTGTTGACAGATCCAGTAACGACGTCCACTCCAGACATGACCACTGCATCCACTGGCATGCAAGCTATGTCAGCAGAATTTGATGAAACTTTTCTCCAACGAAACCGCGATTTTCTGTTGAAATTGAAAGAGCAACAAGATAAGGATGAAATGCTTCGCAGTATCCAGATAAATCTGTTTCCCTCCGGAGGAACAGCTTCCACCACGTTGTCCACTCCTGCCAGCCTACCAACTTACTCCACTGTGGTCACATCTGTTCCATTACAAACACCTTATGGCTTCTTGATGCCTTTCGGATATACAGGGCCATTGCCAACTGGACTCACATCCACGGGACCAATGGTCACCATGCCTGTGATGCCAGCCAAGCAACAATCCCATCCCAATCCCCTTGACGACGAACTTACAGCCCCATACAGACCAGCGTACATGACTTCATATTCAAAGTTCACCCCAAGAGTAGCTAGTGCGCCACTCCCTGCGAAATTAAAGATGCCTGCCACCATCAAAAAATACGATGGTACATCGGATCCTGACGACCACGTGTTTGATTTTGGCGGGGCAGCAGAAATAGAACTATGGCCCATGCCAGCATGGTGCCATATGTTCGCTCAGACGTTGACTGGAGCTGCAAGAGTCTGGTTTGATGGACTTCCGGCTGGGCAGATTGAAAATTGGAAAGAGCTGCGGCGGATTTTCTTACAGAATTTCTCCCAACAAAGGCGTTGCACGAAAGACATTACGGAAGTACATAACATCCGAAGAAAAGACGGGGAATCCTTAGAGAAATTCATCGACCGATTCAACAAGGAAAGCATGCAAATATCCGGAGCTGTAGATCAGCTGCGGATATCTGGTTTCTGCCACGGTGTTCGAAACAATCAGTTAGTTGAAAAATTGCATGAAGACCTCCCCAAAACCATGGAAGCACTGATGGAAAGAGCACGTGCCTTCGCGAGAGGAAAAAGCGCCTGCGGGCAAACAGGTGAAAGTGATTACAAAGGCAATTCCCGAAGTGGTGCGTGGAAAAAGGGAGCTGCGGCTCCATCGGAACGAAATAACTCATGGTCAAAACACAGGGCACAACCCTATGGGAAAAATGATCGGAACGATAGATCTGGTTCCGGCCGATCTTCACGAAGCACCAGTTACTTAGATCTTAACAAAACTCCAAGTGAGATTCTAAGTACCGAACAAATACGTTTCCCAACCCCTCCAAAACAAAAACCCACCTCCGACAGGAACACCAAGAAATACTGTGAATACCATCAGGCAAAAGGCCACAACACCGATGATTGCTGGTCACTAAAACAAGAAATCGATAAAGCGTGCAAGGCAGGGAAGTTATCCCATTTGATACGCGACTTGAAAGAAGGAAAGCCAGCTGCGTCTCAAATTCCCAATCCGAACAATCAAGCGGGAATTCACATGATCCGGACCACTCATGAACACGGAATCAAAAGGAGCCATGATCACACAGCGCCATGGATGGAAAAGCTACTATTCTTCCCACCCATTGATCCCAAAGAAGCAAAAGAAGCTCCGATCATCATTTCCGGGGTGGTGGCAGGACACAAGGTACGGAGAATCTACATAGACAATGGCAGTGCATCCGAAATAATGTACTACCAGTGTTATCAGCAGCTGGCTCCGGCTACAAAAGATAAGATGTTCCCAGTCCAGATGCCGCTAATCAGTTTTTCTGGGGAAGTCATACACCCGCTGGGCCAGTTAACCCTTCCGATTACCCTGGGAACAGAAGAGCACCAAAGAACAGTTGTCCTTACTTTCCTAGTGGTTGGGGCACCATCAGTCCACAACATCATATTAGGAAGGCCGGGAATGAAAGCCTTCAGCATGATAACCTCAACAATACATGGAGCCATAAAATTTCCAACTGAAACAGGTGTGGCAACAATGAACACCGAATCCGAAGTACACGTGGCCGAAGTACGACAAGCCTTAGGGCCGTCAGTTCCAGAAGGAGAAGATCCCAAAGCAAAACTCGTCGAGGAATGGTCCATTAACCCCACCTTTCCGGAGCAAAAAGTTACCATCGGTAACCAACTTCCAGAAAATATCAAGAGATCCTTGTGGAGACTATTATCCACATCCTTAGACGTGTTTGCGTGGCAACAATCAGATATGACCGGGGTACCCAGGGCTCTGGCCGAACATAAACTTAACATTCGGCCAGATAAAAAACCAATAGCCCAGAAGAAAAGAAGTATGGCTCCGGACAGAGTCAGGGCCATCGCAGGTGATGTAAAGATCCTACTGGACGCTGATATTATTAGAGAAGTTAAATATCACACGTGGGTCTCCAATCCAGTTATGGTCCGGAAGCATGATGGTTCCTGGAGGATGTGCATCGACTTCAAAGACCTAAATGATGCTTGTCCAAAAGATTGTTATCCTTTGCCAGAAATAGACTTGAAGGTCGATGCTGTGGCAAACTTCAAGCTAAAATGTTTCTTGGATGCTTATAAGGGCTACCACCAAATCAAAATGGCCGAAGATGATGAAGACAAAACAACCTTCGTCACCAACCAAGGGTTGTATTGCTACAAGAAGATGCCGTTCGGATTAAAAAACGCTGGTGCCACATACCAGAGGTTAATGGACCGGGCCTTCAAGAGTCAAATAGGACGAAACTTGGAAGTATACGTAGATGATTTGGTCATAAAAAGCTCCAATGAAGACCTATTATTGAAGGACATCAGCGAAACCTTCAATAAACTCCGAGAAATAAACATGAAGCTCAATCCGAAAAAATGTTCCTTCGGTTTGGAAGAGGGAAAGTTCCTCGGGTTCGTAATGTCCAAAGAAGGAATACGTCCAAACCCAGAAAAGGTCGAAGCTGTTCTCACCATGAAACCCCCATCCAACTTAAAGGACGTACAAACACTCAACGGGCGGCTGGTCGCTTTACATAGGTTCCTGTCCAAGGCCGCTGAACGCACACTACCCTTCATGAAAGTTCTAAAAAAGTACTTAAGTACAAAAGAGTTCCGATGGACAGCGGAGGCAGACGCAGCCTTCCATGATCTCAAAAAATGTTTGGCAGAGTTACCAACTTTAACCGCACCCGAACCAGGAGAAACTCTTACCATCTATTTATCAGCCTCGGAAGCATCCATCAGCTCGGTCCTAATGGTCACTAGAACGAAGGCACAGATCCCTATTTTCTACGTCAGCCGCGCCTTACGTGATTACGAGACGCGATACCCTGCAATGGAAAAACTTGCCCTCTCCTTAGTACACGCGTCACGAAGATTACGTCGCTATTTTCAAGCTTTCGAAATTGAAGTTCATACCGATCAACCCATATTGGGTGTACTACGAAAGCCAGAGGTCTCCGGAAGACTCGCCAAGTGGGCAATTGAACTCGGAGCGTTCGACATAACCTATAAAAGAAGAGGTCCAGTCAAGGGGCAGGTAGTAGCAGACTTCCTTACCGAATTAACTATCCACTCAGGGGAAATTAGCTCCCCACCAGAGCAGCAAGAATGGAGCATTTACACTGATGGGGCTTCAAGCTCCGAAGGATCAGGGGCCGGGGTCGTCCTCAAGGATCCCAGTGGGCAAGAACTCGTGTACTCTATACGTCTGAACTTCAAAAGTTCCAACAACGAAGCCGAGTACGAAGCTTTCTTGGCTGGACTCCGACTAGCAAAAAAGGTCGGAGCCCGAAAGGTAACGGCATACGTGGATTCTATGTTAGTAGCACGCCAAATCAGTGGGGAGTACGAAGCAAAAGAGGCTAACATGGTTCAGTACTTACATAAGGTACGAACCCTACCTCTCACCAAACACTTCAATCCCTACAAAAAGGCATAACTCCTAACTCTATATTTATCTGACAGGCAAAGAGCTTAATCACAGAATTCGAAAGCTGTGAGGTGAAGCACGTGCCAGGGTCAAAGAACAAACAAGCTGATGCTCTAAGCAAGCTCGCAGCAAACACGCCGAACCACATGTCGCAAGAGGTGAAGCTCGAAATTTTGAACATCCCTTCCACAGATGAAGCAGAAGTAGGTGCGGTACACGTACACTCGGAGTCATGGATGTCTCCGATCTTGAATTATATTATGAATGACACGTTGCCAGCAGACAAAGCACAAGCCCGCAAACTTAAAGTCAAATCCTTGCAATATCAAGTGGTCGATGGCATCCTGTATCGAAAAACCTTCTTAGGCCCCCTACTCCGATGCTTAAATCCCGACCATGCAAAGTATGTCATAGAAGAAATCCATTGGGGGATCTGCGGTATACATGCCGGCCCACGAATGGTGGTCACAAAGGTCATGAATGCTGGTTACTTTTGGCCGGGCATGCACCAAGACGCAGTACAAGAATTACAAAAATGTGACAATTGTCAGCGGCACGCACCAATGAGTCTTCGAGCTAAAAACAAGCTGGTCCCAGTGTCCGCAGCTTGGCCTTTTCAAAAATGGGGGATAGACATAGTGGGCCCGTTCCCAGTATCGACCGGACAAGTCAAGTTTCTTCTGGTAGCAGTAGACTACTTCACCAAGTGGGTGGAAGCTAAGCCTCTCGCCAAAATATCAGGAGCCGAAGTAAAGAAATTCGTATGGGAAAACATAGTGTGCAGATTCGGCTTACCTATGACAATCGTCAGTGACAACGGCAAGCAATTCGCTCATAACCCGTTTAAAAAGTGGTGCACCAGCCTCGGTATAGAGCAGGCCTTCTCCTCAGTAGCCCACCCTCAGGCAAATGGGCAAGTAGAAAGAGTTAACCGCAGCCTAGTGGAAGGCATCAAAAAACGACTGGGGAAGAAGAGGAGCGGCTGGGCAGACGAGCTGCCGAACGTCCTCTGGGCCTATCGGACGATGCATAAAACGAGCACAGGTGAAACACCCTTCAGCCTCACATATGGAACTGAAGCAATGATCCCAGTTGAAATAGGCCTACCAACCCATAGGGTGGCTAATCAAAGGGAGAATGAAAAGGAACTCCGGTGCAATCTCGACCTCCTGGAAGAAAGAAGGGAAGCTGCGGCTATCCAAGAAGCAAAATATAAGCGGACCTTGGAAAAGTACTATAATTCAAGGGTCCGAGAATATAAATTTAAAGTTGGAGAATATGTAATGAGGAGTAACGAAGCAAGTGGCTCGGAAAAGCCAGGCAAAATGAGCCCCGGGTGGGAGGGCCCATACGTGGTTACTTCGGTAGGGGAGAAAGGAGCTTACAAACTCGCTACTCTCGGCGGAGATGAAGTTCCCCGAACATGGAACGGAGTGCACCTCAAAAAATGTTACATCTAGATCAAAATAAGTTGTTTATTTTATTTTTCCAATGTAAAAGTGGGATGTGAATGCCCCACAAGTTTCAATTTTTATTAGGGTGGGATGTGAATGCCCCACAAACTTTAATGTTTATTATGTACCGCGGAATGATAAATTCTCCGCACTATCACGTTAATAATAAGGTACGAGCTTTATAAAGTCATTCCATGTTAAGAACTTATACGTGTATCTAAAACAAAAACACAAGCTTCGACGCCTGAGGTAAAAAGTACCTCAGCACACTAAGGGGAATAAGAATTAGGGCACGGGGGTATCGAAGGCCCTTTCGTCCGGACTTCTTGGTTAAACAGGCTCGAGGAACCGAAAATACCGAACCTAAAAAACACCCCATAAAGACTACGTAGCATTCTTTAAAAAAAGTAAAATCACAAAAATGGACGTCCTACTTCGAATGTTATAAGATATTAAGGATAAAAAATCCCAAAATACTTAAAACATAATTTATAACTGAGGCCAAAAAATCATGGACGCATGATAAAGCCTCCGTCTGAACAAAAGTCGTTAGAAATGTTCATGAACTGCATAAGTAAATAATACTTAGAAAAAAGAAACAAATAGAAATATTCACATAACATTCCCACCTATGGCCTAAGGGGCTACAACGATACATAACTCCCCTTAGGACGAACTAGATAAACAAAAATCATCCTCTTAAGGACGGCTAAAAACCAAACATCATAGTCAGACACCGAACCTATACAAAGGAACGGGCGGTACAAAGTACGGTTACAAAACAAAGCTTCACAATAAAAAGGGAACATGTCACCGAACCTATGTGGAGGAACGGGAATAATCAACTACTTCTTCAGCTCCTGAGATGCGTCATCAACTACAGATAAATCCTTAAAAGCCTTGACAACGACATCCAAAGGTTCAGCAGTAAGGTCTTGCATCTTGGAGATAGAAGGAAGGGTGACCTCATCATAGTTCTTGACAGCCTCTAGCAGCATTTGCTTTGCATTCGGAACAAGCTTGGGGACAGCGTTCAGAGCCACACCCTTGAGGGCTGCCGCATGACCAGCTCGTGCCCCAGCATTGTAGCCGATCCCATTCATGGCATTATTCACTCCTGCCACAGCTTCTTTCATTTCCGAGCAGTTCCGCACATAACGAGACACCAGCTCCACTCCCTCCATCAGGACAAACTGTTTGAAGCTAAACAGTCCTTCGATCTCCTTCAACAAAACGAGCTTCTCCGCTTCTCTCTTCTCAATTTCCACTTTTAAATCTGCAACATGCTGCAAAGCATCCTGCTCTCGAGCTAAAGCTTCATCCTTGCCTAAAGGACGAAACAAGAAAAGGAAAAAATTAGTCAAGGGAGAAAGAAGGATGAAGCTACAAAAATTAGCAAAGGGAAAAAATTAGAAAAGCGAACTTTTCACGAGAAGATCCGCAGCATTTTTGGTCTGCACCATCACCTTCTCCAACTCCTCAATAGAATGAACGTACTTCCTTTTCGAGGTATCGTGAGCCTCCTCCGATGCTTGCAGCTTCTTCTTCAAAACATCAACCTCACCTTGGAATGCATCCCTCTCCTCTCCAGCTGCGGCTAAGGAAGCCTGAGCAGACCGGAGCTGATCCTGGGTCGTCTTTAAAGACTCCAAAACATTACCATGGCTACACACACCCCTCCTCTCCAACTTCCCTCGTTGGCATTCCGAATCAATCCACCGCCTATACACCTCCGACACCAAGAAATTAGACTGAGCCTGATTAACCATCAAGGCATCCCCCAAGTCGTTATCCTTCAGACGTCGGTAGTGGGCATGATCAGCCGGAGTATGAAGGTTGAAGAGCATCATCTTCGATGACAAAGCATCGATCACCCTAGATCCATTCTTCAGGTCCCAGTCAGGAACAAACACGTCCTCAGCCGTAGTAGGATCCACTTCCATCGCATCATCCAAAGGATCTACAAGATTAAACATAATCAATGTCTCGGTTTCAAACCAATAAGGAGAATAGGACGCACCAAACTCATTCTCCTCATTAGAACGAAACGTTGAGACACGACCAGTAAACTTACCAGGAGAAGACACAGAAAATTCACCCGCGGTTTGGACCTCTGAGGTTCGGGGAGGGCTGTTCTCAATGGCATGAAAGATATCATCGCCTTCCTTATCACCCTCGGCATCAGGCTTATACCCCGGAACATCCATAAAGACTGGACCACCATCTCGAGAAGACTTCCCACCAGAAATGTGCAAGTCAAACTCATCCAAAAGAGGACCCTGCTGAGGATCGGAAGTAGGAGGAGCTTGAGATAAAGCAAACTTCACTTTCTTGGGGCTCTTATTAACCTTAGAGGATTCACTCTTCCTCTTCCGGGCCACCAAGTTCAGATCCAAGGACGCATTCTCAGCAACATCATCCTCCGAAACATGATGACTTGAGGAGCTAACAGATTGCAAAGGATCAGGATTAGGGAAGACCTGACCGATAGTTGCATCATCTCCTTCGTCACTCACCACCCTTTCCTTCCCACTACCACCTTCACCCTTCTGCACACCGCTAACTTCACCTTCAGCCTTTCCTTCTCCAGAAGCCTTATCCCCATCCACCGTTCCCTCACCTTCGGGACGTATGGGTGACTGCAGCTTCGCCACCTGATCAAGAATTGGCTTGTTCGACCCTAAAGGTTCGCTGGAGAATGAGAGGTCATCATCATCATAATCCTCAAACTTCAGTGCTGAAAGCAACGACATCTCTGCAAAAGAAAAAATCAGGAGGGATTAACAATTAAGAACTCCATAACAGATTCATAAGACGCTCAGAAAAAATTAGAAAAGTGGATGTCTCACCCTTCTTTTTATACAAAATAACAGGCCATTGATCCGGCTCATCCCAAATCCTACTAATTCCGCCCAATACCAGAATGTGCTCCGGATATTTCTTAATATTTGACTTGTGAGAAACAAGTTTATTGTAAAGAACCGAATCACAGGCAAAGTTAGCTGGCAACTCCCATTCGGAAGATTCGAACTCCGTCCGCCATAGGGATATCATCTCCTTGGGGAGACACCGGTCATCTAGCATAAAGAACTGCGTCTTCCAGTTCTTTAAACTAGAGGTGTCCTTCCCATGACACTCCGGCTTCTTCCTCCTCTTCTCAAAGGTAAACCAATCTCCGGCCTGATTCAACTTATAAAAAGCCCTAAAAACCCCCAGATCAGCCTTCGACCTTAAAGCCCGACACTTCAGCTCGAAATGGCAGATCCTCCCCAAGGCAAAAGGGTTCATTTGGGAAAAATGAACCCCATGAAATAAAAGAACCTTGAACAGAAATTTCGTCAAGGGTACCCTGCAATTGGCAAAATCACACACGCGTGTGTAGAATGCAAATTTGCCAGGAAGATGGGGATAAATGGCTCGGTCCGGGGGAGGTAACTCGGGATGAAGATCTAAAGGGATTCTATACTCGATTAAAAACTTATCCAGTTTCTTTTGGGTTAGGACAGAAAAACTAACATCCATATTGTCCTTCCCCATCACAAAACAACCAAGATATAAAAGAAACTGGAAAAAGTAAGAAGGGACGAACCTGTAACGAGAAGAAAGACCAAGTCTGGAAGAGTAAGAAAAGAAGCAGTGTGTAGGCGACAAAGGAGGGTAAAAGATTATGAGGAAAAGTAAAAATAAAAAAGAAAAAACCGGTTTAAATAACTGAAGATCCAAAAGTCAGGCGAATCACCTGTGAGAGGTTGAAGACGACTGGCTAAATGAGATCTCTTAGGAAGTAACCTGCAAAACTTAACAAACCGTTAGGCTCGTCACAAGGGGGGCGTGGAGGGCCTCTCTGTGACCACCCTCCGGCGTGAGGATAAGTAGTTGTTTGGTGAAGGAAAAAGAATAGAGAGAGAGAGGGAGATTCGGAGTTTGTCAGAACATGTCTTACCTGTACTTTTTGAGGGGTATTTATACTAGTCAGATTTGTTGTACTTCCCTTCGGTCAGGTGTACTAACCTTCGGAGCTAGTGACCTCCGGTCGTATTATCTCGAGCACGTGTCATGGGGAACTTCGTCCTTATGTGATGCTGCGTCTAAATGTGGTTGAGGTTCGGAGGACAGGTTTTATACCTCTTCATGTCCCCCCAAGTCCATAAGTTAATTTATAACTTAATGGAGTTGGTCGTTTCTTAACAATGCTTTCCAGCTGTATCTGAGGACGCGGGACGTGGCAGCCTCCTAGCCCAAGTATTATGGCAGTTTTTTCGAGGCAATCCCTACCGTTGGTTTTGTTTTTCTTTTGGTGAGAGATGGTGACACGTGCCTGTCGATTTGTCTTCTCTTTCCTTGGTTATTTAAACCGGTTTTTTCTTTTTTATTTTTACTTTTCCTCATAATCTTTTACCCTCCTTTGTCGCCTACACACTGCTTCTTTTCTTACTCTTCCAGACTTGGTCTTTCTTCTCGTTACAGGTTCGTCCCTTCTTACTTTTTCCAGTTTCTTTTATATCTTGGTTGTTTTGTGATGGGGAAGGACAATATGGATGTTAGTTTTTCTGTCCTAACCCAAAAGAAACTGGATAAGTTTTTAATCGAGTATAGAATCCCTTTAGATCTTCATCCCGAGTTACCTCCCCCGGACCGAGCCATTTATCCCCATCTTCCTGGCAAATTTGCATTCTACACACGCGTGTGTGATTTTGCCAATTGCAGGGTACCCTTGACGAAATTTCTGTTCAAGGTTCTTTTATTTCATGGGGTTCATTTTTCCCAAATGAACCCTTTTGCCTTGGGGAGGATCTGCCATTTCGAGCTGAAGTGTCGGGCTTTAAGGTCGAAGGCTGATCTGGGGGTTTTTAGGGCTTTTTATAAGTTGAATCAGGCCGGAGATTGGTTTACCTTTGAGAAGAGGAGGAAGAAGCCGGAGTGTCATGGGAAGGACACCTCTAGTTTAAAGAACTGGAAGACGCAGTTCTTTATGCTAGATGACCGGTGTCTCCCCAAGGAGATGATATCCCTATGGCGGACGGAGTTCGAATCTTCCGAATGGGAGTTGCCAGCTAACTTTGCCTGTGATTCGGTTCTTTACAATAAACTTGTTTCTCACAAGTCAAATATTAAGAAATATCCGGAGCACATTCTGGTGTTGGGCGGAATTAGTAGGATTTGGGATGAGCCGGATCAATGGCCTGTTATTTTGTATAAAAAGAAGGGTGAGACATCCACTTTTCTAATTTTTTCTGAGCGTCTTATGAATCTGTTATGGAGTTCTTAATTGTTAATCCCTCCTGATTTTTTCTTTTGCAGAGATGTCGTTGCTTTCAGCACTGAAGTTTGAGGATTATGATGATGATGACCTCTCATTCTCCAGCGAACCTTTAGGGTCGAACAAGCCAATTCTTGATCAGGTGGCGAAGCTGCAGTCACCCATACGTCCCGAAGGTGAGGGAACGGTGGATGGGGATAAGGCTTCTGGAGAAGGAAAGGCTGAAGGTGAAGTTAGCGGTGTGCAGAAGGGTGAAGGTGGTAGTGGGAAGGAAAGGGTGGTGAGTGACGAAGGAGATGATGCAACTATCGGTCAGGTCTTCCCTAATCCTGATCCTTTGCAATCTGTTAGCTCCTCAAGTCATCATGTTTCGGAGGATGATGTTGCTGAGAATGCGTCCTTGGATCTGAACTTGGTGGCCCGGAAGAGGAAGAGTGAATCCTCTAAGGTTAATAAGAGCCCCAAGAAAGTGAAGTTTGCTTTATCTCAAGCTCCTCCTACTTCCGATCCTCAGCAGGGTCCTCTTTTGGATGAGTTTGACTTGCACATTTCTGGTGGGAAGTCTTCTCGAGATGGTGGTCCAGTCTTTATGGATGTTCCGGGGTATAAGCCTGATGCCGAGGGTGATAAGGAAGGCGATGATATCTTTCATGCCATTGAGAACAGCCCTCCCCGAACCTCAGAGGTCCAAACCGCGGGTGAATTTTCTGTGTCTTCTCCTGGTAAGTTTACTGGTCGTGTCTCAACGTTTCGTTCTAATGAGGAGAATGAGTTTGGTGCGTCCTATTCTCCTTATTGGTTTGAAACCGAGACATTGATTATGTTTAATCTTGTAGATCCTTTGGATGATGCGATGGAAGTGGATCCTACTACGGCTGAGGACGTGTTTGTTCCTGACTGGGACCTGAAGAATGGATCTAGGGTGATCGATGCTTTGTCATCGAAGATGATGCTCTTCAACCTTCATACTCCGGCTGATCATGCCCACTACCGACGTCTGAAGGATAACGACTTGGGGGATGCCTTGATGGTTAATCAGGCTCAGTCTAATTTCTTGGTGTCGGAGGTGTATAGGCGGTGGATTGATTCGGAATGCCAACGAGGGAAGTTGGAGAGGAGGGGTGTGTGTAGCCATGGTAATGTTTTGGAGTCTTTAAAGACGACCCAGGATCAGCTCCGGTCTGCTCAGGCTTCCTTAGCCGCAGCTGGAGAGGAGAGGGATGCATTCCAAGGTGAGGTTGATGTTTTGAAGAAGAAGCTGCAAGCATCGGAGGAGGCTCACGATACCTCGAAAAGGAAGTACGTTCATTCTATTGAGGAGTTGGAGAAGGTGATGGTGCAGACCAAAAATGCTGCGGATCTTCTCGTGAAAAGTTCGCTTTTCTAATTTTTTCCCTTTGCTAATTTTTGTAGCTTCATCCTTCTTTCTCCCTTGACTAATTTTTTCCTTTTCTTGTTTCGTCCTTTAGGCAAGGATGAAGCTTTAGCTCGAGA
Organism: Ambrosia artemisiifolia; assembly: GCA_032199755.1. Lineage (NCBI taxonomy): Eukaryota > Viridiplantae > Streptophyta > Magnoliopsida > Asterales > Asteraceae > Ambrosia > Ambrosia artemisiifolia. Next base: position 12,592,576 of record CM063515.1, on the reverse strand, counting down.
GCAGGATGCTTTGCAGCATGTTGCAGATTTAAAAGTGGAAATTGAGAAGAGAGAAGCGGAGAAGCTCGTTTTGTTGAAGGAGATCGAAGGACTGTTTAGCTTCAAACAGTTTGTCCTGATGGAGGGAGTGGAGCTGGTGTCTCGTTATGTGCGGAACTGCTCGGAAATGAAAGAAGCTGTGGCAGGAGTGAATAATGCCATGAATGGGATCGGCTACAATGCTGGGGCACGAGCTGGTCATGCGGCAGCCCTCAAGGGTGTGGCTCTGAACGCTGTCCCCAAGCTTGTTCCATTTGCAAAGCAAATGCTGCTAGAGGCTGTCAAGAACTATGATGAGGTCACCCTTCCTTCTATCTCCAAGATGCAAGACCTTACTGCTGAACCTTTGGATGTCGTTGTCAAGGCTTTTAAGGATTTATCTGTAGTTGATGACGCATCTCAGGAGCTGAAGAAGTAGTTGATTATTCCCGTTCCTCCACATAGGTTCGGTGACATGTTCCCTTTTTATTGTGAAGCTTTGTTTTGTAACCGTACTTTGTACCGCCCGTTCCTTTGTATAGGTTCGGTGTCTGACTATGATGTTTGGTTTTTAGCCGTCCTTAAGAGGATGATTTTTGTTTATCTAGTTCGTCCTAAGGGGAGTTATGTATCGTTGTAGCCCCTTAGGCCATAGGTGGGAATGTTATGTGAATATTTCTATTTGTTTCTTTTTTCTAAGTATTATTTACTTATGCAGTTCATGAACATTTCTAACGACTTTTGTTCAGACGGAGGCTTTATCATGCGTCCATGATTTTTTGGCCTCAGTTATAAATTATGTTTTAAGTATTTTGGGATTTTTTATCCTTAATATCTTATAACATTCGAAGTAGGACGTCCATTTTTGTGATTTTACTTTTTTTAAAGAATGCTACGTAGTCTTTATGGGGTGTTTTTTAGGTTCGGTATTTTCGGTTCCTCGAGCCTGTTTAACCAAGAAGTCCGGACGAAAGGGCCTTCGATACCCCCGTGCCCTAATTCTTATTCCCCTTAGTGTGCTGAGGTACTTTTTACCTCAGGCGTCGAAGCTTGTGTTTTTGTTTTAGATACACGTATAAGTTCTTAACATGGAATGACTTTATAAAGCTCGTACCTTATTATTAACGTGATAGTGCGGAGAATTTATCATTCCGCGGTACATAATAAACATTAAAGTTTGTGGGGCATTCACATCCCACCCTAATAAAAATTGAAACTTGTGGGGCATTCACATCCCACTTTTACATTGGAAAAATAAAATAAACAACTTATTTTGATCTAGATGTAGCATTTTTTGAGGTGCACTCCGTTCCATGTTCGGGGAACTTCATCTCCGCCGAGAGTAGCGAGTTTGTAAGCTCCTTTCTCCCCTACCGAAGTAACCACGTATGGGCCCTCCCACCTGGGGCTCATTTTGCCTGGCTTTTCCGAGCCACTTGCTTCGTTACTCCTCATTACATATTCTCCAACTTTAAATTTATATTCTCGGACCCTTGAATTATAGTACTTTTCCAAGGTCCGCTTATATTTTGCTTCTTGGATAGCCGCAGCTTCCCTTCTTTCTTCCAGGAGGTCGAGATTGCACCGGAGTTCCTTTTCATTCTCCCTTTGATTAGCCACCCTATGGGTTGGTAGGCCTATTTCAACTGGGATCATTGCTTCAGTTCCATATGTGAGGCTGAAGGGTGTTTCACCTGTGCTCGTTTTATGCATCGTCCGATAGGCCCAGAGGACGTTCGGCAGCTCGTCTGCCCAGCCGCTCCTCTTCTTCCCCAGTCGTTTTTTGATGCCTTCCACTAGGCTGCGGTTAACTCTTTCTACTTGCCCATTTGCCTGAGGGTGGGCTACTGAGGAGAAGGCCTGCTCTATACCGAGGCTGGTGCACCACTTTTTAAACGGGTTATGAGCGAATTGCTTGCCGTTGTCACTGACGATTGTCATAGGTAAGCCGAATCTGCACACTATGTTTTCCCATACGAATTTCTTTACTTCGGCTCCTGATATTTTGGCGAGAGGCTTAGCTTCCACCCACTTGGTGAAGTAGTCTACTGCTACCAGAAGAAACTTGACTTGTCCGGTCGATACTGGGAACGGGCCCACTATGTCTATCCCCCATTTTTGAAAAGGCCAAGCTGCGGACACTGGGACCAGCTTGTTTTTAGCTCGAAGACTCATTGGTGCGTGCCGCTGACAATTGTCACATTTTTGTAATTCTTGTACTGCGTCTTGGTGCATGCCCGGCCAAAAGTAACCAGCATTCATGACCTTTGTGACCACCATTCGTGGGCCGGCATGTATACCGCAGATCCCCCAATGGATTTCTTCTATGACATACTTTGCTTGGTCGGGATTTAAGCATCGGAGTAGGGGGCCTAAGAAGGTTTTTCGATACAGGATGCCATCGACCACTTGATATTGCAAGGATTTGACTTTAAGTTTGCGGGCTTGTGCTTTGTCTGCTGGCAACGTGTCATTCATAATATAATTCAAGATCGGAGACATCCATGACTCCGAGTGTACGTGTACCGCACCTACTTCTGCTTCATCTGTGGAAGGGATGTTCAAAATTTCGAGCTTCACCTCTTGCGACATGTGGTTCGGCGTGTTTGCTGCGAGCTTGCTTAGAGCATCAGCTTGTTTGTTCTTTGACCCTGGCACGTGCTTCACCTCACAGCTTTCGAATTCTGTGATTAAGCTCTTTGCCTGTCAGATAAATATAGAGTTAGGAGTTATGCCTTTTTGTAGGGATTGAAGTGTTTGGTGAGAGGTAGGGTTCGTACCTTATGTAAGTACTGAACCATGTTAGCCTCTTTTGCTTCGTACTCCCCACTGATTTGGCGTGCTACTAACATAGAATCCACGTATGCCGTTACCTGTTTGGAAACATAGTGTTTTATGCTTTAGATTGTTATAGTTTCGGAGTATCACGAAAGGAGTATGTTTTGTCAAGGTTTATACCTTTCGGGCTCCGACCTTTTTTGCTAGTCGGAGTCCAGCCAAGAAAGCTTCGTACTCGGCTTCGTTGTTGGAACTTTTGAAGTTCAGACGTATAGAGTACACGAGTTCTTGCCCACTGGGATCCTTGAGGACGACCCCGGCCCCTGATCCTTCGGAGCTTGAAGCCCCATCAGTGTAAATGCTCCATTCTTGCTGCTCTGGTGGGGAGCTAATTTCCCCTGAGTGGATAGTTAATTCGGTAAGGAAGTCTGCTACTACCTGCCCCTTGACTGGACCTCTTCTTTTATAGGTTATGTCGAACGCTCCGAGTTCAATTGCCCACTTGGCGAGTCTTCCGGAGACCTCTGGCTTTCGTAGTACACCCAATATGGGTTGATCGGTATGAACTTCAATTTCGAAAGCTTGAAAATAGCGACGTAATCTTCGTGACGCGTGTACTAAGGAGAGGGCAAGTTTTTCCATTGCAGGGTATCGCGTCTCGTAATCACGTAAGGCGCGGCTGACGTAGAAAATAGGGATCTGTGCCTTCGTTCTAGTGACCATTAGGACCGAGCTGATGGATGCTTCCGAGGCTGATAAATAGATGGTAAGAGTTTCTCCTGGTTCGGGTGCGGTTAAAGTTGGTAACTCTGCCAAACATTTTTTGAGATCATGGAAGGCTGCGTCTGCCTCCGCTGTCCATCGGAACTCTTTTGTACTTAAGTACTTTTTTAGAACTTTCATGAAGGGTAGTGTGCGTTCAGCGGCCTTGGACAGGAACCTATGTAAAGCGACCAGCCGCCCGTTGAGTGTTTGTACGTCCTTTAAGTTGGATGGGGGTTTCATGGTGAGAACAGCTTCGACCTTTTCTGGGTTTGGACGTATTCCTTCTTTGGACATTACGAACCCGAGGAACTTTCCCTCTTCCAAACCGAAGGAACATTTTTTCGGATTGAGCTTCATGTTTATTTCTCGGAGTTTATTGAAGGTTTCGCTGATGTCCTTCAATAATAGGTCTTCATTGGAGCTTTTTATGACCAAATCATCTACGTATACTTCCAAGTTTCGTCCTATTTGACTCTTGAAGGCCCGGTCCATTAACCTCTGGTATGTGGCACCAGCGTTTTTTAATCCGAACGGCATCTTCTTGTAGCAATACAACCCTTGGTTGGTGACGAAGGTTGTTTTGTCTTCATCATCTTCGGCCATTTTGATTTGGTGGTAGCCCTTATAAGCATCCAAGAAACATTTTAGCTTGAAGTTTGCCACAGCATCGACCTTCAAGTCTATTTCTGGCAAAGGATAACAATCTTTTGGACAAGCATCATTTAGGTCTTTGAAGTCGATGCACATCCTCCAGGAACCATCATGCTTCCGGACCATAACTGGATTGGAGACCCACGTGTGATATTTAACTTCTCTAATAATATCAGCGTCCAGTAGGATCTTTACATCACCTGCGATGGCCCTGACTCTGTCCGGAGCCATACTTCTTTTCTTCTGGGCTATTGGTTTTTTATCTGGCCGAATGTTAAGTTTATGTTCGGCCAGAGCCCTGGGTACCCCGGTCATATCTGATTGTTGCCACGCAAACACGTCTAAGGATGTGGATAATAGTCTCCACAAGGATCTCTTGATATTTTCTGGAAGTTGGTTACCGATGGTAACTTTTTGCTCCGGAAAGGTGGGGTTAATGGACCATTCCTCGACGAGTTTTGCTTTGGGATCTTCTCCTTCTGGAACTGACGGCCCTAAGGCTTGTCGTACTTCGGCCACGTGTACTTCGGATTCGGTGTTCATTGTTGCCACACCTGTTTCAGTTGGAAATTTTATGGCTCCATGTATTGTTGAGGTTATCATGCTGAAGGCTTTCATTCCCGGCCTTCCTAATATGATGTTGTGGACTGATGGTGCCCCAACCACTAGGAAAGTAAGGACAACTGTTCTTTGGTGCTCTTCTGTTCCCAGGGTAATCGGAAGGGTTAACTGGCCCAGCGGGTGTATGACTTCCCCAGAAAAACTGATTAGCGGCATCTGGACTGGGAACAGCTTATCTTTTGTAGCCGGAGCCAGCTGCTGATAACACTGGTAGTACATTATTTCGGATGCACTGCCATTGTCTATGTAGATTCTCCGTACCTTGTGTCCTGCCACCACCCCGGAAATGATGATCGGAGCTTCTTTTGCTTCTTTGGGATCAATGGGTGGGAAGAATAGTAGCTTTTCCATCCATGGCGCTGTGTGATCATGGCTCCTTTTGATTCCGTGTTCATGAGTGGTCCGGATCATGTGAATTCCCGCTTGATTGTTCGGATTGGGAATTTGAGACGCAGCTGGCTTTCCTTCTTTCAAGTCGCGTATCAAATGGGATAACTTCCCTGCCTTGCACGCTTTATCGATTTCTTGTTTTAGTGACCAGCAATCATCGGTGTTGTGGCCTTTTGCCTGATGGTATTCACAGTATTTCTTGGTGTTCCTGTCGGAGGTGGGTTTTTGTTTTGGAGGGGTTGGGAAACGTATTTGTTCGGTACTTAGAATCTCACTTGGAGTTTTGTTAAGATCTAAGTAACTGGTGCTTCGTGAAGATCGGCCGGAACCAGATCTATCGTTCCGATCATTTTTCCCATAGGGTTGTGCCCTGTGTTTTGACCATGAGTTATTTCGTTCCGATGGAGCCGCAGCTCCCTTTTTCCACGCACCACTTCGGGAATTGCCTTTGTAATCACTTTCACCTGTTTGCCCGCAGGCGCTTTTTCCTCTCGCGAAGGCACGTGCTCTTTCCATCAGTGCTTCCATGGTTTTGGGGAGGTCTTCATGCAATTTTTCAACTAACTGATTGTTTCGAACACCGTGGCAGAAACCAGATATCCGCAGCTGATCTACAGCTCCGGATATTTGCATGCTTTCCTTGTTGAATCGGTCGATGAATTTCTCTAAGGATTCCCCGTCTTTTCTTCGGATGTTATGTACTTCCGTAATGTCTTTCGTGCAACGCCTTTGTTGGGAGAAATTCTGTAAGAAAATCCGCCGCAGCTCTTTCCAATTTTCAATCTGCCCAGCCGGAAGTCCATCAAACCAGACTCTTGCAGCTCCAGTCAACGTCTGAGCGAACATATGGCACCATGCTGGCATGGGCCATAGTTCTATTTCTGCTGCCCCGCCAAAATCAAACACGTGGTCGTCAGGATCCGATGTACCATCGTATTTTTTGATGGTGGCAGGCATCTTTAATTTCGCAGGGAGTGGCGCACTAGCTACTCTTGGGGTGAACTTTGAATATGAAGTCATGTACGCTGGTCTGTATGGGGCTGTAAGTTCGTCGTCAAGGGGATTGGGATGGGATTGTTGCTTGGCTGGCATCACAGGCATGGTGACCATTGGTCCCGTGGATGTGAGTCCAGTTGGCAATGGCCCTGTATATCCGAAAGGCATCAAGAAGCCATAAGGTGTTTGTAATGGAACAGATGTGACCACAGTGGAGTAAGTTGGTAGGCTGGCAGGAGTGGACAACGTGGTGGAAGCTGTTCCTCCGGAGGGAAACAGATTTATCTGGATACTGCGAAGCATTTCATCCTTATCTTGTTGCTCTTTCAATTTCAACAGAAAATCGCGGTTTCGTTGGAGAAAAGTTTCATCAAATTCTGCTGACATAGCTTGCATGCCAGTGGATGCAGTGGTCATGTCTGGAGTGGACGTCGTTACTGGATCTGTCAACACTCTGGAATAGCCAGCTGTGTGTTGCTCAGAAGCAGTAGTGTCGTCATCTTCTTTGTTGGTGATGTCCACGACACTCAAATTCTCCATAGCCATTCCAGATCTAAGTGGAGAGAGTAGATCTGCAATCGGATGGCGCCAATTGAAGATCCAAAAGTCAGGCGAATCACCTGTGAGAGGTTGAAGACGACTGGCTAAATGAGATCTCTTAGGAAGTAACCTGCAAAACTTAACAAACCGTTAGGCTCGTCACAAGGGGGGCGTGGAGGGCCTCTCTGTGACCACCCTCCGGCGTGAGGATAAGTAGTTGTTTGGTGAAGGAAAAAGAATAGAGAGAGAGAGGGAGATTCGGAGTTTGTCAGAACATGTCTTACCTGTACTTTTTGAGGGGTATTTATACTAGTCAGATTTGTTGTACTTCCCTTCGGTCAGGTGTACTAACCTTCGGAGCTAGTGACCTCCGGTCGTATTATCTCGAGCACGTGTCATGGGGAACTTCGTCCTTATGTGATGCTGCGTCTAAATGTGGTTGAGGTTCGGAGGACAGGTTTTATACCTCTTCAAAACCAAGGAAAGAGAAGACAAATCGACAGGCACGTGTCACCATCTCTCACCAAAAGAAAAACAAAACCAACGGTAGGGATTGCCTCGAAAAAACTGCCATAATACTTGGGCTAGGAGGCTGCCACGTCCCGCGTCCTCAGATACAGCTGGAAAGCATTGTTAAGAAACGACCAACTCCATTAAGTTATAAATTAACTTATGGACTTGGGGGGACATGAAGAGGTATAAAACCTGTCCTCCGAACCTCAACCACATTTAGACGCAGCATCACATAAGGACGAAGTTCCCCATGACACGTGCTCGAGATAATACGACCGGAGGTCACTAGCTCCGAAGGTTAGTACACCTGACCGAAGGGAAGTACAACAAATCTGACTAGTATAAATACCCCTCAAAAAGTACAGGTAAGACATGTTCTGACAAACTCCGAATCTCCCTCTCTCTCTCTATTCTTTTTCCTTCACCAAACAACTACTTATCCTCACGCCGGAGGGTGGTCACAGAGAGGCCCTCCACGCCCCCCTTGTGACGAGCCTAACGGTTTGTTAAGTTTTGCAGGTTACTTCCTAAGAGATCTCATTTAGCCAGTCGTCTTCAACCTCTCACAGGTGATTCGCCTGACTTTTGGATCTTCAATCTAAAAATTACACATCTACACATGGTTACCAACTTAATTTAATTGGATGACCGTAAAAAGTTGAAAACAAATATACTGAATTTGCTAAAAAAAATAAAGAACAATTAAAATTACAGCAATTTAATAAATAGTTTGTTCCTTCGTTTGCTTTCGACGTTCCAGACATTTTGCATATGGCGGATCGAAGCTTCCTGTCGAAATATGCGAGACAGGCTCTTCGTGGTATCATATATACTACGTTGTGGATTATATGGAATGAACGTAATGCCCGGATTTTCACAAACAAACGTCGAAGACCTATAGAAGTGGTTCAAGTTGTGAAGGCTACTTCGTATTTTTGGATACGTAATATAAGTAGATGGAAAGATTTAGATTGGATTTCTTGGTGTAATAACCCATTGGATTTGTTGTAGTTGTTTTATTGGAGCGGGGGTCCTGTTTTGAGGACGCCTGTGTTGTGGTAATGAAGTTTTCCTTTAAAAAAAATAGTTTTGGAACTACAACTATTTAATAAATAAAATAGTTAATTATATGGATGGTTCATTCGGTATGCACATATTGCAACTTTAGTCATCAAAACTTTGAAATTACATAGATACTTCTGACAATATGCATTTTGTAATAAAGGTTTATTTATTATTTTATTTATTTAATTGATTTAGATTTTTAAATAATGGACGATATTTTGATCATTTTACACATGCTTAATAATTGAAAGAGAGAATTACACAGATTGTCCTTTAGTTTTACCTGAAATTGCATCCTTTGTCCTTTTTTTGAATTTTTAACTCCCTATGTCCTTTGTTTTATCAATTTGTTACACCCTATGTCCTTTAGGGTAACTTCTGTTAAAAAACTCCGTTAACTCAGTCATGTGCCCCTCACGTGAGGGGCAAACATGTCATTTCACTCATTATCATCTTCCTTCCCATTTGTGTGCAGCCACCAGTCCACCATCACTCAAAATCCTTCAAAACACACACACACACTACTTTGTTCTCATTAACAGCCACCACCACAACTCTTGTAACCCGAACCAAACCCTTGTCACCAGCGCCTAACTTGGAACAGCCATTAACCACCACCACAGTCGTCACCACCACCTATGACCACCATAGCCACCACAGCCTCCCACCTTAACCCCTGTAACCCTCCTCCTTGTCAACAATAAACACCACCAATACAACCTCCTCATCATCGGGCATCAGAATCAAGAGAATAGAGGTGATTTGGGGGTTTTTACCTGTTTTCAATCGGAGATAAAGGAACCATTGCTGCCATCCGAAACAACCACCGTGAACCGCCGCCGCCGCTGCAGGAACCACCACCACCTCCTCTTCTCCTTTCTCTCTCCTCTGAGCTCATTCTCTCTCCTCTACCTCTCTCTCTTCCTCTCGGCTCTGCGTCTCTCTCTATCTCTAAAGTAATAATCATAGATGTGGGGTGTTGAGGAGGTGAGGGGTGGGTGGAGGAGCTCGGCTGCCGGAGCTTGGCCGGAGGCGGAGGGGCCACCGGCTCCCTTTCTTTCCCCTTCTCCAAGTCTCTCTCTCTCATAGATGTGTGTGTGTATTGTCTGTGTAAACCGATTTGTGTTTTGTGTTCTTGAATTATTATTATTATTATTATTATTACACATATTGTCCTTTTGAGGGTGAAAAGACAGGATTGCCCCTCACGTGAGGGGCACGTGAGCAGCTTAACCGAGTTTTTTAACTTGGTTTGGCCTAAAGGACATAGGGTGTAACAAGTGTATAAAAGAAAGGACATAAGGAGTTAAAAATTCAAAAAAAGGACATAGGATGCAATCCAGACAATCTGTGTAATTCTCTCTAATTGAAATAGATGACCGGGGGTAAGGCCGTAAGGATAATCTGAGTATAAAATTGTATACTTCTGAAACCATCCATGTTAATCAAGCGTATTTATACAATCCATACATACCACATGATTAACTCTAAATAAATTAATCAGTGAGATCCCGAAAGGAAAAAGAAAAACTTCTTGACTTGTAATTGGGTACGATTGTACGAACCATAATACGGGGTGTTTAGAGTCTTGACTCTTGACTGGGTCAGATCCGGTTTAAACAGATTTACCTTTTTTTTTTTAAAATGATACCGACATGACCACTTTTGTCTTGTACGAACCAAGTGGAGAATGGGTCAACACACCACTTGTTGGCCACCCTTTGTGGTTGTCCCCTATGTTTACTCTGCCAATGTACATTTCCGGAACTATCATTTTTCTTTAAGACTGGGAGGTGTGCCTTCGGGGAGATAGCTCGGGGACGTGATGTGGCGTCGGGGACCGAACGAAACACCGCCACCCCCCCCCCCCCCCCGATTTGATTTCGGGGAAAACGGGGACTTATCACCGATCACACCAAGACAATTGATTGGTTATTGTTTTTATATTATTATTTTTTGTAAAGGAAGGGGGAAGGAGGGGGAACCATTTCCTTGGTTTGAGAGAGTGAAGGGGGAAAATGATGTGGCGCTTATGTGGCATTTGGGGGAGTTGGGGGAAAAATGAGGCACACCATATAGTCTAATAGGCAGATTATGCTTCATAATTTTCGTATATAATCACTAGTTTTGAGGAAATTATGAGGATAATTTCATAATTTCATGTGCGGAATATCTATGTGATAACGTTTGAACAACTTTAAAATTTAAACAATTTATATGTATATTTTTCACTAATTTTTCAAACAATTTATAATCCTGGGAAAAAGTTGAGAATTTTAGTGGAATAATTTGAAAAATTAGTGAAAATCAGTAAGAATCTACGAAAGAAACCCTGGAAATAATTCTTGGATCCATCACTGTTTGACAGGACCTTAAATATATAACAAACCTAGAAAACAACTTGTGCAACATGACATGTGCACCCAAATGAACAAAGAAATTTTGTTTATTCATTAAAAAAGTATCAACTTGCTTTACAAAGAGATGAAATAATCGACTAAAAAAAACCCAACTGCCGAAAAAAACAGCCATCAAAATTGGGTATAACAAGATAATAATATAATGCATGTCAAGGTCAAAAATTAAAAAAAAAAAATGAACCAATAAGTCACGTGTAGGTCCTATCTTTACATGTAATCTCCGAGTCAAACTTGAAAGAATAGAATCAACATCCTTAACTTGATTAGCTTAGCTAGTTGTAGCCACGGGCGTCCTTGGGCTTGGGAGGCCCATGTACGAAAGCCGAGGCGAGAGCCGAACCTTCGGGCTTGGTCTTGGTGATGGGACCGGACCATAAGCCGCATAGTTTGTAGGCACGACACGAGGAGATAAGTTGACTTGTTCAAGAGCTCGGAATTGTAGCTCGGCTGGATAATCGCGAACACACCCGATACGTGGCCCAGTTCCCGACGTCCACTTGCATGACAAACGGCTAGCCAAGCGGTTTAGGCTTGCATGAGTAGGTGTACGAAGAATGTCCAGCGGCCTAGGATGTGGAATAACAAGTGGTTTAGGCTTCGATTCGGTTCCAGGCGCCTTAAACGAAAAGCCAACACTAACGTCATCATCGTCGACCGAGCATCTCTGCATTAAAAGTTGTAATAAGAATTCGAACTACTAGCAAATGTACAACTCTATAATAAAAAAATCGAACATCTTTTTACCTTTACGTTTGTGAGATCAACATGGTTCTCTTCCAAGAAACAAATGAATTCCCTAAAGTTTTCTTCGGTTGGGAGGTAATGACCACTATACGGCCATATAGCCTCGAGAACTCCATCGTGGGCGACTAGTCGCCCGGCCGCGGTGGTGGCGCCACCGGCTAGAAAACTTGAGTGTTGAAAAAGCCCTTTCTTTTTTTGGCCTACGTACAAGTTCCTTGAGGTGCTTAACACAAAGATCCATTTTGAGCCCTCAATGGTCTCCAACGGCAAACCGCTTTGTCGGAAAACAAGCTTCCCGTTTTCGACAATCACTTCATATGATTCCCGTTCGTTCTGTCGAATACAATGTACAATGATTAACGCTATGAAATTTAAAGTTAATTTTATCAAAAGAGGTTGCTAAACGTAATCTCTGGATTTGTCATCGTACCCCTTTATTAAAGGGGTTTTTTCGTCTTTTAGTGTAGCAAAAAATAAATTTTAATGATTTTACGCCGTTAAAGAGGGGTATGATGTAAAAAATCAAAGGAAATGATACGTTTAGCACAACCGTATGAAATGAGGTCAGACTTGACTTACCGGCCCCAAATATTTGATGCATTGACGTTGTAGATTTGATCTCGGACACTTTTCGACGTTTACTTCTTTACCATCTCCGACGTCCAACCTTCATGTTTCAAGAAACAAAACATCATTAAAATTTGATTAAAACATAAGATTAAAGATCAAAAATCTTGCCGACAAGTTCTTACCAGTAGAAAAAAGGTTGGCTGCTTTCACTTTCAAACCATATATCATAGTACATGTGCAAGTTGTGTCCATAACGATGTCTTGGGTCAATCTACAAGTCCAAAACGCAATTATCAACAAATTATTAGACAAGATTCAATAATTTAACAAACTTTTTAAGAAACTTGAAGTTCATAAAATTAAGCCTAAAAGTTTTTTTTTTATTATTATTATTTTTGTGCTTACAGCTTCAAGCCAATGTTGTAAGGCCAGTTTTTGAGCCTTTTCATTCTTTGACAAGCCCTTTCCAACCTTAGCAGCCCGGGTTCGAGCCCTAGCCCACCGCGACACCGCGGTCTCGTGCTTCTCTACGTTGAAAAATGAAACCGAGCTTCGGTCCAAAGCTGCAAAATCCAAGGCCTTCCACCTACAAAACATCATACAATTTAGACAAAAAAAAAACTATATGAAAATTTTAAAGTAAACTAAATAGGTCAAGTTGAGGCTTAAACAGTTAAACTAACCATAACTCTTCAACAACAACCGCGCAATCGGCTAAATTTCGTCGTGTTCGATAACTCTTGTAAATTTTCTGAACCGTAGTAGCCGCAGCATTGAGTTCACTAACAGGCCGAGGCGAAAAGAACACAACGGGCTCAGGAAGAATATTTGTCGATCCCACCTGGCCCGTTTCAAGATTTGGGTTCAGGGTTTGGGGTTCAGGCCTTCTAATCTCTTGGACCAAGTTCTTGAAAGAAAGAGTGGTTTCAAGCATTATTCTTAATGGTTCACACGTGTTTAAACTAATTGAATTCCTTCTTCTAACTGTTGGACTAGAGTCTTGCAAATCACCTAATGTTTTTGAAGCAATCTCGGGTTCGGATTTGGGTTTTTTTAAACTATCGGATCTTGATAGATTTTCAATGGTATTTAGATCATAAGGAAGATCTAAGAAGCCATGGTTCAAGATAACTTTCCAAGCTGATGATAATATTGACACGGATAAACCCATACCACTTAATATATATACCCTGCACAATTATCATCATTTGATTAAATTATGCATGATTAAATAATTAATTAAATCATTAAATTATTATTATTATTCTTTTAGGATTTTCAGAAAAGGGTGGCGGCGCAGCTTGTTGCCCGCCTGCCCGTTATCTTGATGTAATTTTCTTTATCAATGAAAGTTTATCATATTGTCATATTGTTAAAAAAAATCACTAAAAACTTTATTTTATTATCTTTAATTGATTCTGTGAGGTCACAACTGACGACATTTTTTTTTGTCTTACCATGCAATAATTCAACAAATATTAAACTAAATAAACAATAATCCATTCAAAGAAACACACACCGACACGTAAAAACACACATAACCTTTAATAAAAATTCATTTTTTTTTTACAAATTCTTGATACCCAATTGAAAAAGGAAGTGACCCAAATAAGTTAATAACAAGATGAATCAGACCCAGAAAGGAAATAAAAAAACACTCACCTAGAGTCAAGATTTGAATATCTTGAAAACACTTGCTTTGTTTTTTGATACAACAATGGAGTTGAAGGTGTCTTGGTGTGTTCTGCTTGTGTATTGATGATAGATAATATGACAAATCTCACCTTCAGCTATATATATATAACAGTCCTTGTAGAAAATTATTTAACACACGTCTTTGAATTCTTTTTACATGTGTAAAAGATTGACCAAAAAAATTGCCAAAAAATTATGGTTTGATTTTGACTTGTATGGATAACAATTTTCAAAGCCTAGGTGCACGTTTTTTGATGATTCAAAGCTTGAGAATTTGGAATGCACTTTAATGTATGGATTTTGAAGATAGATATATAGGTGTATATATATAAATATATATTGTAGTAGATATAAAGATAGAATGGTCAAAGATAGGAAGCTGGATCAGGGTTCCATGAAAACTCATAAAAGCTCTCAATTTATTGTGGGGTAATGTGTGTACAGTGTATTATTTCAAGTGTATTATTGTTTTCAAATAATAATATTATTATTTAACTTGGGAACTTATGTTAAATTAGTTATAATATTTCACTTCACATGAGTAATGGTGGTATTTAAGCGTGTGTGTCGAAAGTTGACATAAAGATGTGTTCATGAAGAGAAAAGAGTAAAATAAAAATAGTAAGTATGAACGTTAACAAGTGGATGGTTAATCTAAATATCTTGAAATATAGATATTATAAGTGACAAGGTGTAGTTGGGTTTGAATATTATAGATGATGTTGAAAGCTTGAGGTTCCGCGTCAATGGCGGAAACAGGGATACGCATACTGCTCGCAAGCATTGAGACAAATTGTGGGCTATGGTTTTCCATATTTGACTTTTCATGTGTTACCCAAAAAAAGTTATTATAATCTCTTGATGATTCCATCTATGTTAGTGTTACTTTAAAATCATTCAATGTGTGTTTATTTTACTAGTGGGATACTCTCAATCAGTCAATAACCCTCTTACCCATTAAATTTTAAAATGGTGTTAAATGAAATTTTTACCTCTTAATCCATTCATATGTTTTTATAACCCTTAGTCGGTCACTCACGCACCACCTAAGTTATGGTGCGAGCTAAGTCAATGCTCTTACTTGTTCATAGTCTCTTATCTAACCAGACCTCTAATGGCTTAGCACTTATTAGCATAGAGGTTGCCAAACAAACAATGGTGTGAAGTTGGTTTGTTCGATATCAGTTTGATACATTACATATAGGCATTTTGGTATAGCAATCAAAAGAGGAAAAGCGAATACCGGTATCGTATTTGTTCTGGTGGTAAATTGGAGTTGTCATGGTGCCGACACTCGCTATAGCTAATAGTGCTAAAAAGTACATTATTCCATATACAACTTTGTTTTCAACGAAATTTATTCCGAAAACCATAAAAGTAAGTAATGGTATAGGTACCGAAGTTGTTTAAACGACATTGGTTCGATTTGTTATGGTAAATAACAAAAAAAAAAAAACAATGATATATGACTCGTTAAAATTTGAAAAAAAATGTTTTTATCGAAACGTGTATATACACTTCTATATTTGGGATTTTATAAAGCGTTCATAATTATTAGAATAATACGAAAAAATATAAATGATGTCATGTTAGGGTGGATGGGGTGGTTATCACACTCATCACACTACTACCTCATTTTCATCACATTCATCACTAAAACCATGAGGTGGAATGATACCCATCACACTCATTTTTTTAATAAAATAAACGTGACAACCGGTAAATTTCGGTCAACATTTGACTGGAATCCTGATCATGTTTCCTATATGATTAGCATATTTTAAGTTGATTCTGATTAAGTTAAGTTGTTATGAGTCTGACGATGTCCTTCTTGGAGTTCGTGGACGCTTTGACGATTTAAAGAAAGACTGTGCATTTAAACGCCAACGAACTGACATCAGTAAGAAATTGTCAGAATAGACTAACATAGAGTTATTGCATGTAAATACGGCACGTATTTGCTGTTGAAGCAATCGGGTGTGGAATCGGCTTGAAGAATGGATTAAAACGTAGCGTTTTGGAGAAGGCGGAGAGTAAACGATAGGAGAACCGGACATCAAAATGCGTGGTTTTAACCGCATTTATGCTTTCGGATTAATTATTTATTATAAATAATGTTATTTATTTAATATCGAAAGCTATCGGATCGTAGGATGCGACTAACTCCACCTTCGACAGAGATGGCGATTTGCTTGAAGGATTATTTGGATGGGGTTGAGAGGGTGCAAGACATACGCTCACTCGAGGGAAAACTTGAATATGAAGGCGAAGTGTACGAGGACGAGTTCAACATGGATTTAACCGAACCAATGTCCGAATATGAAGCCGAAATTGATGAATGGATAAGAAGCAACTCCGGTTCGGGTGAAGATTAGACATCCACTTTAAAGATTTATTTCGTTTGAAACTATGTTTTTTCTATTAAGAATTAAAACTATGTTTTCTATTTTGTTTCAATGTTACTTTCGTCGTTTGTATTTTGTTTTAATGTTATTCTCGTTGTTTTCAATCAATGAAATCGTATGTTTTAGTTATTTGGTATTTTGTGTTATTGAATGAAGATGAAACAATATTAAAAATATATTTTAAAAAAAAAACAACAGCAAAAACCGGTTTTTTTTCAGGCTGTATATCGTTTTTTTATACCGGTTTTGAAAAAAAAACCTATCCTAGACCTGGTCCCAATCGATGTTGATCACGAGGTGTATTCGAACCCAGAAACCGGTTTGAAATCCGGATCGGTTTTACCAAAAAAACGGTTTTAATCGATATAAAAAACCGAACCGGTTTGGAAAAAAAACCTATTTGTCCATCTCTACCCACAACGACTCCTTTAATAAAACAAACAAATTAATTTACCCATATATATAAACTCATCCTATCATTTTTACCCAACCACGGGTCCACCGTCCACGCCACTAGCACAACCCCGCCGATTTTTTCCGTTCTTGTTCCATGCCCCCAACGTTGAGTTGGATGCCACATGTCGTTCCATAAGGCTATGACCACACCGCGTAGTAATAAAATAATGTAATTTCCTATTCTTCACTATCACCCTAATTTCTTACTAACCGTATCTCACAAATTATTATTTATATATTCATGTGTTTGCGTATGTAACTTTCCACTTCCTCATGATCACCCTAATTTTTTGCTTACCGTATCTACTATGTATATAGTCATGTGCTTGCACTTCCTCTAGCACATAGGATTCGAATGTATAATGCAGTTCAAGTTCCGCTAATGATTATGCTACACACCAAGACAAATATTTTGGTTAATTAATTATGACTTAACTGAACCAATATAAATGTTGTTTCTCGCCGTAACGTACGGATACCCCACTGGTAAGAAAATAGTTGGTGTATATTGTTAGCAGTACTGTTTGTTCAAATATGGATTATAATCCTACAAATTAAATAATTATTTAATGTAAACAATCACAGTCGAGTAATATAAAGGAGACACGAAATCGAGTAAATCGAAGTATGTAACTTGTGAATATATAATTTTCATGTCACTTTCATTTACTTTTAAAATCTTTACCTCTGATAAAATATAGATGTTGGAACATTCAAATGAAAATTACGAAACACGTGAGTAGAAGAATGATTACCACTTCGTCTTGTTTTCCTTTTTCTAAAATAGTGCCCATATTAAAATTTTAAATTAAATTACTCGTATATCTAAACTAAAATTAACCAGCTGGGCTAGCCCAGTTGGCCACTCCAATGAGGATTCGGAAACACAACTGTAAGGTCGTGGGTTCGATTCCGAGGGGGAGAGGGTTTACCCACTTCGTGGGGTTCCCGCCCGGGGTTACTGAGTCGAACCGCTGTGAACACTGTAAGTCCTACGGGCAACCCACACCTGTGGGGTTCCGGAGGATTCGAACTCGCGTCGCTTGGTTGTCTGTCGTTTGGTTCTACCGCTGAGACAAACCTTCCAAAAAAAAATCTAAACTAAAATTAAAATGCAATTAAGTATCTTAACTTAAAGAAAGCTTATAGATACAAGTAAAATAGTTATGTGTTCATTTTTAGTCTTTTTTTTTTAATTTCGCATTACTATTTATTTCCATTCCTATTTTAATAATATCATAGATTCTTAGGGGTGTTTGGGTTTGCGTTTTTTACATAGATTTTTAGATTATTACGTTTTGAAAACGTAAATAATCAGTTTTTAGTGTTTGGGATTGAATTTTGAAATGGATTTTTAGGCTACCAAAACGCAATAATCTAAAAGCAGCTCTATCCCTGCTTTTCCAAAAACGCAGTTGTTTTGAAAAATCCCAAACACCCTCTTACTATTAAAAACAGTTATTAAAGAGATACAAACATTAGAGTTTAGACCTACTACATTCGGTATTTTGACATTTCCGTCCCCTAGAGAACTAGGCATCAAGTCATCAATTGTCTTGAAAACTTGGTCTAAATTTTGACGACTCTACAAGTTTATAAACAAGACCGGCCTACAAACGTTTGTATTGAAAGTGTGTTGTATTTGTATAGAATGAAAATAATATAGTAAAAGTTTGTTAAGCATCTCCATTATTGGATGGAGACGGACACTTGGGCACTTGGCTCACCACCTTCTATCATCACCTCGCCCCCAAAGCCGAGGGCGTGTTTGGATAAACTCAAAAACATAACGTGTAACAAATTTTATTAGAGTGTTTTTGCAATAACTATAGAAATGCTATATGCAAATTATATTTTTTTTTAGTTTTGAGTATTTTAAAAATAGATTTGAAGAAAATAAAATCAAAATCTTAGTTTCATAACGTGAATGATGACCCATTCATTAACACTGAAATATATGTCCTTTAAGCAAAAGTTTTGTCACGTGATATATGGATATATTGTGTCATTTTCAAAATTTCAATATAAAATAAGCAATGTCCTGGGTGTAACTTGGTGGACGTTAAAGAAATGACAATGTCCTAGCCTCCTAGCGGCAAGTAGCTCTGATGTCAGTAAAGATAAGAACATATATAATAAATATGGGGTTAATTTAAGTAATATAATTTTTGGGGCATGTCCAAACCAAACATACAACTTGTCCTTAATTACCTGCTCCGACGACTTTTCCAGATTACTATGTGCCATGCTTGTTGTTACTATATAATACACAGTGATACCATTTTATATTATACATTAAATGTTAATAGCAAGTGAAACCAAGTTGATTTAAGAGTTAAACAAACTCATATTATAGTCCTTAAACACTAGATCGACGAAGAACAAATTATGTCCTTTTTAAGTTTATTTGTAATTCGTTTGCCTCTTTCTAAATAATTAATTCAGGTAACAATCTACTAACTTTTGTATCAATTTCGTATCATTTAGTTATTTAATTTCAAAGTTTTTACAAAATGACATTTTGACCCCTTCTAAATTTATGAAGTTTTAAGTTTATTTTTTACGTTAGATAAAACCAGAAAACGGTTCACGGGACACCTACCAGCACTGGTGGCGACGGTATTACCGTGCTGGTAGTGGAGTACCTGTGATCATTAATTTTAGGTGGCGCCCCGTCCCCCTTAGACTTTTATTGTTTATGTCTAACAATAAAGGAAATACTTTTGTGAACTTGTGATAAAAGAAAACAAGAAAATTATTGTTTTTAAGCTATGTTTTGAACCCATTTTGTAATCATATCGGTTGCACCGCCTAAATCGTACATTTTTGTTATCCTGTCTATATTGTATACCTATTTAAGTTACACACGAATTCTTACCCGTTTCAAATTTAGTCGATTTCCTTTTTAATGTTACATCTAATGCATTTCTTATTTCGTTTTCATCAACTTTGTAGGTTTTCATTTTTTAAACTTTACCATTTTTATGATAAAACTTTAATGTACCTTTTTTTAATCTATTTTTCTAAATTATGTATTTAAAAGTTCGGATTCTCATTTTTCTCTTTTGCCTTTTATGATCCCACATACTTAAAACTACAAAAATAGAACCATGCTTTACCAATTCAATTCGTGTAATACACGAGATTCAAACATAGTATAATATATTATTATACTTAAAGGAATAAAACAGATAAATTGTATTGTCAAAAGAAAAATACAAAATAAAACATACAATGAAAAGATTTTAAAGATGTTATTTAATGTATTATCTAGTAAATAACACCGGTGTTTTCTCGGATTAGTTAACACATAATCTCTCATATACATGAGATGACGAAAGGTAAAGTCAAGTTTACATGTTGTTAGACCTCAGGGAGTGGGGGCATGGAAGGGGAGGACAGACCCCTCCACGTCACCCACACCACCCCCTGTAGAAAGTGAGTTGGCGTTGCCCTTTGAGGCAGCATAACTCTGATGGGTGTTGCTACTTTTTTTGTTTTGTTTTGTTTTGTGTTGTTTCTTTAATGGTATGTTTTGTTTGTTTGTTTTTTTCCCCTTGCTATTGCCTTATTGCCTTTCATCACTCCTTTCTTGTCACTACGTGGAGGATCAAGCTCCCTTTGCCTACGTGGCGCCTGGCGGGACAAAAACCCATTGTCCTCCATCACCACTCACTTTAGTCTTATAGTTGGTCACTCCTTATCTATGATAATACTGAACCACTAACTCATCAGCATAAGCGTTACAAAATAATGGTGTGGTCCTTGACAACCAATAAGTGTACACAAAATGTTTCCCAAACTCCCGATCCGAAAGCTCATTTTGGTACTCCGATTTCACTTTCGCTTCCTCTCCTGATCAAGATGGTCTTCCCGCAAAGTCATCCTCTCCATCCATATTGTCCCTCCACGTCATCTCCATATCACCCGCGTGTTAGCTAGAATCCATCATGTCCCATTATCGGGAGCTCTATTTCGTGTACCCTAAGGACGCTGCAATAGGCCTCAGTAGAAGACTGTTCCGGCTCGTTACACACTTGTATGTTGAAATACTTTATCAAGAATATAAAAATAAGAAAATATATACAACCTATTATTTGTTAATACTTTTTTTAGCGGTCGAAAAATTCACCAAGAACTCCCTTCGGAGTCCCTACTCGGTCAAATCAGGATCCCTTCTACCCGGCATAGCCATACAGTGTAAGGGAGCTCCTGGTTTCACCTAGTTCACCAATTCCGGGAAAACCCCAGCTATCCGCCCGCCCGAAAGCACGACAACAAATGATCGTTAAAACCCAGCGCCCTTGGGAATCGAACCGATGACCATTCGGTCTCCGGTCTCCCTTTATCAAGCCACCTGGGCTATACTAGTGCTGATTTGACAAAGAAAAAGTATAAATATAATATTAAAATATGGTCTTTATTTGATATTTAATAAAACAGAAACCAGCAGCCATAGTTAGATGATAGATCGTTGTCAAACTGCCAAACCT
This sequence comes from Ambrosia artemisiifolia, assembly GCA_032199755.1. Lineage (NCBI taxonomy): Eukaryota > Viridiplantae > Streptophyta > Magnoliopsida > Asterales > Asteraceae > Ambrosia > Ambrosia artemisiifolia. Next base: position 12,571,456 of record CM063515.1, on the reverse strand, counting down.
TAAATGCAATTGTATATTGGGCTAGCAACTAGCAAGAGCCAGCTAATTGTAAGGTCCCAATTTCTTTGTTTTTTTTAATCGACAAATTACTTTATTCATCACACCTCAAATGTTACAAATTAGTAACTAGCAAGCTAATAGACTGAACATTTTCACCCATGAGTGAAGCTTTTAAGGGGCGGGGACGGGCGGCCGACCCCCGAATTTTCGCTCAAAAGTTCCGATTATATAGTATTCGTATAGAAATTTTTGGGTATATAAGGTTTCGACCCCCGAAACTAGTTTACGACCCCCCCGAAACTAGTGACTTCCGACCCCCCGAAATTTCGGGTCAAGCTTCGCCACTGTTTTCACCTACAACTATGTACAAGATAAGTTACCCTTTTGTTCACCTAAATAACATTTGCACAAATGACGTTACCACCAAGTAGCTTCCTTTGTGTTTGATTGCATTGCATTGGCGGACCCACCCATATTCGAAGGGGGCGAGCGCCCACCTTAAAAAAAAGAACTAATAGTATACATATGCGTTAATCCCATCCGCACCCCATAAAAATTTTAATCGCACCACTTGGTCTTTTGAAACTGACCCGAAGATAATAACTTTAGATTTAGAATTTTATTACACATATGTAATGACGTTTAAATTACTTTTGGACTTTTGGTTTCCTTTTGTTGATTATATAATTTTAATATTATTATTTTTGGTATATGAGTCTACCCGACCTGACCTGGATCATTTGATGGATAAACGACCTATATGAGGTATATGATTCCGCACGACCGCACCCCATGAATTTTTTTTTTGGGTCTACCAATGTTGCATTGTGCCTTGTTATCTCCTATTTTGCGCTTGTTTCTTTTATTTCTTTTGTTCTACATTCTGTTAACCAAGGAAAGGGACAAGTCAATGGACGTCCAATGTTTCGAATCTTCCAGCCCTTTGTTGTTATGCACATGTGTGTCCGTTTTGTGTATAATCTTTAGCCTCAACCATTTTGTAATAGATTTCAGAATGATCTTCCATTCTGATTCCCAATTAATTCCAAATATTTCATGTACCTAATGTAGCCATAGCAAATGTCCAGACCAACTTTCATTTACCTGCATAAATGGACCCCCCCCCCCCCCACAGGAAAAAAACATACACGAAATGAAGTTTATACGCGAATTGAATATGTCCCACCAGAGTTTACACTTGTTAGAAGATAGTATGGAGCTTCGTGCTATAATAGCTGATTGTGAGAAAACATTGATGAATGCATGCGATATACTATTCCCAGCAGCTTTGAAGTTGTGTACATATAATTATTATTGTTGTAGTTGTTGTTTATTGATTATTATTATTATTATTATTATTATTATTATTATTATTATTATTGCTAACCCTCCATGGGCCGTGGAGCTCTCTACGGTCCGTCTAGGGTTGTGCAAATAAAAATCTCATTTGTGCAAATAACCGAAGCCTATTGAAATATCAAGCCCACCAAAATTATCCTATATGTTTATTTGTGGATGTCCATGAATAGTGCCCACCTGCATTTAGAGAAGCTGTTAAATAATAATGTGTTTGATAATGTTTAAGCAAGGATGATGCGGTGCAGTTGGTTTGGTTGTTGTTGTGTCTACTGTGGTGTTCCGGTTTTCAAATAAGTAAGTTGAATGTTACCTTGATCAAGATTTCTTTTGAAGGGTTGTAGTCTACTACATAAGAAAGAAATCAACAAGCGAGATTTCTAGCCAGATTGTGGTGGCAGAGGGCGGTACCGCGGTAGACAACTGACGAGTTCACGTCAGACCGACAATGGTGATTGCTGTCCTAGACGTTTAGACTTCTTTCTCGTTCCCAAATCCCAACTAAAAGGGTGTTTAGTGTTTAGGGTTAAGCTTGAAAATGACTTATTAACTTATTGACTCTTTAAAAAAGCCAACAAAGCCAATAAGTCATTTCCAAACTCAATCCCAAACACAACCTAAATTGCCACTACTTTTTTCTTATTTTATTAGCTTTAAACAATTTTAATCAGTTATGGGCTAAAGTTTTAATTAGGTATGGGCTAAAGTTATAACATCAACCTGGGACCAAACAAATAAGGGCTAATATTATTAACCAAACAGCCCAAACTTGCTTAGCTTAAATGTTTGTAATTTTGTATATGTGTTTAATTGGGCTTAATTTATTTATATCAAAACCAAACCAAACCAAACCAAACGGTAGGAACAGGTTGGTTTCATAATTTAAGCTTATTTGACCTTAGAATTGACACGTGATGTGATATAAACATCAAATAAAAAAACCAGTAATCTTAATTAGTATACAATTGGAGGATCCTGTGCATTCTTGCCATGAATCTTTAGCATACAAGACAGCTCTTTAGGGTTATGATTCCATGATAGTTAGCTCGATTCGTCGTAATTCATCTATAGAATACGAGTGATGCTAGTCCATAGTTTGCTTCTCAGAGGCATTAAGCAAAAGATTAAAAGTTGAACACATAAAGAATTTGAATGCCAAATCAACACTGTTTATTCAGACATATGACATTATCAAACACAAGTACACAACATACAAGAAATGCATTATTTGATCATGATTATACGGTTCAAAGTTCAAACTATATGCAATTTGATGGTGCACACAAGGGTAAAACACGCGGCGCACCAAGAATAGCATTTGCATAACGGGTAGTTCCACAGTTTACCACATGACTGTACCTCTGTGTTGCCCGATTGTAGGCATCAACCACAAGCTCGGCATACTCCCTCGCCACAGATGGTGCAAAACCAGAATACACCTTGACCCATTTACTCTTTTGTCCCTCTTTATCCACAGACCTCAATGCCTCTATCTCCTCCCTTGAGTATGCAATTTTCTTTGATCCAACACTTGTGTTTCCATGCACAGTTTCGTCTTCTGCCTCATTGTTCTTTGCATCCTTCTCAATAACAGTTTCAGTCTCTACCAATTTGTTATTCGATTCCTTTTCGGTCTCAACTGATTCTTTCAAATTCTCATCAGTTTCTTGCATGGCCTCACCAAAGATCTTTTTAACCGCATTCAGATTTTCGACTCTCGGTTTCTTGATATCCTTCCTTTGGTAAACATATTTCACTTTAGCATGCATTTTTCTAAACACTTTCTGACCTTTACCTTCTGTATTAATCTTCTTCTCATTTCTTTTTACATCTTCAACCTCTAAACTGTTTACTTTCTTCTCTTTCTTGAACAAACCTTTGTTTCTTTTCTTCTTGCCATCATTTACATGATGTTTTCCATAACCCATTTCAGTTTCTTTTCTGTAACGATTCTTGAACCTAGTAACAGCATCAGTTATCTCGATTAGAGCCGTATCATCGATAACTTCAGCCTCCACTGCACATTTAACATCTTGTATCCTTTCTCTACTGAAAACAGCAAAAGATTTTGATAACACAGTTGGGATCTTCGACTGTTTCGGTTGTGCCATGAGTTCTGTTTCAAGTATGCGTGAGGATGATGGGTTATGGTTATGGGTGGTTGATCGTTGTTATTAGTTTAAGTGAATCGATAAACGGTTTATATAACGATGCAGTTAAAGGTTTTTTTTAACTGATTAGTTATCAAGTGGCGCGTACACAAACGGAATGTATCAAAACAAATTATTATTAAAATCGATATATTTTGTACACAACAGAATTTTGATTAGTTAAAGGTATTTTAAACACTTATATCATGTATACTAGCTTTTATCCCGGGAGTGTCCCGGGGTTGAAATATCTAATATAACATAATAAAGTATCTAATATGACAACATAATTAATGATTTGTCAATAAATGATTAATGAATATTATTATTATTATTTATTTATTTATAAAAAAAGAATCTCTTCCTATGAAGTTATGTTTATCGTTGGTGATTTATTAGTAGAGTAAAATATATTTGAAAAAAAAACCCCACAAAAATAGTTGTTTTTTTTCTCCGTTTTTTTATATAGCACTATGGTACTCGTTGGAAAGATAATAAAACACTCGTTAATTTGGTGTAATTTTTTTCTTTAAAAAAATCTCGTATATAAAAGATATTAACGTTTAAAAGTTATGGGAAGAAACATTAGAAAGAAAATTTAATTTTGTTTTTAAATTCTTATCTTTTCATAAAATAATTATAATATATATAAATTTATTAAAAAACTCAAAAATTAAAAAATCATACATGATGCCACGTGGCACATTCAAGGAGGGGTTGAGGCCTCCATTGAATGCCACATCATCAAAGTTCAATTCTTTTATTATAAGTTATAGATAGATTATAGATTACTACTATTATTATGTATTTATTTTACTTTTATTTATATATTCATTCGTTAGTTATTTATTTATTATATACGTCAAATATACAGAGAAAGAAAAATATTAAGTCGCATGAACGGTATCAAACGAAGTCCGATTGAACTATTCAAGCGACATTGGAACCGTCTCATTGAACCCTACGATTTTAGTTTTTAAGTTTTTTATTTTCTGGATTTTTAGCTTATAGTTTTTAGAAATTGTGTTATATCATTGTGCTTTTATGTTGCATTGTGTCTTTTCTGTATTTTAATTATTGTCATTTATGTGATTCATTGTGTCTTCGTTCCTCAGTGGTACTGTGTTATATTTTGTAACTTACGCATTTATGTTATTCGTCAAACAAATGGAACAAAGAGTGCTAAAGCCAAGGAGTATTCGAAGGAGAAAGCGAAAGCCCTTGAAGATATTAGTAGACGTACCTTATGTAGTATGCTTAGATATGTTGCATATGTTGTGTGAATTAAAAAAAGAGTAATAGTGTAATTCATGTAATATTAGTTATGCACTTATTAAATGTTTTCAAATATACGAATATTTACATAACATTTAATTTATAACTTTTTTTTCTTCTTAGAGGTGTTATAGCTCATCATGGTGTTTAAAAAAAAAATTAAATGTTTTTTTACTTTATCTTTTAAAATTTAATCTCACAAGTTTTTTACTCTCAACCTTGGTCCCCATAGTTATCATTTTTCACAATTTGTTTGTTTTATGTTTTGTTCTAAATTAAATGCGTGTGTGGTTCAATGTTTTTACATCTAAATTTGAATTTTTCTCGTTTGACTAGTTCATCGCAACGCACGAGTCCTATATCGACTTAGTTGTTCGTTTCTTTGTTTTATGTTTTGGTCTAATTTTTTTACACTTACATACTACAAACATTAAAAAGTATTTGAGTTATTAAAGAAAATGAATCTATAATCTATAATCTATAACTTATAATAAAAGAATTGAACTTTGATTATGTGGCATTCAATGGAGGCCTCAACCCCTACTTGAATGTGTCACATGGCATCATGTAGGATTTTTTAATTTTTGAGTTTTTTTAATAAATCTATATATATTATAATTATTTTAGGAAAAGATAAGAATTTAAAAACAAAATTAAAATTTTCTCTCTAATGTTTCCTCCCATAACTTTTAAACGTTAATATCTTTTATATACGAGATTTTTTAAAGAAAAAAATTACACCAAATTAACGAGCGTTTTATTATCTTTCCAACGAGTACAATAGTGCTATATAAAAAGGGATAAAAAAACAACTATTTTTGTGGGGTTTTGTTTTCAAATATATTTTACTCTACTAATAAATCACAATCGATAAACTTAACTTCATAGGCATAGATTCCTTTTTTTTATATTTGAATATGATAACTTATGGCAGAAATTTGTTTAAAATAAATAATAATAATAATATTATTATTATTATTATTATTCATTAATCATGTAATGGCAAATCATTAATTATGTTGTCATATTAGATATGTTATATTAGATATTTTAACCCCGGGACACTCCCGGGATAAAAGCTAGTAAATTATAAAAAAATACATACAAAAACTTGAGAGAACTACGAGATTATCCCGTCGCTCCATGAAAAACAATTGAAAGCAGGCGATAATAATATTCATATTTGTTTGGTTTGTTTAGCGAACAAGAGAATGTGACAGATCCCTAATCCATTATTATTAATAATATTATCTGCGTGTGTTTTGAATACCTAAATCAAAATCTCCAATGGATGAATCGACGAAACCTGATCCATCGTCAGGTACCCATCTCTGTTTTGAATTATGTAACGCTTATTCATTTTTAAATGTATTCGAAATCACAACAATACCCACTAAATCATGTTCATTCCATACGTAAAGGTTTGGTCTTGCGTTGCTCTTATTATGTTTATTGCATGTATGATTGCGAATTGTTAATTTGTTATCAACTGTCTTTTTTCTCCAAATTTTGATATGATGCCCTGCAAGTGTTTGTGGAAATGCCCAATTCAGAATTATAACCCATAACATGACACAAACAATAAGTGTTTGTGGAAATGCCCAAGTAAGAATTAGAAGCAGCCATAACGTGAATCAAACGAGTAGATAAATAAAACAAGGGTGTTTTCCTTTGTTTTATAATGCGCGCATCACATGATGGAGTGACGATATCCTAGTTCATTACTTCATTGCATCGCACGATGCGATTATATGATGTGCGCATCACATGATGTGGTTTTTAGTAATTTTCAATGCCAAACGCCTCGCATGCATGATGCGCACTCTTTGCGTATTGCGCATCACGCATTAACTTTTGGGATCAATACACACTGGATCGCAACGCGCTTTTTAAAACCAAGGGTGTTTCTAAGTGATTGTGGAAATGCCATGGTAAGAATTAGAATCCGTTAAAGGATTCAAACAATCATATAAAACAAGGGTGTCTCAGTAAGTGTGTGATTGATGAACTTGAGGCTAAAGATTTAGGGATTTTAAAATATATGCATCTATTAACTGGCTTTTTTCTTGATGTTGATGGCAGCGGATAATATGGGCAGTCCCAGTGACCGTAGAGAGACTCATGGGAGCGTGGAGGATATTGATGTAGACACCCCGATCAGTGAAGTTAAAGGTCCGAACATCTTTCATCGTGCTAAGGAAGAGATTGAGGCCATCGTGGACACGATTCAGTCAAAAAGAGAACCTGCATCACCAAGGAAACAAAGCTCACTTGCAGGTACATCTGAAACAGTTTTTTGTTTTATTTGGGGGTGCCCCGCTGTTACATGCATCACAAGCGGGTAAAATCATGACCATGTTTTACAAAGGGTCTCTCATCACCATTGTCATTGGCGATTTCTTTGCCTTAAAATACGTGAAGTAGCTTGGTCAGAATGGAAGTATGAGGTTACCCAGAATCGCCATTGGCGACTTCTGACATGTTGGGGAGAGAATGGCGATCTCTCAAAAGTGACAAGTAAAGAGAGAAATAACCATCGTTATTGGCAATTCTTGCTTTTCTATGCAATCTTACCTCTTCCTAACACCTACCTGACTGGCGATGATCCTCCTTGTGAAACCTTGCCAAGTTTTTACCCCCCTTGTGATGCATGCCAAAGGTGGGTACGGGGTGCACCCCAAATAAAAAAAAATCTCTGAAACAACATCGTCCTATTTTCTTTGATTATATGCATTTAAGGTTCTCGCTCGCTGCACTATACCCGTCAAAGATCTTTTAACTGGCTTTTTCTTGATGTTGATGGCAGCCGACAATAGTGGCAGTCCCAGTCACTGTAGAGATAATGGGAAGGGGGAGGATATTGATGCAGACACCCCAATCAGTGAATTTAAAGGTCCCAACATATTTTATCGTGCTAAGGAAGAGATTGAAGCCATTGTCGACTCAATTCAGTCAAAAAGAGAATCTGCATCACCAAAGAAACAAAGTTCACTTACAGGTACATCTGAACCATGATCATCATCATGTTTTCTTTAATCATATGCATTGTCGGTTCTCACTCAATATGTCGTACCTGTCAAAGATCTTTTAACGGGCTTTTCCTTGATGTTGATGGCAGCAGACCGTGGGGGCAGTCCCAGTCACCGTAGAGAGACTCATGGGAGGGAAGATATCGATCCAGACACCCCAATCAGTGAATTTAAAGCTCCTAATATCTTTCATCGTGCTAAGGAAGAGATTGAGGCCATTGTTGACACAATTAACTCAAAAAGAGAATCGGATCGTGATGCTGAATCACCAAAGAAGGATGGATTCCGAGCTTCCATTAGTAAAATGATAAACAAAAGTCGCAAGCGCGATTGAGGTGAATTATAAGTTATGATTTTCAGCACCCACAATGTGCAAAAAAAAAATTTATTTAGTATTTGAAAATGGTATAAAACTGAACATTATATGGATTCTGGTTATCTGCATGGGGAATGAAGTATTAAATGGTTCTCAAAGATCGAATCACATTCAAGTAACCTATGTTGTTTTCACTGCCTTATGCTCTTTTAATTTCGACAAGCTTATTATCTTTACAGGACAGGTAAAGCCAAGTTTACAAGACAGAACAAATCATCAAGAACAGGCTAAAGATTAGAAAATCGAAAGTGAAACCAGTCCGTTGATAAAAGTTTCATTCCTGAATATTAATTTATCTGATTCTCACACAATGTTAAGCTCTCGGAACTGTGATCACCTTCAAGTGGACCTGCAGATTCATCATTTATGAGGAGAAAACAATGTATGTGTATCTCTAGTTCAGTTGTACTTACATTTCTTGAACTATGTTCTTTTTGTTATGGGTGATTGTTCGGATGCTTAAACATCTTGATTCTTGGACATAAAGTGTAGCAAGTGTGGTTGCTTTAATTGTTTTCTTAGCATGCATTTTTGGACCGAACATGGATGTTTTTCTGTGTCTGCTTCTTGTTGTTACATTCCTATGATCTCTTTGTTTAAGTTTCTTGAGCTGAGTTTTAGTTTTAAAATCACCGGTTTCAATAACACCCCACAGGATGATATCTATTGAAATAACAGTGGCGGAGCTTGAAATTTTGGGAGGCCTGAGAGTAATGGTCCTTAAATCAGGGAGGCTGAACTTAATACGTATAAAATTTTCAGACGAAAACGGAGAAATCTACACTCCTAATGGTCTAACATGTTTTACACAAAAACTCAAAGATAGCAAAACATGATTTTACAACATAGTTCACAAACCCAAGGCATTATAGCCTAGTGGTATCTTGGTGGTGAGATAAGACTTAGGGGCCATAAGGTCCTGGGTTCGAATCTCACAAAGGGGATTTTCTCATAATTATGAGTTTCCTCCTGAATTGGTGACTTGGTGGTGGAATATGATCGCGTGGCAACACTGGTTGCACGATAATACTCTAGTGTTCCGTGAGTGATTCCAATTTGTTGGCCGTTAAAAAAAAAAAAAAAACAACATAGTTCACAAAGTAGTCACATCATCCATATCCAACCTTTGCAACCCCTCTTCCCCTCTCCCCCCTCACAATAAAAGCGACTCCAAAAATACCACAAAAACACATCCTTTATCATATAACCTGTTTTTTGGATGACTTTACACAAACTAAGTTTTATTTCCTTCGCATCATGCCCTCTCTTCTCCAAACAAACTAAAAATACTTAGAAAGCCCTATTTTGTGAATACTATTATAATTATAGTGGTTTATCATATAACTAACTAGCTGATTACCCCGGGAGGGTCCCGGGGTTGATAAATCTAATTTTATGTGATAACCTATTACAAACGGCACAAGTTAACTAACCACAAAATCTTCCAATCATTGCATGTTCACAGTATTCTAATCAGTAATAACTCATATTCCCCACAAAATCTAATTTTACGTGATAACATGAACACTTTGTGTGTTTTTTTCCTGTATGAACGAAACCCCACAAAAAATAGTCGATTTTTTCTCCGTTTTTTATATAGCACTATGGTACTCGTTGGAAAGATAATAAAACGCTCGTTAATTTGGTGTAATTTTTTTCTTTAAAAAATCCCGTATATAAAAGATATAAACGTTTAAAAGTTATAGGAGGAAATATGAGAGATAAAATTTTAAATTTATTTTTAAATTCTTTTTTCCTAAAATAACTCAATTTAATTAAAAAAGGAAACAATTTAAAAACACCAAAAACTCTCCATTATGATGCCATGTGACACAAGGTTGAAGCCTCCATTGCACGCCACGTCAGCAAAAGTCTTTTCTTTTATATATATATATAGATACTAGCTTTTATCCCGGAAGCGTCCTACGGTTGAAATATCTAATATAACATAATAAAATATCTAATATGACAACATAAATAATGACTTGCCAATACATGATTAATGAATATTATTATTATTATTATTATTATTATTTATATTTATTTTGAACGAATCTCTGCCTATGAAGTTATGTTTATCGTTTCTTATTCAAATATAAAAACACTAAGTAGTGATTTATTAGTATAGTAAAATATATTTGAAAACAAAACCCCACAAAAAATAGTCGTTTTTTTCTCCGTTTTTTATATAACACTATGGTACTCGTTGGAAAGATAATAAAACGCTCGTTAATTTGGTGTAATTTTTTTCTTTAAAAAATCTCGTATATAAAAGATATTAACGTTTAAAAGTTATGGGAGGAAACATAAGAGACAAAATTTAATTTTGTTTTTAAATTTTTTTTTCCTAAAATAACTCAATTGCTTTTGTTTTTTAATTGGTCCACATAGGTGCCACATGAAATCCTACATGGCACTCTCAAGAGAGAGAATGGTCTCTTTGAGTGCCATGTAGGATATAAGCCTTTGAAATATTAATATACTAGATTATACCCCGGGAACGTTCCGGGGTTGAAAAATCTAATATGACATATTAATTTTACATATGAAATAGAATGATGCGCTTTACAGTTACATGCATAAAAGCTTCAGGTAGCAGCTAACCTAAAACAATTAAAAATATATCTCCGATGTTAACGACTAACCTTAAACAATGTATAACTCTAATATTAATATCTAACCTAAAACAATGTATAACTCCAATGCTAACGCATGATGAAAATAGAATTCATATTTACTGATTTGAACATAATTAGTGACTTGTCTATACATGATTAATGATTTACCTGAACATTTTGTTTTTTTTTTCCTGTTTGAACATAACCCAACAAAAAATAGTCGTTTTTTTCTCAATTTTTTATATAACACTATGGTACTCGTTGAAAAGATAATAAAACGCTTGTTAATTTGGTGTAATTTTTTTCTTTAAAAAATCTCGTATATAAAAGATATTAACGTTTAAAAATTATGGGAGGAAACGTAAGAGAGAAAAATCTAATTTTGTTTTTAAATTGTTTTTTTCCTAAAATATCTCAATGCCACATGGCACACTGAAGGAAGAGAATGTCTCTTTGAGTGTCATGTCATTAAAATGGCTTTGGTTTATTATATGTATAGATATATATATATATATATATATATATATATATAGAGAGAGAGAGAGAGAGAGAGAGATTAATAACCGCACTATGAGACTTCAATCTAACACTATATACTATTAAACTTTACTTGTAACTCTGGCTAAAAACGGAAGCAAACTATTAGCCTGATAGTACCAAGATGTGATGAAAAGATGTTCTTCCATATTGGATCGAAGGTTCGGATCCCGTTATAGAAAAAAGTTGCATAATAAAGTTATGTGTTATGGTAAATGTTAAATGTTAAAAACATGCCATATAGATAATTAAAGTTTCATCTTTCACACCAACTAACATGTGTTATGGATAGAGAATAAGTGAACCATTTTGTATGACATATAATATTACCTCATAACCTAATGATAACCACCATTGCCCCCACCCCTCTAAGAGTCTAAGACCACTACACTGGTCAACTTAGACAGACCGGAGTGGGGCGGGGGAATGGCTTCAAGCAATGTTTTAAAAACCGGTTTATACCGGCCGGTTGAACCGGTTATACCGCTTACCGGTGGCTTCGCCGGCACGAATTAGTACGGTATTTTGGGAAACGATATAGGATTTGAACCGCCGGTAAATTCCGGTATACCGGTTTATACCGCTATACCGGTACCGGCACAAGGTTAAACTTTGGACTTTATCGACCCGTAGTGAAGGTATAAATAACATGTGTGGTGAGAAAGAGCATGAACCGGTTTCTTTAACACAAAGTGACTTATATATATGTTACTTATCTTATGTAATTTTAGTATATTTTGATTATTGGTAACTAAAACTTCTTATTAAAGATTGTAGAAAACGAATATGGTTGTACTTTTGTTGATGAGGATGACGATGATTATAAATTTTATCTTTTAAGTAATCATAAACTTGATGTATTTAACACTTGAATGACATAAACCTAGTATTCCCTTTCATATAGAAAAAACTGTGTGGGTAATTTGGATTATTTTTTGATAATGGATTCACTTTTGAATTATTTTTTATTATGAAATCGTGTACTATTGGATTACTTTTTTTAATTAAAGTTGTATTTTATAGAATTATAGGTTTAAGTAGTCAATCCGGTTGAACCGCCCGATACAATCCGGTTCAACCGGTTGAACCATTTCAGAGTCCAATCCGGTATGGTTAAAAAACCGGTTTTTAAAACATTGGCTTCAAGCCCAGCACACCATCCCGGTATGGCGTGGAAGGGGGGGGGGGAGCCCCTTTGGCGGGAGAATCTCCACCGGCGTGGGGGGATGGTTTGGGACATGCAGTCTTTGCTGGTTGGCTTTTTAAAAAAAAAAATCTAACAAACAATTAATAATAATAATATTCCTTTCACCCCCTCTCACTCTCCACAATTTTCACCTTTTTACACATGGGCCCCACAAATGCCACATAACGTTTCATGCCCCTCTTTCTCCGCTTCACTCCTTAACACTATGTTCCAGAGTTTAAAAATAGAAGGAAAGGAAAGGAAGCGGAAAGAAAGGGGAACAATTTTGTGTTCCAGAGTTTCATTAAAGGAAAGAAGTGGAGAGAAGAGGAAGGAAAATTCCTCCAAATAACAATCCTTCCAAATTGGAAGGAAGCGGAAGGAAGGGAGAGTAAGAAAAATTTAAAGTATATCATTTACCAATTTACCCTCTCATTTAACCTATAATAAAATCTTACAAGGGTATAATTGTAAAATATACGTTTCTTTTCTCTTCCTTTCAACTCAGGAACACATAAAATCTTCAGTTTCTTTTCTTTTCCTTTCAACTCGGGAACACATAATAAAATTATATATTTTCCTTTATTTTCTCTCCTAATATCCCTTTCTCTTCTTTTCTTTTATTTAGTAAACTCAGGAACACAACGTAAGGTCTTAGTGTCTGTCCAAGTCGGTGTTCCACGCTCTCGCATGCCACATGACTAGCCTTAGCTCGCGTTCGTTCCACAACACATATTTTTAGAAGTAGACCCAATGGGTGTATGCGTTAGCCGCTAATATAAAACCATTTCTAGAATAATTAAAACACAAGGTTTGTGACTTGGTACTCGTACCTGGTTACTATAGTATTTGTCCCCTTTTTCAAAGGAGGGAAAAAAACCAAGAAACCCTTAAACCCTAAAATCAAAACCTCTCAAAATACGAGGAAGAAGCAACTGGTTTAATTAGGCTTAACGTTTAAACCCTAAAAAAGAATGTCGAGGCTACTTCGAAACGTATCGATTCTAAAACATTCCGTATCTTATATTGAGGTGATCAAACGTTCTTCTATTTCTTGATTGAACCCAAATATTATTAGATGAAATTTGTAATCTTTAAGCATTTTGGTTGTGGAAAAAGGTATATGGGTGTAGATGTTTGATGGGGTTTATGTTTTGACAAATAATATAATATTTTTAAGGAATTGGTTGCAGATTTTGATGGTGAAAAGTGTTTGATTTGTGTAGGGTTTGATTGTTTGTTTGTGTGCAGGATTCTAAGAGATGTTTACTGGGATTATCATCTCAGATAAGCAGTTACTCTACTAAAGGTATTATTCATTCATAGGTGGACTATGATTTTGTTTCATTGTGTTATGTGTATGTTTTCTTTTGTCTGCTACATTTCACAGTTCATTAGTTTCTCTTAGGCGTAGTGTTTTTCCTTCGATTAGTATGTGAATGATTTGGAACTTTAAAGTTAGGCTACCCGTTGTGTCATAATGCCTCCTAACACGTAGGAGATTTAACGCCCCAAACACCGCCCAGGGGCGCCTTAGCAGGGCGACAAAGGGGGATCCTTTAAGCCCATACCGGGCGCAACGAGGGGGGAAGTGTGTGGCCCATTTTTTAGGCGAGGCGATGCATTTGCACTTTTTTGTCGAGGAAACCGCGCTTTAATTCTTCAAGTGATGGTTTAGGCACAAATTTTAGCTAGATTTCCAAATTCCGTGGAGTTTCCAGCCAAATTCGTTAAATTATGGCTAGATTCCAACAAGATTCTACTTTAAAACTTTTGATACTAACTAGATGAAATTTTTACTTTATTTTCTTTGTTCACTTTTTTTTTTATCTCAGGCCCTCGCTTTTTTTGCGTCTCAAGCCTAGGCCCCATGCGAGGCCTATGCGCCTTGAGTGCGTCTAGCGCCTTTGATAACAATGGGTCCACCCCATTCCAACCAATCACTATATTTGTAGTTAAACCACAACGTGAAAGTTAAAGGGTGGGTTAGTTGAAGCCATTGTCTACGTGGCGGGGCGTTATGCACTTTTTAGTTAAACCACAACGGGTAGCCTTATAGTGGTGCTGAAGCTTTATGAGCAAGTAATGGTTGGTGAGTGTGGTTTTAAGAAAAAGCTGATTTGGGCATTTGCTTTGTCTGGTTTTCTGTTATAACTTTATTATACAATTATGAGTTATGCTTGGATGGATTTTGTAAGATTAAGGAGGGATGGTATTGGTAACTTGGTAAGGTTTCATTATCAATATTTGAGTTTTTGCTTGCTGGTTTGAACTTTACTTTACATGACCATTGTTTCCTGTTTTGGGGTTGTTGAACAAATGAAATTTGTTATTCGTCAAAAATGGCTAGCCCAAAACTCGCTTGCTTTGTTTGTCACTATGTATGGCCATTGAATCCATTATAACTTAAGCTAGGCAGAATGATCTACCTAAATGTTTGTTATTTAAGTAATCTACTAATGGGCCCTTAGTCCGCCCCTTATGTAGTACATAGAGGCGTCGTGAAGGAGTGAAGAACACCCCTTAGTCCATACTCCATAGGAAGAAATGGACGGCCAAATTCAAGCACTGACTTCCAAAAAAATAGATAGCATGCCTCTCTCTCCTTTCTTGCAGCTTACGAACCCAGCCTATAATTTATGTCTATACGTGTGGGCCCACATGGGCCAAAAGTAAAATTGCACTAATTTTAAGTTTTTAACGTTATTTTACTAATTGTGAAAATAACGTTAAAAATGGCGGACGGTTAAGCATGCATCATGTGGTGGCGCTGATAGCCAAAAGACAAGGAGGTACATACCGATTGTTATGTGTTATGTGCCTTATGTCCAAGGCTTGAGGCAAAACCACTATCGAGCCGAGGTAAGGTTGTCTACATCTTACCCTCCTCAGACCTTACCTTAGCTTTGATATTGGTGAGATTAACCGAGTATGATGACGATGATGAACAATTAGGTTATATGATTGGTGAGTGAATGCAATCAGTTTTGGATATGCTGTTGCCTGTTGGCTTGTTGCATTGCATTGGCATGAAGCAGCTATGGTTGCTTCATATTTAGGATGTTGTTGGGCTGTTAACCTTCATGTGTCTAACCATATAATTGTCAAAGGCGCAAGGTGCACAGGGTAAGCCTTGAGTCTTAGCATAAGGCGCTTAATCAACAAGGGCTTTTATAAGCGTGACACGGTATAAAAATACATTGTTAGGGGTTTTATACATGTTTTAGGCGCTTAAACAACAAGGGCTTTAGGCTGTTTTAGGTTGATTGCAGGTTTTGTTTAGGGCTGGTATAATTGTTTTAGACCTGTTCAGATGGTTTATGGCCGGAACATGGCCTAAAAGATGCGCCTAAGGGCCTGAAAAATGCTTCTAGGCGTGCACCTGGGTGAGCCTTGACAGAAGAGGTCTAACCACATGTAATTTGGCACAAGAGTTAAAATTATTTTGCTTTTTCTGTTGTATTGCAAGGGAACAATTTATATGGGCATTTTTTTATTTTCCTTTGTAATGATCTTGTTAGTATGTTCAACTTTTAGGTAAAAAGAAATCAAAGTCTGATGGAAGTGATTCAGGTGAAGAGAATATGTCTAAGAAAGATCTGGCCCTAAAGCAAGCAATTGATCAAATTAATACTTCTCATGGAAAGGGTTCCATCATGTTTCTTGGTCAGTGTGCTTCGCCCAGACAAGTCCCGGTAGTCTCTACAGGATCTTTTGCATTAGATATAGCACTAGGAGTCGGTGGGTTTCCAAAGGTATTTGGTTGGATGCAAGTATATTTGCTTATATCTAAGCATGTGATCTTAAGCATGTATTAACTGACCCATGTTTTTTTATTATAATCACTGAGCATTATTGAGTAATTTACCATTTATGCAGGGACGTGTAGTGGAGATATATGGTCCAGAAGCTTCTGGAAAGACAACTCTTGCTCTTCATGTAATTGCTGAAGCACAAAAGCAAGGAGGTTATTCTTTTTTTTAAATATAACTTCTGTCTCCCATAAAAGTAAAATTAGGTGTTTGGCTAATGGGTTTTCTGCAGAAAAAAATAATTTTCCTGCTGTTTTTTTTGTAGGCTATTGTGTGTTTGTTGATGCTGAACACGCTCTTGATCCATCATTAGCCGAAGCTATAGGTGTGAACACTCAGGATTTGCTTTTGTCACAACCAGATTGTGGTGAACAAGCTTTGAGTCTTGTAGATACCATTATCAGGAGCGGTTCAGTTGATGTTGTTGTTGTGGATAGTGTAAGTAAGGTCTCTGTTTACAAATTTTTAGGATTACTGGTTGTGTATTTAGCACTCCATGCTGCATGTTTGTTGTTTCTTAACAAGTTCCATTGTATTTTATGAATGCAAGCAGCTACGAGTTGTCTCTCTTTTTTTTTCTTTTCTTTTTTTTTCTGTTCTGCTTTTTTGCTTATGGTATCTTGTTTCACTGCTAGGTTGCTGCGCTTGTGCCTAAGAGCGAACTGGATGGGGAGATGGGTGATGCGCATATGGCAATGCAAGCTAGACTAATGAGTCAAGCGCTTCGCAAATTGAGCCATTCATTATCTATGTCGCAGACTATTTTGATTTTTATAAATCAGGTAAAGATGTGATCCTGGTTAATCATTAACCCATTTTAAACCATCCCATGTGTTAACTATCTAACGCGACTGTGGGCCAAGAATACCGAGTGGCAATATTGTTCTTGTATGTGAGGTGTTTTAGGGCTAGTGTCACAACTCACAAGATTTGCACTGATGTTGCTTGCATGTTACTCAGGTTAGGTCAAAGCTGGCTACATTTGGATTTGGTGCACCCTCCGAAGTTACGTGTGGTGGGAATGCTTTGAAGTTTTATGCTTCAATCCGCTTAAATATAAGGAGAGTGGGACTTGTAAAGAAGGGAGAAGAGGTACTGCTTTTACTGAGTCTATATCCTCCAGATTTTGTTTTTAATTTGTTGATTAATCATCACATATTGTTTAACACCCTGTAAGGCAGAATTCTTTTATAGCCTTTTCGCATGAGTCTTGGTTTTAGGCTGTTTAGGCGTCTCAGTTGAGTTTCATGTTCACTGCTATCTATCTATTTATTTCTCAATTAATCGAAGTCAATTTTCAAATTACTAATAGAAAAGAGTCTACTTTACTATTTCTATAGAGAGACAGGGTGGTTGGGTTACCTTACGTGTCAAATGGCTTGGGTTGTAATAAGTTTCTTAGTACCCATTGAAATGGGCTGGTCGGGTTTGGTTTACAAACATTTTCTTTGTCCATTTTAAAGATTCCAAGTAGTAAAAGCATTAAAACAGTTTAGGACGTTGTATGCACTAAAACTAGATCATATATGATCTTCAGCCTGAACTATCTGTTCCCTTTTAAGCTAATATTTTTATTTGCCTTGTCCGAAATACAACATAGTCCAAATCTACCTATTCATAAGTAAACGCGTCTAAATGGTCATGTACTCATTACACTGGGTCAACCCGAACCATTTGACTTATGCATTCATTCGGATTTTTTTTTTAATATGGAGTTCTTGTGGTGGTCAATAAATCCAGATTAACTAATAAGATGTTTCTTTTACATTATTTTATGTCTTACAGACACTTGGAAGTCAAATTCTTGTCAAAATCATGAAGAACAAGCTTGCTCCACCTTACAGAACTGCACAATTTGAACTAGAATTTGGCAAGGGCATATGCCGCGAATCAGAGCTCATAGAATTAGGCCTTAAGCACAAGTTTATCATGAAAGCTGGAGGTGCATACTATAGCATGGGAGACTTGAAGTTTTGCGGCAAAGATGCTATAAAACGTTACTTAGCTGAGAATTTAACCGTGCGTGAGGAACTAGAGACTAAATTAAGGGAAAAGCTTGTTGATGAACCAAAAAAGGTAGAAACAACAGATAGTGAAGACACTATTGCCGTCGATTCTGCCGAAGAAGAGGTGACTGCAGTGGAAGCCTGAACTGGAAATAACGAATTTGACCTCCTATCGGGTTGGTCTCCCTTAATTTTGAGTCAAGTGTGATTAAATGTGCGACGGTATTTAAAGGGAGATGCTTTAAAGGTGCATCATGTGGGGAAGGGGAAAATGCTTTAAAGGTGGCTTTGATTTATGAGCCAAAATGCATCCAGTTTCGGCTTGTAACTTGTAAGTATACTTTTTTTGAATTTTGATCGGTGTAATGTGTATTGTGCATATTGAAGTTATGAATGAAAGGCTTCATTATGTGTCGTTTAGATCCCATTGTCGTGTATGATCCATGATGTAGGTTGCTTCAGGCACTAGATTATTCTTCATATTCATGCAGTGCCAAGATTTTCAAGTGATTTGAGAAGTTTAAAACCTTTGGGTTCTCTTAAGAATATGTTGATGTTTGATGACGTGGGTAGCTTAAAGGAAAAACGAATAACTAATATTATGAAACAAACGCTTGAAAGGTTGGAGCCTACAAGGGTTCTACAACCGGTGGTGACACAAAGTCAAAAAATGACTTGTCACGTCGTCCCTTTCATCGAGTCAAACAAACAGGACTGATGGAGTAACATCAGCCCATAGACCGCAGGTCAATAGCACTCTCTTACCTTTTGTGGCATGTCCTTTTGTTGCAATCAGGATCAAGGTTTTATGCTTTCTTCTTTGAGTAGATTCTTTCTCTATAAAAGAGAAGCTCAGATCAGATTCACAACACACTCAATCTATCACTCATTTCTCACTCTAAATTATTCTCTTGGTCCCTCACGTGTGGAGAACAATTCTCTTCACTCAGGTTCCAAGATCTTCTACTTCTGATCTCGAGTTTATCTCAGATCAGAAACAAAAAGCATACATAATAAATAATCCAAGCCTTGAACCTCCTTCTACGTTTGCAACGTAGAAGGACACCACGACCTGCGTTTGGCAGATCGAATCCCTTGAACCTTTGAACCTCCCTTGTGACTCAGGACCATTGTTAGACAGATATTTGTTGTAGCAACAAGTTGGCGCCCACCGTGGGGCTGCGCCATTTTCTTTATCTGAAATCAGTTGTGTAGCTCCGACTCTCTCTATGTCTGACCCTGAGTCTACAGAGGAGGTCAACCAGATCTCCCCCGGCACAGATCAAACCTCTCCGGCCAGATCTGTGTCCTTTTCCACTCCTGGAGGAACTTCAACTGGGACTCAGTCCCCACCTGCTAACACAGCGTCTGCAAACCTGCAAACTCCACCTCCTACTCGTTCTGGGGTAATGTCTCCTCTCCCTGATCTCACACAAACTCCACCTCGTATAGATCTTACCCCTGAAGGAGTAGAGAGAAACTTCTTGCAGCTAAGGTCTCTCCTGAACCAGTACGTTAGGAGGGAAAGAGATAAAGGAATCCGTCTCCGACTGGATTACGACGAGGAAGAGGAAATCTCACTCTCTCCTTTACCTCCTCCTCCTCTCACTGCTACCTATGGACGCAGACAGTCACCTAGAAGCAATAATGCTGGACCCAGCAGCACTTATACTGCTTCCCACCATGAAACAAGGTCCAGTTCTACTGCGTTCCCCTTGTTCACCACTCAAGCTGCCACTACTGGCATGCCTTTGGGACACGAGCTGACTCTGGACCAACTCTTGCAGTCACCAGTGTCCAGTGTCCCGCCTCCTACTGCTACTTCCTGGGAGCAGGCTATGGCCTCACTTCCCATGGCCAGAAGCGCCTCTATGAGTCTCCCAGTGGCTACCAACACTGTAGTATCCGAAGGCATTCAAGGCTTCAACCTTATGCCCTACATGATATCTCAAATGATGGCTAACTTCCCTTGGCAGCAGCTCATTAGCCAAGCCATCGCTGAACAACAAGGAAACACTGGAAGGGTCACCAACAACAGGGTTGAACATACTGTCAACCAACCCTATAAGCCAAACAGCTTGTCTTGCTTCTCACCTGAGATTGCAGATTATGATTTTCCCAACAAGCTGAAGATGCCAGCCCATATAAAAACATACGACGGCACTGATGACCCAGAAGACCACCTCCAGATCTTCTCGGGAGCCGCCAGAATCGAAAAATGGGGTGACCCCGAATGTTGTTTAATGTTCATGCAAACCCTTGTAGGATCTGCACGAATCTGGTTCAACGGTTTAGCAACTGGAAGCATCCGAACCTTCGATGAACTCGGTAAAGGGTTCCTGGCCAACTTCTCACAACAAAGACGTTGTGTCAAGGATGCGACCGTTATCTTCCAGATCAAACAAAAAGATGATGAAAGCTTGAAGAGCTTCATTGAAAGATACAAGAAAGAAGGCCTCACTTATGTCGGTGCTGACGAAAAAATGAAGGTTGCAGGGTTCATGAATGCTATCAACTCGAAGTATTTAACTAGGGAGTTCAACAAAAGTCTCCCTAGAACCCTTGCAGAGGCCTTAGAAAGAGCTGAAGCTCACATTCGAGGAGAAGAGGCTGTGGATATCAAGGAACAAAGGAAAAGAGGTTCCAGCTGGAGGAGCAACAATCCTTCCCGAAAAAGGAGCAATTATGGCACATATGACAAAAGGTCCAGAGGATCTGAGTCACGAAGGTCTGAAAGCAGGAACCCTCCAAGCAGAGACAGGAACGTCAATTTCACAGCACTCACCAAAACTCCTCAAGAAATTCTAGCAACCGAAGAAGTCAAGCACACCTTTAGACCTCCTCGTCCCTTACCAAGAAGTAAAAGAAACGAGAACTCAAGCCAGTACTGTGAGTTTCACGAAGAGAAGGGACACCACACCAACGACTGCTTCCAACTCAAGAAAAGGATCGAGGAAGCTGTCAAGTCTGGAGAACTGGCCCACCTGGTCAAGGGTGTGAAAGAGAATATGGCAGATGGTAAGAAGAAAGACGTTGCCATGGTGTTCGTTGAGAATGAATCCCCAAGTAAAAGGCAAAGATTGGAAGACTGGGAACGACAAGGCATCTACTTCCCCTACACTAAGGGAGAAAAGCACTGTGATCCACTTGTGCTTGAAGCCTTCGTAGGTTCCACCAAAACACAAAAGGCCTACATAGACACTGGAGCTGCAACTGAAATAATGTTCGCCAAGTATTTCAACCTTCTAAGCCTCGAAGAACGCTCCATGCTACGGCCTGCTGAAGCTGCCATAAAAGGTATCGCTGACATACCTATCAAGCCTTTGGGCGAACTAACACTTGATGTAACCTTTTCTGATGGTCAACTACGAAGGACTGAACCACTCACCTTTGTGGTTTTGGACCTGCCATCTAGTTATGACGTTATCATTGGAAGGCCTGGGGTAGTAGTCTTCGATATGACTGTCTCCATTAGCCGAAAGAGTGCAAAGTTCCCAACCAAAGATGGTGTTGGAACCCTCCAACCCTCCACTACAGTGCTGACCATCGACGAGGACCACAACAAACTTGGTCTCAGCATCAACCCCAGGTATCCTGACCAAAGGGTACGAGTCAACACAGCCCTTCCTAGTGACACTCTCATTAGGCTTGAAGGGTTACTAAAAGATAACATGGACGTCTTCGCCTGGTGCCCAAGCGACATGACAGGGATTCCACGAGACATTGCTGAACATGAACTAAGAATCCCTTCCAATGTCAAACCAGTTGTCCAAAAGAAAAGAAGTCTTGCCCCGGAACGAAGCAAAGCTGCGTGCCAAGAGGTTGACAAGTTAGTTGAAGCAGGTATCCTTCGAGAGGTGAAATATCAATCATGGGTTGCAAACCCTGTGATGGTTAGAAAGCCTGATGATTCTTGGAGGATGTGTATCGACTTCAAAGACCTCAACAAAGCTTGCCCCAAGGATTGCTATCCTTTGCCTGAGGTTGATCTGAAAATAGATTCACTTACAGGCTTCCCCTTCAAGTGTTTTCTGGATGCCTACAAAGGCTATCACCAGATACAAATGAAGGAGGAAGACGAAGAAAAAACTGCTTTCCATACTGACAAGGGTATATTCTGTTATAGAAAAATGCCCTTTGGTTTAAAAAATGCAGGTGCAACCTATCAAAGGCTGGTCGACAAGGCTTTCTCCCTACAGATTGGCAAGAACATGGAAGCTTACGTTGACGATTTGGTCATCAAAAGCAAAACTGAAGATCAAATGCTTGCTGACATACAAGAGACCTTCAACAAACTAAGAGAAATCAACATGAAGCTAAACCCTGTCAAATGTTCCTTTGGTTTCGAAGAAGGAAAGTTTTTGGGTCACGTTGTAGGGAAGCAAAGCATAAAGGCCAATCCAAGCAAGGTTCGAGCCATCCTCAACATGAAGTCACCTCAAACTAAGAAAGAGGTTGAAAGCTTGAACGGTAAACTTGCTGCCTTGAAGCGTTTTGTCTCGAAGCTAGCTGAAAAATCACTACCATTCTTCAAGACCCTCAAAGGTTGCACCGATAAGAAAGACTTCAGGTGGACGGAAGAAGCAGAGGAAGCCTTCAACAGTATGAAACACCATTTGGCTTCCCTTCCCGCCATTGCAACACCCGAAGCAGGGGAAATGATCTCTGTCTATCTTTCAGTTACTGATGAAGCCTTCAGCGCTGTTCTCACTATAGAAAGAGACAAAGCTCAGGTACCCGTCTATTTCTTCAGTAAAACATTAAAGTTAGCAGAGGTCAAGTACCCTCCTTTGGAAAAATTGGCTTTAGCCTTAGTGCAAACAGCCAGAAGGCTTCGAAGGTACTTTCAAGCGCATCCCATACAAGTGGTCACAGACCAACCAATTAAGAATGTGCTTGAAAGACCTGAAACTTCGGGACGACTAGCCAAATGGGCTGTTGAACTAGGTGGACACACAATCACCTACGTCCCTAGAAAAGCAATCAAAGCACAAGTACTTGCTGACTTCAAGCCAGGAGACCTGGTCCTCAGAAACAATGATGCAAGCAAGAAAGAAAATCAAGGAAAGCTAGGACCAAAATGGGAAGGCCCCTACACCATCCTTGAGTCTCACAAAGGAGGGTCTTACAAGCTTGCCGACATGGATGGCAAGAAACTCCCTCGTCACTGGAATGGTAAAAACCTTAAAAGGTTCTTTGTTTAAGATGTAAGACGAGTTGTTCTTTTCAAGAAAGCTATGTAATGCTATTACGTAATGAATGAAAGGATCCATGAATCCTCTTTTGAAAAATTTTGTCTTTCTATCCTATAATCAGGTTGAGTACCTAGCAATAAACTCCATGACAAGGGTCATGTAAGGGGTTGAGCTCCCAGGCCATTTCGCTCAATAGGTTCGAGGGTTGAACGGACCTATATAAGGGGTGAGTTCCTAAATCAATACGACTCCATGAGATAAACAAAAATAGTTTTATAAGTCTCATCGACAGGCTTGAACAACCTACACCAATCGTTCCTTAAGTTTAAAAAACAAACTTACGAAAATGACAAACACTTATATAAGTGTAAATAGGATAGCTGGTGACATGTTTGCCTAGACTACCTTAAGGATGAATGACTGCAGCGTTCAACCTTTGAAGGTGCTATCGGATAAACATTCCCAAACAATAACAAAGACAAACAAACACATCGCAAAAACAAAATAAGAACGAACAACCATGAAACTTAAGCAAATAACCATAAAGACCTAACATTAACAGGCTTTATACAAAAGCCAAGCAAAGTCATAAATTGTTCAAAGGGCCTTAGCCCACAACCACCAGTAAACCACTACAGGTTCAGACAAAAGATAAAAGTGTTTAGGACACAACGAAAGTAGTTAATTGTTTTACAAACCACAGATGCTAAGAAAGCTACGAATAAAGGGTTCAGGCGTCATTACCAGAACCTGAAGGCTTGGAGGCTTCCTCCTCATTCCTAGCCTTGACCACCTTAGCTTTCTTCGCTTTCTTTCCCTTCTTGGGCAGCTTCTCAACCAAACCAGCTTCGGAGGCTTCAACACTGGCATCCTTGGAAAGTGTATCAGTCATATCCAAGGTCTCCTCACTATCACCCGAATGAGCTCTCTTCTTGGAAACAGCCTGAAGCACCTTAGCAGAAACGGCTTCGTTCAATCCAGCAGGCTTTAACTCCTTCAGCTCCTGTAAAGGTTTCCCATAAAGGGAAGAAACTTGGGACACATAGGGATAACTGGAGTGTTCCATCTTGAGCACAGTCTCCTTGAAAACATCTAAGGAGTTGGGTTGATAAAGAGGAGATTCTTCCAAGACTTGACCAGAACCGCAAGCTTTGAACCCTGCAACGAAACCGGCATGCTTACCATGGGTCAACAGCTTGGTATACACTTCTCCAAGGGCTGAATTGAACTCCGCAGAATGAAGGAGATAGGTAACAACTTGCTGAAAACCTTCTTCAATCAACCATTTGTTGTCACCTTGAGCAGCAGCAAGAGAGATTTCCAGTTCCTTCTTCTGACTCTCAAAAGCTTTCTTCTCTGACTCCAAGGCTAGTTGATCTGCTTCCACCTTCAATCTGGCAGCCTCATGCCTTGCCATCTCAGCCTCATGCCCCTTCTTCAGCTCATCTATAAGGGCAATCAAGGTGATCTCCTTGTCAGCATACTCCTTAGCATCCCTTTTCATGTCAGCAATAGACTGCTTCATTTCTTTCTTCTTCTTAGCAAACTCACTGTACTCACCCATGACCTTCCTAAACCTGTTAATCCCCTCTGGTAGCATAGCCGCCAGATTACAGGTTCCCACCATCATCTTTGCTAGAAGAGCATCATCATCCAAACCCTCGAGACAAGCCTTAGCACCAGGAGTAGCAAAGTGTGCTAAGACTTCCTCACATACAACAGAAGACTTGAAACTGTCAGTTGCCTTCACATTCCACCCAGGCACATAAACACCCCCTTCATCAAAACTCCCAGACACATCTGGTTCCCTCACCACCTTAACCTTTTTTCCCTTACTCTTCTTCACCACCACATCCACCACAGTATCATCCACCGTCTGATCCTTCTCATCCTCAGAATCCTCAATGTCATCACTAACAGTTACTGCCTCAGAAAGATCAGCAGATTTAGCAGCTTTCAGCAAACGTCTGCTTGACCTTCTTGTTGAAGCCTTCGAGGAACTGGCTTTAGCAAACCCCTTGACATTGGGAACGGCAACATAGTTGGTCCCATCATACCGACCCTTCTCATACTTGGTTAAAGCATCTTCACCATCTGCTGCTTCAGCATCAGTAAATGTAACACCAGAAGCATCATCAGCTTTAATGAAATCCAGAGCAGACATGACTGCAAAATAAACAAAGTATAAGAACCAAGCAAAAGGAAAACAATGAAACCAATAATGAGCAAAAACTCATACCCCGATCACCCTTCATTATAACAGGATCTCTACCAGGCTTGTCCCAGCGAGTGCTAACCCCAGATAATACTAAAAATGGTTCAGCAAAAGGACGAAGCCTTGAAGGACAGGCCCTAAGAGCAGTTAAAAAGCTATGATCAAGTTCAGATTCTGAGGGTTCTGCCTCATTCAGAACAGCCTCAGGAGACCTCCAAACAGGCTTAAAAGGGAAAATCGAATCAGAAACCCAGAAAAACTTGGTCTTCCATTGACCAACAGTAGTAACATGAGAAGAAAGGAGGTTGGTCTCCGCTGATGAACCCTCGAAGGTGAACCAGTCACCATTCTTAGCAAGACGAAAAAATCGCCTAAACATCAGCAAGGTAGGATCATAACCTAGGGCTCTGCACAGACATTCAAAATGCAACACACGGCCAACGCCATGTGGATGGATTTGACCAAGAGACACTCTATAATATTCAAGTACGTTTAAGAGAAAAACAGAGAAAGGATGACGCAGGTTTGCAAACTCAAAGTGACGACAATATAAAGCCACAGAACCAGACGGACAATCAGAAACAGCAAGTTGCTTGGCTGGAGCAACAGGATTAAAAGAAACGTCTATTTCCCATTCAGAACAGAACGATTCAACCTCTTTCTGAGAAAGGGTTGAAAACGTAATGGTCATATCCTTCTTAGCACCCATTGTGCCTATGAAGGATGATCAGTGCACTAGACAAGTAAAAAGAGAACTAACCTGGTAATCGAAAAATGAAGAAACCCTAACGGTGGAAGAGATGATTGTGAAGAAGAAAGTGAAAAAGTAAGAAAGGATTAAATGAAAATGAAAAGTAAAAGGGGTTAAAAAGAAAAAAGAAACGGTTATATTATTTAAATATAACTGTCATTATGACATGCAATAATACAGCCCTGAACAGACTGCCACCTGTCACATCAGGGTCAAATCAAAGTTAAACACTGAAGATTAACCGCCTAAATCACAGCGAACCCTCGAACCCTTCAAGCAAGGAACGAATAACAAAAACAGTCAGAAGCTTTCAAGATAACTCGTAAAAACCTTCTGACTTGGGGGGCTGATGACGTGGGTAGCTTAAAGGAAAAACGAATAACTAATATTATGAAACAAACGCTTGAAAGGTTGGAGCCTACAAGGGTTCTACAACCGGTGGTGACACAAAGTCAAAAAATGACTTGTCACGTCGTCCCTTTCATCGAGTCAAACAAACAGGACTGATGGAGTAACATCAGCCCATAGACCGCAGGTCAATAGCACTCTCTTACCTTTTGTGGCATGTCCTTTTGTTGCAATCAGGATCAAGGTTTTATGCTTTCTTCTTTGAGTAGATTCTTTCTCTATAAAAGAGAAGCTCAGATCAGATTCACAACACACTCAATCTATCACTCATTTCTCACTCTAAATTATTCTCTTGGTCCCTCACGTGTGGAGAACAATTCTCTTCACTCAGGTTCCAAGATCTTCTACTTCTGATCTCGAGTTTATCTCAGATCAGAAACAAAAAGCATACATAATAAATAATCCAAGCCTTGAACCTCCTTCTACGTTTGCAACGTAGAAGGACACCACGACCTGCGTTTGGCAGATCGAATCCCTTGAACCTTTGAACCTCCCTTGTGACTCAGGACCATTGTTAGACAGATATTTGTTGTAGCAACAATGTTAAATACGCGCAGGCTACGGCATGTTTTAATAAAGGTTATAGAACTTGTTCATAAATTTTAGAGAAAGCGGCGTAAAAAATGGGTCGTGTTTGAGCAACTTAATTTTACTTTGTCAACCGATTGGCACCCATAAATTGGTAATTCTCGTATCTTGGTTACATTTATACCTTTACTAGTCTAACGGCCCGTATGACACACGGGGTTCAAAACTTATATTAAAAATCCTAATACATTAACAAATATACAAATTACTGGGCTAAGCGTGCAAATATGATTTTTTGGTTTTCATTACACATTACATTTGAGGGTCTTAGATTTTAATGAGTGAGAATTCTATTCCTCCTATACTAAAAACCATGTTGAATGCTCGACTCAAGACTAAAGTGGCTAGTAGAGCGAGGTGCTCCCCCCAAATTTTTTAAACTCGATTTTCATTTACATGTAATTAGTGGTGTACACATGATATTACATGCTTTTATATATGACGCATGCATAAGCTTCTTAGGGGTGAGCAAATGTTAGTTTGGTTCGGTTTTTACATATAACCGAAACCAATAACCGAAGTTCGGTTTTAAGAAAAACCATAACCAAAACCGATCGGTTACGTCGGTTCGGTTAATTCGGTTAATATGTCGGTTATCAGTTCGGTTTCGGTTATGTTCGGTTAATATCCAAACATAAAACTTATGCAAAATTATAAACTTAAAATAGTTAGTAAAGTGTTTAGATCTTTTTCAAGAATACAAATATATATCAAAACGCAAGAAAAATACATGAAATACTGAGGAAACAAATAATAAATTCTTCAAATATATGGATATACACGAAAAATACATGAGTTACATAAAAGATATATTTCAAATACATAGATATACATGAAAGATACATGAAATATACCGGAAATACATGAAAATATGTTCCAAATACATGGATATATGTATGAAAAATACATAAGTATAAAACTATCGGTTAGGTTTCGGTTATTTCGGTTACGGAATAAAGGAAAACCAAAACCGTAACCGAATGGTTCGGTTTTTGCCATATGTTAACCGTAATCGATCGGTTAATTCGGTTTCGGTTGTTTTCGGTCCGGTTATCGGTTCGGTTTCGGTTTTTTCGGTTATCGGTTTTCGTATGCTCACCCCTAAAGCTTCTTGCTTTTTGCTTATGAGTTTTTAAAATATAAATGTTTCATAAAATTCTGAATATAACGTTGCGACGTGCTTAATTTTATCTATGTTTCAATTTAAGTTTCGCTCAAAATCGAGTTTTGTGTGATAATATAGAAGTTAGCAAAGCACAGATGTACAAGTCGTTAAAAAGAATTTTTAAAATGCTATTTTTTTCTTTCTATTTTACCCCTACACCTTTTACTTTTTATAAGCATGCATTTTCTTCTTATTGTTGGTGGTAGACCAAACGTTGTGGCGGACTGGAGGGGTTGTTATAAGTAGCATGTAGGTTTACGTAATTTTTTTTTTAAGTTACAACGATGTTTATTTTCCCAATTTTGCACGGCGCAATGCGCGTTGGTATTGTAGTAATCCTATACGTCGGCGTCCATATGGATATTAATTTCTTACAAGATGTTAAGCTTATAAATAATTATAAAGATATTCTCAGAGGCGGAGTTAGGGGGGGAACCAAGGGGTATCAAGCCCCCCCCCCCCCTCTCAATGGCCCAAATTTGTTAAGTTTTTAAGGTAAAAATTCGATAAAATTGTATCAAGCCCTCCTGTTTTTAAGGTTAAAATTTAATAAAATTGTATCAAGCCCCCCTTAACGCTCACTCCAATAATTTAAGCCCCCCTTATCATGAAATCCTGATATTATGTATTTCTGTAGTGTATCCCCTGTTTATCTTTTAGTACCGTGGGGCATCAACAAATATGAACCTTTTGTTATGTTCAAACTTTAAGTTCACATGGTATGAGTCATCTACACCAACTAAATGACTTTCTGTTTATATTTTTATATTTTACAAATAAATCATGGTTGATAATAGAGTACAAACCGAAAAAAAAAAGAGGTATGACTGATATAGTGCTATGGTTATACCGAAATATAAAAAGAAAATCATCAAAACCAACTGGCATAAATTTTTCTGGTGATTTTTCATGCTATAAAAATAAATACAGTAAGCAATATATCTGTATTTTTTTTAAACTGGGGGACATTTTATATTAATATATAGACAACAAACGTTTAACTAACTAAAAATGTTGAATTACATGTTTAAAATATTTCTATATCTACATATGACAAGAATAAACATAAAAATTGTACATGACATCAATTACTAATTAACGAACATGTGAACATGATACTAGACTTACTTGCAACAAAGCATTCATGGAGACATCCTAGGCATTCAAGAAAAGTTATATTCACCAGACGTTCTTAATGGCCTTAAAATATCTGGATTGCCCAATCACATGTTAACATTAAAAGTTGGGGTGTCACTAATGCTACTACGAAACATCAACAAGCAGAATGGATTTTGTAATGGCACTAGGCTTCAACTCAAATCACTTGGTAAGCGTGTCATAGAAGCCGAAATAATATCTGGAGGCAATATTGGGACTCAAACGTTTATTCCTAGAACTAGTATGATACCTTCTGATAACAATATTCCTTTCAAGTTTTAGAGAGGACATTTTCCATTGTTTGTTTATATCACGATGACAATTAACTTATGATATCTTCGGTGTGCTCAGGGGATTATCCCCGTTCTCCCCAATCTATATAATATTATTATTATTTTTTTGTCTTTTCTTCTAGTAATATTATATATATATATATATTTTTTATCTTTTTTCCCTTTAAAAAATATTAAAATAAAGGAAAGGGGAAGGAGAAAGAAGGGGGAACCATTTCCCTGGTTTGGGGGAGGCGAAGGGGGAAGCTGATATGGACAAAGAGGAGGGGGTGTAGAAGGGTTCCACACCCCATCGCTTCATGGCCTGATGTATGTTGCACTATCAAAAGTAAAAACTAGGGACGGAGTGAAACTATTAATTTTAGATAAAGAGGAAAAACCGAATGCAACATTTTTTTCATTTAGAAATATTCTTACGACTTATTGTTTATAGATTATAGATTGTTCAAATATTAGTTACAACTTCTCATTAACACAATTAACATTATCTAACCCATGTATCACACGGGTACTTAAAAGTAACAAAAATAAACATAAAAATTCTATATGACATCAATTACTAATTAACGAACATGTGAACATGATAGTAGACTTACAACAAGTACTCAAGGAGACATCCTAGTGCAACAAATAACAAACCATAATCAAGAGTCACCTTATTTTCCTATCACTTATATCCTCTTCGGTTCAACGTGTCATTGTACCTCACAAGCGACTCGAGCCGTTGCAATTTCAATTGTTGCTTAAACCTACTAATGAAATCATCCGCTTTTGCGTCCACTTCTTCGTCAAAATCATCCCGACTCTCCCTTGCAGTCGCGGGCCGCCTCACTTCAACCTCCTCATCCTCGTCCCCGTCCTCATCGGGTGCAATTTTCACCTCGCTACGTGACTTCTTCATCTCCACCAATAATAACTTCTTCTCACAAGTTTTCTCGGACTTGCTACGGATCACATGATGGTCCGGGTTATGACCCAGATCCATATTAACGTTTTCGGGTTCTGATTTAAAAGCGGGATATATTTTAAACGATTTAACTCGGTCTAAAAACGATGGAACACGGGCAAGTTGACTAGGTGAGTTAGAGACATTGGCAAATTTAATAGACTTAACACGTTCAAATATAGGAGGGCGGGCGGGTTGGCTCACTAAACTTTCTTCCGATTGTGATAACTCAGGGGGAGTTACATAATCAGAAGATAAAAATATTGACTTAGCAAGTCGACTAGTTGAGCTGTAATTCGGTGTTGTGGATTGAGGTGTGTAGTGTTGTTGTTGTGACTCGATGGTGGTGTAGGAAGATATGTTCATCGATCTAGCTCGATCGATGAAGGAAGAAACTCTAGCGATTGGAGTGAGTGTATTTGAATTAATATCTCCATGTTCATGATGTTTGTTTGAAGCTAAGAAAATTGTGGCGATTATAATATTGGTAAGACAGAATAGAAGAGTGGGAGTAAACCAAGCAGCAATGGATTCGTACATGGAAACAATCATCATGAGTTCGACCATTGTTGTTGAGTAATGTTAAGATGATGCAAAACAAATTAAGAGGGGTGTGTTAATATATAGTTATGTGCTCCTCTTGCCTCACAAAATAAATCTACAAGTTTTATTTATTTAATAATAAATATATATATTGTGTATAATTAAAAGTTAATTAATGGGGATATTTTTTTTTCTTTTGTTTTTTGTCGGTTTCGGTCTGAATGAGAGCACATGCAAATCAGGGGAAGAATATCATGTGCCACACAGCCACAGTGCCAAGATTATTCATTTTCAGCTTTTTGCTTTAAACAACTTTGTTTGATCATGATTGGGTATTTGATTTATGGAACCTTAAGATGTGAATTATTTTGTTTTAAACTATCCATCTAAAATATCTTTATACTTTTATCTAGATAAATTTGAGTATATACTATGGTTTTATACATTAGACCACTACCTATAGTTGTCCGTGGATTAGACGTGAAAGGGCCAAAAAACCGCCCCAAAACGTTGGGCAACACTGTCCCCCTGGGCATGGAAGGGGCTAATTTGCTTTGAGTTTTTTTTTTACGGCGTGGATTTGGGGGTGAAAATCACCTTTTCTTTGGAGCCAATCACATCACACCAAGGGGCAAATGGGCGTGAAAATCCCCTAACCACTACGTGTGGTCTTAGGCTGGATCCGGTAACCCGGGCTCGTTACTGAGTCAACTCATTAGGATTTGACTCATTTTTTTACTACAAAAGGAAAGCTAAACCCAACTCGGCTTATGGATGCTTTACATCTAATTTTTACATAAATATTTACGTTTGATATTTATATATATGTATATATGCTGACTTAATCGTCATTATTCGTGAAACTTTGGACCTCTTGGACAGTTGGACCTTAAACATGTTTGTGCTCTCTTGGTAGAGAAACAATACAACGACATTATTGGGACAGCTTCGCACTAGAATGGGCTCCTTGTTGCAAAGTTGTTCAAGTCTCATTTCTACCTTCGTGGATTTTTGTAGCAAATGAATCTTTTTAAATTAATTATTGATACTGATTTGCGTTACATTTTATAAACTGTTACGAAGTTACATTATTATCAACAAGATTATAAACATGTTGTTTACCACATAAGTTATATTTAGCCTTTACAATAAATATAACCACTTTCTCTAAAAGCCATGACGTTTTCTGTTTAATATTATAATAGATTGACAAATGATTGTTTTATGATGATTTAGCAAATTGAATGTTTAGTCATACGTTGGAACTTGTTTTTAATCAAACAATGATTAATTTTATTTTTCACAATAATTAACAATAATGGCCTTTAATTATAAAAAAAATCGCAATAATACTATTTTTCCAGCGCATTGAATGGTGAAATTTTATTTGATAGTAGGTTTTGATTCTGTATTATACACACTCCTACGAAAGAGATGGGGGTAATTATAATATTAATTTATGTGTAAGCCTAAATTTACAAAATATATATTAAGAAGATTAATTATGTATTTTTTTTGTATCACCAAGTTAATGTTATATTATTATGTGTCCAAAATGCGTTTTAAATGATTGTTCAATCAAATTTTATGCTTACTTAAAAATGTTTTAACAATTACTTATTTTTTATTTCGTTTTTGAAAGTTTTGCAATTGATTATTCAAAAATCCATATAATTCAACTCCCTTATTTTATAATCTTTTTTATATAAATTTGCCAACCACACAAAATGTGAACTACATCACACTGATGAGCGATGACTAAACGTTATCTATATTTTCATAGCCCTACTAGATTATGATGTCACATTATACTTTATATATTTTGTAGGTATACACCTCAAACATACATATACATAAGATAGTATTCACATGATTACGCCATCATGTTTGATTCTTTTTACAAGCATAACCTTGTATAAAAATATGATAAACTTTAATTTTAAAATCATTTTTTCTTTCAATGTAACAAGAGACTAGTGAGCCACATGTTGTCAAGTAATATCACATTCGACATACATTAGTTTTTTTCAACTTTAATTTTTGTGTGTTGACATATGATTCGATGTTTCTTATATTTAAATTTTGCAATCTTGATTTTCTCAAAGCTGGACATAATATATTTGCAAATAACGAAGGAAAAAAATTATAAAATTGTCAAAGTTCGCACTTCGCAGAACAGAACACTACCTCGTAAAAACTACCAACTTCACATATAACATTTTAGCATAATAGCATTTAATGGTTTTTTCACTCGAGTATTATTTGTAGTTTTATGTTCTTTTTAAGACCAAAATTGTGGTTGAGAGATCACACGTCAAGTCTATGAATTTGTTGTTTAATGTCACATCTATTATTTTCTATACCACTTTTGATAAACCAACCAATAAACTCCAAGCATCAGGATAATATCTATCGATTATTATCCTTGCTAAGGCATATACTCGAGCATCATAATAACTTTTACAATTGTTGACCTTAGACTTTTTGGAACTAATTAAACACAGCTCCTTTCATCAAAATCGAATCAAATTGATCATCTTAGTTAAAGTGTTAAGTAAAAAATATAACATACGTTGAATTTACTATAGTTCGTATGTTACTAATATATTGCTTTCACAAATTACATATAAAATCATTTGATGGAATTTAAAGACGTGGTAAAAAAAGTGTGAAAAAAGCAAAGACTTTGGGGCCCTATTTTCTTATGGCAATTCTAAAAAAAAAGTACGTAGGTAATTTGGGTTTTGAGGTTTTTGGCGATGAGATTTGTGATCTATAGTTATACATACATTTGTTGATCACATAGGATAATAGGAATCGATGGATAAAAAGCAAAATATTTTTTTATTAACAAAAAAGACCCCAGTTTTATTACCTTCAAAAGTTTGAGCCGACCATTCAAATTTTCATTACCTTTTTAATATGATTAATAACAATATGAGTAACATAAATGTTCCTCTCACAATATATTCACAAGTTTACTTTTCATTTTTAAAAAGTGAAAGCATATAAGAAAATTTGATTGATCACCAACCAATCCTTGTACCGCATACGGCTTGGGTCTGGTTGAGCACTTGCGAGTAACATCTGTATAGGCCAGCAAATTGAGAGATAAGACGACCAACAATTGATGATTTGCTCATTGAATCTAAACTCCAGACTCGCGCCCTGAGATATGAGACGAAAATAGGTGGGCGTTGCATGGGGATCTAAAAAGTAAAAACCCTAGGCAAATATATCATTCAAGACCCTAGATGGTTTTATACTCACTTTAGCTGGTTTTACTAGTCATATAATATATGATGTTTGGCTTCAAAATCAAGTATTAACATGGTAAGGTTTTTTTTTTTCCTGGCTATTCATATGCTAGTCATCATAAAAAGGATCCGGCTAGGCAACTGATTACTGGACCTCGGAATAGCTTTCGTGATATAATCTAGTAGTTGTATATCAGATTTTAAATATATATAAAAAAATCATGTTTACATCATATACATATATGGGCCCAAAGTCTAAACCCAAAACACATTGGGCCATTCAAGCCCAACCCAAAAGCTACATGGGCCAATCACCACCGTCGATCGATCACAAAACACCGTCGATCTCCGCCTCCTCTTTCTTCCAATGGCACCACCAAGAATCCTATTATGTGGAGACCCCGTCGGCCACCTTAATCAACTCTTCAAACGCGTCTCATCGGTATATTAATATACATATACATATAATAACAATAATTATAATAATTAGGTTTTTTTATATCTTATTCATGCATATTATAATTATAATTAGGTTTTTTTTTTTGAAATCAGGTTAATAAATCAGCCGGTCCATTTGATGCATTATTATGCGTGGGTCAGTTTTTTCCGGACTCATCGGACCGGTTGGAGGAGCTGACGGAGTACGTTGACGGTCGGAAGAATATTCCGTTACCCACTTACTTTATTGGTGATTATGGAGCTGGTGCCGTTAAGGTTTTAACGGCGGCTGCTAAGGAGTCTTGTAACCTAGGGTTTAAGATGGATGGGTTGAAGATTAGAGATAATTTGTTTTGGTTAAAAGGCAGTGGCAAGTTTGTTCTCCATGGTACTTTTTTATTTTTTTTTTATAAAATTCTAAGTATTTTGTTTTTATAAAATTCTAGGCGCAAGGCGCTTAAAAAGCGAGGGGTCCCGAGTAAGCAAGGTGCATAGCATGAACTAACCATTTTTAGAGATTTTATAGTTGTTTTAGGCTTTTGTTTATGCTTAGGGCTAGTTTAGGTTGTTTCCGGGCCATTTTCGGATATTTTTAGGCCAATTTGTCCGGAATTTGTAGATTTTTACCGGAATTTACAGAACTTGGCTGGGGTGTCGTGTCTCTAAAACCTTGCCGGAATGTAACCGGAGATCTTGGATGGCCGCAAGGCGCGGTGATTGTGACTTGCCTCACCTGAGGGCCTAGACGCGTGCCTGAAGGACTTTTGACAACATAGGCTGAAACAAATAAGTGATTTGAGTATGGCCTTCAAAAGAGGGTCTTGTTTTAATATGGTTTTTTTGAAGTTCAATGAATTGGTGGCTTTCACTTGTAGGAATTTTATGTGTATTGCTATTGCATAATGCATATGATTGTTCAGATGGTTATGACTTAAATAGAAAGACCGGTCATTGTAGAAATTTGTGTTAATTTATTTACTTTATGGGATAGGCGGATAGCTTATTAATGTAAATTATTTCTAGGTTTGACTGTGGCATACTTGTCGGGAAGGAAATCGTCAAGTGGTGTAATGTATGGAACATATAGTCAAGATGATGTTGATGCATTGCGGGCATTAGCTGAGGAACCTGGAATTATAGACATTTTTTTAACATATCCTTTTGCTGATTTTTTTTAAAGTTTCGTGTGTGTTGAATTTATCATGTGGTTTTATTTATTTCCTTAATTACGACTCACTAATGAATGGCCGAGTGGAATCTTGAATAGAGCTTCAACTTCTGATATTCCTCCTGGGATATCAGATTCATCCGGAAGCGATGACACAATATCGGAGTTAGTTGCAGAGATTAAACCCCGGTAACTGGGAAATCTAAGTGTCCTTTTCGTTCGTTATGATTGTTTATGGTTTCAGTTGTTGAAGACTTGGAAGTTGCTTTTTTGGATAGGTACCATGTTGCAGGATCTAAGGGGGTTTTTTATGCTCGTGAACCATACATGAATGCTGATGCTGCACATGTAACCCGTTTTATAGGGCTGGCTGCTGTAGGAAATGCGTCTAAGCAGGTTTGTTCTAGACGTCTTAGTCAACAGTGTAAATATTTTTACTGTATGCTCGTTTGGTTTCAAACATTGTTTACTAATTCATTATATAGTCAAAACTAGAGATAGCAAAATGAGCGGGTTGGGGGTAGCGGGTCAAAACTGGGCCAGGTTGGCTCACCAATGGACTAAATGTAATTTAACTTTTTTTTTTTAAATATGTTTCTCAGAAATTTATTCATGCAATTTCTCCCACTCCAGCGTCTACCATGTCTTCCACTGAGCTATCAACCAAACCACCAAATACAACCTTGTCTCCATATACATTTGTGGAAAGACCAGCTAATGCTCACGGAGCAGAAAAAAGGTCTGCTGATGTGGCGAATGACTCGCAGTATTGGCGATATGATGTCTCGAAACGACAAAAAGGTGGAGGTGGTGACACTGCTAGGTTGTGTTTCAAATTTGTTTCTTCTGGTTCTTGTCCACAAGGAGATAAATGTCATTTTAATCATGATATGGATGCACGAGGACAATCTTTGAGGGGTGTATGCTTTGAGTTTTTAAATAAAGGCAAATGTGAAAGAGGTGAAGGTTGCAGCTTTAAGCACAGTTTGCAGGAAGGCAGGTTGGTATATTTAACACATAAAATTGGATAATAATTTAATGCTATAATATTAACATATTCTTGAATGTTAAATTATAGATCAAAGGAATGCTGGTTTTGTCTATCGAGCCCAAATGTGGAGTCACATTTAATCACGAGTGTTGGTGAAAACTTCTATTGTGCACTTGCTAAGGGACCGTTGGTTCAAGATCATGTACTTATATTACCAATTGAACATTTACCAAATACACTATCTTCGCCTCCAGAATTTGAGATAGAGTTGGTTAAATTTCAAAATAGTCTCAAAGCGTATTTCAAGAGCCGTAAGAAAGAAGTCGTTTTCTTTGAGTGGGTATACCTGAAAACAAGCCATGCTAATCTACAGGTAAATTACTATTCTTTATTATATCATAGCATGTGGATTTTACAATAAAATATTTATTATTGTAGGCTATCCCAATTCCTTCAAACAGAGCATCTGCTGTTAAGGATATATTCAATTTAGCCGCTGAAAAGTTGGGATTTAAGTTTATGGAATTAAAAAGTAAGTCGTTACATATGCATAAATAAAAGCTTTTGGAATGTTGTCTTATGTAAGCATAACAAATATATAGTAAAATGCCGGCGAATATGTTAAAAGCTTTAAACTTGATAAACATTTGCAGGTGACGGTAGTTTGGAGGGCAGAAGACTGTTACGCGCTCAGTTTGATGGCAAATCTAGTGTGTTCTATGTGGAACTCCCTGGAGGTACAATATTATCACATACAGTTGAAGAGAACGAGAAGTTTCCAGTCCAGTTTGGTCGTGAGGTGAGATACTTCACATAACTTTAGTTTATAAATATGCTCATACACGCTCACTTTTGCTTTGTAGATCAAGAACCGCTATAAAAAAAGCCTAGCATAAAAGCGTTTTACCAGCCACTTGAATATCATTTTTGATCGTTTTGAGTATTGATTTGAACATGTTTTGGGTATGTAATACGATGGATGTTACGTGAATTGCAGGTGTTGGCAGGTTTGCTAAACATGGCAGACCGGGCGGATTGGCGGAATTGTAAGCTTGATAAAGAAGAAGAAATAAAAATGGTTGAAAGATTTAAGAGCAGTTTTCAAGAATATGATCCAAATCAGTGATACCGAGATCATAATGTATGAGTTAAGAGCCCATCTTCTAGAGTTACAAACCATATTTTTAAGGCATACTTGTATGATGAACTGAATTGGCAACAGCTTTTGATTATCTATGTACAATCACGTAGTGTTTTTTTTTTTTTTTTTTCTGGATTGTTCTGTTTTAGTTAATTATTCATATTATAACTCATTTAGATTCATAATCTTTTTTTGTTTTAACAATTTGCAATATTGACTTTTCATGAATCTTTAAAGTTAACATAGACAATGATAAAAAAGGTAAAAGGGTAATTTCATACTTAAATAAGGTTTAAGACTGTAACTTATACATAACTAAGGCACAAGTATTGACTTTAAAAGAAACAAAAGAGAGTATAAATAAACCAAAAGTATTTATTGGAATATAAGCTAAAAAATTAATCAAAAGGCCTATAATTTCCAAACTTTGCTTGCTCAACTAGTTTTCAACAAAAAGAGTGACTTGATGACCATCATCACAACTTTGTGGATCATGTCATTTTGCTTTGAATTTGTCGATGAACGTGCACCAAGAACTCTACATAGGAGAGACCACCTGGAGACTTGTCTTCCACCATGTACGAGAAAAATAAAGCTCCTGGACCAAAAAAATCAAATATATGAATCGAGTGATCGACTTTCTCAAGGTGTCATATTTGACGTTTTGTTGTATACTTTGAACTAGGGTGACACAACCCGAAACATGACTACAAAATAAGCAGGTTTTGAGTTGGTATGTTTATAACCCACGAGCCCGTTTTGACTTGCCAATTTGTTTGATGCGTTTAGATAAAAATGGATGCGTGGGATGAGTTAAGGTCGCATGGTTTTTGAAGTGTGACGGTTGTAGTTGATGTCTGTCATGAGTATATATATATAAACATATTTATTTGGTATAGCCCGGAAAGAAGAAGAAAAAAAACAGAGAAAATACAGCTTTGAATGGTTACCTGATGGGTCTCCTTTCCTGCATAATTTTAAGCTGCAGGTAAAACAATGTCAACGAAAATATGTTATATACTAACATGAAAATACTTTATTTAAAAGAAAAACATATTGATCAAGAAATGCAAAGAAACAGCATATTTTACCGCAGGTAGTTGCATCTTTGGCTCCTAATCTCATTTATGACCTCATTTAGCTTCTTGGATAAAGGATTATCGTATTGCTGCAATACAAACTGAAGAGAAAAGTAGAAGTTATCAATAACGCCTTATATGTTGTGTATAAACAGCAAATCGATCCAGAATAAGCAATCCCAAGAATAACTGCTTTCTTTTAACCTAATTTTCATTATTTGTATCCATTGAATCCGTAATAACTGTACACCCCAGATTAACCCCTTTTGCCCTCTCTAGTCTCTACTCTCTCAAATAGAAGACTTCCATTGAAATTTGAATAAAAAAGGTGCACAATTAGGCCACGGAATTGACGCAGTCGAATCTATCATGGTCATAACCAACAGTAAGATGATCATGTACCTCGACAACGAAAACAAATGTCATAAGAGGTGGCAAAATGGGCAGGTCAATAAGTAAATTTTCAGTATACCTCAAAAGAAGCAGAATAAGGTTGACACAAAAAACATCCTTTGTCCATCTTAAAAACTTCTAAAATAATTTGTGTTCTAAGTGTGATTACTGACTACAGAAACTATATCATTATAAAATAATCAAATCTTTGAATAAAATGACCACAAGATCGAATGCATTAATAATAGACTTTGGTGACTTTCAACGTTTAAAAAGCATACCTGACTAGGAATTTCATCAACAGAAGAAATGCCAAACAGTTTCCTCATTGTATCAGGATCTGCAGTGCTTCCAATATATATCAAACAATCTTCACCATTTTCAAGAAGATAGATTCCATGTTCATTCACTTGTTCACTTGAGAGAGGAATAACAGGAGGAATAACAGATCCCTCTGTTTCCTGTAACCTCAGACAAAAAACTGAATGAGACACCATATAGTGAAATTTATAGGCGAAACTACAAAATTTTCAAGGGAGTATGTTATACATTTATAATCAAACAAGGGCTTAGTCAGCATGTAAGCTGTCCCTTGTTAGATTATGAACTCATAGCCTTTAGACGATGATTTTGAACGTATGTTCCTTAAAGCAGAAATCAATTGAACATACATTCCTATTACTTGAAATTTGGCCAATATTAAAACAACAGAGTCGTTACCTTTAAATCAAGGTCATGAATACCAATCATTCTAGGGTACACAAGTGGAATTGCCAATTGTGCAGAAAGAGGGAAAACATAGTTGATCCAAAATGACCGATCATCAATGCGCGCATCAGTTCGCAACCCAACACTTTTTATCAAAGCTAAAATGAACAAAAAATAAGAACATTAATCAACCCACCTGAAAGAGGAATCAAAGATAACCTAGAGTGCCTTATATCAAAAGGAAAGATAAAAAGTTACCAAGAGTGTATAATGGCAACAGTTTAAGTGCTTCTGGAAGAATAAGTTGTCCTGACGATGATACGGTAGCACAAAATTTGCGATAAGCATGTAGAATATTGATGCAAAGGTTTGTCACTTGCTCCCTTACGTGTAATAGCGGGTTTGTAAGAATTTCATTTGCAGCTGTAGCAATTAAAAGATTAATCAATACCGCACCTTATACAAAGATTTTATTGATGTAAAGGAAAAAATCACGTCATTTGGTGTAATTAAGATTAACGGACAAAAGTATTTAGTTACGTATGGAGTAAGAATCAACCACCTTGTTTTAGAAAACATGAAAACTGAGTATCCAAGTCAGCTGATCGGAAGAGGTTACTCAGCATAGTTGTGCATGGCAAGGACAAGGTGGACACACGTATTCTTCTTTGCCCATTTACAGTAGTATAAAGAAGTGCACACTACGCAATATAAACATACAAAATTGTTATAGAATAAACACATGCAATACATTTAGTGTATTCAGCAAGTCATTCAATAATAACAGATGCACAAATACATACCTGGAAGGAACATTCTGTGCCGTCTTGCAATTTGTCATCATGTTTCAGAGTTACCATGATAGCCTTGTCACAATCAATCTGAAAGGGAAAAGAGATTCAACTAAACTTAATGATGACTTCATAAGTAAAACTCCCATTAGAGAGCTTTAATGCGAGAAGGGGACGAACCGCTGGTAAGTCCACATCTGTTGGAATGCGCTTACAGAAATTTCCAGAGTATTCTTGAACTTGAAGACCCTGAAAAATTAATAAAAAAGAATTTAACCAATGTTTATGATTGAGATACAAAAAATTAAACTGCAACTGTGTTAGGTTTTGAAAGCTGACCTGACTGCACCTAACACGCATCACTGCTTCAAACCCTTGAGGCCTTGTTACATTCCATCGAAGATCATTGTAGAGTTTGGCAGGATCAGAAAGAGCAGAAAAGGGGTGGTAATAATATATCTAAAAAAGGTGAATAATAATAGTATAATATCAGTATGAAAATCGCAAAATAATGGTTGACAAGATTTTTTTGTCATTTAATTAGTCATTGACAACTACCTGCCCCCCAGTCGTCCTTGGGACGATGGAGATGGAAGCAATGTCCACATAACTTTGGGTAGTAAGAAATACATCAACTGAGACCTGGAAATGTAGAAAATATATACATGAAGACAACATGCTAATTGGTCAGGCCGTCCAGCCAGCTACAGAACTAAAAGTTTTTTTCTCTAAAAGAAAGAGGGAAGTTAGTAAAGCTTACCTGGTACTCAGCAAATTCAATAGCCATAGTCTTTAAAGTCTTATCTGCTGGTTGAAGTAGCTTATGAGGTTCCTGAACATTAGGGGTAAACAGATCACTTGAGACTTAAGTTAAACCTGAATCATTAAATACAAGCAAGACATATTTGTTTTTTCAAATATTTATATACCTTCTCTCCTGCAGATATATTAGTTCTCCCCTCAGCTTCTCTGGCAGAAAGAGCCCCAATACCAACAGAAGGCAAAACTGAAATATTAAGCAGTGATTAGGATGGATTAACTACTCTAATATATCAGTTTACTCTATATATATAATCGATCAGTTCCATGTGTTCTACTCATGTGTGTTTAGGTAGAATCCTCCGGTTCCAGAAGTTTAAGAAATATTATTTTACAAGTATCAAAAAAGACAAGTTCAAGGCTCTCCCGGCTTGTATAAATTCATAAATAAAATATAATGATGAATATAACAGAAGTTTGATCATCTAATTCTAATATGCTACAAAGGTATACTATGATCAATACAATTTGCCACTAAAGGTTGAGTAAAAATATTTAATCAGAAATTCATGAACTTGCCTGATTGAAATACCAAAAGTTTGCCTCCAGTGCTCTTCATTGCCAGAAAAGCAGCCTAGGTGATAAAATAAATCAAAGGCGTGTTACATAAGTCAACAAGAATATTAAGCTCCTTTTTTAGGTGATATCGTCGATAAAACAGAGAACTTAGTACCTTAATTCCAGCACCAAAAGCTGAATCAGCTGTTTTGTTATTCTGAAACATAGTTGGGATGCTTTCCAGCAGTAGATCTAGATGCTGACGACACTGTGACCACAAACAACATGTTTACACCTGATATTAGTTCCAAACATCTTGAAAACCATATTTTCTTTAAACTAAATAGATCATAAATAGCCCCGTAAAGATGTAAATAATTTGCATGACAAACCTCGGAAAGCGGGACAATAACATCAGTTTGAAGGGGAGTGTAAACATCTTGTACATCAGGAACTATGAGCATCAAAGGCTGCAACACCAAAATCAAGAAAAAGGCTACACGAGTCAAAACTTCTATTTTCTCTTTATTATTTCTTGTCTTATTATTCAAAATATTAAACCTGCTGCAATGCCCGTTTCAAATTATAAAAATGGATGGTCGAGTCAAATGTAGCAATTCCCACCATCGTCCGAGGACCCTCCTGCACCAATTAGATTAATATATATCAACTACATGAACTAAAGAAAAGATTACAATAAGATAAACACTTTCTTACTAACGTTTGTCTTCTGATTAACAGATATAACATCAATTAGGTTCAAATAGTATAATCATCTTGTTGGCCATTTCAAAATACAGTCATGAATACATTTATATTATCTGGACAGAATCACAAAAACCCTACAAGTAACATTTTCATAAGCTTGAGCGTGCCATAATGAACACAGACTTACAGGAAGATCTGATATAACTCGGCTGATAGCACTGCAAGCTCCAGCTGTCGCGCCAGTCTGTACAGCGTTCATTGATACATCAATGAGGAAGAAGAATACAGCTGGCATCGGATCACGCACCTGGGAACATACAAGAAATAGGGTACCACTTAAGCCTAATCCAATACATGTGTGTATATAACTATATATGTATGTATTTTTTTAAATAATCAGAAACTTCAATCACAAAGAAGCAGTAATCCGCACCATAAATTCCCTAGTAGCAACAAATTCCACCGTGCCTCTACATAGCTCAGGTCTCTCATCGGCATCTCTCCTTCTACCATCTGGACCTAGATTGCATTGATAGTCACGGGGAGTTTCATCTGTGAAACCTGTAACAAAGCAGCATAAACCACAGTGTGAAGACGTCATACTCTTAAATACAAGATAGTCA
The DNA here is from genome assembly GCA_032199755.1 of Ambrosia artemisiifolia. Lineage (NCBI taxonomy): Eukaryota > Viridiplantae > Streptophyta > Magnoliopsida > Asterales > Asteraceae > Ambrosia > Ambrosia artemisiifolia. The sequence goes on along the minus strand of CM063515.1, from coordinate 12,527,235 downwards.
GCCATCGGTCAAAAGGAAATACCAATACTCACCACAAAAGTTACAGATAAAACGTCTTCCTTGGTCAACAAACTTCATGAACGGATTGATGTAGCCTTTGCAACGAGAACAACGAACAGGGCCACTTTCCCCAAAATCCACTATCTGGGAATATTAACATTTAGAACTTCAGAAATATTAAAAGTATCAAACTGCACATATTATAAAGAATAGTAACCTTTAGAAGCATTTTTACATTTTCACAGCAAAAAGATAATTTGATATGCCCAAAATGAATTTAATGAGTTCTAATTTGTTATAAAAAAGACATCAGAAAATAATGTATGCTGCGCATTACTTGAATGGGTTCCTCAGAAGGATGAGGTAGGGCCAGAGGCTGAACTAACAAGGCCAACTGCATCCCAGACGTGGTCAACAGATCGGAAGTGCAAGCAATCTGAAACAAGACAACAATCTTACAGTAAACCAACCTACATGTTTAAGCAGAAAGTATATGAGGAGAAGTATAAATAACCTGGTTAATGGTACACCTCATGTACCGTGGACTACAATTTCCAGTATCCCTTACAACAAATTCACTTGTAGCAGGCTTCAAAATAAAGCAACATTTAAAAAATCAATAACGAACAAAAAAAGCACATTGCTGGAATGTTACAACAGAAAATTCAGAAGAATTAAAATACCGGTGGAGGATTGGCTTGGTTGCCCTGGCGAGTTTCATGAAGAAGCACTGACGTATTGGGAATAGGCCGGGGAATTTGGTTAGGATCAATCTTGGATGGTCCTGCAACTGCACTGCCTCCAGCACCCATAGTGGGTGATATTGTAGCCATTGATTGTTGATTTGGAAGTGGTGGTTGCATGCCATACATTCGTGGTGGTTGAGCCGAACCAGGAATTGGAGGTGGTGGTACATTCTAATACAATTTTGAATTCATAACTCAATCTTGAAATGGAAGTGATCAAAAGGAGAAAAAAATGTGCATCATAAGAAAAGTGAATATTCCTTCATACATTGATCTCTGATACTCTAGCACATTGTATATCTTAAGAGTGAGCTTACGAATTCAGAACCTTTGTATCAGGTATTTCAAATCATATTTGTCTCTAAAACACATTATGATTTGGAAGTGACCTCTTTTTAATAGAATATTAAATATCCTATCAACCTTGCCATTTTTATACTTTTTTTCTACAACCATATTCCTTGTGCAGCTGCATTATATCTCATGAAAATGTGGACTGGAAATACATTTCCCTATTCTATCATTGGCAAACTAACATACACAATGAGGTTGCTTAAAATTTCTTAGCAAAATACAAAATATATAAAACTTATTTTTTTTCCATTCCACCTTAGCGTTCCCTTTCTTTTTTTGCATAAGTTTGAAGTCAAAAGTACAATGTGTTACTGATATATGAATATCGTAGTCCCAGTTATGACCAACTCAAAATTTCACAAAAAGGACATTTAAATATTTGTTATTTGGATTTGTTTAAGGATGATAAAACTCTGGTACTCCTGGAACCTAGGTTATTAGTATTCTTGCTGGTCTAAATCTTGTTTTCAACATATGATGTAAATTAAAAGGATATGTGTATACTATACAAAAAATATCTCAGAATTAAGGCTACCCTTTTTAGCAAATCAAAATTAGTGTCCTGCTAACCCCTAGACATTATGCATTAAACATCCCCACTTTTAATAGGACGCCTAAGCATTGAGCATCATTCACTGCTTTGATTAGCAAGTAGTTGTTTGATCCATAGTTGTCAAAAGCGTGCCTAGGAACGCGCCTAGGCGCAAGGCGCACCAAGTGCGCTGCACCTTGTGAGGGGCGCGCCTAGGCACCGAGGTGCACTATCGGGGCTGTTTTCAGGCTAAAAAGTTGCCTAAACCTCTAAAATATCCTAAATGAGTTATGAACAAGGCCCAAACAACCCTAAAACATCCTAATGTAGCCCTAAACAAGCCTAAAACATCTCTAAAATCCCTAAAAATGTATTTTATATTATGCGCCTAATTATAAAAAGCCCTCGTTTTTTATGCGCCTTGCGCCTAGGCTCCGGCTCGGCCTATGCGCCTAGGCGCTTTGACAACTATGGTTTGATCAAGCATTTTAGAACTACAACTAGAATACTGGATTAATCTTTCTAATCCCTAACTGTAACCGGAACACTAAAATTAGTCATTCAGAAGAACGAGTCATATCTATTAAAGTACTATCAACAATGACATCTTCACATGGCAAAAATAATTTGTATTTTATACACGAAAGTTGGTCACACACCTAAGCATTACACATCACGTCTCAAAATGATAAATCATGACAACTAAAATAACATGAGAATTTCAAATTTGGAATAAGATACATACCGGTCGAGACTGCGCTTGCCATGGTTGAGCCCCAAAAGGAGAAGCTTGTTGTTGAGGCATGCCTTGAGCCTGTGCTGAAAATGTCGGAGGTCCTCTGGGAGGTGCTGAAAAGGGAGGTGCTAGTGGTGCTGGGCCTCTTGGTAATTGATCCGGCTGATTTCCAGAAAACGGTGTTGTTTGGGCTGAAAAAGGACCCACGGGCGACGACATGGTAGGTGGAGACGGTGGAGGTCCAGCAGCCGGTCTTGGCCTAACACCAGCCGCAGGAAACTGCGGACCACCTTGCATCCCACCGGGTCCAAACATCGGAGGTCCATTACTCATACCGCCACCCACATTCGGCGGCGCCACAGGCGGACCTGCAAAAGGACCAGGTCTCGGACCAGGAACGCTACCAGCCGAAGACGGGCCAGACGGCAAAGGTCCAGAACCCACAGGCCTTGACGCAAACGGAGGAGGTGGATTACCACCAGGACCTCGGTTAGGCGCCATGAAAGGAGGCAATGTACCTTGTGGAGGTGGCGCCGCACCCCTGGGAACCGCACCTGGCGGTGGGGCAACCGGACGATTAGCATTAGCCGCACCTGTAAACGGAGACGAAAAAGGAGCGGACGAAGGGAACGGTTGTTGACCAAACGGAGGAACAGGACCTCTCGGTCCAGCACCGGGATTGGGAGGCTGGTTAGGGCGATTGATTTGAAGGTTTTGCATATTATTAGCAAGGGAATTAGGGTTATAATTATAATTAGGCGGAATATTTCCTGGTCTAGGTCCACCGGTATTCGCCATCACCACGATCCTCAATAATAATAATAATAATCAATTATACAAATAATAAGATTATTATTATTATTGTTCCTCAACAAATTAACACTGCAAAAAATAAATATTCATGTATTACAATTAATAACATAGAAAACGCGTGATCTAATAGGAATATAAATCGGAATTGATGAGGTTGATCGAGATCAGACGTAAAAACGATAAGATCTGGAATTGGAATTGGAATTGGAATTGTTGTTAAGAGTAAATAAATAAAGTAAGATTAATAATAACAATTATTATTATAATAATATATGAATCAGATGGACATACATACATAGATACATACCTGTAGCTGGATAAGAGTGATCGGAAGAGTGAGGAGGAGATTCAGGAGATGTTTGTAAGAAGAATAATAATACCTAACCGAGGATCAAGGGGAGAGAAGATTGATGAAAATGAGGAATGAGGAGCTTCAATACCTTTTGTATTTCAACTACCCTTAATTAAAAGTTAAATATTAAACATGTTTCTTTTTTTACTTTTGTAATAAATGTTTTCAAGAACGTAATATAACTAGTATTTTACGCGGGTCGCGCGTTGCGGCGACAACCTAGTGGTTGCAAGACTTTATTATTTGCGTGACATACGAACATACCATCATTATACACAAAGTAACAGTAAAGCATACGGAATTTTAACATACCAAAAGCACATTACAATAGAACATAAATAGTATTTACACGAAGCCTAGATAGTATACCATATCAATTACGTAAGAATAAAGATGTTCATTAATAAGCAAAACAAAATAATTTGAAAGGCCATGCACAATCTCACGTTTTACTTTTAACTACAGCAAGAATTTTATTTTTATTTGGGAAAGAAAAGACAAACAATAGATGCCACATTATTACATTAACATTGACGTTGAAGTTTAAATAACATAATTTAACAATTGATTGTATAAGATTTTACTTTAACCGCCTAAACCAAGCTCAACCACCCCTGGACTACCGCCTCCACCAACTTTAAACATGGACAACAACATCCACCACCAACACCGTCTCCACTCCACTTCTGCAGCCTAGAAAGTCACCGGAAACCACCGAAATAAGACGACCGCGTAAACGGCCGAACCAGCATCACCACCCGTCCCTGTCTTCCCCTCCTTGATTCATCTATGTCGTATCCGATCTACCGATGGAAATTACACGACGGCGGAAACGTGCTCACAGGAGCTGACGACCGAACCACCAACAGCACCCGTGAACCCTGTCTTATCGTCGTCTTTCATCTCTGTCGTATCCAAGCGGATCAACTCGTATGATGAACACGGGAGTTCGTGGTGACTAAGGTTCACCCTGCGCCGAGCTGGTGGGTTTTCACCAACGTGAGTTCACCAAAGTTGACCAACAAAAGGAGAAGAATATGAGAATATCTGATCTATAGATATGATACTGTATTGATACTGTATGTATAGGTTTCAGCTACAGTAAAGCTGTGAGGGGGCCGACGTTGTGAATTGTATTTATATATAATAACTGTAATAATGTATGATCAAACTCTAATCAAATGTGATTTGTTCACATATCTTTGTAGTATAGTTAGGTTAGGTTGTTTAACCTGTTTTGAGCGTTTGCCGGATTTTGAAATGGTAGTTTAGCTCTTAACACGTGAGAATATGATATTTGTTCACATATCTTTGGAGTAATTTTTATAATCGCACGTATTAAAGTTGTAACGACATTTATAAATCTGTATAAAAAAATCAGTTAAATATGAATGCCGAATTATATCATATATAACATCTAAAATAGAAATACCACGATTTTGATTTCATAGTAATAATTATTGTAGCATTCTTTTTCGATATGTGATTACGAGTAGGGATGAGTTCGATATTGCACTGGTATCGAAAGTAACAATTCCAAAAATAACAAAAAAATGGGTACCGAAATTCAATCAATATAGTTTTGTAGTGGTACGGAATTTTGCTCATCTCTAATTAAGAGTTACTTGGTTTTTAAACTTTCTTTACGACTTACAATAACAATTATAGAATATATTGAACTTCTTTAGGTTGTTTTTGGAAAAAATAATAATAATAACAGCAATGTGGAAGCAATTCACGTATCCAATCATATCAATTTCTGGTTTTTTTTTAAATAAGGTGACATGATCAATAAAATACAAGTAACCATGTCCCCATAATTAATTCAATCAGATTTAATAGAAAAAAGTGACACAATATGTATCTCATCCTCGCATAGATGTGTAATGTGTTCATGTTTAGTAATATTTTTGTCAAAAATTGACTTGACCATGTAAATTTACATCACGTAATGTAGCTTATGCTTTTAAATTTACATAGTAAACAAATAGTGGCAAAATAGGCATAAGATATGCGTGCCCACCAACAGAGCCGATCCAACGTTTTTAGAGGTCCTAAGCAAACTCCAAGTCGGGGGCCCTTTAAATTTGTAAAATTCACAAAAAAAAAAACGCCTTACACTAGATAAACATTACAATCTCCTTTCTGGTAACTATTAATCAATTAAAGTATTCGGTATTCATTTTATCTAGTGACTCGCATTAGGTATATTGCAAATTAAAGACATTTTCCCATTTAAATTTGAACCCATTTTGTGGATCTACAATTTACTATGTATTTCTTTTGGACTTGATTTAGTGGTTTTCTCATCATCTACTTTGGTTGAGAAAGTAGATTAACATTATATCGTCCAATCCTTCTTGTAAGACTCCAAACCTTGATAACCAAAAAATATTATCAATGACAATCGGCAATAGCAAATGAAAGTCGCAAATTTTAGAGATTCAATCATTCAATACCTGTTTGTTTTATACCTGGGCCAAGACAAATGTAATACACGAAAAAAAAACTTAAACTTTCGGGGCCCTTAGTTTTTGAAGGCCCTAGGCCTTACCCTAGGTTGCTAACACAGTAGGGCCGGCCCTCCAATAGGTGGTAACATTTGGTCGACTCACTCATATTTGTATCCCAAGACCATATTTCCCAATTATGAAGTGGTTCTTTACCAACTAAGTAACCAGTCTCGCAATTTCAACTCATAACAATAACATACATTTATTTTAATTAAATATAAATCACATTTTCAATTTCACAGGTGTTATTTTCACGTATTGAACCAATACAACCATATTTATCAACCTAATTTAACATATATCTTCTATTTTAACCCATGATGCAAATTTCAGTTTCGTTTAGTCCTCGATTCGTTTTAACATATAGATTTACAAACAAAAAATTTGAAGAGATATGTACTCGCATGTGCGCACGGGCCCACATCTCCAGACACGTCATCAGGCTCGCCAAACGAAGCTTCTAGAAGCCTACGCATGATTTCTAGTACATGCCAGTTATGACCCGACAAAGAAAGGGACGTGCAGCCAATCGTAGGCCGTCATTCCCTGCTCCACGATCTCCTGGCAGGTACGAGGTACAGAAAGACGATTGAAAAGGACTTGTGGCCAATCACAGAAGGACATCGATAAACCTCCAACGGTTGTCAACCATGTGAGACCCGCGTGAGACAGCTGTCATTCCTCAATCAGTCAATCAAATGACACATTCCAAGTCTATAAATACCCTTCCCCCCAATGGAGAGGGACACTCAATTTCATTTGGAAAAACACTTAGAGAATTATGTAAACACTTAGGAAAGAAAGATTATAGTCGAAACGTTTGTATTCACTTATAAACGAGTTTGTGTAATCTTCCAGTCGTACATTAGTAAAATATCTCTTCATATTGCTCGTCTTTATAGGTGTTTAACCAGTGTTTCTTCACAACTATTCATAAGATCTAAGTTACCTTGTACCTGACCCCATAATCAGCAATCAATTTTAAATCCTTTTCATGCATTTCGGTATTTATACGAGATTCATATGATCTATGTCAAAATGAAATGGACTCACTACTTAATTATCAATTAGCACCCCATATGTCTATCTCAACATAGATATGTGTTTCATGTGACTTATATAAAATGGATGTGACTAGTGTTATAAATTGTCAATCGACATTCCTTAAGTGTATACCAACATGTACATGTGATCACATGCTACATAGGATGAGATTGTTGCTTTTCTATCAATTAACGCCACTTACGTGTATATAATTCACATATACCCTTGCCTTGCATAAAATTCTCAAATACTTATCTATAATCAAACTATCACGTATGCCTCCGTAGTATTAGGCCATATAAGCACTTCTTATGCAATTCAAATTAATCACTGTAAACTCACATCTTTTTGTGTGATCTTAATTAATAAAACTATACTTACAATCATATAATCTATGTCAATTCCTTTGTTTGTGTCCACGTAGTCACGTAGAATAAAATACAACAATATTAGCAACCACCCATACTTAAAACCATGTAAATCAATTCAATTAGTCCCATGTAATAGATTAAAATAAATTTCTTTGGCCTCGTTTAGGCTCGCGAGCCTAAACGAGCTTTGTATGTAAGGCTCGAGCTCGATAACTAAACGAGTCATATTTCCGGCTTGAACTCGGGCTCAGACTCGTTAAAGATCGACTTATTCGAGCTTTTTACTGAGCCGATTTTGAGTAGCTCTCAAGCCACTACGTGTCATTTACACATACTTTCATAAAAGAAGATAAATATATAATATATTTCTATAAAACTACATAAAAAATAAAGAAAATTTTCTAAACATTCATATATGGGCTGGGCCTATTCGTTAGTTCCATTTCACAATCTCTCGAAGCCTTTTGCCGTCAAGAAATATATAAAACCCAAACCCTAAGTACCTAAAACCCTCTCTTCTTCTTCTTCTTCAATAATAGTATCATTTACACTCCAAATCAAACATGGTTCGAAGCTTGAAAAACCCTAAGAAAGCCAAGCGAAAGAACAAGGTTATTCCCAATTATTACATTATCCAATCGTTAATTGATTGAATTCTGTTTCTGTGTTTAATTTGATGTTTTTATTTATAACATAATAATCAGACCTCAAAGAAAGGAGGAGATGCGTCTTCTTCTTCATCAACCTCAATCCCTTCAATGCCAGCTAAGGTGTGGCAACCAGGTGTCGATGCTTTAGAGGAAGGTGAAGAGCTCCAGTGTGATCCTTCTGCTTATAATTCTCTTCATGCCTTTCACATTGGTTGGCCCTGCTTAAGGTTTATATTGTTATCCTTTTTGTTGTTTGTTTAATGAATAATGAGTCGTTGTTTCGTAATTAGAGTTATTAGTTTTATATAAGTATAGTGATTGGACTTCGTTTGATGTGTTGCAGTTTTGATGTTGTGCGCGATTCGTTAGGGTTAGTTCGTACGGAGTTTCCGCATACGATTTATTGTGTTACTGGAACTCAGGTATTTTGAGTTCAAGTTTTATTGTTATAAAGAAATTATGAAGTTTGGTTTTAATAAAGTTCGGTTAGTGTATCTTTTTATGATATCCGGTCTTTGGTTTATTAGGCGCACAATGCTCCGAATTCAATTGGAATATTTAAAATATCAAACATTTCTGGGAAACGTCGGGAACTAGTACCAACGAAAACATCTGATGACACGGATATGGACAGTGAGAGTAGTGATAGTGATGATGATGAGGAGAATGATGGACCAAAGGCTCCAGTTTTCCAGGTAACACATGCCTGCCATTGATTTGTCGTTAGGAACTTATGATACGTATTTTTATATTTTTTAAATTGTTTTTTGTTATAATATCTGTACGTTTTCGTAGGTGCGCAAGGTGTTCCATGAAGGTTGTGTAAATAGGATTCGTGCTATGACACAAAAACCTCATATATGTGCATCTTGGGGAGATACTGGTCATGTGCAGGTATAGCTGGCTACTGTGAAATTATACTGCTTTTTGAAAGAGTTACACAGATTGTCTTGTGGTATGTTAATTATATGGTTTTGTTCTCTATGTTTGAGGAACTTACACCTTTATTTTTCATATGGCACGCTCATTTCCTGTTTTGGTTCCTAAGTTTGTGGTTTGTTCATTTGGTACTAATTGGCGTTAGTTCTTCAAAACCGACACCTATTCAGATGTCGGCGCTCCCAGTCACCGACACCACCGATCAAACACCACCATCGCCTTTAATCCACCCCTCAAACCATTGTTGGCATGTTGCGTAGGCCAACACTAATAAAAAGATGTATGGTCTGATACTTGGATCCAAGCTGATCTGAACTACCCAAAAGATTGAAAATGGCCGATTTTCTTCACAGACCTTTTTATTCAAATGCAACTAAAGAGTTCCCAATTCTATTTAAAATGTCAACATCCCATTTTCTTCAAAGTTCACCATTTCTCTAAACAAACAAAGTGGACACGAATGAACAAAGTCATGTGATATCGTTCATTATAAATACGGTTTGTCTACTTTGTTTGCTTAGCAAAATGATGAATCTCGAGGAAGAAATTGGGATGTTGACATTTCAAAAAGAAGTGAGAGTTGAACTTTTGAATTGTATTTGGGTACATGGAAATCTGTGAAAAAAATAACATTTTCACTTTTTTGTGGTTAAGATCGACTTTGATCAAATTATACTCATGTTTATTTGGGTCTGCCTGTGGAACAGTTGTTAAAGAGTAGTGGTGGTCGTGTGGAATAGTAAACTTATAAAAAAATTAACAGTATTTTCTAATATATAGGGACCAAAACCATGATATGGACATATCGCATGGACCATATGTGTAGTTTTTTCATGTTTTCTTTATTTTAAAAAGATAAAATATTCCATTTTTAGTGTTTTATACTTTTATTGTACTTAATCAAAATCTATGCTACCGATGTCACACAGATTTGGGATGTTGGCTCTCATCTAAATGCAATGGCAGAATCTGAAACTAATATTAGCAAGGATGCTGCCACAATAACTAATGAACCTCCTTTAATTAAATTTACTGGTCACAAGGATGAAGGCTATGCAATTGATTGGAGTCCTCTGGTCCCTGGAAGGCTTGTTTCAGGTATGAAGTATAAATAACTAAACTGTGGGATGGGGAGGTCAAAACATGCAAAATTTTGGGTCGGATCAGGTCACTGAATATTTTTTAACTTAACATTTGATTATGTCATGTGCTAGATTTAATCCTGCTCAATCTTTTTGACGTGTTTCATTTTTAGCAAAGTTCTTTAAGTCTTATTTGTTTGACCCATTAGCGCTACATAGGGCCCAAACCAATCCGTTTTCACCTAAACGGGTTGATATTAATATCATGGAATGAAATATAAATTGTTTTCTCAAACAGCAAAACTTAAATTTGTTTATCGGATATCTTATTTAACTGTTTGTTTTTGTAATTTGGTTTTAAAAAGGGGACTGTAAGAATTGCATCCATCTATGGGAGCCAGCTTCTGACTCAACGTGGAATGTTGGTGATAAACCGTTTCTTGGACATACTGCCAGTGTTGAAGATCTGCAGGTACCCATTTTATCATTTTTCCTTGACACTTGTATTCTCTTGTCTTTTTATCTGTTAAATGTAAAATATAAAACAAAATTGAGTAAAAGAACTCAAGATTTTTCAACACATCTTTGATGCAGTGGAGCCCTACAGAACCATTTGTGTTTGCCTCTGGTTCTGTTGATAAAACTATAGCAATATGGGACACCCGTATAGGGAAATCACCAGCAACTTCTATCAAGGCACATGAAACAGATGTCAATGTTATTTCTTGGAACAGGTTTGTACCATGCTTTATCTTTTAATTGAAGCTATTATGAACACATTATAATGTACTTTTCTGCTTTGCTGGTTTTAATTAGGCTTGCAAGCTGTATGTTGGCATCTGGTAGTGATGATGGGGCCTTTTCTATTCGTGATCTTAGAATGCTTAAGGTATATCTTCAGAACTAGTTTACAATAGTCAACAAGCTTTTTCTTTTCTGATTCTTTAGGGTCAGAATAATCTGATTTGGAGAGAATTCTATATCGTAAAAACTGATTATAGAGATAGATGTGTTATCTAACTAATCGTAACTTTAATCAACCATCCAAAAACCTCCCAAAAAGATTTAACTTTATATCTGTGTACTATTAAGATTGGTATCTTGTAAAACTAGTAGCTTTGTTAGTTATTTACTGTTCTATTTGTGCAGGAAGGTGATTCTGTGGTAGCTCACTTTCAGTACCACAAACATCCAATAACATCTATTGAATGGAGTCCACATGAAGCGTCCACATTGGCAGTATCATCAGCTGATAATCAGTTGACGTATGTGTTTCTTTTACATAAGTTTTGTAAAACCGTTTGAACGTTTTTTTACTAAATGATCTCCGTATAACCACTATTTTCGTTCAAATTTCAGAATTTGGGATCTGTCTTTAGAACGAGATGAGGAAGAAGAAGCCGAGTTTAAAGCCAAAACACAGGAGGAAGTACACGCACCCACGGATCTGCCACCGCAACTTCTTTTTGTTCATCAGGTTAACTTACCCTATTGAATCTTGACGTTATCAGTTAGAATATTTTGACTTTTTTTTTTTGTATAACTTTTGCTGGCCTTTTGGTTTTACATAAACAGGGTCAGAAAGACTTGAAAGAACTTCATTGGCATACACAGATTCCGGGAATGCTCATATCTACAGCCGCTGATGGTTTCAACATCTTAATGCCTTCAAACATTGAAAGTAATCTTCCTGCTGCTAATGCTGCTGCTTGAACCCCACGATCCACCCTATCCCAGTATCTCACCCTAAGAAAAATGAACGTTTGGGTTAGTAAGTGAAGAACTGGATTGAATATCTGAGAAGGGTTAAGTTTTTCCTTAAATGGTGTCATCAAGGTAAAGAGTGCATCACATGAGTCATGGTGTTATTTGTACCAGTGCTAGGAAGTTTTGAGTTATGTGAAAATGGGGTTTGCATATTATGTTTTATAATGCAAGTGTACCTTATGCATGATTTTCTTAGAACTTTTGCTTCAATTTTATATGCTGTTTAGCGTTTGAAGTTTGTTAATGCAATGCTTGCAATATTTTGTTATTGTGTAGTATAGAGGCGGAACCAGATTTTCTTCATCAGGGGTTATCATAATAAGACTCTTACGTAGAGACTACAACTAGAGGGTCCAAAATCATGTTTTTTTATTTCTTTTTTCAAATGTATCTTAGCCAATCTCTTTGGTTTTACGTATTATACCAGTAGCTAAAGTTGTTTTCTTTTTGAATAACCTTTTGTTCCTATCAACCCAAATCATCCACAGCGTCGTCATAATAATTAACTAGGGGCATATAACCCGCGTGTTGTCGCGGGAATGCAACACAAATTCTATCGGTATCGGTTTGTTACAGTACCAGTATACCCATGCGTTGCCGTGGGAATGCGACACAAATAAAGTCATGATATATTGGTTCTTCGCTGCGGGAGCTCATATTGCGTTGAGGATTTGGTGGTCGTTAAAGATCGCGCCTCGCTGCAGGAGCTCCTATTGCGTTGAGAGTTTCGTGGACATTAAACATAACATAACATTAAGGGTTTGTTTGGTATGGCGTAATGGAATGGATGGGGGAATGGAATGGATGAGGTAATGGAATGGACAAGGTAATGGAATGGATCATTACCATTCCATGTCTTGTTTGGTTGCCATGTGGGAATGAAACAAAACATTACTTTGTGTTGTTGGATAGGCAGGAAAAGGTGTAGGAATACAATCGGTGGTGAGTGGCAGTGGTGGGTGGTGGTTAGTGGCGGTTATAGTGGGTGGTGATATGTGGCGGGTAGCGACGGTGGTGGGTGGTGGCGGCGGTGGTGGGTAGTGGCGGTGGTGGTGGGTGGTGACGATGGTGGTGGGTGGTGGTGGGTGGTGACGATGGTGGTGGTGGCGGTGGTGGTGGATGGTGGTGGTGGTGGGTGGTGACTATGGTGGTGGGTGATGGTGGCGGTGGGTGGTGACGATGATGGTGGGTGATGGTGGTGGTGGGTGGTGACGATGGTGGTTGGTGGTGGTGGGTGGTGACGATGGTGGTAGGTGGTGGTGGGTGGTGACTATGGTGGTTGGTGGTGGTGGTTATGGGTGGTGGCTTATGATGTTGTTAATGAGGGGTGAATGAGGGATGGAATGAAAAAAAAACATGGGGGGTGGATGGAATGGATTTGAGGGAATGGAATGCCTTTTGGAATGGGTGATTCCATTCCTATGACCAACCAAACACACTATTTTTCATTCCCTCGTAATGGTTCATTCCATTCCTTCTTTCATTCCATCATACCAAACGATACCTAAGTGACAGTTGTGGGAAAAAAAAAATACTCGCGGCCCATTACCTTGCAGACTAGCCTTAACATTACAACAGTTGGGTTAAAAAAAATACTTGCGGCCCATTACCTTGCATACCAGCCTTAACATTACAACAGTTGGGTTGCCTATTGTTAACTTGATCTGGAGCCCAAAGTATTCCAATAACCGCGGCCCATTATTTGTTCACCAAATATGAGGCCCACAATTGCCCATTAATTGTTCACTAAATATGAGCCAACATTTTTCAATTAGCGGGTGTGAGTTACAAATGGGTGGCGTAAGCCTTTTAAAGTCAAAGGTTGTATACAAAAGTCAAGAATGGTAGGCAACTCATTATTATATATATGATTTATTAAGGGTTGCGCATGTTAGTAAGTGACACTGTAGAAGTGTCGTATGTTTAATATAGATATAATAACCATTCTCACGGTCCCCCCCCTCCCCCTCTTTTGCTGCACCTGCCACCCATCAATAACCGTAAAGAGTTCTTTCACCGTGCCACATAGAGCAAGCCTTGGAAGCTCAATCCGCCTTCCCACAGCCCAGTTCAAATACCTATAAAGCTCCAGTTCAGTAACTGTTGGAATCTTCCCCTCCAACGCTTTCCAAGTAAAAAAAACATTAGCCTTCGCTAGAGCCCAATACACCAACCCATAACATAGTCAACAGGGGGCACGATACCAGCTGCACCCAAATCGATCCTCACAGTTTTAACCTCAAAACCGTATCCGATTTCAGATCCCCAACACCGTCTATCCGTTTGAGAGCTAATTTGGGCCTGCCTAAGAATACCCATGAGGCTGATATATACCGTCCATTCCCAAATGATGGCATTCCCTATTTTCCCATAATTGTCACAGACCCAAGCACCCTTATTTTCAGCTTTAATACACACTAGGAAATTTAGTACACAAATAGCCGCATCCCCGACCCATTTATCGTAAAAGACAAAAAAAGAAAAAAGTTATTGTTGAGAGTGGGATTTGAACCCACGCCCTTTCGGACCAGAACCTTAATCTGGCGCCTTAGACCAACTCGGCCATCTCAACTTTGTTGTTGTTTTGTTCTTCGTTTTTCTTTTAAATCATATTACCAAAGGAATCAAGAACTTTGAATATTTGATGGCTCTAGACTTCTAGTATACTTTGTTAAAAAAATGTACACCCTTATAATTTGGATCAGATATTATAACTCATTACATATCTTAATTGACGGTTTCGTTACGAATGTATAATATGCACACATATAGATGACCTTTCATTAAATAAAGCTCATATATGTTTAAGGAAATGTATGTAATTTTCAATATTAAGACTACATGTGTACAAGTTTGTTTGAGTTGTATTCATGCATATCAAATTTATATGCTTGGCATTTGCCAACACTTGATACAAAATAGCATGCAGGCATTATAATAAAATGTTCCACCATTGTCCAATTGTGTCCTTCAGCTTTTATGACAAAATGCAAATGAATGACTACAACAAACATAAGTTCAAAGAATATTTTACCTTTCTAAACCCACATACCCATACACATGTGACATGTACATCATCCCTTTATAAAAAGTAAAGAATATACAACCAATTTAAACACACTTTCTTTCAACTTTTCTTTTATGAAGAATAACCGCCAACGCCTCTCAAATGAACCCGTATTTCGATTGGTTTAAAGCTTCGATCTCATGCTTTCCGGCGATGGAAGCTTTGGGAGAGACTGAACGGGCTCAGACACTTCCCATTTTTGAAGAATAGCGAGTACTATCACCGCCTCTTGAAGGAACCCGTGTTTTGATCGGTTTAAGCTTCAACCCCAAGCTTTCGGGAGATAGAAGCTCCGGGGAGACACTGAACGGGCTCAGAGTGCTTCTAGGGCTGCCATTAGACTGACTGGGCCGATACAATCCAAACCCAATTAGAAAATACTCCAAAGAAACCAACATTGCTTGTGGCTGCTCTTCTGTCACCATTGATCCACACCCCTGCACCTGCACATCCTCTATCAGATCACCATATGCATATTCCGCTAAATAGGCGGGTTGGGTTATGGGTCATAATGCGTAATTTACATAAAACGACTGGTTGGGCTGACGCTATAAGCATTTGAATAGTTACATGCACAAACATAATCATACCTCTACTAAAGCACTAAATCTCCGATCAAGTTGTTCAGACATGTGGAGGGCTTCAGAATGGAACAAGGAGCGGTCCCCAACAAATATAAGTGTTCGGCATTTTAGTTTTTCCAAATCTTGAGTGATGTCGGGTCTCCTATCAATCGCTTGAAGAAACCTCAACACATTAATACTTTGCCTCTCATTCAATAGCTGCAAAAAAATGTATCCACTTATGTATCATTCAGTCCGTAGAAAAATAAACGAAAAGAGCTTACATGACTCTACAAGACAAACCTTTCTACATGTTTGAACAATATCCGATTCAGGGGTATCTAGCGTACCACGAACTTCCTGATTTATTAGTCGTTTATTAGAGTCAACAAATACGCACATGAAAATTCTATGTTATGGAACAAAAAAAAGTTATTATGTTACCTTACTGAAGTATCTTTGAAGTAAGCACTCCTTCGACAAGCCACACATACCGTAATAATATAGCAAATTTGACACCAACTATACATCAAAGGAAAATATACAATTAATACAGAGAAAATGGCTCTATAGTAAAAATGATATAAGGTGTCACACAACAAAGTGACAAACCTTATTGTATAGCCATTCGGTCCAAGAAGGCGCCTTGCATAAAGGCGAAATGAGTATCAAACCCGTAACTCTGTCTCTATATCTTATCTGCCATATAAACCAAACGCAAACCCCTTAAAAATGAACGATAAACACAGAAAATAATATTGTGTTTATATATACCGCAAATAGTGTAAGAAGATATGCACCCGCCGTTGCCCCCATGCACATCACTGAACCGAGCCTGAAAAACAAGAAAGAATATCATACTAATACCCACTTAGCGGTGGAAAGATCAAAGATGTGTGGATTGGGTAACATGTCATCAGGGCCGTCCCTGAAAATCTCTTAAAATTTACGTACCCTATCCGAACCGTTAAAAAATAGGCCCTTTAGGCTAAAGTTTAAGTGTTAAATGAGTTATATAAAAAAAATATATACATATATATAGGATTTTTTTTTAAAAATTATGCCCTCAAGATTTATGGACCCTGTCCGGTTGGCCTCCTCGGACCTCCCCAAAGACGCCCCTGCATGTCATATTACTTCGCTTTATTCGCAAGCACATTTTGTCCATATCTTTGCATTTATTATGAACAAGTAACGCATTTTAATGATTTAAATAAACCACATTATTACAATAGTGATCTAAATCTTTAGATAATGTTCCATTTTAGCTAAGTTTTGTCACTTGACCCGTTTGAGCTAAAACACAACCCAAATCGACCCACTCATAATAAACATGTTTAAATTGCCAACTCGATACCAAATATTAGAATATTACATGAAGGAGACAGTTAAATGTTATAATCTATTTACCTAAAATGATTAAGAACCTCAAGAATTTGATCACAAAGATCATCAACAGACGGGACGGGAACATCAGGGCAAATGGATGCAGCTCCTAACTGCAACAACTCTTGTGCAAATCCCAAAACACATCATTAGCTAATAATATAATCATTGATCATAGAACATAATATAAGTTCATTAGCAGACCTCATGACCGGGTGGCGTGATGTGATAAATGCAGAAATTGTGTAGTAGCAAAGAAGCTGCCTCAGGACAGAAGAACAGTCCTTGAAAACATGACATATCTATCCAACATTTGAACAAAAAGTCAAAAGACAACGATCACAAAACACGTAAAAATACATATTAATCGCACAATGCAGAAAATCTTACGATTCAAGGCTACATCAGGATACGTAATCAACGGCGGTTTCTCTTCATCTCCATATAAAATAACAGACACACAACCATGACCCGTCCGAACGATGTGTTCCTAAAGTGCAGAATAACATGCACATAATCATATGGCAACCAAGAATTTTCTTATATTATTTTTAAACACATTTACATTTACACTTACATATCATTGTTAACATATTTATCAATCATTTCTATACATTTTATTAATCAGCTTTTACATTAGTTTTATCAAATCATTACCAAAATTGGGGAAAACAACTACTAACCCCAATGGGTATCCAACAAATCATCTAAAATCACATAAAAACAAGAAAAAAAAAACAATCTTTAACAACAATAATCCAAGAAACAAAATGGGTATGAAAATAATGATCTAAAATGCATTCTATTATACAAATCTTGAAATAAAAATAAAAAAAATGATACCTTTCCACCAAGATAAAGAGTTTGCATATCAACGGCTATGGAATGGGTGGAATCCTCCATGGCCGTTATGTTTTTCCTTTTCTTTCTCTGTCTAGAAACTCTCCATAAATCTATGAATATCAAGAATCTTTAATCACTGTATATATGAGTTGTAATTTATATAAATAAATAAAATAAAATGTAAAAGGGGTGCCAATTGGCCTCCATTAACGGCTTTCCCTCGAATGGTGGTGGATTGATTGCGAATTTGTCAACAAATGTAACTTTTTGTGATGTTGGTTGTTAATGTTATTCATTTACTTAGGTGTGTTTGTTTTTTCAGAAATAAAATGTTTGTAGTTTGCGGATCACATTTGCAGAAGTTAGATCACACCTCTGCAGTATCTAAGAAGAATAAACTGCTAAAATAAACTGTTAGTGGTGTACGGACGGTGGTGGTGGGTGGTGGTGTACTGTTTAACCATATGCAGATCTTAAAAGATTGCAGAAGTGGCTGGGCCAAGTCTTTACCAAGAAGAGCTCGTGCAGACGTTTTTTTAATTAAACATCTTTGAAAAAACAAATAGTCTGCATATGACAATGTTTACGCATGGTTTACGTGACGCACACAAATGCCTGCACATATCTTTTTAGAAAAACAAATTAACACCTTAACAAATAAATAGATCTTTTGTTGTTTATGTTAATACTTAATAGTCAATGATGTAAATATAATATGTAAATTTAATAATATGTTTATATACACATGAAATAGGTAATTGAGTCCTGAATCCTGATGAGTGATATCTGGATTAAACAACAAAAAAAAAGTTTTTTTTTTTAATAAAGTGCTGATAAAGGAAAAGTGACTTCTTGGGATGACAGCAAGGCTTTAAGGCTTAAGCTTAAATTAATATTGGAGATAATTACATAAATAAGAGAAATTACATGGTATAACGGCCCTTAAACTAAGAAGCATAAGAAGTCACCAGAGATTGACACCTGTCAATCTAACCTAACCACACCTAACCACAGTTAAACAGAATAAATCCTATTTCCCGAGTTGAACCGACTCGAACCAAAAACCTTAACCCAAGCAACCACCGGTTGTCACCATCGACAACAGAACCACCACCTTCGGCCAGAACCACCTGTTCCACGACTGAACAACCGAGGTCCACCCTAAAACCACCATGATCGGACCACCAAGGACCTCCACACCAAACCACCACTGCAGCCACTAATAACCATCATCTGCCATCACTTTTCTTCTAAAAACAACTACCTCCGCCGACTGCAACAACCACCACAGCTAACAACCACGACCACCACAGCTAACAACCACGACCACCAGCCTCACCACCATCACCAACACCTTCGAAACACCTAGATCTAGCAAGATCGGCCATCATTGAACCTGTACCACCACCGATCGAGTCATCCAACAACCCAGTAATCACCGTCGCCTACCACCATCACCATATGGTGATGATGTTGAATAAAAGCCATAAGTTTGGTGCAGAGTGATGATGTAACTGAAGGGTGGACTATGAAGATCTATTCTGAAATGTGGAAGGAGCATAGGGATGATGTTGAATAAAAGCCAAATGGTTAGTGCGACCAAAAAAGCCTTATAATGCGTCTAAAAAAACCTTGAGGTGCCTTCAAAAAATTTAAGGGTGCGTTTAAACTTAATGGGTAAACTGAATGGTGCCTCTAAACTTAATGAGTGCGTCTGAAATTTCAATGAGTGCGTCTGAATTTTTTGATGAGTGCGTCTGAATTTTAATGAGTACGTCTGAAATTTTTCGATGAGTGCGTCTGAAAATTTTAATGAGTGCGTCTGAAATTTTTTGATGAGTGCGTCTGAAATTTTTTGATGAGTGCGTCTGAAATTTTTTGATGAGTGCGTCTGAAATTTTTTGATGAGTGCGTCTGTTTTTCACCAACTTCATCTTCTTCCTCTGCAACTTTTTTAAACAAAATCATCCTTAATGAAACAAAATCATCATAATTGTTCATATGATTGGTTTAATCCTCTGTTTTTTGATTATTTTTAAATCAAATACTGATCTTACGTTTTTCTTTCACTGTAATCGTTTTTTTAATTGTATAATCATTCTGAACATGAATCGATCTGAAAACGATGTAAAATCAGGGTTCAAATTAGTTATGTTGTTACGATTTGAAAAAAAAATTAGACGGTTAGAAGGTTTTTTCCTATTTTACGCTTGGTTAGTTTTAACCCAGGTATGGTTAGGGTTTTTAATCTGCATCTTTAATCTAATGGCTGGGATTGTTTCTTACGCTTCTTACGTTAAGGGGCTTTATACGTTATCTCTCCCCCATAAATAAATTATCATTTACTTATTACTGAAATTGCATCCCCTGTCTTTTATAGAAATTTTTCACTCCTTATATCTTTTATTTTATTAATTTGTTACGCCATTTGTCCTTTAACCTAACATAGTTAAAAAACTTGGTTAACTTTATTTTCTAAGTTTACATTTTTAGCCCATATAGTTTTGATCGAAGCCTAACCCTTGATTGACCTCGAATTCGACCACAGCAATTAACAAAATCATAGGGCTATTATAGAACATCAAATTCCGATCGAAACCGATCGAAACCATGTATAATAATCGTACATGTAGGAAGCCATGTGACATTGAGATATTTTAAGAAAAAAAAAACAAAATTAGATTTATTTCTCTCATGTTTCCTCACCAATTTTGAAATGCTAATATCTTTTATATACGAGATTTTTTAAATAAAAAAATACACCAAATTAACGAGCGTTTTATTATCTTTCCAACGAGTACCATAGTGTTATATAAAAACGGAGAAAAAAACGACCAAATTAACGAGCGTTTTATTATTTTTTCAACGGGTACCATAGTGCTATATAAAAAACGGAGAAAAAAAACGACTATTTTTTTGTGGGGTTTGTTCATACAGGAAAAAAAACACAAAGTATTCAGGTTATTCATTAATCATGTATAGGCAAGTCATTAATTATGTTCAAACCAGTAAAATATGAATTCTATTTACAACAAGTGTTAGCATTGGAGTTGTACATTGTTTTAGGTTAGGTTTTAATATTAGAGTTATACATTGTTTAAGGTTAGACGTTAAAATTAGAGATACATTTTTAATTGTTTTAGGTTAGGTGATACCCGAAACTTTCCTGCATTTAAGTGTAAAACGCATCAGTCTATTTCGTATATAAAATTGATATGTCATATTAGATCTCTCAACCCCAGAACGCTCTCGGGATATAAATGTAGTTAATCTATATTTAGCAGCACATCTGGTAAGACATTGGACGGATAGTCGTATCGTATTAAAGGGCCCATAAATCGTATGTGTATTTTGACGGTCCTAAATAAGTGAATAACTAATGGCTTAGAGCCTACTACAGTCTACAAGTACAAGATAGGTCTTCATTCCTTGGACCAGATAAATAGGCCCATTCATATTTGGGTCCAAAAACTATTTTTTTTGGTGAATGTTCTTTTGACTTTTGTTCCCTTTTTTTGGTGAATGTTATTTTGACTTTTGTTCCTTTTTTACAATCGAGATTTATATAAGGTGCTGATCAATCAATGAAAATTATACAAACGAGATTTCATTTTGGTTGTAAACATTAAAAAAAATAAAGAAATTTACACATAAAATAACACATGAAATTTGTAACGAAATTACATAATATTATATTATTTATATTAATAGTATATAATATAATAAAGTTTTTAAATAAAATAATATGAATAAAATAATAATATAGTTAAAAAAAGTTTTTGAATAAAATAATATATATTAATAGTATATAATATAGTATAATGTAATTTATAGTATATAATATAATATTATTATAATATTATGTTATTTATATTAATAGTATATAATATAATAAAGTTTTTAAATAAAATAATATGAATAAAATAATAATATAGTTAAAAATTTTTTTTGAATAAAATAATATATATTAATAATATATAATATAGTATAATGTAATTTATAGTATATAATATAATATTATTAAAAATTACTATTCATGTTTGTATGTTAATATAGTATAATAATATAATAATGATTTCACTTTTCTATTAATTAATTTGTGTTTTTAAAAGCTCCCCACATGTATATATAACATTCAAAACAAACCTTATAGTTTGGTTTTATTTTTAAATATCCCTGAAGGTTTTCATATTTATTTAACTTAGTACAATTTTCTTATTTTGATAAGTCTTATAGCAAAAAATTGTTTGGTACTACTTCTAAACCGACATAATATTGACGGGGATCATTATTGGTGATGGTCGGTGAGATCATCGACCTCAATGAGCTCCTCTAGCTTCGTCGCATACGTGCGTGATTCAATATTTTTATATTTATTTTTGTCTATTTTAACGGTCTCGCAGCAAAAGGACATGTCTTAAATACTAGTTAAATTTAATAACTACCGTTACCAACCTTTATTTACCATTATTAATTTACCTTTGTTAACAAAAGACTAAAGGTTTCCTTATTTAGCTAACTTATTAAATTTTTCTTATTTTTATTTTTCACGTTATAGCACAAAATTAATTGGTACTACTCAATACTAATGATGGTGATCAATAGTGGCGATGATCGGTGAGATCAACGACCACCATGAGCTCTTCTAGCTACCCGATGCTACTTGTGGGCAGACAACTAAGACGTGCTTTCACCCAGGGGCATATGGGTGCTTTTACAATGGTGGTGCCATAGGTAGTGGGGACATCAATTTGTTGGTTGTTCAAAAAAATAAATAAAAATTGGTTGTATATATAATTTACGACCATGCATCTTTATCCGAAATGCATTTATATGTAGACCAACAAATAATATGGCACCACCATACATACAACTATGCAAGCATCCAAATAGCTTTAGCAACTTGATTCAACCTTGCATTCCCAATACTTGGTCAAAATTATTTGGATTTAAATATTTGTAACTTAAAGTTCCAATGTTATATCTGATAGGGTAGACTCCATGATTCCTTAAGCTGGCTTTACGTATGGATGTTCATACTCTATAATTAAAATGCCTACAGTTCCAGCTGGAAAAATTATACAGTACAATAATACCATATTATGTGAAAAATTTGACAATCAGCATGTCACATATATAAGTTCGTTCTGAATAGAGTCCGATTGTTTTTCAAGCCATATATATATATATATATATATATATATATATAGGGTATGGATATATGGAAAACCCTTCTAAGTTGGAAAACTTTGGAAACTCTAACTTCCCGAGCTTTTTAGGGCCTGAAAATTTTAGGGCATGTAATATACATGATTTTAAGCATTTTGAGCCAAAAAAATCAAAAAAGCGCCGAACACTTTTTTTTTTAAAAAATAAAAAAAAAAGTTTCAGGCCCTTTTTTTTTAAAAAAAAGTTTCGGGAGGTTAGAGTTTCCAAAGTTTTCCAATTTAGGAGGGTTTTCCGTTTATCCTTATACTATATATATATATATATATATATATATATATATATAGGGACAGGTTCAAATACAAAGTAATGAAAACGTGCGAAGTGTGCGAAGGCTCACTTGTACATGATAATTACGTAATGATAATTACGTAATGCCTTCATGAATATACAAAAACATTACGTAATTATCATTACGTAATTATCATGTACAAAGTGCATGATAATCACGCAATGAGAATTACGTAATGATAATTACGTAATGTTTTTGTATGTTCATGAAGGCATTACGTAATTATCATTACGTAATTATCATGTACAAAGTGCATGATAATTACGTAATGACAATTACGTAATGCTTTCATGAACATGCAAAGACATTACGTAATTATCATTACGTAATTATCATGTACAAAGTGAGCCTTCGCACACTTCGCACGTTTTCATTACTTTGTAGAATAACCGTCCCCTATATATATATATATATATATATATATATATATATATATATATTCTAAATAGGGTGAGATCTTGTACAAATGAAATTAACATACTAAACATATAAATAAGTAGAGTAATTATTATTATCTTATAGTTTTGAACTAGAGTAATAATACTCCAAAAATTGAAGTAGAGAAACAAGAAGTATTCTAGTTATTTATATGCTTCATTAGCATGTTAAATCTATGTTTTTGATCTTAACACTATGCTAATATAAATGGTTTAAATTTTTCCTGTGTGTCAAAAAGCTAATGATTAAGTTAGACTAAATAAAATTAAGAAAAATTAAATATGTGTTTGATAAAAGAATTAAAATATATATTATATAATTGATGGTTACACAATTAACAATTGTTATCTTGACAAGGTCATCGTGTTAGGTGAAGATAGAACTCAACACGCGTGATCCAGTATTTCTGAAGCAAATTGCCATAATACAAGGTAGAACATGTTATGAAGAAGAATATACAAAAAGTATAATTTTGGCGAGAGGGAATTGGTAGAACAATATCAAGTTACCAATAATAAACTAATATAAATGCACGCAAATGGTGTCAACAAATTGGCATGCACATAGATGCTATGGAGGAAACAACTTTAGAGGTTTTTCCTTTCAACCACAACGAAATAAATAGAGTTATACAATCATGATATTCCAAATCATATTTGTCTATATAAGATGTTACATTTGAGTTTGAAAATAGTAGAAAAATGCGTATCATCGACGTAATATTATTGGCGGCCATCGTTCGTCAGGTATTAACGACGACTTGCATTAAAACAATAATAAAGAATATATTGGTGTCCCTCGATATGTATTGAATGATCAACGGCCGATTGCCTAACCTAGAACATAAGGACTGAAAAAAAAAACGCATAACAATATTTGTAGCTAAAGTAGAATTTAAAAAGAAATGACAACTTATTGCAAGTATTTTTCAACTTTTTTTTTTATGGTTTTCTATTAAATCATTTCACAATAAAAACCAAGTTACATCTGGCTAATATAGGATAAATGTAATTTTCCATGTAAAACGTTCATTTATGACTTGATATTATTTCAACCATATATCTTTGGACTCTTGTGAAGCAAATTGACATAATAAAACCATACGAGTTGCCGGGGATTTTGCGGAAAAAGTTATATGTTTGTTGTGTGTAAGACGAAGGAAGAACATGCAAAAAACTAGATTTTTGGCGGGCACAACGATTATAATTAGAAAAATAATAATACATGTGGAAATTGAGAAAAAATATAAATAGATAAAGTTACGGATAATAAAATAATATTCACATGAACAATTTATTACAACCTGATATGCAAATTGCAAAAACGTTCATGGAAGAAAACTTACTTTTTTCTTTCCTTCTCTTTTAACGATATTGAAGGAATAATAAATTGTTGGGGTTACAGATTACAATTCTAATATGAGATCTCATATATTTTGTTATTTTAAACACTAAAATATTAGTCATTATCTTTTACAAAGGTGACATATCTATATATATATATAAAAGAAAGCTGTTTTGCTGACGTGTCGTTCAATGGTGCCTCCAACCTCCCCTCTATAGTGCCACGTGGCATCCTTAATGAATGTTTTTGGTGGTTTTTAATTATTTCGTTTTTTAATTAAATAAAAAAAGATAAAGATAAAACTTAATCTCTCAAACCCTAATACCCTTCACGTGATTTCCTCCCAATTTATTCAAGCTTTTCTTTCTCCTAACCCTTCTCTTCCTCTTCATTATTCCCTCTGCCGTCATCATCATAACCACCAAATCCGTGCGACCATTATTCTGCAAGCTGCTACTTTCATCAGTTGCTAATCGTGCCTCCTATTCCTCTTCACCTAACTCCTTTTCTTCTCCATTATTGTTGTGATTCTTCCAAGTATTAAACAGGTGAATCGATCTTCTCCTTATTATTCATCATAAACACCATGACCTTCTCATCTCCACAAATACCTATTAAAATTTGCCCCAATCGATTATCGACTCATCACCTGTTTCTGCACAAGTGTATGTAGCACCACCGCCTAATTTAAAGGGTTCGTTGACGATCACCGATGAAAGAACCGGTAAAAAGTATAAAGTTCCGATTTCTGATGAAGGTACCGTCAAAGCTACCGGTTTAAAGAAGGTATACCAACTGTTTTTTTTCTTTCATTAATTGATTTTGATTAATTAGGTTTGTTTGTTGTGAAGTGTGATTAGGTTTTTTGTTTTTTGTTTAGTGATTAGGTTTGTTTTTTGATCGTTTCTCGAGAGATTATTGTGTAGAGTTGCCTTCTTTGGTTGGTCGTCATGTTACTTCCGTGGAATATGTTTTAGTCCTGTGTACTTAACACATATATATGGATCAAATCTATTCTAGATTACATAGGTGCAGCTAGAAAACAATGTTTTTTTGTTAAAAATAATAATAATAAATCGATGGTTAGTTTTCATACGTTTTGTGTAGGTTAGGAATTAGAGGAGTCATTAGAATGTGACAGTTTAGAGAGATCTGTTGAGTTTTTGAATAGTTGCAGCTTACTTAAGTGATTGTTTAGCTGATTACTGATTAGGTTTTAGGTTAGGGAATATGAGTTATTACTGATCAGAATACTATAACTTCTCTCCATTTCGTTTATGGTTACTGTTAAGTAAAACAATATTAGAATTATGGGGTTAGCATTGGATTTATAGATTGATTTAGGTTAGGTATTGAATATTGATATTAGAGTTATGTATTATATAGCCTTTATAACATGTATTAATATTAGAGTTATACATTATATTAGGTTAATTGAATATTGATATTAGAGTTATGCATTTTTTAGCATTTATGATAGGTGTTAATATTAGAGTTATACATTCTTTTAGGTTATGTATCAATGTTAGTATTGTGAGACTTGGTACATAGTTGTGATAAGTTTTTTAATGATTACAACTTCCAACTTAAGTGATTGTTTAGTTGATTAGGTTTGGAATTATAGGAGTCATTAGAGATTGATGAGTTTTTAAATAGTTGCAGCTTACATAAGTGATTGTTTAGATGATTACTGATCAGGTTTTAGGTTAGGGAATATGAGTAATTACTGATTAAAATACTATGGACATGCAGTGATTTAGAGATTTTGTGGTAAGTTAACTTGAGCCATTTGCAATAGGTTATCACGTCATATTATATTTTTCAACCCCGGGACCTCCCGGGGTAATGTGCTAGTTATACATAAACTTTATAGCTCCACTAAATGAATAGTGTTGCCACAACTTCTTTGATAGAAGTTAATCCATTGATCTATTTTCATTAATTTGTCAAAAAATATATAATACACTAGCTGATTACCCCGGGAAGGTCCCGGGGTTGAAAAATTTAATATGATTTAATAAAAAATGATAAAAAAAAAGAAAACTCAAATCACGAAAAGAGTAAATAACTTAAACATAATCAATCTTAGTTAAAAAACATTTATTTAAAAAGTTAAAAAAATAAAAAGCATAAACCATATTAAACATAATAAAGTATTAAAAGGATAACCTTCAACATATAATCATCTTCACGTAAATTAAAATATGTTACAATTTGATTAATGAATAACCTGAACACTTTGTGTTTTTTTCTGTATGAATATAACCCCACAAAAAATAGTCGTTTTTTTTCGTTTTTATATAACACTATGGTACTCGTTGGAAAGATAATAAAACGCTCGTTAATTTGGTGTAATTTTTTTATTTAAAAAAATTCGAATATAAAAGATATTTATGTTTAAAAATTATGGGAGGAAGATAAGAGAGAAAAATTTAAATTTGTTTTTAAATTCTTTTTTCCTAAAATAACTCAATTTAATTTTAGTAATTGAGAATTAAGAGATAGAGAGATAAATTTAGAAAAATACTCAAAAACACCAAAAACACTCAATTATTAAGCCACGTGGCACTCTCAATTGACATATATGCTTTCTTTTATATATATATATATATAGATGGGATCCTATCTTTATGGAAAGGATCATAATACAATTCAAAATATATAAAAGATATACACAATATTTACTATATCTATTACACTCCCGCAGTCGAAGCGGGAGGAGACCGGATGCTGAGACTGTCTCTGAAATCTTCAAATAAAATGCGAGGTAAACCTTTCGTGAAAATATCTGCTATCTGATAACGAGAGGGGACATGAAGCACCCTGACGTGTCCCCGTTGAACCTGTTCACGAAAAAAGTGGATGTCTAACTCGATGTGTTTGGTGCGCTGGTGTTGCACCGGATTCCCTGACAAATAGATAGCGCTGACATTGTCACAATAAACAATAGTCGCTCGAGATAGAGGATGTTGTAACTCGAGAAGCAGATTTCGGATCCAACAGATTTCGGCTACTACGTTAGCAACCCCTCGGTATTTCGCTTCAGCGCTGGATCTGGACATTGTGCTCTATCGTTTAGACGACCAAGAAATGAGGTTGTCACCGAAGTAGATGCAATAGCCGCTAGTGGAACGCCTAGTATCGGGGCAGCCGGCCCAGTCAGCATCAGTGTAAGAAATCAAAGATTGGGAAGCGCAGCTGTGGAGAGTCAACCCAAACGTTGAAGTCCCTTTTATGTACCGTATGATGCGCTTAAGGGCGTTCCAGTGATCAAGATGGGGAGAGTGCATATGCATGCAAATCTGCTGAACAGCATAGGAGATATCGGGCCTCGTGAAAGTAAGGTACTGAAGCGCGCTAGCAAGGCTCCGATATAAAGTGGGGTCATGAAACAGCTCACTGGTGTGGTCACTAAGCTTACCGTTCGTGTCGACTGGAGTGGACACAGGATTGCACGACTGCATACCGGCTCGTGCAACGATGTCAGTCGCATAGGACTGCTGTGAGAGAAACATGGTGTCTTTCATTCGAGACACCGAGATACCCAGAAAGTAACTGAGAGGGCCAAGATCTTTCATGGCGAATTCATTAGACAACTTTGCCATGAGAGAACGTTGAAATTTGTCAGAAGAGGTGACAAGAAGGATGTCATCGACATAAAGAAGAAGATAAGCTGTGTGGACCCCCTGATGGAATGTAAATAAAGAGGCATCGCTCTTGCTATGACTGAACCCCATCGACAATACAAAATCCGTGAAACGTTGGTACCATGCTCGTGGGGCTTGTTTGAGACCTATAGAGATTTCTTGAGCAAGCAGACATAATCAGGAAATTGTTTATTACGAAACCCCATTGGCTGGTACATGTATACTGTCTCATTCAAGTTCCCGTGTAGAAAGGCATTGGTAACATCCAACTGATGAATAGACCAATGCTTAGAGAGGGCGATGGAGAGAACAGTACGTATGGTGGCCGGCTTAACAACCGGACTAAAAGTTTCCCCACAATCGACACCCACCTGCTGTAAACGACCGTCACAAACCAATCTAGCCTTATAGCGTTCCAATGACCCATTCGACCTGTACTTGTGTTTAAATAGCCACATACTACAAATAACATTCATGTCTGGATGTCTAGGTACCAATTCCAAAGTTCCGTTTCTAACGAGTGCATCGTACTCAGTAGTCATGGCCGAGTACCATTCCGGTACGGACAAGGCATCAACCGGGTTTTTGGGAACAGGCACAATGGTAGGTGTAGTGGTGGTGTGAAGGTTAAAGGGATGTTTTGGTTTAAATATACCGCTCATGGAGCGGGTGTGCATGGACCGGGACGGTGGTGGAGGTGGTGGCGGAATCGGTGAATGGTGAGTAATGGGATGAGGTGGGTTAGGCGATGGTGTAGGTTGGGTATTTGGTAGTGGGCCGGAGGTATGGGGTGAGGGACTGTGAGAGGTCGGCAAGGGAGAGTGGGTCGGGTGTGAGGCTGTTGGGCCAGTGGGGTGGGTTGAGGTTTGGGCCGTGGGCATTGGGTGAGGGGTAGTAGTAGGCGATCTGTGTAGGTGAGGTATCAGATGGTGTGGGAAGTGACTGTCGAGGAATGTGTATGTAGGTGGTGGGGCGACCGATTGTTTGAAGGGAAAGGTGGTTTCGTCGAACGCTACGTGTCTGCAAATATAGACCTGTTTGGTTTGCAAGTCAAGGCATCGGTACCCCCTGTGGGATGGAGGATAACCCGAAAGACGCAAGGTTGAGCACGGTTTTCGAGTTTGTGAATGGTGGTAGAGGGAGTAAGAGGGTAGCAAAGACAACCAAAAACACGAAGGTGGTCATAACTGGGTGTGGAGTGGTATAGAATTTCGGTGGGGGTTTTGTTTTTGGTCACTTTATTGGGAAGGATATTGAGTAAATACATTGCGGTTTCAAGGGCAAAATGCCAAAAATGGTTGGGTAATGATGCGTGGGCTATAAGGGTGCGAATGACATTATTAATGGTGCGGATTTTTCTTTCGGCTTTTCCGTTTTGTGATGAAGTGTATGGGCACGATAAACGGTAAAGAATGCCATTTGTTGTGAAAATTTTTTGGAAAGAATTATTAACGTACTCACCACCATTATCGCATTGAAATGTTTTAATTGTGCGCTCGAATTGCGTTTTAATGGTGGTGGCAAATTGAACAAAGGCATTAAATACGTTTGATTTATGTGAAAGTGGATATGTCCACAAAAAATTTGAGTGATCATCTAAAAATAATACATAATATTTATGGCCAGATGAGCTAAGAATAGGAGAAGTCCACACATCACTATGAATGATATCAAAGGGTTGAAACACACAAGTATTTGACGAAACGAAAGGTAACCGAATACTTTCTCCAAAAACATACGAGTCACAAACATGTTTGTAAACATTATTAAAGGAAATAGAACTATTATTTTTAATGGAATTTAAAGACGAGCGTCCTGGATTGCCAAGACGTTGGTGCCAGAGATCCGCAGAGATGGCAGCAAAAGCAGTGGGAATGGAGGAGGAGGACCCGAGCACCAGAGGGTAAAAATCACCGCTGCTGTTGCATCGCAGGAGCGGGGTCCGCATCTTGAGGTCCTTCACAAGAAAACCAAACGGGTCAAATTCAACAGACACGGAGTTATCTCTAGTAAAACGACGAACTGAAATAAGGTTTTTAATTAGTTTAGGGGAATAAAGTACGTTTTTAAGGACAAAGGGTGGGAAGGGTTTGGGAAGGTATTTTGTGCCTTGTCCTAGTACCGGAATAGTATGACCATTACCAACTATAATATTTTGAGGAATGCACGTATTAGAAAAAGAATGAAAATCACCTTGATCATTCAACATGGTTGAGGAAGCACCCGTGTCCATGTACTGAGTCTGGTCTGGTTGCTGAAGAGACATAGTGTAAAGAGCTTGCTCAATGTCGGTCGGGCTATAGGCTACATAATTGTTCTGCTGTGGACGGGGGCCCAAAAGACCAGGCTGTGAGTGGACCGGTTGGTTGCTGCTGTTGGGCCGGTTGGAGGTGGGGTACGGGCAGGGGGGGGTTGGGCCATGTGAAGGGAGGGTGTGAAGAATATTGGGCCGGCTGGTAGGAAAAAGGTGGATATTGGGCTGGTGAATTATGGGCCGTAGGGTACCAGGGAGTAAAGGGATTGTATTGTAAAGGCCAAAAGTGTTGGGGTTGACCACGTCTGAAGCCGCCGCGACCGCGTCCACGACGACCAGGTCGTCCGCGTCCACGACCAAAGTTGCTGTCAGATGGCCGGTTTGGGTCAGTGGGTGGTGGGCGGTTATTGGTGGAAGCGGTGAGGGCATTGGTGGCTGATTTAGAGGAGGCAAGGGCAGGTTCGGCTTTGTCGGATTCGGCCTGTATTAGTTTTGAACGTGCGTTATAAAATGTGGGGAGTGGGTGGGTATTTTTTAGTATGGTGGAGATGCTTTCGTATTGGTCATTGAGGCCAGCCAGCAGTTGTAGCACCAACCGGTCGTTGTCAACTGGCATGTCAACACTAGCGAGTTGATCGGCCAAAACTTTCAAGGCCTGACAATAAGCAGACATATTAGAAAAACCGTCTAAACGAGTGTTGGAAAACTTACCCATAAGATGAATAGCCCGAGCACTCTTATTGTCGTGAAATAAGTCTTCAATGGCGACCCATGCTTCATGGGCGTTAGAGATGTTATTGATGATGGTGTGTAGTAAGTCATTGGAGATGGTGGTGTATATCCATTGTAGGACAATAGCGTCTAGGCGCTCCCAGGTATCACTAGAGTTAGAGGATTCGGCTTCGTTTGGGTCGGATGGGATGACCCGAGGCTTAAGGTGATCATCCACCATGAATGCCTTACAATGGAGTTTAAATAAGGTGGCCCAAGAAGAATATTGGGAGGACTCGATCTCAAGAACAATAGGAACAAAGTTCTTGATGTTGGACACGGTGGCAACAGGGTGCAATTTAGATTCGACATTGATGGTAGGGATGACAGTTAAGGAGGCAGCAGTGGAAGACATGGTGAGTAAGGTGGGTACGAAGAAGAGAATTAAGGGGTAGAAGAATCTGCGATCGGCTGAGGAAGAAGCCGACGGCAGCAGAGGATCGAAGTAGGGTTTTAGAGGGGATAATCTCTTGATACCATGATAGAAGTTAATCCCTTGATCTCTTCTCATTGATTTGTCAAAATATATATAATACATGGGATCCTATCTTTATGGAAAAGATCATAATACAATTCAAAATATATAAAAGATATACACAATATTTACTATATCTATTATTCTTTTCTTTTTTTTACAAACACTTATTTGTTAATATAAAAATATATGATTCTATAATAAATCACAAAATGGGTTGTTGGTGAAGTGGTTTGTGGTGTATTTGTATTCTCTAAGGTCTCAAGTTCAAATCATGAAAAGTGCAAGTTTTTTTTTGTTTTTTAAAGGTACAAACACTTATTTATTAATAAAAATATATGATTCTATAATAAATCACAAAATGGGTTGGTGTTGCATTTGTATTCCCTAAGGTCTCAAGTTCAAATCATGAGAAGTGCAAGTTTTTATTTTTTATTTTTTTAAAAGGTCCAAACACTTATTTATTAATAAAAATATATGATTCTATAATAAATCATAAAATGAGTTGGTGATGGAGTGGTTTGTGGTGCATTTGTATTTCCTAAGGTCTCAAGTTCAAATCATGGGAAGTGCAAGTTTTTATTTTTATTAGAGGTCCAAACACTTTTTTAATATATGCTTTCTATTGTTTAAGGTCTTAGGTTCGAAACATGGGAAAGTCGATTTTTTTTATTTACAACATGTTATTAAGTAATAAATACAAATATACTCATGTTTGTATGAGATGTCGTTTTTAAATTTGGATACGACAAAATTGTAAGGTGCATAACGTGCGCCTTTAAACACACTAGTTCATTTAATCCACACAATCCAAATGTGTTTGTATTTCACATATATAAGGTTTAACATACTGCATATATCTTATAAATGTGCACATATGTTCAAGAAAGTAATAGTAATAATAATAGACATCAGAACGTGTTACTTGTGCACAGGGACGCAGCTTCATAGGGGCGGGCGGGAGGGGGGGGGGCGAAATTTTCGCTTATTCATATAGAGTTTTTTTTTTTTGATATATATGGTTTCGACTCCCACGGTGACTTCTGACCCCTTGAGATTTTCGCTCAAGCTTCGCCATTGCTCGTGCATGTTAAATGATTTTCTTAAGAGTCATGTTGGTTTAAGATATTGTATTCAGCGATATGGCGAAGTGCTTAATTTTTTTATTATTGTTATAAGTATCTAGTATCCTCACGTACACAACAAATACAGACATTAGATCACATATTAAAAAGTTGTATCTGTATAATCTCAAATCCTGAGTGTTAGTGGTTAATAAGACCAGCCGTAGTGGAGGTGGATTAATTTCACGCCCCTTACCTTGGGGTTATTTGATTGGCTAAAAAAAGGAGGTAGAATTCCACGCTCAAAATTGCTGTGATTTTTTTTCATGCCAAAAGCCATTTTTGAAGCATAACACCCCGGGGGCGGTGTTGGGGCGTTTTGGGGGGGGGGGGGGGGCGAAATTTTCGCTTATTCATATAGAGTTTTTTTTTTTTTTTTTTGATATATATGGTTTCGACTCCCACGGTGACTTCTGACCCCTTGAGATTTTCGCTCAAGCTTCGCCATTGCTCGTGCATGTTAAATGATTTTCTTAAGAGTCATGTTGGTTTAAGATATTGTATTCAGCGATATGGCGAAGTGCATAATTTTTTTTATTATTGTTATAAGTATCTAGTATCCTCACGTACACAACAAATACAGACATTAGATCACATATTAAAAAGTTGTATCTGTATAATCTCAAATCCTGAGTGTTAGTGGTTAATAAGACCAGCCGTAGTGGAGGTGGATTAATTTCACGTCCCTTACCTTGGGGTTATTTGATTGGCTAAAAAAAGGAGGTAGAATTCCACGCTCAAAATTGCTGTGAATTTTTTTCATGCCAAAAGCCATTTTTGAAGCATAACACCCCGGGGGCGGTGTTGGGGTGTTTTGGGGGTGTTTCAACGCCCATTCCACTAACCACTAGAGGTGATCTAAAAGTCGACTAGGAGTACGTTAGTTTATTGTTAAAAAAAATATAATTAGTGTTTTGTTGTAAATTATTCATATTTATGTTCTAGGTTAAATGTTAGAAACAAACAGGCTGGATGTTCTCGAGGATTTGGTTAGAGATATGGACATAAGAAGATAAAGAGGAAATTGAGTTGTTAAACCATGAAATCTTGTGACATAACCAATATTTTAACCACCCATAGATATGCTCCATTGTAGTATACACTGTCTCTGCCACAAGATTCTTTTAATTATTAAATGAGATATTATCGCCTTTTAAACCACCATATTTGCTTATATTTTGTTACGATAATACACAATTTAAAAAGCATTGGATCTTGCAATGATATGTGAGTTTTATATCCTAAAAGATCATCTAGCTAGCGATCTCAACTACCTATGGTTTTAGTCATTTAAGTAGTTAGGAGTGTGCTTTGTGTAACTGCTTGTAAAATCCATTAAATAAATGTATGATAGAAGTGATTATTGCGACTTGAAGTTTAAGTATTCGTTTTTATAATATGTGGTGAAGTTAATTTAAATCCAGATTTCTATATATTTTTTTGTAAGATGTATTATTAAGGAAGCTCATAAAGTTATTTAATTAATCTCTATTTGCGGTGTACACATATAATATGTAACACCCCAAAAATGTTAAGTAATGATAGTATGTTGGGAATCTATATATATATATAAAAGAAAAGACTTTTGCTGACGTGGCGTGCAATGGAGGCCTCAACCTTGTGTCACGTGGCATCATAATGGAGAGTTTTTGGTGTTTTTAAATTGTTTCCTTTTTAATTAAATTGAGTTATTTTAGGAAAAAAGAATTTAAAAATAAATTTAAAATTTTCTCTCTCATATTTCCTCCCATAACTTTTAGACGTTTATATCTTTTATATACGGGATTTTTTAAAGAAAAAAATTACACCAAATTAACGAGCGTTTTATTATCTTTCCAACGAGTACCATAGTGCTATATAAAAAACGGAGAAAAAATCGACTATTTTTTGTGGGGTTTCGTTCATACAGGAAAAAAACACACAAAGTGTTCATGTTATCACGTAAAATTAGATTTTGTGGGGAATATGAGTTATTACTGATTAGAATACTATGAACATGCAATGATTGGAAGATTTTGTGGTTAGTTAACTTGAGCAATTTGTAATAGGTTATCACGTAAAATTAGATTTATCAACCCCGGGACCCTCCCGGGGTAATCTATATATATATATATAAAACAAAGCCCTTTTGCTGACGTGGCGTCCATTGGTTCATTCAATCCCTCCTTAAAATCGCCACGTGGCATAATGAGGTGCAAAAAGTTTAATTTTTTTTAATTTCGTTTTTTTAATCAAATTAATAAATTAGATATAAGACACCTTCACACGTTTTTTCCTCTATTTCATCTTCTCCATTCCCAAATCATAAAACCCTAAAATCTGCTCTCCCATCCCTTGATTGTAATCTTGAATCCTTTACTCACCGTCTTCCTAATCTCCTTCAACAATATTCCTTCCCTTCAAAACCCACAACCCTAACATCCAAACCCTTCCTATTAACAAACCTTAAACCCAAACACCCTTCAATTCCCCTAACCCTACGCGCCGCCAACACACCACCACCACCACCGCCGCCGCCGCCATTGCCGGAGACACAGCAATACATTCTTAACATCCTCGAAGGAACATCTTATCCATCCAAGACCAGAGAAGAAGGCGAACTCTCTGCTTCCGAAAACGACGTAGTTTCTTAAACCCTAACCTATATTATTTCACTCTATTCTTTTTTCCATAACTTTATTATTATTGTTATTATTATCCTATTTGTTTTGAGTCTGTTGTTTTATATGTTTTCATCTAATTGCATCATTCATCGTAGGGTTTCTGTAGCTGCGTGTTTATTGTTTTTATTTGTGTGTTACATATGTAACAGTTGTTTTAGGTTTTCAAGTAGATCAAATTAGGCAGTGCTGTGATATTTCAGTCAATTTTCTGAGAATATTATTGAGCTAGATGTTGTTAGGACTACCTTATTTCAATTGTTTTGGTGTTACAACAGTATGATTTAGTTTTTTTTTGTTTTAATTTGTGGTTATATTTGGTAGTCATGTTTTTATATATGTAACAGTTGTTTTAGGCTTTTAATTAGATCAAATTAAGCAGTGATTTAACATTTTAGTCAGATTCATAAGAACATTATTTACCTAGATGTCTGTAGGACTATCTTAGGCCATGTGTAATGGGTTAAAGGCGACGGCCAGCTGATGTTGAAAGTTATGGGGCGTTAAATAGGGCGTTAAGGGGCATGGGGTTAGGTAGATAACGCGTCGCCAACACACCACCACCACCGCCGCCGCGGCCGCCATTGCCGGAGACACAGCAATACATTCTTAACATCCTCGAAGGATTCCTGGATCGGCTGAGCAAGTATCAAACAAAACCGAATGAGGCGGAAAACCGACCCTGAACTGAAAGTGTATATGGGTTTAATAGTAAGGTGTGATTTAATGACTTATTTAAGGAAAATTAGTAAGGTTTTATTCCTTAGACAGTAGCTTAGACCAGAATAAAGGGTAATTAAGTAATTTTAGTCTTTAATTTAAGGGTAATTGGTATATTTTTGCCTTAAAATTTATCCTCTTATTTCACAATCCAATTGCTTTAAAAGATTTCAACTCCTTTAGCTTCACATGCATTTTTTTTAAACCAAACGGTCCTTATTGTTGTGGTTAAGAGCTTTGGCATGCAAACCATGCCCGTCTCTCAAAAGTGATGTTTATGCCTTTGGAGTCATATTATTAGAGTTGGTGACTGGAAAATGTTCTGCAGAGATGATTCTGGGCAGCAGTGGAGAGGTGGTGGATCTGACTGAGTGGGTGAGTTTGCTATGTGCCGAAAACCGTTGTCTTGAGTGTGTTGACAGTCAGATTCTGAATAGTAGTGACAATATCGTTAAAGTGGCGGAAGATATGATTCAGGTGGCGCTTAGATGTATACTTCCAGCTGATGAACGACCCGATATGAAATCTGTCGTGGATGATCTTACACTCATAGCTGCTGCTGCTGCTGCATTGTAAATTTGTAATATCTTCTGCAAATCGAAGCAGTTGTTGTAAACAAGTTTCTGTACTGTAAGTTGTGATTCATGCTGTGAAATTTCGATTTTTTTCAAATAAATATTAAATCATTCGATAGTTGGATTAATGAAATTATTGTTCTCAAATGATTGGTAGCTGTCAAAAATTTTTTACTGTGTGAGAACGTACGAGAATGATTTAAGCCGGTCGGAGATGTTGATGTTGACCAAAAGAATAGTATTATTATTATTATTATTATTATTATTATTATTATTATTATTATTATTATTATTATGACTCAGTCTTCGTACAGAGGTCGATCGGTTGGGGATTACGTGGTAGGGAGACAGCTCGGATCAGGTTCGTTTTCTGTGGTGTGGCATTCGAGGCATAAGGTTCATGGTTAGATCGAAGGTATGATATTATTACTGTTATTCACCTTATTTCATGCTTAAAGATTTAGTTTTTGTTTTTGTTTTTTTAGTGATTGTTATTGAGGTTAACACCCTTCTCCTTTATATATATATATATATATATATATATATATATTAATAGATAATAGATTATTGTTCTTTTTTATTTTTTGTAGAGAGGTGAGTTTTGTTAGGTTGAGTTAAGTTTAATTTATATCAGTTTAGTTTAATTTGTTAAGAGAATTGATACATGTATTGGAAGATTGTTTACATCTATTACTCATAGGTCTGTTTCAATGTCAGTTGAGTTGTATAGTATAATACATTTATGTTTCATTAGGTACTTAAAGCTGAGTTGAGTTACATGTTTCATTAGTTACTTTAAGTTGAGTTTACTTACATTCAGTTAAGCTTAATTTATGTCACTTAAGTTTACTCTTAACAGATTTGATAGAGGTATTGGTGGTTATGTAAGTTCCATTATATCAGTTTAGTTTAATTTGTTAAGAGAATTGATACATGTATTGGAAGATTGTTTACATCTATTACTCATAGGTCTGTTTCAATGTCAGTTGAGTTGTATAGTATAATAGATTTATGTTTCATTAGGTACTTAAAGCTGAGTTGAGTTACATGTTTCATTAGTTACTTTAAGTTGAGTTTACTTACATTCAGTTAAGCTTAATTTATGTCACTTAAGTTTAATCTTAACAGATTTGATAGAGGTATTGGTGGTTATGTAAGTTCCATTATATCAGTTTAGTTTAATTTGTTAAGAGAATTGATACATGTATTAAGTGGAATGGTGTGTGATCTGTGATGAGAGTTTAGGATTTTTCCTATCAACCCCGGGACCTTCCCGGGGTAATCGGCTAGTTATATATAAACCTATCCATGTATGTATATGTGTATACGTATACATATGTATGTATAAAAGGTGTACTAGTTGTAAGTGGTGCATAGATAGTTGTACATTCATTAAACATAAATATTATCAAGCTAATTACTTGGGGTAAAATAGTAAGAATTTAATTAAAAATAGAGAGGGGCCAAACATGATATCGCACTAATCTTGAAGGGTTAATGTGGGTTAATGAAAATAACAATTCATAAGGACTAACAAAGGAATTAGGGGATAGGGGTCAAAGCAAAAGAAAGTGGTCAGGAGAAAAGAAGAAAAGGGGCGACACCCACAAGGAGCCCCATTTCACCCACTTCTTGCTAAAATTGAAGTAAGATTTCACCCCACATTCCTTGCATGTCCTTGAATTGTTAACCCTTTTGTGTTATTCATCATGTTGGTAAGTTGTAGAGTTAATTTTGGTGAAGTTAAAAGTAGTAGGATGGATTGTACGATTATGTTGTGTTAATTACTTGTTGTGGATAGGAGAGCATGTTTACCATGTGTGGTAGTGTAAATTTAAAGAGATAACATGTTACATTCTTGTTTTAGGGCTGAATTGTAAAAAGGGTTAAATGGGTGTTGGGATGAAGGTTCTATGTTGACTTTTAAAAGTCAACAGGACCTCAACACCAAGAAAGTTCTATGTGATTTACTATTGTGTTAAATAGAAGGATAGATTATAAATATAAATATAGAATTGGGGATATTGTGTTATGAAATGGTATGACCACTTGAATGTATGGGTATGTACACCAATTGTATGATGGAATGCCTAGTATCATAGAATAGGTGAAGTTGTAAAAATTTGCATGATGAATATGATTGTAGAAGTTGTAGTATTGTGGTTATGATAGTTTGTTCACCTTGAACCAAGATTGGTAAAGGGTAAAGTAAGAGAAGCTAAAGTATGAATTCCTTCACTATGTAGGTGTGAAGGTGGAAGGTACGAGCGATCACAAGGAGCAAGGTGAAAACAACAAAGGTAAGTTGGTTCCCACCAACTCATAACTCACTACCCTATTATTTTGATACTCATATATGCGTTGTTGTATGTTCAAAATAGTAGAAATACCCTTTATGGGTTAAAGTGGTAGAATTGACCTTAATGGGTCAAATAGTAGGAATACCTTTTATGGGTTAAAGAGGTAGAATGACCTTGATGGGTCAAGTGGTAGAAATACCCTTTATGGGTTAAAGTGGTAGAATTGACCTTAATGGGTCAAATAGTAGAAATACCCTTTATGGGTTAAAGAGGTAGAATGACCTTAATGGGTCAAGTGGTAGAAATACCCTTTATGGGTTAAAGTGGTAGAATTGACCTTAATGGGTCAAAATAGTAGAAATACCTTTTATGGGTTAAAGTGGTAGAATTGACCTTAATGGGTCAAAATAGTAGAAATACCCTTTATGGGTTAAAGTGGTAGAATTGACCTTAACGGGTCAAATAGTAGAAATACCCTTTGTGGGCTAAAGTGGTGATAGTGATTTTGCCTACTAATAGTTTCTTGTTGTTTTGAATAGGTAAAGCACATATGTGAAGATCAAGTCTCAAGTGAAGTTGGATTATGCACGCTCTAGTCTTTTGGGGTTGGGTACCATGTAGTATTAGGATCTTTGAGTCTTATAAACAAGATGTTAATGTTTTGTACAAGGTTTTAATTATGGGTCAAAGATTCACATGGTAGCCAACTTGGCATGTCATTTTGTAAATTTCACAATGGTCAACTAGGTTGTGTGTATAATTGGAACAACATGTTATGGTGGTATGATATGTGTTGCGTATTTAAAAAAAAAATTCGGGTCTTACATAATATATATATATATATATATATATATATATGAGTGGTCATTGGAGGGCAAAAGTAAAATTGTATTAGGTTTAACGTTATTTTACTGATTTCGTGAAATTAACGTTAAAACTGACGAACGGTTAATCATGCATCATGTGGTGGCGTTGATAGCCGAAAAGACAAGGGGTACATGTATCAATCGGGCTTGTCCTGATTGCTGAGTATTATGTGCCTTATGTCCAAAGCTTAATGCAAAACTACAATCGAGCCGAGGGTCTCAATAGAAGCAACTTCTCTATTCCTACGTGGTAGAGGTAGGATTGTTTATCTTACCATCCTTAGACGCTACCTTAGCTTTGCTATTGATGAAATGAACCGAGTATGATGACGATGACGACTACGACGATGAAAAAGTTACTTAATTCTTCATAACTGGAATCAAAATTTATCTTGAAGAGGTTATATGGATGATTGTGTTGTATGCCTAAATTTCAAATATCGTCCATGATTACTAGAAGTTACATTTGCAGTTTCAATAGTTTGTAACTTTGTATAAGTGAGAGCGTGGATTAGGGATGTCAATTTTAGACACGAACACGATAATACGATACGAAACTACACGACTTTAACAGATTTTGTGTCTTAAACAGGTCGACACGATAAGGCCTAACAGGTATCGTGTCTAAACATGTTAACATGTTAAGCACCCGTTAATACACGTTAATAATTTTATTTTAAAAAATTATATATGGGGTGTGCGTAAGCGTATACTTTATACACATGCGGATTAAAGATAAAAGAACCAAAATTTTCAATTTTCAAATCACAAAGTAAGAACATATACACCGCTCAGTCATCCTTCCTCTCCATTCTCAACTCCACCATGCTCGTTACCCGTCCACCGTCCCCTGTCCGTTGTCACCCATCACCCGTTCGTCGTCACCCGTCCTCCTTCTCAACCACGGCGCCGCTCAATCTTTCATTCATTCATTGGTTTGTGGATACCTTTTTAGGGTTAATGTTTATAAACAAGTTAGTGTCTTATCGTGTTTTATCGTGTTAACATGTTATAAACATTTTCATGTTCGTGTTTGGAAAACATGACACGATAAGTTATCATGTCGTGTTTGGGTTTACCTGTTTCGTGTTCGTGTCTTATCATGTTCGTGTCTTAACAGGTCGTGTTTGACACGATATGCCAGCTCTAACGTGGACGAACGTTTATTTTTAAGTCAAATATCCTCAGTTGTCTCATTTACTTCTTTATTTTACTTTATGTTGTTTTGGTTAACTTTAAATTAAAAAACAATTTATATATATCGTTATTACCAACTCTTGATTAATATATATTTTATTAATATCGTTTTCATTTTCAACCCGCTCGCCTTTTTCATTAAGGGGCTGTTTGTTTTTTGCTCAGAAGCACTTCTGACCTCTTTTGTCTGCGCCGTGCAGACGCGCACAGACGTTTGGGGTCTGCAGATTGTTTGTTTTTTGGAAGACCTTTCACTCAAAAAGGTCTTCCTGACCTCTTCTTGGTGCAGACTTGTTCCAAAGTCTTCTAAGGTCTTCAAAGGTCTTCTCCTCTTCTCTTCTCCTCACCCACCACCGTCCACCACCGTCCACCACCACCACCATCGTCCACCACCACCATAGTCCACCACCACCACCACCGTCCACCACTACCACCATCCACCACCGTCCACCACTACCACCATCCACCACCTTCCACCACCACCACCACAACCACCCACCACCATCATGGTCCACCACCGTCCACCACCACCACAGTCCACCAACACTACCACCGTCCACCACCACCACGGTCCACCACCTACCACCACCATCCACCACCGTCCACCACCACCACAGTCCACCACCACCACCATCCGCCACCACCACCGTCCACCACCACGACCACCGTCCACTACCACCATCCACCACTTCCACTACCACCATCCACCACCGTCCACCACCACCACCACAACCACCCACCACCATCATGGTCCACCACCGTCCACCACCACCACAATCCACCAACACTACCACCGTCCACCACCACCACGGTCCACCACCTACCACCACCATCCACCACCGTCCACCACCACCACAGTCCACCACCACCACCATCCGCCACCACCACCGTCCACCGTCCACTACCACCATCCACCACTTCCACGGTCCACCACCACCACAACCACCCACCACCACCATGGTCCATCACCACCACGGTCCACCACCACCAGACTATTGTATAAAATCAGTTTATTTAAATTTTAGTTTATTTCAGCAGCCTGCAGACGTTAACAAACAAACAGTCTTCTTCTTGCAGACTGCAGACCTTTGGTCCACCTCTTCTCCTGCAGATGTCTGCAGATGTGGTCCGCAGACTGCAGACCTTTTCCTGCAGAAAAAACAAACAGCACCTAACTGTCGCACTAGTCAGTCATCACGCGGCACACCATTGACGCCATCACTACCACCAACATAATCCCCAAATAAACACTATTAGCATCACCTTACCGCCAAACAACCACCATTGTCATCCTATATTTCTATCCCCTTCTGTAAGGGTCCGAATCCAAGAAACCCACGAGCTGGATGATAATACCGAAACATAGTCCTTAAACCGATAAAATATAAATAGACAATAGAGAACGTCAAGAACAAGTTACATCAAACATCGATTCTTAAACAAAACATCAATGACCAAAGGTCGTTACGATGCTAGTCATTTATTTC
This sequence comes from Ambrosia artemisiifolia, assembly GCA_032199755.1. Lineage (NCBI taxonomy): Eukaryota > Viridiplantae > Streptophyta > Magnoliopsida > Asterales > Asteraceae > Ambrosia > Ambrosia artemisiifolia. Next base: position 12,484,101 of record CM063515.1, on the reverse strand, counting down.
TTTGGAGTAGTTTTCATGGCAAGGTTCTCTTATCAAGCATTAGCTTTCATTTTACCTGACATACACGCTAAAAGTCAGTTACGTTGAATGAGTCCTAGTTTTATAAAACAAGGAAATAGCATTTTGTAAAGCTTTAGTCATATCATCAAAACACTTTAACATCAACAACCCATGTCACATAACAAGTATCGATAAACATTAGTTACGTAAACCTATCCATCAACTGCCATGACTCGCCAGACAGGCTTACACCGGTAAGACTTCTCTACCTGCTAAACAATTGTGCCCGGTCTGCATAAAGGTTAAACACGAGTTCCCTTCAAATGTTGTTACTATCAAGGAATGTCATCGAACAATGTTGTTACGCACTGTCGTCGGTGTATTTCCAGTCTTGTGTTGTTGGACATGGCTGATCTGTTCGTTGTTGCTTAACTTGCGTTAGGGCTTTAATGTCGTCAAGTGTTGCCGACACTTTTGATTGTGACACTCTTGAGAGTCACTAATGGCACAATTGCCTATCATTGGAATTTCTTGGGATCAGAGCCCCTTCTTTTCCATCGAGTACGTGAGTGACTGAGTGACTTCGAGCTTATGAGTGTCACTGAGTCTTCAAGTTCAGTTCATCACATGAACTTGTAATCCGGTTTAGTCCATTTTCAACTCAAAAGTACTTTTTTTTACGTTCAATTCATTTGTTTAACTCTCGGAAGCAAGATCCATGGTGTGTAGATAACATGTAAAATATATTATTTTATTTTAAACCCATGTTTAAACCATAAACCCTAAAAACAAGAAAATCTCAAATCAGGAATAATTTTTAATTGGATTTTTAAGCAAAACGATGCTACGATAATCTAAATGATAAGCAAGAGATTCCAAACCTCAAATCTTCAATTTCTTAGCCTTAATTTCTTGATCACCTGCTTTCTCTCTCTAGTTTTCTCATAATTTTCTCTCTCTACGTTTTTCATGGAATGAGCTGATTAGGGTTTATAATCTTCTTATATATATATGTGTGTGTGTGTGTGTGTGTGTGTGGCTTAATCACCCCGTTCAAACCCAAGTCCATTATTAACGAAGTCAAGGCTTTATTTCACTAAACTAACATTGAAACACAAACACGTTTCATTAATTATCGTTTTTGAGGCGTTACAAACTTCATCCGATAATGCTAAAAACATCGTCACAAAAATCGACCTCTTGTTGCCATAGATGCATGAACAAATGAGACGGTAAACGGAATCACACTCAAAATGAACTTACTTATAGACATGTAAACATGTACAAGCAATCACATACCAAATCAATCATGTTACTACAAATATGCACACAAACAAATCACACACCCAAAGTAATCACAAACATTATAGAAACAAAATATTATATGGTTTGTTTTTGGGATTTGTGTGTGCGTGACATAGGTCCAGTCTACGAGTTTGTGAAGGATGTTCGTGATTTTATGCTATTTTTAGAATGCACAGATAAATCTAGGAGAGGACCTATAACGTTTTTTTAACAAAGAGCATGTCGGTAGATTTAACGTCTAAAAATTACCTTCCATGTACAAATTCTCAAAACATAATCTAGATTTAAGCATACACATTGACCATCCTTGTAACTTTTTCTTTATCTAGTTATGATTAATGAAACCCCAAATACTAATATGAAAATGCATATTGAACACTTCTTATAAGCAAAGCCAAAATAGTCATTTGTTTAAACTTAATTAACTTCAATATTTAATTTCAAAAAGTTCGCTTCGATTCCAAGTACAAACAACATAATCACCAACAACTATATAGGCCTAGTTGATACAAAATTTGAGGAGATTTAGTTGTTGTTGAAGATCCTAAGAAAAAGTGCATGACACATTATCAAAGGAATCTAACTTTGTCCTTTGACTTCAAGTTTAGGACACACAATTAGCTGTTTACTATTAGATTTGTCTTCTTAATGTTTGATTTCTTCATACTATTGGTTAAAAATTTTGATACTATAAATCTTGTCTACTTTTCAAACAAATCACATGTTCATTGTCTCCTCGGACATGTATGCATGAAATGAAATACAAGTATATTAGTAAATGAATTAAAAGTAATTAGTGTTAACAGGCAGGTCACTGACAGAAAATTTAATAGACAATCTAAAAAAAAACATATACAATGATCGGTTATTCTTTCCTAGCCAAATAATCATGTTTATCAGTAATCAGTTGAGTCGCTAATATTGTATTTTATATGAAATTCCATAGCTATGTTGTCGGCAACCCAGTGCTAAACGAGTTGTTTAACTATGTAATTACTTTATTTTCTCTAAAAAAATTTAACATAGTTATTAATAAATAATTTTTACCCTTTATTTTGATTCTGGTCTTTTAAAAAAAAGCTACAAGATATATTTCGTAAGATTTTATACACTCGCTAACCGGTAATTATTCCATATGTGAACTTGATTTTCGAATAGTTAACCCTCTTGACCTTTAATAAAAAATCTAACTAATTATAAAAAATATAAGTAATTATAAATTTTGGTTATTTATTCTACTAGTTATTCATTTTCTTATAATATTTATATGTTTATTAGGTATTTGTAAAATAACAATAGATGTCAAAGTTGTTGTCAATTGACCAGATTAGTTTTATAATTGAAAAACATATAACCAATCATTAGTTGAATTTATGAAACAAAACCTTCTTAAACACTCAAAATGTATGTTTAAAAGTATGCTATGGATTTCTTATTCGTTTTTATCAAGTTGGGTTTGAATATTTTTTTTCAAATAAAAATGTTTGAAAATATGTTTTAATGTTCTTCCCGTAATCATTTAAATGGGTTTAGGAATTAATTAGTTCAACTCTGATATTAAATAGTAATCTTCATAGAGTAAGCTCACGAACATATATTTAGTTAAAAGTCTACTCAAATATTAAAATGCCAAGCTCGAAGCAGCCATTCATATTGGTGCCATACTTGGCGTGTATATTGTAAATTAAGGATTCTGAAAAACATGAAATAAAATATAAAATTGTCTCGTGAGGCATGGAAAGCATTATCTAATTTAATTATATCATGCATATTGATTAATTACGCGTTAACATGTAACAAAACTAGCTAGCTAATATATGTGTAATGGTACTCACATATATGTCGTCATTTTCCACAACAAAACATCGGGCTTTCAAGGACAACATATCTGTCACATATTCCTATGATCAGTGCGGAGTTTGAAAAAGAAAATTCGCGGGGGTGGAGGCGGCGCCAAACTTGGTATATATAAAATTTTCGAACGAAAACGGAAAAATTTACCCCACTAAGCCAAAAAAAAGGGGAAGAGGCCCGAGGTACCCACTGACCCCTCTTATACTTTGCCCCTGCCTATTCCCTAGGTGAAAGTGGTTCATGGAGATAATCGGTCGGTAATTCGTCAAAAAACATGGTGTGAGTAATCCACGTACCGACATATTTAAGCAATGGATTTTTGAAAGAGAGTATCACTGAGAAATTACTGACTACACCATTATCGGAAGATGCATTTTCCTATAGATTTCGGTGTCTCTTATTTATGAATAGAGTCACACCTATATACATAACAAAGGTGTAATGTGGCATGCAATCTTTTTTTCTTTTTTGTATTATATAGCATTCGATCCTTGTCTTTATGTGTTGTTTACGTAATCAACATCCAAATGACAACGATTTACCAAAATTTATGCTAAAGAAACCCTTAATTCGTCATCATTAGTGGAAATATAAATTACCCAACTACTCCATTTATTTTCTAATTAAACAAACCTTTTTTTTTTTGAACGCCCAACAAATTGGAATCACTCACGGAACACTGGAGTATCATCGTGCCACCAGTGTTGCCACGCGATCATATTCCACCACCAAGTCACCAATTCAGGAGGAAACTCATTATTATGAGAAAACCCCCTTTGTGAGATTCGAACCCAGGACCTTATGGCCCCTAAGTCTTATCTCACCACCAAGATACCACTAGGCTAGATCGAAAACATCCAAAACCATTTTCATTCCACACTCTATAGAACACGTAGAAGAACTTGATAATAGAGATGATTGACCTTTTCATGAAATATATGTATTGTAATTGATATAATAAATTACACAATTTAATAAGGGTTTGGTTTTGATCTTATTACCTTATTCTAAACAATTAATCATTGTTTCCCTTTCCAACTTATTTATATATTGTGAAACCATATTGACATATTGTAAGTGAGCCCCACAATACTTTTTGATATTTGTCTCATACTTCGGTGTTTAATCTCTTCCTATATATAGGGGGGGCTTTGACAAAGTTTTCATCGGGGGGCTTTGACAAAGTTTTCATCAAACACTTTCTATTCATTTTACACATTATTCTCTCCTTCTTTGAACACAAACTTACTCCAAACTTAAATTCAATATATATAATTTACTTACAAGAAAGATTTGTAGTCATGGCAATAGAGATTGTACAACAAAAACCAAGTGTTGGATTATCAAAAATGGCTGTCTCAAAAACACATGGAGAGGACTCTCCATATTTTGCAGGATGGAAGGCTTATGATGAAAATCCATATCATGAAACAAATAATCCTTCTGGGGTCATTCAGATGGGACTAGCAGAAAATCAAGTAAGCAATGACACAACTTTAAAAGATTTAAATTATTTTTGTTTTAGTTTTAATAGTTGGAGTGAGCTAACAATGGTTTTGCTATCTTTTTATAGGTGTCTTTTGATTTACTTGAAGAATATTTGGAAGCAAATCTTGAATCAACCAACTGGGGCCAAAAAGTTTCTGGCTTTAGAGAGAATGCTTTGTTTCAAGATTATCATGGGCTTCTATCTTTTAGAAAGGTACCAACTTTTTTTTTTTTAATAAAATGTACATACACTCAATACTCATGTGTTATAAAGAGTGATCAAGAAACTAAAAGTCTAACTTGCTTAATTCTTGATTTTTTAGGCAATGGCAAGTTTCATGGAAGAAGTTAGGGGAGGAAAAGCCAAGTTCAACCCCGATCGCGTTGTGTTGACCGCTGGAGCAACTGCGGCTAACGAGCTTTTAACCTTCATTTTGGCTGATCCCGGTGACGCTTTGTTGGTTCCAACCCCTTACTATCCAGGGTAGGTAGTCTTTTATTTTAAAAGTTACGTGTTTAATGACATCATCATCAGTGGCGGAACCAAAACGTTTTAAACACTTTTGACCCTTGAGTTCCGTACATGATAGGTGTTGATAAAAAAATTGATAACTTTTTAAATTTTTCTTAACCTTTTACCTTTAAATATTGCAGATTTGATAGGGATTTAAGGTGGAGAACTGGTGTACAAATTGTTCCAATCCATTGTGACAGCTCAAACAATTTTCAGATCACTCCAAAAGCCCTAGAGGCAGCATATGATCATGCAACATCAATGAACATAAAAGTGAGAGGAGTCCTCATTACAAACCCATCTAACCCATTAGGTGCAACCATTCAAAGGAAGGTTCTAGAAGAGATTCTAGATTTCGCTACCCGAAAGAACATCCACCTAGTTTCCGACGAAATTTACTCCGGTTCAGCATTCTATGCTGATGAATTTGTTAGCATTGCAGAAGTTCTTGAATCAAGAAACTACAAAGACTCAGAAAGATGTCACATTGTTTACAGTCTTTCAAAAGATCTTGGTCTCCCAGGGTTCAGAGTAGGGACAGTTTATTCTTACAATGATCAAGTTGTGACAACAGCAAGAAGAATGTCTAGTTTCACTTTAATCTCTTCACAAACACAGTTTTTGTTGGCATCCATGCTATCCAATAAAAACTTCACCAGGAAATACATAAAAATCAACCGCGAAAGATTGAAGAAACGATATGAAATGATCATTAACGGGCTGAAAAAGGCCGGTATAGAATGCTTAAAAGGGAATGCTGGCCTCTTTTGTTGGATGAACTTGAGTCCTTACTTGGAGGAATCCACAATCAAGAGCGAGTTAGCGATATGGAAGACGATTATGCATGAAGTGAGGTTAAACATATCACCTGGATCATCTTGTCATTGTTCCGAACCGGGGTGGTTTAGAGTTTGTTTTGCAAATATGAGTGAAGAAACACTTGAAGTTGCACTATCAAGAATTCATGAGTTCATTAAACAAAGGAAACAATAGGCAAGTTTTGTGTATGTGCTATGGCTTATGGCATGACAACATTCCTTCCTTTTTTGGCAATCATTTTTTAGGTGGCAAGCTCAAATCAACATTAGGGTTTTTGCATATAGTGGGGATTTATTACATGTTTTTGCTCTAACTTTCTTTGGGATATTATTGAATAATCTCCAAGAATAATGAGTTTATAGACTCCCTTTGTATTAACTTTGTAGATTGAATGTGTTATCCAAGTGTAATAAAATTTTCAAATACAAGTGTGTCTATAGATTTTTTTTTCTTTTCTTTATTTTTTTTTAATTTTCAACGGTAAAAAATAGGGAAAAACTATATAAAGTACAAGACACGAATAAATTCTAGATAATCTTATAATCTTATTTTATACATGTCTTAATAATATACTAGTGGGATGCCCGCGCGATGCGGCGGACCGACTTATATTGAAACAAATAATGAAATGTTAGTGTCGCGTGATGCGGCGTTGATTATAATTTGCAATGCGGCACTTGTTTATGTTAGTTTATCAATCATCTTGTGATATATTTTATAGTACTTTTGTTAATTTTCTTTTTCATAGGATCGTTATGTTCTCTAGATATCATGAGTGTTACATATCACAATTAAATAATAAAAAACACATGACTAACAAAATATAGCCATAAATATAGTACGTAATTTAAAAATAAAATTCGAGAACACAAGAATAGGAAAGTATCAGTCATGAAGATAGTAACATAAGAATAAATTTCGTATGTCGACCAACTGCATCGTAATGAAGTCAACTTTTGTCACATACACCAGCTACATTGTTTGACCACCGGTCTTCATCACTGAGACTCTCATAAAAAGAGCGACCGATAATTTCATCTTCCTATATCACTACTCCATCTTCCTCTTTCACGGAGAGTTTTAATTTCGTTTTATATTTTGTCACTATTACATCTACTAAAACAACTTAGGGCACTAAAACAAAACAAAAAACTAAACTGTACAAAGCATGGTTAACTTGACAAACTCTATTTAGTTCTCTTGATGTTATAGATCTAGTAGTTTAGTAAAAAAAGAAAAGAAATAAAAAACTTGAGTTATATGAATAAATCCGCCTTCCAACCTGTTACTAAATTGTTCTAATACATTACTTTTAATAAACCCTTAATATTATTATTATGGTTGTCATCTAGAAAACAAACAAAAAAAAACCATTTTGCTGCTATCCAATTTAAAAGTATTCATGAACCAAATTTTATGATAACGATCAGAAAAAAATAAAGTTATTAGATATTGATAAATATTAAAGTCATTAATAGGTTTTAACGTGCATGGATGAAGATCCTTACAAGATTTGTGTTTCAAAGACGTCACAACGCTTTGGGTATTGCTTCCAATGCGGTATGATGTCAAAGAGCATGAGAAAGTGTTTTAAGATTTTCAGATAAAAATCATAAGATTATCAACAAAAGATGAACAATAGTGAATAAAATATATAAACATATTCGTATTTACTTACCAGATTAAAGATCATTTGGAGTGTTCCTTCCCTTGATCATTGCAGAATGAGAGAGAGAAATGTGATGTTAGTAATTAATGTATGAGGGAAGCAATGTTGCAAAACAAGGCCGAGTTGACCGATTACTCCTCGAGTACTCGCTCCAGGGTAGGTCGCCGAGTTGGCCGATTACTCCGAGTACTCCCCGCATAGGCCGATTTGACTCCAGAGTACTCACCCGATTAATCCGAGTACTCGCTCCAGGGTGGGTCGCCGAGTACAAACCCAAACCGAGTTTTGCAACACTGGAGGGAAGTGAGAAAAGTGAAAGGTTGTCATCTATATTTATTTACTGTTTTTCCTAGGACATGAAGAGTCGGTGGTTAGTATTAGTATGGAAGAAGGTTTTAATGGTTAAGATTACATATTTATTTGAAATTTAATTATACATATAACTTAAAAGGTTTGTACAATGTGTATTATCATTTGTTATTACTTAAGAACAATTAATCTTATGTAAAATGATTATTCTCTCCATTTTATCTAATTTAATACTCATGTAGAAAAACCATTTTAGCCCTTTACTAGCTTCACAAATTGTTATTTCATAAGCATAAAATGTTGTAATTATTTAATTTTGTTGGAATCATTCCCTCATGCTTTATAATATAATATAGATATACACTTCATTTCGGGTTAATCAAATAGTTGAAAATAATATTAATATTAAAAAAGCTTGCTCGAAATCAACCAGTATACTTTTAAGCTCAGTCTCAACTAGTATTATACCCGTCCGCTGGGACGGGTTCTTTAAAAAAAACTGACTACTTCAAAAACTGACAAAAGTAGTTAGAAAATGCTTCCGACCAACCTGAGTGACTCAACTCGGCCCATACCAAAAATTATCCATTTCGAGTCAATAAAAGGAAAACAAAAGGACCAACTGACATATATTTTCAAGGTCCGAAATTTTGACAATTATGTCTTGCAATAGTCTTGCCTGCATCACAATATTATCAAGAAACCATATGATTTTTAGCCTATGATTTTATATTATTAATTAAAAAAAATCAAGTCAATGGTGATACACATTTTTTTGTCCATTCAGCCATTTGAACTAAAGCACAATAGTTTGTTCCTATATTGTTATTTTGATATTTAATATCAATAGCTCAACATTGTCGGACCATGCTCATTGACAACGGATTCATTTCTACGTATTTACTCTAACCCCTTATATCACAAATCCATATGCTTCATTGCCTATATTTTTGGCAATTGGAACATATCATCTTTGCCATTACAAGTATAAATAGAACTTTGAGACTATTTGGTCTCAAGTTCAAATCTGATCCAGGGGGTTTTACCGCAGTGGGCATTCAAGCGGCTGGTTTTTCCCTGAATTGGTAGCTTGGTGGATTTGGCTGCCTAGTGAGCAGCCATTTGTCCAGTGCTAACCCACTGGCAGTTCAGGTGATAATTAGTTGGCTGTTAAAAAAAAGAGTCAACCGTAAACGTGCACCTGCAAAAATTGGAGTGCAAAATTTCAGAGCCAGTAGTCTTACCCTTAAAATAGCATCATCCTAATATTTGTTCCGATGTATGTGTGTGTATATATAGGGTGAGGTTCGTGTACAAAGGTCATATTTCGTGACAAGAATTAAATATTGATATGTATGCATCATTTTTTGAACTTAGTATGATGTTTTGGATTGTTTTGCCTAGAAATACACCAAATATAACAATTAAAAACCCAAAGCAATGTATTCTATGCTTAAAACTTAAAACACCATCTAGAAACATCAAGCATTGTTGTAAAGTGTTAAGTAGTATTTTTTAGTTATGTTTTAAATTCCATGACTATAATATCTTGCATTGTGTTTTAAAGATGAAAATTTTTGCTAAAATAGTTGTTTCTTGCCCATTATCCAACATCTCAATATCAATTGGGCTGAGCATTCCAATCACTATTGCAAGCAAAATCACGAGCTCGCCGCTTGGAATAAAATTTGGTTTCGCGTAAAGGTAACATAATCAAGTTAATTACTGCATGTCATCCTTTGACTTTAAAATGTCAAAACTTGATTTCGCAAAACTATTATTTTATATATTCATTTATGGTTTTAGCAAGGATTTTTTTTGTATTTATCATACCTGTCATACCAGATGATGCAATTGTTAACTTTTCCACACTAAATATCTTGATACACTTTTGAAACTAAAAGTAGTTTAAGTTTGTTTGACATTCAATGTCAAAGTGGAACAACTAATAGGGATCGATGACATTAAAGGTCTTATATGAAACTATATACAAAGGTCAAAACGCTAGTATTGCTTAGCATTAAATTCAAATTATGAATAAACATAAAAATTTAGTTGGTGTCATCACCCGGATGGTTCTCTGAAAAGTCTGGCTCGAATGGGGATTTTATTGTGGGAATCCCAAGGTCTTGGGACCCTGGGGTGAGTCGTGATCTTAGGACCCCGCAAGGAGTAGTGGTTAGTTACCGTACATGCCAACTCAAACTTTGTTTTAGTTGCACAATTTAAACCCGCTCGATTACCTAATATTTTAATGTCATAATAACCGGTCGAGTATTGTAGTGTTATGAAATAAAACAATCCAGCTATTTAACATATTTTAACGTAATACAATTATTAGAGGAAAAGATTTGTAAATTGTAGACAAAATTGCAGAAAACGTCCTTTATGTTTACCCAAAGTTGTAGGTTTAGTCCTTTAACTTTTAAAGTTAAAGGACTAAACCTGCAACTTTGGGTAAACATAAAGGACGTTTTCTGCAATTTTGTCTAAATTGTATTAATTTGTGTTTATTTCCTTTCCTTGTATAATTGTAATCTTTATTTATAAATACATGTATCAACCTCTTCATTATCATTGAGGTTGATTTCCACAACTCTTACATGGTATTTTATCATTTTTTTATCTATTCTTTACACTTTTTCTACTTTTACACGAATTTTTTGCTAAAATAGTGTTTTTTTTGGATATTTTTGTACAATTGGTATGTGTCAGAAACATTTTTTGGGAAATGGTAGTCCCGCAATCTAAGATTGCGGGATAGGGTTACGTGTACTTCGCCATGGACTTCAGCATGGATGACTTGGATGGAGCAGCTGACTTGGAAGATGAGGTGGAAGACCCGCAATCTAAGATTGCGGGATTCAGAAGAAAAACTGCTGCTACAGTGCATTCTCGCAATCTGAGATTGCGAGATTGCTTGTCCTTGTTTTTCCCTTTACCTCTTACACACCATCTCTTAAGTTGAATCAATGCATGCATGAGAGACAAAATGACGTCCGAGGCTTTTTGTGAGGCCCGGGATTGTGTCACGGAAAGTCCCGTAACGCCTGAACCAGCGACGGCCCTGTTATATCACCCAAGGACGCCGCGTTCGGCGATCCGGGTCCGGAAAAGCCCTGCCTGGGAGACGGATACAGGGGCCCGAAAAGGGCTCCCTGGGCCTGTTTCAACACTAAGAAAACACCTTATATACAACAACAAACCGCATAACCAGTTTCAACATTAAGAAAACACAAACAAGTTACATAAAACAACAAAACAACACACCACACCACATACGGTTAAGACACTGACAAACCACATAAGCAAGGAAACGTAAGAAATGAACAACAATTAATAACCCCCAAACTCATCAGCCTCTGAAGCGTAGTCTTCAACTTCCGAAACTTGATCATTCTGAGTCTGTCGACCACCTGGCACAAAAGGTCCCCCCTGATGTCTTTGTTGAGGGTGACGGTACGGTGGGTGGTTTAAATGGGGCTCCCTTGCCTGTTGGGTATGTGGTCGCACATTCGAGTAATTCGGTGATGGGCGATGAGGTTGAGCATCATTAAAGTGGTAATGTATGTGTAGATGTTGTAGTTGTTCGGTGATGGAATTCAACGGATTAGGAGTCGGATTAGGAGTCGGATTAGCTCTTAACTGTTCACCCCTTGGTGGTTCCACCCAACATACAAAGCCACAATTTCGTGGCCTGCGATTACAACAATAATACCTACGGCCGGGGTTTCTTGTGCTCCTTGAAACTCGAATAATTGTGTCGGAACCACAATTGCAAATAACCATTGTTTGACACGAAGATTTAAATGTGGAGTTATGCGGTTTGTGGTTTCTGGGGTTCCTTATGTAGAAATTGTATTCCGCAATCTCAGATTGCGGATTTCTGTACTATTTCTGTACTCCCGCAATCTCAGATTGCGGATTTCTGTACTCCCGCAATCTCAGATTGCGGATTTCTGTACTCCCGCAATCTCAGATTGCGGATTTCTCTATCTCTAGTCCACAAATTCTACAAATATCGTTCATTAATCTCAGTTAAAACCAAAACCAATCCACAATCAAAGCTCACCCTCCTTCACCTCCTTAATGGACACCTTTTCCCCTTTCATTGTTAAACTTTACTGGGGTGGTGCTATTACTTACAAATTCTATACAGACATTACCGTTGACTACAATACAGAGTCAACTACGTTTATTATGACCCATAGAATGTCATACTCGGATTTTCTCGATCGCGTTTGTCTCGTTACTCAAATAGACAAGTGTTCATACAATGTTAGGTTAACAATGTATTACACTTTCGAGGGGTGTTCTGAGGCTACATACATCACAGGAAATGAGGGTATGGAAATGATGTTCTATCTAGCATCGAACGTAAACCACTATATGGCAGTGATCCACATTCAGTACACCCCATTAGTTCCATTAGCAGAAACTAGTGCTATGGATCTCTTAAGGCGGTTCACGGTGTCATGTGGTGAGGAGACATTTCATACTCCAACGCAACAGCAGATGCAGTCAATCAATTTGGAACTGGGTTCTTCAATGTACAACAGCCTCACAGAAAGCTCAAATAGACAACCTGTTCCAGAACACCACTATACTGATTATAACTATAACGAAGAGTATGTTGCTAATTTAGATGCCAATGATAACGATGAGGATGATGCTGTCGACTATGATGAAGGGCAACATGAACGAGTTGCCAATGATGAAAGCAGTGATGACAACAATGATGAGAACGAGAACGATTATAGCATTGTGCCTTCAGATGACTCTCAAGGTATTGATACTGTTATTAGTAGTACATAATTTGGATTTATCCTGATATAAGTAATGTTCATTGCAAGGTTATGTGTCGGATTCAAGTAGAGACACTGAATTTCAACCAAGTGACGTTGATTCAGAAGCAAGCGCCGAAGAAGAAGGAGAAGCTGGGACATTACAAGCCCCAACAGGTGCTGAATTTCATGAAGGGATTGATCCTTCCTTCCCAATAAACAGACACGTCGACGAGCAAGACGAAGGGTTAGAAGCATATCGCCTACCCGATTTCGATGATGAAGATAGGATGGAGATCTGGAATGGAAAGGTAAACAGTATCCGTGTCGGTATCTACTTCGAAAATAAAGAGAAAGTAATTAAAGCCATCCGGTATTGGAACGTAGAATGTAACAGGGAGTTACGCGTGGTAGAAAGCAGACCGGGTACATTTAGAGTCAAATGCCGGAACGAAAACTCTTCATGTATGTGGGCTGCTGCTGCATCACGTCCACATAAAGGAGCCTTCTGGCGTTTGCACAAATGGAGTCCAAGGCACACATGCTACTCAACGGTAGAAAGAAATAACAACAGGGCACTACGGTCCAGAGATATTGCATTACATATCCATGCACGGGTCAAGGCTGATTTAACTTTCCCGGTTAAACAGATTATGACCCACGTAAAGGAGACGTTGAACGTCGATGTTACGTACTCTAAGGCATGGACCGCCCGGAGAAAAGCAATTGAGAATGTCTATGGTACTTGGGAGAGCAACTTCAATGAGTTGCCTACCTACATGGAAAGGTTAGTCGCAACAAATCCTGGTACCGTTGTGAAGTGGCGTCATCATGAGAGGAGCACCGCCGAATGCAGGGTCTTCAAGTATGTTTTCTGGGCTTTCGGCCCTCTAATTGAGGCCTTTAGGCATTCAGCGCCTGTGATATCAATTGACGGCACTCATCTGAAGGGGACGTATAAGGGTAAGATGTTGATTGCGGTGGCGAAAAACGCAAATAACTACGTTCTTCCGGTGGCGTATTCAATTGTGGATGAAGAGACAATTGAGAGCTGGTGTTGGTTCTTGGAGCAGTTTAGAGAGAATGTATCACATCACACTGCCAGCCGTCCCCTTTGTGTTATTTCAGACCGACATGTGGGAATCATTCGAGCAATGGAGGAACTGGAAGGATGGAGGGAGCCACATGCTTACCATCGTTATTGTCTTCGTCATATAAGAAGCAATCTCGGGTCAAAGTTCAAGAGCGCCGCGTTGAAGAAGCTTTGCTGGACAATCAGAAGCACCTCCCAGCGTTATAAGTATCTGTATGCCATCAGACAGATGAAGTACAGTAAGATACAGGCGTGGAGATACTTGAGAGATATTGGCCTCCATAAGTGGACGCTGATGCGAGACCACGAAAATCGCCGCTGGGGTAACCTCACAACAAACATGTCTGAGTGTTTTAACCATGTGTTGTCGAAAGCAAGGATGATGCCTATAAAGGCAGCCATACAGTTTACATTTACCAGAGATGTCGATCAATTCAACATCCATTATCGAATTGCCAGACGGTGCGAAACAATGTTGCCCCCCCGGATATGGACGGTCATTTCCGAACGTGATGCTAAGTCCAGAGAACACTATGTACGTTTGTATGATGCTTCCCATAAGAGGTACCTCGTGGAGTCTCGTGTGCAACCCAATGATGACGGAGGGAACGAGTATACGGTTGAGTACAGTAACAGAACTTGCTCGTGTGGAAAGTGGCAAATAGAACGCAGGCCCTGTTCGCATGCTATAGCGGTTTGCCATATGCGACGTAAGAATATTCATGACCTTGTTGATCCTCGCTACCACACTTCCATGTATCGGTTGCAGTACAACGGGCATTTTTACACCCTCGGTCATAAAAGAGATTGGGACCCGGCAACATGGAGAATTCGTGGTAACCCGTCACAAATTACCATCAAGCGTGGGAGGTTGAAGCAAAGGAGGATACATAACGAGATGGATGTTACGCATGAAGACCAACCAAGAGCACGCCCTAAATGTAGCATTTGTAAGTTGACTGGGCACAACAAAACGAGCTGCCAATTCCGCCAACAGTGATTTCTTGTGATGTGATTTCTTGTGATCTGTTTTATCTATGCTAGTTTGTGGTAGTAGTATTTTGTGTTGCTTTGATATTGTATGTTATCGGTGGTTATCGACTTCTTATGTTATTGTATTACTATCGTGATGTGATATATATCGTGCATTGTTGGTTTACATCTTTAGGAAGACATCTACACATTGTTGGTTTAAATAGACACGATGATAAAATTATTATAACACATGGCAAATATTACAAAACAGTAGACACAACTCACCAATACTTATCACAACGACACTTGTATAGTTCATCAGCCATATGGCGTCGGTAGTTAACACAAGCCTCTTCTACGGTGATTTGTTGGTCTATCATCAACGATTTCTTTTTAACTAGTTTCTCCATCATCATACAAACAAGAACCCCGGTGTTAGCAATGTTACCCTCATCTTGGGGGACATCCGTCTCAACCAAACCAAGGGACATATCACGTTCCGTTATGTATCTCGTGTTTGACCGAAAGTGAATACGTTCTAGAAACCATTTGAAATATAACTGTAGCATCTCCATGTAGTTCCTTACCTCTCGATGCTTTCCATTTCTCCATCTTTTATCGGTCCAGTATTGAGTAATCACCATGCTTTGCATATCAATACGGACAAGTAGCCAGTCTGTTTGGCCAATCCACAAAGGAAGGTAGATGCAGTCAACCTCCCAAAATGGAGGATACGGGTCCTTTCGTCCAGCAAAATCAAGGGGGGTAGTAGATTTATCATCTTGCATGTAGTAATAAAAATCAGGAGGTAACACCGTCCATCGGCATTTTAAATTGGGGTTCTTTAAGAGCAACGACTGTCGAACACGCATTAATCTTACAGTCCATGCTTCAACATGCTGCAAAACAGGAAATAACAATATAAATTAATATGCTGTCTACTTATGTTAACATATGAAAACAAATATAAATTGATATTGTGTTAAATGTACAGTAGAGGACAGGTGACCGCCGGATTCCATCCCTAGTAGGGCACCCCAAAAACTTCTTTCCAGTTTTTTTGTAATGAAACGAGTGTAGCAATATGGGGAGTCCCCGTTGTTGTAAAACTCTAAAGCATCTGTGGACCAATTCTTGGGTTCATCTTCCTTGGGGACTATAACACTATCTTTTTCAGGATCCTTTTCCGGTTGCCTTTCGGTCACCATATGCGTAGACGACCCAGCCTTCGTGGATGACGACGGCCTCTTCAAACGCCTCCAAATATCATCCGCCCACTTTGATTTCTTAGGGACTGGTTGGGAACAGAAATACCCACCAACCTCTTCATCCTTCTCAGTACGATCCCCCATTTTTTATACTACAGGCACCGTGTTGCGGGATGTGTGTTCTATCACATTACATATCCCTTTTATAGGTGGAAATGGGAAAGCATTTTTCTATACTCCCGCAATCTCAGATTGCGGATTACTCTACTCCCGCAATCTCAGATTGCGGGACAGTATTAAATTCCGCATTCTTAGATTGCAGAACTGTCAGTTATACCGACAAAACATTTTATTAATAATACAATTTCACCGACAAAACGTTAAAAACTACAAATTTACAAACTATTTTTACAAACTATAAAATCCACAAGTCGTTTAGTCAATTTGTTAAATTATGATTCTTCATTTTTAACAGAGTTATTTAAGAATAATAAACTTATTGAATAAAAACAACGTAAATTTATTATTCACACGAAACGTTAAATATACAATCTACCAAAGTTACAAAACAATCTATTTCCGAGACCACCAATTCCGAGACCACCAATTCCAATCTACCAAAGTTACAAAACAAGGGTATCTACGTAACTATGTCAGATGCCGTCTACTATTGAGGTACGAGCAGGAGCTGGTGCATCCAATATCCCCGACGTCACTAATGACGGAGCGTGTTTCTTCGACGTCGGAGGGCCTTGCGCTGAAGGTGTAGAACCCGCAAGCGCCATTAAATTTGCTGCGAAAATGATCGACTTTGATGAGTCGACCACCTTCAATTTCCGAGAACACCTATTCCAACTTTACTACACGCCATAATCCTACAGGCTGGCGCGCCATTTCTGAGGAACTCCCACCACCGCCTCCGTAACCTAAGGATTTGCTTGGAGGGTTGCTCCCAAGAAAGAAGTAACTGGCATGCCTGGGGGTGGTACACGGGATCTTGGAACCACCATTGCAAGCCAGGTATGCAAATGTAACATCGATCCAAAAATAAGAGAGTCATGTCCAAAAACTAGATGGATTCTTCTACAACCTTTGGACCCTCCAACATTAATATATTTGAAATTAAATGACCAGACAACCATTTAACACGTGCAAATGTAACACGGATCCAACAACACTAAAAAACCATCGTTGAGTAGCATGTATGAAAAGAACGAACGAATGTATGTTTGTGTTTGTGTTTGACAGTGTGTATGTTATATTACTTGGACGAGTGTGTATCTTATTATTTATCGATTGTGCATGTTAAATAAGAAAACTCAGCCCATTTCCGCAGACTTGGATTGCATGAACAGGAAAATTCTTCTGAATCCCGCAATCTAAGATTGCGGGTCTTCCACATCATCCTCCAAGTCACCTGCTCATCCATGCTCCGTCCAAGTCACCGTCCAAGTCATCCAAGCTGAAGTCCAGGTAAGCCCATTCCCGCAATCTAAGATTGCGGGACTACCAATTGCCTAAAACAAAACAAAAAACTAAACTGTACAAAGCATGGTTAACTTGACAAACTCTATTTAGTTCTCTTGATGTTATAGATCTAGTAGTTTAGTAAAAAAAGAAAAGAAATAAAAAACTTGAGTTATATGAATAAATCCGCCTTCCAACCTGTTACTAAATTGTTCTAATACATTACTTTTAATAAACCCTTAATATTATTATTATGGTTGTCATCTAGAAAACAAACAAAAAAAAACCATTTTGCTGCTATCCAATTTAAAAGTATTCATGAACCAAATTTTATGATAACGATCAGAAAAAAATAAAGTTATTAGATATTGATAAATATTAAAGTCATTAATAGGTTTTAACGTGCATGGATGAAGATCCTTACAAGATTTGTGTTTCAAAGACGTCACAACGCTTTGGGTATTGCTTCCAATGCGGTATGATGTCAAAGAGCATGAGAAAGTGTTTTAAGATTTTCAGATAAAAATCATAAGATTATCAACAAAAGATGAACAATAGTGAATAAAATATATAAACATATTCGTATTTACTTACCAGATTAAAGATCATTTGGAGTGTTCCTTCCCTTGATCATTGCAGAATGAGAGAGAGAAATGTGATGTTAGTAACTAATGTATGAGGGAAGCAATGTTGCAAAACAAGGCCGAGTTGACCGATTACTCCTCGAGTACTCGCTCCAGGGTAGGTCGCCGAGTTGGCCGATTACTCCGAGTACTCCCCGCATAGGCCGATTTGACTCCAGAGTACTCACCCGATTAATCCGAGTACTCGCTCCAGGGTGGGTCGCCGAGTACAAACCCAAACCGAGTTTTGCAACACTGGAGGGAAGTGAGAAAAGTGAAAGGTTGTCATCTATATTTATTTACTGTTTTTCCTAGGACATGAAGAGTCGGTGGTTAGTATTAGTATGGAAGAAGGTTTTAATGGTTAAGATTACATATTTATTTGAAATTTAATTATACATATAACTTAAAAGGTTTGTACAATGTGTATTATCATTTGTTATTACTTAAGAACAATTAATCTTATGTAAAATGATTATTCTCTCCATTTTATCTAATTTAATACTCATGTAGAAAAACCATTTTAGCCCTTTACTAGCTTCACAAATTGTTATTTCATAAGCATAAAATGTTGTAATTATTTAATTTTGTTGGAATCATTCCCTCATGCTTTATAATATAATATAGATATACACTTCATTTCGGGTTAATCAAATAGTTGAAAATAATATTAATATTAAAAAAGCTTGCTCGAAATCAACCAGTATACTTTTAAGCTCAGTCTCAACTAGTATTATACCCGTCCGCTGGGACGGGTTCTTTAAAAAAAACTGACTACTTCAAAAACTGACAAAAGTAGTTAGAAAATGCTTCCGACCAACCTGAGTGACTCAACTCGGCCCATACCAAAAATTATCCATTTCGAGTCAATAAAAGGAAAACAAAAGGACCAACTGACATATATTTTCAAGGTCCGAAATTTTGACAATTATGTCTTGCAATAGTCTTGCCTGCATCACAATATTATCAAGAAACCATATGATTTTTAGCCTATGATTTTATATTATTAATTAAAAAAAATCAAGTCAATGGTGATACACATTTTTTTGTCCATTCAGCCATTTGAACTAAAGCACAATAGTTTGTTCCTATATTGTTATTTTGATATTTAATATCAATAGCTCAACATTGTCGGACCATGCTCATTGACAACGGATTCATTTCTACGTATTTACTCTAACCCCTTATATCACAAATCCATATGCTTCATTGCCTATATTTTTGGCAATTGGAACATATCATCTTTGCCATTACAAGTATAAATAGAACTTTGAGACTATTTGGTCTCAAGTTCAAATCTGATCCAGGGGGTTTTACCGCAGTGGGCATTCAAGCGGCTGGTTTTTCCCTGAATTGGTAGCTTGGTGGATTTGGCTGCCTAGTGAGCAGCCATTTGTCCAGTGCTAACCCACTGGCAGTTCAGGTGATAATTAGTTGGCTGTTAAAAAAAAGAGTCAACCGTAAACGTGCACCTGCAAAAATTGGAGTGCAAAATTTCAGAGCCAGTAGTCTTACCCTTAAAATAGCATCATCCTAATATTTGTTCCGATGTATGTGTGTGTATATATAGGGTGAGGTTCGTGTACAAAGGTCATATTTCGTGACAAGAATTAAATATTGATATGTATGCATCATTTTTTGAACTTAGTATGATGTTTTGGATTGTTTTGCCTAGAAATACACCAAATATAACAATTAAAAACCCAAAGCAATGTATTCTATGCTTAAAACTTAAAACACCATCTAGAAACATCAAGCATTGTTGTAAAGTGTTAAGTAGTATTTTTTAGTTATGTTTTAAATTCCATGACTATAATATCTTGCATTGTGTTTTAAAGATGAAAATTTTTGCTAAAATAGTTGTTTCTTGCCCATTATCCAACATCTCAATATCAATTGGGCTGAGCATTCCAATCACTATTGCAAGCAAAATCACGAGCTCGCCGCTTGGAATAAAATTTGGTTTCGCGTAAAGGTAACATAATCAAGTTAATTACTGCATGTCATCCTTTGACTTTAAAATGTCAAAACTTGATTTCGCAAAACTATTATTTTATATATTCATTTATGGTTTTAGCAAGGATTTTTTTTGTATTTATCATACCTGTCATACCAGATGATGCAATTGTTAACTTTTCCACACTAAATATCTTGATACACTTTTGAAACTAAAAGTAGTTTAAGTTTGTTTGACATTCAATGTCAAAGTGGAACAACTAATAGGGATCGATGACATTAAAGGTCTTATATGAAACTATATACAAAGGTCAAAACGCTAGTATTGCTTAGCATTAAATTCAAATTATGAATAAACATAAAAATTTAGTTGGTGTCATCACCCGGATGGTTCTCTGAAAAGTCTGGCTCGAATGGGGATTTTATTGTGGGAATCCCAAGGTCTTGGGACCCTGGGGTGAGTCGTGATCTTAGGACCCCGCAAGGAGTAGTGGTTAGTTACCGTACATGCCAACTCAAACTTTGTTTTAGTTGCACAATTTAAACCCGCTCGATTACCTAATATTTTAATGTCATAATAACCGGTCGAGTATTGTAGTGTTATGAAATAAAACAATCCAGCTATTTAACATATTTTAACGTAATACAATTATTAGAGGAAAAGATTTGTAAATTGTAGACAAAATTGCAGAAAACGTCCTTTATGTTTACCCAAAGTTGTAGGTTTAGTCCTTTAACTTTTAAAGTTAAAGGACTAAACCTGCAACTTTGGGTAAACATAAAGGACGTTTTCTGCAATTTTGTCTAAATTGTATTAATTTGTGTTTATTTCCTTTCCTTGTATAATTGTAATCTTTATTTATAAATACATGTATCAACCTCTTCATTATCATTGAGGTTGATTTCCACAACTCTTACATGGTATTTTATCATTTTTTTATCTATTCTTTACACTTTTTCTACTTTTACACTCACATCTCATGTATTTCTTCTCTTTATACTCTACATCTAATTATCTTTTCAATTTTCCTCACTTCTTCCCATTCCATTACATCTCTTTTAATTTCATCTACTTCTTATTTCTATCCTTCCCTTATTACTCTTCATGTCTTATTCCCTTTCATTAACATCTTCCTCTATATTATTTTTTTTCCCCTTTTCCACAACTCTTACAACAATAAAAACTAAACGTAATTCCCTACCCCAAAAAGTTGGTAAGTAAACTAAGAATTTTTAAGCACAACAATTAGCTTATATATTTATGATATCTTCCTATTCCAAAGTAGAAAACATGAGGTATTACAATGTAATGACGCATAAAAACAATGTTACATACATGAAAAGTTGGTTTCATCCCACAATAATAATATGAGCCCGTATAAACTTGTCATCTCAGAATTCATTTGCTTTTGTTTTACATCAACTAAATAATATTAAGAATAAGAATAAGAACTAAATGAGTCAGAATTGTAACAACTAATGTGCTAAAATCTTGACCACAACATCATCGTAATTGTTAGTTATCAAATCGATGGTTAACCAATACCATACTTTTTTGCTTTATATAGTTCAAACTATCTAAAATGGCATTTACTTTATTACTAATGAACTCACAATAAGGCATCAAAACTGAATCAATAAAGAACAGTTAAAACACATACATATTTACAACTACATTGATAGGATTGTTGAGGATTTAAAATATATACGATCATTGAACTCTTTGTTCCGTCTTCTTAGCGCCACTTTCGTAGGCAATCGATCCAAAGAAACTCTCCACATGAAGATATTACATTTGCTTTGGACCCATTTGCTCCATTGAAACCCGCAGTCCGAACTGCCCACAACATCATTAATCATTAATTTTTTTACCGCAGCAGAAGAGAAGTCTTCCGCTTTGATCCCGACCCATCTCTACATGTCTGCAGTGCTGTGCAGACAGATCTGCTGCAGCATGTTGCTACAATCCTGCAGCTGCAGTAACTCTGCGACAGATGACGGATGCCTCCTCCAGTCCCAGTTTATCATACAAGTAACATCCTTGTTCCTCAGCCTGTCATAAACACAGCATCCTTTATGTCAAGGTTTAAATAACCACACATATACTACTAACAAAATTAAAGAAGCCTAATATATCAAAATTATAAATATCTTTCACATAAATGAAGTGCAAAATTAATTCGAGACAATCTTAACCTGAGAAGTGTCATCCACACTAAAAAATATGTACACAAAGGCTATAATTTACCATTTATAATTTACCATTTAGTGTCGCTTAGGTAAAGTAAAAAAAAATGTATCGCTAAAGCCAGGGGCGAAGCATCATTGGGGCCAGGGGGTGCCCTGGCCCCCTCTGTTTTTTGGCGCAGTGGTGGAAGTTTGCGTTTTCCGTAGGTAAAGTAATTGTGGGTTGAGTCCGGCCCCCACCGATTTGATCTTTCGGCCCCTACCGATCGGAAAAAATTGAGTCCGGTCCCCGCCGATGTGATCTTCAAGCTTGCCCACTGGCTAAAGCTAAACTAATTGTTGATGTAGTCATAATAATATAGCACATTTTAAGTACAATAATAATTTGGCTTTGTAGGATATTTGATTACTAATAACATTTCAATCTTCATGTTATGTACTTATGTTTCTGCATCCTATCTAGTTGTTACAAACACACACACACAAGCACTGTACCACTCTTAATTTTTTTTTTGATTGTCCATGTGAATGTAAGCCAAGGCTGCAACAAACAAAAAGAAGAATATAATGTTAACAGCAAGCATGAACATTGGATGGAAATCAAAATAAAGCTAACCAAATTTTCTACCATTTGGGTGATGATGTTAACATCAATGGTTCTGCAAGCATGGACACTACAAAACTTTCAAATTCCAATTTCATAAAATAAAAATAGAATCATACCGTGTAAAGAGACGTTACGAAAAACCGTAGTTCCACCTGAACCAGACCATGGCACATGCACTCTTATAGATGTCGCCGTACGATGCTCAAGCTTTCGAGCAGTTTCCAATCCACTGATCATATTGATTGTCGCCGTCCATTACAGCTGACTGCCACCCACCTTCACTCGCTTCCGACCAGCGCCGCCCCTAATTCTTTTTTTAATTTAAGGTAAATGCTTCGATTTGTTTTTTGTTTCTTGAGCTTTTAAGCCTGGAGATCTGATCCAACTTCAAACCTGACCGTTGCCCCTAAACAATGGCCTTGCTAGCACTTGAGATTCTCAGCCACAAATCAGCACATTCCTTCCTGGTTGGTCCAGTGATGGCAGATCCTAAAATTATATAAAAAACCCATTAACAATGTCATCATGAAAATTTGGGTAATGTAAAATTCAAATGTGAACTTCAAACAGCATAAAAATGATTAATTAAATGATGTGACTAATTTTCTGCGACCTGTATAAGAAACTGTAAATGTGTCCCATATAGCAGTTTATTTAGACTACTTGTATTACATTATATGTGTGTGAATGTATATATATTGGTAGAACTCAACTCATATTGTTTTGACTAAAGTACCAAAAAAAAGTCTATTTTACCTACTGGCAGTAATCGATTTTGGCAATCACAATATTTGGATTGAGGTAATTGGATCAGAAGTGTCATTGGCTGTAACAACGGAAACCTCTTTACATGTTATTGTACACCTATTACAAAACAGGACAAAAAGTTAATTTCACTATCATTCAGTATTATAAAAAAGTTCTACCATTTTGACATGTAAAGATAAGGAATTCAAACCTGAAGAGTGGAATGAATTTGAGGTGGAAAAATCAAATGTTGGGTAAGCAATGAACAATGAAGACACGTGGACGCGTGGCTTGAAGAAGACATGTGCCAACCACAATAACCTGTCATACCCTGGAAAGCACCAAAATGAAAAATGTCGTTACCTAACAGATACCAAAATACCCTTGCAATTAAAGATACTATTCAACTACATCAAAAATAAATGTATTTTAATTAATACGTTGAATGTTGTGGATGAAGCTATTGTAATCACAATACTGAGTGAGTATAACAATCTTGGTAAAACCCCATATCAGGAAAATACAGCAATTAGCCCTAGAAGTTGGATCCAACATATAATACATTCCGTGCTCATCACTAAAGTAAAGCAAGAAAAGAAACCAATATAAACAAAGCTTGAAGTTTCAAACTACCACTATTCCACTAAAGGGGATATAGTTTGATATCTACTGATTGCTTCTCAACCTCCAAATTAGTATGTTTAGCTACAAAATTAACATGATAATCATCAACATAATCCAATACAGGCGCATATATATATATATATGTACACACACACACACACTCCAATTCAAACAGAAATCATTAAAACTTGAGAGAGCAACAAAGAATGAAAAGACAGCGATAGTATATGTTAGAAAAGGAACTTACGAGGATCAGGGGTATCTGGTCTTCTGAAATGGGGTTGGCTTTTCGATGTTTTTCTTCAAGCTTTATCATCTTTATTGATCATCTCATCATCATCATCTGAAAGACTGAAAGACAAAGAATCTGCATGTGAAAGACAAAATCAATTGGAAAAACATTAAGATTTCATCAAACTGCACAAACAACAGTTCATAATTCCTTAAAGTAAACAAAACCCAATTCAAAATTAATCAAATAGAATACCTTATTGAATTTTGCCTTCGTCTCTCTTCAATCTCACGTCTTTAATAATTGGTGGTCTGGAGTTGTGGCTTTTGAGAAAGAAAATAAAAGGACAGAATAAGGGGCAAGATATATAGTGGGGATGGAGAACAACTGTCTCCACCACTCCCAATATTGTAGGAGTGGAGTGGTAACTGGCTAACTGCCCTTCTACAAAATAAACTGCTAAATTTTTGAGATAACTGCTTAGTTATTATGGCTGAGATTTATTCTTAGAATTAACCACCTCCAATCAATGGTCAAGATCATCCTAAAAACAGTTATTTTCTTAAAAGTAGAGGTTTTTGTTGTGCTGAACAATATAGTAATAATTAAACTTCAAAGTTCAAACACCCCTTATCTACTATCATAACATCTTATCTTTAGTCGCTACTCGCTATCACTGCTCAAATTGACTTATTACAAAATTTGTAAGCTATTAGTAAACATAACATGATCATGTTAAAAGAATCCAACTGTCATCTTATCGTTTTAGAGTTATAATATGGTTTGATTGTATTATTGGGTCCCTAAAGAAATTATGAATGCACCAAACACGTATTTGAACACAAATTTTAGCCATTTGACCATTATGCATTGGCTGGGAGAAGGACAATGGGGTCAGAGGGTGCCCCGTCCTCACCGATTTAATTTTCCGGCTCCCACCGATAGAAAAAGTTTGGGCCTTGTGATTTTCGACCTCCACCACTATTTTTTTCAAGCTTCGCCGCTGTTAGTTATTCCAGCTTCTACAATTCATAGTCGATGCCATTTCTGTCGACAAATATTTCAGCCATTTAATTTGCAAGATTTATATAATACATTTTTTTATATTTTTTAAATAAACGTTGACAAATGAAAAAAGAAAGAAAAGATAGATAAAATTGTTAATTATGAATATTTATTCATACATATATTTTAAAAACACCATACCATCAATTCTATACTTAGAAAATTGTTTTATTAAAAGAAATGGCGTATAGCTTTGTTCATATAGGATCATGGGTACTGAGACATAAAAAACGGAATGTAATATTGTATATCAGAAGTCGCAAAAAATGAGGCAGTTGAGGGATAAAAACTTTGACTTTAATAACAAAACTGATAAATAAAGCCCGTGGTTTTGAAAACCGTCGATAACAAGTCAAATATAAACTTAACCAAGTTGCGATTACTGGTTAATTTAGATAAACTTATGGTGTGATGGTTTCATTGGAACCTTAAAACAGAAAAAATAATACGATGAATTAAAATCCACTATAGAAAAAGGTCAATCTCAAATAGGGTTGTAAATGAGTCATGCTTGCTTGCCACTTGCGAGCTAGTCTAAGCCTGGCTTGTTTAATTTAAAATAAATCAAGCTCAACTAGTGATAAGGTTTGTATTTTACATTGAGTTGAGAAAACCTTTGAAAACTCATGTAAAAAAATATTATTTTTTTTTTAAAAAATAACCAATTCAAAATAGATGTTTTTAAGCGTTTTGGGCAAAAAAAATAAAAAAAAAAAGCGCCGACGGGATGTTTTTAAAGAAAATAAACAAAGTTGCCGAAAACATATGTTTACAACAGTAAAATACCCGAAAACATATGTAAACAGCGTAACTTTGTTTATTTTTTTACATCCTATTGGCGTTTTTTTATTTTTTTTGCCCAAAATGTTTTAAACATGTATTTTACATTAGTTATTTTTTTTCAAAAAAAAAATAATGTTTTTTTACATGGGGTTTCAAACGTTTTCTCAACTCAAGAGGGTTTTCATTTTATCACTCCCATATATATATATATATATATATATATATATATATATATAAAACATTACGTGTTTTATATATCAGGTTGTGCATAGTATTGATATTAATATATACGACATATGTAAATTAATCTATTAGTTGATCACTAATAGTTAGTATATAACATATCTATCTATACTATATTATAAAACATTTGAGAATGATACCAACAAAATTTAAGTAAATACTATATTTTATGCTTATGGTACAACAAGTTAATGAAGTTAGTATAGGGAGAGATTGTCTTTCTATATTGAAGGGATAGGGAGCCTAATCCAGGCGGAAGAGGCATCCCTATCCCCATAACTCAGCTTCCGCGCGCCAATCAGTGGCGCGAGGAACCAACAAAGCGCAACGAGCAGTACATGCAGGGAGGCGCGCAAGAACAACAACTGATAAGCAATACCACCACCTGATAAGCGCGTACCATCACACGCGGAATCTTCCCTTGACAATCATCGTACAGAGTACAGAAGACAACAAAAGGAAGATTCACAAAGATCACTGACAGGGTACGCGCCAATAGGAAAGCTACAGGTGGCAAAGTGGTCCAACAACTACAGGATAAGGACAGCAGCATGGCTGCAGCCATGCTTCCACCATACCAGCGTCTACAGTAAACAGCAGACATACCTTGCTGCTGTCAGAAGCATGGTCAACGACTGACAGGGGCGCCGTCTGCCAATCACGGATCGCCACGTGTCTGCCTCGAGCAACAACCATGCTGCCCCGATGACGTCATGAACAGTACACCTGTTCTCCCGCCAATTCTAGGGGGAACATTGGACTTGGGCCCAGACCAAGCCCAATAAAGAATGGTTACTCGTGGGCCTTTCGATCAAGCCCACGAGTTCTCCTATAAATACAAGGATACCTCTCCTTGCCAAAGGATCCGAAAATAGTCATTGCTAGCCTAGTATATTCACTTGTAATCTTTGTATTCGATCATCAATAATACTATCGGCTATTCACAGTGGACGTAGGTCAATACTTGATCGAACCACTTATATCTTGCGTTCTCACTTACTTTCACCACACACACACTTACATCATCATCAAACGGGTTTAACCTTGTGGTTTGGGTAAAGGATTAACCCTGACGGACATAGGTATTAACCCCGCGTAGATTATACGTAATCTCCGTGATACCTATTGTTTCTTCATTGGCGCCATCCAACGGTTAGAACCGCCCTTTTACTCATCTTTTCAACCCATCCATGGCTGAACCCAACCCTAATACTGCTGCCGTAAATCGTCCCGGGGAAGGGGACACCCAACTCCCGGAAAACCAAATAACACCACCCACAGTCGTCAAAAAACCCACTTCCAGGCTTCAAAGCCAAGAAGTTGAGGTTCGGGACGCTAACTCTGACGATGACAGCAGTGCTAGCTCTGAGGAGGACCTTGACCAATGGCTCCTCCGTCAGAATACGAAAAACGCTGCAATTTACCAGCGTAAGCTCTTGCAACAAGCAAAGAAAAAGGGCAAGGCCCTTACTTATAACACCCCATCCAAAAAGGGGAAAGACCCAGCTGTTTCGGGTGCCGGTCGTAGCGGGGAACTCGGCGGAGACGCCAGAGTTCGGGGCTACGCAAAGCAACGAACAGAGCCCGATGGCTACGAATCCTCTAGTAGCGACTCGGGCTACAAAGGGAAGAAGAGTCATCATCGCTCACGACAGAACAATGAGGATGATGACTTGGTCAAACCATTCAGACCAAAGGCTTTCGCCGAAAAGTCAAAATTTGTCGCTCGTATAGCGACCGCAACAATACCGAGAAAAGCAAAACTTCCTAGCAGCATCGGCAGATACGATGGCCTGCGTGACCCAGATGACCACGTGCACGACTTTGAGTGCGCGGGAATGTCGGTAGACTGGCCCGTACAGGTTTGGTGCCATCTATTCGCGCAAACTCTGACGGGCGCAGCCAGGGTCTGGTTTGATAACCTCCCTGCGGGAAGTGTTAAAGACTTTGACGACCTCACCGACAAATTCATCAATCATTTCTCGCATCTGCGCAAGCACAAGAAAGACAAGGCACACATCCTGTTGTGCCGCCGAAACGACAATGAATCCATTGAGGACTTTATTGTTCGATTCAACAAAGAGGCCTTGCTAATAGGGTGCGGGGAAGAGCTCACAAGGGCAGCGTTCGTGCATAACGTACGCAGCCCAGAGTTAATGAAATGCCTCACAGGCAAAGATGGCATACCGGAGTCCTGGGATGAACTCATCCACTCCGCCAAGATATATGCCTCGTCTGAAAAGTCCTTCAATCAGACACACAATTTCCAACACCACCATAATAATAATAAAAACAAAAACAAGTCAGTCTGGAGCCGCATCTCCGGCGCCGCGGATGAGGGAAAATATTCCCCAGCCGGAGACGCCAGGCAGATGATCAGTCCCAAACAAACGCGGGACCAGCGCGGTCATTCAAAGAAAAACTATGACTGGACCCCGCTGACAAAGACACCATCTCAGGTCTTAAAGACAGAACAGGTCACGTTGAAGGCCGCCCCTCCCCTGGCCAAGCGCAGGAACGTAGACCGTAGCAAATACTGTGAGTACCACAACGACTACGGTCACCTCACAGATAATTGCTACACCCTGAAGATGGAAATCGAAACCGCCCTGAAATCAGGACAACTCGGCCATCTGGTCAAGAACGTGCACCGCACGGGCAAGAATCAAGCAGGTGACGAGAATCAAGAGGAAGGATCGCGAAAAAAGATCCGCGACCTGAATACTCACGCTGCCACATTGATCCCTCGTCACCACTGCAACATGACAAGGAAGGGCAAAAGCGCCTACCAAGGAAAGCGCGCCCGAGCGCCACCACCAAGCGATTCATGGAAAGAGGCTGACGTCCTCATGCCAAAGATCAGAGGCGGCGCCTCATGCACAGCCCCTCTTGTCATCACCGCTATTTTCGGACATTATCGCACGCGATATATGTTCCTAGATGGCGGCAGCAGCACTGATATCATGTACGAACAATGCTTCCAACAGCTAGACCCAGAAGACAAAGCAAAGCTCGTACCAGTCAACGAACCAATCTCCGGTTTCATTCACGAAACCATCATGCCGCGGGGTATGCTGTCCATGCCAGTAACATGGTCTGACGGCACCCACGAGCGCACGGAGATATGTGATTTTATGGTTCTACCGGCCAACTCCAATCATGACATTCTTCTTGGACGGGAAGGCATCGCACGCTTTAACGCCAATGCTTCAACGGCGCATGCGATGGTGGGATTCCCAACCAAAACAGGTATTGCTTTCATCAGAGGCAACAAAGACTGCCATACCACAGAAACCGCCAAACCGCCAAAAATGGTGAAAACTGACACCCGCGCCGAGCCGGAAAAATGGGTTCTTAACCCTAAATTTCCGGAGCAAACGGTGATCATTGGCCATGAAATCTCCGAGGCCATTCGAAATCACTTAAAACAGCTTCTAATCAAGAACATCGATGTATTCGCGTGGCAACCAGCCGACATGGTCGGGGTCCCGCGCGACATAGCGGAACACAGACTCAATGTCTACCGCTCAGTGGAACCTATAGTGCAAAAGAAGCGCAGCATGGGCCCGGAGAAAACAAAGGCCATGAACGAGCAAGTCACCGAGCTGCTCAACGCGGGTATACTTCGCCCAATCAGATACCAGACATGGGTAGCTAACCCAGTCATGGTAGCCAAGGCAAACGGCGGGTGGCGCATGTGTGTCGATTATAAAGATATCAACAAAGCATGCCCAAAAGATTGCTATCCTTTGCCAGAGATCGACCTAAAGGTGGATTCCTTAGCCCCATACCGCTTTAAGTGCTTCTTAGACGCGTATAAGGGCTATCACCAAATCCAAATGGCAAAAGAGGATGAGGACAAAACGGCATTCCGCACAGACGCTGGCATTTTCTGTTACACAAAAATGCCATTCGGTTTGAAAAACGCAGGCGCTACATACCAGCGCCTCATGGACACTGCCTTCGTCAATGAGATCGGCGTACGGCTTGAAGTGTACGTCGACGATCTCGTAATCAAGAGCAAGGATGAAAGTGACATGCTTCAGGATATCCAAAAAACATTCGCACAGTTGCGCAAAGTGCGCATGAAGCTCAACCCAAGCAAGTGCTCCTTCGGAATGGAAGAAGGCAAGTTTCTAGGGGTAATCGTAACACGCGAAGGGTTTCGCGCTAATCCAGAAAAAGTACAAGCCATAGAAAGAATGCCTTCACCCGCCTCCATAAAAGAAGTACAAACACTCATGGGTCGCCTCGTGGCACTCAACCGCTTTCTGTCCAACTATGCTTCAAAGTCATTTCCATTCGTTGACACTTTGAAGAACTGTTTAAAGAAGAGCAATTTCCGCTGGACACCAGAGGCAGAATCGGCATTCAAAGAAATGAAACAATGTTTGATGAACCTTCCGACGCTAACAGCACCCCTCCCCAAAGAGCCATTAACACTGTACCTATCGGTCACGGACCGTGCGATAGGGGCAGTCCTCATGGTGGAGCGGAAGAGCGTGCAGACACCGATATACTACATAAGCCGCACGCTTTTAGACGCGGAAACAAGGTACACAATCATGGAAAAGCTGGTCCTCGCTCTGGTACACGCATCCCGAAGACTCCGCAGATACTTCCAAGGGCATCCGATAAACGTCCTCACGGACTATCGGATAAACGACATACTCGCCAAGCCCGAGTTGTCGGGGCGACTGGCCAAATGGGCCATTGAACTCGGGGAACACACGATCCATTACAAACCCCGCCCCGCCATCAAGGGCCAAGTTCTTGCGGACTTCGCTACGGAAATTCCCGAAGACAAAATACTTGAATGTCAAGCGGAAGAAGCTCCCACGTTAGCGCAAGACCCATCACAAAAATGGTACTTATATACAGATGGGGCCTCAAACGAGGATGGCGCTGGCGCGGGATTACGCCTTATCAGCCCAGATAAACAAGAGTTCACGTACGCCATCCGCCTCGATTTCAAAAGCACGAATAACGAGGCGGAATACGAAGCGCTGCTGGCAGGCCTCCGCATTGCGGAAAAAATGGGGGCCAGGCACGTGGAGGCACACGTGGACTCCTTACTCGTAGCGCGGCAGATCAACGGGGTTTACGATGCGAAAGACGAAACCATGGCGCTATATCTGGAACAGGCCAAACAGCTAATGCGCCGATTCGACTCATGCAAAGTCGAACACATACGGCGCAGCGAAAATAAGCCCGCCGATGCGCTAAGCAAAATGGCATCCACGGTCTTTGAACATATGGCCAAGGAAGTCCGCATCGAAGTTCTGGATAAACCATCTGTTCCCCCGCGACAAGTCAACATAATCCAAACAGGAAGCGCATCCTGGATGACTCCGATCAAGGCTTACCTATCATCCAGTACCCTGCCTGACGACAAGTCAGAGGCCCGGAAGATCAAGAACAAGGCCCTACAATACCAACTCATCGACGGTATTCTATATCGCCGCTCTTACCTGGGACCGCTATTGCGCTGCGTAGATTCCGCAGATGCCTCCTTTCTCCTACGAGATATACATGAAGGGACATGCGGACTACACGCGGGCCCAAGAATGGTAGTGGCGAAGTTAATGAACGCTGGGTACTACTGGCCGGGCATGCACGTGGACGCGGTCAACGAGTTGCGCAAATGCGACAGTTGCCAGCGCCACGCCCCGAACACCTTGCGGCCCAAAAACAACCTGGTGCCAGTCACAGCGGCCTGGCCGTTCCAAAAATGGGCAATTGATTTGGTAGGTCCATTCCCAACGGCTCCAGGAAACGTGAAATACCTAATCGTCGCCATCGACTACTTCACAAAATGGGTCGAAGCGAAACCACTGGCAAAAATCGACGGCGCACACGTCAAAAAATTCATCTGGGAATTCATCATTTGCCGATTTGGCCTACCGCTGCAATTGGTAAGCGACAACGGCACACAGTTTGAAGACCAATCCTTACAAGACTGGCTATCTCAAATGGGTGTCCAGCAAGTCTTCACATCTGTCGCGCATCCTCAAGGCAACGGTCAAGTTGAGCGGGCCAATCGGACGATTGTCGAAGGTATTAAGGCACGGTTGGGTACCAAAAGAACAGGGTGGGTAGACGAAATACCCCACGTCCTATGGGCATACCGCACCCTAACGAAAACAAGCAATGGCGAAACGCCATTCAGCTTGACATACGGAACGGAGGCGGTCATCCCCTCCGAAATCGGCTGCCCCTCCGCAAGAGTGCTCATGGCCAACAAGAGAGATAATGACAAAGAGCTCCGCCTAAACCTTGATCTCCTAGATGAACGACGTGAACTCGCCGCAATAAAAGAAGCAAAATACAAAACGCAGCTTGAGCGCTACTACAACAAACGCGTCAAAGCCTGCACATTCAAGATCGGCGACTACGTTTTCCGAAACAACGAGGCTTCCAACGCCGAAAAGCCCGGGAAACTAGCCCCCACTTGGGAAGGCCCATACAAGATACAAGAAATACTTGGCAAGGGCGCATATGCGCTAGAAAGGCTTGATGGAACACCTATTCCCAGATCTTGGAATGCAGCACAATTGCGCCGCTGCTACTTGTAAAACACTTGTAATTACGGCTACACATGCCGCGTCTATCAATGAAAACTATTCCCTATATCTGTTATTCTACTTGTTTTTCCGCGCCAAGGTTTTCAAGACTTAAGCAAAACTATCGTCGGACCACAAATAAGGCGGTGTTAACATGTTAAAGTCTTCTAGACATACTTCGCGTACGTCGGACTTATAAAAATCATACACCAACGCCACATAAGATGGTCTTCAAGACAAGTTTACTTGCCGGACTTAAAGACGCGCGCCACTAGTACAAACTTAAAGCCTTGTCTTCTAAACTTGTAAAACAAGTTGGACAAAGAGCAAACTAGCTCGGCACGCAGTCGTGGGTCTTCTAGGCAAGGCGCACACGCGCTTAACTCGGACCTTATGGCACAAGTCGCGCCCCGCTATAGTCTTCAAGGCAAATACTTAACACGCCGGACTATCTAGCAGGACGCGCGCCTAATTTTAACTTGTTAAATCAGGTGACGACTTGGTTAGATAAGTTAAGTTAGGACGAGAAACACAAGATATAAGGAAAAACCAAAATTTTCATTCATTATGAGGGACTTAAAAACCCTTGGTAATTACAAGTTATTTACAAAGACAAAAAGAAAAGAGAAGACAAGCGCCTATTAAACTAAACATTTGAAGTACCCTCGCCACTGGCTCGTTGGCGCTCTTCTTCAAGGCGCTTGCGCTCCTCCTCCTTGGCTAGCTCATCAGATTTGTCGATGTAATACTTGAGGGCAGACAAAGGATCAGCATTTTTGTTGCAATCTGCAACCACTTGAAGAATTGGGAAGTCCACCTTCTCAAATTTGAGTAGCTCCGCCTCATACTCATCCTTAAGTGGCTTCCCATAATGCTCCGCATCCTCGATCCGCCCACCATTTTGAGCTGCCAGAAAACCATCTTCATAGCCTTCACCATACCCATAAGCATGGGCGGTGGCGGCTATGGCAGCGACTTGGTCGCCCAGCTTAGGCTCTTGCCAGAACCTCTTGAAGACCTGCAAAAAGAGTTAACAAGTTAGCATAAAAACTTCAAAAGTCTGTACGAAAGGCGCTAAAAGAGATATACACTTACCCCAGTGATCCCATCAGTCATCATCCACTTGATGGCATCCTGTGTCTGCGTCTGGGCAGCCATCGCCTCATCCAAAAGACGCTGGGCTGTCTCACACTCTTTGACAGCCGCAGCGCGAGCTTCCTCGGCGGAGCCAAGGTCTTGCTCCAGATCCTCCTTTGAATGAAGGATCTGGACCCTCTCCTGCTCTAAAAAGGAGACGCGCTCAGTAGCTTTGACAAGATCTGCATCTTTAGACTCAAGCTCCAAGCGCTTCTCCACGACTTGTGCAGTTCGTTCAGAGAGGGCCTTGCTCTTCTCTTCTACTTGCCGGGTCAGCGCCCGGCTTTCCTCTTGCGCCTCGGCCAGAGTCTGCCTTAACTTCATAATTTCGGCATTTGTCTTCTTGCAAGACTCTGTCCATCGGCGCTTATCCGCCGCCGCGTCCCCTTCCAACTTGGTAACTTTAGCCTCTGCATCATGGGCGCGGCGACGGTACTTGGATATTTCAGCCTTGAAGGCAGCCTCTTTCTCAGCAAGGTCTGCCTTCTCCGCCTCCAAGCGTTGGATGTCTCGCCACACCGCCGCATCTCGGCGGCGCAGCGAGTCAATCATAGATAGCTGAGTCGCTTGATTGACGCACAAGGCAGCCATAAGGTCTGCGCGACTCAGCATATCTTGGTGCGCGCGCTCGTAGGGAGGCACCACCTCCCTCACAAACTCCTCGGCGGCCAAGGAGTTAGAGAATAAAGTATTCTCCCTGACCGCCCACCGAGGGCGCCAAATGGCATCACCCCCTGACCAGCTGGAGCCATCATACCCGCCTGATGGCTCCCTATCATCAACCCTGGAGAACTCGCGCCGCGACTGACGCGAGCCCTCCGCGCTACCACCAATGCCTGACGCCAAAAGGGCCCTCTCAAAACCGTCCATCTCCTGGGACCCCTCGGCGCTGACATTGGCGCGCTCCTCCTGCTCCTTTAACCGGCGAGCCTTCTCCTCCAAGAACTGTTGCTCTTGGAGACGAAGACGTTCCGCCTCAACATTCTTGGCCGCCTCAGCCTTTCGCTTAGCCTCATCGGCGGCAGCCTTCCTCTCAGCCTCAGCTTTGCGTAGCGCTTCATCGGCCGCTGCCTTCTTCTCGGCCTCCGCCCTCCGAAGGGCTTCATCGGCCTCAGCCTTCAAACGGGCTTCCTCCCGCTGCGCTGCCTCTTGCTCTTGAAAGAGCACATCCACCTCTGTCCTACCCGCCTCCGAGGATGGAGATGCGGGAGGAGAAGTTGGCACAATTTTGGGCGCAACTGCAGAAGCAACAAGAATGTTAAGAACAACCAAAGAAAAAATTTTCAGAAAAGGCAAAAAGAAATTAACTTACCAGGGGCCTTCTTCTTCAACAACTTCTGAAACAGCGGCTGACGCGTGGGAGCAACGCCAATGCCCACACTAAAGGTGGGGGCAGCAATCCCACCAACACTGGAGCTTTTCTCCAGCACCACCCCTCGCGCCGGCGATAAGGGAGAGACAGTGGTCTCTGTGATAGGAGTTTCAACTCCACCACTCTCCCCGCCAGTAGTAGCAGCCGCCTTCTCCAAGTTAGCAGCGGCACTGCTAGAAGTGGCACCGGTGGTGCGCCTCTTCTTCTTTCTCTCCAACTTGGAGGGTTCGTCCTCCTCCTCATCCTCCGAGACAGGCCCGTCCTTCCTCCGGCGCCGCCCCTTTACAGCTTCGCCTACTGAAACGGAAGAGCCCGAATCAGAACTTGTTAAAGGGCGTTGGCGACGTTTGCGTCTCCGCGGAGCGTGTTTCCAACGGCCACGCCCCGCGGGCGCCTTCTGAACCTCCACAATCTCCACTGAGGAGTCGGAGGCATCATCGCCAAAAAGGCTAGAAAACAAAAGTTGGTTTGACTCACCTGTGGTGTAATAAGGCTTGGGCGCGATGGTCAGGTCAGGGTAATAAAACCTGTCCACAAACGCCTCAAGGCAAGACACCTCTCCCTCCGCCAAGCGCCTCCACTTTATGCCCTTCTCTTGACGAGCAGCATAAAATTGGAACTTGCTCACACCTGCGCAAGAAACAGTTAGAACAATATGACATACAACTCAAAGAAGTGAACTTAGAAACTGTGCTTACCCTCCTCGGCGATGTAAGGTTCCTTTCCTGGGCTCTGAGTTAGGCAGCTCATCCCCAGAAGGCAAAAGATGCCATCTGTGAGATTTTTAAACTCAAGCTTGGTGGCGTTGGCGGTGAGGGTGGTAAACCAAGCCTGCTTCTTGTAATCCTTCATCACCGGTATGTCAGCCACCCGCTGACCGTCTGCAATCACCTTCCACGGCAGACTAATGGGTATGACCCCCCTCTTCACAAAGAAGAACTTCTCTTTAGCCCAATGAAGGGACTTGGGGGTGTGAGTGGCCATTGGAGGCACCTTGGGGCGCGGCTTGAACGAGAACCACATCTCGTCGCGCGCAAGAAAGTTGAAGACATTGAGCATCTCCACAGTCGGCTCAATGTCCAAGGCGCGGCAAGACGCCTCAAAGTGTACCAGCCTTAGCATCCCAAAGGCGGTCAGTTGAGTTGGCCCAACACCATAGGCTACCAGAGTGTCGATCTGGAAGCGGGTGCAGGGTAGCCGGAAGCCACACTTGGTGAAGTGGGCTTCATAAAGGGCAAGTTGCCCAGGCCCAGCAGAGAGTACATTCTCCGTCGGAGACGGCAGAGTTGGCTCCCACTCCGGCAATATACCATAGCCCCTGCAAAAATTATCAAAGGCTTCTTCAGTCCAAACACAAAAAGTGTTTGTCATAAGCTTTCGCTCCTTGATCTTTCCGTGCTCCACCTGCACCTCCTCCTCCACGTCATCAATCACTGGCTCCTTACCGGTAACATCGCCGGAAGGAGAACCAACGTTGGAGGCTTCTGACATTTTCACAAACAAGATAAAAGAAAAGACAAGAAAATCTGGAAAACTAACTGGAAACGGTTGAAAACTCGCCGGGAAACTCAAAAGGTTCACCGGAAAACTCAACAGACTCAACAGAAGATTTGAAGATCGGTCGGAATCTTCAAAGAAGAACAAAGAAATGGAAACAAACTAAGAACAAACAACGAAGACGATGAAGATCAAGAAGAAGTTTCACGTCAAATCTTTGAAGATTGATCAAACAATCTCTGAAGATTTAAAGAAAACTTCAAATGATCGGAATTGTTTTTCAAAATGAGAGAGTGCAAGTAAGAAGAAGGGATGAACAAATGAACAAGTAACCGTTTAACATGCATCCCAACTCATATATATACCCACTGCATTAATGACGGTGGGGCCCAAGGAGAAACAACCGTCGTCACACTTTTTCAAAATTTGGAGAAGCAGATGACGACACGTGTCCTCATGCGCGGGTGAACGGCTACGATCAGGCAAGGATAAACAACTCAACCGTCACTCGGCGGATGGCTGACACGTGTCACCAGATCTCACCAATTTAAACTGACCTGGCACGTGAGGCATCACGCGTCTCTTCAGCTCCACGTGCCACTCGACACGTGGCACCAACACAACCACAGAAATAACAAGTGGGGCGCGTGACAACACACGCGCCTGACACAGACGAAATGTTGGTAACTGCACCACAGTGAGGGGACAGCCAACAGTCAGCACAGCAGACGAGGCTGACTCGTCAGCAACCCTCAAGCTTCCATCAGAAGTAACTGATCATTCGAATTCCAGGCGCCTTAACTCCCATTTATGAGAGACAAATTAAATGCCAATGATTCAAGATTTATTACAACTGCGGAAGAACCACAACACGGCGCAACTTTGACGTAAAACCAAAAAAGACGTTCTCCGCCCAGCGCCTTAACAGGTCTTGGCGGCAAACTTCTTTCCTGGCGCAAATTTGACGTAAAACCAAAAAAGACGTTCTCCGCCCTGCGCCTTAACAGGTCTTGGCGGCAAACTTCTTTCCTGGCGCAAATTTGACGTAAAACCAAAAAAGACGTTCTCCGCCCAGCGCCTTAACAGGTCTTGGCGGCAAACTTCTTTCCTGGCGCAAATTTGACGTAAAACCAAAAAAGACGTTCTCCGCCCTGCGCCTTAACAGGTCTTGGCGGCAAACTTCTTTCCTGGCGCAAATTTGACGTACAACCAACAAAAGACGTTCTCCGCCCAGCGCCTTAACAGGTCTTGGCGGCAAACTTCTTTCCTGGCGCAAATTTGACGTAAAACCTAAAAAGACGTTCTCCGCCAAAATTTGCAAAGGAACGAATTTCAAGGCACACCAGCAGATGAGCTCTCATCCGCGACCTCATACTTTGAGTCTAGCGCTCCACCTACTCTTCACAAAGAATAGGAGAAGCCCTAGACTAGGGGGACTTGAAGGGATAGGGAGCCTAATCCAGGCGGAAGAGGCATCCCTATCCCCATAACTCAGCTTCCGCGCGCCAATCAGTGGCGCGAGGAACCAACAAAGCGCAACGAGCAGTACATGCAGGGAGGCGCGCAAGAACAACAACTGATAAGCAATACCACCACCTGATAAGCGCGTACCATCACACGCGGAATCTTCCCTTGACAATCATCGTACAGAGTACAGAAGACAACAAAAGGAAGATTCACAAAGATCACTGACAGGGTACGCGCCAATAGGAAAGCTACAGGTGGCAAAGTGGTCCAACAACTACAGGATAAGGACAGCAGCATGGCTGCAGCCATGCTTCCACCATACCAGCGTCTACAGTAAACAGCAGACATACCTTGCTGCTGTCAGAAGCATGGTCAACGACTGACAGGGGCGCCGTCTGCCAACCACGGATCGCCACGTGTCTGCCTCGAGCAACAACCATGCTGCCCCGATGACGTCATGAACAGTACACCTGTTCTCCCGCCAATTCTAGGGGGAACATTGGACTTGGGCCCAGACCAAGCCCAATAAAGAATGGTTACTCGTGGGCCTTTCGATCAAGCCCACGAGTTCTCCTATAAATACAAGGATACCTCTCCTTGCCAAAGGATCCGAAAATAGTCATTGCTAGCCTAGTATATTCACTTGTAATCTTTGTATTCGATCATCAATAATACTATCGGCTATTCACAGTGGACGTAGGTCAATACTTGATCGAACCACTTATATCTTGCGTTCTCACTTACTTTCACCACACACACACTTACATCATCATCAAACGGGTTTAACCTTGTGGTTTGGGTAAAGGATTAACCCTGACGGACATAGGTATTAACCCCGCGTAGATTATACGTAATCTCCGTGATACCTATTGTTTCTTCATATATAAATAAATATATGAGAGAATTACACAGATTGTCCTTTAGTTTTACCTGAAATTGCATCCTTTGTCCTTTTTTTGAATTTTTAACTCCCTATGTCCTTTGTTTTGTACACTTGTTACACCGTTTGTCCTTTAGACCAAACCCAGTTAAAAATCTCGGTTAAGTTGGTCACGTGCCCCTCACGTGAGGGGCAAATCTGTCATTTCACCCCAATAAAGGACGATTTGTGTAATAATAATAATAATAATAGTAATAATAACAATAAAAAGGTTTGAACAGTCTTGCACCCAGATCCATTCTTCATCTTCACAAACCCAACTTAAAAAAGGTTTGATCTTGCTCAATTCCCACCTCTTCAAATCAACAGTCTTGCACCCAGATCAATTCTTCATCTTCAAACAAGCTGAACAATAAAACCATATAATCATCATCATCATCGTCTGGTCATCATCATCCTCGTCCTCAACAATAAAACCATATAATAATCATCATTATTGGGAGTAGATCCGAGAGTGACGGTGTTTGAGCGTTGGGAAGGGACACGGAAGGTGATGGTGGGGAAGATGGAGGCGACGCCCATAAGAGTGCCTAAGCTTGTGCTCCGGTCATGGAAGAACGACCCGGTTGACTCTGTCTCCAGATCAGATGAGGAGATTGAGCATATTGTTGGTGAGGAGAGTGGTGGAAGCAATTCCATACCTGGATCTAGCATTTTATTATCATCATCATCTCATCTCATCTTCAAGGTTTAAGGGAATACTCATGCTTCAGATCTGTTTGGTATGATGAATATATTGGAAAATGGTGGGAGTAGAGTAAAATGACTTATTTGTGTTGATATTTAGTCGCTGTTGATATTTATTTAAGCTCATAAGAAATGGAAGAAAAGTTACTCGAGCCAGGGTTGAAGGGGGTCTTCACCGTCATAGTCGTCGATGGCTTTAATCATGTTCCTAATTATTAAAAAAGATTTAGAAATAATAATAATAATTAGATATTGGTTTTGTAATAAAAAATGATAATGATGAGGATACCTTCGGGTTTGAAAGAGGGAGTTTCGGAGATGAGAATCGGAGTTGGATTTGAGAGAGTGCTGAATGGGTCAAACAAGAAGTGGTGATGCTGTCTATAATTGTTACAGATCTGGATCCGATGACATCGAAGGCTGAAGTAGAAGGCCACGAGTGTGGTTGGGTGTATCTAAATGAGGGGTTTGGTGGTGGTTGATGGTTCGACGGTGGGGAGGTGGTGGTGGTCCGGCAATGGTTCGACGGTGGGGAGGTGGTGGTGGTTACGGCGGCGGTGGTGGAGATAGGTATGTTGGTGATGAATTAATGGTGGTTTAGGGTTTGAGTTGTTGAAGGGGTAAAGATGAAGATGATGATGTTTGTCTGATTTGTTTTTTTTTTTTAAGTTTTATCATGTTTTAAGGTGAAAAGACAGGTTTGCCCCTCACATGAGTGGCACATGACCAACTTAACTGAGTTTTTTAACGGGGTTGGGTCTAAAGGACAAACGGTGTAACAAGTGTACAAAACAAAGGACATAGGGAGTTAAAAATTCAAAAAAAGGACAAAGGATGCAATTTCAGGTAAAACTAAAGGACAATCTGTGTAATTCTCTCTAAATATATTAACTTGATAAATGAATTGAACTTAGAATTAAATGAGAAATTGAAGTGAAATATAAAGGGATTTGAAAGCATTAACAAGGTTTTAATAGCTTAGGTGAAAAAGAAAGTTAAAAGGTTTTAACATAAATTTTTACAGTATCATTTAATTATGAGGTAGGTGTTTCTAATGAAATGAAACCTATGTTGGTACTTTAATCGTCCATTTAAGACCATTTCTTTGAGCCTATAAAACACGATCCACATCAAAAACCCACTGGACACGAACTCGTCTCATCCTCCTTCCATTATATTATGTTGATTTATATTTACTGACATCAAAGTTTACACGAATTGGCAAGAACTTTGATATCAAAGTTTTCAGAAACTACGGTTTTGGGATGATGTGATGGGCTATTCTTCCTATCACTTACTGCATAAAGCAGGTAGGCAGTCCAAAATCATTAATATTAGTATGAAACAAACGACAAAGTAGCAGACTCCATGCTTGTATATTGTGTTGATGTTTTTTATTTTATAAAATTATTTAGTGGGAAGCTCGGTATATACGTATGGCTTTTCTTGCGAAGTCATTTTTTTCGTATTCTTATAACATGCTTAAATTTGTATAGTTACATCAGCTGTAGAATGGATGGTTGGCGGAACTTCATTAACATCATTAATCGAATTCGAAATGAGTCATGGTTAAAAGTAATCAAATTGGGTGTTTTTTATAATTCTTATAAGGTTACATGGTGTTGAATGGAACCCCACTGACTACTCTATTCTGCCACCTCAGCGTCACGTCAAAAGAGGGCTCAATTCCCCCATTCCAATAACACATAGAAAATAGAATAAAAACCATCATCATTACCCTCATCATTTATTTGTTTTTAAAAAGAAAATATTAGAAAATGAAAAAACAAAGTTTATTTGTGCAAAATGAAGTGGGCCCACATTAATGCTTGTTATTTCCTTGGCTGAGCTTGACGAAGAGGTGAATGGCGGCCCCCCATGGCATACGGGAAATAGGGAGGAGACGCTATTGGATAAAGAAAAGCTGAGGTAGAGGGGGCGTTACCCCCACACCACCTAGCTTAAAGGTTATTTGATTCTAATAACCTTAGCAATCAAGTGTTTACGTGATTCAACTTTTTACGCATACTTTTTGTTTGGTGTTAGGTCCTGTCGTATTGCGTGGGATTCCCACTAGTTAATTTACTAAAAAGGCCATGATCTAGTGGTATCATGTCATGTAAAATGGTGTCTTTTTCTAAAAATTAATAATTATACAGCGTTAGAAGTAAATTAGATTTTTTAAGTATGTGTGTATAACGGATTGTCGTACACATGTTTCCTCTTTTCATCTTTTGTCTCAACTTGTGTAAGGTAATTGCCATTGGCGATAAAATAAATCGACAAACTATGCATTTGAAAATAAAATATTAATGTTCTTTGAGAATGAAGCACTACTTATATTAATGAATAAGTGTGCACAAACCTCTCAACCAAGAAAAATGATAGTAATTGCATCCTACGAAAATACATTATAACCATATAAAAAGGATAAAAAATAATAAAGTAATAAAGTTGGCAAATCACTATTCAAATGCATTTTATTATTGATATAGTATAATAATTAGTCAAATGTCACTTTTTAGCCACTAGTAATTAGTAAATTAATTTATCTTAAGGTTGACATTATATAAACTAGACTTAGCAAACTGACTGATATTGATCGATTATGATAATATATTCATTCGTTTTCAAAGATAAGTAACAACCAATACCACGATACACTATATCATACATCATTGTATATCTATATCTATATATATATATAAAAGAAAAGGTATATGCTGACGTGGCGTGCAATGGAGGCCTCAACCTCTCCTTGAAAGTGCCACGTGGCATGATAATTGAAAGATTTTAGTGTTTTTGAACTATTTCCTTTTTTAATTAAAAAAAAGATAAACATAAAACCCTAAATTAAATTGAGTTATTTTAGGAAAAAAAAAATTCAAAAATAAATTTAAAATTTTCTCTCTCATGTTTCCTCCCATAATTTTTAAACGTTTATAGCTTTTATATACGGGATTTTTTTAAAGAAAAAATTACACCAAATTAACGAGCGTTTTATTATCTTTCCAACGAGTACCATAGTCCTATATAAAAAACGGAGAAAAATCGACTATTTTTTTGTGGGTTTCGTTCATACAGTAAAAAAACACACAAAGTGTTCATGTTATTCATTAATTATTTTTTTTCTTTTAAACCAGGTTCTTATCTACGATGTTGAAAATCAGCCCAATCGCCATGTTATCATTGGAATTTTACTAGGTATACTTCATCAAGAGAAGTTAGGAGAAAGACTCGCGTAACACTGCAACACATGGTGTCACCTTATAGCAAGGTTATTTTTTTATTTATTTAATTACAATAGTAATAATTATTACTATTAGTATTAGTATTATTAGAATGGTTATATTTTTCAACCTCGGGACGCTCTCGGAAAGAATTGATAGTTGCTGACGTGGCGTTCAATGGTGGCCTCAACCATCTCTTGATTATGCCATGTGGCATAATGAGATGCAATGATTACAACTTTTTACTTAAGTGTTTGTTTAGTTGATTAGGTTAGGAATTATAAGAGCCATTAAAATGTGAGAAATTAGAGAGATGTGATGAGTTTTTTAATAGTTGCAGCTTACATAAGTGATTCTTTAGATGATTATTGATTATGTTTTAGATTAGGGAATATGAGTTATTACTGATTAGAATACTATGAACATGCAATGATTGAGAGATTTTGTGGTTAGTTAACTTGAGCCATTTGCAATAGGTTATCACGTAAAGTTAGTTTTTTCAACCCCGGGACCCTCCCGGGGTAATTAGCTAGTATATATATAAAACAAAACCCTTTTGCTGACGTGGCGTCCATTGGTTCATTCAATCCCCCCTTGAAATCGCCACGTGGCATCTTAATGTAAAAGTTTTGATGTTTTTAATTTTTTTGGTTTTATAATAAATTTAAAATATTCCATATAATCTCCACCCCTTTTATATCTTTCCCTTCATCTTCATTCTTTTCTCCCTCCTCTTTATCTGCTAATTAATCGCAAACCCTAAAAATCCATCCCATCCCTTCCTCTCATTCTGTTCCACCACTTCTCCACCCCCGTAACCTTAATCAATCTCGTCGCTCATTCTCTCCCTCCTCAATCTGACTCTACTGGTATGTATGTATCTTTATGAACCCTAAACCCTAATTTTATTAATCGACAACCTAAGTCATGTTTATGTGGTCATCTTTTTTATTCTTATTCTTATTATTATTATTATTATTTTAGGGTGGTCATCTTTTTTTTA
The DNA here is from genome assembly GCA_032199755.1 of Ambrosia artemisiifolia. Classification (NCBI taxonomy): domain Eukaryota; kingdom Viridiplantae; phylum Streptophyta; class Magnoliopsida; order Asterales; family Asteraceae; genus Ambrosia; species Ambrosia artemisiifolia. The sequence continues at coordinate 12,439,653 of CM063515.1, read as the reverse complement.
TTATTATTGAGGTAGGAACAATGTGAATATCCCTATAAATACTACTTTGAAACAACTTATTTTCTGTTATATTAAGTTCGAACGATCACGAGGTAGTATGTGGTAAGCTACAGGCTTCATTCTTTGCTAATGATTGATCTTTGTGTTTGATTAGATGAATGGTATTTATATACTGGTTAGATTAAATTTGTTTATTTTTTTGCGTTTTCTTTTTAAATTGGCTCTTTGATTGTGCTAAAAACATTATATGATTTTGTTAGCTCTTATGTTTGTTGATTAGCTGTTGTTGTTAAATTTAAGCATAACTTATTTAGGGTTTAGATTTGTTACTGTTTAGTATATATAACTGGTGAATAATATCCCAATTATGAATCGTGATTTGTTTCGTTGTGTTACTTGTCCATCAGTCTTACACTGTTAATTATTGCCAATTGAAACTCCAAGTCATTATTTCATCAACCGGTAGATTTACGAAAGCAAGTCCTCACTTTTTTGCTGTCAGTATACTTATACTTGATAACCTGGGAATATATTTATGTTTATGTGAGATAGGTGCCTTTGCTTTCATGGTGAAAATGAAAGAAGTGAGAAAGCAAGTAAGATGCTATCATGCAAAAGCTGTACCAAAAAGTATCACAGGAGCTGTTTGAAAGCTTGGGCTCATGATAGAGGTACAATTTATCGTAACTAATACATCATTACGTATTACTTGCTTATATCGTGTTCTTGATAAGTGAAACATTGATTGCAGATTTATTTCGCTGGGGCTCTTGGACATGTCCTTCATACCGTGTATGTAAGGTTAGTTGATGTGTTAATTCTTAATTTAACATGTCATAAGTTGAGGAACACACGCACGCACACACACATGACATATGGTGTTAACCCTTTGTGGTTTGGAGCCTTTTACTTTAGTTTGAATTTTTTTTTGACGTGTTAGAAAAAGTTTTAAGTTACGATTTTATAGTTCTTAGACTACCCATATAGTACGTAATGAAGTTCATTTGATTTGATTTGAAATCTGAAGAGTAATAAATTGAGAAAAGAGAGCAATTTTGAGCATGTTGTTTTTGTTTCGCATTTGTAAAAGGTAGTTTAGTGATTGTTTAGTTGATTAGGTTATAGGTGAGGGAATATGGGAGTGATTAGAATGCTATAAACATGCAATTATTGAATGTGAGAGATTAGAGAGATATAAATCATGTGATAAGTTTTTGAACTGTTGCAACTTAGTTACTTAATTAAGTGATTGTTTAGTCGATTAGTTTTAGATTTTTCTTTGAACAGCTCAGGCAATATCTTACTTTTGTTTTGCCATAATTTTGTTCTTTTTAATTTCTACAGATACAAAAGTAGTGTATTTATATTATTGTAAAAACCTATTTATAAATTGAATGTAAGTTTTATTCTTAACTTTTGGTGTTCACTTGTGTTGTGCTATGTCATTCTTTTTCAAAACTTTTAGAGTTATACATTCTTTTAGGTTAGGCATCAATATTAGTATTGTGAGACTTGGTACATAGATGTGATAAGTTTTTTAATGGTTATAATTTCCAACTTAAGTGATTATTTAGTTGATTAGGTTAGGAATTATAGGAGTCATTAGAATGTGAGAAATTAGAGAGACGTGATGAGTTTTTGACTCTAATGAGAGATAAGAGAGATGTGATGAGTTTTTGAATAGTTGCAGCTTACATAAGTGATTGTTTAGATGATTACTGATTAGGTTTAAGGTTAGGGAATATGAGTTATTACTGATTAGAATACTATGATCATGCGGTGATTGAGAGATTTTGTGATTAGTTAACTTGAGCCATTTGCAATAGGTTATCACGTCATATTAGATTTTCAACCCCGGGACCCTCCCGGGGTAATCAGCTAGTATTTTATATAATGTCAAACTACATAAATATAGCAATTTTAGGAATCGTAGTCGGAGATGACATGGCTCTATGGTGGAGGCTCTAGTGAGGGGACATGTGGCGTCCGAGCTACTCTTTTATTAGAGAGGTAAGATATTGGTGGTACTACAAGATCTTTAATCGGATAATAGAAAAGTACTAAAGAAGGAAAAACAATCTCTGTAAAAACTGGATTTTTTTGCATAAATGGGCAATTTTTTTAGTGGGTAAGTGTTTCTAGGTTGGGTGGGAAAAAAACACAAATAGGTAAGTATGAAACCCATTTGGCGACATTCAATAAAAAATTTGATTGTATGTAAACCGGTTGGCGACAATGAATTACATACATTGAATTTGTATTCATTGTCGCTAATCTGATTAGATATCTTCAATTTTTTTTATTAAATGTCGCCAAATGGGTTTCATATTTTCAAAAATCTTTATTCAATGTCGCCAATTGGGTTTCATACTTACCTATTTGTGCTTTTTTCCCCACCCTACCTAGAAACACTCACAAAGAAAAATGCCTATTTATGCAAAAAAATCGTAAAAACTCGAAGTCTCAATTCAAAATACATACAATCTGAGCAGATGAGTCCTTTATATATGTTGGTCAAATAATACTATGATTTGAGTGAAATGTCACCCCTTTTGGTTGTAACCGCTCCTTTTACATCAGTAACTGTTCGGTATCAAAGTACGAAGTTTTTACCGAGATCCCAAATCGCTACCATAATACAAGATTGTTACCAAAGTACAAAGGTTGTTGCCCTAGGTTCCTGCATGAGACACTACCCCATTTGCTACCAAAGTACGAAATCGCTAGTGAGACTCCCACTTAGGAAACTGACCAAGATCCCACCTAGGGTGTTATCCCAACAATCGACGAACATGCAACCAAATATGTGATATGGTTTTGTCGTCGAATAGAGGGTTGTGACTATTGAAGACCTATTCCAAATTGTCATTCTAATCATATACAAAAAAATTAATAACTTTTAAATTCAGTATGTCAAAAGGTAAGCGAGGTTTTGAAACTCAGGCTGGACCGGGAACCAGGTCTCTAGTCGGTTCAGTTCATACTACCAGATCTGTTTTAAGTTGAAAGGACTGGGCGGACCGGTTGAACCTGAAATTTTGGTTGTCAAACCGGAAATTTTGTAAATTCTTTCCATCTTACCCTATTTATTTTTATAATTATGACATTATCCGGTTCTTACATTCGATTCAGTTAGTAAACCGGTAAGAAGATCGGTTTAACATGACATCCGGTCCAGAAAACAATATTTATTAAATACATTGATAAATTGTTATTCGAGTAAGCTTTCTATACACTTGTTTTTGGAAGTGATATTTAATTGTCCAAGGCCAATCTTACAAGAATATCCGGTCGGTGGGAAGAAGACAAAATAGGATCAAAGAAGTTTAGAATCGTTCTAAGTTAGCGCACACCACATATTACTCATCCATTTGGATTATGATAACGTAATCCACAACGAAAATGGTTGTTTAAATTACCAATAAACACAAATAACTAATTAAATATCGGAAGAGATAACGTATAAAGTAGGGGTGGCAAAATGGGTGGGTTGGGTTGGTTTGGGTGTTGGGTTATGATGGTTTAGGTTAGGATGGGTTTGAGTCAAGATGGGTAAATTAAAAAAATGAGTTAGGATGGGTTAGGTCAGGATGGGTTTGAGTCTGGATGGTTTGAATTATGATAAGTTCACATCAAAGTAGTTTAAATTTTTTTTAAAAGACTAAAATAACAATAAAAAATTTAAAAAGTAAAAATAAAATTCGACCCAACTGACCCTTTATCAATCCGGATGGGGACGGTAACGACCGGAGTATTTCGACCCGACCGGGCCCGTTAGCGACCCGAACCGTTTCGACCTGACCGGATCCGTTAGCGACCATGATCGTTCGACCCGGCTGGGCCCGTTAATGACCGGAATCGATTCGACCCAGCCGCGCCCGTTAGCGATCCAGACCGTTTCGACCCGATCGGACTCGTCAACGACCGAGCCATTTCGAACCGGCCGGGCCCGGTAGCGACTCGGACTGTTTCGACCCAACGGGGCCCGGTAATGACCCAGACCATTTCAACGTGACTAGTCCCGTAGAGACCCGGACTGTTTCGAACCAGCCGGGCCCGGTAGCGACCTGGACCGTTTCGACCCGACCGGGCCTGGTAACGACCCAGACCATTTCAACCTGACCCGTCCCGTAGCGACCCGGACTGTTTCGACCGAGCCGGGCCCGGTAGCGACCCAGACCGTTTCAACCTGACCCGTCCCGTAGGGACCCAGACCGACCGTTTCGACCCGACCGGGCCGGGTAACGACCCAAACCATTTCAACATGACTCGTCCCGTAGCGACCCGGACTGTTTCGACCCAGCCAGGCCCGGTAGAGACCCGGACCGTTTTGACCCGATCCGACCCAGTAACGACCCAGACCGTTTCAACCTGACTCGTCCCGTAGCGACACGGACTGTTTTGACCCGACTGGGCCCGGTAGTGACTCGGACCGTTTCTACCCGACCGGGCAACGTAACAACCCAGACCGTTTCAGCCTGACTCGTCCCGTAGGGACCCGGACCGTTTCAACCCGAACGGGCCCGGTAGCGACCCGAACCGTTTTTACCCGACCGGGGCTGGTAACGACCCAGATCGTTTCAACCTGACCTGTCCTGTAGCGACCCGGACTGTTTCGACCCAGCCAGGCCCGGTAGCGACCCGAACCGTTTTGACCCAATCTGGCCCGTTAACGACACAGACCGTTTCAACCTAACTCGTCCCGTAGTGACCCGGACTGTTTCGACCCGACCGGGCCCGGTAGCCACCCGGACCGTTTTTACCAGACCGGGCCCGGTAACAACCCAGACTGTTTCAGCCTGACCCGTCCCGTACGGACCCGGACCGTTTCAACCCGAACGGGCCCGGTAGCGACGCGGATCATTTTAACCCGATCCGGCCCGGTAACGACCCAGAGCGTTTCAACCTGACTTGTCTCGTAGTGACCCGGACTGTTTCGACCCGACCGGGACCGGTAGCGACCCGGACCGTTCTACCCGACCGGGCTCGGTAACAACCCAGACCGTTTCAGCCTTACCTGTCCCGTATGGACCCGGACCGTTTCCACCCGAACGGGCCCGGTAGCGACCCGGACCGTTTTTACCCGACCGGGCCCGGTAGCGGCCCAGAGCGTTTCTACCCGACCGGGCCCGGGTAACGACCCAGACCGTTTTAACCACACCCGTCATGTAGCGACCCGGACCGTTTCTACCCGACCAGTCCCGGTAACGACCTAGACCGTTTCAACCTGACCCGTCCCGTAGGGACCAGGACCGTTTCAACCCGAACGGGCCCGGTAGCGACCTGGACCGTTTCAACCCGAACGGTCCCGGTAGCGACCTGGACCGTTTTTACCCGACCGGGCCCGGGTAACGACCCAGATCGTTTCAACCTGACCTGTCCCGTAGCGACCCACACTGTTTTGACCCGATCGGACCCGGGTAACGACCCGGACCGTTTCGTCTTGACTCATCCCGTTAGCAACCTGGACCATTTCGACCCGACCGGGCCTGTCAACGACCAGACCATTTCGACCCGAATAGGCCGGTAAACAACCCAGACCGTTTCGACTCATTCAAGCCCGCTAACGACTTGAACCATTTCGATGAGATCGGTCTCGTTAACGACCCATGTTATACTATAAAGCGTCTAAAAATAAGTAGCGTAATCATCAATCTGGACCGTTAGATCAAAATCAGATCAGATCATCTAACCCACCATCTAACTAACGCGTTTAAATGAAACCAGGGGTAGATTAGTCAAAAAAAAATTCTAAACTCGTTTAAAATAATTTTAATTTGAACCGCCAAATGTCGACGGTTACTGAAATTGAGAAACAACAAATCATCTCATCTCATTTAGTTAGGGTTTACTCAAAATAAAAAACACACACAAAAACACAAAGGCGATCAAAAACAACAAAAAATAACAAAAACAGAGACGATAAAAAACAGAGATACAGACGATCAAAACACACAAGATCAACTTGTCTTCGAAACGAAATGAAGGTGCGTTTCTTCTATTTATATTTTGAATTAACATCCACTTATAATCTATAACTTCTAAAACCAAAAAACTGTTCAAAATCATTAATACAGGTAAAACAGGGGAAAGAAGAAGCAAAATCATACATGACAAAACTACAGGTACGAACAAAATCATGCATTCTATTTGTATCAGATCTGTTTCTAAAAACATCTGTTCAAAATAAAAGGTGTAGAAGTTGGGTTTTATGATTTGTATAACTAGTATAGTTCATTTTAACCTGAAAAACATGAATGCGTCTCAAGTAATTCATAAGTGCGTCTGAATTGTGATGTTTAAATTAGGTTACATGAGTGCGTCTGTTTTGTGTTAATGAATGCGTCTGATTGTTTCCACTTTGTTAGTTAGTGAGTGCGTCTGAATATTTGTCTTAATGCGTCTGAATTGTTTTGTTTACACATGAACAATTTATTGCAGGGGATGATTCTGATTTTGAAGAACAACTAATAAAAAACTTAATTAAGATTAAAAAAAAGGGTTGAAAAGGTCAACCCTGAAGCTGCTAAAAGATTGGGAGATGATGTTAAAAAAATGAAACAAAGGTTACAGCAAAAAAAACAACAAGCTGTTGAAGAACCTACAAAATCATCAGACGAAGATTTTCCAAAGGCCTGTTAAAAAGCTAAAAGTGGATGAAGCTAAGAAGGAGAAGAAAATAAAGGATAGGGAGTTTGTTGAATACAGGGATAAAAAGTTAAAAATTAGATGCTCTCCTGCTGAATTTGTTGAAAGCATGGAAGAGTACACTAATGAACAGAAAGCTGAAGTAAGGAAGATGGGTTTTGGGTTTTGGGTCCGTGTTGGACATTAAGATTGAACAAATCTCAACATCCTTGGGTTACTGGCTGTTAGTAAACTATGATGAGGATAAAAGCAACTGAATGCTGGAAATTGGAAAATCAATATCACACCTGCTTTGGTGCATGAAGCTTTTGGGATACCAATGGGAAAGAAGCCGGTGCTCGAATTCACAAAGGCAAGAAAAGGTGTTGACTCTACAATAGATGAGTTCAAGGGTCAATTTGATAAAAGAAAAGTCAGTGTTAAGATGGTAACAAACGTTGTTAAGGTACAACCAAAAGGTGGACGCCTGTTTAGGTTGAATTTTCTTGTGCTGTGGAACACAGTTTTCGGGGAGATCACAAAATCAACCACAATCAATCAAAGCTTTTTGCATGGTGTAGATGATGAGGCAGAAATTACGAATATGGATTGGTGCTCTTACCTTATTGAATGTCTAGTGAGAACAAAACAAAAATGGATAGAAGACCAGTATAATGGTCCAATTGTAATGCTGAGTGTAAGACTTCAAACACCTTTTATTTATTATTTGGACTCACTTACTGATAATTTAAACGCATTTGTAATTCTAACAAAAATATATGATATTTTGAACACATGCAGGTTATCTACACACATGAATACAACAAGAGGCATCCATCTGAAAAAAGAATTAGCATACCAGCAATTTCTTACATTACAAGTACTTCACTTGCAGCAATGGAGGAACATCTTTATAACAACGGGCCATTGACTGACGTTGAAGAAGATGTTGGAGATGAGGAAGTTGAAGCTGATAAGAATGATGAGGTTGATGCAGGTGTAAGAGATGCGGAGGCTGAAGTAAATGATCATTTGCAAAATGATCAAAATCTAGATGATGTTGTGAATATGCCGGTCACAATGCAAGAAAAGCCGGTTGATGATGATTACACTTTGCCAGTGGGGAGAACTCCACAAAAGAGGGTGACAGTTGAAGATGATGTTGATGAAGAAGGAGATTGGAGACAGTACGAGATGAGTACCCAAACACAGCAAATGTTTGAGTATTCAGAAACTCAACCACAGCTGAGTCTTGTTGAGAAAGGAAAAGAAGCAGAGTATGAGGCTTCACTGAAGGCGAAAAAGGTACAACTCTTAGTTTGGACGCACTCACATAGTAAAACAGACGCACTTACATATTGCATGGTCTGTTTGTTGTTAAAATTTGTAATATAGTTTAGACGCACTCATATATTAAAACAGACGCACTCATTGAAAAAATACTGATCTTTATAAATCTATTGGTTTAAACACCCGCATTCATATACACAAACAGACGCACTCATTGAAAATATACTGATCTTTATAAATCTACTGGTTTAAACAGACGCACTCATATATTAAAACAGACGCACTCATTGAAAATATACTAATCTTTATAAAATCTACTGGTTTATACAGACACACCCATATTGTATAACAGACGCACTCATATAAATATATATACTGATCTTTATAAATACACAGGTTTGGATAAAAACAATGGAAAGAAAGATAAAGAAATACGAAGCAATACAGAAAAAGATGGGGGAAATGGTTAAGGAGGCACGAACCAAATACTTGTGGGTTCCAGAGTTGATGAAATTGTGCGACAAGTGGGACGACTTGAACACTACAGGTAGGGGATATGAAAATGTTGAAGCTGAGATAGAGAAGGAAGCTGAAGTTGTCAAAGAGAATGTTGAAGCTGAAAATCAAAATGTTGAAATGCCTGGAGCTTCAAACCTGAATGAGGGGGGGGGGGGGGGGGATGAGGTTGAAAGGGGTGATCGGGCTGTTGAGGAAGGGTTGGGAACTACAAATGAAGAATATGATATAAGTGACACAGCAATTAACATGCTGCAAACGGTTGAACCAGGTGTTTATAAGGTAACAGATGTGAATGAGACAGCAAACGAACAACCTGCCGGAGGAGTGGAGAAAGAAAGAACAGAAACACTGGACGATGTTGGTGTGTCTTTAGAATCACAAGAAATAAATGACGCATCATTCATTGAGCTACAAACAATAGAATCCGGTGTGTATGCAGCTCGTGATGACCAGACAACACCAAAAGAGAAGAATGCTCAAGAAGACGAAACACCGGTAAAGAAAGCATTGCAAGAAAAAGGGAAAGACAAAGGGAAAGTGGTGGCTGGTTATGAAAAGCCAGTTAGGGACAAAAACCCTTCTTATGCATTAAGATCACCATACGCCGGGAAGCAAGTCTGTCCAATTGAAAAATTAACGAAGATGAAACCAAGCTGACAGAATACATGTTTGCACCAATTCGAGAAAAAAATGTAAGTGTTTTTCTTCATATTTTGTTTCTCATAAAAATATAGACTGATTACTAATTTATTTTCATATGGAATGTTTTAGAAAATGTGTTATTGGGATGAATCCGGGAATGAGGTCATGAAAGTGATTTTTAAAAGTTTACATCCGGATATATGGCTATGTACAAATGCAATTGATGTATGGACAGACATTCTCAACTATGAGGAAGCGGAGAGAAGGAAGGGGGCAAAGAAGGACGGGTCTTTAAAGAGACTGTTTCTGTGTACAAACATGATAGTAAGTTAAAAAACACAAGCAGACGCACTTATACAGACAAAACAGACGCACTTTATTAACTGCAAAAAAAAACAGACGCACTCACTAAACAAACAGACACACTCATTATTCTAACTGTCTATATATTTTTTTTATTTTTTATTTTCAGCCTCCAAACTTCTATGAGGTAGGTGTTACTTGGACACAAATTGAAAATGTCTACAGTAGCAACCTTCAAGATATCTTCAGAAAAATAAAAGCAAAGTCTTTATACGAGTTCGACATGATTCTTCAGCCGGTGTGGATGGACAAGCATTTCTATGTATTGGCTTATGATGTGAAGAATAGGACAACAAACTTGCTTGACAACTCTAAAGAGGGAGAGGACCTAGCAGAACGATATAAAGGCGTGCCAGAAATATTGGTATGTAATTATAACCTATACCTGCACACTACTATGATAATAAACTAATGGTTTTGACTAAAAATATTCACAGAGACACACTTTGTACCGGGTGTGGCTGAAGACATCTCCTAAAACACAGGGGATTGAGGGCCTTAAAACAGGTCCTATTATAAGAAGATAGATGACATGGAGGACTGCAAAGAACCATGTAGACTGTGGTATCTTTGCCATGAGAACCCTCGAAACCTTTAAAGGGTATCAGTCGTGGAACCTGGGTTTTGCAGCCGAATAGGAATATCAACAGAAGCAGTTGATTGCCTTGCGGTTCAAGTACGTGGCAAAGATTATACTCTCCCCATACAACCTACTCAGGGGTGAAATAAGTGAAGAAGGTGAGAAGTTTGTAAAAAGGCCAAAAAAAGCAAAAACAAAAATGCTCGAGAATGCAAGGGCAAAGTTAGAGAAGAGGGTGGCTGCTTTATAAACAATTTTAATGGTTTTTTTATGTCATTTATTTTCAAGCTTTCTAATTTTGGACGCACTCATCTTCAAATGAGTAACAATTTGGACGCACTTATGTTTTTATTATATATAACTAGCAGTAATATTTGGACGCACTCATGTTTTTAATCTGTTTACTTTGGACGCACTTATTATGTAAATTATAGTGTTGTTACTATTTTGGACGCACTCACTTGTAATTTGGACACAGTAACTGAATTATAACAATGTCATTTCAAAACACACTTTTTATTAAAAAACACACAGCAAATACATAAACAGGTAGTAACAAAACAACAAATAGATAGTATGGTTTACAGACTTTAAAAATTGAATTTTAAATTCAATAAAACACCTCAAAAGAGCTATGTATTTTGTAAGTTGTTCGACAAGATTAACATCGCCCTTGTTTGCATCAATCATGAACATAACCGCCAGTTCACGAAGACTTGAGTCAAGCATACGCAAAAGAAGCTTGGAAATTTCATCTCTCTTACTCATGCCATCATTTATCCTGCTTAGATTATCAGCCAACCGACCCTCGAGAGCATAATCTTTTGAAATTTGATCTTGCATCCTTTTGATTATTTCAGATCTTGCATATGAAGATGATGAAGCCATTACTGAAAATATATATATATATATATAAGCTGTGTATGAAATAGGATGTGAGAGTCAATTCTCATTACAAGACATATAAAAAGAACACAATAATAACAAAGTGACAAATAAAATGAATCACGAGAATTACTATTGTTGTTTTGTTCCAATAATTGATCTGTACAAATCACATGTACACAATAATTTAACACAGATACAAACAGACGCATTCATAATGTACAACAGACGTACTCATTACTAACAAAGAAGCAACTATACAACTTAAAACAGGCGCACTCGTTTCACTATTCAGACGCATTCGTAGATGTCTTCTTCAACATCTGATCATCTTAAACAGAAACACTCATTTGATTCTTCAGACGAATTCATTGACATCTTCTTCAACCTCTGTTCATCTTCAACATCTGAAAAACCCTCCAAACCTTGATTGTTTATATCAAACCTGAAAACTTATAAAAAACGATCAAAAACAATAAAAAACTTATACTAAACACACATACAATTTCAATTAAAAAACAAAATCAATTTTAAACTTACTGTTCGCTAAACAGAGCACTAAAAACGAAAATAAAGATTTGGTTTGATGAATAACAGATTAATTAGATGTTGACGATCATGATTTGAATCGAACAAGATTTGAATCTCATTATTTTTGGAAATCGTATTAATTAACAGGTTAATCACAACGTGATTGAAGGAATTGAATGATCGTGTATATAAACGAATTTACCCCTGTGATAAACCTGTGATAAACCAGAATTAGGTTAATTAAACCTAACCAGAGTTGACAGGTGGCGTATTATGATGGCTTCTTACGTTAAGCGACTTTATATCGTATACTTTCTCATTAAATAAACGTAGGATAATTTTTTTAAATCTATATGGAATTTGTAGTTGGTTGTATCAATATATGCACATTTGGCATTACTGGTTTGATTATTTTTTTTCTTATTTGGTAAGATTTATTCAAAAGTATTTTAGTAAAGCTGTCAGTCAAATATGATTGTTTTAAAAGAAAACTTAAGGAGGAGAGAGTTGATTGGGTCGGATTGTAGTTTCGGGTTAATATTCGTTTCGGGTACATTGCCAGGAGCGAAGGTTTTATAGGGCCAGGGGTGGCCTGACCACCCCCATGTTTTTTGGTCCAGTAGTGGAAATTTGCGATTTTTGTAGGTAAATTGAGTCCGGGTTGAGTTCGCCCCCGCCAATTTGCCACTACCGATAAAAAAAAATTGAGTTCGGCCTCCACCGATTCGAGAACCAAGTTTCGCCCCTGTACGTTGCCACCACCTCATCGGGTAGGCCTTGCGATTTGATTTCACGGGTAGAGAACCCGAAGGCTTGGCATGCCTTTTTCAACTGTTGGATGGTCAAATAACCGTTGAGGTTAATAAAAAATGTTTTAATAAATAATTAAAAATCATATAATCACCCAACTCTTTACTATTATTATTCACTTAAATTATCCACCATTGACAAACCTTCATACTCTCAATTACCTAATTTATATGTGAGCAAGATTAATTTCTCAAACGATGACCTCAAGTTATGTATTCCATCCAATGATTCTGATAGTGATAGTGATATTGTCACAAACGATAGTAGCATACAAGTTTAAATTGAGTCCTACTTCACAAAAGTTCTTGGTTTTTCTAACTTGTAATCTAATTAACATAATCATATTTTTTACATTTTCACCGAAACTCACACACACTCTAATTGTACTTTTAAATATACACATCTATCAACTATGAGACAAAAAACAGTAACCTCGTGGGCAATTGGGAAGTACACTTTTCTACACTCCAAAAAACGATTATGGTTGTTGATGTAACCAAGAAGGATTTTGTACTAGAAAGCGTCATATTTTATGACTCAAATAGTTGTAATCGACAAAATGAAGTTTGGATCATAAAACACCTGACCCATCTAACATTAGAACATGCAATGATGCGAGATTTATAATGTTTACTACCATGATTTTGGCAACAAATTGTACCATACCCAAAATCATCATTTGTGTCAACTGTCAACAAAAAAAAATGTGCTTTAGACAGTGGCGGATCCAGGACTGTTTTTCAAGGGGTGCGATGAGGGGACTTTGGGTAATGCCAAACTTTCAAGGGGTGCAATCAAAATTTTCACATATAAAATACATTAAACTACTTTTTCAAAGTGTGCGGCCGCACACCTTGGGTTGTACTTGGCTACGCCCCTGCAGGCCCGGCTCAAAGCAAGGGCAGGGTGGGCTTTTGCTGAGGGCCAGAAATCCTTTAGGGCCCGCCATATTTTAAACCCTTAAGCCCAATGCGATGGCCCATGTTCTCATCTGTTATGTTATGGACTGAATAACTGAACAATAATTGAGCGGTAAAAACATGTTGGTCAATGGTCATGACTCATGGTGGGGTGCTAAAGATACGGATGGTGATGGTGTAGTTTGTGAATGTGCATTCTAACCGAGTAATGTAAATCTTATTAATGTTTTTTTTGTTAAAAATTAATTGTCAGGAAAAAAAAAACATGCAACGAAAGCATTAGAAATTTGGAGCATTTATTTATTTTGCATAATTTGTTATAAATTGTATTGTTCTTTCTTTCCTTGTTCTTTTTCATAAATGGGCATTAAAATGTAGAATGATGTTTAATTTTAAACTTGAAAGTTAAAATAATGTTTACTTGGATACTTTGGATATGATGAAATTTTGAGTATTTTGTGTAGAAACTTTCTCCCATTCTCATATACACGTATCGGGTAGTCAAAAATGTAAAAGGAAGAAGCTAGAGGAAGACAAATGAAACAAGACAAAATTGTATTTAAAAAAAACATGCGATATTGCTAATGAAGCTATAGAAATTGCTAATGAAAAGTGTGTTGAGGCGGAATTCCCTAAAAAACGTGTGATACGTATGAAAACACAATTTGATGAGAATTCAAGTGTAAAAGAAGTTGTATTTTCACTCGATGAGGATTTTGAAGTCAATTACTTTTTATGTATTATTGATCAAGCTATAAGTTCTCTGGAAACTAGATTCGATCAATACCAAAAGTTCGAAAAATTATTTGGTTTCTTGTTCCCAAAAAAGTTAAAGACACTAGATGAAGCCATTCTTAAGGCTTGTTGTTATCATTTTGAAGATGCATTGAAGTATGAAGAAATATCTGATATTGATGCAATGAACTTTATCTAGAGTTGAAGTTGATCGAGACATTTTTATCGAGTCACATTATTAGACCTCTTGATGCTCTAAACAATTTCAAGCATCTCGGTTTTTATACCGCTGAGGGCCCAATCTTTTTAGATTGCTGAGGGCCTAATTTTTTCTTAATATTTTCGAAGACGGCCCTGCGCCCCTGGCTTTAGACCAGAGTTTGATTCCTGACATGGGGTATAGAAGTAGGAGTATACTATTATTCGTTGTTTAAAAAATACATAATTAGTTTCAAAAGACATTTGTTACACATTTAGTATAGAGTTCATAAACAGAAAGTTAGCTATAAGTTGGGTTAGGTTAGGGGTGGATTTTCTATTTAATTTTTTATTGGGTTTAATTTTTCATAGTTTGGGTTTTGAAGTAATACTGGGCCATTTCATTTTGGTTTTATTTATCGATGAATACGTAGTCGTAGAGGTGAACAAATCGGTTTTTTTGATGAACCGGTTCCGGTTTAGAACCAGTCCGTTACAGTGTCGGTTCCGTCCCGGAACCGGTTCCGGTTCCGTCCGGTTTCGGTCCCGGTTCCGTCGGTTCCAAAGACCGGTTTTTAAGACCGGTTCCGGTTTGGTTCGGTTCCGGTTTCGGTTCCGGAATCGGTTCTTGCGCGCACAAAAAAAAAATTAGGCAGATGGCAAAAAAATAAACATAAAATTACGACTTTTATTATTTTTTTAGGATTTTGAAACACAAAACATGGAAAATGAAATAGAAACTTTCTACAACGTGCTTATTTTTCACCATTTGACATAAGACACAAGTCGAAATACCATTTTCGCTAAAATGTTCGGCGTTTCGTGTCGTCTTGAAAATTTAAACAAGGGTAGGCTCGTTTGTAGAACCGGTTTGGGATGGATTTGAAGATGAAACCACGGAATGATGTAGTAAAGGCAAAGCGAACACAATATTAAGTGTATAAGATAGCGGTTTTTGCGTTTTCGGGTTGTTTCATTTTGCGTTTTTGAGTGTTGTGATCAACCAAAACATCCAAAACCTATTTATACTAAACAAGGGTGGCAAAATGGTGATTTTGGGTGAAAAACGACTAGTTAACGGCTATAAACGAACCCAACGATCAAAAAAACGAATTTGGCCTATTCTAACGGTGGAACCGGTTCCGAACCGTTTTTGGCTAAAATAGTGGAACCGGTGCTGGAACCGGCGGTTCCTAAAGGAACAGGAACCGGTTCCACTGTATACCGGTTCGGTTCCACAGTTCCGGTTCTAGAACCGGTTTTTTTTGTTCACCTCTAGATTTATATAACACTTTTCTTTTTATTATTTGATACAACACTTTTCTTTCATTTAAAATATTTGTTTTTTAACGAAAGATGTTACTCTACTTTACACTAAAAATCCTAAATTACTCCCTTACTCAGATTGCTTATTTAGTGAGTCCGCTTGAACACCCAAGTTAGTAATAGCATCATGTGTATGAGATGGAGGTGAGTCTTTGTCTTCAAGAAGGACATCATCTAACAAGAGTTTTACTAATATGTCATTTTATATTTTCAAGCAACGAGCACAACTATTTTGTCGGATACCTCAATACATTTATAGGCGTGAAACGTGTACAACATATTTCAAATCTTGAAGGTGAAATTGCGATCAAAGAACAAATACACGAATATGAAGTATTTAAAGGACGTGCACAACCACTATCCAATGACGAAATCGCATACAATGAATTCGTAAGCTCAAGTACCCCCCCCCCCCCCCCCCCCACCCAATAGGTTAATACAACATTAACTGCTATTCTTTTTGGTCCAAATGAACTGCCGGTTATTAGAAGTGGAGTTTTTCAATATAGAGTAGACTTTCCTTATTGGGCCGTTGGGCTTTTTCTTTTGACCCATAAGCTTCTGACTTAAGCCCAAAAAATAAGCAAACCCTACTTCTTTCAGATTAGGGTTTTTATTGCCCACATCTCACAGCAACTGCCTGTTTTCATCTTCTCACCATCTTCCAAATCACAGGTTTGTTCTCTGTCTCTCTGCACAAAATGTTACAGCTTTGGATACTTTTTTGATAAAAATTAGACTGATTTGATTGTTTATTTATGCGTGTGCAGGTAAAAGAGTAAAAATGGTGGAGAAAACTAAAGGAAGAAAGGAAGAGGTTGTGACTAGGGAGTACACCATTAACCTCCACAAACGCCTCCATGGATGGTACCACACTTTTTTTTTAAATATTTGTTTGTTTTGTTTTTTGGTTTTTAATCTTACAATATTGAATTAGGTGATATATGTATTGCTTTGTTTACAGTGTCATTTTGTTTATAAGTTCTCTTTTCTAGTTAGATTTCTTCATACCAACTGCTATTATATGTTGATTAAATAATTATTATTTTATTCAAATTATGATAATAGTATTTAAATTATTTATATCATGTTTTATATAAAAACTATAATTAAAATGTATGAAAAAACAGTTTTAATTGTATATGAATTATTTGTAAATGATAAACCAGCTGAACTCGGACTTGAGAACTAACTACTTATGAGCCGAGCCGAACTTGAGCTTCAGAATTAGAGCTCAAACTGAGCCGTAAGCCGTACTCGAGCTCGGGTCTGCTTGGCTTTTTTACACCCCTGGAAGAAATAAGTAGACAGCTGTTGCACGTTACGCGTCTATTTACAGTAGTTTGATATTTGTTCTTTGTGTGACAGCACATTTAAGAAGAAGGCGCCAAAGGCGATTAAGGAGATCAAGAAGTTTGCACAAAAAGCAATGGGAACAACCGATGTGAGAGTGGATGTGAAGCTAAACAAGTATGTATGGAGCAGAGGAATCAGAAGTGTTCCAAGGAGAGTTAGGGTTAGGGTTGCCAGGAAGAGGAACGACGATGAGGATGCTACGGAAGAACTCTACTCGCTTGTAACCGTTGCGGAGATCCCTGCTGAAGGGCTCAAGGGACTTGGCACTAAGGTCATTGATGATGAAGATTGATTTGTTGAAGCCAACAACCTTTTTGATGTATCGAACAGAGTTTAGTTTTCAATCCTTGTTATCTTTGTTTGGTTTCTGTTACTTATATTTTTCGTTGAGTTTATCGTCTACCTTTTGTCGAAGATTTAACTTTTACTGTTTTCCGTTTGTTGGATTATTATGCTCATATATATTGTTTTCGATATGGCGTTTTAGGAAGAACCCAGGGTTATATGAATACAGGTTGAAATTAAAGTAGCATTAGGAGTGTAGATTGTGTTTAGAAAAAAGGGTTGATGGATTAAAATGTGTTAACATAACACAAACCTGAGTTATGAACTCATTTGTGATGAGAACATACCTAATTACAATGTATCTTTTACTCTTTGTTGTGATCGCGATCTCCTCCAGTTGTAACCATGCTGTCTTCTAGATCACTTATATTGAGGTGTGTGTGATGACTGATGAGCCCCCGAATTCAATTTGGTCTTCATCAACCATAATGAACCAAAACCCATCCAAAATCAATTGCGGCGTTGTGCAAGTCAACTTTTGGCCTTGTTCTGTTAGTATACGTACGGCACTAACTAGCATAGTAAGAATCAGGCACTCGCTTGCAATTAACGCAAGAAACAAGCTATGAGTGGTTTAGTTCCTTGGCAAGCTCAGTTTTATTTGGTGCAGTGAAGTATAGAGTTTATAAGAATGTAATGAAGCTCACTCATATCAAGGGTTCAAATATGTTAAAGAGTTAAGACCATTCAAACAGTAGAACAAAATCAAATAAACTAAGCCAACAGGGGGAATTGTCTCTGATATGGTTTAAGTCTGGTAAAAAGCTCTACTTGGCTTGGGTCTGGTAACGAGCTAAAAAATAGGCTGGTCACAATCAGTCCTAAACATAAAGAATTCGGTTCAAAACGGTTCATTTAGAAAAGGTATCAATTTGGTTTGGTTTAAAATTGGCACGTATACTGGAAAATGATGTTCTAGAACATTAAACCTAAGAGTTGAGCAAATGTTTAGCTAGTGTCTTTTTTATCATGTGGAATTCGAATGAATAGAAAGGTTGAAGAAATAATAAGTATCACGGTGATTAATACTAATCCCCGTTTGGTTAATACTTACGTTCACCAAGAGTAATCCTTTACCCAAACCTCTAGGTTAAACCCGGGTGAAAATAAGGAGAGTGAGTGTGTGTGAGATTACGTGAATAAAGACACAAGATGTAAGTGGTTCGGTCAAAGAGTGACCTACGTCCACTGTAACTAGCCGGAATGTTATTAACTATCAAGTATAGAGAGTTACAAGAGAGAGTATGCTAAGTTACAATGAGTATTTTCGGATCCTTTTGCAAGGAGATGTCTTCTTCTATTTATAGGAGAGCTCGTGGGCTTAGCTGAGGAGCCCACGAGAAGTAATCCTTACTTGGGCCTGGTCAAAGCCCAAGTCCAAGTCTTCCACAGAAATGGCGGGAAAGCCAGGTTACTGTGGATGATGTCATTCTGCAGCATGGCTGTTGCTCGAGGCGGACACGTGACGAGTCGTGATTGGCGGACGGCGCCTCTGTCCTTGCTACAGTCGTTGACCATGCTTCTGACATCAGCAGGGGATGCCTGCTGTCACTGTAGACGATGGCATGGTGGGAGCGTGGCTACAGTCATGTCGCCGTCCTTGTCAGTGGTGGTTGGACCACTCTTGCCACCTGTCGCTCTCTTATTGGCGCGTACTCTGCTAGAGATCCTTGTGAATCTTCCTTTTGTTATCTTCTGTACCTCGTACAAAAGGTGGTGAGGGAAGATTCCGCGCGTGGTTGCACGCGCTTATCAGGTGTTGCTTGTTGCTTATCAGTTGTTATCTTTGCGCGCTGTGCTGCATGGCTTGTTGGTCAGCGCGCAAATGGATCTTCGTGCCATAGTCTGACGCGGAGATCCTGTCTTATGGGGATAGGGGCGCCTCCTCCACTCAGATTAGGCTCCCTATCCCTTCAAAGGTATCCATCCCAATGTTCATGGCGTAACTTGAAAATAATAATTCAACTGTAATTGTCACAAATGATTGAACATCTATTTGGCACGGTTTGCCCACCATTTTTGTTATCCAATAATAGCTAAAATCTATTTTATTTTTTTATTTTGAAAGGATTGAGTGGTTCTCTTATGCTATTAGGTGTGGTGTATACTTCCTCTAAAACTCCCCCAAAGTCATTTCTTCCTTCCCCTCCCTCAAACTAAGGAAATGGTTCCCTCTTCCCCCTTTCATTTTTTACTAATTTTTAAGAAGAAAAGGACAAAAAAAAACCCCACAAAAAAAGCTCGGGGAGAACGGTGAGTTGGCCCCAAAGTCACCGAATTTTGAAGGGGGGGGGGGGGGGGGGTTCCCCTTAGGGGAAAGTAGACAGCTCAGCTCCCCGAGAGCTTTACCAAGACCATACCATTCAGTCTTTATGATATTGCGCATTAATACAATACAAGTTGATTGATACCATCAACTATTAAACTAACATAGTACATGTCATTCAAAAGATTAAAACTTAAGGGAGTACGGGGCACTCACCGTAGAGCATCGATGGACCAGCTACACCACACCAATCGTAGCCTGCCAACTGGACCATCACCTGTGAATCTCTTCTACCGACAGCACTACCTGGGAAGCATCCGGGTACCCTCTCTCCTTTCCATCTCTCTCCTCTGCACACGGAGGTAGACCACGAAAATAGAGCACAAGACTTCACGGAACTCACTACCCAGATCACCGACGGTAGTGAGCCCGTGGGGGTAGTGTGGTAGTGAGCCCGTGGGGGTAGTGTGATACTAGCACTGATGGCTGGTAATGCCCCGCCCTCCCTAACAAAACTAATCCTTAGATGATTCAAATCATTGGGCATTATTTTTTAATATTAATCAAAAGTAAGATTTTCTTAAAACAAGCTACAGACAATGTAGTGATAATATAAGATAGAGTAAAGATCAAATACAAAGTGTTTTTTTTTTTGTAAGAACTGTGAGAATCAAATGGGGTAAAAAAAATTTATTTTTTTTTAGAATTTTTTTTCCATTGTGCTTAAACATACTTTCTAGATGAATAATACAAAAAAAATTTAAAAAAAAAAATTAGTGTAATTACGTCATTAAAGTAAATACATTAGTTTACACTAGAGTAATTATGTAATTACTCTACACGTAATTACTCTACACCAAATTTTTTTTTTCTTTTAGTTTTCAATACTATAATACATGTTTAACAATATGGGAAAAAAATTCGAAAAAAAAAAATAAAAAAAATATCCTCCTTTGATTCTCACAGTTCTTACCAAAATAACACTTTGTACAAGATCTTTACTCATATAAGATATTACTCTCCTCGACTCATTTACACCTCCAACGTTAGCAACTTTCCTAAGGCGTCCAGAATTAAACTTCACATTTCACAAAATTAACAAGAAATTATTCCAGTTTCAGTTGAATTGATGTGTACAAGCTTCTAGCGACAATATGACCTTAAAAAATTCTATATCAAGTTGTAATGTGATTTTAACTTATTATTATTATTGTTGTCAATCTTGGAAACTTTTTTGATGTAAATTAAACCCAACTATACCAATAAATATTACTAGAACATTTTGTCTCTCCATACAATATATAACAAATAAAAGCAATAAACTTTGTTGATCTACCATCCCTTCATATAATAAATGAGTTACAACTTACAAACATAACATGGCCCATAACTTTCATACCACACTTTGTAAGTAAGTCAGATGTAAAAACAAAATACATTAATCAATTTGCAACAAAATTTCACTATTCCAACCAACGTCGAATCCATGAATTATTTCCAGAGTGTTCCTTTCGTAAATTCTCACTGGTTTTCACAAATTTTTCATTTTTTTTCCAAACCAATGAGTCCCTCGATCCGCCACCGATTCCAACCACAAAATATACAACTTTTTCATGGGCTTGATGAATTCAAAGATCTAAACAATGCCCCACAAGACAAAGACTTTAGAGATGGTATTCTCATACAACTCAAACTACCACCAGGAACCATATCACACTCAGGCTCAGGCCTTTGCATTTCCCTACCAGGAATACAATTCAAAGCAAAGTCAAAAACCACATTCCTACCATACAACTTTGCACATTCTTGACTGAACCCAGAAAAGAAATTATAAGCCACACTCAAGTTCATCAACTTTTTCAACTCACAAACCAAATCAGGCAACTCACCAGACAACTTATTATGTGCCACATTCAACACCTCAATATCTTCCAAACATGACACTGTATCAGGCAAATGACCCATCAAAGAGTTAAAACTTGCATCAAACACTTCTAAATCAGACCATAATCCAATCCCTTGAGGTATGCAACCTGTTAACCTGTTGTTTAAAAACAATATTTCCTTCAATCCAGGACTAGAATACCCAAAGCTTATTGGGATATCACCTGTGAGCTTATTGTTTGCTAAGTTGATCACTGAAGCAGGAGAGTTTGCTAAACTTTGAGGTATTTGACCATCAAAGTCATTGTTGTTGAGTAATATTGCATCAAGATTTTTGTTGAAGACTAGTTCTGGAATGGGTCCTGAAAAAAGATTATATCTAAGGTCTAAATACACAAGATTTGGTATTTGTAAGGTGGTGATAGGGAAAGATCCTGAAAATAGGTTGTTACTAAGGTCAAGTTCTGTTAGGGAATAAAGATCTTTTAAGGTATCTGGGATTGTGCCTGAGAATCTATTGGTGTTGAGGTGAAGTAAAGACATGTCTTTAAGTAGGGAAAGTTGTTTGACAAGTGTACCTTCAAGATTACAATGGTTGAGATCTATTCCTGATACTATTGTCACACTTTCAGTTGAGTTTGTGCAGAATATTCCTTTGTAATCACATACATTTGTTCCAACCCATGAGTTCATGATCCCTTTTGGGTCATCTTTTATGGCTGATTTCCATGCTTGGAGAGCAATGTATGCATTGTTGAGGTTTGAGGATAATGGGCTTATTGGGTTTGGCCCATTTGCTGTGGTTCTTCTGCCTGCAAAGGTGTTGTGAAGAGCAAGGAAAAAGATTAAAGAAAGTAAGAGAAGAGTGGAGTTTTTGTTCATTTTTTTGGGTTGTTAAGAAATGGAGGTGATGAGGGAAGAAGAAGATGTTATTAATCTTGGAGTTGGGTGTTGTTTATTTGGAGAAATTAATGGAGAAAGATAATGGGGTTGGTGTTGAAATAAATGAGTGTGTTGCAGCTTTCATACTTCTTTTGTTGGGTTGAAGGGTTTGGTTCTTGTACTGTTGTTATCTTTGACATTTGATCATGGATCATGATTGCAAAGGTCAAAAAGAGTTTAGCAAGTTGGCAAGATTGTAACTAGATATTAAGGAGATTAACCCTCCTGTTTAGTTTCTAATGTGATTTGAGCATTCAGATCACGTCCTCCGTAATAGTGTGAGTGAGTTCATCATATTTTGATAGCTGGTTATGAGTAAAGAAGAGAGAAAATGTTACTGTTCATCTCTATATTTGGTACGACATTGTTCAACCTTTACAGTTTTTTTAATACTTTTTAAAAATGATTGTGAGTGGACGAGAAAAAAAAGGTAATGATAAAAGTATAAAATCTATTACTAAATTGGAAATGAGAAAGAAAAATAGTGATTTTAAGTGTAATTATAAAGATGGAGATGAAGATGTGGATGCTCGACATAATCTTGTTGTTTAATAGTTGAATAATTAGTGATGGCTTGCTTTAGTTAATTAGTTCTAGAAACTTAGAAAAACCAGTTGAAGCAAGACAAAATATACGTCATATATGTTAAAATATATGAAAATTAGGAAAATACCACTCCTGAGTTGTCATTTGATGTTTTTATTAAAATAAAATAAAATTTAGTAATATTTATACTTTTTTTTTTCAAAAAAAAAAAAATATTTAACCACAACTTTGTTGATGTTATCTGGAGAAATTAAAGATGATTTATGATGATTTATACTTTATTCTAGAATAAAATAATGCGTGCGTCGATTACTTGAAAGAAAATTAGAAAGAATACTTTCGAGTTTTGAATGGAAACATCAAAGCGTCTAGCGCACTCAAGCCGCATAGGCCGAGCCTGGAGCCTAGGCGCAAGGCGCATAAAAAACGTGTTGGGAATCATGGTATCGTATACGAAGCGGAAGCGGTTATTATTATTATTTTATTTTAACCGAAATATATTTATACATATATATATATATTTGCGATTCATGTATAGTAAATAATAATAGATTTTATTAATCCAATTAACAAAATATTCCCAATCAGGATCTCGGTTAAATGCGTATAAACAAATAAATAATAATCACAACCATAGGGGGTTTAGTAATCAACCTTTGACGACTACACCGGGATTGCAACACGCGGGTTACAACGAATCCTCGCTAGTAGGAAGTATCACGAAACCGAGCACGAACCAACCAGAAGGAAGGGGTGACCGGCGGTGGTTGTTTGGCGGCGGAGGGAGGAGGCCGAGTGGTGGTAGCGGCGACCAAGGGAGAGGAGTGGGTGTATGTGTGTTTTTATTTTATAAAACTTGTGATTAGGGTTTGATCCCTAATCCCTTATTTATAATAATAAAACTTACACATAACCCCTTTTAGTAATCAATTAGGATTCTCCTTTAATAATAAACTCTTTTACTATTAAGTCCCTCCAGTTCAAACAATTTATTATTTCACAAATAATAAACCACCTAAATGTAAACTTATCTGATTCGTGTACCAACGTGTAACTCTTCGGATCGTACCGGGTCGGGTTACATAGACTTCGACTTTAATTACTATCGGACATACCATATGTCCAACAATCTCCCACTTGGACGATTTTAATTAAATGAGTCAATGTGTGCAGAGTTGGACGCCTAGCTGCATCGCAATGCACCCAACACAGTATGACACTTTACAGTCGTCAACTAGTTCTTTGAGTTCAAGTAACGCTTTACTTAACCAAATACTATAGCCCTGATAATTCTATCAATAAGTCCCTTCTGTATAGACATTCGTGTTGATCATAAGACATGGATCATTCATTCTTATATTGATCAACCATTCTCTATTCTCGTCTTTAATTCAAAATGGTCTAACGGACTACATTAGTCCGAGCGTGGCCACGCGTTTACACCAGTTTGAGTTTACGAGGGCGCCAGAATGTCTAAGCTTCTAATTTTATAGAAGTACAGAATTCCATCAGCATCATATAACTCCCACTCAATCTTGGATTTCTCCCAATGCTACCCGGATTACTACCCATGTTTCAGGACAGCGTTAGATAACATCAAAGATAGTCCTTGATCAATGTAGTTTAATATGTGCCTTAAGAAAAAGGACAGATTGAACATATCAATATCAAAACATCTCATGACACAGATCCATGGAGATCGTTTTGAAGCGAGTTACATCCAATATCATTCTCTAATGATATTTGTGAATTATGATTCTCAAACCCTTGAGCTATTCATCTCATGAATACAATCATTTCAATTCACAATAGTCTTACATTCAAATTCATTCCCATGTAATTTGATCGACTACGGACTTTTAGAATACTCTTATTCAAGGATTTAAACATACAAAAATGAACACAGTTGATAATATTTAAATTTGTATTTAACCCATTAAATCAAATAAACATTCAATATAACTGTCATAGTTCAAAATAAAACACCAATACTAACTACAGATCATGCCCACTGTCTAGCAACTCTAAGCCCTATCTTTCCAGCATGCTCCTCATGTTTAGCTTGAGGTAAAGGCTTAGTAAAGGGGTCAGCCAGATTTAGATCTGTATGAACCTTGTTTATCATGATGTCTCCACGTTCTACTATCTCTCTAATATAGTGGAATTTCCTGAGTATATGCCTTGTGGTCTGATGTGACCTTGGTTCCTTTGCAAGAGCAATGGCACCAGTGTTGTCACACAATATCTCGATTGGTTTCTTTATGCTAGGCACAACATCGAGATCAGTAATGAACTTCTTCATCCAGGCAGCCTCCTTTGCAGCATCCGATGCAGCATTGTATTCTGATTCACAGGTGGATTGAGCAACCACACTTTGCTTATAGCTCTTCCAAGTAATAGCCCCACCATTCAGAATGAAAACATATCCCGTTTGTGATTTTGAATCATCACGATCAGTCTGGAAGCTTGCATCAGTATAACACTTAACTGACAGCTCCTCATCTAGTCCTCCATATATTAAGAACATATCCTTAGTCCTTCTCAAGTACTTAAGAATGTTCTTCACTGCAGCCCAGTGACTCTCTCCCGGATTCTGTTGATATCTACTCGTCATGCTAAGAGCATACGAGACATCAGGTCTAGTACACAACATGGCATACATGATGGAACCAATAGCAGAAGCATATGGAACTCTTTCCATTTTCTTCTTTTCTTCTTCAGTGTTTGCACACTGTTTGCTACTAAGAATGGTTCCATGTGCCATGGGCAAGAGCCCCCTTTTTGAGTCTTGCATTGAGAAGCGTCGTATGACCTTATCAATATATGTACTTTGACTTAAACCCAACAACCGCTTTGATCTATCTCTATAAATCTTTATTCCCAGAATATAAGCGGCTTCACCAAGATCTTTCATTGCGAAACATTTACCCAACCATGCCTTAACATCTTTAAGCATATGGATATTGTTTCCAATGATCAGTATGTCATCTACATACAGTATAAGAAAAGTGATATAGCTCCCACTAGATTTCTTGTAAACACATGGTTCATCTTCGTTCTTGATAAAACCAAACTCTTTGATTTTCTGATCAAAACGGAGATTCCAGCTGCGAGATGCTTGCTTTAATCCATAGATGGATTTATTCAGTTTGCACACCTTATTAGGATTCTTTGGATCGATAAAACCTTCAGGTTGAACCATATAGACATCTTCCAGTAAGTGTCCATTAAGGAACGCGGTTTTGACATCCATTTGCCATATCTCATAGTCATAATATGCAGCAATGGCAAGTAGAATTCTAATAGACTTAAGCATGGCTACTGGCGAGAAAGTTTCCTCATAATCAATTCCTTGAGTCTGAGTAAAACCTTTCGCTACAAGCCTTGCTTTGTAGGTTTGCATATTCCCATCCATGTCAGTCTTCTTCTTGAAGATCCATTTGTTTCCCACAGTCCGACATTCGGCAGGAAGATCAACCAAATCCCAGACTTGGTTATCATACATGGATTGCATCTCTGCATTCATGGCTTCTTGCCATTTCTTGGATTCCGAATCCAAGATTGCAGCTTTGTAAGTACCAGGCTCAGCTTCATCAATCATGAAGATATCGTCATACCTTACAGGTGCACGACGATCCCTAATACTTTTTCGAACACTTGGTGTTTCTGTTGTTTCTTGAGTCCTCTCAGGCTCAACTTCAACAACTGGATCAGTTACTTCTGGTTCTGTCTGAACAACTGGTTCAGTGACTTGTGTTTCTCGAATTTCTTCAAGATCCACATGGTTATCTCCAATCCCTCGCGCCAGAAGCTCTTCCTCCAAGAAAGTGCCTCTACGTTTAGTGAAAATCCTATTTTCTGTGGGGTGGTAGAACAGGTAACCAATCTTCTTAGCGTATCCGACGAAAACCACTTTTTCGCCTCTGGGATCTAGTTTATCCGAAGATTCTAGAGTGACATAAGCATTACATCCCCAGACTTTAAGGTAGGATACATGAGGTTTCTTTCCATGCCATATCTCATAAGGCGTTTTATCAACCTTCTTTGTTGGAGCTATATTCACAAGTCTTGCGGCAGTTTCCAAAGCATAACTCCAAAAGGATTTTGGAAGGTTTGTTCGACACATCATTGATCGAATCATATCTAATAGAGTTCGATTTCTCCGCTCAGACACACCATTATGTTGCGGTGTTCCAGGTGGAGTGAGTTGTGAAACTATTCCACAATCCTTTAGATGGTCGATGAATTCCTGACTAAGATATTCACCACCTCGATCTGATCGAATCATTTTAATAGTTCTATTTAGCTGATTTTCTACTTCGTTTTGGTACTCCTTGAACTTTTCAAGAGTTTCATGTTTATGCTTCATAAGATAAACATAACCATATCTACTGAAATCATCAGTAAATGTAACAAAGTATCTTTCTCCATGTCTTGACATTGTTCTGAATGGACCACATACATCTGTATGTACAAGTCCTAACAGATCATTAGCTCTTTCTCCAACATTTGAAAAAGGTGCTTTTGTTAACTTCCCACTCAAGCATGATTCGCATTTTCCAAACGACTCAGAACCCTTGGAATCTAAGATTCCTGTGGTTTTGAGTTGTTTAACACGATTCTCACTTATGTGACCAAGTCTACAATGCCACATATACGTATCATTAAAGTCCAACTTATTACGTTTATGGGAGATATTGCATAATATGTTATCGTTTTGGATTTCTATCTCATAGATCCCATTGTTGGGTTTTGCATCAAAGTAAAATACATCGTTAAAATAAGCAGAAATAAATTCACCATTAAAACGATAATTAAAACATTGTCCACGCAAAGCATAAAATGAAACAATATTTCTAGTCACACTAGGAATGTAATAAACATTGTTCAAAACAAGTTCTAAACCAGAAGGAAGTAAAAGAACATATTCTCCTATTGCCTTCACGGCAACTCTTTGTCCATTGCCAACATGGACCTCCAAGTCGCCCTGTTTCACCTTTCTAATCTTTCTTAGTCCCTGCAAAACATTACAAATGTGGAAACCACATCCTGTGTCAAACACCCATGTCTTGCTAGAAAAAGCAAAAATTTCAATAACATATATACCTGAGGACTCTCCTCCAGAAGCTTTGGCTTGCTTCAGTTCAGCTAAGTACTTAGCACAGTTCCTCTTCCAGTGCCCAGTTTCATCACAATGAAAACATTTGGCATCTTTCAGAGGTTTCTTGTTGGCAACAGCTTTGCCCTTTCCCTTCTCTTTGCCCTGATTGCCTTTCTTCTTGGTGTTAGGTTTCTTAACTTGTCCCTCCCTGATCATTAGCACTGGTGCAGTTTTGCCAGGTATGTTTACCTCAGCAGTTTTGAGCATCTGATGCAACTCTGCAAGTGTCTTCTCCATACAATTCATATTGTAGTTCATAGTGAACTGATCATATGACTTGGGCAATGAGTTGAGGATAATATCCCCAGCCAGCTCATCACTCAAGGGAGATTCCAGACGAGCTAAGTGATCAA
This sequence comes from Ambrosia artemisiifolia, assembly GCA_032199755.1. Classification (NCBI taxonomy): domain Eukaryota; kingdom Viridiplantae; phylum Streptophyta; class Magnoliopsida; order Asterales; family Asteraceae; genus Ambrosia; species Ambrosia artemisiifolia. The sequence goes on along the minus strand of CM063515.1, from coordinate 12,411,374 downwards.
CATAAGCCTTCATCTTTAGCACATGAGCGCTAACTGATGTACCCTCTTGCATACGAGTGGTTATGAGTAATCGCATTACATCAAACCTCTCATGACGAGCCTTCTGTTGGAACATTTCCACCAGGTGCTGATTCATCTCATATGCCATCTTGTCATCCATGGTCCTTTGAAGTTCAGGGATCATGGACGCCAACATCAAACACGAGACTTTCATAGAGTCATCGAAGTGCTTAGCATAGTTTCTGTAAGCATTAGTTTGTTGGTTGATGGGTTCATCAGGGATTGGCGTTTCAAGAACATATAGTTTGTTCTCCGCCTTGAGAACGATTTTCAAGTTGCGGTGCCAGTCCATGAAGTTGGAGTGGTTCAGTTTGTCCTTCTCTAAGATGGACTTGAGAGAAAATTGGGAGGCGGAACTGTTTTCGTTTGACATCTACAAAGTTCAAAATTAATTTATTAGTATTTCATGTTTTAAATATCCTAATTGTATTATGACCCAAAACAAAATTAAATAGGATGAGACCCCGATTTATCAATACATAGTGAACTGGCTAAGCACTGTTCACTCGTATGATTAGGTAGGTAAACAACGATTGTTAATTGTGTCCACTACACAACTCTCCATTTTGGGGTTATCGCTAGGAGCGATGTATGTTTAACCCCAACTATGCCCACTTGATAAACAAGCGATGTTTGGTCCTTTACTGTTAGCTGTAATACCGGCCTATGTTACACAGGAAACGCGGTGATTACCTTCTTACATGATCAACCCCCAGAGCAGGGTTCGGCACTAACTTCTGGGTTCGATTTAGAAGAAGTGTTAACATGTTAAGGGTGGCATGAAACATCAATTTAAAATTGGGATTTAATTTTAATATTTACCATAAATATATTGAATGACTCGTTAGCATGATGTGAGTCACACAATAGTTTATAAAATCCAATTTTATATTATTCGTGATAATTGAAACTCCTTTCAACACTCGACACGGTATAGTTTTAAATACCCTATTTAAACTACATTGGTCGTATTATCGCGAATGGACTTGTTTTAATATTAATAAAACTCCTTTTATTAAATATGCTTTTCGGTTTTTATAAAACTTGTTTTAACAAAACCGTTGTCATGATTGTGAAAAATTTTATTTATTTTGGGTTATCTCGATTATTTACAATAAATGAAACACAACCACAAAACATAAAATAAAATAACCGAATCGAGCCCCTAACAGGTCGCCCGTTTCGTTTTAGCCAGAAACGAAACGAACTAGTCTAAAAGGGTTTCAAAACTATTTGATAACTCCCACTTGACCCGAGATCTCTATCTTCATGGAACCTGTTCGTCTTTTTATCTTCATCTTGATCTTGTACTTGTAGGATTACAAATAAATTTGAAATACAAAATAAAACAAATCTATTCTAACCCTATCTATTACACCGGATCCAATATCCGTAATAAAAATACAAATCAATAAAAGATAAAGATAAAATAAAACCAATCACAAACACAACCATGACAAGGGTCAAAAACCTAGGGCTCGATTCACATCACAAACATGAACAACTAAAAGCTTTTGATGTTTTGTCAAAATAAATAAATAAATTTTGACAAATAAAACATAGATCAAAATTATAACTTTTACCATCTATACGCGCGTAACCGTGGCTCTGATACCACTGTTGGGAATCATGGTATCGTATACGAAGCGGAAGCGGTTATTATTATTATTTTATTTTAACCGAAATATATTTATACATATATATATATATTTGCGATTCATGTATAGTAAATAATAATAGATTTTATTAATCCAATTAACAAAATATTCCCAATCAGGATCTCGGTTAAATGCGTATAAACAAATACATAATAATCACAACCATAGGGGGTTTAGTAATCAACCTTTGACGACTACACCGGGATTGCAACACGCGGGTTACAACGAATCCTCGCTAGTAGGAAGTATCACGAAACCGAGCACGAACCAACCAGAAGGAAGGGGTGACCGGCGGTGGTTGTTTGGCGGCGGAGGGAGGAGGCCGAGTGGTGGTAGCGGCGACCAAGGGAGAGGAGTGGGTGTATGTGTGTTTTTATTTTATAAAACTTGTGATTAGGGTTTGATCCCTAATCCCTTATTTATAATAATAAAACTTACACATAACCCCTTTTAGTAATCAATTAGGATTCTCCTTTAATAATAAACTCTTTTACTATTAAGTCCCTCCAGTTCAAACAATTTATTATTTCACAAATAATAAACCACCTAAATGTAAACTTATCTGATTCGTGTACCAACGTGTAACTCTTCGGATCGTACCGGGTCGGGTTACATAGACTTCGACTTTAATTACTATCGGACATACCATATGTCCAACAAAACGATGGTTTTTTTATAATTAGGCGCGTAGTATAAAATACATATTTTAGGGATTTTAGAGATGTTTTAGACTTGTTTAGGGCTACATTAGGATGTTTTAAGACTTGTTCCTAACTCATTTAGGATATTTTAGAGGTTTAGGCAACTTTTAGCCTGAATTTGGCTGGAAATCAGCCTGAAAACAACCCCTATAGTGCGCCTCAGTGCCTAGGCGCGCGCCTCACAGAGCGCAACGCACTTGGTGTGCCTAGGCGCGCTTTTGACTACTATGCATAGAACTCGTGTTTATAAGAAACTAGCTGAATACCCCGGGAAGGTCCCGGGGTTGAAAAATTTAATATGACTTAATAAAAAATGATAAAAGAAGAAAACCTGGTTAAAGCATCATTAAGATACGGACCTTGATCGGTTTTATCTGCTTGTGCACATGAATCACCATGTGTCTTCTGATATTCATCCATCACCTAATCAACATGTGCATAACAAATTTATTGTATGACCAATTAAAAAGCATATAAAACCATTTAACTGGTGTTAAAACTTAAAATACAATCTATTATATAAATGACATGACCGTGAAACAAAGCTCAAGTTATCACATTAACCGTTAAAACATAATCTTGATAATATCTACAGAAATAAAAACACAATCTTGATAACATTAACCGTTAAAACTTAAATAATCCTTTTAATATTGTATTGGTTTTTAAAATTTTCGTGGGTATGGATTAGGTGATACCCAACCCGGTCCCAACCCCGCCATCGCCTTCGGCTTCCTTGTCCTCTTATCCTCTCTCTTCCTTGCCTCCTACATTTGCTTTTGTCACCGTTACATGTAACACATAAATAGTCAACCAATGTATCTATGGAAGGTGTAGATGATAACTGAAATCAGAAACATATAACATGAATGCACAGATTATACATCTATACATCTAACCACAATAAAAAACTAAAAAACGGCTAACAATTCTTTATAAATAATCTAAAATCAAAACAGACGATAGATGATACCTTTTTTATGTAGGAAAGAAATACGCGGAGTATCGATACCAAAGCATAAGTCCATAGCATGATCAGCGAAAAGTCACTCTCACCAGCACCAAATAACTGTGTTATTGTACCTGCAACCATACTAACAACTTTAAAAATCTATAAAAAAAAATAAATAACAGTCACTAAATCATTATTCAGAGCTCAATAGCATATACCAATGTTCATGGCTGGTGGAAGCGCAAACTGTAGTAGAAGAACGAAGAGGTAGAGAGGATCTGTGTGTACTAAACCAAAATAGTGCTCCTTTCACTATTAAAATGCCAAAAAGCGGCAATAAAATATAACGCACTGTTGTGATTCCAAGCATCAGTGGTATCGAGATACCTGACCCTTTGGGACCTGCAAATCATATACTTCTAGTAAGACCAAGAAAACAAATGCATGAATGCTGAATCATAGTTGGTTCTACCTCTTAATAGGTTCCCACCAACTATAAGCGTCACAACTGGAACCGCTGCGTCCCTGGAAGATCAATATCCAACTGTCTATTAGTTTACCATGCTTGCATTGAGAAGCCATTGATAAAATGTTTAAAAATATATTACCCTAATAAAGATGCAGAATCGGCGGTATGGTTGTAGCATCCATCTAATGTGACAAAACACATTTTAATTAATAAGACATACAAAATTAAGATATTACTTCAGTAACCATTACAAGAAATCAAGAACGAAGATTTATATCTCTAAAGAAGTATGCGATTGGAAATATTGCGATAGTCGTGAAAGCTTACCATCACATTTAAAGAAATTTTCCATTGTTATTCGTAGTGCCACTGTATATTCCTTTGTTCTAGGGTTAGATAGAGGGAAAAAAAGGAAGAAAAAAAAAGAGGATGGATGGATCGGACGTGACAAAAATTAGGGGTGGTTTGTGTTCTTTGATAAGAACAATGTGTAGAAGGGGATGAGGAATTAGGGTTTTTGATTGGTATATCCATGAGATTAGAATAGAGTTTTTTTTAAATAATAAAAACCAAAAAATTCAAAAATAATAAAATCTTCACCTTATTATGCCACGTGGCACATTCAAGGGGGGGTTGAAGCCACTATTGAACGCCACGTCAGCAACTATCAATTCTTTTATATATATAGATAGATGTATTCATGAGCTTAAAATTTATAAGATTTGTGTAGATAAAACTTGGTTACAAAAAGTTGAAAAGAAATTCGAAAACAAACATTACAAAACATCTATAATCTATAATCTATAATCTATAACTTATAATAAAAGAATTGAGTTTGTATGAGGTGTCATTCAATGGAGGCCTCAACCCCCATTGAATGTGCCATGTGGCACCTTGAGGTGATAGTATTAAATTTATTATTAAAAAAAATATACCATGTGGCAAATTAAAAAAAAAACAAATAATAATATAAAACCTAATCTACTAAAATTAAATTGAGTTATTTTAGGAAAAAATAATTTAAAAACAAATTTAAATTTTTCTCTTTTATGTTTCCTTCCATAATTTTTAAACGTTAATATCTTTTATATACGAGAGTTTTTAAAGAAAAAAATTACACCAAATTAACGAGCGTTTTATTATCTTTCCAACGAGTACCATAGTGCTATATAAAAAACGGAGAAAAAAACGACTATTTTTTGTGGGATTTCGTTCATACAGGAAAAAAACACAATGTGTTATGGTTATTCATTAATCATGTTTTTTTATTTTAAACCAGGTTCTTATCTACGATGTTGAAATTCAGCCAAATCGTCATGCTATCATTGGAATTTTACTCTTTAAAGATGCATATGTATACTTTATCAAGAGAAGCTAGGAGAAAGAATCACGCAACACTGCAACACATGGTGTCACCTTATACTTTGCCTATACATGATTAATGAATAACCTGAACACTTTGTGTTTTTTTTCATGTATGAACAAAACCCCACAAAAAATAGTCGTTTTTTTCTCTCCGTTTATAAAAAAAATTAAACACTTTCACCTCAACGTGCCACGTGGCACATTCAAGGGGGGTTGAGGCCTCCATTGAATGTCACATTATCATAAGTCAATTCTTTTATTAATAGTTATAGATAGATTACAAGAGTAATAATTATAACTATTAGTATTAGTATTATTAGAATTGTTATATTTTTCAACCCCGGGACGCTCCCGGGATAAAAGCTAGTTATGTATAAAAGCATACTATAATTAAGCTGTTTAATGTCTTGAAAAATCTCCTAAATGTGAAGTTATTTTTGTTAAATTTCTCTAAATCGGGTAATGCCTCTCATCTATATTAAAAATTGTATAGCACTTAACCAAAACGTGTGCAAGTAGACATTGTAGTACTGTTTAAATTACAGCTGATTTCCATGGACACACCCATCCTCTAAATGCACTCGAGTATGGCTGCTGCCCACATAATATGTGGGATTGTGGGTCGGCACTCATTAAAGGTTTCACAAAAGAAATCCAACATCAAAGATACCATCAATCACTTGATTAAGGTTTATATTATTATATCCCAATAAAACGGCTTTGGGTACGTGTTAACATCCACTATTAAACTTAAATGTTTAAGAGTACAACGTAGGTAAATGATAGAAGATACAAAGATATGTAAATGTATGTATTTTACAAGAGTGTTTATCAAGGGAAAATAAAAGGTCAAGCTCACTTCACTTGCGCTAAAACTTCTTTGGTGGTTGTGGCACATGAGCTGGGTTCAATTGACATGCCCACTCGTGTATATGAGGTTTATTAGTTTGTAAAAGAAATCAAAATCGAAATCATCACATGCCATGACTTGATTGTCAAATTGTAATCATGTCGTCAACATAACTTATTAGTAGATATATTTCTCTCAAATGTTAACTTTGTAAGCGAGTTAACATATTCAAGTTTTATAAAACGTCACTATCTTACACATCTATAACGTCATCTACCAACCTACATGCCAATGTCTAAATTAAGTTTCAAATGAGGCTTGAAAATTTCATAACTCTAACTTAAACCCTTTATCAAAAGTAAACCTTGTTCTAGTCGATCGTACAACCATACGGTGTCTTTTTGGATTTTATCATGAACATTTTAAATTATGTAATCTATACATGTGATGTTCCCTTATTATAGAAAGCATTCACATAATGTAGGTGGTGGCTACTGGCTAGATGGATGAACCCAATTTAAGTGAACATTTTGGTGGGGCTCTAGGCACATGGCCTAAGAACTTATGGTCCACTCCAGACAATATATTAACAATCAATAACACCATAACATTATAACACGATAAAATGTCAAAGTTGGACGAACCTGTTTCCAACAATTGTGCAACTTCTTAATTATTATAGGGCTCGATAACGGCTCAAAATAGATAGCTGTATTGTAGAGACAAAGATTGGGCCAACTTGGTTGACTACTAAATAACTCTTAGCAGGAATTTAATATTTAAATCTATGAATAGTAATGTAATTATATATTTTATGGTAACTCGTACATTGTCTCATCGATAGGAATGGGTCATAATGAATGTTTGACCTCAAATACCATTAACACGTACTGTGAACATTGACCGTGGGTACACAGGAGAAGAACTTCACAGTTATAAGTGTTTTGGTGAAAACAATATGTGATATGTGACATTGTGGAAATTTTCCAATCAAAAAAATAAAAGCAAATTCGTGAGCCACTTGTAATTAAAAATTCAAAAAGGGGTGGCGGCGTAACTTGTTGCTCGCCTACCTATCATCCTTATGTAATTTACCCTTTTTTGTCAATGAAAATATCTATTTATTACCCTAAAAAAAGACAATATCCGTTGGTAATCATCTTAACTACAGTTCTTCAATCATGGGTTGAGGGAATCATTAGAGATGTGTAGATATGCCACAATAGCTATGTAATCGAAAGTTATCTTTCATCTTTTGTAACACAATAATTTGTGATGACATGCTTAAAAAGTTGGAAATAGGTTTGAGCCGAAAGAAAAGAGTGTTATTAAGTAGGAGTTATAATGAGGGCGATCCGGTAATCTACTTTTAAATTTGTATATAATTTGGGTGTCATGACATCATAAACATGTAATTATACTTAAGAATTTAAGATAAGTAGATAACCTTTTCATCATGTTTGAGGATTATGATCTAAGTTCTCAAATTTTTAGCTCTTTAGTGACTTACCAATGACGTGCATCTCCGTTAACATATAAATTAGAATTTAAGCTCAAGTCGAATTATTGATTTGTTTCTGTAGCGTGACTTACAAGTAATACGCTTTTATTTTTTTAATTATACCAAGATATTGTAGGCTTTATGTCCCTTTGCTTCCGGATACATGGGGGCTCAACCTTTTGCTTCGTGCGCCGGGCAATTCCTGACCTGTTTAAGACACGATAAAACATGTTTAAGAAAAAGTACACTATGTAATTTTATATATTTTTTTAAATAATTAGAATTAGGAGGTTGGACTCCATCATTTCTCCTTCTTGGCACATAAAACATACAAAAGTGTGATTCATGTTTGGTACTTGTGTTATGCATCGCCACTGCGCCCAATTAATTTTCGAAAGGGTTTGATACTTGGAGATCAATTCCCTTCTTAATTAACTAGTCTTAGGCCTCCCGCGTTGAATAGCCTTGACTAATTCCGCTTTTAGCACAGCCTTGCCAGCAACAAATAGTGTGTGTAAACACGATGACATGGTTATTTTCTTTTATCATATAAATGTTATGAATTTGTAACCAACGTTTATCGTTTATTTCACATAAATGTGCATTTTAAAATATTGAGACGTGTAAGATGCTTAAGGCTCTCATTAGTACAAATGGGACGAGTTGCTACGAAAACTGTTGTTCTCAAACTTATATGGCAAGCAGGTCGTGTTGGCGGCCAGTGTCAACGAACACATCATCCTCAGGGGATGCTGTGCGCATTAACAAAAGCAGGTTCGGAAGGGTACAATAGCCCTTCATAGGGAAAGAACCATCTGTTTTCATGAGAACAAGTCTGATGATAGCAAAGCCTTCTTGTATCTTTGCACCTTTAAAAGTTTCAAGTGTCTCCAGTCCTGTACTCCTGTTAGTGTGAAACTAGCAGACACCCACTTACGGTGTGCGCATATAATGTATATATGTGTGGCCCTCGGGAGGCAAAAGTAAAGTTGCACTAGTTTTAACGTTATTTTACTACTTTTGTGAAAATAACGTTAAAAATGACGGACGGTTAATCATGCATCATGTGGTGACGTTGATAGCCAAAAGACAAAAGGGTACATGCATTGATCGGGTTTGTCCCGATTGCTAAGTGTTATGTGCCTTATGTCCAAGGCTTGACCAAACCACATCAAGCCGGGGGTCTCACTGGAAGCAGCCTCTCTATTCTTAGGGATAGAGGTAAGGCTGTCTACATCTTACCCTCCTCAGACCCTACCTTAGCTTTGCTATAAGTGGGATTAACTGAGTATGATGATGATGATTTTCGATTTTTGCAACTCCAGTTTTCTGTTCAAGACAAGGATGACCATTGAAGAAATGTATATATTCGTTTTCGGATGTTTGTTTGTCTATGCAAACTTTAACTTTTATGTTCTGAACAAGTATTTCCGAGCGTTAACAATTGCATTTAACACAGTTTAAAGTCCATGGCAAAATAAACCAACAAAAAGTTTATAGAGAATACTGAATACATAATGGAATGTAAGGTCAAAAATGATGGGTGACAAGAGTTCTTCACTCAGTACCTAAAAACAACAATAACAAGCAGCATCTGCCAGACTTTGTTGCTTTGTAGCAATATCTACCTCACAATTGAAAACTCTCGCTAACCGAGTCATAGGTTGGTACATTTGTAACTGCCATAAAACCGCTAAATATAAGTACATGTCCAAGATGTGAAATAATATGTTGATAAAAATGCCTGAAAAAAAGCTTACCATCTCCATGAGATGCCATTGTAAGCGGAGAGGAAAGAAGCTTCTTCACAATGGAAGCGATATCTTTGCCTGATACTTCATCGATAGCTTTCAAGAAATACTCTACGGGTAATCTGTAGACATTGTTTTGAATGCCAACGCATTTGTATCAACATACAAAGCAAGTGAAAATAATTAAATGATCCATTTTTATCGATAACTTTCAAACTTTATTACCAGTTAACCGCTTTGTTGTAATCACGATGTGTATATATCTAAGTATTTCTAAATATTATGTGTATATATCTTAACATATTTTCAAAAAACACCTAAATTTGTGTGTATATATATAAAACACGTATAAAATACCAAAACGCCTAATTCCGCCTAGTCCCGACTAGTCCCTAGGCTGGACCTCACCGCCCGCCTAGCGCCTTTTGCAACCCATGATGTACGATTCAAACAGTCGGGCAAGTAGTCATGAACAAGTTTATTTCAAATTCGTTTTTCAGGTTTACCAAGGATAAAACGCGTTAATAAGTGGACAATTTAAAGATTATTAAAACTTTACCTTTCTCCGTATGTCAAAATTTGTCTGCCTATATCTTCAGAAATAACCATCTGCAACATTCAGATAAATACATACGCACAGTAAACATAATAATCTACGCTGCTATATTAGTTGGCTAGTAATCAACAATAAGACAAGTTACATACTCTTGATTCTAAGTTCATTAAAATGGCAGCCTTGGTTGCTTGTTTGGCACGAGCCAGCTGTTCCTGTCTGACTGAAAAACATATGTGACGTTTCGATAAGAAGAGGCGGCAAGATGAACAGGGGCAACGGTTGGATAACAGTTCAAGTCAACATGGGTCGTTTGAATTGATGTGCACAAAAGTTAGTATAATACATGGAAAAAATAGTAAAAGATGTGTCAAAAAGGCAAACCTGCTCGGTCACCGACAATCAGAATAAGCTCGTTAGCAGCTACCTCAATGGCTTCCCGTGCAAACTCGGGACTCTATAACAAAGTGGTTATATTGTTAAAACTGCACACAAAACAAATAACTGAACTGTTAAAGATAACCTTACAGTGGTCCCTTGGATTCCAAAAATGGCAGTGTTGTTGTAGATAGAGTTGAATGCTGAAAATGATTGAATCTCCGGGTACTCATTCAAGACACGAAGATCTGCTCACCATAATAATCACAATCAAGAATGAGATTTTAATTTTTAACGAACAGCCTTTTAAACCATCGATAAATGTTGAGTCAGGTTGCGTGCATAAGCAAGTATCTCAATTGGGCACAATCAAGAATGAGATTTTAACTTACAAAGCCGGGAATGCATCCCTTTTCCAGGACCCCCAGCTGAAAAAGATCCACCTCCTCCCATTAGCATCTGCAAATAAATAACGCATGATTACCTCGTTATCATTTGACATCCCATGGACTTCAATAGAAAAAACCTACCTGAAGAACTGTCAAAGTCATGGCATCTTTTACGTTGAGCCAACCACCAGGAAGTTCAAATGCAAGAGCAAAACTGGTTCTCTGATCATCAGGGGAGGATTTCATTACAAGGGAACAACAAACAAAAGATGGACGGGAAGTTGACCTGAAGGACAATTAACTGAACATACCCCTGTGTCAGCCATAACTCGATGTTCACCACCGACATAAACCGACTTTGGTTCCTCAACCTGAGCACCGCCCGGCAAATCAGAGAGAAGAGGTTCTGCATATTTCAAGAGCTCCTCATGTTCAACGCCCGATGCAGCAAGTACAATCCGAGGAGCAGTATAGTTTGCCTACAAATTTCAAGCATGATGATCAACTTTATAAAATAATAATTTTCCATACACAATATTATCAATGGACAAACTTCAAATTAATTGCCTACAGTGATCCAGTGAAACGGATTGAAAAGGTCAAAGGGTCAAACGTAACTTTTAAGTGTCTTCAAAATACAGAAACCCTCCTAAATGGTTTTCATAAAAAATAATCTATCACTGCAGCAATATACTCGTCTTAACCATTCGCATTAGAACTTCGCTTTAACGAACTCCGGAAACAAAGACAGGCACAGAAAACTATATTTGGGTCGCATGACTTGGCCCGTTATGACCTAAATATATTGTTTTGACCTGAACACATATTGACCCGTTACCCAAACCACCCATATTTCCACATATATACAAAATAAAATAAATATTAAATAACACAACAAAGTAATTTATGGTCCAAAACTAACAGCCACAAATTGTTCCAATATGGTGCTGTCTAATCTGTTAAGCGAGCCTTCTGAAGCAAGAAGAGGATTGGCTAATGCCCCAGAATATCCAGCCGAATGAACTGCTTCTAACAGCAATGCCTCTGGATTGTTGGCGTATTCACCGATCTCACCTTTCACTTTCTCGATCTGCAAATCAACATTACAACATTATTTTCATCAAACATCCAAAAAAAAACCAACAAATTAAGAAGATTACCTGCTCTTTGACCTCCCAGTCCAAGAAAACTTGATTCCTTACAGAATCAACAAGTAACTCCACCATTTGAGGAACATACGTCTTGAGGGCGTCATATGTATAACTCATTTGCTCCCTGGAAGCAGAAGCCATCACATTGCCGCCAATAGCCTCCACTTCTCTCACAACACGCAAGTGACTTCTGTTAGCGGTGCCTTTATATGCCATACGTTCTAAAAGGTGTGTAGCCCCAAACGATAATGGCGTCTCATATATCGAGCCAGAATCGACATACAATCCAATGGATGCCGCAGGATTCTGTCCAAACCATCCCAACAATGCCAACAATTATAATTACATCATAACAAATAACTAATTACGCCTACTTTGAGGTAAACTATTCCTTACAGATGAATTTTCAGAAGCAATTCTAACTCCATTCGGCAGAGTTGTTATCTTGGTATTCTCGGTTTCAACACGATCAGGTAAAGTAGCCGGGAGTTCAATACCCTTAAGCGGAAAGTCCAAAGGTGGAAGGCTAGACGAACTCCCACCCGTAAACCAGCTTAAGATACCCCCTGATGATGATTTGGCTGCAACCGCACTTGAACTTGCGAACCTGGTCAAGTTCCTGTTTCCCCCCTGGCCCTATTACACAAATTTTTCAAAATTTAACACCTCGTCGATTCGTTGTATTTCTTAAGTATCTTTTACCACATTATATTACTACAAATGATAATTTGTATCTACTATCTACCACATTGACCATTAACAAAAAAAAAAAAAAAAAACTATAATCATACAACAAATTCTAATATTCTATACAAAAGCATTAGCAATGAATGATATAAGCTGTTTCCCTCAAGATTATCACATAACAAACTTTACAATCATACAATAAATTCAAAAAAATGTAAGCCAATAAAAATTTAAAATTTATGTTAGCAAAAAAGATAACAGATTTCGTTTAAATGGACAAAATGATTGAAAAAAAACAAAGATCAAAGCATCCACCTTTAGGGTTCTGATTCTGGAAGCAGCGGCTCGATACATGACGAATGGTGAATAATAAGTAATTTAGGTGTTGGTCTCCTCTAATAATATATTCAATGGGGCTGTAAAAGAAGACTGGTTTGTGGGGGTGAATTTGGGGTTTGGGAGGGGCAACTCGTTTGAGAATTTGTTCTATTTCAAGTCAAGGGTTTATAGTTGGTATCGCCGTATCGGTTTGATTTGTTACAGGCTTACAGTAGTCGGCACGACTTTGACACACGCGATAGAAAATAAAAGAGATATGATCAAGAAGACATCGATTTGTGTTTTACGTCCATAAAAAACTAAAAGTTTAAACCTGTACCGGTATTGATGTTGTTAGGCCGGTATCACTTTGGTTACCGACACTCCTTATAGATTACGGTACCAAGATATACTTTATTGCAGATAAAACTATATTTTCAACGAATTTTACACAGCCGTGTCAGAAAAAAACAATAAAAATGAATACGGTACTGGTATCGATGTTTGAACGTTAACGGTTCGGTTTGTCATGGTATTGAACAAAACAAGCAATTATGTTTGACCCGTTCAAATTAAAGTTTTATTGAATCTTGGATAAAAATATACATGTCAAGATTTATACAATTTTGTATTGTCCTTTTAGGTTAGCTAATGCAAATGATACCCCAGTTGGGTTGGACCAAGGGTTTAGGCCCAATACATAATGGTCCATTCAATTATGTCATGGTAAATTGGTAATGAACAAAACAACCAATTCTCTTTGACCCGTTCAAATTAAAGTTTTATTGAATCTTGGATAAAAATAAACATGTCGTGATTGTATGTTTAACAAAAACTGTACGCTGCATCACTTTATATAAAAAAGGCATGACGGTTTTGATGGCATGTACGTTTTGAGTAAAATTTATATTTTGAGATAGATAAAAATAAACATGTAGTAACAGCATAATCTTATAAAACATCGTATCTAAACCGTAATAATCGAAAAACAAAATATGCCCAAAGTTCAGGGGTAAGTGTTACGCAAAACTAAATTTGCTAGAAAGATAGGAAAAAAAAATATTTAGGGATAATTGTTCGTATCTAGAGTAGATAAAACTAATATCGTCGAAACGACCAAGGCCGTCCCTGAAAATTCAGGTACCGGGCCGAGCTGTAAAAATTATGCCCCTTAGCCTTAGCTTTAGGCCTTAACGAAATAAATAATGTAAACTATTTTTTAAGCTATGATTAAAGAAATATCAAACACTCTTGGGGAGGTAGGGTGTTCGAATCTCACTCTTGGGGAGGTAGGGTGTTCGAATCTCACAAAGGGTGAAAATATAAATGGGGGAAAGTTTGGCTATTAAAAGAAAAAAATGTTTCATAACAAAAATAAAAGTTAAAAAGAAGTCAAAAATAAAAGGTAAAAAGCAAAAACTGCCTTTTTCGTTTCATTTTTTACTTATTTTTAAGTCTTAACCTCTCTCAACATTTCTTCACTTTAAGTCTTAACCTCTCTTAACATTTCTTCACGTTCTGTTTTATATAAACTACCATTCACTTTGATTAATACTTGATTAATAATTTTGGGGCTCAAACATACAAAAATCCATCGAATTAAGAACATCATTATTAAGAAAACTTGGATTGCGGGAGGGTCAATGTGCCCCCTAGAAATTGGGCCCGGGCCGGGAGTCCTCCCCGCACCCTTTAAGGGTCGGCCCTGGAAACGACATAGTCAAAATTTTATAAAATATTGTATTTAAAAAGTTACAAGAAAAAAATTATATGCTAAAAGGTTAAAAATTCAGAGACAACTGTTCATATTACCTACATCTTGTTATTAACTTAAGTTAAAACCTTATGTTATGTTATACTGAAATTTGTATGATTTCACTGGATGATGTAACCTCAAGATTTATACAATTTTGTATTGTCCTTTTAGCTTAGCTAATGCAAATGATACTCCTAGTTGGGTTGGACCAACGGGTTTAGGCCGAATACATAATGGTCCAAAAGAATTTAGGCCGTTTATGTCATAGATAAAGAAAACTTAGGGGGTGTTTGGTATTGATTATTCAAAACAGATTATGCGTTTTGGAAAAGCAGGGGTGGAGTTGCTTATAGATTATTGCGTTTTGGTAGCCTATAAAACTGATTATCTGCGTTTTCAAAACGCAATCCCAAACACTAAAAACTAAATATATGCGTTTTCAAAACGCAATAATCTAAAAATCACATTTAAAACGCAATCTCAAACACCCTCTTAATACCCACTTTTAGAAGATCTTGATGACCCTTACTAAGAGATTTCCTTGATACCCATGAAGTTCCTTCTTCTTTGACTCTCTGCAGACTCCCACATCAATATACGCATTGATTATGTTAGAATTATGTTCTGACTTTGACTTGAGCGTTGAGTGACGATCCAAGGTTTCCGTTTTAAACCCCTCCTGTCAAGTTTTTCACGGCGTTTTACATTCTTCATGCAATATAGAGGGTTGGCCCACTCGATCTCTACCACCGTTCGAGTGATCTAAATAAGCTCTCGATGGATCCGTGTAGCAACAACTAATGTCCTATGTAAATATTGTATAAATTGGGTACTTTTGTACAATCTAGAAGGTAAGAGGATACTTTCTACATTATACTCAAACCTTGAGGGTAGATAATATAAATGATAAAACAATAATTGTAGAGCTTTTAGGTGATGCCCGTGTGTTGTGACCTCACACAAGTTGTCCGTGGGCTTTGCAACGTCCGATTAAGACTTTTAAATGGGTGGAGATCATGCATCATCTTATTAGTTTATCATTTTTATAACCATAATACCAAACAATATAAGATTTTTGTCTTTTTTAAACACAAGGTAACTAAACAAATTTTAATGGTATTTATCAGGCGGAGTGTGTAAACCAAATCACAGATGACATTTGTCTTATGTCTTCAAAGTAAGGTGATCAAATACCATTGTTGTTTAATATCTTTAGCTTGATGATTTTTTTATATGAAACTCAAAAGTTTAAAAACATGAGAACATGTAAATTTCACAAAATATTTTGATTAAAAAACATAATTATTGTTAGAACCATGTCTAACATTAATCATTTAATGTTTATCTTATGGGTCTTATGGGTGTGCATAGATCGTTTTGGGGTCAAACCAAAATTTTGGTTTTCCGCTCTTAGGAAGCTCTTTAGGCTCGACCTTTTAGTTTGACGTATGAGTTAGGTTTGGTTATGAGTCAGATTTCGGGTTTATATATATGTGGGCTTAAAAATGTTTTGGGACTAGAAAAAAAAAAATGGTAAAAAATAGTGAACTTTGCCAAAAATTATTGACCTAAAATTTTGTTAACGGCTTAACGGAAGCTTAATACTTTTGAAAAAATTACTGAATTTGGACCATAAATCCAATAAAAACATTCAAACAAGTTTGGTGTGATTTCTACATTTGATTTTGGAACGAGATATAACATGCATGCAGAAGTCATTAGGCACTTCCCAGTCGGTCCATTGAGGAGGTGTGAGTAGGGGTGTTCAAAATCGGATTATTCCAATTTCGAATATCTAACTTTTGGATATCCGAATTTTCAGATTCGGATTATCCGGATAATCCGAAACTAAAAAAAAGCTCTTCCTCTTATGCTAAAAGTCTTACAAAACTTGCTTAAACCAAACATTTAATATATATATATATATATATATATATATGGGGAAGGATAAATTGAAAACCCTCTTGAGTTGAGAAAACCTTGGAAACCTACGTAAAAAATCGTTATTTTTTTTTGAAAAAAATAACCAATGTAAAAAACATGTTTTTAAGCATCTTGGGACAAAAACATATAAAAAGCGCCGAAGGGATTTTTTTTAAAAAAATAAACAAAGTTGCTAAAAAACATATGTTTTCAGCTATTTGCTGTTATAAAAGCTGTTGTAAACATGTGTTTTCGCAGCTTTGTTTATTTTTTTTAAAAAAATCCCTTCGGCGTTTTTTTTTATTTTTTGGCCAAAAACACTTAAAAACATGTATTTTACATTGGTTATTTTTTTCAAAAGAAAAAAAAAATCATTTTTTACATGGGTTTCCAAGGTTTTCTCAACTCAAGTGGGTTTTCATTTTATACTTGACCTATATATATATATATATATATATATATATATATATTGGATTCAAAAGTGACGTATTATGGGAAAGTATAACTAGAAAACCCTTCCCAGTTAAAGAAACTTTGAAAACCCAATACAAGGTCCTAATTTCTCCACGTCACTCAATTTTACAACCCTTTGAAGGGCATTTTCGTCACTTTCTTCTCCAATTTCCTGCATCCCCTGTAAATGTCAGGCATCCTTAAGTCCAAGAGCTCCACTCTCTCTTCTCTTGTCTCCTTAAATATAACCCATAACCTTCCAAACCTTCCAACCTCATTTACTCTTCCACCATGTATTCTTCTTAACATCTACCCATCCAAGAGAATTTGTCTCAACCTTCATTAATGGCTTCTCCCATTTCACTTGTTCAACATAATCTGTCGAGATCTTTCTCATTTAATGAACAAGAAGACCTTGTTGTATTGCAGTCCAGATCTGAAGGTATGTATGAAACGTGTTTTTTTTCAAGCGTATATACTTGTTTTCTTCCTCCCATACACCCAGATTTTGGATTCATTTTTTTTAACATAAACATGTGTGTTGTTACCTGATAAGTTTGGTTAGTACCCAGATTTTCGTTTCAGTTTTTTGGAACATAAACATGTGTTTGTTACCTGATTTTCGTGTTCAGTTTTTGTTGACCATAAAGAAGCTGTGTTGTTTTCAGTACCCAGGTTTTTCTGCTCTTGTTAATTTATGTGTTTTGTTACATGATGTGTTTTGTTTCAGTTTTTTTTAACATAAACATTTGTTTCTAGACCTTGAATATTTTGTTTTATGATAGTCTACATGTTATGACACTTAGTCCCACAATAGCAACATTTTTAAAATGATTCACGATATACACATTAAATTTTTAAGTATATCAATCTTGGCGTGCTTAAGAAAGTAACGGGAGAAGATTTTTTGTGAAGGGGTTGTGTTCGATCTATTAAAGAAAATTGATCTATTACACATTATGTTTCCTTTTTTAACTACAACATTTTTTTATGTTTATATTGATTTTTCTCACGTTTAACAATTTCAATTTTTTTAACTACTACACATTATGTTTCTTTTTTTTAAATACACCTTTTTTTATGTTTATATTTATTCTTATTTCTAAATACTAATTATAGAAAAATGGTTGACTTGTCATGAAATGATATGACAATACACCCCATACACTAAAAAGATTTAAATAAATTTACTTTAGTGCAAACCATACTTTTGAAATGTACGTATTGTTTTAAAACTTTAGTTGACATGAGTACACAAACTTATTGTTTGAATCACCTGCAACAAAGTTTTTTAATCTTTATTTTTTGTACTACATCTCCTTAAATATAACACATAACTTTTTAATTGTCATTTGTTCCCTTGATAATATAACATATCTCTTTTTAGTTGACATGACTACACATGTAAATGTCAGCCCACTTTATAGATTGACAACTTCACTCTCTCTCCTTTAATCTTTTTTTTGTACGATTTACAAGAAAAATTTAACAAATATTTCATAACATTTTTTTTGGAATAAAACTTGTTTTGTATGTAACATAAAAAATAGACATTCCCCTTTACAAATCAAGAGATAAATATTCAACTTCTGTTCATATTTTTCGTACTACATCTCCTTAAATATTAACACATAACTTTTCAATGGTCAGTTGTTCCCTTGTTAATCTAACATATCTCCTTTTAGTTGATATGACTACACGTGTAAATGTCAGCCCACTTTATGGATTGACATTTCCACTCTCTGTCCTTTAATCTTTTTTTCTGGGAAAAAATTGTTTTGTATGTAACATAATCTTTTTTTAGGTGAAAAACTTTTTGTTACAGTTGTGCAGGTGGAGTTTTTGATGAACAATGAGAAGAACATGAGATGATTTGTTACAAGGAACACTTTTTTTTGTTTGGGCATCTTAGTAAAGTTTTTTTTTTCTTGTTACAAATGTATATTTCGATCTAGAACAGATTTCTTATTGTATATTTTTTATTTCCTAATGTATTTTTCTATTTCTTTGAATCCTGATCATGTTACATATATCTAACATCGGAAGTATAAGTTGTAGCATTTGAGAAAGAAATACAATTTGTAACATTGTAAATTATATGTCGTTATTTTTTCTAAGTTTTATATGTCACGGACTGTGTAACATTTAAATTATAAATTTAACATTCTTAGGTAACATAAGTTGTTACATCTAAATAAACAACATAATTGGTACGCTTACACGTTTTCAAGAATGTAACAAATGCTATTTACAAATGCAATAATGTAGACCTGTAACATTCTAGCAGTCTAACAAATGTTATTTACAAATGTGACAATGTAGATAAATACAAATGATATATACACTATGTTACAATGTAACATAGAAGTTGCTACATACAAATATGACAAATCTGTTACCTATTTTTTAAAGGTAAAAAGTTTGATTTTAAAAGTAAAAAAAAGAAGAGAGAGAAAAAAGATTCAAGAGGAAAGAGAGGAGAGATGAGAGGGAATTGAAAGAAAAGAGAAGAAAGAGAATAAATGATTATTTTGTGTAAGATGGAAAAAGAGATAATGAAATGATGTGGGCTCTGTTGTATGTCAGGGGAAAAGAGAGAATGTGCAAAATATAGATGGACAATATTACCCTTATAGTACTTTAATATATTATTTTAATCTTCATAAAAAGAAGAAATGAACAGATTAAATGTGAGCCATAGATTGAAGGTGATGAATGGTTGAGATGAGGTTTGCAAAGTTTCTTTAACTGGAGAGGGTTTTCAATTTATCCTTCCCCTATATATATATATATATATATATATATATATATATATTGGATTCAAAAGTGACGTATTATGTTAGTTTAGGGTTAGAATTAACTTTGAATGAATTTAATATTTCAAAATGAATTAAATGATTATGCCACACACCAAGACAAATATTTTGGTTAATTGATTATGGTTTAACATAACCAATCTGAATATTGTTTCCCGTCGTAACGCGCAGGCACCTACTAGTTTGATATTATGTATATGGTACACACTTTAAAAAAAGATACGCTCGCCAGTAATGCACAAAAGAAGTACTCATATTCTTTTGACATTGTCAATACATTCGACTAAAATTATGGTCCTGCTCGTATCGGTATATTGGTATATGCTTCTTGAAATATATACCATGATAGATCCTCGAACACTTTTAACGTCTAAATATCTTCAGTTGAACAAACGAAAAAGGGCCACATAAGAAGAAAATATATACTCAAGAAAGCATGGAGCGTACTAGTACTACCTTTGAAAGCAATGTTCAAACGGAGGCATGAACAAAACATCACACCAACCATGAGGTGTGTTCTATGTCACTATGTGTAATGATTAAGAATTTAAGATGGCCATTAAACGATAAATTATCTAGTATGCATACTTCCATCATGCTTATAACTTGATCGTTGAAGTTCAGAAACGGGTCCCATGGCCTTGGGTCTAAGAACTAAACATATACGCATTGTCACACACCCACAAGGGCGTCTTCAAGAACCTAAAAAAAATTTAGGCCTCGGGCAAAATAAAAAAAAAAAACGGGTCAAAAATTTTGGTAAAAGGAATGAATTAAAAAAATAGAAATAGGTGCTACAGCTAAACTTGAACTTGAGACATCTACATTAAATTAAGATGATTTTTTTAACTCTATTAACAAAATTTAAATTTAGAAGAGATAAATATATATTCTAAATACAGAATTTAAAATATATGGATTCCCTAATACACATACATACATACTAGATTATCCCATGAGAGGTTTCCTGCATAGACAAATCTAATATGAAGTGGCAAAATGTGTATAACGTAAAAGAAATAAGTCGTTTTTTCAGGAAAAAAAAGTTGTGTAGGATCAACACTCAATAACTCATAAAACCCACTTCTAATTATATGTGTGTATTTTTTTTTTCTAGTTAAGACTGTATATGAAAGGTATATGTTAGATATATATACACATTGCTGATGAAACTTGTATGGGTACAATATTTTCAAAACTTCTTTTTAATAATAGTACACAATCCAATAGTCATATATATGCCTCTTAGAAAGAAAATCTCAGATTTAATAAATTTATATATCAGGTACATGTGATTATGCCCAATACATAAAAGGTATGAGACGCACTTAAAACCAGATATGAGACTAGGGGCTGTTTGGTTGATTAAGTGTTGAATCATTAAGATGGTCTGAATGGTTAAGAGCTGAATCATTCAGCATCCCTTATTAGCTTAATGGTTCAGCAATTAATCATTCCATTCAGATGCTGAAACAAACAGTCTGAATATTGAATGATTCAGACCTGAATGGTTAAGAGGCTGATTAAGAGGCTACGAAACAGCCCAAGAATAACAATACCTCTCACAACTTCGTCTATTGCCATTGCTAGGTGACGCTAATAGCATGTCAAAATGGAGAATACATCATTATGATAAAAGCTTAAGGTTTAAATTATTATGTCAATAAAAATTTAATAAACACACTATTAAAATTAAAGATTAAAAGTTATAAACATTGGTTTCTTATAACAAAATGGATCGTTAACGGAGTCGTGTCATGCTTTTCTAGATAAAAAAAAGTATGCAAGCCATCATATAGTTTGAAGTCAATATGTTACAACCGTAAAGCCATCAAAATTCCAATCTTATAACGAATATTGCACATCGTTCTACAAGACATCAATAATGATCACAAAATATACAAATTTCATGAAAACTATAGATTCGGTTAGAACTAATTGTCATTTTCGTCCCTGTGGTTTTAGAGAAATTGCTAGATCAATCTAAAATCAAAATTGTGTGCTATATCCGTCCTCAACATTTCTTAAAATGTGCTAGATTAGTTCAAAATTATAACGACGTAAAATTTGATTATTAATTTTAGACTGATATAGCAATTTCTACAAAACCACATGAACGAAAATGACAGTTAACTCTTATTTAAGTATCTAGCTTGTAGGCTGCTAAATATATAAAAATACCATCGTACACAATATAACCATCTCGACAATGGTTTTTTTTTTAGTCGGCTAGCCTGGTTTCACTCTCCATTAATTATGGCTATGGGGTTCTCATTGACCACCCTGCATTTAGGGTTGATGACACACAAGCCCCTTAATTATTAAGTATATCGTTTACTCACCCCTTTCTGTTTTTATCATCAAAGTTTTTTTTGAGTTAATAGCCAAAATCGTTCCTGATGTTTGGTCACTTTTCCTACTTCAGTCCAAAACCCAAACCTTTTACATTTGGGTCCTCAGTTTTATTTTTTTTTTGCCAAATTCGTCCCAAAAAAGGTTTGGGTTTTGCTAAATTCGTCCCTGAGGTTTGATCACTTTTGCCACTCCAGTCCACAACTTAAACGTTGTCAGGGATGAATTTGGCAAGAAAAATAAAACTGAAGGACCCAGATGTAAAAGGTTTGGGTTTTGGACTGAAGTGGCAAAATGACCAAACCTCAAGGACGATTTTGGCTATTAACTCTTTTTTTTTTAACAGCAAAAGTCATTTTATTCATCACCTGATCAATTTACAATACAGGCTAGTAAGACACTAATTACATCACCAAAACACATCACCCAGACCTTCATCAAAGTTTTTATTTATATAAGCTTCTATCTTTAGATCAAGTTTATTTTTTCTAAATTCCTTTTCTGCTCATTTATAATTTGTATCCCTATTCTATTAAATATATATTTTTTTACAAATGGAATTGGTACCCCGAGTTCTTGTCGTTTCTGACCTGGTCAATTGAGTCCCTCTCTCTAACTCCAGTGCATAACTTCAAAATACATATTTTTTTTTTCATATTGTGTTTAGTCCATAAGTTCTCTCTTAATGCTATTGTGCATGACTTCAAAGTATGTATCTGATATCAATGTAGAGTTAATGTAACTCCTTAACCATTTCTTGTTTTTTCATCACCCTAGTGTACGATTTATATCCTGTTATGTAGCTATGTAGACTTCAAAGTAATTACTTAAAAATGTGGAGTGGTAGTCAAAGTTAGCAAGTCCTTAAAATGTTGTTTTGTATTTGTACTTCACAAAAAGTAGTGTGAGTTAAAAGTTTTATAGGTATGTTTGGCGAGGAGCTTTTAAGAGATTTTAGGAGTTTCAAGCTTTTAAGAAAAAACTTCTACTCAATAAAAAGCCTTGTTTGGTTGAAGAAGCCGTAAGCTTTTAGATTGGAGAAAAAGTTCTATAGTGAAAAGCTACTAGTACTATTTTTTAAGAAAAAAGCTCTACTAGCTACAAGCTTTTAATTAGTAAATGACACAAATACCCATTTTATTTTAAAAATAAAATAAAAGCCTTCTTTACAAACTTTTAATTATGCTCATTTTGGTCATTTTATACATTTTATTAAAAGTTTCAGCTACTCTATCAAAAATCAAAATATATTTAAAAAGCTTCCAGCCACCAGCTAGTTTTGCCAAACATACCCTATAAGTACAAGGTTATGTAGAATTTAGGTATAAAAAGCTATTAAAAAAGTAAAAACTATTCATTTAGTGAGATTTATTTTACTGATAAAAGATTTGAGATTGAACTAAAAGGTTAATGTATTGATTATCAAAAAGAAGTACATTTTTTTGAATGGTGACTTTTCTTTATCTTTTTATTGGAATAAGTAGGTCACATTCACCTCTTGGCAGAACCGTCACCCCACATCTGGCCAGACTATGTTGTCTTAACAGGGTCCACGCTGGCATCGGTGTGGGGCTTGGCGTTCCACGAGAACCTTACCACGTCTGTACTACCGTACCAGACGAGATAACAGTCGTTGTGCCCCCACAAGAACTATGTTCTCTGACAGAACACTGGAAGATAAAACTCGTGTTGGCTCAGACTCAAACTTACAACCACAAGGATCTAATGCTTATATTTATTGCTCTGATCACTTTATCATAATGAATGTCTTTGAAAAAAGAAAAGAAAGGAAAAGAATAAGTACATCAATTGCTGAAAGAGTTTTTAACAAATAACAATAGAACAATAATTTGTATATTCATGTATATTTTCTTAGTGAACAGAGAATTAAAAAAAAAGGTATTTTTTAATTATTTTTATGAATACTTTTGTTTTTTTAAAAGAAAAATTATGTTTCTCTCATAGCTTCAACCCTTAATGGCTTAACCTTTGAGAATAGCTCAACTTTAAATACTTTGCCAATTCAACCCAACTTTCACCCTTAATTTTTATAAATACAGAATTTCATAGCTTAAAAAAAAACCAAATAGTTTCTTTGCTTAGCACTATTCACTTTCTATATATCAACACATTCACAACCCAAATATAACATTTAACCGATTTTTTGAATTAAATTTCATTCAATTTCCCGGTAACCAATCCAAACCCATTAATATATTTCACATCCTTCCAAAAATACATACGCTTGTGACACAAGAAAGGTCCCTTAACCGTCAAACAAAAACTACTACAAGGTTAATCCATATAACAACACAATACTCAAAGGGTCTAAAACAAACAATCTCTAAACATCAAGGACCTTTAACAATCCACCCAAAAAACTGCAAAAATCAATGTTCTCAAATAAATACCATCACATCAACTGCTGTTTCCAATTTCAACCTTGGTTATTGACCTTGTTTTCCAAGAAATTCAATAAACACTCACAATATTAATAATAATAATAATTTATATTTCCAGTTATGCCCCCACAAGTTTCTTAGCATCCAGAAACACATACATGCAAGCAATGAGTTGATTCAAAGTCAACCTTAAAAAAACTCTAAAGTATGGTCTTGTTTGGTGTGCCATATGTCAGTTTCTTGTTTGTATCATATACATGTATATATAGAGATGGTTTATTATGAAGCTATATTTGAAGGTTTGTTGTTTGGTTTTTATTGCATGCTGTAAGTAACAGTTGTTATAATAATCTTGGTCGGAAAAGTACATATAAGAGTACAATTATGGGTCAAGCAAAGGTTGTTAGTGGTGATCGTGGATATGTTCTTGAAGATGTTCCTCATTTGACTGATTACTTGTCTGATCTTTTGGTATGTTCTATGACTATCCCTCTTTCTTCAGACATGATTAGTGTTGTGTTGCTAATTAATTGTTTTGGACAAACATGGTTAATTTTATATTGTTAATCATGTCTATGTGATTAAGGGTCTCTGTGCTTTATGTATCTATATTATATTATATTATAATCCATATAACCTGGACAAAAATATAATCTAATTTCAATAGTTTAATTTGTTTAACTTTTTAAGCATATAGTAAAATCCTTTAAAACATATCGTTGACTGTTAAACCAACTGACCCATGTCAACACTTTTATTTAAGATAACACCGTAAAAACAAACATTTTATTATCTTTAATTTGAGTTTTGTCAATACGGTAATTACGCAACAACAATTTTGAACTACGGTTTTACAAGTAATACTTATTTTGAAATTTGTGTAGCATAATTATGTTAGTTGTGCCTCTGTATATTGGTTATATGAAGTGTATGTTACTGATATTTTAAATGTATAATTTGTTGCAGACTTATCCTAATCCACTGCAAGATCATCCTGCATACGCCGTTGTTAAGTAAGTTTTCAATCATACTACTTTCACTAATTTCATCGTGCTCGTGATTAATTTAGCTTGGGTTTAATTCTTACGAACTTGTTCTTTTGTTTGATTGTTTTATCAGACAGTATTTTGTTAATACGGACGACACCATTGCTCAAAAGGTCAGCATTTTGCTAATTTACCCCTTTAATTACACACGATATATGATGGTCCCTAACACGTTTACAATGTTTACTGGTCCTGATAATATGTTTCCATTTTTATAGATTGTTGTTCATGCTGATAGTCCTAGAGGCACACATTTTCGACGAGCAGGACCGCGTCAAAAGGTATAAACCTTTCACATTTATCAACTAGTTATAAATAATCTATATGTCACATGTTACATGACATGCTATTTCAATGTTTCTTCAGGTGTATTTCAAGTCAGACGACGTTCATGCTTGTATTGTGACATGTGGAGGCCTATGCCCCGGTCTCAACACTGTGATTAGAGAAATCGTTGGTAGTTTACATGATATGTATGGTGTTACAAGAATCGAAGGGATTGAGGTAAGTTAGATTTTCATTCCAATCAGTTTCTCTTCACACCTGAATTTATATGATATGGTAATGGATGTGCAGGGTGGATACAGAGGTTTTTACTCACGAAATACAATACCGTTAACACCTAAAGTGGTTAACGGTATTCATAAACGGGGTGGCACCATAATTGGGACTTCACGAGGCGGTTATGATAATAAAAAGATTGTTAATAGTATTGAAGATAGGGGAATCAATCAGGTATACATAATAGGAGGAGACGGGACACAAAAGGGGGCGTCTGCTATATACGAGGTATGGTTTTGTAAGACTGTAAACATTTAAAGTTGAAACGAAATTAATGTTTTAAACAAAGACAGTTGTAAACAATTTGTGTCGATGCAGGAAGTTAGAAGGCGCGGTCTTAACGTTGCAGTTGTTGGGATTCCAAAAACTATTGATAATGACATTCCGGTAGTTATATAAGATTGTTGTTGGTTTTAGTTCTCTGCACTTTCATGATTATGTTTAGTCATCTAAACTTGTCACTTTGATCTTGATTTACAGGTTATTGATCAATCATTCGGCTTTGATACTGCGGTTGAGGAAGCTCAACGTGCGATTAATGCAGCACATGTTGAGGCAGAGAGTAATGAGAACTGCATCGGACTTGTGAAGTTAATGGGACGCAATAGTGGTACGTTTTTACAGTATGCTGTTGGGCCGGTCAGGCCAGGACGCTGGGGCGGACATAGAGCTTTAGCAGGGGTCGCGGACGTTGCGGCTCAACTTCACGCGCGTAGTGGAAAATTTGTTTTTGTTTTACGAAATTTGGAAAACGTTGCTACTAAAATGAAAAAAATGAAAAACGTCACTACTGATTTTGTGGCCTAGATCCGCCACTGCCAGGCCGGCCAGATGAAAGGCTGGGTCGGGTTGATCTGCTTTTACCATTTTCATATTTTGAGCAACTATCATGTAGGAGGTTGTAGGCATTGATAACAGACTTTGAGCGACATTCAACCCCGTGTGACCCGTTCCTCTTTACAAAAGCATTACTGATAGAAAATAATATAAGTTACTAACATGTTAATTGCGATTTTGCAGGGTTCATTGCAATGCATGCAACTCTAGCAAGCCGAGACGTTGATTGTTGTTTGATTCCCGAGTCATCTTTCTATCTTGAAGGACCAGGAGGTCTTTTCGAATACATAGAAAAACGACTTAAAGAAAACGGGCACATGGTAATCGTTGTCGCAGAAGGCGCGGGCCAGGATCTTGTTGCCGAGAGCTTAAGTAATGATGACAAGGACGCCTCCGGGAACAAGCTTTTAAATGATATTGGCTTGTGGTTATCTCAAAAGATCAAGGTAAGAAACACAAACACAAACACAGACATATGTGGGCTGGATTAGGCCCAATGGGCCATACCTCTTCTGGGCCCAAGCCCAAATCTTGAGCCCAATCTTTTTCTAAGAGAATTTTCTGATTCTTATATGCAGGGTCATTTCAAGAAACAAACAGAAATGGAGATCAACCTTAAATACATAGGTAAGGAACGGTATATCCATCCGTCATTTTTTCCCTTGCGATATCATGATTAATAGGGTGCCTGGATACGCGTTACAGATCCTACATACATGATTCGAGCTGTTCCAAGTAATGCATCAGATAACGTTTACTGCACACTTCTGGCTCAAAGTGCTGTCCATGGAGCCATGGCTGGCTACACTGGCTTCACTGTTGGCCCGGTCCATGGTAGAGAATGTTACCTACCGTTTTATGTAAGTTAAATTACCATTATACCCTCCGAATAACGTCCCATTCTGAAAAAAGAAACACAAATCAAGTGAGTTATTGTTATTTTTGCAGAGAATAACTGAGAAACAAAACAAGGTTGTGATTACTGATAGAATGTGGGCAAGATTGTTATCTTCGACGAATCAGCCGAGTTTTTTAAGTACGAAAGATATCATTGAGTCAAATATGGATGAAGCACCACCAACTCAGTTGGATAACGGTTTTGTGACCAAGGAAACGCTCTTTTTTTCAAGTTGCAAGAACTGAATAAAAGTCTGGATCACTCATGTGTGTATATATACGATTATTATACGGTAATGGTTGGTATAAGAGGGGTGTCTATTATAGATTTTGATGATCTATGAAGTGAAAATGCATTTTTTTCTATATTGTTTGTGAAAGATTTATCGTTAAATAAGAAAATTGTTTAGTGGTTTGAGGTCTAAAGCTTAAGCCTTGTCAAGTTTTCATAATATGATTAATATCGTTACATGATAACTTAGGTTAACTATATTACATTATATATTAATACAAATAGCAACATAACGATCACCGGTGATCACTTTAACGGCGTTAAGTCTTCCCCATGCCACGTCATATCGGCTTAACTTCCGGTTTCTTCAAACAAGGCAAGACCACCGACATGATGTTTACAATCCGCCACGTAATGATCGGAATTCGTAACCGCTTGT
This sequence comes from Ambrosia artemisiifolia, assembly GCA_032199755.1. NCBI lineage: Eukaryota > Viridiplantae > Streptophyta > Magnoliopsida > Asterales > Asteraceae > Ambrosia > Ambrosia artemisiifolia. Next base: position 12,382,877 of record CM063515.1, on the reverse strand, counting down.
CGGTTTGACTCTTCTTCATAACGTTTGTTGCTTTTTTTTCATCCTTTTTCTTTTTTGCCAAATCCCAATCTAACTATACATAAAGTAAATCTTTTATTTTGCATCTTGATAACATAGGATGGGATAATTAAAGTAATTAAACTAATTAACATAAATAAAGTAAACATTTGAAAACAATAAAACAAGTAATTAAAATATCGAAACCGATCCGATGGAAACCAAAAGACCGATCAAACACCAGTCGGACAAAGGAGGACCGTTTGAACTGATCAGATAGGATAGGCCGATACACTTGGACAAAGAGACATAAGGACCGACGGACAATACACAAAAGGCTATTACCCGCTAAGTAAAACAAAAGTCGGCTATTACCCTCCGGTACATAGCCGACTTCAAATAAAGAATATTAAAACCCATTCCTTGTCAGCCGGCAACAGTGACACCCGTCACTGTTCACGCCGACTGAATCATTGCATTCAATTAATGCGATGCTGCAACCACCCTATAAATACTGGGTAGTTGTGCACATTTACTCACACATTAAATACCCATCGGCAGTTACTCTGCCTCCGAACCACCACAATAATCCATACAACATTCAACATTTGGCGCTAGAAGGAGGGCCGAAGCAAAACCACTAAAAGGCGCTCCGCCCCCACATCACCATGTCATCATCCGATCCCCCTCCTACAGACAATGTCACTCCACCCCCCACGAGTGGTGCCTCCCTGTTAGCCACCCAAGGCACGGCTCCGATCGTATCGCCCGAGTTGGTGCGGTCTAACTTCCTTCAGATACGGCAACTCATGAATGAATACGTGAGAGAAGAAAGGGCCAAAGGCCTCTCACTCAGACTGTCGTTTGATGAGGAGGATGCTAGGGGCAGTGGGACGTCCCAGCCGATCCCGTTCCACACCCCCGGTCCTTCCACGGTAACGATGACTCCAGCCTCTTGGCTGGCCGATATGGTCCAGAGAAACTCTCGAAATCCCCAGTCCACTACAATGTCGATGTCCGCCCCTTTGTTTCATATCCCTGAATCAACGGTAGCCCCCGGACCGGTAACGTCCATGCCTTTAGATGAACTTTCCCAACCTTATCGGCCGTCCGGAGGATCAAAGTTTATACCAAGGATTGCTAACTTTGTCCCGCCTATGCGGATCAAGATGCCTGCCAATGTCAGAGTGTACGACGGAACGGCGGACCCGGAAGATCACATCTTATTGTTCGATAGTGTGGCTAGCAATGAGGGGTGGCCGATGCCCTCGTGGTGCCATATGTTTGTACAAACCCTGTCCGGAGTGGCACGGGTATGGTTCAATAGTATCGCTCCGGATAGCCTTGACAGCTTCGATGATTTAAAGATCAGGTTCTTAGAACATTTCCGGCAGCAGCGAAAGCACATGAAAGACCCCGTGGAGCTGCATAACATCAAACAGAAAGAAGGGGAAAGTCTGAAAGAATTCGTGACTCGCTTCAAAGAAGAATCCCTACAAGTTAGGGATGCCGATGAGAGGATGCGTATTTCGGGTTTCTTGCATGGCCTAAGAACTAAACAGTTGGTAGAGAACCTAAATGCGAGAGTTCCGGCTACTATGGAAGAGGCCATTGAAAGGACCGAAGCCTTCGTCAGAGGAAAGGAAGCTGCTCAAGCCATTGAGTTCAAAAAGAAGCCCGAAGAATACAATCGGAGGGGAACATACAGGGGAAACGGAAAGCGAGATCAGTATTCTCAGAAGAGATACCGAGAAAGTGACAACAGGAGCCCACCGGCTGATAAGAAGGATTCACAAGATAAGTCCAGAGGCAGTGAAAGGAAGGGACTAATCTTTACAGAGCTGACAAAGACTCCTCAAGAAATCTTAGCTTCTGAAGCGGCTAATGTTAAATTCAAACCACCTTTTCCCCTCCAGAAGACGGCTAAGCAGCAAAGCTCACGAAAGTATTGTGAATTCCATGAAGACAAAGGGCATGACACGAATGAATGTTTCCAGCTAAAGAAGCAGATAGAAGAAGCCGTTCAGTCCGGGCAGCTGGATCACCTCGTCAAAGATATCCGGAACAAGAAAAGAAAGAATGAGAAGGGCGGGAAAGAAGTATTAATGATACATCCAACGGTAGCTCTGAAAAGGCCGAGGATAATGATTGAGGAAAAGGGGGAGGTCCTGCATTGGACCGAACTACCTATCCACTTCCCGTCGTTAAAACAGGAGGATGCCAGAGAAGATCCGTTGATAATCCGGGCAAGTATCGGAGGACAGATAGTACACCGGGTCTATATAGACGAAGGAGCGGCCTCCGACATCATGTACGAGCACTGTTTCGCCCAGTTGCCAGACTATGTGCAAAACGAGATCGTGCCAGTCTCTTACCCTTTGGTAGGGTTTTCCGGTGAACAAGTGTCCCCCAAGGGACAAATACAGCTCTACGTAAGCATCGGAGAAGATCCACAGATAAGGGTGGAAATGTTAACCTTCATTGTCGTAGCTGCTCACACACCCCACAACGTTCTGATAGGTCGACCAGGGATCAGGACGTTCGGAATGGTTACATCTAGCAAACATGGGCTGATAAAATTTCCTACGTTGGGAGGAATAGCTACTCTGAAGACTTTGGTGCGATGCCAAGAGATTGGGTATCTGGACTCCGATGAAGGACTACCAGATAAGTGGTGCATAAATGACCGATACCCTGACCAAGTCATAATGGTAGGGCGAACACTTAGTCCGGAGTGTAAGGAGCACCTATATCGGTACTTAAAAAGGAATTCCGATGTATTCGCTTGGGAGCCTAGTGATATGACAGGCATTCCCCGATACATAATAGAGCATCATCTAAATGTTTACCCTCATCAACCTCCGGTTGTACAAAAGAAAAGGGCTCTGGCCCCTGATCGAAGTGCTGCGGTAACCGATGAGGTGAGGGCATTACAGAAGGCTGGTATTATGAAGCCCGTTCAATACCCTTCTTGGGTTGCAAATCCAGTAATGGTTGAAAAAGCCAACGGATCATGGAGAATGTGCATCGATTACCGAGACCTAAACAAGGCCTGTCCCAAAGACCATTACCCATTGCCGGAGATCGACTCCAAAGTAGAATCGGTGGCCAGTTTCCGATTCAAATGCTTCCTGGACGCTTACAAGGGGTATCATCAAATACAAATGGCAAGGGAGGACGAAGAAAAAACAGCCTTCCATACAAGTCATGGGCTGTTCTGCTACCGCAAAATGCCTTTCGGTCTTAAGAATGCAGGTGCCACATATCAGAGGTTGATAGATCAAGTTTTCCAGGATCAGATCGGAAAAAATATGGAAGCCTACGTTGATGACCTGGTCATAAAGAGTCCCGATGAAGAGCGTCTGCTCCTTGACATTGCTGAAACATTTAATAATTTAAGGAGAGTGAACATGAAGTTGAACCCTTCGAAATGTTTCTTCGGAATGGAAGAAGGGCGATTCTTAGGGCACATTGTGGCTAAGAAGATGATCAAAGCAAACCCGGACAAGGTCCGAGCAATCCAAGAAATGAGGTCCCCAAGAACTATAAAGGAGCTGCAGAGCCTGAACGGCAGGTTGGGGGCCCTCAATCGGTTCCTCTCCAAATTGGCCGAGAGGTCACTGCCTTTCTTCAAAGTCCTGAAGGGCTACACTAGAAAATCTGACTTTAGATGGACTGATGAGGCCGAAGAAGCCTTCCAACAGATGAAAAAACATCTTTGTACCTTACCCTCTCTAACGGTCCCTGAACCAGAAGAGACTCTGTTTGTCTACTTAGCAGCGGGGAAAGAGGCGATCAGCAGCGTCCTATGTGCCAGCCGCGCCAAAGGTTTCATGCCCATTTTCTTCGTAAGCAGGTGCCTGCGGGACGCAGAGCTTCGATACTCGCCAATCGAAAAATTGGCACTAGCTTTAACACATACGGCTCGGCGTTTACGCAGGTATTTCCAAGCTCACCATATCGTAGTCCTTACCAATTCGGTGCTCCGAGAAATTATGAGCCGTCCAGAAGTAGCGGGAAGACTGACTAAGTGGGCAGTAGAATTGGGCACGTTCGGCATAGAATATAAACCAAGGCTGGCAATAAAAGGGCAAGTCTTGGCTGACTTTTTGGTGGAAAACGTAAACCATGTTGAAGACCCAATGATTATTGACACGGTCATTGATCAACCTGAAAGTTCAGGAACATATGAGGGATGGTGTCTGTACACTGACGGAGCATCCAGTAGGGATGGGGCGGGGGCTGGCCTCATCTTGGTAGATCCCGAAGGGATTGAAACGGCTTATGCTCTCCGCTTCAATTTTAAATGTACAAACAACATGGCCGAGTATGAAGCTCTACTAGCGGGCCTTCGGATAACAAGTCAAATGGGAGTGAAGAATCTCAAGGTTTTTGTCGACTCCCAACTGGTAGCAAGCCAGGTAACCAATGACTTTGAGACTCGAGACGCCACAATGAAAAAGTATGCAGAAGCCGTTCGAAAGCTAATGAAATCCTTTGAAGGATGCCGTATAATTAAGATTCCGCGAAGCAAGAACAAAGGGGCCGATGCTGTAAGTAAAATGGCTTCCGTAGCTTTTGCTCATCTAACAAAAATGGTACTGGTCGAACAGTTGAACAAAGCATCGGTGGAAGATCAGGTACCGACGGCCGTCTTAGAAATCCGAAGGGAGGATGACTGGAGGAACTCAATCATTAAGGCTTTAGAGGGAGAAGCGTTAAGCGAAGAAGACAGGCTACGAAGCAAGTCATACGAAACGATAGACGGAGCGCTCTTCCGAAAGGGATTCTTGTCTCCATCATATCGATGTATCCTCCAACAAGAAGGTATAAAGTTACTCGAAGAGTTGCACTAGGGGCTGTGCGGAATGCACGCTGGTGCGGCCACCCTGGTCACAAGAGCGGCTAACCTCGGATATTATTGGCCCACAATGAGACAAGATAGTGAGGAACTGGTCAAACGGTGTGAATCCTGCCAATTATACGCTCCCGTTCCTAAATTGCCGAAGCATGGTTTAGTCCCGATAACTTCCCCATGGCCTTTCTATCAATGGGGGATGGATCTTTTAGGACCTTTCCCAAAGGCCAAGGGAGGAGTCCAATTCTTACTGGTAGCAGTAGACTATTTTTCCAAATGGGTGGAAGTTAAGCCGATCGGTAGCATAAGCGGAGACCAGATAACTACTTTCGTCTGGGAAAACTTGATCTGTCGTTTCGGTCTCCCGGGAAAGTTGATCACAGATAACGGGACGCAATTTGCAGACAAGAGGTTCCGCAGCTGGTGCGAAAGTTTGGGTATAAAGCAAGTGTTCGCTTCTGTCGCTCATCCGCAGGCAAACGGTCAGGTGGAACGGATGAACCGAAGCATCCTACAGGGCTTGAAAACCAGATTGGGAAGGTATGGAAAGAAATGGTTAAGTGAACTACCAAGTGTCTTGTGGGCCCTAAGGACGACGGAGAAGACAAGCACGGGAAGAACCCCATTCAGCCTAGTGTTCGGAACCGAAGCGGTTATCCCCGCGGAAGTAGGTCTACCAACCAAGCGGGTATTAACAATGGACGAACAGACCAACCAAGAAGGGTTGCTGACAAACCTTGACAACTTAGAAGAGTACCGAACGAATGCAAGCATCCAAGAAGCAAAGTACAAGCAGCAGATGAAAAAGTACTATGACAAAAGGGTTAAGACCATGACGATGCAGCCTGGTGATCTGGTTCTGCGGTCAAATGAAGCAAGCCGAAAGGAGAACACAGGGAAGTTGGGACCCAACTGGGAAGGTTCGTACGTTGTGGTAGAAGTCCATGAGAAAGGGTCATGCAAGCTTGCTACAATTGAAGGAAAAGCCGTTCCGAGGCACTGGAATTTGGCTCAGCTTAAAAAGTACTATGCTTAGGCCGGACTTAACAGCGGCTGGTAAATAAAACTGTCATTTTGTAAAAGCCTTTTATAGGCAGCGACCTTACAACGTATTAATGAAATGACAACTTTTGCTATGATTTACTATTTGCATAATTAACGATAATCAACTCAAACAACCGATTGGCCGAACAGATCACTGTTCGGCACTAACAGGGATAGCCCCTCCGAATAGCAAAGGGAACTCTCTTCCCGATTAAGGGTCAGCTCCTTCGAACTAAGCTGGCCGAACATACCATTGTTCGGAAGAAAGGGGAAGTCCCTTAGAATAACTAACAAACATCAAAGAAAAGAAAGAACAACCATACATAAAGTAAACAAACAAGTCAAGGATTATACGCTGGTCGGACATCCGACACAGCCAAAAAAATATAAAAACGACCAACAAGTGGTCAGGATTCATTGTCTTAAAACACATAAATAAAGAAGTCAAGGAACATCCTTGCTGAGGCTGCCCGAAGGAGTAAGCTTCTCAATATCAGCAGAAGTCTTACCCTTCAACTCCTTCATACCTTCAACATACGGATACGTAGTAGACTCCCAAGCCTTTACCCCAGTCTCGTACACCATGTTAGCCTTCAGATAATACCCTTCAATTCCATCAATTTTCAAGCCAGCCGAACAACCGTCAAAACCTGCCACTATGCCATCATGAAATGCGGAGTTATATAGCAACGTCTCCATCTCTCCCAGAGGTTCTAGGAACTCTGTCGATTTGTGCAGCTTCGAAACGACCAAAGGAATCACCTCGGTAACCAGCCGGTCCCTATCCTTCTCAGCATCCTCCAGAAAGATCTTGAGCTGATCAATTACCTTGTCTCCAGCAGCGAGTGCCTCGTCGTAATTCACCTTGCACTGCCTCCACGCTTCTTTCTCTTCGGCGGCTTTGTCAATACGTTCCTAAAAAACAAAAAAAAAAATGTGTTAAGGAAAATACAGGTAAGCACAGATAACAACACACGAACATACTTGCAGAGATGATGAAGATTTCGTCAGCAACACGTTCTGTTCATCCAACAAACAGTTCTTCTCCTCTAGCTCTTCAACCTCTTTCTCTCTCGCCGATAGCTTGGTTTGCAAAGATTCCATTTCCTCAGTATGTTTCATCTTCATTTCTCCCAAGGCCCGAATGGCTTCTTTCCCTTTCTTCACACTCGACCGGTCTCCCTTCTTCCGTTTAGCCAGTTTTGCATCAAGCTTTGTGATCTCCGCACGGTATTCAGTGATTCGTCCTCGGAGTTTCTTCTCTACGGCCACCTTCTTAAAATAGCTTTGTACTAACTCTGACACAGAACTCAAAGCACGGACGATGGATACACTAGCGCCCTCAGCAGGATAATCCTCCTTCTTATCCCGAGCCCGGTCCAACTCCCCGGGAGGGATGGCATGATGCAGGATCTGGTAGCATACTGCAGGATCGGTCAGAGTATCACCATTTCTCACTTGCCACCGAGGCACGTATGTTTCGGTAATGTCATACGAATACTCGGATGCCTTGGACTCGTCTTCAACACTAGCAGACTTTTGTTTCTTACCCTCAGGGGTTTCACCCACAAGATCCTCAGGATCCTTTCTCTTTTTGTGATGTTCCTTCCGAACAGGGCTTTCTTTGCCACCGGTAGCTTCAACACCCAGCACAACCCCTTCCGATAACCCCCTCGGTGGAGACTGTGTGGCTGACGAATGTTTATCATCAACCGACACATGTTCATCATGCTCCGAGGCAACCACATCGTCCTCCTTCTGGGGATTCTCAGAAGAGAACAAAAAGGCATCTAGGTTGCCACGGCTGCTGGTCGCTTGATCCATGGGTTTCTTGAAGACGTCATCTTTCTCCTTATCCGGAATACTGTAAGTTACTGCGGCAGTCCGGTCCAGTACGAAGTCTTCCGTAGCCTCAAGGGCACGAGAAGTGACTTTGCAACCCTTGCCTTTCCTCTTGACAAAACCCAGAAGACTCATTTCTGCAAACAAGAAAAAAAAAGGAATGATTAGGAACCCATTAACAGAACATCGTAAACAATTACAAGCAACAGCAGCCGTACCCTTGTTCCCCTTCTTAACAATAGGTTCTACCCCTTCATACGGCCACACACGGCTTATCCCGGTCAAGATTAGAACAGTCTCCGGGAAAACTTGAAGAGGGGTAGGGGATTCCAAGAGTTTATCGTAAAGGTCACCGTCATAAACATCCTCTTGCTTCGGGTTTAGAGTATCTTTAGAACCTTTCCAAGGCATTTTGAAGGGAACAACATTATCGGGAACCCAGAAGAATCGGTTCTTCCAATTTTTCAAACCGGAGTAGGTTTCACTTAATATCGAATTAGATTTAGAGATTTCACCAACGGTGAACCAATGACCGGCTACGGTTAAGTGAAAAAATTGACGGAACAATCCGATAGTTGGTTCGCCCCCATTAGCCCGGCATACGACTTCAAAATGCACAACTTTCATTGCACCCAACGGACTGAGTTGACGGATATCTAATTTATAAAATTGCAAGAATTCTAGAAAAAATACTGATAAGGGAAGACGAACCGATGCGAAGTCGAAGTGACGAGTATAAAAACCAACGTGCCCCTTCGGACAATCGGTTATTCGCTGAGTCGGTTTAGGAACAACGGGTTTATAAACTGACGTATCAAAATATTTACTACAAAAGGCCGTCAACGTCGGCTCGGACACGACGGAGGAGTGAAGGTGCATGTCTTTTTTACCGACCATGGCTAAAAGAATAACGAAGACAAGGGTTGAGAACAAACCTGACGATGGAACGGAAGCAGAGCTCTGAGGCCGAACGAAGTGAGGTAAAAATTTTTTACCCACAAAACAATGCTATATATAGGGTAATTTGGGAGGATTCCAAGACTGACAGAACGTCTAATCAATGAACAGTGAGTCGGTTCGTGTACCGGCCAATCAGCGACTGACACGTGTCGCTTCTATAAAAAAAAAAGCAGAAAGATTTTATTCAATAACCAATCGGCACGTCCACTTTCGTTCCACAGACGGAACGGATGTCATAAACATAACTAAACGGGAGACGATTCAGGCTACGAAGGAATGCATAAGTTTGGTGCCATCGTCACAAATGAGTAACAAAGTCACCAAACTGGGGGGCTGATAACATAGGATGGGATAATTAAAGTAATTAAACTAATTAACATAAATAAAGTAAACATTTGAAAACAATAAAACAAGTAATTAAAATATCGAAACCGATCCGATGGAAACCAAAAGACCGATCAAACACCAGTCGGACAAAGGAGGACCGTTTGAACTGATCAGATAGGATAGGCCGATACACTTGGACAAAGAGACATAAGGACCGACGGACAATACACAAAAGGCTATTACCCGCTAAGTAAAACAAAAGTCGGCTATTACCCTCCGGTACATAGCCGACTTCAAATAAAGAATATTAAAACCCATTCCTTGTCAGCCGGCAACAGTGACACCCGTCACTGTTCACGCCGACTGAATCATTGCATTCAATTAATGCGATGCTGCAACCACCCTATAAATACTGGGTAGTTGTGCACATTTACTCACACATTAAATACCCATCGGCAGTTACTCTGCCTCCGAACCACCACAATAATCCATACAACATTCAACACATCTCTATATCATATCCATTAACAAGCAACTGAGAAGGAGAAACATATGAGAACTAAACCACGGCATGTAAAAGTTTCCTATTATTCGGAATTCTTTTTTAATTCAATGAATAAGATTTCATTTCTGATGGATTGTCGTTTCTTTCATATCGCCGTCGGTGCTATTAATTACCGGTTTCTGGTAACATAGGTTCGGGTCCTATTGTCGGCAATACCAGTGAAGCGTCGAACAAGACCCAGGTGGCGCATGCATGACAATGGTAATTTGTTTGAGGTTTTTATTTGTCCAGAAACCCTATTCGGATTATGGGAATCGGTTGATTAGAAGACAACGAGTGGTCATGGTGAAATGGAGTTGCTATAATATTTTCCCTTTTCTCTAAAACATATTAAGCTTTAATCAAGTTTTCACTCAATTTGCGTGTTTGCTGGTATGCATTTTTACTTTGATTTCAGAGATGTTAATTCTTTTGTGGGATCTTTGATGTACAAAGTATGTGTTACTATCCTGTAGTTTTAAATTTGACATCATGTTTAGTTAAGGATCAACTTTAATCATTTTAGGTTTCCAAGTTATATTTTGTACATTGGTATCATTTTGGGCATTTGGATTTTATTTCTTGGTTGCTACAACAATTGTAGATACGTAAGGAACCAAATCAACACCAACTAAATTCCTTTACGCATAACGCAAGTAATTCTGAGTTAATATGCCATTTAAAAAAAAATTCCGGTCAAATTCAATTTTGATTGATGATATTTATAGATCATTCTTTTGTTATTGTGACTTTGATTGTTACATGAAAATAGATACATGGTTTTATGTACAAATTTGGTGATACTGTGTTTAGATAATTTTATTAGTGGGACCTTTTAATCTTCGGTTTGAAGAAACAATAATCTTCATGATACAAAAATTGATATTAGGTTAATATTTTGAAATATTTAATTTTTAAATTGTCAATCGATTCACGCATATGGTCTCTATGTTTCCTTCTTGAATCGCGACAAATCTCTACCAAAATTCTATCTCAAATCTATTTATCATATTTTGTCGCGGATATGTTGTTTGACGCATTTTAATCATAAGATTAAACAAGAATTTGTTTTTTCATTGGCGATTACGTTAGATATGTTATAAAGACACTGAAATTGTGGGGTTTTGTTGTTAAATTAGGTTTAATTTAACAATTAAAAGCATGTTTTGTACAATCAAGAATTTTCGTTTCGCATCTTAGATATTGATACTAAAATAATCTTCCCGCCGCAACGCGCGGGTTGACGTCTACTCGTTTTAATGTAATTTGCTCTAGTATATACGTCTTCATACTATACATACACGTAATCTGTTAAGAATATAAATCATCATAACATTTATGTAGTTATGATTATTAGTTTTCTCTTGAAGTTAATTGATAAAGTTATGATAGTTGGTTTCTGATGTACTTAATTGTAATATTTTTTAATAAAGAGGTATATGTTTTTTTCATATAAATCATTCTTGCTTCCTTTCTATTATCTTTATATTGTAAATCTCTTTACTATATATTCTTGCTCCATGTTATAGTTTTTTGAAAATGATATTTGTTATACGTGTGATATACATGTGTAGCTAGAGAAGAGATGGTGATGTAGATTAGGATGTTAGTAATGGCCATCGTAGTAGGTAGGGTGGTCGACCAAGTATCGAGTTAGGATTTAGATGTCGGCCAAGTATACGAACTGTTCATGAACACTTACCGAACGAGATTTTTGTTCGTGTTCGCTTGTATTTATTTGCTAAATTTAGATGTCGGCCAAAAAACGAACACAAACAAACACAAATGAATGTAAACGAACAGAAATAGGCATTACTCAACAAAATCAAGCACAAACTAGCACATTAAATTATGAAAATTCGCATTTTTCATCGCTAACATTCTCCGCCCAGAATATACTAATCAAATTACCCAACTATATGTGACATAATCTTGATCACATAATGTCTTATAAAAACACAGAGGTATCATATTAAACTTGAAATCCTCGTTTAATCCACCAAAAATAACAGTTAATCAAAATAGTTAAAGTAATATTAACATGTGATACACTAATATATGTTAAATAATCTACCATTGGGAAATTTGAAATACTTAAATTAAATATAAAAATTAAAAACCCTAATGAACTATCGAACAAAAAAAAACATACACGAACACGTTACCGAACGTTCACGAACATAAACGAACGAACGCGACCTCTGTTCATGTTCGTTTGTTTAGCTAAACGAACTTCCCGCCGAACAGTTCACAAACTGTTCGCCGAACGTTTGGTTTGTTTACAGCCTACTCATCCCCTTAACTTTCTCTCTTTTAAGTCATGTTAACATGTTAACTTATTGCCAATTTAATGCCCTTCACATGGGAAGAGAGTGGTTTACAATGAAAGTTAAACTGTCACGTCACCGTTAACACACTTGATGTGAAGGTATACCTCATGACCTAAGGAACCAGACTACTAACCATTAAATCAACTCATCTAAAAACTACAAGCTCGAGACCATACGTCTGGAGCAAGGAACGAACGCAGACACCAGACTATCCAAAAGCATGGAGACATAAGCCAAAGGGTATATGTATTCTCACAATACATTTTTTTTCCAATGCCTTATGGGTTTTCCTTTAAAGTATGTCTTATATTTTTATTTTATTTAAGTTTATGAAATTTTAATTTTTAATTTTGTAATTGTAATCTTTGAGCTAGATTATAATAGTATTAATTTTCCGTTACTTTCAAACTCAATAACCTATCTTATGATCGCCAAACCGTGCATATTATCCCTTTACCAACCCACGTTTGAAAATGAGAAGGTGGAACGAAGAAGAAATCGCACTATGTACGGTTTGGATTGAAGTAAAAAACAATCTGCCGCGTCAAGGGTCAATTTGACCACTTGTGCTACAAGAGTTTAAGGACTTGGTTGGTGGTTCAAACCAAACCACCGACTTACTAAACAGCAAGATGACCGACCTACAAAATAAATGTTAGCATTTTGAGACGCATTACCAAACAGTTCTATGTCAACTCCACCCCAATACCCCTGAGCACGAGGCTGTTGAACACGCCAAAATAGAGTACGAGTTTAATGATCACGCACCGTTTCTTCATTTATCGGCGTGGCAAATGATCTGGGGGAGGTTGGATTAGCTTTTTTTTCATGTTTTAATGTAATGTTTTATTATTATGTTTTAATGTTATGTTTTTTTATCTATTAATGAAATGTTTTTTTAATTATATATTATATTATGTGTCTAAATAATAATTGAACATTAACTTAAAACACATCTAACTAAAATATTAATTGAAGCTTACACACATTTAAATTAAAACATATATAAAGCTTCAAACATATATAAAGCATCAAACACCCCAATCACCAAGGAAAGACTTCAAAGATGACACGTCATGACCATCTGACCTAGCGTCCTGATTGTGACGTCCGAAGTCTAGAGATGGACAATAGGTTTTTTTGTTGTAGGGTTCTTCAATGTACTCCTCGCCCAGGTCAGTTTGGTACCCTTCGGCCCAACTAGGTATTTCTTGTGTTGGACGAATATTTGTCAGAGCAGGGTTTGTGGGGGAGTTTCTTTGGGTCTCTCCAATTGGTAGCCCTTGACCTTGTAGTTGAGCCATGATTTGCTCATAAAGAAGTTTAGCTCATCGTTGGTAGGTTGTCCAAACCATGGATATAAGGTTTTCTCACGGTTTGAAGGTGGTGGATAGGACACTTGAGCCGGTTCATGGTAGACGGATTGACATGTAGGGTTTGACGAAGCTGGGTATACGGGTTCTGGTGGCGAGTTTGATGGAGAACGTGTTGAACGCCGACGAAAATATCGCCTAATGATCGGAGGTCCGGATGCCTCACTATGATTATAGGTGTATTTGTTCAATTATGCTTTAGTACTCTTTTTTTCAAAGTTGTGGTATTTATAGGCACATAGGGGTATGAATGGTTTCAAGGTCCTTTATTTAAATTATTATTTTAATTATTAATGATATAATGTGAAACAACTTTCAAAATTAACATTCATAATAATATTCAAATTTACAAGAAATTACATAGAAACAAACCTAACATACTAGTACATATAATAAATACAAACGAACATAGACATACATCAATTCAAACAAATAACAAAAAAAAAAATGGCTTAGTATTTCCTCCAATTTTAACCCACACTTGCAAAACCAGGAAATAGGGGTAGAAGAGGAAAGTGACAAGAATGGCGGTAAGGATGGAGGCGGGAAGGAAACAGAAAAGGGGAGAGGGAGAGAAAGGGGGAGGGAAGCGGGTAAGGAAAATCCTTAAGGCTTGGGATTAAAAAGCGGCATGACGTTAACCGAAAGAATGCTTCGGTTTTCTGAAACTCAAGAACATGTCGAAAGAATCAAAACAACACTCGATTTTAATGCGTGTTCAATATTTGAGAACACAAGATTTTTTATAACACATTTGATTTCTTTGATTTTTCTTGTAAAAATGATGTGAAATCCATTAATTTTCTTCTACTCACCAACCATCTGTTTATACCCCACAATTTTTCAAAAAAAAAAAAAACCGGCTGGAGACGCCTCGAAAACGGCTCAAGCCAAGCTGATGACATCTCAGCACAATCGTGACGGAGACATCTCCAACTTTACCAGATACGTCTTGGCGGCCCTGACATGTCTCAGAGACGTCCGTCAGGATGTCGGACACGTGGTGGTGAGTTGTTCGCTGGAACGGGAGACGTCTGAAACGTCTAGAGAAGGGTGACCCGTCTCTCCAAAGAGACGTGAGGGGGGTATTTTCGTAAAAGCCACTTGGTCAAAGGACATTCTCGTGATTTTCCCTATCTTAATTGATACCAAGGAAAAACGATATTGGTAAATAATATTTTTGATGTGTTAAATAACTCAAATCAGATCCTTTTATACTAAAGATTACAATAAAACAAATAATGATATAACATCAATAACAAACTAAAACTATCCTAATATTTAAAGTAGAGATAGAATAGTCAAATATAACAAACAAAAACATAAATTAAATAATAATAACAAACAATAGAAAATAATCTCCCCAACATAATAATATCCTTGTTACAAACTCAACTCCATTGGAGACTTAATATATTGATAAATCGATCAATTCTCAGATACATTTATTTACAGTAGTATGAGATGTTGCAAAGTTCACAAATTTCACTAATCTAAATGAAGACTATTTAATGCTTCTTTGATAATCTCCATAAATAAGGAGATTTTAACATAAGAATATTTCACCATCTCAGCTTTTCTGGGAAATACTGGAAAAAAAAAGCAGATTAGATCAAATGAAAATTCAGCACAATTTGTACAAAATTTTTACATGAAGATGCATCAACTAAAGGCTCACCTTTTTTATGAGGGATAGATAGTATGGCTTGACCTTTTCGACATCAACACGGACTTTGCTTTTGCTATAAAGGTCATACTTGCTGTAAAGCAAATGATATATAAACATTAGATAATATGTTTGATTAATGCCATTAGTCTTATATTGATTGATTTTGATTATTCAAAAGTTAATCATGATATATTACTTAAAGATTTGAAGCCACTTCAAGTTCTCAACATCTTCCTCATTCATCAAATGCTTATATGCTCCAGACCGATGCAACGCTACCAAAACCACAAGTAATAGTAAGATTCAAATACGTAAATTTAACAACTACATTTTAGTGTCACCTTATTTAAAAAAATAAAGTTTTAGCGGCTTACGATAGAAAGAATGGTAGCGAATGATGAACAATCCTGCTTGTGGCAAAGTGGTTCCATTTTCCTTGGCCACCTAAAAATTTAGGATGCAAAAATCGCATTTATGTTAATCATCGTCATCATTAATATAAAGTCACACACTAAGAACATGGAAGGGCACTCATTACAGAACCAAAAATATGTTGAGAAATGCATAATACATTTGTACACAGCTTTTTGAACGTGATACATATGACAATTATGTAACTTGCGCACAATGTACATATGAATTATCACAACTCAAGATATTATTGATTCTAAAAAAATGAAAGTGACTCTAAATAGATGTAGGTAAGGTTGATATAATAAATTTAAATCACATACCAAATACATGTAATCATCATGACCCCATGAAATCATCACATTTTCTAGTCCACATCCTTTCTCATAAACTCCATTCTTAGTTTGATAAGCAGGGTTGTTGATATCCGGATTTTCTTTAAAATACTACACCATAAAAAAACATTAATATTAAATATAATTAACTAACATAACACAAAACCAAAAACAGACCCCTAGATTTCACTAAATTCTGTTAAATCACATACCTTGTGATGAACAATTGATTCATCAAAAGCACAACCAAGAGGGTGTGTGTCACCAACAACAGCCCATTGTGGAAGCTCCCCAAATCTTGGAAGCAGTAGAACTTTCCCAAGGTCTATAATCCATAAAAAAGATTATTATATATTTTATTTATTTAGATATATTTATGTGTGTATTATTGATGACAATGGCATATGCATATTATATATATACATACATACATACATACCATGAATAAGTGCAGTCAAATGGAGCCAATCCTCATCTGGATAATCTTTTCTAATGGCTTCAGCTGTCTGCAACAAATGCTCAATTTGTGGTTCATCCAAATCAGGATCACTATCATCCACAACTTCATTTAACAGTTCACAACATTCCCATATACTCATCTCAAGTTTATCCAGTTTCTTATACTCTTCTCTCATCTTCTTCACCTACATTATTACCATCCAAATCCCTTTTAAATACCATACAACCACATAACAAGTTAAAAAGTTCTTAATAGTTATAATGCTTACAAATTCATATGTCTGGTTGATATGGTTCATCCTGTAAAACTCCTCAACTTGCTTGTTTCGCAAGCTTTCGACATCATAGTCTCTGAAAGTGTTACCAAATGAATTTATTTCTGGTGCATCGAAGCCGCCACTAGCAACAGGATCAGGCACCACAAACCCTCCATCAAGTACAAGTTCATCGGTATTATTACAATGGTTCTTGTTTTCCACCACTTGGGATTCTATGTACAAACAAGAATTTAGGTTAATGCATTAATTCACTACTAGAAAAATAAGTATTTGTTCCTAAGTGATGGCGAATCTTGAACGAAAAACCTGGTAGGGAGGGCCAGATTCAATGTATATAATAATTTTTGAAAATTTCGGGGAAAACGTACACTACCAAACAAAAAAGTTGGGCTGGCCTGGCACGTAGAAAGATCCGCCAATGTTCCTAAGGGGGATTAAGCGTGTCTTGCAACAAAATGCAGTTTGTGGTGTATTTATTCTTAAAATTCTAGAAATTGTTTGCTAAATAAAAATAATATTTGATAAAGCATTTCTTTCACAAGCCAGGTGCATATAGCATTTGCAACTGACCGTAACAGACCGAAAATGCGGTGGCAAAAAACCTCCAACTATGTGACCACTTTGACACATAAGGTTAATTCGCTACCGCATTTAGCAACATATCTAAAATATTGCACTGATTTGTGACCGCTTTTTTTCTTTTAGCGCGATGATTTTTTAACAACGGTTTGTTAGCGAAAAATCATATTTTTATATGGAAAATGCATGGAAAAATGACGTGAGAAATTACCGGGTACGGAGTGGTCGACAGACACGGTCATTTTGATGACACAAAGAGGTGGTTCCCTGTGAATGCTCTTAAAGTGAAATGGTGTTGTTGTGATGATGATGAGAGAATAATAATGAAGGGTTTTTATAGTGGATTAAGAGAGGTCCTTGCTTGATATTTAAAAAAATTGGAGTCCTTAACTGAAATAATAATAATATAATATTGGTACCAAGTTGATCTGCCAATTGATAGATCATAGATGGATACGCGTGATTTGTTCCCTTTGCGTACTCTCGTTCGTGGAGCGTGCATTACACTCTATTTCAGTATATTCTATGCTTTTGAGGAAAAACGCATATTCTTTTGGATTCTTCGTAGTATCATCTTTAAAAAATCTTCTTACAAGGAATTTTTATACCTCACATATAATATTGGTACCAAGTTGATCTGCCACTCCACATCTCTTTTTTTTTTTTTTTTTGAGATGTATATAGGGAGATTCATCGTAGCTAAGTCTTTATATTTTTCAACATGGCGATTCAGATAAGAAGAAAAATAGAAGAAATCTCTAAAGTTTAGAGGAGACTACAATGCGAAAGTGCAAACTTAGAGGGTGTTTGGGATTGAGTTTCAAAACAACTTATTGACTTTTCCAAGAAGCCAATAAGTCAATAAGCTGTAGCCCAAAAGCACTTTCTGGTTTGACTTCTGGCTTTTAAGGGTGAAAAAATTGTTTTTGGGAAATTAGAAATCTTGGCTCTTAGTTTTTGGTTTTTGGAAAATAAAAATTTACAAATTTACCACCCATACAATCAATATTCACATAAGTTAAGCGAAACACTTAAAAAAAGCAATCTATTGACTTTTTGACGTTTCTCATCCCAAAAGCTAAATCCAAAACTTTTTTTTTAAAACTCATTTTCGAAAAGTCATAAGCCAATAATCACTTTTGACTAAAAGCACTTTTGCATGTCCAAACTCAATTCCAAACACTCTCTTAAATTCTATGTTTGATTTAGAACTTGTTTAATGTTTAATTAAGTCGATGTTCATTTTCTGAAACTTAACAAGTAAATAGTAACTAAGTTTATGGTTTATTATTGATTTTTTTTTCTTATTAAAGATTATAATTCTATGTCTTTAACTTGGGTGATTTGTTATAAAATTCACAAATTGAAACTAATGATCTCTTATGTAACACGAACACAACCCGTATAGTAAATATATTGTAACATATTGGTTGGTTGAATTTAAAACAAATTAACTAACTTTACTCTAAATTGAAACTTTGATTTCTTTGTATTTTTAGAACTTAAGCACAATTATCAATCTAAACAAATTAACCAAAATAAATTGGACATGGTCACATGGATATTTCAAAACCTGATTACTTTCATGCACAATCATACTTGTGGTCTTATATCAAACACGTGTTAGAAATGTCGTTTTTTATTGAATTTAAGTGGCTACATACTTCTCTAGATTTTTTAAATCTTAAATTTAAAATTTATAAATAAAAAAGGTGGTATAGACGCGCCAATGATGAGGTGTAGATAGAGAGTGACTCAATTCCAACGTGTAGTAAATTGCAAATTTGTAGATGAGACGGAATCGACTGTGTTCTGAGTCATCGCTGATGATGTTTTGACTTTCCTAGCTGTATCCTTTTAAAGTCTCATCTTATTATCCATTGTCAAAGTATCTTCATCCAGCGTCTGTTATTTTGACACGTCACATATCCAAATTCCACAACCCTTAAAAATCTAGTTTCAAGAGCTAAAAAATATTATGATAATATTGTTTAAAACGATATTGCCCCCAGTCGCATGAAGAAAGCTTATCACTTTGTTTTCATCTCTTATACTCCGTAATATTTTTGTTGTGTAGTTGTTAGGAATTTAATCCTAAAGCGATGAAAGATGAAAGAAAGTTGAAGAGTTAAAAGTGGCAAATTTAATTAAGAGAAAGTATACAATATAAAGTTTCTTAAAATAAGAAGTGTAAGAAGTCACCAGAGATTGACACCTGTCAATTTAACCTAACCACAGTTAAACAAAAAAAAAACCTATTTTCCCTGTTCTATACCTAACCCATCCTCATTTTGAAACAAACCGGTCGACATCTGACCACCACCACCACCATCACCACCACCACCACCACTAGAACCGTATGCTAACCCACCGCTGTTTCTCGGGATGGGGTTATCCGGGGCAGGACCGATATTTCACAAACTCATCCTGTTTTGGAACCAACCCAAGGCTGTACATACAACAGGATATGAGATCTTGATGGGTTTGTTTTACGGGATTGGTAGTTTGATCTATGCAACGAGGATACCAGAACGATGGATGCCGGGCAGATTTGATATCGCGGGTCACAGTCACAATCTTTTTCATGTGCCGGTGGTTGCCGGAGCGTATACGCATTACTGGGCAGGCCTGGTGTATCTTAAATGGAGGGATCTTGAAGGGTGTTAGATGGGGAAGAAGTATTTGCAATAAATTTGCAGGCAGACATACAGACATTGAATTTATGTGTCAACAGTTTGATGTTTTGTTCAAGGTGCGTTTGAATATTTGTTAAGGTGCGTTTGTTTTTTTTGCTGGGTTTTGATGAGTGCGTCCAAAATTTTCAATGAGTGCTTCCAAACTTTCAATGAGTGCGTCTGAAATTTGATGAGTGCGTCTGAAATTTTGATGAGTGCATCTGAAATTTTGATGAGTGCGTCTGAAATTTTAATGAGTGCGTCTGAATTTTAATGAGTGCGTCTGAATTTTAATAAGTGCGTCTGTTTTAACCCAGGTATGGTTAGGGTTTTTAATCTGAATCCTTAATCTAATGGCTGAGATTGCTTCTTACGCTTCTTACGTTAAGGGGGCTTTATACGTTATCTCTCCCCTTTAATTAATTAGTATTTAATTAGTTATGTGAATGTTTTGAATTATATAGTACATTTTAATTAGTAGAGATAATGTTTAGAGATAATAAAGTGAGTTGGTACTAGATTATGTTTAGGAGAAGTATTTTAGTAGAATTATTATGGTTATGTTAGTATAAATAGATGGTTAGGGTGTATGTACTATGTAATTTGTGTGTCAAGGTTTTATAATAAACAGAAAGAGTCGATCTTAGTTGAGATAAAATTCGTTTTCGTGTTCTTAGACCTGATCGCCAACAATTAATATCAGAGCCGTTAGCCTGGTACCTGGGGGACGGAAGGAGAAGATGGGTCAGAAGAAAAAGAGAAAAAAGAAAAAAGAAAAAAAAATTCTCATTTAATGCAGGAAGTGGGTAGGTGGAATTTGTTTCAAACTAGTTGTTAACACGTGTCGCGTGTTACAACGACAACCTAAACATACACGCCTTACGATGATGACATTAATGTTACTTTGTTATACGTGTTACATATACAACAAAACCGCCCAAACGTTCCTAATTTGTTCAAGCCCCATCAACCGATTTGCAATATGGTAATTTCAAATCTCTCCAGAAGTTGCATTTATAACAGGATTTGGTTCAATTCTTGACGTATAATTTGATATGATAGTAGTTAACGTCTAAATTCAAATTGAGTATCAGTCAAATACAAATAATATGACATTGAATATTTAACAAACATAAAGATTAAATGATTGGGTCACTGTCACATTTCACTGCTTGATTGACCGCCGTTAAGGGAAAACCATTGTGGACCAAATGATGAACTCTTCAGCTAAAAAAGGAAAAGTGTATAAAAATATTTAATCAACAAAAGCTAGAGTTTTTGTTGTTAACATAGGATTAGTGTGTGCATATTGCATCAAATATGCTACCCTTCAACTTTCATTACGAAAAGAAAGAGTAAAAATAAATAAACCTTGTTTTTGTTGGGAAACTAAAATGTGGATTGCCGGGTTCAAATCCTACCTACAATATTTACCAACCACCTTTATGGTGGAGTGGTGTGGTGTGGAGGCTCAATGATAGAAGACCCATGGCTGAAAGGTCATGGGTTCGATTCTTAAGAGCGTCGGGTTTTACCGACTATTCCATTGTCGTGCTTTCAGGCCGGTGGATAGTCGGGTTTTTCCCGAAACTAGTGAATTTGGTGAAACCAGGAGCTCCCTTACATGTCTGGCTATGCCGGGTGGAATGGTTCTTGATTTAACTGAGTAGGGACTTCGAGAGGAGTTCTTGGTGAATTTCGTTGGCTGTTCAAAAAAAAATGTGTATGTTAACTGTGCATGTTATCATGATCTTTGCATAGATATAGTTACCTGAGCAGAAAGTAGAAAAGCCACACCATTTTTGAAAAAAGATAATTAGCATCTACAAATGTAAAAAGAAGAAGAGTCGGTTTGAAAAATTTATCTGCAAAATAATACAATACATGTTCATGTTTGGGTTTACGGGTCAAATAAGTAAATTTAAAAGAAAACACAATATAGCATGGAAGTCATTGCCAAAGAAAATGTTGATGCTATTAATTTAAAAAATAGAAAAAGTAAACCTCAATTTTTGTTTCTGTGGTTTGTTGATTTTAACAGTCCTAGTTCAATAGTTTAAAAATTACAGTTACAGTCCAATAGTTTAGTAGTCTATAACAATTCTGGTCCAGTGACTTAACACCATCCATAACCCAGTTACTTTCCTCTCATGTGCCCCTCACTTGAGGGGCATTTATGTATTTTTAATAAAATTTTAAACTCTCTATCTGTAAATGCCCCTTACGTGAGGGGCACATGGAAGGAAAGTAACTGGGTTATGGATGTTGTTAAGTCAGTGGTAGGCCTGTAAACGAACTGAATGAACACGAACACAAACACATAATCAAACACATTTTTGTATTTGTGTTCGTTCGTTAAGAAATTTGTCGTGTTCGTTCATTTAAAACCTAAACGAACAGTTCATGAAAATAAACGAACACAAATGATCAATATAAACGAACAAAAACGAACATAAACGAACATTAAACGAACACAAATGAACAAAACTATAGAGAAAAAAACCCCACAATTCTATAGAGAAAAAAACGATAAGAGAATGTGGATCATACTTGCGGTGTTTTGGAGACAAGAGGCTGGAGAATAGAGACGGGGATGTGGAGGCCGGAGGTGGGGATGTGAGGTTGTCGGCCGGAAGTGGAAGAACGTAGGGCAGTGTAGTATGGAGAAGAAGGGAGGTGGGGCTGTGGAGTGTGGAGAAGAAGGAAGGTTGGGTTGTGAAGTGTGGAGAGCGGCTGATATATTTAGAATGTTAGGGTTAGGGTTAAGTTTCTATAACATATTAAATATATTGTATATATTATAATATGAATTAAGGTTACTTAGCAAAAGGGAAATAAATAATAAAAATAAAGTAAAGTTTAATTAAACGAACATAAACAAACAAAAATAAATGAACGAACATAAACGAACGTTCATGAACATAAATAAACGAAAAAAGCATGTGTTCATGTTCGTTCGCTTAATTAAACAAACAAAAAATTGTGTTCGTGTTCCTTCATATATTTAAATAAACGAATATAAACGACTTCCCGCCGAACAGTTCATGAACGTTTGGTTCTTTTACAGGCCTAGTCAGTGGACTATAAATGTTATAGACTACTAAACTATTGGACTGTAACTGCAATTTTTAAACTATTGAACTATTACTGTTAAAATCAACAAACCATAGAGACAAAAATTGAGGTTTACTCAAACATAAATCTTTGTTGCATTATTAGGAGATTAAAATTTAGGTAATTATTAAATAGACTATCAATCATTTTGTTTGCAAAACAATCCATATCCATACTATTCCTTTTTATACATATAACTTCTAATTAAATTTACACAGTTGATACATAAGTATATAAGAACTATATATGACGGATTTTTTGTAAGTGCAATCATAGCAAGAACACATCAAAACGGACAAACTAAATCAATAATTCCAAGGGTGGGTCTAACACCAACAAATTAATTGAGAAAATGAAAACAAACCAATGAAATTGTGAGGCTCAGAGTACCTAAAAGTTGGTTGTGAGGAGGGTTGTAGATAAAAATAACTACAATCCATCATCCTCGCCAAACCATCTACACCAAATTTATGTAACAAATCAAGACTCATCATAGCCATCTTCACTGGATACTTGTTACAATTTTAAAGTCATCGGAGCCACCAGTTCAACATTCAGCGAAAGCGGCCAGTCTAATGGCGTCTCATACGACAAAATAAACATCGCCGCTGGTTTAGTAAAAACTAACTAAATTAACCTAAACTAGACACTCTAAGTTTTAAATTTATAAACTAAGACTCTCTAAACCTAAACCACACAACCGGCAAGTGTACCGGTCAGTGCAGTACAGCTAAAGTAAGTCCGAGTATCGAACCCACGAGACTCTACTAGAAAACGGTAACTAGACTCGATAACTTATCCTAAATACTGATTAAATTAATTTATTATTTTAAAGGGGGGTTTACTAACGAACTAATGCAAATAAATAAAATAATAAAACTAAAATAATTAAATACACAAACTGGAAACTGCAACTGGGATAAGATGATGGGAAGGCACTACCTAGGCTAGAATCCTACACATGAATGATAAGTTTCTAATAGTCATGGAACTGGTGTGGAACCGGGATCTTAAAATACTAAACATCAAGAATAAACTAGACACCCTCGACCCTTCTCAAGGGGAAACCCTAGAATATTGTTGTGCTGTTAAACCACCGGTTGAGAGGTTACCCTCACAGGCTTACCTACTCGAATCTTAAAGTACCCGCTAGACAGTCTACCTCACAGCGCGAAAGTCACAATACACCCGAAAGTGCAAGGGGTAACTACAATATTTCTGATAAGACTTGGCCTACAAGGAATGCTAGGGAAACTAGGAAGATCTTCTCACAAAGCCTCTAACCTAGCAATTTAACACCCTAGACAGACCAACAATCTCGCACCTTACAGCTATTGAGAATTGGTAGAACACTTAGAATTATCTAACCAACAATCACAACTCCTATGGATAACCCTAGGCAATTAACCATAAACTAGCTGCTAACACCCAGTCCGCAACCTAACCCGCATTCATACATGAAAGACATTCACAAAAACACAAGTGGAGTTTATAAAAATTAATTAGACAAAACTAAATACGCATACACATCAAACCAGAAAATAAAAAGCTCTTTACTCTAAAATTCACCCACAACCAATAGTTCCAAAAACCAAAAGAAAATAAATCAAACAAGCGTATTCATCATCGCCTAGGTAGTAAAAAGGTTTAGCCTCTAAAAGTCATGATCAAATCAAAACAATAAAAACTAAACATATTCATGGTGTTCACAACGGGTAGCAAATAAATAAATAATAAAGTTGAATTAGAACCGACCCGTGCTGGCACCTATGCTTCAACCCTTGACTCCCTTCTCTTGAAATATGCTGCTGTCTTCGAACTCCTTTATGCAGCTCTCGTCGATTTATCTTGGCCTCTCCTGTGCGGCTCCCCTTTATTTCGATAATTAGGTTGAATAATAAAATAACCGTATACGATCTGGGCTTCTAAAATAAAAATCAAACATGGCCTCCATTCATTGGTTGTTTATTTGGGCTGCATTTATATTTGTTTGACTTCTGCTTTTCTTTTTTTGTTACTTCACCTACGAGACCATAGTCTCTTTTCTTTTCACATTATTATTATTATTATTATTATTATTATTATTATTATTATTATTATTATTATTATTATTATTATTATTATTATTATTATTATTATTATTATTATTATTATTATTATTATTATTATTATTATTATTAAATAGTATTATTATAAAGCCATGCTCTTGCGGGTGTTCTTGACTCGACCAAAGTTGCTCGTTTACGCTCCAACGTTCATGAACCCCTACAAATTATAAAATAAATAAATACCAAAAAAGACCCAAAACTAATAAAAATCTATAAAAACCTATACTAAATAAAATAGACCCGTACAAGCCTAAAACTAATAAAAACACTATCTAAATGACTCGAAAATTACACAAACTTTACACTGGAAATAGATGTATTTTACAATACATCAAATATCCCCACACTTATCTTTTTTTCGTCCCTGAAAAAGAATTAAGCTATGGAATCACAGTCAGGTTTACATCCGGTTTCAAAATTTAGGTTACTTAGTTTATAATCTACTCATGTGTTGACTGCGATTGCAGGTATACTGATCCTCTTAAACTCAAACCGGCTTCCAAGCCCCTTTTCATTTATTTACATTTAGTTCATGTGAGTTAGTCTACCTAGGGTCTCACTCTAAGGAAGCCACAGTTCCTCCTAATCCCACCTCAAGCTTATGGAGCTAAAGGAACGACCAATTGACCATTTTCCAACCGTCTTATGCAGAAAACCAAGAGAATTTAAAATCACTTTTTTTTTTTCTTTTTTTTTTGCCATACTTAACTCAGAGGGTGTGACCAATCCAAGTCGCTATCCCAGTGACCAGGCACCATAAGCTTCAGCATTTTTTTTTTCATCTCAGCATACTTAACTTAGAGGGTGTGGCCAATCCAAGTCGCTATCCCAGTGACCAGGCACCTTAAGCTTCAGCATTTTTGCTTTGATTTCTAATTTTTTTTTTTTAAAAGATTAAAAATTCTATCGGTTTTCTACTTATAACGGTGCTTCTTATACTATTTTTGGCGGTTTCGGTCTCCCCGTTTCTCCTAGATGAGAACCCACAAAATAGCCTAACATAATTAATTTATTACTTTTCAAAGAAAACCTTTCTACCGGCCGAGCCTACCCACATATCCCAAATCAGACACGTTTTCAATCAATTTTAATCTCTTATTATACATACTATTTGAAAACCGGACACCTAACTTTACCTATCATTTTCCATATTTTATATAATGCAAACTTCAAAATCAGAGACATTTTTTTTTTAGTTTTTTCATTTTTTTTTTTTGACTCAAACGACTCTATATACAGACTAAACGACAGTTTCCCATCCCCACACTTAAACTCTACATTGCCCTCAATGTAGGAATAGAAAACGACTCAAAACAAAAAATAAATTCCGAATACAAAAATAAAAAGACAATGACAAATTGGAAAAGACTTAGCTGGTTAATTTTTGTTGTGTAAGCTCCAAAACTCTAGTCCAATCCAGCTCGATCGTATAGCATTTCATTCGCGATCGGCTCTGACACAAGGTATACTCTCGGGCTTGCCTTCGACCTAATGAACAGCTCTGGAATCGCCCGCATGGAGATTGAGTACGGGTGGTACAATCCAAACCTGCACAAGACAAAGCAAACACAAAAGACCGAGCATAATACCGAACCACACAAAAATAAAAAGATTCAAACTACTAACTTAGACTCATAATATAACAACAAACCAGAAGACGTACCTGCTTGGCAAAATGGCGATGAATGGTGGTAGATCAAATGGGTAGAAAGAAAAAAAAATCTGGTTCTCGCTCAACGTGAAGGACACTGGTGATCACAACACGCGTTGCAAGCGAAAAAAAATATAACTTTCCGGGGTAATAGCTGGTCGCATGAGGCGAACAGGTCAGCCCAGACTCCTCACATTACGTGAAAGGTCCTTTTTCACAGAAAGTTAATTAATTTTTTTTTTTAAGAAAAATTCTTTTTTATTACCCAAACATCTACAAAAAATCCCACTCATAATATATATATAAAGATAATACATGGGATCCGCTCATGGTGAAATTTTCTCTACCTAAGCAAATACGCAAACCTGCAAACAGACTCAAAGACACAAAAACAAAGATAAAATAGAAAGATAAAAACCTATGAACCACTACCGAAGGACGGACCAATCGCAACTAATACAAACTCTACACAACCTCCCCACACTTAAACTTAATCAGGGGGCTTCTCTTTTATCTGGACCCGATCCAACCCGTTTAATTCCACCCGGTCCTTATTAATTAACAAACTTATGCTAGTGGAATTGAAAAAAAATTTATCGAATTTAAACGGGTCGGGCCACCAATATTTAAATTTACCTGGACCAAACCTGATTCTTAGCATGTAATGCAGGGACTTGTAGTCTCTGCAACTCCTAACCCTCAGCTTGTGCCGGTCCAGGTGCCTCTTCGCCTTCTCCCGTGATCTTGGCTGATCCAGTGACACTCTATTCTCTAATGTCTTCATGGGCCAGCGGTGGTGCTCTTCCTCTTCCACAACTTCTTCTTCAACTTCCTTTTGTGACTCTTTTATTTCCATAGTCGGGTACCCTTCCAATAATGCCTCTAAGATGTCGAGGTCACCCACTGGGTCAAAATCTCTGTCTACTTCTAGAGTTGGCAAATCAACCAACTCGTCACCAAACTCTACCTCCCATGATGGTTCATTACTTACCTCATCTTCAACCATCACTACTTCCTCCTCTGTTTCATCTTCATCAGAGTCACTCCCGAAATCATATATAGTAACCTGTGGCACCAGAGGTGGGACTAAGATGTCCATTATGGTCTCTGGCTCTAATTGTGATTCAGGGGGAGCTCTACAAACTGGGTGCGGGTAAACTGTTTCCATCTCCACCGGAGGCGGCTTTGTTCCTGGGGGAAGTGGGATTAACGGGCCGGAGCCAACATGATGACCAACTAAGTTCCCATTTTTATCAAAGCAAGGAACCTTTAGAGTTATGGGATTTGGTCTATTTAGATGCTCGATTATGGCCTTACGTTCCCTATCTCGCTCTTCCCTGTATGATCTAAGCCATTCATCAAATTCCTCTTTCGTGTTCAGTTCTGTCCAATGATACTGAAGGAAATATGGCCTGGTATACGTATTCGCACGGTAGCCTGGGGGATACCTCGATGCATTTGGGCAATTCACGGTAAAATGGGGTCCTCCACAGATCTCACACATGATTAATACAAAAATTTAAATATAATAATATAATAAAAATAAAAGACAGACTCAAAACAAAACACAAGTAGCACAGATATGGCAGATAAGTATAATCAAAGCTAGTTAACGCAATCGCCTAAGAGTCCCCGGCAACGGCGCCAAAAACTTGATGTGCTCAAAGTGGTTTAGTAAAAACTAACTAAATTAACCTAAACTAGACACTCTAAGTTTTAAATTTATAAACTAAGACTCTCTAAACCTAAACCACACAACCGGCAAGTGTACCGGTCAGTGCAGTACAGCTAAAGTAAGTCCGAGTATCGAACCCACGAGACTCTACTAGAAAACGGTAACTAGACTCGATAACTTATCCTAAATACTGATTAAATTAATTTATTATTTTAAAGGGGGGTTTACTAACGAACTAATGCAAATAAATAAAATAATAAAACTAAAATAATTAAATACACAAACTGGAAACTGCAACTGGGATAAGATGATGGGAAGGCACTACCTAGGCTAGAATCCTACACATGAATGATAAGTTTCTAATAGTCATGGAACTGGTGTGGAACCGGGATCTTAAAATACTAAACATCAAGAATAAACTAGACACCCTCGACCCTTCTCAAGGGGAAACCCTAGAATATTGTTGTGCTGTTAAACCACCGGTTGAGAGGTTACCCTCACAGGCTTACCTACTCGAATCTTAAAGTACCCGCTAGACAGTCTACCTCACAGCGCGAAAGTCACAATACACCCGAAAGTGCAAGGGGTAACTACAATATTTCTGATAAGACTTGGCCTACAAGGAATGCTAGGGAAACTAGGAAGATCTTCTCACAAAGCCTCTAACCTAGCAATTTAACACCCTAGACAGACCAACAATCTCGCACCTTACAGCTATTGAGAATTGGTAGAACACTTAGAATTATCTAACCAACAATCACAACTCCTATGGATAACCCTAGGCAATTAACCATAAACTAGCTGCTAACACCCAGTCCGCAACCTAACCCGCATTCATACATGAAAGACATTCACAAAAACACAAGTGGAGTTTATAAAAATTAATTAGACAAAACTAAATACGCATACACATCAAACCAGAAAATAAAAAGCTCTTTACTCTAAAATTCACCCACAACCAATAGTTCCAAAAACCAAAAGAAAATAAATCAAACAAGCGTATTCATCATCGCCTAGGTAGTAAAAAGGTTTAGCCTCTAAAAGTCATGATCAAATCAAAACAATAAAAACTAAACATATTCATGGTGTTCACAACGGGTAGCAAATAAATAAATAATAAAGTTGAATTAGAACCGACCCGTGCTGGCACCTATGCTTCAACCCTTGACTCCCTTCTCTTGAAATATGCTGCTGTCTTCGAACTCCTTTATGCAGCTCTCGTCGATTTATCTTGGCCTCTCCTGTGCGGCTCCCCTTTATTTCGATAATTAGGTTGAATAATAAAATAACCGTATACGATCTGGGCTTCTAAAATAAAAATCAAACATGGCCTCCATTCATTGGTTGTTTATTTGGGCTGCATTTATATTTGTTTGACTTCTGCTTTTCTTTTTTTGTTACTTCACCTACGAGACCATAGTCTCTTTTCTTTTCACATTATTATTATTATTATTATTATTATTATTATTATTATTATTATTATTATTATTATTATTATTATTATTATTATTATTATTATTATTATTATTATTATTATTATTATTATTATTATTATTATTATTATTATTATTATTATTATTATTATTATTATTATTATTATTAAATAGTATTATTATAAAGCCATGCTCTTGCGGGTGTTCTTGACTCGACCAAAGTTGCTCGTTTACGCTCCAACGTTCATGAACCCCTACAAATTATAAAATAAATAAATACCAAAAAAGACCCAAAACTAATAAAAATCTATAAAAACCTATACTAAATAAAATAGACCCGTACAAGCCTAAAACTAATAAAAACACTATCTAAATGACTCGAAAATTACACAAACTTTACACTGGAAATAGATGTATTTTACAATACATCAGCCGCCGCCTAAACCTACAGCCATCCAAATGATGACCACAACCGCGGACAATAGATGCCCCCTAAATGCCCAAACCATTTAGTTCGTTGTAAAAATATAGTTTACTGTTTAACCAAAAGTTTCAAAAAAATGTTGAAGCGTAAATAGTATTTAAGTTATACAACTTGCGCAAAACAACGCGCCCAAAACCAAAGTAATGTAAATACTGAAATAAGTTTTAAATAATGTTTCAACCCAATTACTAAACGATGCATGCCCTAATGTGCACTATACCTAGCGACCTGCAAAAGCATGCTAAGTGTGTCAACATAAAGCTAGCGAGTTCACAGTTAAAAGTAACCAACAGTTAAAACATTTAAAACAACCAACCACTAGTTTCAACATATGCCAAGGGTAGCTAACCCATGTTTAGTAACTAAACAAATGCGGTACCGAAAACTAACAAATGTTAGCCTTCCACCAATGTCTATTAACACTAGTAATATGTTGTCAAAAGTTCACACCCATGACACAAGCATGGTGTGAGGCTGCTGCACAACCTAATAGCGCTATTAACTAGTACCTCATTCGCCTCCAGCGACTAACCCGTGATAAAAGTAAGAACTTTAAATTATAGAATTTCCCATTTAGTTAACGAAGGACATAAAGATGTGAAAACTAGTAAAACCAATTCACGCAAGGAATCACAATAGTCCAAAACCAGGGATAAAGTGGCCCCTCAACTAGGATACATGCTTTTGAGAAAAGTAGTGAAACTCACCTTAGGTTACATTGAGCTAAATCCAAAATCCAACAAGTAGAAGTGACCCGATAATGACTCCCTATCATACATGTCACTCTATAAGTACAAGTGTGTATGTAAGCACAACAAAACCCGTTTGTCCATTACATCTAATTTTTGTGAAAAGTAAATGACACACGTGTAACTACATACAATAAGTGACCCTACGTCCCGTTGGTGAATAATATGTTTACATGTTATCACATACTCCATATATGATTCACATAAGTTTACATATATGCACAAGTCACATACAAGTCAATACAACCTTCAATTAAACACATATGCAAGATTTCTCTAATCTGCGTTTTCAGGGCAGATTATGGAGTCTCAAAACGAATATTTGAAAAATACTAATTCAACATATTAGGCTCTCAAAATTTTACTGAACATCCCTATATGTTCACTATGCATGTCACTATTGAGACGGGTTTGAGTTCCGATAATCAAACTCGAACTCGATGGGTAAACCCAAAACTCGACACATTTGAAACGGGTTTGAGTTCGGATAATCGAGTATGGGACCAGATTTGGGATTAGTTTTTGGTTTTATTTTTTTACGGGTATTGGACGGTTTTAGGATTTGGTGATATACTCGTTTACCCGACCCGATTACCTGATAAAGTGTACCCGTTCACCCAGTTATATACCCGATATACTTTCGTTTTATATATACACACACATGATAATCAATCATTGGCATGCACTGTTTTTGTCATCTATACCTTTGGGTGTTTATTTATATACATTTAGGTATTTCATTTATATTAATTGTATTTATTTGATATATTTGTATAGTGAAATGCTACATATAACTAATTAGTAGTTACACGATATATTTAGGTATTTTATCTATATTAATTGTAGTTATTTGATAGATTTGTATAGTGAAATGCTACATATAATTAATTAGTAGTTACACGATAGATAACCGATAACTTTTGGGTCAGGCATGCAAGATGTGTATTTTTTTTCTTAAAATTAGCGGGTTTACCCTAACGATGGGTGATTACCCATAGAAACCCAATGCATCTGGGACAAGATTATCTAATCGGGTTTAGGGTTGAGATTAACTAAACCCATCTCAAACCGTACCATTATCATCCCTATGTGACACTTGTTTCTAAATATTTCTAAGATCATCTCCAACGCTTAAAAGTTTTGAACACCGGTACATCAGCACCACTCACCTTATCTTCACTCTTCACATTCTTCATTATTGTTTGTACTGATAATTGATTGAGATACTCTCTCACTCATATCCGCGCTTTCTCTCTCTTTCTATCCCCTCCCACTCTCTACATTCTCTCCCCTCTACCTAAAGATGGAGAAAAAAACACATTCATTAAAGGTGCTCTAAGTACAAACCTCAACAAATGTATTAGTGTTAGCTCCTAACAAGTATACTTATTTTTAAATGGATCCCACTTTTTACATTAATAATTCAAAACTAATTTATTTATTTAAATAGACTATACCTATATTTGTATATAACGCACTAGTTTACAACCCATGTATAAAATGAGCTGAATATGTGTAATTTTATATACTAAGTAATAAAATAATTTTATCTTTAAAGAAAACTCATGTATCGCACGGGTTGAATAAACCCTTGTCATACACGGGTTGAATAAATATAATGTAATTGACTAATCGGTTAATATAACCAGTCGACAAGACATGTCTTTAAGAAAAAAAATTGATGTACTAATTATTTATTATAATATTTTAATTTTATTTATTTATTATAAGTCAGAAACATTTGAAATACATAGAGTTGGATCAATAATATACTAAATAGGTACTAATACACGGAAAAAAAATAGAATGTTGACAAATCAAATATTAAATAAATGTGAGAGAAGCGAAATTTAACATTTAGTATTATTTAAGAGTTAATAGTCAAAATCGTCCCTGAGGTTTGGTCACTTTTGCCACTTCAGTCCAAAACCCAAACCTTTTACATCTGGGTCCTTCAGTTTTTTTTTTTTTTTTTTTTTTTTTTTTTTTTTTTTGCCAAATTCGTCCCTGAAAAGGTTTGGGTTTTGCTAAATTCATCCCTGAGGTTTGGTCACTTTTGCCACTTCAGTCCACAACTTAAACGTTTTCAGGGACGAATTTGGCAAGAAAAATAAAACTCAAGGACCCAGATGTAAAAGGTTTGGATTTTGGACTGAAGTGGCAAAAGTGACCAAACCTCATGGACGATTTTGGCTATTAGACCCAGTACCTACTTGACCCAACACGACCCTTTTGACATGCTTACTTACAACATAACACATAAAAAAATTAATACAATGGCTAATCACAAACTTCATAAATATGGTGTACAAAATTAAAAAACTATTGTGAGTTATGTTTCAAGTTTAAAAGGTTGTATCTTTGTCAATCTCATAGAACTCAATGTTCTTGTACTTCTGAGAAATGATCACTGCTTGAACTTTACAGTAATCCAGATTTATGACACTAAGATCTTTAAGACTTAAGACTTAGCAACTATTATTATATATCCCCAAAGTAAAATTTAGTCTAAAACTTCAATATGAATCTGTTCATTACATGATGAGTTTGAGAATCAATCAGATGCAGAACAACCCTTCTAGGCGTTTCGTTTCTAAATAAATGCCTCAACTAATATAGATGAGGCTTTTCAAAAGAAACGCCATAACTATAATAGTGGAGGCATTTCCTTCGAAACGCCTCAACTATATTAGTTGAGGCATTTTTTTGAAACTATTTTTCCAGTTTTTTCACAGTTTTTTTTCTGTTTTTTCCGGGTTTTTTTTGCAGTTTTTTTTGCAATTTTTTTCTATGTTTTTCTGTTTTTTGTTAACCCATAGTTGTGGAACTCAATGAGACTGTTCTATGTGTTTTTATTATTGCCACCCGTTGCTTTGTTTGAACCTCCATGAAAATGCAAAGTTGAGGCGTTTCTAAACAAACGCCTCAACTAATATAGTTGAGGCATTTCGTTTCTAAATAAACGCCTCAACTAATATAGTTGAGGCGTTTCCTTCGAAACGCCTGTGTGTCAAAGTTAGTCAAGCAATTAGACAGTTAAATGGTTTAACACACCATTCATGCCCTGCAGTGTTTTGGTTTGCAAATCTGCTCAATATCAATCCTGATAGGTTAACATGTAGCAATTTATACACGGTATACATTTTTTTCATCCGTTTTTAAAATAACCATTATTTGTAAGATCACTCTCACCTATAACACGCATTTCTATCAATCGATTGTTAAACAGACAGGAGTGTATGTTTACTACACTAAGACGTAATTTACTTCTGTTTTCAACGATTGTTATACATTTCTAAATTGAAAAAACCAATCATACATTAATTGGTTTTAAACATACATGAGTGTATAAAAAAGATCTGTTTAACAGGTGATATCAATGTATAAATTTTTGGTTATCTGTTTAACATGTGATATCAATGTTAAACATAATTGGTTAGATAACAGGTGAATTCAGAAACCAATCATAATGATTGATATCACCTCTATAACAGGTGACCTATCATGGTTATATACATTTCAAAGATTTAGTTAAGCTTGTGTAATAGATTGGTTAAACAGATAAACCCACACAATTTAATGTGTGTTAAATGCCCTATCATGGTTATAACACCTCTGTTTAACTATATACGATTATAACACACATTTCAATGTATAGATATATACGATTAACAATCACCTGTTATAGATGTGATATCAATCACCTATACATGATATCAATGTATGTTAAATGCCCTATCATGATATCACCTCCTGTATGCCAATTAAAAAAGATACATTTATATCACCTCCTGTTAAACAGATAAACCCACCCAATTTACCAATCGATTGTAGCCGTCGATTGTGGAACTTATGCGGAATTATCGGAGCTGCAGAATTGCACTAACCTCCTAAATTATGTCATCAACCTAGATTCAAAGGATTTCTGCAGCTGATGCTGCTGCGTTTAACAGCTGCGCAACTGTTAACAGCCAGCTGCAGCTGTTAAGCAATTCAATAACTATGCGGGCGATATCATTTAACTGAGAATAAATTGCCACCATCTATGGGTTACGGTGCAATATTATTTATAGAGTAGACACCATTTTAAGAGGGCAGGGGATCTTAAATTACATAACAAAAGGTCTATACGTCTAATCAAACACCCAACATGAATACATTTGATACACACAGAATACAAAAAGCAGCCGCTAAGCCTAACCAAAATACAAAACGAAGCTGGCTCAATATGTTTACTTGTCATGAACAAAGTGATGACAAATGACATACCAAAATTTATCATGGAACAAACCTAAAAATGTCAAAACGCTACTCGAAAACAAAAACTCTTAACAAAACCTATACATCACTGATTATAAGCACATTAACTAAAAGCAAAGTAAACCAAAAACACAAAAGAATTAGCAATATCAAATTCAAAACAAAAAAATTGACTAATCCACATGTATTTAACTTGTCCTGTACAACATATTACTACAGATCCGCATGTATTTAACACTAAAGACTGCAAAATTTTAGGTTTGTAAAATAAGTAAACAAAACATGTCAAAGTATTAATTCCAAACCTAAAAGCAAAAAAAAAAAATTAACTTAAAAGTTCCACTGTCCACAAAACACATATATACCATAGCTAACCAAAAGTCCTAAAAACACAGAAATATCAATATTAATAATTCGATTACCTGGAAAGAATGATGCGACAACGAAAGCAAACCCTGCACAAATCAGAAACCAAAACTTAAGAAAGGAAAGAAGCAAGAAAACGAAATCAAAAATGTAGTCTCTGATACCTTCACTCGGCTCGAAGATTATCAGAAGAAGGGCTGCTCAATCTGTGAAAAATCTAGAAATATAAAGAAGAAGATGAAGGTAAGGTGGGAAGCATGGTGTGGGTGTGGGAATGGCAGGGATGGCAAAACGTATAAAAAACTGAAGTACAATAATATACAACTCTTATAGCATAAGTGACAACTCACCAAAGCATGTACAACCCTTGAAGCAAAAGTTATAACTCACCATTGCACATTTGCTTTGGTTTTTAGAAGATTATAAATGTGATGTGAATTGTGTGGCTAAAATTGGTGGTGGGTTAAAAAAAAGGTTCCCTTCCCTATACACATGTAACGGTAAAAATCACTAACTTTTTTTTCTCTTTTCACTTGGATAGTAGTTTTTTATATATTTATAATTACATTTTTTTTCTCTCATTTACTCACAACTATTTTAAAAAATATTAAAAAATAAATGCAGGAGAACAACGTTTCACAAATATAACGATGAACAGTAATATTTTATCTTTTTTTTCACTCACAACCCTATCTTAAAATATGAGTGATTCACTCACAAACATACGGAGAAGCTACTCTGAATGCTCTAAGGATTAAGCCCCCAAAATCAAAGGCAAACACTCAAATTTTTGTAACTGATGCCACACTTGTTGTCACTCTACACATCATGTAATGAAAATAGGAATTTAGATGTTCATCTCATTTCATGCAATGAAAATAGTAATATGTTTTGTATGCTAAAATTCTGATCTAATCTGTCTTGCCCACGCGTGTATTGCAAAATTGATGTTGCGTAGGAGGAAGTAAAACATAGGTATAACTCAAATATCAGATACATACATAACACATCAACTTTTTTTTTTTTTTTTTTGATGTGTTGTTTGTCGGTAGATCCATCTATGCTTACAATAGTATAAATTTTTAGGATTTTATAGTTTATACATATAAGAAATTGTTTGGTGGTATAAACAGCACCCGGATTTAAGCGACTTGGCATTGGACTCAAAGAACACAGACGCAACCATTGTTCTGGGCCAGGTACTTCACACTTGTGTAAATATTTGTTCATAAGCTATAGATGAGAGGCAACTATTTCTACTTATTTATATCAAAACAGGCTGATTGAGGTTGTTGTTGATGGATAATGGGTCTTATGCAGATCAAAAGACAACTAATAAAGTAATAATTACTCTCTTAATAATTTAATAAAATGACATTGCACCCTTATTAGTTCATACATTTATTAACCTACTCCTTTATCTTCTTTCATGTATGGTTTTCATGTGCAATTTTTTCTAATGGTGAAGGACATTTAGAGTTTAATACGCATGATTTTGTAAATTACAAATATACATGGTCTTTTCTTTTGTACACTATGGGCATATTAACAAAGCATAGGGTTCTAATTCCATTGCACATTTGCTTTGGTTTTTAGAAGATTATAAATGTGATGTGAATTGTGTGGCTAAACTTGGATAGGGTCCACATAAAAACCATTAGGGACATCCCTAAGTAATTGTATAGGTTTCCGACTCATCATTTTTGTGTGATGGTAAAGGTGTTGGGATTTTAAGGGGGAGGCTGAGAGTTCAAGCCTTGTAAGAGGAAAAAAAGAAGGATGTATTTAAAAGGGTGTAATAAAAAGGTGTAAGAAGGGATGTAAAAAATAGGGGAGGAAATTAGTCTTTAAAAAAAGGTTCCCTTCCCCATACACATGTAACGGTAAAAATCACTAACTTTTTTTTTTCTCTTTTCACTTGGATAGTAGTTTTTTATATATTTATAATTACATTTTTTTTCTCTCATTTACTCACAACTATTTTAAAAAATATTAAAAAATAAATGCAGGAGAACAACGTTTCACAAATATACCGATGAACAATGATATTTTATCTTTTTTTTCACTCACAACCCTATCTTAAAATATGAGTGATTCACTCACAAACATACGGAGAAGCTACTCTGAATGCTCTAAGGATTAAGCCCCCAAAATCAAAGGCAAACACTCAAATTTTTGTAACTGATGCCACACTTGTTGTCACTCTACACATCATGTAATGAAAATAGGAATTTAGATGTTCATCTCATTTCATGCAATGAAAATAGTAATATGTTTTGTATGCTAAAATTCTGATCTAATCTGTCTTGCCCACGCGTGTATTGCAAAATTGATGTTGCGTAAGGTAGGAGGAAGTAAAACATAGGTATAACTCAAATATCAGATACATACATAACACATCAACTTTTTTTTTTTTTTTTTGATGTGTTGTTTGTCGGTAGATCCATCTATGCTTACAATAGTATAAATTTTTAGGATTTTATTGTTTATACATATCGAAGTTGTTTCTTATCAAGATAAGAAGAGGTGCGTGAATGCTGATCTCATGGACATATTGTTTGTAAAATATACTATACTGCATGTGACAAAATCAAAATTGTGCATACTTATAGAGATATAATTTATAAACTTATGTTTGTAATCTTTTTGTTCTTTTATGGTTTTGAGACATATAATATACTATTATATTCTATTAATGCAAGCCTTTGTGGCCCTTTATATACCAGAAGCGAAGCAAAGTTTTGGTTTGTTTAATATTACCAGTTAAGCTATAGCTGTTCCATGAGGGCTACTCTCAACATAAAAATAGTTATAAACAAGATGGGTAATGAGTCAAAATGGATAATAATTTGGGCCTGTCACAACATAAAACTATAGTGTTGGATCAGTGGCCTCTTTTAGTGAACACTTATGTGTTACAGATTTATATAAGAGTTAATGAGCAGCGGAAAAATAAGTGTTCAAAGATTAAAAGATCACTTTTAAGAGGAGTTATTACTCCCCCTTGACTGAGTAGTAAATGAGAAACAATAAATACAAGTATAAAGCAGTAAAGCAATTTATGTTTCTCATATGTGAAATGGATTATAAATGTGTTTTAACCCACCACCAATGTAATAACAAAATTTCAACAAAAAAGGAAAACATGTCAAATGGGTTAAAAGCAAAATATTTATGGATTAACCGAATCCGATCTGATCAAATAACTATATTAACGGATCTAATAATAGATTTTACAAACAAGAAAAAGAAAAAGGAAATGGGTCAAATTGGTTGAAATCCGATCAAACCTGTTTTGATGTCAATAGTACCTTATTTTAACCTATTGATATTGTAGCTACTATATTTTGAAATCCGATCAAACCTGTTTTGATACTGTACGTCAATATTACCTTATCAAACGATTAGTTGATCAATTTTGTTTTTATAATGTGGCCCTGGGCGTATTTTGTCTGCAACGGCCTCAAAAGAGTAAGAATCCGCTTTTGTTATCTCAAATGATGTATTTTTAAGATATCAAATGATTAGTTGATCAATATCGTTTTTATAATCCTAATCCTGGATCCTTATTACACTATGTTGTTTGTAAATATATTATTATAGTTGTTTGGTTACTGGTTCTTTGTGTTTTTTCAAAAAATAAACTTCATTACACAGGTTTTAACTTTAATACACAAGTCTCATTCTCACCGGACCATACCGACTTCTTTTTCGGCTATCAGCCCATGCTTCCTCCAACCATCAGAACTTTTTGGGGCTTTTCCATCTCAAGGTACATTATCAAACAACATTGTAAACATCCATGAATCTTCTGAATTTAACATCAATAGTTCTTGGGCATTACAGAAGATTCCACCATGAGCTGGAATGAAATCGATCGCTCAAGAGAAGTCAAAAATTGGGCATGGCAATAATGGTGTTGCTTCAAGCTGGAGTCTTGGAGAAGTTTAAGAGCATTCCTTTATTGGGCTAGATTTTGCTTGTTTTGTTGCTTGCCATATTTGTGTCTTGAGCTGGTTTATTCATTATTGACAAAATTGCAGAAAACATCCTTTATGTTTACCCAAAGTTGCAGGTTTAGTCCTTTAACTTTAAAAGTTGCAGGATACCTCCTTTATCGAGGTTTTTGTTGCAGGAAACATCCTTTACACTAACTCTGTTAGTGTTTGTCGTTAACTCCCCCTCACATGCCAAGCATGTGAGGGTATTTTCGTCAATTTGTATTTAAAGGACCTTTTCTGCAATTAAAACAAAAATAACAACATAACAATAAAGGAGGGACTAAACTTGTCAAAGTTTGGAAGTTTTTAAAACAAACTCATCCTCTCTCTCTCAGACTCGTTTTTCCAGCGATGGTTGCCGCCGGCGACCACATTCCGGCCAAGTACTCCGACGAAGGTCAAAAGGCGGTTTTTAAAGCTGATTATTAACGTTTAAACTTTTCTCCACTGTGTACAACCGTTTTTTCAAGTCAATTAGTGGGTTTAAATGTGTTTAAATTGAATTTATTATGAATAAATGCACATCTTGATCTTTCAATCATACTTTTAACTGCAGTATGTTCTCGAGAGAATATGGTATTTCCCAATTTTCAAGCTTGCAGTAATATAGAACAAAGTTTTTAGTGGTGATTCTTCTGTCTATTTTAAGTTTGTTAACTAGACTATTCTAAAAGGATTTTTAAGTTTGTTAACTAGACTATTCTAAAAGGATTATTCTCTTGATGGCAATTGAAGGGGTTGACATTCTTTCATCTTTTCCCTTTCTTCCAAAAATTTTTAGATGTTAAAAATGGTCTCTTGAATTCTGTATCGATATGGCATAGTAATTAATTCATCATACAATTTGTTAAAAATGTTCTAATAAACTTCAAACTACTATTTGCAGGTACTCCATAGAGCAATGAAAGGTTTGGGAACAAATGATAAAACACTGATAAGAGTAATTGTGACAAGGGCTGAGATTGACATGCAATACATAAAGACAGACTATCATAAGAAGCATCATAAAAGTCTGAATGATGCTGTTCACTCGGAGACATCGGGCCATTACCGGACCTTTCTTCTATCGCTCTTGGGCCCAAGTCAGCATTAGGAAGCAGGTTGTGTCGTAGTTTTCGTTATCATTTCTATCTAGCGTTAGACCCTCGACGTTTGCTGAAAATTTATGTGTTTGAATAAATGTGTGATATTCCGACTCTAATTTGAATGGTTGTTAGAAAGTCTAGGTTGTTAGAAAATTTGAATGGTTCTAATTTGAATGGTTGTTAGAAAATTTATGTGATATTCGGAGTACTTGGCCGGAATGTGGTCGCCGGCATCGCCGGAAAAACGAGTCTGAGAGAGAGAGATGATGAGTTTGTTTTAAAAACTTCCAAACTTTGACAAGTTTAGTCCCTCCTTTATTGTTATGTTGTTATTTTTGTTTTAATTGCAGAAAAGGTCCTTTAAATACAAATTGACGAAAATACCCTCACATGCTTGGCATGTGAGGGTAACTTAACAGCAGAATTTAACACCGTTAGTGGTAAAGGTCGTTTTATGCAACCAAAAGTTCATTAAAGGATGTTTCCTGCAACAAAAACTTCGATAAAGGAGGTATCCTGCAACTTTTAAAGTTAAAGGACTAAACCTGCAACTTTGGGTAAACATAAAGGACGTTTTCTGCAATTTTGTCTTCATTATTTCTCACAACTTTCTGTTGGTATGAAAGCCAATTGTTCAGGTAGTCTAATGATTCTTTGATCTTCTTATAGTATTATTAAGGTTGTAATCTTTTGGTTTTAGAGTGGATAGAACTTTTCTATACCGTATATAATAGCAAATGATAATTAGTATAGAATTTATAAGAAATAAAGTTATATATATTGAACATATACTTTTCTTAAAATATGTCTATAAATTTACTATACTCAAAAACAAGTACAAGAAGATTAAAACCAAGACTAGAGTCTGTTTGGTATGAGGTAATAGAATGGATGAGAGAATGGAATGGATGAGGAAATTGAATGGATAAGGTAATGGAATGGATCATTACTATTTCATGTCTTGTTTGGTTGTCATGTGACAATGAAATAAAACATTACTCTGTGTTGTTAGCTAGGCAGGAAAAGACGAAGGATTAAAAATGGTAGTGAGTGGCGGTAGTGGGTGGTGCCGGTCATAGTGGGTGGTAATATGTGGCGGTAGCGGCATGGGAAGACATGATAGTGGAGATGGTGGTTCAACTTCAGGTTTTTTTTACCAAGTTAATAACGAGAGGAACAAAAACATGATGTGCAGTTTTGTAATGATTTACGTATATATAATGTCGTCTATCATCTCTTATATTGTCGCTTTTATGTCAATTCTTTTGTTTATTTTCAATTGCCACGAATTGATACATTATGTATTAGCAAATTGGTTTCAAAAATAAATTACGTCAAAGCCATTGCACAACGTGCAGCAAAAAATATACCTACCCGTGGCAACGCGCGGGCATTCCCACTAGTAGTTATTTAAAAATCATGGGGTGGTTTGTTTAAAATAAGGGACATGGTACAATATTATTCAAGTAAAGTGTCATTAGTTAAAGATAGAGAGAATTAAAGTGTAATTAAAATAAGGAGATTAAAGTGTAATTAGGTAGCGTTTGGTATGATGAAATGGAAGAGGAAATGGAATTAACCATTACGAGATAAAGAAAAATAGTGTGTTTGGTTGGTTAAATGAATGGAAACACTCATTCCACAAGGCATTCCATTCCCTCAAAACCATTTTTCTCCATCCCCATGTTTTTTTATTTCATCCCTCATTCACCATTTACTAACAACACCATAACCCACCATCATCACCACCTACTACCGCTGCCGTCACCACCCACCACCATTGCCCACAACCGCTGCCGGCACCACCCATCACCACCGTAACCACTCACTACCGTTGTCGTCGTCGCCGCCACCAACCACCGCCACCACCCGCTACTACCCACCACCGTCACCCACCCACCACCACCGCCATCTAACACCGTCCACCACCGTCACCCACCCACCGCCGCCTCCACCACCTGCCCCCGTCACCCCCCACAATTTCCTTTACCACCACTACCACCGCCACCCACCACCAACCATCACCGCCATTACTCTCCATCGTTACCCACCCACCATCACCTCCACCCATCTCCCTCGTTGCCACCACCATCGTCGCCACCACCCACCATCGCCGTCACCACCCATCACCATGCTACCGCCACCCACCACGGCCACTACTCACCATCATCGGCCATCCACCTCCACCTTCCACTATCGCCACTACCGTCGCCACCACCCACCACCGCCGCTACCCGCCACATATCACCACCCACCATCACCGCCGCCAACCACCACCCACCACAACAACTCACCACCAATTTTATGCCTTCGTATTTTCCCGCCTATCCAAAACACAAAGTAATGTTTTGTTTCATTCCCACATGGCAGCCGAACAAGACATGGAATGGTAATGATTTATTCCATTACCTTGTCCATTCCATTACCTCGTCCATTTCATTCCCTCTCCATTCCATTAGCCCATACTAAACAAACCCTAATGTTTGAAACACTAATATGGGTATGTTTGGCAAAACTAGCTGGTGGCTGGAAGCTGCAAGCTGTTAGCTGGAAGCTGGTAGCTGCAAGCTGGAAGCTTTTTAAATATATTTTGGTGATTGGGAGAGTAGTTAGAGCTTTTAATAAAATGTATAAAATGACTAAAATGGGCATAATTAAAAGCTTGTAAGGAATGTTTTTATTTTATTTTTAAAATAAAATGGGTATTTATGTCATTTACTCATTAAAAGCTTGTAGCTAGTATGAGTTTTTTCTTAAACGCTAGTACTAGTAGCTTTTCACTATAGAATTTTTTCTCCAACCTAAAAGCTTCCAGCTCCTTCAACCAAACAAAGCTTTTTATTAAGTATGAGCTTTTTCTTAAAAGCTTGAAGGTTGAAGCTCCTAAAAGCTCTTAAAAGCTCCTTGCCAAACATAC
This sequence comes from Ambrosia artemisiifolia, assembly GCA_032199755.1. Taxonomy (NCBI): domain Eukaryota; kingdom Viridiplantae; phylum Streptophyta; class Magnoliopsida; order Asterales; family Asteraceae; genus Ambrosia; species Ambrosia artemisiifolia. The sequence goes on along the minus strand of CM063515.1, from coordinate 12,339,353 downwards.
CCTATATATGAGTTGTACTTTATTTAAAGGAAAAATGGAAATAAATAATCCCAACTATTAACTATTGGCCAATAACAGTCCCAACTACGAAAATCACCAATATTGGTCCCAACTTTCGACATATTGGAAACCAAAGGACCCAAACTAACGGAGTTAGCCTCCGTTAATGTGATGCTGACGTGGCATGCCACGTTGGATGCCACGTATGATCATTTTGCCACGTGGCATGCCACGTAGGATCATCTTGCCACCTAAGCATGCCACGTCAGCATCACACTAACGGAGTTAGCCTCCGTTAGTTTGGGTCCATTGGTTTCCAATATGTCGAAAGTTGGGACCAATATTGATGATTTTCGTAGTTGGGACTGTTATTGACCAATAGTCAATAGTTGGGATTATTTATTTCCATTTTTCCTTATTTAAATTAAAAAAAAAAGAACAGAATTTTTAGGTATCTTAAGGTGTCTCTCACAAATACGTACAAATATATAAGTATAGCTATTTTTATAATCTACTATGCTTTACAATCGGTCTAAAACAAACCACATCATTCAAAACTATCAACTTTAGAAATCAAGTTATTCAAAACTATCATATTTTCAAAAGAAGGTACCAGTGGTGTACACAGAAAAAGACTACAAACGAAAAAAGAAAAAGAAAACACAGATAGGTTTTGCATTTTTTTTTAATAAATTTTCATTCATAAACACGACTAATTACATCAAGATAGTGGGCAGGCGGGCAACAAGCTGCGCCGCCACATAAACACGACTAATTCATAAACACATAAAAAAATGTTTTATTAATAAACACTCTTATAATATCAAACCAAATCGAACATTTTATTAAAAGCTTATTGTGTCACTTAATATATCAATTAAACTTTATGAAACTAGGGCCCATAAACTGTAGCCCAACCCATTTACTGCAATCATATGTAGATAAGTACTGATATTGTTGGCCCAAAAAGAAGCTTTTCTAATTTGCCCATGCTATGTTTTGGTCCCACTATATACTAAAAGTAAAAATTGCTTTCTCAAAACCCGAAAACCAACAGTTTTGTTCTATGTGTTAATACTTGATAATAATCACTATGAACTTGGTACCTTTAATCATGATTCATAAGTAGATCTTTATTTTATCTATATTGCAAGATGCAGACTTTTGAATTTATTTAGATATAATTATTGTTACATGAGATCTATTGTTTAGGGGCGAAAACCGACTTCCTTTTCTTTATATAGCTATTTAATTACACAGATGCACGTATTTACTGTTCAATAGGTTTAGTTATTAATATAGTATAATAATTCTATTAATAGACGTAATCCGAACTTCTATCTACATATAGCGTCAGTTTCAGTATAAAGTGACTTATAAATAGTTTGAGACATACTTAGTAATTGGTTTAAACACATTATTATATTTAGACGAGTCCATTCCTCAGACCCGAACAACTTGGGAATACTATTGTAATAAAGTTCTCGATTTTATGGTATTTAAAAATTGAGATATATAAAAGTTAAAAAAGGGTAACAAAACTAGATTTTAACCAAAAAAAACTACAATAGAGATAATTTCATTTTCATACTTTAAGACATTTTTTAACTTCGTATTATTTACACCTTTATTATTTTCTCCTCCTTAACAATTAAAATAGTAAGATAAACAATGAATAAACCAACAAGTCAAACCGGAAGCAAGTTCCATGGCTTAGTCCATTGGACGCCGCATTGGGCATTGTCCCTTGAACCCCCAAGGGTTCGTCGGTGTCAAGTATCAAACTAGTCTTGAATAATTAGGCACTACACATCTTCTAACCCGTATAAACCACACTTAACTAAAAAATGTTTAAACTAAAATTAATAATACACTTCCTATATATGTTTATCTATTATTTTATTTTAAGACTAGCTTTTATCCCGGGAGTGTCCCGGGATTGAAATATCTAATATAACATAATAAAATATCTAATATGACAACATAATTAATGATTTGCCAATACATGATTAATGAATAATAATAATATTATTATTTATTTTAAACAAATTTCTGCCATAAGTTATCATATTCAAATATAAAAAAAAAAAGAATCTCTGCCTATGAAGTTATGTTTATCGTTTGTGATTTATTAGTAGAGTAAAATATATTTGAAAACAAAACCCCACAAAATAGTTGTTTTTTTTCTCCGTTTTTTATATAGCACTATGGTACTCGTTGCCTCGTTGGAAAGATAATAAGACGCTCGCTAATTTGGTGTAATTTTTTTCTTTAAAAAATCTCGTATATAAAAGATATTAACGTTTAAAAGTTATGGTAGGAAACATTAGAGAGAAAATTTAATGTTGTTTTTAAATTCTTATCTTTTCCTAAAATAATCTATACATATAATAAACCGAAGCTATTTTAATGACATGACACTCAAAGAGGCATTCTCCTCCTTGAGTGTGCCATGTGTCATCCCATGTGGCATTGAGATATTTTAGGAAAAAAATAATTTAAAAACAAAATTAGATTTTTCTCACTTATGTTTCCTCCCATAATTTTTAAACGTTAATATCTTTTATATACGAGATTTTTTAAGGAAAAAAATTACACCAAATTAACGAGCGTTTTATTATCTTTCCAACGAGTACCATAGTACTATATAAAAACGGAGAAAAAAAAGACTATTTTTTGTTGAGTTTTGTTCAAACAGGAAAAAAAACACAAAGTGTTCAGGTAAATCATTAATCATGTATAGGCAAGTCACTAATTATGTTCAAATCAGTAAATATGAATTCTATTTTCAACATACGTTAGCAGTGGAGTTATACATTGTTTTAGGTTAGATATTAATATTAGAGTTATACATTGTTTAAGGTTAGGCGTTAACATTGGAGATATATTTTTAATTGTTTTGGGTTAGCTGCTACCCGAAGCTTTCATGCATGTAATTGTAAAGAGCATCATTCTATTTCATATGTAAAATTAATATGTCATATTAGATTTTTCAACCCCGGGACGTTCCCGGGGTATAATCTAGTTATAATATATATAGATTTATTAAAAAAACTCAAAAATTAAAAAATCCTACATGATGCCACGTGGCACATTCAAGGAGGGGTTGAGGCCTCCATTGAATGCCACATCATCAAAGTTCAATTCTTTTATTATAAGTTATAGATTTGGATAAAAAAAGAACTACCTTGAGATGAGAGATGTTATGATACTGATTATCAAAAATGTTAATATGGACCATTGTAACACTCTAGGCAAATCACACACCGGTCGTAGACAGAAGGATTCGTGGTTCATAAGGAATTCTCCGTCTCTTAAATCACCAACGCGTTTTAGGCTTAGTTGGCTGTGGAGTACATAAAAACTCCTCAATTAACCATGCTTAGATGGGAGTAGTACCAGGATAGGTGACCCCTGGGAAGTCTCTAACGAAACAACCAAAAACAAACCTGCAAGATAGTAGATGTGCCATCAATCGGGGCAAAGCGGACAATATTGGTGGTGAGAGGGGCAGGATATTACAAATGATATCAGAGCCACTCGTGTGTCGTTCGAAAATGGTGGAGCAAACCTCATCGAGGACAATGAGTCCCTAAGGGCAGGGTGATTGTGACGATACTGACTACTTAAAAGACTAACATGGACCATTTTAACACCCTAGGCAAATCCCGCATTGCCCGTGGACAAGAGAGATTCTTTGTTCATAGGAAACTCCCCACCTCTTAAATCACCAACGCATTTTGGGCTTAGTTGGTTGTGGAACACATGAAATCTCCACAGTTAAGTGTGCTTAGGTGAGAGTGGTACCAGAATGGATGACCTCCTACAAAGTCTTCACCAGAGCAACCGGAATCAAATCCGTGAGCTCCTGATTGGGTAACCTATTGGGAACAAAGTAGACAATATTAATGATGAGATGGACGGGATATTATAAGAGAAACACAAGTGTAAAAAAACGCATAAAACACAATTGTAAAATTACACTTATATAAAACCAAAGAAACACAAGTTTAAAAAAACGCATAAAATCTTTTTTATATTTTTTTATTCTTTACATGTTTTGGTTAACATGCTATATGAGTTTTTATAGCTCTCATAACTCAAGTAAGTTTTCATTTAAGGTCAACCATATTTTTTTATACGTGTAGGGGGGTTAACTAACGGTGTTAATTAGTGCTTTAGTCACATCTATGAACATCTTATTCAACTTTCTTTTTCGTCCATTACACGTGACATCAATTTGTTGATTTTACTTTCTTTGATTATTCTATTCCATATCTCAACCATCAACACTTTTTAGATTCAGCTACAAAGTTCATAGAAGAACAATACCAATGTAATAATTATTTTTACGGACTTACGTTTTGAATATCTAATGCTAAAATGTAAATAAAACTGTTATATCAAAATTTCCGACACAGCATAGACATTTAATTTAATTGATTAATGTAACATCACATATGTTAACACACATATAGGAACACGTAATAATTTCATAAGCAGGTGAAGAAAGAGACATGTAGGACGTATGGTTTGCATCCACTTATTGAATTAAGTACGAAGAAAAAATATGCATGAATAATTGGACATAAGTGGAAACACATAATATTAACTAAAGTCTAAAACATTAAAACAACACATATATGTATTAATACGAATATATATAGTAACACCCTACATTATTGTTCATTTTCCATGTCGACATAACAAAAGAAAACAAAATATCAAATTGTTTGATATGATATTATTTAACTTTTACTCGTAAATTAATAATTTGCTTTTAACAAATAAATTATAAAACAATGCCTGAATTCTGATTGAAACCTACTCTCCACACATTCATTATTCGTTATTGTCGCAAAAAAAGACAAATCGTTATCTTTACACATTTTTAGTGTACAAAACGTGATCATGTGAAAGTCCTCTCATTGTATTCGGATATATCTTGAAAAAATGAAAACACAACATTTTCTTTAAAATTTGATATGATGATGATTATAACGGTTATAATGATAAGTGTAAAGTGTTAAACCAGTTGTAACAACGTGTTAAACTAATTACAAAATTGAGTCCAAAATACAAAGTTGTCTCATGTTGCCCAGATCTGATATATGACTGAACTGTACGATTATAAAGTGTGTCCATATAGCTACTTGAGTGCATCTAAACTCACCTTTAATCTAACAAACGGCTATACCCTCCCCCTAAAATACACTTGTCGTATCTTGGATACTTAGTCCTTCGCGGGAAAAAAACAAATAATATATGTTCAATTATCAATGAGAGAGTATAATGTAAGCAAGATTAGTCAACCATCGAAAGAGGCCTGAATTTGGTACTAAAACCATTTTTCAATGGCATTATCATGGGTTGTTCTTCTTAAACATTAATGTTTCTGTATTTGTCACTTTACTCCTTTTTTCTATTTTTTTTTTTTTTTTTTTTTTTTGAAATCAAAATGCTGGGCCAACACAAACACAATATACACAAAGCATCAGGTTACAATTCAAATTTGGACCATTTCTCCCATTCTAGCGTTTTCATATGTGACAGATTTTTTACCCATAAGTAGCTAAATGCTTTGGTCTCCCCAAGTTTATTGTATATACTAACAAATACAAATGTAAACAGTAACCAATTCTGTTTGATTGGTCAAGGAATTCGGTAGTTTTGATTTTTTATTTCTTTTTTACTTAACTCCAAGTTGTTTTTTAATTTTTCTACCCATTCTATAGCTCAAATTATAAATTTGGTGGTTGATACTCTTCTCTTCCACTCTAAAGGCCTGATTCGATCCTAGCAGGGCCCCTTCTTCTTGCTTCTCCCATCTTTCATGTGTTTTCCTTTTATTTTCTTAGATACGCTTTTTCTTTTATTTTTTAGTTACACTTCTCCCATCTTGCATTAGACTATATTAATAATTGAACCGTTTTGAACAGTAATCTTTATTTTGGGCATTTTTTTTTAATTAAAACTAAAATTAAAACTTAAGTTGGACAGTAGATTACCGTAGGTTTGGTTTGTGTCTTTTTTTGATTGGACCAACACAAACACAGGCCAAGCCTGCCACGTCTCAAATCTCCACGTTAGTGCCATGCCACGTATTTTCTCATTTCACCAACTGTTTTAAGATCTTACCAAATGTTATGTGATCGCCCTCCTCTTGCTTCATTCTCCACCTCCTGCATCCTAAAACCCTAACCTCCCATTCTTATGTCATCCTCAGCACAAAATTCATGGTTGCTTCTTTTTCATCATTCGGTTAATCGGAGGTTTGTTGTTTATAATTTATATGTTATGGTTTTCATAAACAATGTTATAAGCAAATGTTTATATTTACTAATTATAATTCATTAATTTATTTACCCTTTAATTTTTTAAACCTCTTATGCTATAAACAATATACGTTTTTAATCCATTTAATTTGATTCTCTTTCAATAGGTTGTGTTCTTTAACTTTATAAAATGAATATGCGATTGTGTAACCATTACTGGATACACGAGGATGCAACCATGCTTTTTGAACATGAAACAAAACATCCGAAAACCATAATCCAGTACATGTGACGAAATCTTTTGTTATGCATATATGATTCAAATTATAAATAATTAAAAACAAACGGTCATTTAAGTATTTGTAAACTACTTTTGTGTTACTACATTTATGTCAGCTATGTTGCAACTTTAACAAAGAAAACCTACAGCGCTACTTCCCCGCTGCGGAGCGCGGGGTTCAACCCTAGTTCTGGACAAACACCATATTATTACGCGATCTCCAGATTACCCAGCACGACAACATAACGTACGTTTTAACAAGCTATACCTTGTATTTCGTTTTCAGTTTTAATGGTGAACTACTGCCTTAGATTTCCTGTTGAAGTAGCATACATTTTAACAAGCTATATTTCTATTTAACGTGAATTTAAGTTTATTAAACCATAATCATTTCATATTATAAGTTCCCTTAACTGTTTATCTAGTAAGGTAATATCACGTATTAGGTTCTTCCTTTAAGGTGACATTGAAAATCATTAAAATTATAGGAAATTAGCAATATACTTTTATATTTAATAAAAAATATATAAAAAACGTCACCAATAACGTGCCCGACCCCCATCTCTAGAAAACCAACGACGTCTCCTACCGCTGCTAGTTACTCCCAAATTCCCGTTGTTCCACTGTTGTTGTATAACGTCCTCTGTCTCTATGGTCGATGATATTGTATATGCAGCTGATGCCATTAAGAAGTTGATTCACCAGATGTTATTACGGGTGATTTGTTGGAAGGCCATTTCACACCCCAAAATCCAACCATGTGACTTTTGATGAATTTACATATCACACAACGGAAGTCATCCAAAATTTTGACATGCAATTAGTCAACTCATCTGCACATTACATAATCATACATATAAACTAAAACTAGGATGCGATGCTCTACGTTTATCCTTCCTTTTCATAAGAATACACGGTGTGGGGCAGGGGGGATATTGGGCGGTTGTGAAACCCCTCCAATTTTTCATGAATCATTCAATTTCCACATAATTCATTGTTTACAAGATAACCCTAAGCATTAACATAACCTCAATTTGCATTCAATATATACAATTTCTAACTATTCATCATCATCTAAGTTTAGAAAACCCATCTAAAGATGATTTCACACCATGCCTTAACCTTGTAGTGCTTAAAGGGTGAGAAAAACACACACATGAATGATTTTAGCTTTTGATTTGCTGAATTGAGGTTTGATTTTGCACATTTAGGGTTGGGTGTGTTTGTAGGTTGTTGGGTGTCGACATGTCTGATGATGAAGTCGACCCCACCCCATTTTTCTTTTATGGTTCCTACTTTTGACACATAACAAGCTCAATCGCTCAATTTTGATAAATCGTATAACTTAGTGAACATAAAAACTAACCTTGTTAAGTTTTTAGTATATTTTCTTTACTAAAACCTCTAACGTTATTAACAAGATTAGCCATTATAATTACTAATTCCCCGTTCTATCGTTTAATTTAATCAATGGGCGTCAATTATCACATATTAATGTAAAGACACATATTGTGAAAATTTGGGGGTATTACATATAATCTCTATCTCTATTTTTAATCTCTAAATATTTAAAATTACAAAAATAAAATCAAGTTTTTATAACTCAAACCGTGTAATACACAAGATGCTAAGCTAGTAGTAGTAATAATAATTCTCTTTACTATGCAAGAATCTCACGTATTCTTTTTGTTAGACCAAACATAATGGAGTTTGATTGGGTGAAATGCAAATACCAAAATAAAGAGTTTTAATCAGGGTAGGGTTAGTGTACAATTGTTGTGTTTTTTGAGAATGTTAAGGGTGTTCTTTGGCCATTAGATTTATAAATGAAGGTTTAAGATTGATTAGTGGCAAAATTGTAATATACGTTATAATTTTGATTGACTAATTTGACTAGATAGGGATATAACAGTAATTTGGTGTGTTCTAAATTTAAAAACCAATATGCAATGCACATGCAAGTTCCCCCGTCAATTTTAAACGTCAATAACTTTTTATACATAATTATTAAAAAAACACACATCATAATAAGTATAACAAGGGTTTTTTTATCTTTAATATAAGTACCATATTGCTATATGTATATATAAAATTATATTTAAACTTGCTGGATGTTTTTTGCTATATAAATACAGTAAAACTAATTTAATTCATTTAAAACACGCATGTACTGAATAAAAAAAAAGCTATGAGTGTTTTATAATAATCACTTAATAAATTGTTATGCGGGTTAAATTGTAGTGTGTTTATATAAATTGTCATGGTACGTGTTTAATAATATCAATCAGATGTATTAAAAATGTTTTATCAAATTATCTTAATATCTGTTATAAAATCAGATATACATAACTGCCCTTTGTTTCCTATAACTGATTTACAGTTATATCTACATGTATATATACACTTTGTAATGAACAGAATTGGGAATAAGAATACTCAATACTCTCTTTCTCTCTAATTCTCCTATTCAATTTCTTTTCTCTCTAATCCTATACATTTCTTATCACGTTATCAGGCACGTTTGCTCTCCATCATAGAAAATTCCCATAGATCTTCAAGGATAATTCGTCAATCCAAAGAAGTTAGCAGTACTTCACGCTATAAAACACAAGACAGATTCATCATTCCGGAAATATGTATGCTAGCTCCAGTAGAGCTATTATTGGTGATGAATGTCTGGCAGATAGCGGTAGTACTAACACTGTTCTCAAGCATAAGAAATTTTTCTCTAAGTTGTCTCCAACAGAGACGCCCATTGGTACTATCTCTGGTGTTTGTAACCTTATTGAAGGCTCTGGCAGAGCACACATAATACTACCTTCGGGTACCCAACTAACTATTGAGAATGCATTATATTCTAGTAAATCCAGAAGAAATTTACTAAGTTTTAAAGATATTCGGAGAAATGGTTACCATCTAAAAACTAAAGATGAAAATAATATTGAATATCTTCAAATTTATTTCAACCAAAATGGACAAAAAAACCATTGTTGAACAATTAGAAGGGTTATCCTCTGGATTATATTGTACTACTATAAATCCTATCGAATCATATTTGGTGACTAACTAGAAATTATTAGATAAAGATGCGTTCAATATATGGCATGACCGTTTAGGTCACCCTGGTAGCATAATGATGAGAAGAATCATCAAAAGTGCAAGTGGACATCCTCGTAAAACATTAAAAGTTTTGCTACCAGAAGATTTATCATGTGCAACATGCTCTTTGGGCAAATTTATTACTCGGCCCTCACAAACTAAATTGATACATGAAAACCCCTCATTTTTAGAACGAATCCAAGGGGATATTTGTGGGCCCATACACCCTCCATGTGGACGGTGGTCACATGTAGTCTTCTAGCTACTCGAAATGTAGCATTTGCCCGGCTTTTAGCCCAAATTATACAATTAAGAGCTAACTTCCCGGACAATCAAATTAAAAACATCCGGATGGATAATGCGGGAGAATTTACATCCCAAGCTTTTAACGACTATTGTATGTCGATTGGGATAAATGTTGAACATCCAGTGCCTCATGTTCACACACAAAACGGTTTAGCTGAATCTTTGATTAAACGATTACAAATAATCGCTAGACCGCTCCTCATGAGATGTAAACTACCATCTTCTGCATGGGTCATGCTATTTTGCATGCTGCTGCACTGATCAGATTAAGGCCAACTGCTGATCACGAATACTCCCCATTACAACTGGTCTCCGGACGAGAACCAAGTTTGTCCCACCTTAGAATTTTTGGTTGTGCGGTATATGTATTCCTCGCTCATTTGACTTTTCTTTGGCCTGGTGGGCATGAAAAAGAAAAAAATCTAAACTAAATACTAAAGAAAGGCGCAAAAGCGGGAAGGGGCCTTACTACTTCTTCATTCAGAGTATCGCCACCACAACGTACCACAATGGGACCCCATAGAAGACTGGGCATTTATATTGGTTTTAATTCCCCGTCTATTATCAAATATTTAGAACCTATGACTGGAGACATGTTTACAGCAAGGTATGCTGACTGTCATTTTAATGAAAAAATGTTCCCAGTCTTAGGGGGAGATAAGAATAAAGAAAGACTGGTAACACAAGAAATAACTTGGAATGCATCATCGCTATCAAATCTCGACCCCCGAAGTGGTCAATGTGAATATGAAGTCCAAATGATTATACACTTGCAAAGAATAGCAAATGAATTACCAGATTCATTCACAGACACAAATCGAGTGACAAAGTCACATGTACCAGCATCAAATGCACCTGCTCGAATTGAGGTAATCCCTGAAGAGATTACAATACAAAGAAAACGTGGGAGACCAATCGGTTCCAAAGACAAAAACCCACGAAAACGAAAAGAGCGAAATAACGCAGTTGGTGAAAACGCACAAAATAATATAAAAAAACCCGGTAGAGGTAAATGTCCCAGAAGAGACAAATATGATTCCAGAGGAAAATGAAATTGTTGAAGAAACAACGGTACCGAATGAAAATGAGATCTCTATCAATTATGTACAAAATAGTACACTGTGGAACCGAAATAAAACACGTGTTGATGATATATTCGCATATGCTATAGCAACGGATGTAATACATGAAAATGATTACGTACCTAAAACTCTAGAAGAGTGCATGCACAGAAATGATTGGCCAAGATGGCAAGAAGCCATAAATGCCGAAGTAAATTCGCTTGAAAAGCGACATGTTTTCGAATCTGTAGTTCGAACACCCATAGACGTCAAACCAGTAGGTTATAGATGGGTGTTTGCAATAAAGAGAAATGAAAAGAATGGGATTGTACGATATAAAGCACGACTTGTAGCACAAGGGTTTTCCCAAATCTCAGGAGTTGATTATGAGGAAACGTATTCCCCTGTAGTGGATGCGATAACCCTTAGGTTTCTAGTCGGTCTCACAATCACTCAAGGACTTCATATGAGACTTATGGATGTCGTCACCGCATACTTATACGGGACACTTGAAAATGACATCTACATGAAAATCCCTAAAGGATTAAAATTGCCTGAAGCATTTAAATCAACGCCTCGAGATATGTGCGCTATAAAACTCCAGAGATCTTTATACGGTCTCAAACAATCTGGTCGAATATGGTACAATAGACTAAGTAAATATCTCGAAAAGGAATGATACAAGTCTGATGTAATCAGCCCATGTGTCTTTATAAAAAGATAAAACTCAAAATTTACTATAATAGCAGTTTATGTTGATGATATCAACATCATCGGGTCTCCTGAAGAGATAGAGAAAGTTGCTCAATTATTAAAGAACGAATTTGAAATGAAAGACCTTGGAATAACTAAACTATTTCTTCGCTTACAATTCGAGCATCTGTGTAATGGCACATTTGTCCATCAGTCAAACTACATCCAGAAGATGTTAGTACGTTTTAATATGGACAAAGCTCATCCGTTTAGCGTACCTATGGTTATCCGACCGCTAGATCCACATAAGGATCCTTATCGACCTCAAGAAGAAGGCGAGGAAGTACTTGTTCCAGAAGTACCGTACTTAAGCGCGATCGGTGCTCTTATGTATCTCGCAAATAACACTAGACCTGATATTGCATTCGCGGTACATGTACTAGCGAGATATAGCTCAAATCCAACACGCAGACATTGGAACGAAATAAAACACATATTTCGGTATCTTTACGGGACAAAAGACTTGGGTCTTTTCTATCAAAAAGATAACAAGTCCCCACTTGTTGGGTATGCTGACGCCGGATATCTATCAGATCCTCATAAAGCAAAATCTCAGACAGGTTACGTATTTACATACGGTGGCACATCAATTTCTTGGAAGTCAACTAAGCAAACACTTACAGCGACATCATCAAATCATGCTGAATTAATAGCATTGTATGATATTGGTAGAGAATGCATGTGGTTGAGATCAATGATCAATCATATACAAGAAGCATGTGGATTAGAACAAATCAAGAAGGACCCAACCATTATTTATGAAGACAATGCTGCTTGCATATCACAAATCAAGGAAGGCTACATCAAGGGTGACAGAACAAAGCATATCTCACCAAATTTCTTCTCGACATATGATCTGCAAAAGGAAGGGGAAATTGATGTTCGTCAAATCAAGTCAAGTGAAAATCTAGCTGACCTGTTCACAAAATCTTTACCTAGAAGCAGTTTCGAGCAGCTATCACAAAAGATCGGGTTCCGAAGATTAAAAGACATTAGTTAAATTGAGGGGGGGCATTATACACGCTGTACTCTTTTCCTTGACTAAGTTTTGTCCCATTGGGTTTTCTTAGTAAGGTTTTTAACGAGGCAGCATGATTGATCCAGTAGTGTCAGTTTATATTATAAGTCCTGAAGTACTAATTTAATATCATCCTGAAGTATGTTATTAATAGTGTATAATGAATACTAATGTATATCTGAGAGGGAGTGTTATAAAATCAGATATACATAACTGCCCTTTGTTTCCTATAACTGATTTACAGTTATATCTACATGTATATATACACTTTGTAATGAACAGAATTGGGAATAAGAATACTCAATACTCTCTTTCTCTCTAATTCTTCTATTCAATTTCTATCAATATCCTCATTTTCTAAATTTAATGATTATCACATCTTAACAACAAAATCTTTTTAACCGTTCTCACAAATTTCACCCTTTTGTACACGACCCCTACCTTGTAATCATACCTTCAATTTATTTTTTTACTTCACAACATATAAACATGTTTGTATCATACTTGCAAAATGTATTGTTACCCTTCTATATTTCTGTAAAAAATTAAGGATGGTATATTTGCAACAAAAAAGTAAGTATGAAGGTATATGAAGGTAGCAACTTTCGCATATCTATACTATCTTATAAAGCATTTCACAAGGACCTCTTAATTTTTAAGTAATACAACTACAAAAGCTTAAAGTACAACACATAATGCATATAATAACTACTTTTTAAGGGTATTTATGTCTTTTCAAACATAAGTTACACATATACCCCTTATTAGTTATAATTTCCCCCCTTTATCTATTTATACTATATTATAATTTTATACAATACTTATATATTTGTCCATCAACTTTACTTTATTTTTGTTTATTTAAATAGTAATTACACTTTTGCACCTTTATTTTAACTAACCACCACCCACGATTTTTAAACGTTCATAACTTTTTCAGACGATAATAGTTTATTAATATTATTACACCGTATAAAAGAGCACTTTATTCTCTTTAATTTGAGTATAGTATTGTTATAGTTTTTTAATTTTTAAAAATTTACATGTTAGGGTTAAGCAATAACCGAAACGAAAACTAAGAAAAATAACGAAAACGAACTGAAATCATCTAAACTTTATTATAATACATTTCTCAATGATCACTTAAAATTCAAGTTTTACAAGTATATTGCTTAGAGTACGTACAAAACACAATGCAGATATTAACTAATTTTTTAGGGCAAACATGTCTTTTAAAAAATACTTACACATGTGTCTTTCATCTTTGCTCAACTTTTGTTTATTTAAATAGTAATTACACTTTTGCACCATTAGTTTAATGAACTACCCCCATGATTTTTAAATGTCCATAACTTTTTCTTGCGTAAATATTTTCTTAATATTATTACACCATATAAACGAGCATTTTATTGTTTTTAATTTGAGTATAGTATTGATGTAGTTTTTCATATAATATGATATGTTTAAGTAATAACTGGAATGAAAACGAACTGGATTAGACGAAAAATAATAGTTACATATTTTCCCTTGTTTTAAGGAAAACTACCCCTATGATTTTTGAATGGCCATAATTTTTTCATTGGTTAACTTTTTTTTTTAAAAAAGTATCTTAAAAACGAGAATTTTATTTTCTTTAATTTGAGTATAGTAATGCTAATATTTTTATTGTAATTTTAAAAAGTTGATGTATTATGTGATTTACCAGGGCCGACTTGACCATTTTAGGGGCCTAAAACGAATTTTAAATTTTAGGCTCTTTTAGCATAACAGAGACCACAGTAAAAAAATGCAACAGAAGATAGTTGGACTTTGATGATCGTGATTTTACGATTCAAGTATACGACCTTTCACCGTTACTACACAATTTGATTCGATTTCCATTCCTCACTTTCCCGCTTTCATTTTTAACCTAACCTTGTTGCCTCTTTTTGGAACGAGCTACGATTCAATACTATATAAACAAATTTGATACAAATATAACATAACATCATAGAATGGGGCCCCAAAAAGATGGGGCACTAAGCCCATGCTTTAGTACACTTATACTTTGGCCAAAGTTTAGTTTTGGTTATTAACAAATTAACTTAACTGGACTGAAAAACGACAATCTTATCAAATAAACAGAACCAATTAACCGATCGGTTAATAAGATTATTTAACCGTTAACTTTTGTTTTGATTGAGCCTAATAATTGAATTGAACCATGCATACTGGTAAAAGTAGCTGTGTTCCCGCCGCATCGCGCGGGCACACTACTAGTGAATAAATAATAGTAGTAATAATAATCAATTGACTTTGTCTCCTTAAGACTATATAATAAGACGTTTAAGTTTCTGATATGGTTGTATGTTACGCTATAGGAGTTGCACAGTGGTCCTCTGTACAGAGCCACCGAGATCACGGAATATCTCACGACAAAGATAAGAGGTAAGGCATCTAAATGCCACATTGACAGATGGGACCCACGTGTCGGCTCCAGATTTGATTGAGACACGTGAATAAGGGTTTGGGTGGTTACGTGGACGGTGTTTCTCGTACCATTTCTAAAAAGATATTGAAAACACTTTGTACGGAACGGTTTAGATTAGATTTCCATCTTAGATTTCCGTTTGACCACATAATAAATCAAGTGTAAAAAAAAAATAACAAATAACAGTCATTTTCCCGTTAAAAAAATATTAGAAATAGTTTTTATACATTATTAATTCCTTGAAAGCCAATGATGTTGTAGCCTACTGGTTACAACGGAGGTGAGAAGGGTTTCCCCTATGGGTTCCTACCCGAAAGGTACTCGGTTCAAGTCCCGCCGTCCATCGAAAAAAATATACCCAATAGGTTTGAAAGGGAACGACGTGTGGTGAGGGATTCGAACTTGGGAAGAAAGAGATTTCAAGTTAAAGGGTTTCCACTGATCTACACCTGACAAAAAAATTAATTCCTTGAAAATTTATTCCAATCAACTTTAACGATTCTGAAATACTATAAATTGTATTTAAATCTTATTATTAATTTTTGTTGTAAATGTTAATAATCCGCTTGTAAATTAGTTTATTTGTATTTTTTTAACGGTCACTAAATATCACCTGACCTAACAGTGAGTTAACACTGACAGACCCAAGTCCACCAATGACCAAACCACTAATTTACAGGAAAAGCTGTTGCCTGAAGGCCCACTGCGATAAAACCTCTTCAGACCAGATTCAAACTTGAAACAAAATAGCATTAAGCTCAGAAAAATATCCACAACGCTTCGTATGGAAGGAATCTCAAAGGATCTTGATTATATATAACGGTTCTTATGGTTCTAGTTTAGAAACCGTGGGTCTTAACCCGATTTTTTATCATATGGAAGGAATGTCAACGGATTTTGGTGTTAACCTAGAACCGAAATTGGCCCTTAAAATATAAAGGTTCTAGTTACCACTTTAATACCGCTAGGTTATGCCATTGGGGTTGGTGGCCCAATGGTAGAAGCAAAGCTTCTAGGAACACCTAAGGGGAGGTCATGGGTTCAAGTCTCACAAGAAGTAGAAATTTGCCGTTCAAAAAAAAATACCGCTAGGTTACAACCAATGTGGTCACAACTCTTAACTAAATAATTGTTTTCTCGAGATAATAATTCGTCCAATGTCCTCCCATACATTTTCACACCTTTATATGAATTTTAGTATTCCTTTTTTTTTTGAACGACCAACAAATTGGAATCACTCACGGAACACTGGAGTATCATCGTGCCATCAGTGTTGTCACGCGATCATATTCCACCACCAAGTCACTAATTCAGGAGGAAACTCATAATTATGAGAAACCCCCCTTTGTGAGATTCAAACCCAGGACCTTATGGCCCCTAAGTCTTATCCCACCACCAAAATACTACTAGGCTATAATGCCTTGGGTTGAATTTTTGTATTCCTAGTATCATATTTGCTTGAAATGTTGTAGTTCCCTTCACGCTTTTTGCATATACAAATTCCATAAGGACTCCACATTTGAGAATAAGTTTTTGCCTTATTTCCCACCAAGTCTTGTTAGACAAATGGCTGATGGGTGTTATTTCCTAGGTGCGAGATTGCCATTGGGTTGCATGTCTTTGTTCCCTTACTTTTGTTCTTGTTCTAAAGCTTTGCACTCCATAGACTTGCAACTTTTGAGAACACATGTTAGCCACATATCGTTTGTAATTTCACCTCACTTACGATTTTAGAGAACCTATAGCAAGTCCCTCGTCGGAGCGTCTCTTAACCTATACATGTATCCATCGCAATAGACTTTAAGTAACATCAACTATCAAGGGGGTTGGAACATCCGTTGTACAACGACGGAACTATGTGGGATGAATATGATCTTGGAGCTTATAGACTCGTACTTGGACAAGCTAGATAGAGACAAACAGGACAAAAAATAATAGTTCACAAAAGGCACCCGAAATGTTGAACCCGAGTTCTACTCTTCAGAGCCTTGATTTCATAAAGGTTGTTTTTACCTTGATGTTTGCAATTTCGATTTGTTTTTCATGTAAAAACATATAATTCTTAGACAATCAATTTAGACTACCCTATAAAAGAAAATCTTCATGTGTATTACATAATATCATATCAATTTTGTTCACGAGTATTTTTCTTTATTTATTTTTGCTTTCGTTATGTATCAGCGTGAGCCGACAAGACTTCTAACTGTTATGCAAACTTAATTAGTCATGGACTTGATTGTGCTCCATCGTAATCTGATAGGGTTGCTAATAGAGCCAAGAGATATAAATTCTTAGAAGGGGGCCATGTCGAAGCCTAAAAAGGTTGTTCGAATGTCCAAGTCAGTCTATGTCTTGAACAAGAAGTTAGGTTATGACCCAAAAGGAGGATATTACACGGCTTCTTGTAATGCCCATAATCATGTATGAGCAAAACGCCAAGGGATATAGGAACACTTTTTAAGCTTGTTGCCCACCTGCCCACTTTTTAAGCTTGTTGTCCGTTTGTCCGCGATCCACAATAGGTTTGTCCAAAAGAAGTCCGGTTCAAGCGGGCGGGGCAAACCAAACCAACACCATTGCATCATGCGTCTGGATGGAGGTCCGTCCGGTATATGCCGGACCGTCCATTTAATTAGTTGAACGTGGGCCCCTGCGGTTAAAAAAAGAGAAAAAGAAAAAAAATAAAATTTAAACATTCAAATTTCTAATCATTAGAACAAAAAAAAAGTTATTAACAAAAAACTTACCGTTTGAAAAAAAAATTAAACCCATTTTATAACTTTAAATAGCGACCCATTGAAATATTTACTCTCTACCAATCTTACATATAAAAGTCAATCTTACATAAAAAGTCAAACTCTAACACTCTAATCACAACTACACAACAGAACACAACAATGGATGATCAAAGAAGTTTTCAAGAAATGCTAAACTCACCCGGTGTTAACCCAAACCCGAACCAATCTACCAACACCCAAGTCTTCCAAGGTTATGGTTATCGACCACAATTCCAAGGCTTCTAAGGCTATGGTTATCCCCCCGTTCCAAAATTATGGTGTATGCCTCAACCCGGTTCCATGCCTCCACCCAACTACTCGTTCTATGGGTACCCTTCTCAAACCGAAATGAGTTTCAACCCACAAGCACAACGCCCAAACTTTCACATCTCCATCAACGGGGTTCAATGCCCAAAGTTTCACCCGTCCGACCGGGTTCAGTGCTCCAAACAGCCACCCACAAGCACAACGCCCAAACTTTCACATCTCCATCAACGGGGTTCAATGCCCAAAGTTTCACCCGTCCGACCGGGTTCAATGCTCCAAACAGCCAATCGTCTGGTACTTCTACACCAACTCCATCTTCAAGCGTCATTTTTTAGTCTAGTCTTTAAGCGTCTTTTTTTACTTAAATTGTTGTAACTTTAGGCTTTAAGTATGTTTTTTCTATTGTTGTAATTTTAGGCTTATGTGTGTTTTTTAATGAATTGTGTTATTTTTATTTTTTAATTTTACATTTTCTTATTATTTATATATTTTAATTAATATATACATACTTCTTGTAAGTAAAGTTTTAATACTTTAATTAATATATAAATAGAGTAAAGATCAAATACAAAGTGTTTTTTTGGTAAGGATTGTGAGAATCAAAGGGGGTAAAAAAATTTATTTTTTTTTTAGAATTTTTTTTCCATGTGCTTAAACATACTTTCTAGATTAATAATACAAAAAAAAATTTAAAATTTTTTTTTAGTGTAATTACGTCATTAAAGTAAATACATTAGTTTACAAATTACACTAGAGTAATTATGTAATTACTCTACACGTAATTCCTCTACACCAAAATTTTTTTTTAATTTTTTTTTTAGTTTTCAATACTATAATACATGTTTAACAATATGGGAAAAAAAATTCGAAAAAAAAATAAAAAAAAATACCTCCTTTAATTCTCACAATTCTTACCAAAAAAACACTTTGTACAAGATCTTTACTCTATATAAATAATATTCTTATAACTAAATAAATATAAAATAGAGTATTTAAATGTAAATAAAGGTTAAATAAAAAGGAAAAGTAGGTGATGAGGTGGATAATAAGGTGGAATTATTGTATGAAAAATGGGTATAAAAAGATTCAGGTCTGAAATGATGTGGCATGATAATATGATGTTTTGAAATTCCCAAATAACCAAATCATTGTGGAAACTCTTATTGATCCAATAAGAAAATGATGAGATAAATGAGTATCTTATTAGGTATAGTGATAAGGGGGAAACTTAAGTCAGTGACCAGAACTCTCGAGGAGGCACCAAACTGTGAACACTTTAAATTTGTGGGACATTGACATTCTTGAATAATAGGTTTAGTGATTTGTTGACTAGTGATGATGGAGACAATGGAGTAAGGAATAAGAAAAAGAAATCAAAGTAAAAGGGATCATATTGGTTTGTTTGTTTGGAACTTTGAATTCTTTCACATTAAACTCTCCGCGTATTTAGGCACCACAAAATCACTTTAAACCCCATCCGCTTTCTATACGTTTTATATTAAGCAATATGGAGCGAATAAGTGCAACCTTAAACCAGAACTGACAGCTCTGGCGGCTGTGCTTATACGCTCCATATTGCTCAATATGACGCGTATAGGAGTTGTGTATTTTTTTGTTGAAGGACTTTGCCAATATGCTCCATATTGTCCCCTGTACACTTCACATTAGTCAATATGACAAGTCTACCGCAATGTTTGTTTATGGGAGAAGTTGTCTGCCATTGGGAAAAGGAGAATCCCTATACGCTTCATATTGGGCAGTATGAAACGTATAGATGGTGTCAAATTAAGCTTTTTGGGTGATGAAATAGTACGATCCTTAAATTGCGTGGTTTAATGTCAACAGTTAGTAGAAAATAGATGTAGCCTTGTGAAATTCATTCGGGATATTTGAAGGTGCTGGAATATACGACACATCTAATGGCTCATAAGAAAAAAAATGCTTGAAGTATATATGGTGTCTTTATGAAAGAAAAAAAAAAGGTTTGAGATGAGATCCTGGATAGTATTGCATCGCACAGGTAAGTTGGCAAAAACCATAGGGAATGATGCATGGTTTAGATTAGCTTGTATGGTGTAATGTGGGTGTTTGATCTATAATCTTTTTCTTTTCTTGTATCTAGCGCCTTGCTAGTTTTGTGTTTGAATAAAACTTGCCGTTTAAAAAAAAAAAATTTAGGCGAATTGACGAATTACGGGAATGCGTGTTGCGACTTGTGAACATTAAAATTGACGGCTTGCGAGACTGAGGGTGCCTATGTCAAACATAACTCCAGGGGCTATTGGTATTGTTGTTTTTTAATTAATTTTTCATGGCTTAAACGTGGTTTATTTAGTTATTTAACTTTTAATTATGTATTTAGCGAGAATTGGGCTCATTGAAAGAGAGCGGGGTTTTTTTTTTACCTCATTTCAATCTAGATAAAATTACACAGATTGTCCTTTATTTATTACCCAAATTTCATCCTATGTCCGTTGTCTTTCATTTGCATTGGTTATGTCCTTTATTTTCTCAATTTGTTACACCCTATGTCCTTTAGCCTAACTAAGTTAAAAAAGTTGGTTAACTTTATTTTCTAACTTTACACTTTTAGCCCCTGTAGTTTTCCTATGCCTTAACTCCAAATAAAACTACGAAACTAAGGCACGACATGAAAAGAAATCATAGGGCTTTTAAACTACATCAAATTCCGATCAAAACCATAATTTTGAAGTAAAACGATTGATGAAAACATATATTGTTTTTACAAAAACTCATTTTATAAAAACATACACATATATATAACCGAAGTTAAGCGAATTCACATCAAACATAACCCGACACACATGAAACCAGACCGAAACTTGTTAAAAACTTATATCGAATCCAATCGATACAAAACGGGTCAAAACCCGATCCGCAGTGGTCCATATTTTTTTTTTGGGTTGTTCAGTGCAACCCCTGTATATTTTTTCTGTCCTTAAAGTTTCATTCTACTAACAGACCCAATTTAACAGGATTGCAATCTTACAACAATTTTCAAATCAAATTCGAACAATAGAACAAGAAAAGAAACTATCATCAAAGAATTGAAGCAGTTTAAAGATCCAATTATGGTTAATTTCAACATCAAAGATTTGTAATTTGAATTCAATTTAAACGTATGGTGTATTATTTTTTTAAAACAATGGCCACCTTATTGCATTTGTTTTTTCTGATCAGAATTGGAATAAGCAGAGAACCATGTTGGACTTTGGAGACAATCTCTTGAGTTGAAAAGGCTTTAAATGGAAAATTCGATATCAAACAGAAGGTAGAGCAATTACTCAATTAATCTATTCAGAAGCGTAAATAGATAAGAACAGAGGGTATACTACTCGTTTTTTTTTTCACTTGAACCTTGGTTGGTTTGTGGATTAAGTGACCGTAGGCTGCTTTGTCATTGCCGAAATGTGATCGGAGAAAAGGTTACTTGTTGAGTGTGTCGAGGCTGCTTTGTCGTTGCCGAAAAGTGATCGGAGATAAGGATTGGTGGTTGTGGGTGACTTGTTAGAAAGGGATAAGGTGAACGGTCGACGATGGTTGTGTTATTGGGTCGCCGGAGAGAACGAATGACCGGAAGAAGATCGGTTGGTTAGGTGATAGAGAAAGGGATCAGGATGTGGTGATGTGATCACCGGCGACTTGTCCGGAGAAGATGGTGATGTGATGTGATGTGAAAAGTTTAAAGATTTTCAAAGCTCATGATTTGGTATAAACTTGGCTGCAAGTGTAATACAAATACGTGGAACTTGAATCGCTAAATTGATTGAGATTGCAAAATTTAATGCTTGAAACACATAAACATGTTTTGAAAATCCACACATAAAATGGAATATGATTTTGTTGTTTCAATTATTACAAGTTTACAACACTTCCATATACTTGAAAACTACATGGGCTAAAAGTGTAAAGTTAGAAAATAAAGTTAACCAATTTTTTTAACTTAGTTAGGCTAAAGGACAGAGGGTGTAGCAAATTGAGAAAATAAAAGACATAACCAATGCAAATGAAAGACAAGGGACATAGGATGAAATTTGGGTGATAAATAAAGGACAATATGTGTAATTTTGTCTTCAATTTATAAAAAAAGGGTTTTTAATCCTAAATCGGTGGATTCGAGTTAAAAAAAGGGTTTTTAATCCTAAATAGGGGGATCACATTCTGGGTGTGTGACATCACATTTTGGGGTATGTGACAGCCTCCTATTGGTATGTGATGTGGGACAGGGTGTATTAATCCTAAATAGGGGGTGTATGAATCCACAATCCCTAATTATTATCCATATGCTTTTTCACCTAATGAAGTCACTCGTAAAACCCATGAATAAAAGTAGATCAGTATATTTTGCCGACTTTGTACCCGAGAGGGTTAAGTCTGTCCCTGGAAACTTCTACATGTCCACATACGCAATGTGATATACGAATCACATTTGTGTGCGTTAGGATCGTTAGTTCTGGAACTTAAATCAAATATATGTACGCAAATGAAGTCGATTTATTCCGGAATCGGTGGATTCGAGTTAAAAATCGACTATATATGTACATGCAGGGGCGGGAGGTAGCATATCAGTAGGGGGTGCATCCGTTACCCCTCGATTTTCCGGGCAAAGTGGAATTTTTTTTTTATTTTTTACGTTTTTTATAAAATGTTAATCCTAAAATGATTTTTTTTGTTACCCCTTAAAAAAATTTGTTACCCGATAAATAATATTTTTGTTACCCCTTAAATAAATTATACGTAAACTTATATCCGAAGCGAAATTTTAATAAAGGCTCTCTAAACCGAAACCCTTATAACTAAATCGTTTTATTTTGTATTTTTTAATAGCCCAAGTGCCCAACCAAATTATTAACTACTAAAAAGCCCAAGTGTCCAACCGTTCCCTTCTTCCCTTCCCTGGTTTGTTTGTCGACTGAGAAACAAAAAAAAAAAAAAAGAACAAACATCCAAACCCTTTAGTCCTTTACCCTTAATCAACTCCAACTCTCCAACTCCAAGGACCAAGCTACCCTTCCTGCCCGAGTGCCCCCTGCCACCTGCTGCCGTGCGCCACCGGCCAGAGCCCATCCGGCCATCCAATTGACTGTAAGTTTTTGTTTTCTTTTAATTAGTTACTAAATTAGTTTTCTTGGTATTATACTTTGATTTTTTGAAGAGGTTTTTTGTTGCGTACTTGTGTAATTGTGTTATTGTGTTAATTGAAAATTTGAAAGAATAATTAGTATTGATAACTATAAATCTATAATATGTTATTGTTATGATTAGGTTTGTGGCTTTGTGTGGTTGTGAATATGAAACCAAGCTCTAGTAAAAAACCAGCTCGTATTAGCAACTTGTTAAAGGAAGATAGTAAATTTGCAAAATTAAATGGTATGTGAGACTTTGCTCGTGTGATGGTGGAAAACGAGAAACATGAAACTTTTCCTTTGTTTTATTGGGTATTGAAGTTAGCGTTGGTTTTACCGGTTGCAACCACAACCGTTGAAAGATGATTTTCTAAAATGAAGCTAATCAAGACAGATCTATGCAATCGAATGTGTGATGAGTATTTGAACAATGCTCTAATTTGTGCGGTCGAAAGGGATACTTTTGATAAGGTAAAAGAAGAGGATGTAGTGGCTCGATTTCAAGCGTTCAAAAACCGAAGAGGAGAAATCTAGTAGGTATTTATTTAACTTTATTTATTATCGTGTTGTTATCTTTGTTTCGTTTACATTATATGAAACTACGACAAAAAAAAAAATTTAATGTTACTCTTAGATTTTTTTAGATCCGCCACTACACATTCAATGCGAAATAAGAACTTCACATGCATATACGCCACGGTGCTCATGTAGTACATAATGGGTTTGGTATGTGTGAACATCTGGAAACTTAGTTTTGTATTTTATTTTCTGCTTTAAGAAAGCTTGCATTGTAGTATACAATACAAAGGGACTAGATTACAGAAGTTCTACAAGATTCTGTTTAAACGTAATTTTCATTCTACAATCATTCGTGATATTTATGAGGTAATGAAAAACTTTAACAAATTATATGATTGGAATTTAACTTTATGTCAGTGACTCATTGATATTAATTTCACATCCAACCATTGAACCCACGGCCTTCACTAACAAATTGACATTCATTTTCTATTTTTTACCGGAAAAATGATGTTCACTTTAAAGAAATAACTATAAAAATAAAAACTTTATATTTATTTTGAAACACGTTTAGAAAATAACATGCGCCTCCATGTGCGTCTCCATGTGCATATGCAGCAACCGGTGACAAATTACACGTATAGCCAATTTTTAATATTTTCTTCTCAACTTAAAAAAAACCTTTTTTTTAATAAATAATGTTTTATTGATATTTTTTAATGTTTTTTAAAAACAATATTTTATCATTTTAAAACATTTTCTTTTAATTTTCCTAAGTAATTTTTTTTTCTTATTTTGATATACTTAAACGTTTTTTAAAACAGTTTTATGGTTTTAAAACTTTTTCTTCATTTTTCTTAAGTACGTTTCTTATTTCGAACAAAGAAAATACTTTTTTTTTCCTAAACGTTGATTTAAATTACATTAGAAAACTGTTGCAAATGAGTTTTGGTAAAAGTTTTTAACATTTTTTTAAAAAAGATCTTATCTTTTATTAATGAACTATAATGTTTAGCTAACATTTAGTTTGATCAACACATTTCATTCTTTTCTCAAGTAACCTTAAATGATAACTAAATAAAAAGTTTGTATATACCAAGTAGAAGAGTTTGAATCTTTGCAGTTGCATGATTTCAAAAAAGTCGTATGATTAGAATGAGCACGTTGACTTTGAAAATAATTTAAAAACAATAAATGATTAGGTTCTAAAAATAGGGATTTATGAAGTTTTAGTATTAGTTTCACCACACCTTATTTTTAATATATTAAAAAATGAGGATATTTTTTAAGGGATGGAATTTAACAAATTTAAAGTGATATTTTAAGACAGGGGTATAAAAAGTAAGAAGATGAGGTGCACTTAGCCCACCCCTTTTTTGAACGGTGACTTTCATATGAGTAATCCAATGTCACACTGTCTAATCGGCAGCTCTAGCCAAGGTCTGCCCCAGACTACGTTGTCTTAACTGGGTCCACGCTGGTGTATGAGACTTGGTTACAGTGTTCTCCCGGAAACCGTACTGCCTCCACACGAGTTTCCTCGTTGGAGTAACAGTCAGGTGAAAACCGGGGTGCGGCTAAGGATCGAACGCTCCTCGGTGCATTTGTCACCATCATTGCTCGGATAACGCAGAGGATAGTGAGAATCGAACTTGGGTCACAGGGAACACCAAGTCTTTTAAGCACTCAATCACTACCTCACAGACTTTATTTTAATGACTTCTTAAATGTTATGGATTAATTGTTTTGTTTCTTTTTATACATTAACTAGTAAATTACGCCCGCCGCGCTAAGCGCGGCGTAGAAACATAATCGGCGCCGATTCGTGAAAACCTGTAGATTTTTCCGACGAACAACGAAGTTACACCACCGGTATTGCGAGGGTCTACTAATCGGATAACACAACGTCGAGAGTCGTATTGTTCTGTCGGTACGACGGTGTGCGTTGCAGTGAGCAAAACGCCTACACCGTTAGAAAACAATTGATAAAAGAAAACATCTATGATCCTGGCAAGCAGCTGATAGCGTCGCTGTCATCGCGATTGCAACGAAACACCGCTTGAAGAATAGGATTTAGTAATAAAAGTATTGCGATGACATTTTCGTGATTACCTTGAAACTAAAAGCTTTTTATTTTGGTTTTAATAATAAAACTATGCGATAGCATTTTCGTAATTGCTTCAAAACTGAAGGTTTTTTATCATGCAATGGTTGTTTCGTTATTACCAGCAACCTCATTGGTCTTTACTAAAAAATCAAACTGAAATGTTTTTACTTTTTTATTATGTGATGGCACTTTCGTAATTTACAACAACTTCATGTCTGTTCACAACAAATCGATCACCAAAAGGGTAAAACAATATACTAATAGGATAGATATTATAATGATCACTCACTGTTATAAAGTAGAATACAATGTCAATAATGTTAGAAAATGATAAAAGCACCCACCGTTTGTAAAGTTATAACTTAAAACCACTAAACTTTCTCTATGTATTCTCTCTACAAAGCAAACACTCTCATTTCACTGTAAGTCATCCCCACCACAAAACAATACAACAAAACCACTTGCAACGGTAGCACGAAACCAACACCTTGCTACTGTAATTGCAGCCGGTTCCATATCCTAGGTTATGACCACTGTTTGGTTTCTGTCCGGCGGTGGTGGCGGTCGGGGATGGTGTGTGGCGAAGCACCTTACCGGTTGTCAACGGATTTCACACGATACCGTCTCACCGGATCTCCGCGTACCGTCGTTGTTTAACCCCCACATCATCGGCTTTCACAGAGCCAGCTACAAACCACATAGATCCAGTTCTGTGGTTGACGGTCCACGACGGGTGGCTATCATCAGGTGGGGCTGGTGGTTACCACGTACGGGTGAAGAAGGCAGTCCATAAAAGTCAACCGCTAAGGATGGACAAAGTTGTCGACTGTGTTCAAAAAGCAGCTGACGCCGTTACCGTTAGTTACTGTAACGTCGCTTTCAGTCGATAAGAATTGTTATATATAATAATGTAACAAAAGATAGGCAATAATTACCAAAAGTTTAATATAAATAAACGACATCAAAGTACAACACGTGCATCTCTAGTCCTCTAGGTATAATCTTTAGGGCGTGTGTAGTGGAGGGGGATTATAGGGCGTTATGAAGATTAAAATATTATAAAGTAATAGAAAGGGGGTTATGGAGCGTTATGGAAAAAGAGGGTGTAGTGGGAAGGGGCGTTATGGGGCTTTATAAATGATTGGGTAATCATTATTTTTTTTTTTTTATTATTATTATTATTATTATTATTATAACAAATATAGAAATATCTAGATTTTCATCATCATCTTCATCACCACCATTCTTCATCATCTTCATCACCACCTTCTACCACCGCCACCACCGTGACCTTCATCATCTTCATCTCCAACCATCACACCATCGTCCCTCCTCAACCATCATCACTATCGTCCCTCCTCAACCATCATCACCATTCACCTTCATCTCCAACCATCACAGCCAGTCAGCCACCACCTTCAACCATCACAAACACAACCTTCAACAGTCAGCCACCACCTTCACCTTTATATGTATAAATAAAGTTTGAAAAAAAAAAAAAAACTCAATCTGTGCATAATGTCAGACCACAACGCCGTTATATCCATGGCGTTCAAGACCAAAACGCCGCCATAGCGCCCCGGGGGGCGGTGTTCCCCGGCGCTATGGTGGCATAACGCTTCCCCACAACGCCCCACTACACATAATCTTACAATTAATTAAACATAACTACGCGTTATGGTTAAAATTTTGCAACTAGTTTGGAATTCTTTCACTAATTAAGGTTAAAAGAGAGACGTCGGATTCTAAAACCATATCAAGATATGAAAAGCGTATTAAAAACACAGAGCTACCAAGTAATCTAAACAATTTAAAAACAGAAGGTACTATAAACATCATAGAGACACAGACATGAACAATGTAACATGTACAGGCCGCCAAAAGTATACGAAAACCTAAGCCAAAAGCAAAGTTAAGACAAGCTTGTATCCTTTCTTGAAAAGTCAATAACTTTACTCATACGTCTCTATGAAATCTTATCGTCAATCAAGTTTTCAGAGATGTGTAAGTGTAGTAAATTTTGTCTAATAGGCTAATCTCAAATCAATTTGAATATATCCATAAAATGAATATTACTACGACCCTAACCGATGACATCATCTATGTTCTCTTCACATGTTCATGCCATATTCTCTCTACTCTTTGCTTTCGTATAATCATATTTTATTACAATAATAATAAAGATAAAAACACGTATTAGCTTAAAGTGGAAAACACGATACCCAACAGATCGAAGGAATCACAAAAATGCATAAAGAAACAATGGATGCTCCCTACAAAAATGAAACTGTTGCTTTTTTTGTAGTTATATAATATTTGGGCTCAAATATCTATAAAATAAGGGTCTAGATACGCCCATCACATGCCTCAATCTTTAATGCCAAAAAAAGTATTAATCCACACGTGTCCCCTCCCCTCATCATAGGATCACTCCATTTATAGTATCTTAACTATAATCTTGTTGGATCTCGACACGTGTCGTGCCACCACACCACCATTATTCACTATTGCACATGCTTCCCTTTTGATTTTGGTTGCTGAATAAATACACCACCAATATTAAATTCAACCACGGTTAATAATATTGTTTGTCGTATCCACAATAAAACTTGTTGGTTTTGAGCCGTCCAGTAATCTAGTTGGTCAACCCTTTGGTTCGTCAAGATCGGCTACTTTGACATATGACCTGTATAAAGGAAAAACACGAAAATGTCACGTTGACCAAGTAATTTACGAAAATAGTCCCCTCTCATCAGTGGCGCGACATAGTTGGGGCGGGGCAGGGCAGCCGACCCCCTCGGATTTTCACGCATAAGTTCCGATTATATCGTATTCGTATAGAAAATTTTGAAAATATACGGTTTTGACCCCCGAAACTAGTGACTTCCGACCCCCGAACCTTCGGGTCAAGCTTCGCCACTGCCTCCCGTCTTTTTGAAAGATGGGTCACACAAAATTATTTGCTTAGTTGGGGTAAAATCGACAATGAAGAAACTCAACGGCTTATTAAAGGGATGCACCATACAACTAAGTTATGAGTATTCAATTCAATAATCTTTAAAAATCAAATTCAAATATCTTGTGAAGTTTTAAAGACCATGTGATGTCATAAAGAACTTTGAACTTATTGTTTCTATATGTATAATTTATTTAAAATAAAATCATAAGCTTTAGACTAGAAATGAACAAGTAGATGAGATTTTTGAAGGAAAAAACAATAAAAATCTGATTCAATACTTCTATACTAATATATAATGATTTTTGATGGCTAATATAGTAATTTTCATTTAATTTTAAGATACATAAAAACATTTTTTTTGTATTTGGTACAAGTGTTAATGCATAAATAATTTCTCATTTACAATATTGGCCCTCTACATTTTAACATTTAATAATGTAGTGTACTAAATGAAAAACAATAATGTAATGTTATATCTAGCATTTATATTTATAATGCAATACTATTTTATAAAAGCTTGTAAAAAACTTATTAACTTATTCTAAAAATAATAAATAAAAATTTGAATAACATATTCAAACTCAAATAAAAGATCCAAGCTACCAATCGTCCCATTCGTGACTAAGTCATTAGGAAAACCAAAATAATTGTCAAACAAGAATACATGATGACTTTTAGTTTAAAAGTACAACAATTAAATAACTTATTAACTTATACTAAAAATAATACATAAAAATTTGACTAACATATTCAAACTCAAAAGAGATTGGCATCGCCCCATTCGTGACTGACTCGGTCATTAGCAAAACCAAAATAATTGTCAAACAAGAGTAGATGATGACTTTTAGTTTAAAAGTTATTGTGTATGTAATAAAAGTTTATGGTTAAAAATTACAATCAGACAAATGGTGTGTGAATCAAAAGCAACAACATGGTTATTGTGTTAATCAAGAGCAACGTCATGGTTTCTATGATCCCGCATACAACACAAACTTCTCCTTCACATCTGTAGGTGTCTTATTAGACGAAACAATCGTCAACATGAGAAATGGTGTATATACGTTCGGAGCATATTCGGGAATATACCACAAAATCGACCAGTTAGTACCACGGGATGGCAAACCCATCCCACACGCCATTCTTTATTTTTTATGGCTTCATTTAGAGTATCTAGCTACTTTTTTACCAGATACTAAAATCTTGTCTTCTTCTTCTTCTTCTTCTTCAAGTTTTGAGTATTCTCTTGCTTCACTTTATATTTTCATACGTGCTTTCAATATCAAAAGACTTCCAACAAAATAATTGTCAAATAAGAATACATGATGACTTTTAATTTAAAAGTTATTGTATATGCAATAAAAGTTTACGGCTAAAAATTACACAATCACCAACATGAGAAATGATATATATAAGTTCGGAGCATATTAGGGAATATACCATAAAATCGACCAGTAGTACCACGGGATGGCAAACCCATCCCACACGCAATTCTTTATTTTTTTATAGCTCCATTTAGAGTATTTAGCTATTTTTTTTTTCAGAGACTGAAATCTTGTTTCTAATTCAAGTTTTCGGTATTCTCCCGCATCAATTTTTATTTTTTATTCGTGCATTCAATATCAAAGGACTTCCACCAAAATAATTGTCACACAAGAATACATAATGACTTTTAGTTTAAAATTATTATATATATATAATAAAATTTTACGGTTAAAAATTACAATCAGACAAATGTTGTGTTAATCAAAAGCAACGTCATGGTTATTGTATTAATCAAGAGCAATATCATGGTTTCTTTGATCAAATGTGGTGGTTTCTTTGATCATCGCATACAACACAAACTTCTCCTTCACATCTATTGGGTGTCTCATTAGACGAAACAATCGCCAACATGAGAAATGGCGTATATACGTTCAGACCATATTACGGAATATTCTATAAAATCGACCAGTTAGTACCACGGGATGGCAAACCCACCCCACACACCATTCTTTATTTTTTATGGCTTCATTATAGTATTTAGCTACTTTTTTTTAACAGAGACTGAAATCTTTTCTTCTTCTTCTTCAAGTTTTCAGTATTCTCCTGCATCGCTTTATATTTTTCATGTATTGTGTTCATGAGTATTTCTTTTAATCATTATTTTTCACTTATGTTTTTTGTATTTAGAAAACTCTATTGTGTCATCTATTGTTTCAAACTGTGGGTTAATTTTACACCGCATGATATTTATTACAAACTTAACGTGTTATTTTACTACAACATCTACACCTACTTTCTACTAAAATTGTACGCCCTCCGATCATATATTACACATTATCAGTATGTTTGTATAATGTACAACATCAACTACCTGATTGACCAAAAGCAACAGCCAAACACAGTGCAGCTCCTCTGCAACGCGCGGGTTCCTGCTAGTATATAACAATGCAATACAAAGTATTGCAATAAATATTAATTAAATTAAGTCATAATAAACATATAATTTAAAATTATGTCGTGATGTTGATGATTATGCAGTAGTTAATATTGAGTCGTAATCAAAACAAGTAACTAAAATGACATGCCATGTTACTTATACTGAACATGTTGGTATCATCTTTACACGTACCCAATTTAAGAAATAGAAAGATGAATAATTACGAACGAATCATTATTAATATTATTAATACATATCTTATTTTTCAATCAATATTTGGAGAAGGCCGATGACATCTCTTTAGTATACAACTGACAATATGATTGTGTTTACTTTTACATAAAATACAACCCCACATCTACAAATACATAAATTTACCTCAAAAATTACATTTATAAAATCATACTTTTAATTAGAAGTGGAGTTTTTACTAGTCTATCTACAATATACCTTGTAAATATTTAAAACTAATTTGTTATGACAAGCAATTCCACATGTTTAAAACAAGTGAATACGCATTAGAAATTATAAAAAATAAAATATCGATGTCAATTGAAGATCCTTTCAGGCTTTTGAACAATTACCACTAACGTTTCCAAATCAAGCAGTCAAGGGATCTTCTTCAGATCATGATCCAATTGTGACAAAGAAGGGCTGGTTAATTGGTTATAGTAGAGGTCTTATAGAGACAGGAAAAGAAATAACAGTAGTTGAGGCTAAATGAACCATCTTTGGTAACAATCATGAAAAAATATAAACAGTACTTATAAATTTATGTCGTTTATTCGTTTTTATACTCCATGGTAAAAACATACAAATTATCAAGATATTCAACAATAACAAAATATGTTAATTAGTTTTACAAATAAGATTTATTACTTCTTTGTTCAAGAGAACCTTGTCTTTAACACACACACACAAAAAAAACACTATGACGACTTAGCTCGTTCCAGGCTTTACTTCTATTCTCAAATTAACATTAGAATTTATTGATAGATCATCTAATCAGCTAGATATTACACCACCTTACCCTAGTTAATAAAACTAATTGGATATAGAGCTTTGACACCAAAATATAAAAACGAACTTAAAAAACAAAGTATGAGTCCTAAACCAAGTCATCACATTCAACAACATTACTATTTTACACCGATATAACATATTTCAAACTTTGATCAGGGCGCGGTTGTGTTCTTTGTGAGAACTTAATAGAGGAGGCGGATCACATGTTATAGGTTGCATATTGGCTGAGGAGGTTTGGTCATTGTGGAGGATATATAATGCATATTTGTTTTATTTCCGGAACATACTTGAGGCTCATAATCATTCAAAAGCTTGGGAAGGGTGGCTCAAATATTATACACGACATCCTTATGGTGTGCATATGAAAGGCTCAAAACAAAAAAAAAAAAATTAGAAGGAAAAACGCCAAAGCTTTGGATATTTTTTTTAATGTTAAGTTGCTCTCGTTTTTATGGTTTTTTTTGTAGATCTAAACACAATTTCCTCCTTTGGAAGGAATGTTGCATTAATCCGTCGTATATGTTGTAACTCGTTTTTGATGTGGTGAATGAAAATAAATATACATAAAAAATAAATATAAAAGTCATATCCTTTGCACTTTCTAATGACACATGTTACAAAGCTTTAATGGACATAAATGATCATTTATATATAAGTTAATATTATTCATTTCATAAGGGTAAATTTGTTTACAATTAAGTGTGGACTTGGTGAATAGAGTAAAATTAAAAACTATTAATACGAGCGAATACTTATAAATGATATTTACGTGTTGTTTGACAATTACAATTACATTACAATATATTAATAACTAGCCGATTACCCCGGGAAGGTCCCGGGGTTGAAAAATTTAATATGATTTAATAAAAAATGATAAAAAAAAGAAAACTCAAATCACGAAAAGAGTAAATAACTTAAACATAATCAATTTTAGTTAAAAAACATTTATTTAAAAAGTTAAAAAAATAAAAAGCATAAACCATATTAAACATAATAAAGTATTAAAAGGATAACCTTCAACATATAATCATCTTCACGTAAATTAAAATATATTACAATTTGATTAATGAATAACCTGAACACTTTGTGTTTTTTTCTGTATGAATATAACCCCACAAAAAATAGTCGTTTTTTTTTTCGTTTTTATATAGCACTATGGTACTAGTTGGAAAGATAATAAAACGCTCGTTAATTTGGTGTAATTTTTTTATTTAAAAAATCTCTAATATAAAAGATATTTATGTTTAAAAATTATGGGAGGAAGATAAGAGAGAAAAATTTAAATTTGTTTTTAAATTCTTTTTTCCTAAAATAACTCAATTTAATTTTAGTAATTGAGAATTAAGAGATAGAGAGATAAATTTAGAAAAATACTCAAAAACACCAAAAACACTCAATTATTAAGCCACGTGGCACTCTCAATGGGCATATATGCTTTCTTTTATATATATATATAGATGAAGTTGATTTAAATAGTTAGGTTTTAGTTTTTTTATTTTGGCTACTTTTTTTTTTCTTTTTTTGTTAATTTGTTTTTCCATTTTGACCACCAAATTTTTTGTTAAGTTTTTGTTTCCTCATTTTGACCAGACAATATTTTTTTTTTTACTTTTTGTTTAAGTTTTTTTTTTCCTGTTTTGGCCACCAACTTTTTTATTAAGTTTTTTTTTCTATTTTGGCCCCCGACATAATGCGTTTTTTATCCGATTTCGCACGGGTTCGGGTTTTGTTCATTTATTATCTATATATTTAACGCCCACGAAATGAATAGCTGCTTCACTCTAACGTACGCAGCCGGCCACCGACCACATCTACCGTGCGCCATCTCCAACATGTGCCACGGACTGAGGGAGATTCTCGGTATTCTCCGCGTAGCCGCTGCCACTTTTATATTTTTTCATTGTCAAAGGTTAGTCTCTATGCCTTTGTAGGTTACCAAAATCCGCATTAACAGGTCATGTGAAAAACGCACAACGCGCGTATTAATACACCTAGTTATATTAAAGATACAAATACGAAATTTAAAAACGATAATTTAGGGTACAAATAAAAAAAATTGCTAAATTTGAAAGCGATAATTTAAAGTGTATATAAAATTCAATAACCTGCATTAGTTCATGTGTAGTGGAGAGGGGGTTATAGGGCGTTATGGGGATTAAAATATTATAAAGTAATAAAAAGGGAATTATGGGGCGCTATGTAAAAAGAAAGTGTAGTGGGAAGGGACGTTATGGGGCTTTATAAATGATTGGTAATCATTGGTTAATTATTGTTTTCTTAATTTAATAATAATATTAAATAGCTAATAATATTTAATTAAATAAAAAATTACAAATACTAAAAGAAAATTACAAAATACTAAAAAACTACAAATACTTAAAAAAAGTTACAAATACTTAAAAAAACTACTTGTCTTCGTTTTCTCCTTCTTCTCCTCCTCCTCCTTCTTCTTGTTGGTTGTGATGAATCGGGCGAATCGCCCAAGCTTCCTCAACCAAATCCACCTTCAACGCGTTATGTATATCCTTGGAATGTAACATGGTACTGTTTTGGAATCTCTCCTCCATTGTCGCTTGCGTCCCCTGAACATTTTCTTCTGCAAAATAATTTGGGCATATTGCCTTTCCTTCGTCTTCAAGTATCATATTATGCATTATGGTACAAGCATACATCACCATTCTAATCCTTTCTTTTTCCCACACACGACAAGGATTTCAAACAAAATGCCATCATTGTTGAAGAACGCCAAAACACCTCTCGATGTCCTTTCCTGCGGACTCATGAACTCTCTTAAAATATTTCCTTTTTTTGATCTTGTGTCTGACTAAATGTTTTGACGTGCATTGAATACTCCGGATATATACCATCCCCCAAGTAGTATCCATGCTCGTAGTAATTATTATTTGCATAAAACCCAGCTTTCGGTATTGTTCCGCCAATGTAAGACTC
Organism: Ambrosia artemisiifolia; assembly: GCA_032199755.1. NCBI lineage: Eukaryota > Viridiplantae > Streptophyta > Magnoliopsida > Asterales > Asteraceae > Ambrosia > Ambrosia artemisiifolia. The sequence continues at coordinate 12,303,924 of CM063515.1, read as the reverse complement.
TAGCAATGGCGAAAACTGAAAAGTATTTTTGTCGTTCATACACCCGGCGAGACCAAAGAAGGCCGAACAAACCCACAGGTCTTGTGAGGCAACTGCGTGTGAAACCAACGTTGGTCCCTTATGGTCACCGCGTGTATGTTGACCTCGCCATGCGGTTGGACAACTATACCATCGCCATTGACGACAATCTATACTATCAATCATGCCGGGTAATCCATGTCTTTCTAAATGCGCTTCGTATAGTTGTTGAAGGTCGCTCCATGTCGTGTTTCTCAAGTATCGTTTTCCATATAATTGGCATATACCTAAAAAATCAAATGTATATATAAAATGTAACTACTAATTAAAAATATATGTATATTTGTAAATACCGTAGCAGAAATAAAAAATATATGTATATTTGTAAATACCATAGCATAAACACTCCAAGGTATCGCGTGTGGTTTTCTCCGCCATCTTCAAATACTCGTCAGTGATATCGTATGTGTTCCCGTATGCGAGTACACGTAATGCGGAAGTGACCTTTTGAATTGCGGTGAATCCTAAACACCCTTTAGCGTCGGATTTTTGCTTAAAATAGTCATATGTGGACTCTAAATCTTCGGTAATGCGCAAAAATAAGGTTTTACTCATCCAAAATTTTCGCCTAAACATATCAGGGCCGTAAACCGGATTCTCAATGAAATAATAGTTCATTAAACGCTCATTGGCGGATACACGGTCTCGCTCTATATATTGCCTTGAATATCGGCCGTGGGGCGGAATTATTTATATGATGCATCGCGCTCGACGCTAGCATAACCGCACTCGTAACCGCTTCTTCCTCTTCCGCTCCGTCATCGTGAAAAAACTGTTTATATAGATCGACAAACGAGTCTTCGGAGGGAGGAGACAACATTTTGGTGATTTGTTTGTGTGTTGAATTTGTTTGTGGGTTGAAGAATGTATGTTTGTGAAGATATGTAATATATATAGATTGATAATTTTTTTTAAAAGAATATAACCGTTGAACGGTCTTCAACACACAAACCAATTTCATAACGCCCATTGAATATATAACGGCTGCACACAAAACGCCTCCATAGTGTCCGGGGGGGGCGGTGTTCCCCGGCGCTATGGGGCTTCATAACGCCCTATAACGGGCCACTACACATGACCTTAGAATCAATGTAATTAGTTATTTTACAGTACTAAAATAACTTTTTTATTGTTAATAGAATGTAGGGGGGATCAAATGAGAAGAAACTACTGTGAGAACAAAAAGAAGAAATGAAACATTAAATACTTTAACTATTATTACATTAATTATTATCACTTTAATTAATTAGTTATTAACACTTTATCCTACACATATCAAAATTCATCCTACATCTATCGAAATTATCACACGTTTATTCTACACATATCAAGATTATCATACGTCAATCCTACACATATAGAAAATCAACCTACATTTGTCCTACACATATCAAAATTATCCTTCATTAGGATTGATATAAAATAATATATTTGAAAATGAATTATGAGTTTTATTAATTTAACTAGTTTATGGGGTTATAAAATAAAAATCATTTATTTAATATTAACTACAATTATTATATGAAGTATTTCTATGGTTTAAATTTGTTATTTTTATTGTTATACTACTTTTTCTTCTCATTTAAACTCTCCACACATAAAATGTATTCCTAGCAAAGAGCTAGAGAGTGGGCAACATTAGAAGCCAACATCAAAAGCTACACCAATAGTTCCACTCCAACTCTCAAGTTTGCTTTGCTTTTTATCCACATGTAACCAACTTTTATGTAATTTTTTTCTTGAGGTATCACAATCGAAGCATTTGTTGTTTCTCGCTCTACAAATGAACATTAGAAATTTAAGATTACTTTTAAACAAAAAAAAACCCTAAAAAACCTCTTCGTCAAAAATCTCAGACTCTTACTCGTTAATCATCACATTACTAAATTATTCGTTCCATTAGATCATGTTAAAGATACCATATACATATATAAATATATTTGATGTAACTTGGTAAGTTTAAGAAATTAAAGACAATTCAGATGAAAAAAAAAAATAAAGCTTAAACTAGCTAGAAAGAGTAGTGATATCTTTCTAATTTCTGTAATGTTTTAATGCATAAAATTACATAAAAGAAGATTTGAAGACGTGCTTCAAAACCAACACTACTTGGTGAAAACGACTAGTCAACAATGAGAATATGATAATCGACTCAAATGTTGCAATCGAGAACAACTCTATATGGTAGTGGTTAGTAACTTTTATTATTTTTTTTTTCCAAAAATTCTGAAAAAGAAGGTTATCCTTTTTTTTTCTTTTGTTGGTTGTTAATTTGTTATGCGTCTTCACACAATAAAGAGAATTTATATAACTAAAAACATTGAGATATTTAAAAGCAACGTAACTAAAGATCTAGTTACTGATGACGTGGGTAGCTTAAAGCAAAAATAATAAACAATATCACAGAACAATGCTTAAAGGGTTGGAGCCTACAAAGGTTCAAAAGCCAGGAGTATCCTAAGTCAAAAAGATGACTTGTCCCGTCACCTTTTCATCGAGCAATACAACCAGTTGCTGATGGAGTAACATCAGCAAACAGACCGCAGGTCAATAGCAACCACCTGCTATTAGTGGATTGTCCTTTTGTTGCAACAAGGTCCAATGTGAGATGCTTTCCTCTAATAGAGAATCCTTTTCTCTATAAATCTGAGCTGAGTACAACAGATCTGGACACACCAACTCACATCACTTACACTCTAATCTTCTCATTCTTTTGGTCTTGCACGTGGAGAGAATAATTCTCTTCACTCGGATCTCAAGAACTCCCACTTCTGGTTTCGAGTACATCTCAAACCAAAAATCTAAAGCATTCATAACAACAAAATAACCTTGAACCTCCTTCTACGTTTGCAACGTAGAAGGACACCACGACCTGCGTTAGGCATAGTGGAACCCTTGAACCCATGAACCCTTCCTGTGACTCAGAACCAACGTTAGGCAGTTATTTGATGTAGCAACAAGTTGGCGCCCACCGTGGGGCTGCGCCATTGTCTTTACAAGAAATCAGTTTTGTAGCTCCGACTCTCTCCATGTCTGACCCTGAGTCCCAAGAAGAGGTCAACCAGATCTCCCCTTGCACAGATCAAACATCTCCGGCCAGATCTGTGTCTTTCTCCACTCCAGGAGGTACTCCAGCTGGGACTCAGTCCCCACCTGCTCGTCATGCGTCAACAAGCTTGCAGACTCCACCTCCCACTCGCTCAGGAGTGCTTTCTCCTCTCCCTGATCTTGCACAAACTCCCCAACGCATAGATCTCACCCCTGAAGGAGTGGAGAGGAACTTCTTGCAGCTCAGATCCCTCTTGAACCAGTACGTTATGAAGGAAAGGGACAAAGGAGTCCGTCTCCGGCTAGATTATGACGAGGAAGAAGAGGTATCACTCTCTCCTGTACCTCCTCCCCCTCTCACTGCCACTTATGGACGCAGACCATCACCTAGGAACAACAATGCTGGTCCCAACAACACCCTTACCGCTTCCCATTACGAAGCAAGGTCCAGTCCTACTGCCTTCCCACTATTTACCACCCAAGCTGCCACCACTGGTATGCCACTTGGGCATGAAGTTACCTTGGATCAACTTCTACAGTCACCAGTAACCAGTGTCCCACCACCAACAGCCACTTCATGGGAACAAGCCATGGCTTCACTCCCCATGGCTAGGAACGCTTCTATGAGCATACCCATGACAACCAGCAATATGCCAACAACTGAAGGCTTCCAAGGTTTCAACCTTATGCCTTACATGATATCTCAAATGATGGCTAACTTTCCTTGGCAGCAACTCATCAGTCAAGCCATCGCTGCCCAACAAGGAAATCCTGGTGGAGTAACCAACAATAGGGTGGAACACACTGTTAACCAACCCTACAAGCCAAACAGCTTGTCTTGTTTCTCACCAGAGATAGCAGACTATGATTTCCCCAACAAACTGAAGATGCCAGCTCATATAAGAACGTATGATGGCACTGATGATCCAGAAGATCACCTTCAGATCTTCTCAGGAGCTGCTCGGATCAAGAAATGGGGTGATCCCGAGTGCTGTCTCATGTTCATGCAAACCCTTGTTGGATCTGCACGAATTTGGTTCAATGGCTTGCCAGCAGGAAGCATCCGTACCTTTAACGAACTTGGTAAAGGATTTCTAGCCAACTTCTCACAACAGAGACGTTGTGTCAAGGATGCAACCGTTATCTTTCAAATAAAACAGAAGGATGACGAAAGCCTGAAAAGCTTCATTGAAAGATACAAGAAAGAAGGCCTTACTTACATCGGTGCAGACGAAAAGATGAAGGTTGCAGGGTTCATGAACGCCATCAACTCGAAGTACCTTACCAGGGATTTTAACTAGAGTCTCCCTAGAACCCTTGAAGAGGCCTTAGAAAGAGCTAAAGCCCATATTCGAGGAGAAGAGGCTGTAGACATCAAAGAACAAAGAAAGAGGGCTTCCAGCTGGAGGAGCAACAGCCCTACTAGAAAAAGAAGCAATTATGGTACCTACGACAAAAGACCTAGAGGGTCCGAGTCACGAAGGGCTGAAAGCAGGAACCCTCCAAGCAGGGACAGAAATGTCAACTTCACAGCCCTCACCAAAACTCCTCAAGAAATTCTGGCGACCGAAGAAGTTAAACATACCTTTAGGCCTCCTCGTCCCTTACCAAAGAGCAAAAGAAACGAAAACTCCGACCAATATTGCGAGTTTCACGAAGAAACGGGACATCACACCAACGACTGCTTCCAGCTCAAGAAGAGAATCGAAGAAGCCGTCAGATCTGGGGAACTAGCCCATTTGGTCAAAGGTGTTAAAGAAAACATGGCTGATGGCAAGAAGAAGGACGTCGCTATGGTGTTTGTCGAAAATGAAACCCCAAGTAAGCGACAGAGGTTGGAGGATTGGGAACGACAAGGCATCTACTTCCCTTGTACCAAGGAAGAAAAGCATTGTGATCCACTCGTCCTTAAAGCCTTCGTTGGTTCACTCAAAACACAAAAGGCCTACATAGACACTGGAGCTGCTACTGAAATAATGTTTGCCAAATATTTCAACCTTTTAAGCTCCGAAGAACGCTCCATGCTGCGGCCTGCTGAAGCTGCCATTAAAGGCATTGCTGGCATACCCATCAAGCCCTTGGGCGAAATAACGCTTGATGTAACCTTTTCTGATGGTCGAATGCGAAGGACTGAACCACTAACCTTCGTTGTCCTAGACCTACCATCCAGTTATGATGTCATCATTGGAAGGCAAGGAGTAGTAATCTTTGATATGACCGTTTCCATTAGCCGAAAGAGTGCCAAGTTCTCCACCAAAGAAGGAGTTGCAACCCTCCAACCATCCACTCCAGTGTTAACGATTGATGAAGATCAAAGTAAGCTTGGTCTCAGCATCAACCCCAAATACCCTGATCAAAGGATACGGGTCAACACGGCCCTTCCCAGGGACACCCTCTCAAAGCTTGAAGCATTGCTAAAAGACAATGTCGATGTTTTCGCTTGGTGCCCAAGTGACATGACGGGAATCCCACGAGAAGTCGCTGAGCGTGAACTCAGGATTCCCCCAAACATCAAACCAATAGTTCAGAAGAAGAGAAGTCTTGCTCCAGAGCGAAGCAAAGCTGCCTGTCAAGAGGTAGACAAACTGGTTGAAGCTGGAATCCTCCGAGAGGTGAAATATCAATCATGGGTTACAAACCCTGTGATGGTTCGAAAGCCTGATGATTCATGGAGGATGTGCATCGACTTTAAATACCTCAACAAAGCCTGTCCCAAGGATTGTTATCCTTTGCCGGAGGTTGATCTGAAAATTGATTCGCTTACAGGCTTCCCCTTCAAGTGTTTTCTGGATGCCTATAAGGGTTATCACCAGATACAAATGAAGGAGGAAGACGAAGAAAAAACTGCCTTTCATAGTGACAAGGGTATCTTTTGCTATTGAAAAATGCCCTTTGGTTTAAAAAATGCAGGTGCTACTTACCAAAGGTTGGTTGACAAGGCCTTTGCCAAGCAAATTGGCAAAAACATGGAAGCTTATGTGGATGACTTGGTCATCAAGAGCAAGACTGAAGATCAAATGCTCACTGACATACAAGAAACCTTCAACAACCTCAGGGAAATCAACATGAAGCTAAACCCTGTCAAGTGTTCCTTTGGTTTCGAAGAAGGAAAGTTCTTGGGGCATGTTGTAGGAAAACAAAGCATAAAGGCTAACCCAAACAAGGTTCGAGCCATCCTCAACATGAAGTCACCCCAAACCAAGAAAGAGGTAGAAAGCCAGAACGGCAAACTTGCTGCCTTGAAGCGTTTTGTGTCAAAACTAGCTGAGAAATCCCTACCTTTCTTCAAGACCCTCAAAGGTTGCACTGACAAGAAAGACTTCAGGTGGACAGAAGAAGCGGAGGAAGCTTTCAACAGCATGAAGCATTACCTGGCTTCCCTTCCCACCATTGCAACACCTGAAGCAGGGGAAACGATCTTTGTCTATCTTTCAGTTACTGACGAAGCCTTCAGCGCTGTTCTCACTATAGAAAGAGACAAAGCTCAGGTACCTGTCTATTTCTTCAGTAAAACGTTAAAGTTAGCAGAGGTCAAGTACCCTTCTTTGGAAAAATTGGCCTTAGCCCTGGTGCAAACAGCCAGAAGGCTTCGAAGGTATTTTCAAGCACATCCCATACAAGTAATCACTGACCAACCTATCAAGAATGTGCTTGAAAGGCCTGAAACCTCGGGACGACTAGCCAAATGGGTTGTTGAGTTAGGTGAACACAAAATCACCTACGTCCCGGGAAAAGCAATAAAGGCACAAATACTTGCTGATTTCATTGCTGAAATTTCAAGGGTGGAAACAGCCGAAGTTAACATTACCATAGACGAACCCATTGACCCGGAAGCCTGGAAACTTTACACAAATGGAGCTTCCAGTGTTGAAGGTTCAGGGGCCGGTCTTGTACTAATCAACCCTGAAGGGTTAGAATTCACATATGCCCTTCGTTTGGAATTTCAGACAATAACAACGAAGCAGAATATGAAGCCCTAATAACAGGACTGAAGCTTGCAAAAAAGATGGTGGTTCACAAGCTTCAAGTGTTCACTGACTCACTGCTGGTTTCCAATCAAGTGAACGATAGCTACATCGCCAAGGAACCTAACATGAAAAAGTATAGAGAGAAGGCCAAGGAAATCATGAACACCTTCCAGTGTTGCAAAATCAAACAGGTTCCAAGGTCCCACAACAAGAAAGCTGATGCCCTTAGCAAGCTTGCTTCGTTGAATTTTGCCCACCTCACCAAGAAGGTATTGGTTGAAGTGATCAAGCATCCTGCCATATCTGAACTTGAGGTTCAAGATGTCATCACTGAAAACGAACCAAATTGGATGACTCCGTTTGTAAGGTTCCTAAAAAGAGGTGAACTGCCCCAAGATCCTGTTGAAGCTGAAAGGGTTCGAATCAAGTCCAAGCAATATACCATCCAGGATGAGATACTCTATAAAAAAGGGTACTTGGCCCCATTGCTTCGATGTGTCGGCCCCGAGCAAAGTGGGTACTTGATCAAGGAAGTTCATGAAGGAATATGTGGAGCTCATTGTGGTCCAAGGTCAGTCGTGGCAAAACTCATGAACCTGGGCTATTTCTGGCCTTCCATGCATCGTGATGCATCCGAACAATTGAAAAAATGTGAAGCCTGCCAAATTCATGCTCCTGTCCCTAAAAGCCCCGAGCATGACTTAGTACCCATTAATTCAGCATGGCCATTCTACAAATGGGGGATGGATATCGTTGGACCCTTCCCACCAGCGAAAGGAGGGGTCAAATTCTTGTTAGTGGCAGTTGACTACTTCACAAAATGGCCAGAAGTGAAGCCCTTGGGAAAAATATCTGGAAAGAAGATAATCAAATTTGTCTGGGAAAATATCATCTGCCGATACGGCTTGCTTGGGGTCCTCGTTACAGATAACGGCAAACAATTTGCAGAAAGGCCGTTCAGTGTTTGGTGCAAAGAGTACCGAATAACACAAGTCTTTAGCTCTGTAGCATACCCTCAATCAAATGGCCAAGTTGAAAGAATGAACAGAAGTGTGGTTGAAGGGATCAAGGCTAGGATAGTCCGTCAAGGAGGAAGCTGGTTAGAAGAATTGCCAAGCGTTCTTTGGGCAATTCAAACCACAGAGAAAACAAGCAACAAGAAAACTCCTTACAGCCTTACTTTTGGGTCTGAAGCAGTCATACCTGCTGAAATCGGAGTCACCACACCTCGAACCCTTCATGTTGACATCCAGGCAAATGAACAAGAAACATCGCTCAATCTTGATCTCTTAGAAGAAGCCAGGGACTCGGCAACAATTAGAGAAGCCAAGTACAAACAAAAGATGGAGTCCTACTACAATACCAAAGTCAAGCATGAACGCTTCAAGCCAGGTGATCTGGTTCTAAGGAACAATGAAGCAATCAAGAAGGAAAGCCAAGGAAAACTAGGGCCTAAATGGGAGGATCCCTACACCATCCTTGAATCCCACAAAGGAGGGTCTTACAAGCTTGCTAACATGGAAGGCAAGAAGCTCCCTCGACATTGGAATGGCAAGAACCTTAAAAGGTTCTTTGTTTAAGTTGTAAGGAAATGTTGTTCTCTTTTAAGCAATGTAATGTTGACCTATCGAATGAATGAAAGGATCACTGAATCCTCTTTTGGAAACTTTGTCTTTCTATCCTATGTTCAGGTTGAGAACCTTGCAAGAAACTCCATGGCAAGGGCCATGTAAGGGGATGAGCTCCCAGGCCATTTCGCTCAATAGGTTCGAGGGATAAACGGACCTATATAAGGGGTGAGTTCCTAAATCAATCCAACTCCATGAAATAAACAAAAAATAATTTTATAAATCTCATTGACAGGCTTGAACAACCTACACCAATCGTTCCTTAAGTTTGGAAAACAAACTTACGAAAAACATTAAAACACTTATGTAAGTGTATATAGGATAGGTGGTGATATGTTTGCCTAGACTACCTTAAGGATGAATGACTGCAACATTCAACCTTTGAAGGTGCTACCGGATAAACATTCCCAAACAATAACAAAGACAAACACACATAAGAACAAAAATAAACAAAAGATGAACAACCATAAAAACCTAACAACAGCCTTAAGGGCTTAGCATTTCCAGGCTTTTAACAAAGCCAAGTAGTAGAGCATTGTTCAAAGGGCAACATAACAGTCCACAACCACAAGAGAACTCCTAAGGGTTCCCACAAAAGATAAAAGTGTTTAGAACATAACCACAAAGTTAATTGTCTTACAAACCAGCTGCTAAGAAAGCTACGAATAAGGGAGCTTAGACATCATTACCTGATCCCGAAGGCTTGGAGGCTTCATCCTCATTCCCAACCTTCGTCACTTTTGCCTTCTTTGACTTTTTCCCTTTCTTTGGTAGCTTCTCCACAAGACCACCAGCTTCGGAAGCTTCAACACTAGCATCCTTGGAAAGCGTTTCGCCAATATCCAAGGTTTCCTCACTATCACCGGAATGCGCCCTCTTCTTGAAACAGACTGAAGCACCTTAGCAGAAACAGCCTCATTCAGACCCGCAGGCTTCAATTCTCTCAACTCCTTCAAAGGTTTCCCATAGAGGGAAGACACTTGGGAAACGTAAGGATAGGTTGAGTGTTCCATCTTAAGGACAGTCTCTTTAAACACATCCTAGGAATCAGGCTGATAGAAAGGAGACTCTTCCAGGACTTGGCCAGACTCGTGAGCCTTGAACCCTGCAACAAAACCAGCATGCTTACCATGGATTAGAAGCTTGGTATACACCTCTCCAAGGGCAGAGTTGAATTCAGCGGAATGAAGAAGGTAGGTAACGACTTGCTGAAAACCCTCTTCTATTAACCACTTGTTATCACCCAAAGCAGCAGCAAGGGAACCCTCCAACCCTTTCTTCTCACTTTCGAACGTGTTCTTCTCTGCTTCCAAAGCCAACCGATCTGCTTCCACTTGAAGTCTAGCAGCCTCATGCTTTGCCATTTCAGCTTCGTGTCCTCTCTTCAATTCATCGATCAGAGCAATCAGAGTGACCTCTTTCGTAGCATACTCCTCAGCATCTTTCTTCATATTTGCAATAGATTGCTTCATTTCTTTCTTCTTCTTAGCAAACTCGCTGTATTCACCCATCACCTTCCTGAACCTGCTAATCCCCTCCGGCAACATAACAGCCAGATTACAGGTACCAACCATCATTTTTGCCAGTAAGGCATCATCATCCAACCCTTCAAAACAAGCCTTGGCACCAGGAGTGGCAAAATGTGCCAGAACCTCCTCACAAACAGCCGAAGACTTAAAGCTATCACTAGACTTCACGTTCCAACCAGGAATATACAACCCTTCCTCATCAAAACTCGTTGAACCCTCAGTACCCTTCACCATGCCAACCTTCACCTTCTTACCCTTGCTCTTCTTGACAACCACATCAACAACAGTATCATCCATAACTTGATCCTTCTCCTCATCCGACTCTTCAATGTCATCACTAACAGTCACCGCTTCAGATGCATCAGGAGACTTGGCAGCCTTCAAAAGCCGTCTGCTAGATCTCCTAGTTGAAGCCTTTGAGGAACTAGCTTTAGAAAAAACGCTTCACATTAGGGACAGCAACATAGTTGGTCTCATCATACCTTCCCTTCTCATACTTAGTCAAAGCATCCTCACCATCCGCTGCTTCAGCATCTTTGAAGACAACACCCGAAGCATCATCTCCTTTAATAAAGTCAAGAGCCGACATAACTACAAAAGAAAAATAAAACACATAAGGAAAGAAGCCAAAAAGAAAAAAATCAACAATAATCAAAAGATTCATACCCTGATTATCCTTCATCACTACAGGATCTCTACCCGGCTTGTCCCTACGGGTGCTAATACCAGATAAAACTAAGAAAGGCTCACCGAACGGACGAAGCCTTGAAGGACATGCTCTAAGAGCTGTCAGAAAGTTATGATCTAACTCAGACTCCGAAGGTTCCCCTTCATTAAGAACGGCCTCAGGATGTCTCGACACAGGCTTATAGGAAAAAATAGAGTCAGAAACCCAAAAGAACCTAGTTTTCCATTGCCCAACAGTTGTAACATGGGAGGAAAGAAGGTTAGTTTCTACTGACGATCCCTCGAAGGTGAACCAATCACCATTCTTAGCAAGACGAAAGAATCGCCTGAACATTAACAAAGTAGGATCATACCCTAACGCTCTACATAGACATTCAAAGTGCAGAACACGGCCAACACCATGAGGATGGATCTGACCAAGAGAAACCCTATAGTATTCGAGAACATTCAACAAAAACATTGAAAATGGATGACGAATGTTTGCAAACTCGAAATGCCGACAATACAGAGCAATAGACCCAGAAGGACAGTCGGACACAGCAAGCTTCTTACCAGGAGCAACGGGATTAACGATAAGTCTATATCCCATTCAGCACAAAACGATTCCACCTCCTTCTGATAAAGGGAGGAAAAAGTAATGGCCATGTCCTTTTTAGCGCACATAGTGCTTCAAAGGATGATCAGAGAACAAACAAAAAGGGAGAAAGACAAACCTGCTTTGATGAAAATGACGAAACCCTAAATCGGATGAACGGTTGAGAGGAAGATGATGAAGAAAGAAAGAGTAAAGTAACAAATGATAAAGTCTAAAAGGTTAAAAAGAAAAAAAAAACGGTTATTATATTAAAAAACTGCAATTATGACATGCAGTAAAAACACCTGTACGAACTGCCACATGTCACATCAGCAGTCTAATCACAATTAAAACTGCTAAGTAATAACCGCCCAAAACACAGCGAACCGTCGAACCCTTCAAGCAAATGCTAAACTAAGCAAACAGTCAGAAGCTTTCTAGCTACCTCACCAAACCTTCTGACTTGGGGGGCTGATGACGTGGGTAGCTTAAAGCAAAAATAATAAACAACATCACAGAACAATGCTTAAAGGGTTGGAGCCTACAAAGGTTCAAAAGCAGGAGTATCCTAAGTCAAAAAGATGACTTGTCCCGTCACCTTTTCATCAAGCAATACAACCAGTTGCTGATGGAGTAACATCAGTAAACAGACCGCATGTCAATAGCAACCACCTGCTATTAGTGGATTGTCCTTTTGTTGCAACAAGGTCCAAGGTGAGATGCTTTCCTCTAATAGAGAATCCTTTTCTCTATAAATCTGAGCTGAGTACAACAGATCTGGACACACCAACTCACATCACTTACACTCTAATCTTCTCATTCTTTTGGTCTTGCACGTGGAGAGAATAATTCTCTTCACTCGGATCTCAAGAACTCCCACTTCTGGTTTCGAGTACATCTCAAACCAGAAATCTAAAGCATTCATAACAACAAAATAACCTTGAACCTCCTTCTACGTTTGCAACGTAGAAGGACACCACGACCTGCATTAGGCAGAGTGGAACCCTTGAACCCCTGAACCCTTCCTGTGACTCAGAACCAACGTTAGGCAGTTATTTGTTGTAACAACAGTTACTAAAATGAATATGTATTTTACGTACTAAATTAGTTTTCATGTTTTTTTTTAAACCGTAAAATCTTATACTTTCCACTTTTTCCTAATTTACTCTTGGACCAAAGGGTGTGGGGGGCGGCATAGGGGGCATGGCTATGTCGGGCCTCTCTACACCACCCCCTTGGGGCGGCATAGCCTTTGGAGCGGCGTGGGTGGCAAAATTTTGCCGGTGATGCCGGCCTAAGCCGGGCCAAAATTATTTTTCAAACAGGTGGGGGGCGGCATGGGTATGGGGGGCGGCACCACACCCACCGGTCTTATTGGCTTTGAACCTTCAATTTCCCTCAAGGTAGTGGGGTGTCGTCACACTTATCATGTTCATTACTAAACTTCAATTAATTACAAATTGTCACTTTATTTCATCAGTGTCTAAGTGATCAGCAAGAATGTTGATGGAAAGTCTTTCACAAACATCTTTCATGATTACATGGACATCAAAAAAGTCGCAGGCGAAACGTTCATCATCGCACATAAACACTACAAACACTATACACTTGCAAGTAAAAATAGCGATGCTGTATACAACAAAATATAAACGAAGGAAATCTATGAGTGGCGCAGAGTTTTTAAAAGCCATGGCTGCAACGCGGGTTGCGCGTGAAAACCTACCATCCACAATCCTTGCCACGCCATATTCATCAAAAATCAAAAAATATATTGTACTCATCACAGCTAAGACAAAAAGGACCAAATTAAGACATTCAAAGCAGGGACGAAGCATTGTGACCCCCCCCCCCCCCCCCCGCGTTTTTTGGCGCAGTAGAAAAAATTTGCGATTTTCGTAGGTAAATTTAGTCCGGTTTGAGTCTGGCCTCCGCCGATTTACAACTACCGATTGAAAAAAATTGAGTCTGGACCCAGATTAACGAACCAAGCTTTGCCCCTACTTTCAAGTTGTGCATGTTACATTCCATAGGCCACGAAAGCTCAAATTCATCACATTGTTTGTGCATAACATAATTTTAAGACAAAAACAACATTTTTTAGACCACACAACATAACACCAAATCAGTCACACACACCAAACAATACATAGAAGCACAGTCATGAACTAACGAAAACAAACCATGGAATTCAACATCTTCACATTGTGATCAAAACAACAACCCCTAGACTAAAAAACCTCATATTCATAACATTTTTTTGTCCATAACATCACATCACATCAAATCTATCACACTCAAACCCTACAGTAAGACGATGCATTTTACATTCCATAGACTAAAAAAATGTTAGATTCATCGTAAATAACCAATCACCATCATGGCCGACAACAGGCAAAAAACCAGCATAAGCAATAAAGTACACCACCCCAACATGATCTGCCTTACGGTTCAAATCAGTGGCACCTCCACTGCCATACGGGTACAAACCAAGACAATCACAACTAAGTTTCAAAACCAAAAACGACCAACAAAGCAAGCCACGCCAACCAAGGTGGCCTCAACCGACCACCAGCGGCACTAGAAGCCAAGCAAACATTACACCACCACACGAAAATCAACAACGACCAACAAAACAACCCTAAAAAAGCCGACAAATAACACACGACTACCCACCACCACCGGTAAGCTGCATGCCACAAGGTGGCCTAAGCCACTGCCATACAAGTACGAACCAAAACCATCACAACTACGTTTCAACATCAACAACGACCAACAAAGCAAGCCTCGCCAGCCAAGGTGGCCTAAACCGGCCACCGACGGCGCGAGAAGCCAAGCAAACGTCACACCACCACACAAACGTCAACAACGACCAACAAAGCAACCCACAAAAAGAGTTGGCAAACGGCACATCACTACCACCGCCAGGTTGTACGCCACTAAGGTGGCCTGACAAAGCAAGCGAATCTCACAACGGCGGGAGAAGCCAAGCGAATGTCACAACAACACACAAACATCAACAACGACCGACAAAGCAACCAACAGAAAAGAACCGGCTAACAGCACACCACAATCGCCAGGTTGCACGCTGCCCAAGGTGGCATGAACAGGCCACCGAAGGCGTAAACCCCCAAGCGAACGTCTCATCACCACACACCACAACGGCCATGAAACGATGGTTTAAAAAAATATAAAAAGGAGAAAGAATGATGGTTACCAGCCACCGATGACATCAACACGACCAACAATCAAAGCCATAAAAAAACTTATAAATGACATACAACCACCGACCACCGGCAGCTGAGAGTGATGGTTCGTAATGAAGGTGTAAAGACGTCCTTGAAGGCGGCCTAAATCAACCACCGGAGGCATCTGTTGATGAAGGACCAAACAACACCGCCACCAACTACCACCACTAAACAAATGTAGAACGACCATTTGTATTTTTTTTTAACGATCAACAAATTTCATTTCACCAAAGCTAGTGGGATACTAGCAAATACACCTTACAAAACACACCAAACAATCACCAAAAAACAACAAAGAACTTACTAACCAAAAACTTCACCACCCAACTTTTGACAAGTTAAAACTATTCCAAGTCGCTCAATTTAAAGTTGTTGCTTTCGCCCTTAACTTAACCCTAAAATGGCTCAAAGCTTTGATGTCATCAATTATCTTTATTAAGAGGGCATTGTCTTTGATTAAACACCGCGTCGTTTCTAGTCTTTCATATACACCATAAAGTCGTCAAACACACCCCATAAAACGCCTTTCTTCGCTTAGTTGAACCACCAATATGGGACTGCATCTTCAAATATCCCTAAGATGGAATATAAAAAACGGACTTACGCCGCACCATTGGGCAACGACCTGCCAAACGACCTGGACAAACAGACAGGATAAAAACAAATGATCCACTGATTCAGGAAGATCACCACATAACGGACATAAGTCTTGACCCATATTGACGTTCCTTCTAATTAACGCACATTTAGTGGGAAGTCTATCCAAGTCGGCACACTAAGCTAGAATCTCAACTTTCCTAGGCACCCACGAGTTTCTTGGGAGGACAAAAACCGGCTGCACAAATCTGGACTCCTGTATTCGCATCTTTAAATCACCAACAGAGAATGGGTAACATGATTCTGAATACCAAACTCAAGCATCATTTCTTTTCGAAAGTAAAGGCGCCGAAAACCTACTGCACAGATCAGAAAGTTCATACAATTCGGCCCCTGCATCAAGCTTTCTTTTCCAGTCCCAAGCCCAAGCCGCCCCATGTGCAGCAGCCGATCAGCCATATAAGCGTGTTTGTTTTTTCCAGCCCAAACAAAGTAGGAAATACATCAGCCAGAGGTTTATCCCCAGCCCAACAACAATCGAGCCAGAAATAAACGCCCAACCCGTTTCCCACCACCCCCTTTATGGCCCTACCCAAGTCCACCCCAGTTTGTTTAATCACTTGAACCGATCTCACGACCTGCTTTCACGGACCAGCAATAGAAAGTTTATGCAAGATGGAATTCCAATTCCCGGATGAATGATACGGCGCCCAAATAACCCTCCTCCAAAGACTATTAGGTTCCAACTCAAAACGCCGCCACTATTTAGCCATCAAAGATAAATTTGCGTCTTGAAGAGAGCCGAAACTGAGTCTGCCATATTTTATTGGCGCAATAACCCTTTTCCAAGCCACCCAATTCATTTGCGCGTGCTCCTCCGACCCACCCTAGAAAAAAAACCGCCTCGTTTTATCAAGCTCCTCTATAACCATAGTCGGCGCCTTGAAGAGAGAAAAATGGTATGTGGGAAGGGCATTTAGGACAGCTCTGATTAGAGTGACACGACCACCAAATGATAGAGTTCTAGCTTTCCAAATAGACAATTTGTTGCGAAAGGCATCCACAACCGGTTTCCAATTCTTACTAAGGTTCATATTAGCCTCCACTTGAAGACCAAGGTGCTTGAAAGGGAGCCGACCCGATCTACAATTCAGTGCCCCCGCCATAGACTGAACTTAGTTGTCATCCACACCTAACCCAAAAACGCTACATTTCTGTAAATTAGCCCTCAAGCCTGACACCAAATAGAAGCATCTTAAAATCCTCTTACCATTCACCAAAGGAAAACTATGTCATCCGCATATAGAAAATGGGAGAGGATAAGCCCGTCCATCCCATAATGCAACCCTCTAAATAAACCCACCTCACCTGCACGCTTCATATTACCGGTTAAAGCCTTCATGGCGATAACAAAAAGGAAAGGAGAAATTGGGTCTCCTTGCCTAAGCCCTCGGTGACACCCAAACTCGTGACTAGGCGAACCATATTTGTAATGGTTAGATCATGTGGCCATGGTCACGTGCACTTTTTTGCCATATGATCGTCATGTCATGTGACCGATTCTCATAGTCACATGGTAAATATAGAGTAGTGGTCATTACAAATGGTGTACATAAGTAGCGCCAATAACTTGATTTGTCCCACTTCCTTTTCACCAATCACCTTTTTTTCTCTTAATTTATTTTTAGAGTGAATTGCTTGGTTGGTTCCTGTGCTTTTCAGATCTCGCACTCTTGATCCCTAGACTTCATTATTTACAAACTTGGTCCTAAAAGTTTACAACTTGTACTCGCGTGATCCCATTAGTTAGAATTTGTAACTATACTGGTCCTTACCAACTAACGACGTTAAAATTTCAGTTAAGTTCTACAAAATGACAAAACTCTCCCTTAATATTTAAATAGATAAATAATTAAATAAAACATATGGGGTCCACCTGCACCCCCATCCTTCCTTCTTCATATCCAACACATGCTTCACCCCATCGACCAACCCACCGCATGCTTCACCCCACCCGCAACCGATCAAACCACTCACCACCTACCGGCGCCACCCAACACCCTATATTGAGCAGGTCAAATTCAAAAGATGGAACATTGTAGAGATTGAAGTCTGCAAATTTCCAAATTCATAAGGTACATTCGAGTATCCCCGACAATGTTTGACCCGCCACTGTACTGTCGAGTGGGGTTGGCGATTGGAGGTGGTGCTGTTATGAGGGTGGAGGTTGAGAGGGGTGGTTAGGGTTTCGGTAGTGGAACCAACAGAAGATTGTGGTGATTGGAGTGGTGAAGTGTGGTAGTGGGAAGGGTGGAGGTGTACGGTAGTGAGGTGAACAGTGGTGACGGGATGAGATGTGTGGAGTAAGAGATGATGATGTTTGGTGGTGTGGGGTGGTAGGTGGATGGTAGTGATGGTGGTGGTGTGGGTAGATTTATTATTGTTTTATTGAGTGTAGATTGTTCATTTTACATGAACTTAACTGAAATTTTTAACAAAGTTAGTTGGAAAGGTCCACTATAGTTACAAATTCCAACTAATGAGATCACACGAGTACAAGTTGTAAATCTTTAGGACTAAGTGTGTAAATAATAAAGTTTAGGGATCAAGAATGCGAGATCTGAAAAGCATAGGGACCAACCAAGCAATTCACTCTTTTTTTTGGGAATGTATGCTTCAGCTGTGAAACCAATCGACAGACAACCCCTCGACCCGAGTTCGAATCACTACCCACGCACCGGTGTCCACTTTGAAGTTATCTCAAATCGTTACAGGGAATTTTTTCGTGGTGTGCAGGATTTGAACTCAAGACCAAGTCCGGGCGAAAACCCTCCGAAGAAGTAAACCCTCCCACCTCTCCTCAGCTGGGCTGGAAATCATTGGCAAGCAATTCACTCTTATTTTTATTAATGTTTTAAGAGACTTTATTACAGAGATCAATAATTATGCTAGTGAATGGATGGTTAGTTAAAGGTTATGCTAATGAACTCCACGGTCGAGGATACAAATATCTATATTAAAATATTATTGTTTCCTTCAATAATAGTATTATACATCTATGACTGAAGTCACTGAACCAAAAGGTCAATGGTTCCCTTTCCTTATTGCGTATCTAACGCTCCACCGCCTTTGGAAGTAGCCTATGAGCCTTTAAATTCCATCTCCATGTCACCTAGTTTAGTCAAAGTCCAATCATTCTCTTCCACCTATCAAGACTAACACACATGGCATTCATTCCTCATAATGTTTGTGTTGTCCCTAGTCACTTTACCGTCGCTTATTATTTTGTCCATTGTTGAATGGAAAAGGCAGTAGTAAAACGCGCCGATAGTGAATTTATAATATTTAATTACAAGTTTATTGAAATAATGGAATAAGATAAAAATTATATACAAGTTTTGGTAATTCTTTTATCTATTTATTTAGGGATAGCGATATAACGTCGGACTATTCAAAGTTTAGATGCGTCTAAGAGCATCCAGAATGGTTGTGGTGGTTTATTATTCTCAGTGGTGAAGCTTGGTTCTCGAATCGGTGGAGCCAGACTTAATTTTTTTCGATTTTTAGTGCCGGAAGATCAAATCAGTGGAGGCCGGACTCAATTTACCAACGAAAATCGTAAAATTTCACCACTACGCCAAAAATTGGTGGGGGTTAGAGCCTCCTCGGGCCCTAAAGAAACTTCACCACTGGTTATTCCAAACCGTCACATCAGCATGCATATAATTCTAAACTACAAGCATTTCAAACAATTTTTATCCCACAAAAATAAGAGCATATTCATCTCATTCCCCATCTTTATCCATCAAATTACACTAAAAACCATTATATTTTCTCCCATTTTCAATTAAATAATATTTTTTATACCTTTATCATTATTCTTTCTCTCTCCTTTACTCACAACACTTTCAAACATTAATCTTATAAAATAATTTTACTTTTTATTTAACCTTGAGAAAATTACTCGAGTAGTCCCTATGGTTTGCTCAGATTTCACCTTTAGTCCTCAACTTTTAAAAATTACATCTATAGTCCTCAACTTTTGGTGTTTCTTAACTTGGATAGTCCCTGGAGTTAACGGAGGTTAGATTATCCAGTTAAGTGAGTGTAAAATTACTAAACTACTCTTACTTTAATAAAAATAAAAAATCAATTAATTAATAAAATATAAAGAGACCCCACTTAACCCCTTAGCCAATCATGTTTCTCCATTCATTCTTAGTAGGATCCACCCACTTCATCTTCCCCAACCCATCACCTCCACAAACCACCATCATCCATCTCCACTTTCATCACCAACACCACAACCACCATCCCAACCACCACATCCACCACCCACTTCACCTTCCCCGCCCATCACCTCCACAAATCACCAACACCTCTGTGACAACAGTCAGCAATCCAGGTCAGTATTCGTACGCTTTTCTTTCATTATTGTCAATATATGTGCATACTCAGACATTTTGCATACATTATACCCCCTAGCCTAGTGAAGCAAGAGTTAATGAGAAAACTCAACATGGAACACTTGTTTAGTCATACAACACCCGGACAAATCACCAAACAAGTATTTCATGAGGTTACTACACCCTAACATGTGATAATTCACCGCTAACACATGAAAATAATTACAAGGATCACCATGGGTTATTATCCAATGAACATGTGTTCACAAACCCGATATCTATGAAACAAATACATGTTGATGTCGTCATTTCACCCTTTACAATATTTAATAAGATCTTGGTCAATTAAGTCCATGACAACTTGAGTTATGAACTAACAACCCTAACCCTTTGGTACTAAGAGGCCGATCACACTTCATGGAACCATTCCTTACCCTTGATCATCACCCATCTCTATTGAGGTCACCCTTATGTGTCACGACTAACATCACTTGATTGGGACTCAACATAGAGGCACCTTAAGACAAATTAATCATTCTCCTTAGTAACAATCGGCCGAAGACTAAACACACCTCACAAGTCACTATCACTTGACTACAAAGTCTCTTATACTAACAAGGGCCTAATGCATCACCACAACTCTTGATCACCCTTGCTTCCCTTACCAAAAGTACTAGGATATCATCTTTAATTTGCGGCCATAAGAAACAAACAAAACACCTTATGTATGACACCACTTCTTATACTAAAATAGGCATAGGACAAGAACTCTTAATCTCATGATTTAGCATGACAAACTTCCACAATTAGATGAGAAGTAGTCGGCCAACTATCCAAACAAACCTATGAGAGGTCACCATCAAGGAAATGTCCAAACCTTGTGAGCAATTGGCACCATGACATCACCAATACATACACTTATCACTTGATCCTTACCCAAAAGACCAAATCCCCTTCCCTTGTCCTTACATCGGCCGCTAACCACCCCCCTCTTATGTCCCTATCACACAAATTGCAAGTATAATTACCCTGGGAACAAGCACCAATCGGATGTCATGAGGAAACAAGAAGGAACCATCACTTTCACATAGATTTTTGTCACTCCTCTTTGTCCTATACTCGGCCGAAGGAAAGCATGGATGGAAGCTCATGATAGTTGTCAAACTTACACTAGATTTGGAAAGAAACAAACCTCTAAAACCATCCTTTGATGAGTCAACACACACCGTGTACCCATACCTATCCTCAATCGGCCAATATCAAGGAAAAGACAACAATCACAAGTCCTTTTCTTTCATGACACCATGAATAGTATGCTTAAACAATGCTCCATCCAAGAAGCCTAACCTTTCCTCTATTGCTTTTATCTCCTTCTAGGTCGATCCCCTATATAAGGAGGCTTCATTTCACTCTCAAATGCCACACCAAACATTTCCTTCTATCTCTAAAAGCTTTCGGATACTACTCCATCCTAGCCGAAGCATTCCAAGTCTTGGAGAAGATTAGGAAGCTATCCAACCTCAACCATCCTTTGGTAAGATCTCTATGCCCCTAAACCTTGATCTTGTTCATTCCACCCGACCTTGTTCAACCTTTGGTTCAATATGATCACACACAATGTCTTAGTTTATAGTTGTTTTAACACACTAATGATCACATTGTTCGAACACAACAACAATCGACCCTCATGATAGCTTTGAGAAATCGAGCAATGCTTTTTGAATCAAAACATAACTTAAATCATCAAGTATAAATCGGTTTTCACAAATAAAAACTCACTTAGCTTATATCCAAAGCTAAGGCTAACAAACTTGGTGATCAAACTAGATTTTCTCACAAAACTCACAAAACATGCATTATGATCACTCTACGAGGCCTTGTCAAGCTCAAAACAATCAAGTTTAGTCCATTAAATAATCGGCTTAAAGACTTATGAAATGTGTTATAATCGGCTACCACATACTAACATATGTTAAGCGAATCTAGAGCACGTGTTAGCGTTGGCTTGAAGGGAATGATGGTCTAAAGATATGTTAAGGTACTCATTTTATCACAAATCGGGCACACACAATGAATTGGGAACTACTTGAACCCATGACTACTTGAAAAGGGTCCATTTTGTCACTACCAATGTTTCCAAACACCTTCTAGCACACTAAGGGTCCTCACAAGTACAAAATTATGAGCCACATACATAATAACCGGGTCCACAAATGTCGGGTGAACAACTTGTTTGATAAACAATGAAAACTGGTGCATTTACCATGCTCCTAATAAATCATAGGGCAAACAATAGCGGGACGGTAGCTATCTCATAGTTACAACTTCACTAAACCACACATGACTCTATCAGGTGAGTTTCATAGCCCCATTTTACTATTTTTACATTTTTGAGGGACAAACATGCTACAATTCTAGTACAATTTACAATTGTGTGTTAATTCTATCGTGACTACCATGTGGAACATGAGACATTTGGTTCATGAGCTCACTAGTCCTCGTATTACATTTACTGTAACCATTAGCTATCAAAAGCCATGGAACATTTTAATAGATCTATTGGGTTGACACCCCCACTCTTGGTTAGTCGCTCTAATCGGATATATACAAAAGAGTGTTAGTATTCTACTATATATATACACACACACACACATTGTCTTTAATGTACAATGCACGAGGCACAACAGTCAAGAGGTTTGGTTATGGGACTCATGGTTTGCACAGTGATCGTTTGCTTAGCTAGCTTATGATTGGTCATACACAAATTACACAAGCGTTTTCTTAGTACATCTAAACATGTGAACTCACCGACATTATTGTTGACAAATCATTGTGCATGTTTTTTAGGTAACTAATGGAGGGCAGCATGGATTTGAGAAAGGCGTTCGAGCATGCACTGGGTGGTACCGCTTGGAATGGATATTGTCAGTTCTGTGATGTTTTAGTTCCAATTCCATAAGTTTCAGACACTATCTCATTTTCTAGACAAAATTATGTCGGTTTAAATAATTTATGACAATATCCATCTCTCATGGTGGTACTATTTTAATACAAATGCATGTTGCTTGAACCTTGTGCTTGAAAACCTTTCGATGGTCGCATCCCCGTGTTTCCGCCTTGGCGGGGTGTGACAACCTCAACCATCTTTGGTGGCTGTCAAGGCATCTCAACCAAAATTGCAAAAAAAATGGCTGCTCGTAATATTCGATCACCGGACATTAACAATCCCAAAATTCAATAATCAAACATACACATTACGACCTCAATTATATATAAAAAATGGTTGCAGATGATATTTCGGTGGATGATATGGTTAAGAGAACACGAGATTTGCTATCCAACTTCTATTCACATGGTGCTTCTCAGATTCGTCACTCTCGATACCATCAACACAAAGTCGTTTGATGTCGATCAGTACAAGAATCTTCTTGTACAACATTTGATGTTTTACGAGATCTGCTCATAATTTCGACCGGTTGAGGATGGGTGGTGATCGGTTACGAGTGAATGGTTGTGGATGTTGCGATGGTGACAGAAGGTGGAGGATGATGGTTGATGGTTGTTTGGTGTGAAGGAGATGGAGGTGTGTTGTTTGGTTGGAGCTGATAAAGTCACCGGCACCGGTCACCGAACAAGTGACCATCCGATCACTCTCTCTCTCTTGCGGGACACACATAATGTGTGTATGTGTGTGTTCTGTTGTTTGATCCAATACAAGAAGAAGACAGTGTTTGGATTTTTATACCCAAAATTAATTAAGGAATTTTTGGCAGCGAGGATATCATCTGGGTCAGAAGCGTTTGGTAACGGGTTTACTGACAGATTTAGGGGGTATGGTATCGGTGTTTTACCTTAAAATACCGATACCATACCGATCCCGTACCGATACTGATAATACCGAAACCAAAAATCCATAAATATGGGTACCGATCCCGAAACCCCTCGGTTTGGTATCGGTTCGGTACGGTATCGGGATCGGGACGGGACGGGATCGATATTCGGCCTTGGATGCTCATCCCTACTTTGATCCACCTCTTCTCCTGCAGATGTAGTCCGCAGACTGCAGACCTTTTCCTGCAGAAAAACAAACAGAACCTTAATTTTTTATGTCATACTGAATGACTAAAAAAATGTTAGTTTATAAAAAATTGTAAAACATTTGGGATTAATTTCAAATTGATGTTTTTATAATTCTAGAACACATATCATAATATTAATTTTAAATGTATAAAGTGGAATTATTATAAAATATATAAATGGATTAGATTGTAGTAGACATTAACACGTAGACAAAAGATCAAATACAAACAAAATTATCGTGTGAACAGTACGAACTGAAGGGAACAAAAAAAAGCGGCGGTGACATTTTCGTAAATAATGACCACCACTCTTGTTGTATAATTACTCTAATGTATATAATTACTCTAGAGTAATTACCTCTAGAGTAATTATATAATTACTCTAGTTATATAACTACACTATATAATTACTTTAGAGTAATTTTATAATTACTCTAATTATATAAAGTTTCCAATATTTACAGAAATACCACCGCGTGTTTTTTACTTCAGTTCGTACTGTTCGTACGATAAAGTCTATTTGTACGTGAACTTAACCCTTAACATGTAAGTGTATACGATATTTCGTTTGATTGTAAACCATAACGCACACTAACAAAAACTATAAAAAATACCATTTTAGTTATGAAACAAATATATGTTTTGCCAAATTACGTAATTT
This sequence comes from Ambrosia artemisiifolia, assembly GCA_032199755.1. Taxonomy (NCBI): domain Eukaryota; kingdom Viridiplantae; phylum Streptophyta; class Magnoliopsida; order Asterales; family Asteraceae; genus Ambrosia; species Ambrosia artemisiifolia. Next base: position 12,279,424 of record CM063515.1, on the reverse strand, counting down.
TTTCATTTGGTTTGAATGAGTAGTTATGTACCGATTAGTATAAATGGATGGTTAACAAATTAAAGAAACTAACGAAAATAATTATTTGCGGGGAAGGGGGTGTTATTTTATTACGTCTTGATATTAAGGATAGATCATACCAAATCATTGATTTGGTATGGTACTGATATTTATTACCATATGTTTCTCTTTATTAGGTAACGATGCTGAATTTTTAGAAAAATGGATACCGAGTTTATTGGGATGATACCAGTATTTGGTACCAAATTCTCATCCCTTCTCAATATAACCCTTATTCGAGACCAAGTTTTTAGTGATAATGCACAAGTAATCAAATAACAAATGTACATATAGGCAAATCTACCACTACCATCATTGTCACCATCCCCACTGTATAAGCCATGCCACCAACACAATTCCTTTAAGATAGATTACATGTGTCTTCTAAGGCCACACAGAGTGGCTCGGAAAGATCGCGTCGGCAATTTATGAAGCATGCAAGGTAGTGCAACTAGTGGTGAAAAGTAATGTAGCGCTGACTTGGAGAATAGATGTGATGTGATAAGTGTGGCAACTAGTGGTGAAAAGTAATGTACCGCTGACGTTGATGATAGATATGTCGTGCCTAATGTGACAACTAGTGGTGAAGATTAATGTGGAGTTGACATGGAGAATAGATTAATGTTTTCAGAACCGGACTGGAAGACCAGATGTCAAACCGGTCTCCTTACCGGTCCACTGGTCCGACCGGTCCAACCTGTTGGACCGGATGTCAGAACCGGATACCGGTCGGACCGGATGTCAGAACCGGATGGTGTCCTAAAATTAATAGGGTAAAATGTTTAAAAAATATAAAAAAATCCGGTTCAACCCTTTCAAAACCTGGTTCAATCTGTCCGACCACCGGTTCACCGGTTTGACCCCCGGTTCATTGCATACCCGGTTTAATGCCCTGACCCGAACCCGTTCGACCCCCAGTTTATTGCATACCCAGTTCAATGCCCCGACCCGGACCGGGTTTCAAAACAATAGAATAGATGCGTTGTGGAGTGTGGCATGAGGGAAAGCATTTCTTATGGCATCAGGTGATCTTGTATGTTCCGGGATACAACAATTTGTACAATGTTATCAAAGCATCACGTAATGCTCATCAATTAGAGTTAAAACGTGCACGCGTAATGTGTGTCACACCCTTTTGCTCCCCGCCTCTTCCTTATCGATAAGAAAGCTATATCCAAGAAGAACTCCCACTTATATATCATTCAACGTTTGTTAACTGAATGATGTCGGCACATTGTATCTATTTTTCTTGTTTCAAGTTATACATTAAACTCACTAGCTACTTTGTTAATCGATAAACATTTTAGGTCGTTATATAACTCTCATCATTGAAAACACAATCCTCAAATCATGAATCATACAACCCATTTATTAAAACAAAATTACATAAAAAATGGCACCCATGAGTTGGGGAATCTAACCATCAATAACACATCATATCTAATAATCTAAAACATAAACAAACACAAAAAAAGTACTACTTATAACTTTATGAATTATTAACCATGGTTAAATACCCCCTCCCTACCCCCACCCACCCCACCATAACCACTATGTCCCAGCGGTTTATATATCGAGACACCTCTCGAAACCAGTAACACATACACTCCCACATAACCAAACACACACACACCAACCTACAAAAACTCTTTAAACAATAACATGGTAGGAGACGAAAATCATCACAACATGATGGTGCATGTACCACCATGGACACTAATCGACGACCCACTAACCAACCTCTCTCCTTTCTCTCCACACAGCCCTAATGCCTCATCCTTCGACGACTACGCCTTCTTCCTCCGCAACGACGCCGCGTTACGCCGCTACCTCGAAGACGACCTCGACAACGACTCCTCCAACTCTACTGACTTCGACATAACATCTGAACCCTTTTCCTGTGATAGCTTCCGCATGTACGACTTCAAAGTACGTAAGTGCGCACGTGCACGGTCACATGACTGGACCGACTGCCCTTACGCCCACCCAGGCGAAAAAGCACGTAGGCGTGATCCTAGAAAATATTATTATTCTGGGACTGCTTGTCCTGAGTTTCGTAAAGGGAGTTGTAAAAAAGGTGATGGTTGTGAGTTTTCTCATGGTGTTTTTGAGTGTTGGCTACATCCTCATAGGTATAGGACCCAACCGTGTAAAGACGGTGTTAACTGTCGCCGGCGTGTGTGTTTTTTCGCACACACACCGGAACAGTTACGGGTCCTGAGTCCGCATGCGGGTATGACGCATTCGGACTCAGGGTTTCCGTCTTTTTTGTCTTCGCCATCGGAGACATCGACGCCTCCGTCAGAGTCGCCGCCGATGTCTCCGATGGATGGGGCGTTAAGTCGGTCGGTTGGGGATATGATAACGTCTCTTAGGCGTTTGCAGCTTAATAATAATATGAGTTCAAGTATGGGAAGTCCGTGGAGCATGCAGATGGGTCGGGTTGTGTCTTCGCCTAGATCCGGGTTTTATAGCTTGCCGTCGACTCCGACCCGACCCGTAACCCGACCGAGTTTGGGGTTTTCCGAGATCTGGGATGAAGGGGGTGTAGAGGAGGAGCCGGTGATGGAGCGGGTTGAGTCGGGTCGGGATTTGAGGGTGAAGATGTTTGAGAAGTTGAAGAAGGAGAATTCGTTGGATCCGGGTCGGGTTGACCCGAGTCCGGGAGAAAGTTCGAACCCGGATGTGGGGTGGATCTCGGAGCTTGTGAAGTAAATGGTATCGATAAAGGTTGTGCTAAACGTACCTGTTTTATTAAGTGGTTTTTAGCGGTTGTGTTAAATCAGTTACATCATCGCTCTACTTTTTCACACATAGGGAAGCCTTAAGCATACAAGGGGTACGTCAAGCCTCAATCCATCTATTAACACCCTAGTACCTTCCAAGTGTTTGATTTTAATTAAGGATTATATGGTTAGTTAGGAGTGCAATTAGTGATAATATGTGTCGGTAAAAGTCATTTTGTGCACTCCCTTGTCATGTAAATATGAAGGGTGAAGTGTAAGAAGTATATTTGTTGGGGGCCTACTCTGAAAGAAAAGAGGGAGGAAATGGGGTGGAATTATTGTTATTGTTATTGTTGCTATTTTTATTATTAAAAAATGATTTTTATGTTATGTTATTGTGATATTTATGTCAACATGTTATTTAACTCTTTTGTGTGTATTTGATATTGTTATTGTGATATTTGTGTCAACATGTATATGACTTTACTTGTTGCACATCTTGTATGCATAATCACAACTAGAAATCTATAAAAATAAATTTACAGATCGAAGTTGTGGATGTATAGAATTTGGTGGTGATCTCCCCTGTGGCTGGGGTAAGGAGGCGATGTGGCGCAGGTTGCGCGCTAGTTGTGACCACTGCGAAAGGGCTGACACAAAGCATTGCATCACTTAATAACGTTGTAAATGTGAGAACTACATTACTGACGAGAAAATGTCTTATTTGATGATTATGCCTAAAATGGTTGGTATTTGGAGATGCTTCTTGAATGGTGGATAAAGGTTTTTACCAAATATCACTTAGGTATGTGTCTTGACTAACATGTTCAACTACCAACTGTCAACTGAATTTAACCACTTTTAGCTTCCATCCACAAGTTCTTTTATGACATTATATTGCTGAAACTTTCGCCAACACTCATGTGACATTTATAGTAGCAAGTTATTATTATTCACGAACAAAATGGTTGTATATGTTAATAATACGTTTATACACATGAAATGCCTTAAAATCTAAGTGAAAACTATGAGATTGATCCTCGTGTTTTTTTATAAATTTTTTTTTTCAGTAATATAGTATATATAAAATGTCTTAACCTCTTTGTGCCGTATGGGATTTGCATGTGTAGCAAAGTCTTCATCGATTAAAATGAACTGCGCTAGCGCTAATTCTTTGCGTTATGGACTTCGCTTTTAGAAGCTATGTAGGTAATAAGACCAAGTCTGTCTCCAAGTCCTTGTTTGTTCGCACGTACTCAAGAATTTAGATAGCGAACAACTGAACAAGAATGTAACGAAGGGTATGATACCCAAGGAAAGAGGGTGTATGTAGCCAACAAATGTGTGCTATATATAACTTATAACTTGTAGAGATTGAATAAAGTTCTAAACTACTAAATGCAAAAACCAAAACCAAAACCAAATGAACTATTTTTAAGGAAGTTAAAAACACCGTGTTCATGAAAACACAAGTCAGTAAATGGTCCGTTTATAATAATAATCTTATATATGCTAATTGAAAACAAACCTATGTGTTAAGACTTAAGAGCTTGAGTATTTATAATCATATTAGGAGAAAAACAGTTTTAGATTTTCGTTTTTACTTTTTGTAAACATTTTGCATGTCTACTAAAGCAAAAACTAATAGACATTTCTTTCTATGATAATGGCCCATTTGCGTGCGCGATAGTAAAAAGTAACAATAATGAGTTGATTAAATTATTAACGGGATAGGGTTTGATGTAAACCTTAACACTATTTTTTTAACTTTCAACTTTGTGTAAATTGATGGGTTATAGACTCATAGTGGGATTAAGTCATTATCGATCCTTATACATATACAAAAAAGGTTAATTACGTCTTTCATATAAAAAATAAAGGGTAGAATGTCATTTGTTCGGATTGTTTATCTATGACAGTAAAACCATTGCTCGGATTGTTATAGCTTGCAGAAAAACTTCTACTCTGAATAAAAACGTTGAACCTGGTTTAAGGAAGTTGTATTAAACACAACTCACGACCAAATCTAATTCATCTTATTTATGTTAGATTCTTGCTACAGTCTACAGATATTGGCTAGAGCCTTGTTCATTATGTTTATGTAAATATACAATTTACATCTAATTCTAATTTGTTTAATATAAAAACTATAAGTTCTGAACCAAATGTTCTTTTTATTTATTATTAATGTGAACTAAAAATAATTATAAGAAGTTAACAGGAAAGTTGTGAAATGCTACATTAATTCAACGAATCTAGACGTTCTTTTGGGCCCTAGAATGATGGACATTGTCTAATTGTATGTGGACTTTATACAATGGGACGGTAATGAATCAACTTTCTTATTTGGCCCACATATGATATTATTTAAGGCCATAGTTATTGAACTATTTGATGAGAGCGAAAATTAGGCTGAGAGGTAAACATAGAAGTCCAAAGATATATTCAAAGGAAAATATACCTATCAAATTCGTAGTGTTGTGTCGCTTTTCTCCCTAGTGTTTCCATTTATGATTACGTCAGCTAATGTAAGGTTGGCCTATTTGATAAGATATATATCTTTTGTTCGAGAGGTCTCATGTTTAAATCTGGCTAAAGGAAATAATTTGAATAATTGGTGTAAAATAGAATTAAAAAACATTTGCCTTTAAAAAAACTTAAAATATTTCTTAGAGGTTGTGTCATGTCCAATCACTGAAATTATGTTAATAAATTATATACATAAAGAACTTGCATTTTATAAATGTTTTCTACAAATTTTTGTCGTGTAGCCTTGCAACTAAAATGTAGTTTTTAAAAAAATTAGTTTTGTTGTTTTAAAAGGGTACGTGGCGTAACTTGTTGCCCGTTATATATCTGAAAATTTAAACAAGTTCTTCAAAATGAAAAAGAATTACCTTCATCGAAAAGCCAAGAACATCCTTTGCCTCAAATTTGTCTCCGTGTTGCAAATTAATACCATAAAAAGGAAAGTTTAGGAAACTCAGGTCTAAATTATTGCTATATCTATTTGTTATGACTTATGATTATCAATAAATTTTCTTCAACAGATACATTTACGTAAACTTGGGATTAATACTCAGAACCTTTGAACTTTAGACTTCTTAATTTTGTTTATGATCTAAGGTTTACATTTTCTACTTATTCACCAACTTCGTATACGTGGTATATAAACTAAGAGTGTATTTGAGATTGATTTTTCAAAACAGATTACGCATTTTGAAAAAACAAAAGTAGAGCTGCTTTTAGACTATTTTGATGAACCAAAAATCCATTTCAAAACTCAACCAAAAAACCCCATGATCATAGCATGCCACCTAAGACCTTTTTGACGTCGCACGTCACCACGGAAGAGCAAGGTGTGCCAGCAGCCACAAAGAAAAAGGATCGAAGTCGACTGGAAAGAGATGGCAATTGGGCACGCATGGTATTCAAGTAAATCATGAAAAACTAAAAGGGCACGCAGTTAACACTGTGAAGAAATGCAGGATATGTATTCATCCCTAAGTGGTAAAGGCTTCAAGGTTTCACGGTATATATTAGTGTAGATTTAGAAATAGGTTTAGTAGGTATGTGAGTTAATCGTTGACAAAAAAAATGAAAAAAAAACATGACGCGTTGACAAAACGCTCACTTTGGAGTTGCTACTACGTCACAAGGTTTAACAAACATAACAAACTTCTGTAACATCAAAACAAAAACATAACAATAATCAAAAACCAAATAAGACTGAGCACGATCCCATGCCTTACTTCTCAGATGAGTTTGGCCCCCTCTTCTTTCCAAAACCGACAACTGCACATTCAAAATAAAATACTTAGCTACAACTTATAGCCAAGAGTAATACATACAGTCAATAAGACGGGTTAATTCACACAAACAGATGTCAATAGCGTCATTTAGGGAAAAACAAATAGGTAGCTTATCGCTATATCAAAACTCTTGAAAAAGATAAAGCTTTTGATAGCTGATAAAGTTGTATATAATGACAATCTTGAACATTCAAACACATTTCTTGTCTCAAATTAATATTAACCAATCAACTAAATTAGTTCCCTTTTCCAAATAATTCAAAAACAATAAGCCTTGAAACGTAGCATTCGTTTCGTGGAATATAATAGAATTGGAATTTGCCCGGTAACTATAATTTAATTTGGAATGCAGGTGTGTTCGTTTCAAAGAATGGAACGGAATCCGGATCGAATTTGATTTGGAATGTAGGTACTGCGTGTTCGTTTCCATATGTTATATTTCAATTCCAATTCCTTTTTTAAACAAACAATATAAGAAATGAAATATGCATTCAAATTCCATCCATTATGTGAAACGAACGCTACCTAAGGTTAGTCTAACAATAATACTCAGGTTAGTATAAGAGGGTTTAAACAATCAAAAGGTCCAATACACTAATAATACATTAACATGTGTCTAAAAATAATGTTTAGCAAATAAACAAACATCAAACTAAAGATTAAGGTTTTGCAACATACCAGCGGTGACAAATCGACGGTTGTACTGAATACGCTTGTGGGCACGGCCACGTGGCTGTTTCTTCTTGTCTTGCTTAGCAACCTTAGGGGTTTGACCTCTAACTTTACCGGCACGAGCCAACGATCCGTGAACCTTACCTGTAAACAAGTTTCAATCAATATAAATAATAACAGAATGTTTTATGATACAAAGATGGTGATAAAAATGATGAGATTGTAGGTGATTAAAGTTACCCATGTTGAATTTGAGGTTGTTTAGCTGGAACTGGTCTTCTTTCGGCTGGATGCAGTGAGGGAGGAGTAGTTGCTTTGTATTTTTAGGGTTAGGGTTGGAGAGTGAATGATATATTGTGGCTTAATACCTCATTTGGGCTGAATAATGGGCCGACCCTTTCATTTGGGCTCATATTTCCATTTGTCACGGGTGATCTACATGCCTTTTTAAAATCTTTTTTTTTTTGTGTCCAATGTTGCCTATCGGTTTTTGTGAGTAAACTTTTATTCGGACAAATTTATTGTTATATAATGTTTTATAAAATTGGAACATACAGGGTCCTTAATACATCTTTTGGTTGATATTTTGTAAGTCAATACATTTGAATTTAATGTTTAAAAAGTTGACTGTTCACTTTATAAGCTTGAAATAAAGGTTTCGTTTTGAAAACAGTCCAAATGTTACATCGTCACAGTAGTAGACTGGTTGGTGGTTGCGTATTGGTTTACGTAATTTTAAATAGGAAGCGAATAACTTTAGCCCTTAAGCCTCGAGGGCCGAGGCGATAGTTGGTGGGCCGATAGGCTAATTACTCTTGTGTACATACACATGGTCCTAAACTTTGTGGTGTCGTGGTACTAACTTAGAGTCTAGCATTCTACTAACATGGAGACAAGAGATTCAATCCTCACTAACAACAAAGAGAGCAAACTTAGTCATTAAAAAAACATGTGCTATGGCCTACAGAGCACTATGGGCCGATGAGCTATACGCTATGGATTCTTAAATTCATAAAATGCTCGTTTAGGCTCAATCCCATAGAACAAAGCTCAAGCTCGGACTCTTAGATTTGGGCCCGTTTTAGCTAGAATCAATTTGGTTTTTTAACCAACTTAATATTGAATAGTTCAAAACTAGCTCACCTCGTTTATACTCGTCGATAGGTATGGATTCAAACATATATTCCCATTATTTGGTATTGGCATCTAAAAATCTAGCAAGTTTATTTGCAGTTCAAATGTCAAGTTCAATTAAGAGGATGGTTAATTAAGTCGAAAGAAAAAAAAATACATTTAACTCGATCAAACATTATTGTATTACATGTTCAAGAACAATTTGCTTCAATCACGATTTATACATATGCTTTAAAAAAAATAAAAAACTTTCGTTATCTATACAGTATCATCCTCAAATCTCAACACCAAAAGCACCGTATACATACTAAAGGGATTTAATAAATAAATTAAATAAAAAACAAATATAAAAAGTCAAACCCTCCAATAAATATTTTTGATGCTCAAATCAAACCCAGGTCACTAATTTCATTGGTTATCATTGCATATGATGTTTTTAATATTTACTCTATGAAAGAAAATCTTGTTCATCTTGCAAAAACTCTTTTCTTAGTTTACGAGAAAAGAGCATACAAGCATCCATACTGAGATCGATTGCAGCTGAAAGCGCGATAAAAAGAGCAGCATCGGCCATACATGTCACATGTTGCACACCTACTTGCACCATTGGCTTACTTGCTTTCCCCTCGCCTTCCACGGTTGAGCTCATTACAAACCCTTTGATGTTCGACAATGGGCTGGCTCTCGAGTCTTTTAACGTTTCATCAATGCAAAATTTTCCGCCTTTTTTTATATTCATTGTGCCTTCGGAAATAGGAATCCCACTTGTCATACCAGAATTGGTGACAAGTTCAAATTTATAGCCCAATCCGTCTACTGGGCCCCTTTCACGCCAGGCTTCAAGCCGTCCCCATGGCTTCCAATTACTGATTGAGACACCATGTGGCCGAAGGATAAGCCAGGCCCCAGGGTTTGACCGTGAAACACGGTCAGAGCCTTGACAAGGGACAAAGGGTGTGATCATGGAGGCAGCGGCTATGGATGAACCGGAGAGATCATGGACCACGATCATCCACCCTTTTCGTTCTCGACCGGGCTTTTCTTTTCCATTTGAAAAGGTTGTCATCCATCCTCTATTGATATTGTTCATGGTAAAATCTGATGGGAGGGAACTGAAAATTAAATAAAAAAAAAATATCAATATCTTATACTATATAGTCAATATAACACCTATATAGATTATATTATACCCACTTGAAATATTCATAAGATTTAGTTAAAGTCAAACGATAAATGCATCAAGGTCAAACAAGAACAATTAAGAGATGGTAGTTAATCAAAGAACAATCAACTGACACCAAAATCCTGAGCACATGGAAAAGAATCAAGCTGGTAGGTCGTCTTTGACAGTTGGGAGTATTTTTTATGGCTAATAACATAAATTCCCATTGTCAAATATAATCTATATATATTGGCATATTGAATAATGCTATTTTTCTTATATTTGTGAACTGAAAAAATAGTTAACCCTATGGATATAAATGATTATTGTGAGTTGTGACATAATAAAATCACATTATCTTAAAAGGGAAGTAATTAGGGATTCACCATGAGTATTGATTTACACTTGTACTTAAATTCAAACATTAATATTACTCCAACTATTTACTCTACTTTAAAAATGATCTAATATGATTAGATACGATAGAGGAAAGGACCATATAAAGTAATGGACCATAATAGTAATAATGTCGTTCTTTCATTTTGCCCAATTAGCATTTTGATAAAGAATAATTATTCTTTTTTCTTTTTAATTTCAAGGCAAACACCCCTTCCTTGATACCATCTTAACTAAAAGTCGCACCACTTTGATAGGAATATCGATAAACACTAGATGTCATTAGGCCAAAAGACCATCACACTCATAGAGTGTCGACCAAACGATGTGATTTTGGCCTTTGGAATTGCAACAAACACGAAATATAATCTTTCAATTTCGCTTTTCTCATGCAAGCCAGTCTTTGAAATCACGCAATTAACTTTCTAAAAACCTTTATTGGTTAAAAATGGTGACGTGACTTATTTCAATTATTATAAAAAAAAGAAAGTAAATATCGACTTTCATCGTTTAGTGAAAAGGGAAACGGTAAGATGATAGTATCACATGTTCGGTACAATTCAAAAGGCTAAAGTCACATCAATTGGTTTTTATTTTTCAATATCATACCGTTTTATCTTTCATTTTCTAAAAACTTAAAAGGTTAAAGAATTATATTTTCTTAATGTGATTTTTTCATAAAAATCTAAATACTTTTCTCCCTTTACAAGAAAAGTGGCACAACAAAAGTTTGATATATTAAAAGAACGCAAAACTATCTCTAACTCTAATTTTATTAGCTTAAAATTCTTACACATTTCTAAGATGCATGTAATTTACTTGAGATATTTTTGTAAAAAAGAAAACTTCGTTAAAAACAGCTTATATAATTTGTGTATAAAAAAGTCGAAATATTTGGTTGAGCGACTTTTACATTTTACTTTTTATACGTCAAAAATATGCTAAGAATTAATAAAAATGAGGACGTTTATTATTATTATTATTTAATATTAACTATAATTAAAACAAACAAATAAATAAAAGTTTGAAAAAAATGGGACACACCGGTCATCACCTCCATGATGAACCGGGTACAGCTAATATCCAACTCAAATTTCATGTACCAAACAAGACACTATTATGTGTTGTACCGTACAACTAATCACTGCATGAAGAAGAAGAAGTAAACTAACCGTGATCTCGAGTTCCGGTCCGCACTAAACTTGCAACTAAAAACCGGCTGTCGAATATTCCCCTGAATCTGAAACACAACCAGGCTACACTCCGGTTCACCCCCAAACTGGAACAAAAACCGGGGATCCGGTTCAGTCCGCACCTTCAAATGCAAACTAGCCGCCGGTTCATTCCCGAGTTTCATCCACCCGTTTTGAAACACAACCGGTTTAGTAACCGACCCATCAATATTAACCACCACCCCGACCCGGCCCAACAATTTCCCCCCACTAAACCCGCAAGACCGGCCCATACGCCCCGTATAGACCGATACAGTTAACAAAACCGGTTTGTTTTGGAGCCGGCGCAATGTGGCCGGGTCCAAGTGAAAGTTGACCACAGAGTAACTGGAATTGGAATTGGAATTTAAACATTCGGGCGATGTGCCCGAGGAAAGTGGGATAAGGGCGGTTTGTGGTGGGAAGTTTTTTATACGAAGTTTGCAATAGCATGGGGTGGTGGTGGGGTGGATACCGGTGGTAGAGGTGATGGTGTTGGTGGTAAGTGGTAGTTTAAGAGATAGTGATTCGATGATTAAGCGAACAAATGGGCATGGATCCATCATAAACTGTGAAGATCTTTGATGAGAGAAAGAGTGTTTAATGTGTTTATATATTAGGAAACATCTTATATTTCATTAATGTTGTGTCGGGTATGTGACAGCTATGTGTGTGTTGGACCGTTTTTGTTTGGTTATTGATTGAATTTTTTTATTTTTTGTTTTGAAAGGTTATTGATTGATTATTTAACTATTGTTATCCAGAATTTCATAATTAGCATGCATTGGATTAAGATGATGTAATTTAAAGTAAAATCTTTTTTCTTTTTCTCTGTATAATTATACTAAAAATCAATATTTGTTTATCTTATTTTCAATTGAATAATATCTTTTTATACTTTTATCATTATCTTTTATCTATTATCAACTCACAACCACTTTTAAAAAGTATTAAAAAATTATAAACGATGAACAGTTTCGTATTAAATATAGAGATAAATAGTAAATTTCGAGTGCAACGGCTCAAATGATATTAAATCCAGATGATCTTACCGCCACCTACACTAATCCGGTTAATGATATTGTAACCTATGGGAATAACCATTCTGTACTCGTATCTAAAATCGAAAATACTTCTAGCAACAACTTACAACCGGCTCCCATGACATCATGTTCTTGTGGTTCCTCATCTTACAAAGAGTATTTTTTTTCTCTTAGTTGAATCATGAATGACTCCTATTGACGTGCTATAATTTCTTTAATATTCAGGATTGAAAAGGAAGGGAATGCTGTACGAGGAATGTGAGAACAAGTTATACATTCTTCAGGAAAGACATCAGCAAGTTATGGCTACTTTCTCAGCACAACATCTAAAAGCTTATTTTGAAATGTGGCATATCGATCATGTCTCCTTTAAAGTTAAAATTGCATAAAACGGGTTATTTATTTGTTATTCTTATTACTTGAACCGTAGACTATTACGATCCATAATGTTTGTGTGAAATGTGAACATGTTATGTTTAGTTACAACTTACAAGTTACACCTCATAACGCATATGTAATATTTTTCCTATGAATTTCATAAGATATTTGTATGTTAGATTTTCTTAGCGTTGCCATCAATGTGTAGTCCAAAGGTTTATCTGCTACGTTTTTGTTTTCACGTGAGATATGTAGATTTTATTTATATTCTTAAATCTTGTAAAAAATGTGAATGTTAGGGTCTGTATAGTATGGGTAATAGAATGAACGAAGGAATGTAACGTACGAAATCATGGAATGGATCATTACAATTCCATTATCTTGTTTGATTCTTATATGAAAATGGAATGAATCATTATTTTATATTGTTTGGTAGGTAGGAAAAGACGAGAAAATAAAATCGATGGTGGATGGTGGTGGCAACAACGATGGTGAGTGGCGACGGTGGTTGGTGGCGGCAACAATGGGTGGCGGTGGCAGTGGTTAGTGGTTGGCCGTAGGTGGCGCCAGTTGTTGGTGGGTGACGATGATCGGTGATGATGGTCGGTGGTGATAAAGGTAGTCATTGATGCTGGTGGCCAGTGGTGGTGGAGTAGAGTGACAGAGAAAATGTAATGAAAAAAAGAAAGGATAGATAGAATGAATTTAAAGTTTTTAGAATGATTGTAATGGACGAGGTAATAGATGATTCCATTACATTGATCAAACCAAACATTTTTTTCTCATTAAATTGCAATACCTCAATTTCATTTTGTCTCTTATTTGTGCATAAACACTTACTTAATGTTTACATAAGGTGGTATCCTATATAATTGTTGGTTTGATGGGTATGACTATTTTGTATTCTAGACTTCCTCTATTTATTCTAACATGGAAATATCCACTATATCCCTCAAAGTCCCCTCTTTAAAATATATTATTTTGACGAGTATTATGTTGTTTTTGGCTCCATTTACAACAAACTTCATGTTGTAGGCATGACTCGTATCTTGATTTTTTATCCAACATGAAGTAATTGGGTTCTTCATGCTTTCATGGTAGTTGGTTTTTTTCAAAGTGTTAAATAGTAATTGAGTATTAACTTTCAACACATTTACATATCATTTTTCTCTTTTAAATGCGCAAGTTAAACACATGCTTGTTACGGGAAATAGTATAATTAGAAATTATTTTTTGTGGTAACTTATATCAAAAGGTGTTTTTATATGCTTTGTCGAAAATTTTGTATATTTTTGGATATTAAACAAAAGAAATGATATTTGTAAAGGCATGTGTGTGTATATATAACACTAGGTTAGAGACCCGTGTTGACACACGGTGGATCCCCAAGGTAATGTTATAACTAATAATGTACATATACGCATATGATACGAAGATATTTACTGTTTGACTTTATATAAGTCAAATTTAAGTTGCAAGTTCTTAACCTAAGTTTTACATAACTATCAAAGAGTTACTGTAGGAACTCGATCAAATAATAGTGTTCAACAAAAAAAGAAGAACATGAATGCTGAATTTTGAACAAATGATCAGTTTGCGGATCATGTGGCTGAGAGAAGAGGCGGCAATGGTGAAAGTGGAAGACTCAAACGATTCTGAAAATGGAATTTTTTTTGGCAAAAAAACAACATTAAACTAATACTTTAAGTTTACATCTTAACTATTAAGTAACTGATCTTTATGAATACTTTAAAACAATACAATAGTAGATGTCCTACACTTCATGAAGAAAGGTAAGTAGTTTTAATTTACATAGTAAAGTAAAGCCGACATTAAAAAAAATTGATAAAATCTGTTGACAAATTAAAATTTGAAAATCAGTAAAGTAAGCAATCATATATCATTATGTATGTTTCTATAATAATCTATGAATAAAAGTCAACTTTCATATATATGTATATGATATCTTTTGAAATACCTTAAGTATAAATAGATAATCATATACACATTCATATGTGATGATTCACAAATCTTCGTTTGAAAAACAAATAGAAATACACAAAACACAATTTATATGTATATGTTTGTTGACATATCCATTAAAGATAGAAAAAAATAAATTACATAATTAGATACAAATTATGGGGTAATATTCATGTTTATGACTTTATTCGGAGAAGACATACAATGTATACAAACACACACGTATCATCAACTTACATGTAGCCAATAACACAACAATATTATTATACAAAACACAATTCTAACAAAGTGATACTCGATTATGACTAAACGTTAAACTTTGACAAATATAGTACACTAATTCTAAACGAAATTGGCTTAGAATTCATTAACTGAGAAAACAATGTTTTATTTTATTTTTATATCAAAATATAGATAAATATGTTTATGGCTTTTGATGTATTGGCTAAATATGTATTATATGTATCATAAGATTTTAAAAAATCAACACAATTATGTAAGAATAAAACTGAGTTAACATATATATAAAGAACTTGTTTGTTTGATAAACTAAAACATAAATATACAAATTTAACCACAAAAAACATTGTGGCTTACAAAAAACATGGAAACCCAAAATGGTTGATTAAATTTATTTGGGCTTGGGTTACACATCATAAAATTTATTTGGGCTTGGTTCACACAATTGTGAAATATATAACAATGGTCATAAAAGTCCTAATAATATGGTTAGTTATTAAATATAATACATATTAAACATAATGATAAGTATAACTAAATCATACATATAACAATATAAGAACATGTTATCTTAAGGTCACTCAAGATGATACGAAAATACCATATTAAGCACGCAAACATTACATAATACAATGTACTAAACAGCATTAAAAGTAAACTGTCATAGAATGTTAACATTAGATAACACTAAGTCATCTAAATTACATAAACAAAAACTATTCAAAACATAATATTATCTGTTTAATATGGATAAGCAAAATATTGGAAAAGTCTTTAACACATCAACATACCCTACATGGAAGGTGAAATCAGTGATTCATAAAACAACAATCCTCGCATCCCACGAAAAGTATCTGCATGACAAAGGTAATCAAGCTGAACATTATCCATGAAAACCTCAATTATCTGTCCCCAGTCAGCCATCAAAATCCATGAATTGGATTGAATCAAAGCAGTTAAATCGTAAGCTAGACCCCATTGTAGTTGTCGAACATCTGGAAATGAAAATACCCTTGTCCAAGCATCAGATTCCCTCTTCCATAGTTCAACAGAAAACTCAGCAAAGCCATTAGTAACAAATATGTGAAGCACATCAGAAACTCCTAAGAGATGACATTGTGGAACCCAAGATTCTTGAACAAAGGGAAGAGATATTAAACTGAAAACATCTAGATTAACATCAAACTGAATAATAATGCTTTGAAAATCTGACCAATACTTGGACACGGTAAAAAACAATGCACCATTGCAAAACGTACCATTCGACCAAGCATAATCAGTGGTATTGTATTTAGTTTCATTCAAGAAAGGTACACATCTCCACAATCCAGATTTCCTAGAGTACACATAAGGAACAATGACATTGTGCTGGCGTTTCAAATGTAAAATCTTAACATCACCAGTAGAATCCATATAAATCCCAGCCGTATCCAGTTGGAAGTTGTATGAGTTACCAAAAACAGCATGAGATAATACTTTAATAACATTTGTAGTTGGATTCCAAACAATCAAAGAGCTGATACTTTTATCAGAAAGCAGTATTAATCCACAAACACTTGAAATGACTCTTAAATCAGCAACGCTTATCTCATAAGGGAAATCTATAATTTTACTAAAAACAGCAGAAAGTTGACCATCTACTTTGTTAAAAAGAACCATTGATTCATCATGATAAGTAATAAATTTTTTCTGCTCATGCTTCATCATATGCCTCAGATGCATGGTCGCAAATTGTTCGCTAGACAATTCGACATTAAATTTCTTAGACAATACCTTTAAACGACCAACCGTTTTTGCAGAAAGCCTTGTAAAAATCTCTGAAAGGATTAACTCAAAATGTAGCTCACCCATTATACTAATACCTACATCGATAAATAAAAAAAACATGATCTAGATTAACATACATGCATAACAGTCAAAATGTAGATCACCCATTATCATAGTTTTAATTGTTGTCCCTAAAATTGACAAAACCTAAGATAAAACATATTTAGAAACAGAATCAATGATTAATAATTACTATATGTTGAATAATAAAAAATCTGTGAGCAAAATTCAGATGAGTATGGACATTTAAAGAGATAAAAGAGCCCATAAAGCATTTAGATGAACACTAACTTAACACTAAAATTTTGAAATATTATAAGAAAGGTAAAGAACAAACAACAACATTTCAAGTGAAGATGTGCTTACCGGTTGTAAAACTGAAAGATCAGAATGCCGAGGTCTTTGGAAAGCAGTTTCAGAGTTCAGTTAGTGAAGATGAAGAGGCCGGAGGTTGTATTTTAGAGAATGATGATGGTGATTATTATTAAATGAGTTTTTATGGTAGTATAAAATATTATAGTGGTGTTTGAAAAAGTACTTATACAATTCCAACAACTATTGAAATGACATGCCATAATTAACACTTTTGTAAGAAGGTAATGATGGTTATAAACTAATATCGTGGACCAATGTTAGTTAAAGTAACTAAAGGTTTCTTGGGCAAATTAACATACATTAAACGTAAGTGTATCAATTACCGTTTTTTATTTTGTTTTAAAAATATTTAAAAGTTACAGGATATAACTTATAATTATAACATTTTGGAACACAATTGACATTCAAAAGTTAAAAACATATCAATGATTTAATATAAGTTAACAATATACAACATACTCATAAAAAATAATATAGACTACATATCATCAAAATATTGTCATAGTTAATACAGACAAAATAAAAATTAATAACCAAAAGCCATTAACATTGTACTTAACAGTAACATTACAGAGAGAAACATTACATAACTGATAAAACATCCACCATAATAACATAAAACTAAACAAACGGTGAAATAAGCGATTCATAAAACAGAGCTCCCCTTACTCCACGAAAGGTATCTGCATCATCAAGATAGCCAAGTTGAACCGCATCCATAAAAACTTTAATCGTCTGTCCCCACTCTGCATTCAAGATCCATGTATGCTCGTTCAACACGTGTGCAACGTCGCACTGCTGAACATCCCCAGCTTGACGAACATGTTGGAAAGATAAGACCCTGGTCCAAATATTAGTGTCCAGTTTCCATAGATCAACACCGAAATTAGGGAATCCATTGGTAAGAAACATGTGAAGGACATTCGAAATTTTTAAAAGATGACCTTGGGCTATCCAAGACTTTTGAACATATGGAAAAGATATTTTGCTGAAAGTCTCTTGATCAACATCAAACTTGACAACAAAACTTTCACATTCGGACCAATATTTTGAAACTGTGAAAAACAAAGAAGATTTGCAAAAAGTACCACTTGACCAAACATAATCAGAGCCATTGTATTTGGTTTCAGTTAAGAAACCTATGCTTCTCCATGCCGCATATCTCCTTGAGTAGACAAAAGGACGCATAAGACCATGATCACGTTTTAGGAGTAAAATTTTGTAATCGTTGGATGAATCTACATACAATGAAGCAGCATCCAATTGGTAGTTGTAATAATTGCCAGAATGACAATCAGAAACTACCTTGTAAACTCTTGTAGTCGGATTCCACAGAATCAAAGAAGCAGTGTTTTTCTCACAAACCAATACTAAACCATTCAAACTGGATAAAACTTGTATGTCAGAAAACATTGTTTGGATAGGAAAAGGTATGATGTTAATCAAGTAAGCATGATGTTGTCCAGAATTTGTGTTAAATATTGCAAATGATGACCCTTGATTAGTAAGAAACTTTTGCTTCTCAAACATGGACAACCGAGTAAAATGCATGGTAGCAAATTTTTGACTCGAGAGTTCGAAATACCATCTCTTGGATAAAACATTCAATCGGCCAACATCTTTCGCTGAAAGTCTTGTAAAAATCTCATAGGCCACAATCTCAAAAGGTAAATTTGCCATTACGTTAATAACTACATTTCAAAAGATAACATATGTAAATATAGATTAGACATGGTAAATAAAAGAAATGTAATCAAAACAAACATGTTAGCAACATTGACTTACATTAAGAAATCTGCAGAAATAGAACTTCGTATTGGTGCAAGCAAGATGAATAAACACAGGATACGTTGCTAAATTTCGTAAAAGAAGAGGGAAAGGAACTGCCTTGCGGTTGTAGATTAAAGATGATGATTGTACAATTTAGTAAAGGATTGTAATTAGAGTAAAGATACATTTTTTAATTGTGAATATAGGTTTATATATAGATAAAATTATAGGATATGAAACGGTTTACCTTCTCAATAACCGACTATTGAAATCGTGCATGAAATCTAATTAATATTTAGAAACTAACTATCTTTAATGCACTCGGTTTATAATTAATATTAGATATTTATAGTTAGATTTACATATTTATGGTAAATATCAAATTTAATAAATAGATAAAATATATGCTCGAAATAGTGTAAACGTGGGAAATATTCGAATTTATATTACATCACACGGTTAGAGTCCCGTGTGTACACACGACAAATCCCCAAGTCAAATGAAAAAAAAAATTTATAAAGATTGTAGTATGCAAGTTTTAAGTATTGAAAGTTACGTAATACAATTCGTATGAATTTTCATTGCATGCAAAATATCATAAATAGTAAAGCGTATGGAATTATGGTACTATAAAGTGAGGTAAGATATAATTATAGCAAAATCCTTTTTCTTTTGTTTCTTATTTATTTGAGCATTTGGTTGGTAAAAATATGACCAGCCGAATTTTCAAATGCAAGATTGTTATGGTTGTAATTTCTATGCCCATTATGTTCCTTGAATGAGTTATACTTCTTGTATCCTTATCATATCCCATAAGTTGGAATACCATTAACAAAAGCCACCAAAACCAAGACACACAAAACCATATAATTTTCTCAATTTAAAGTGGATACAATAAAGAATAAAGAAACATACTATTTGATATCATTTCGTCTCCCTAATAGTTAGAAATAGGAAGTCATCAAATATTAAAGATTTTAGAAATTCATATATGACCTTATATCTTACCAAATCTATCAGCTTTGAATATGTTTTTTAACATTCATAGTATTTTGTTTTGATACATTTAACTTTGTAGATATCCAAAAATTTAATATCCAATTCCATTTGGAACTGTGGCCCAGGATTTCAAGAAACATATATTCACATTCACAAAATCCCTAACTCAGCCATAATATAATCAATCAAGCTTTCAGAAATCGTCATATTAATCCATAAACCACATAAATTAATTTCAACCATCTTAGTTAAACGATAAATATATACAACACTAAAATCATATACAAAATTGTCAAAGCTAAAATCATCTCATGTCAAACAATTAATCAAGTTTGAGTGACAAGCCCGAGATATGGAATGAATTTCTAAATAGATAATCATATTTTGAAATACCTTAAGTATAAATAGATAATCATATACACATTCATATGTGATGATTCACAAATCTTCGTTTGAAAAACAAATAGAAATACACAAAACACAATTTATATGTATATGTTTGTTGACATATCCATTAAAGATAGAAAAAAATAAATTACACAATTAGATACAAATTATGGGGTAATATTCATGTATATGACTTTATTCGGAGAAGACATACAATGTATACAAACACACACGTATCATCAACTTACATGTAGCCAAGAACACAACAATATTATTATACCACAATTCTAACAAAGTGATACTCGATTATGAGTAAACGTTAAACTTTGACAAATATAGTACACTAATTCTAAACGAAATTGGCTTACAATTCATTAACTGAGAAAACAATGTTTTATTTTATTTTTATATCAAAATATAGATAAATATGTTTATGGCTTTTGATGTATCTGCATGACAAAGGTAATCAAGCTGAACATTATGACCGCGTGTACACGCGGTTCACCAACGTGCTTCTATTCTTAACACTTTAATCAACGGATCTTAACAACATAATAAGCAATTATTGGAACACTCTATTTTCAACCTAAAAGCCAAGTTAAAATCTAAGTAATGAAAAAAATTAATCTAATAACAAAACCAATAAATAAGTAAGCATAACTGATTAAGTTTTTATAGATAATATAAATCAAAATTACATTACAACTTTTAATAAAGTTGTTAATAACATGCATCATAAAGTACCAAATACATACCAAGAAAAACTATTAAAAGTTCATATAAAACATACTAAACTTAATCACCTTCCTCATCATCATCATCATCATCATCCCTTTCAGAATCGGACTCCTCCTCTGCTTCCACCATTGCCGCTTCCTCTTCCAGATTCATGATTCTTAGGCGAATCATTTGTTCCAGGTTCAAACTGGCAGTGGTTCTACGCTTGTTAGACATGCGTACATTATCGAGTTCCACAAGCAAGTCATAGTCATTGCAGTTCTCAATCTCATCTCTTGACATCAACCCATATTCACCATTGGAAAACAGAATACTTGCAACATTAAGATTTTCAGCAAAAAACCAACTTTGGACATGAAATACCTCCATAAGTTCATCAAACTCATCCGCTTCAAAGATTTCTTCCAACTTAGCAACCAATCTGCTCTCTTCATTGCTCGGCAACCTGATGGTTCTTCCAAACTCATACACTTCTCTTTTAAAGTCTTCATCCATTTGCATAATCGCCTTTCTTGAACCAAAAACTAATAATGTAGTGTCACTCATGTTCACAAAATACCTACACTTGATTCTGCAGAACCTCCAACTGACAACCCTTACCATTGTTGAAATTTTTTTTTCCTTGGATTTGTGTGTGTTTAATTTGAAGAAAGTAAATATGTGATTTATATTTAGTGATTATGATTATATAGAAATATTAAAACGCGTGTAAGGGAACCGAAGTGACAACATCAATTTTCAACACTAATACTAATTAATATTTGATACCCTATTAATTGATGATCTTTTGAAAAGACTAATCGCTGCAGCCAATGCTCAAAAGTGGCGGTTATTTGAAGAAATGATATTTAGAATATTAAATATAAACTAAAAAAGTTAATGGTTTTTGTTACCATATTAATTAGTATAAGAGATTTGTTGTAATATATAAGATTTTTAATATATACGAAAGTTTACCTTAAATATAATTATTAAATTTGTATGATTTTTAATAGTAATAGAATTTTGTGTTAAAACAAAAACAATCTATGCAACATTTACATTTAATATGAAATCAAAGGTTGCCAAAAAAAACGAATATGTCTTGAACTTTTTAAATAAAAACCATTACATATTATTGTGTTGGATATTTACCAAAATTTGAGTCAAATCAAAACATTTAAAAATCAACCAAATTTAAAAAAAAGTCAAATGTTAACAAACATAAAAACTTACACACCGAAAAATATTATCAGTATACAAAAACAGCACCACCAATAACCCCACTAATTACCATCACCCTTATTTCGAAATATATTTCATTAGAAATTATATTTTTTTTCTTATTCACCACCACCGGCTTATATTATTCGTTGTAATGATCAATCTAAATTTTCACACTAACAACATAACATGTCGATGTTGAAGCTAATTTGAAGCAAAACAAAAACATGGAGAACTTACAGCTTTGATTCTTGCAAGTTGTCGTCACGCTTTTCAGATTTTTCCTTTACGAGATTGTAAGTAATGGATGTATGTCGGACAAACTGAAGCTGCATGCGAACAGATTACACTTTTACTCGAGACATAGTGGACAAAACGAAAATTTTGTTATCTAAAACAATATCAAATTAACTGTCTTGAAGGCCACCTATCTAGCACGAAATATGCCTGCCTAACCTCACTGATTAGCAAAATCAGTTCCCATGGTTTCCAAAACAAAATAGAAAAAACATATCAATACGGTATATCTGTCGTCTGTCTTTTTGAAGGTCCTGTATTTGCCATTACAATAGTTATCACAAATCGGGAAATTATGCTTTATAGTCTTGTCCACTTACAAATATGGGCATTGAAAAGACGAGCCGACTGTTGATCATGTTGATGTGCTCTGAATGACAAATTTGACACTTTAACCAAATGTATGTATAAAAACGTGTTAATAATTCATACAGACAACAAAAATTGGAAAAAAGAATATGATACGAGTTGGAGGGATGAAATACTAACCTGATCACCATCCTTAATCCCATTAACAGCAACAGCATCTTGGCCATTTAGAAGCTGTTGACCATTGTATGATAAACAGAACTGCGCCCATACATGTGACCTTCATATATCATCAAAACTTTCATAATCTTAAACCAGCTCTAATGTAATAATCATATAGTCTAAAATAAAAAGTAAAAACACAAGAAAATATCACGGTCATGGTGAATCTGTGCAAAGCGTTTTCATAAAAAAAAATGTAATAATTAAATTTATCAAAAGCACAAAGAGCTCATGTCAATGGTGAAAAATACAATTGTCACTCGTGAGCGATTAACTGGATTCAAAGCGACAACAATGAGTAAACAGATATCTTTAACAACAATCCAGAAAAAGATGATACATATTAGGCATAACTGAACTGATAAAAACTTACCTTTCAAGTTAATGTGCTAAGAAATCATCTTCAACATATTAATGACAAATAATTAAAAAAAATCCATTCAATACAAATCTGTTATACGTTTAATCAATCAACATATGAAGATTTAACATAAATCGAAATAATAATCATGAAATCTAGAATAACGAAAAATTAAAACAACCCGATTTCAAATATAGAATATATGGATCTGGATTGATAATAATGAAAATTACCACGAAAATCATAAAAAATCGAATGCTTGGATTCAATATTGTTTAAATACATGATTAATTGAAAAACCTAAATCGAAATCCTTAAAGAATCGATTAGTGAAAACTCCTATTCGAATGAATACAGTATGAATTGACAGGGATGGATAATTATACCATGCATGTTTGAATCTGGTAGATTGAGAATGACGAGGATGGAGAAACAAATCTGCATTTTTGCAGTTAGGGTTTACGAAATCAAAGATTAATAATAAGATTCATATATGAAATCATAATATTTTAAAGAATTGTTACCTGATTTGGAGGATTGGAGGATACGATTCGTTCATTGAAGGAGGCGATTAGGGTTTATGTTGAAAGAGTGAATAATATGGATGGATAGCTAAAGGAGGTAATAAAACTGAGAAAAAAAGAAGTATTTATATGTGGGTTACCGGGTACCAAAAGCGTTCTATGGGTCGGATCGGGTCTACCGAATTAGAGGAAAACGGGTTGGAAAATGCTGAGGTGGACACCCTAGAAAGGTGACACCTCACCCCTAGATACTCCTTTATTATATGTATAGATTTGGCATGGTTTTATTCTAATGTTGCAATTATTATGATTTGTTAGATTCATTGGTTTTGATTTAATTATGTAATGCCTAAGAATATAATAACTATATACATTATTCTTGAGATTAACTTTGATATTATGTTAGTGATTCTAAAAATTTTCTCTGGCCAATCAATACTTCAGAATTATTAAGTCAGGAGATTTAGTTATGTTACAAAATATGGGATTATGATTTTACTTGTCATTTAAAATGTTATTTTATAGGTTTTTGGTCATGAGTTGTTTTTGCAAGATCTACGGTCCTCATAGATTTAGCTTTGTGAGAGTAATAAAGCGGTAAATGGTGGCGGGAAAAATTGAGAGCTACATGTAACTCCAAGATACCAAGACATGATTTTTTTTTAATCAATTTTGGACAAATAATCATACGTAATTACTTTAAACTTATTATTAGTCAATGAGTTTGCAAAATAAAGTTAAAATTATCTTTTTGAAAACGATTATTTATTTTTAAGGCTAGCCAGGGTGGTTCGTGATGGCCACCCCGTGATACCGTGGTGACCGCGAAACACCGGTCCGTCTTAAAATATCACGACCGCGATGCATTTAACCGTGATGCACATCACGACGCTGGCTAGCTAGCCGTTGGCTGGCCAACAGTCATTTTGACCAATTTAAAAAAAAAACCTTTTTTACCTATATCTATATATATATATAAAAGAAAGCCCTTTTGCTGACGTGGCGTTCATTGGTACCATCAATGACCCCTTGAAATCGCCACGTGGCAGCTTAATGGAATGTTTTTGATGTTTTTAATTTTTTTGTTTTTTAATTATTAAAAGTAAAAATTTAAAACCCTCATCCGTGTGTTCTCTACCTCTTTTCTTTCTCATTCACGTCTTCTCTTTCTCTCACATCCCTAATCCGCCGCTTCTTCTACCTCTTCTCTTTCTCTCGCATCTCTCATCTGACTCTTCTTCTTTCTCTGATTTCTCTCTTCTTTCTCTCATACGCACCCTCTTCTCTGTTTATCCTCTGTTTTTAACCCTAATTCTTTATTGCCGTCCCGTATTATCTTCTTCACCGTTTCTTTGATTTCGATTACAATGTGTCTTTCTAATAATCTCAACCATATGGAACAGAGACAAAGAAACCAGAAGACAATCCAAAAACAGCAACAACAGCAGCATGACGATGAACAATTAGATGATATGCAACATGGCCCTTTTGCAGTCCTCTTCCTTATTTCATCAATTGAATCCGTTCACCTATTTTATCTAATACAAATCGCGTATTCAAGGTACTTATTGTTTATATTTAAAACTCTCGCCCTAATTTACACTCACAATTAATTTGTTCAATCTTATTATTTTAATAGTATGTTGTATTCCTTTAGATTATGTTTGTTTAATATGATTTATTTTCACCGTTTATATTATTTCTAAGTTGAAGTGAACTTTGGCCATTGTTATACTATTTCTATCATTGTATGAGGCACTTTTGGTAGAGAAACACCATTTGTTATCAATTAGCTTTGTAAGTTTGCGGTAGCAAATAAGCACTCCGCCTCAGCCGTGAGCTAGATGGTTTTTTCCCTATTATTACTATGATTATTATTGTAAAATTCATAGAAGAATTTTAAATATTCATAAGATACTACTAAAAATAAGGTTAAGTTTAAATAGATATTGTTCCTATGTTGAGATGAAAATTAGAGATATTTTACCCCTTCTGGTTAGTCATTTAGCTTATTTATATATTTTTAACTTATTATTAACAGAACTATTATGCATTTTGTTTATTTATTTTGGCAATGTAACTTGTAGTTTGACTGTTTTTTAGTCAAATTGCCAGCATAAATTACGTAAACCATAATTCCCTTGCAAATTGTTATACGGTATCCAAATTCATTTAACTGCACACATCTTATATGAAAGTTATTGTCATACAATGGTTTATATATGCGATCTCTAAAGTCAATAGTCGATCATCTCACATTCTATGACTTTTACATGTTTATACTGGATCCGATCACATGTTTCTGTTTGATTTGTTGTTTTATGCAGAGTGAGAATGGAAGAGGTGGGCATGGCAGATATGACCATGAGAAAACAGACAACGCTAACTTTTCTGAGCTTAAGTTGGGTGACTGTCATCAAGAGCAACACCATGATTCTAAAGGCGGTGAATATGAGAAAGGGACAGTTTGGGACTTGGTTCCTGGTGTTAAAAATCCATGTATATCCGCATCATCGTGATGGTTTTGAATTCATTTGGACTAAAATAGCGGGAGGGACTTACATTGGTTCCTGTCTTTGTAATGTTCATTTCTTTTACATTGTTAACTGGAGTATAAATGGGAACATGTTCTTTGTGATTATAAGTCAGATGCATCTAATTTTCTTGGTGTTTATATGTGAGATGTTGTTCCAATTTGGTGTTTGGAAGGTTTATAAATTTTGTTTTTTGAGTCTTTAAGGTAATATTTGGTTGTTCTATGAAATGTTTTGTGATGTGTTCTGATGCTGTTTTGTGTAGTTATATTTTTTTAACCAGTGTTTATTTATTGTTTACTCATTTTACGGTTGCATAATTGAATATTTTTGTTTTCTGACAGGTTTGTTGTTGTTTGATTTCTTTGTGCTGCTGCTGTTGGCTGCAGGTAAATGTTTTTTTCATTTTTATTCATCAATCCATAGGCCTGTTAATAAATTCTATAACTATACTTGCACATAAAAAGTATAAGCATCGATGCTTTCTCATGAAATCTAAACATCAAAAACAAAAGTTATTAAAAATATAGTTTTACAAAGCTACCATAATAGGAAAATAAATCTTGTGCAATGCATTCATGAAATCCATAAGCCTAATGGACGTGTGTGCTAATAATCTTCCTGGTTTAATCATGAATAGTTATAAATTGCAATATATATTATTTTATCCTACTAACCTTTGGTTTAGGTACCTATTTCAATGAAGCTGCGTACCGTGGTCTGTTATTCACCGTTCACAAACTTTTGAGGTATGCCTCTGCATTTCCTGCTGTGCTATTTATTTAATTTTTGGCATTCGTTTTCTTCCAATGCTCACGTTTTTTAGTTTTCTTTGGCGTTGCCAGCGTCTTAGTCCTTTTTATTTTTAGATACTAGATTCATAGTCAAAATAATAAAGTATTAAATAAAACATAACCTAGCAGCTTTTAGCTTTTTTAAGAACACATACGCCTCCGATGATGGTGGCCACGGTTCCGACCAAGTTTCGATAGGTTTGAGTTTGAAGACACCTGAATGCTCTGTTTACACAAATATCGACACACAAAAGGTTAGTAGGTGACTTTCGTCAACTTTAGAACTCTTTGTTTATCCTTTATTCTCGGGCATCTAGAAACTCAGTGAATTAGTTTTTATGATATTTTATATTGTCTTTTTGTTTTGCTTTGTTTTCTTTCCTCAGGGGTTATTGTACATGTCTACATGTTTCTTGGTGCCTACAAGGAGCCTTGATTCTTCATTTACTTGGAAGGTATAATCTGTACATGATAGGTTTTACATAAACCGTGCCTATTTATTAAGTCTCAAACATCAGCTTATGTATCTTAACCAAAATTCTTAAAATTGAAATGATTTGAACTGTGATTATCTTTGCATTTGCTATACAAATTCAATTATGATTTTTTCGGCGCTACATGTGTTATTCGCAGTTCGCTTATGTTTTCCTTGCACCCGACAACGATTCAGGTGCATTTAGCTACAATACTTCATTGACATTAACCCAATTTTGATTTTGAAATTTTTGGTCTTCTTTTGGCTGTATGCAGTTGGATTTGGTTCGCTTCCGGCCAAGATGCAGGTTAATTGTTGTCTCAGGTTGGGGGAGGAGTGGATGTTTACGCGGATGAGGATATGGATGTCAAGAAAGCCCTTTTACTGACGTGGCGTCCATTGGTAACTTTAACCCCCTCTTGAAATCGCCACGTGGCATAATGAGATGAAAAAGTTTCTATTTTTTAATTTTTTCGTTTTTTTATTATATCACATAATACCTACCTATCATCATATATAATCCTCATCTTCTCACCCCCAAACCCTAAAAATCTTTTTTATTTTTGTTTCTTCAACCCTAATTCTCTCCCCCATTCCTTCGGTAAGTAATTCATGTTTCTAATCATACTATCAAACAAAACTTACTAACGATTCTGTTTAGTCATTGTGTAGCTGGATGTAGTGTTGGATTGTACAATTAAAAACGGGGTTTATTGTTACGTTCGGCCGGTTTCACGTATTAAAGAAGCAAGCAACAGCAACAGCATCACAAGTTGCCTTAATGGCTATGACGACGTGGCAGACCTGTAAATTTTTTAGCTTCTTTAATGCTCACGTACGCCAACCACACAATTGAATGAAAGTTTTTCAAACCACAATTCACAATTCTAACCCTAGAGATATATATAAACTTTCTTTTGTTTCTGTGGTTTTTTTTATTATTATTATTATTATTATTATTATTATTATTATTACTTTTGTTTCAAGATAATTAAGCTGTCTAGAATAGCAATAGGGTTAGGAGAAGAAGCCTACATCGTTCTTCAGGTGTGTTGTTCAACCTAAGTTATAGTTCATGTATATTTTTATCTCATTAAATCCTGAAACTTCAATGAAGTTTTCTTTGTATCCTATGGGTGTGGGCTTTTTAATAGTTTCAGCAGTCTGTACAGAGTTGAGATTTATAGGCCTCCAATACTTTTCAAAGCTTTCAAATGTGAAACTGAAGTCAGGACCTGATTATGGTGGTAAGTCCAATAATTTCTTTTCATTCCGTTTATGGTTACTGTTAAGTAAAACAATATTAGGATTATGATCTAAGCATTGGATTTATAAAATGTTTTAGGTTGGGTATTGAATATTAATATTAGAGTTATGTATTTTTTTAGCCTTTATGACATGTATTAATATTAGAGTCATACATTGTTTTAGGTTATGTATTGAATATTGATATTATAGTTATGCATTTTTTAGCATTTATGATAGGTGTTAATATTAGAGTTATACATTATTTTAGGTTAGGTATCAATATTAGTATTGTGAGACTTGGTACATTGTCATAAGTTTTTTAATGGTTACAACTTCCACCTAAAGTGATTGTTTAATTGATTAGGTTAGGAATTATAGTAGTCATTAGAATGTGAGAGATTAGAGAGATGTGATGAGTTTTTTATTCTAATGAGAGACTAGAGAGATGTGATGAGTTTTTGAATAGTTGCAGCTTACATAAGTGATTCTTTAGATGATTACTGATTAGGTTTTAGATTAGGGAATATGAGTTATTAGTGATTAGAATACTATGGACATGCAATGATTGAGAGATTTTGTGGTTAGTTAACTTGAGCCATTTGTAATAGGTTATCACGTCAACTTAGATTTTTCAACCCCGGGACCCTCCCGGGGTAATTAGCTAGTATATATATATATACACACACACACATACTCACACAAATTTACCCATTCAAACCCACAATCACCAATATATCTTTTTCTACACACTTAAAAAATTCACCAAATTCAACTCATCATCCCATCATGTTAACTTGGACGTAAGAGGAGGAAATCGCGTTAGTGATCGCGTACGAAACCGTACACCCCAATGAAGCATCAACTAGCACGGGTCGTGGTCGTGTTCGTGGAGGGAGCAATCCGAACTGGAAAAAAGTTTTATCCGAGTTTAGTCAACTTGTCGGGGGAACTAACCGTTCGTGCGATTCAATCTCTCATAAACACGCGGACCTCAAACCGAAGTGTCAAAACTTCGAAAATTTATTTAAAAAAAATGTGAAGAAAAACCCCAAAGAAACCGAAGATGTGCAAGTTGGCTTTGCTCAAATCGACTACGCGGCTGAGTTCGGGGTTGATTTTCAACATGTTTCGGCGTGGCAAATGTTACACCCTAAACTTTCTTAGGTTTTTAGTAGTTTTTATTTTATTTGTAGTAGTGTGTTATTTTTTTAAGTTTTTATTTTATTTGTAGTAGTGTGTTTTTATTTTAATTTAATGTTTTTATTTTTTTTAAATGTAATGTTTGTAGTTTATATATTTATGTTTTTTATGAATTTGTCAAAATAAAAACATTACATTTAAATAAAAACATTAAGATAATTAAACCTAAATAATTAAACATTACATAATCCTAAATTACTTTTATTAAATCCTAAACATAGATAATTAAAACTAAAACCCCACTATGGATAGTAATTATCCAAGTCCTCGAGTGTGTACTCCGGAGAGGACACGGAACGATCGCTATCACGACCGTCTGACCTACCGTCCCAGCAGATGCGGCAGTACTCACGAGGAGGGGATAAATAGTATCGTTCCTCTTCCTCAGCAGACCTAGCTGCTTCATACTCATCCCCAGTGGGCTCCCGAGGAGGAGGGTTTGGGGTTGGATTGGGGTTGGGGTTCGGTTGGTTCTCCACAAACTGTAGGCGGCCCATACCCCTAACAACCATAACATAATCTAAAAACAACACACACTCCTCATCAGTGAAATCAGCATTTGGGTGTGGGGGAGTGTATCCTGGGAGTGGAGGAATGAGGAAGTTCTCAGGATGAGGAGTGGACCTTGGTTGAGGAGGAGGAGGAGCAGGAGAGGAGAACATTAGTTGAGGAGGAGAAGGAGCAGGTGAAAACATTGGTTGAGGAGGAGGAGGAGGAGCCGGTGAAAACATTGGTTGATGAGGAGAAGGAGCATGGGAGGAGAACATTGGTACATGACGTCTCCGGCGAGAGTATCGCCAAAGATCAGAAGGTCCAGCAGCTTCGTAAAGATAACCGCCACCCATATCTTTCATTGGTTTGAGACTTTGAGTGATAATTGTGAATGAGAAGGAGGATTTGGCCTTGTATTTATAGGGCGAGAAAACTAGTCGTTTGAATATTTTTTAAAAATATTTAAATATTTTTTTATATATTTAAATATTTTTTTTTTGTAAAAAAATGTAATGTTTTTAGTCTATTTAAAAAAAATTTAGTGATGAAATGTGAACACCGCCGCACGGGTTTAGTGATGGAATGTGATAAAATGAGGTGGCAGAATCTG
The DNA here is from genome assembly GCA_032199755.1 of Ambrosia artemisiifolia. Taxonomy (NCBI): domain Eukaryota; kingdom Viridiplantae; phylum Streptophyta; class Magnoliopsida; order Asterales; family Asteraceae; genus Ambrosia; species Ambrosia artemisiifolia. Next base: position 12,248,242 of record CM063515.1, on the reverse strand, counting down.
ATTGGGTGTGATAGTGTGATAAAAATATCACCACCCCTTGTGGCCTAAGTGAAAATAACCAAGTACCACTATGAATTGTTTGTTTTGGTTCTGATGAATTGATGTGCCTAATTATAAGTACATTAGACGGCAGTCGCTACACCGGCACTAGCCACGTTTCAAGTCAATTGGCTCGCGAACACCGTTACAAGCAGGCGTGAGCACTGGCGCGAGCGAGCCAAAGTGACCGTTGTCACGGTGGGCAACGGCTGGTTGTCTTGAATTTTGAGGGGGGGGGGGGCGGGGGCTGGGGCTTTATTCACAATAGGGTCAAGTGAGCGAGCATTGGCTTTATCCAGTGCACGGGTGGCGCAATATTATTGGGTGATCCAGGTTAGGCCTCGTCCTACCTTGATTAGCTTGGCCGAAAACGGGATCGTAGAGTAGCTCATGCAATAAAACATCAAGGGCCGTGAGGATTGCACTAGATACATAGCACTAGGAGATGGGAGGCTTGTCTATGAGCAGCCATGTTCTTGTGTTGATTATTCATTATGGTTGTATCTTTCTATGATCTCCGAACCCACTTCGATTTTGTAGATTTTTATTATTAGTAGTAGTAGTTTGTTTTTAGTTATTTGTTGTGTTATTTTTCTTATCTAATTCTTGTTTGTTTATCTTGTGACAGGTTCAATTAGTGATTAACTTGATAAACCTTTAAAATCAACCTTAACTTAATAAAATAAACTATCAAGAGGTTTAATCACCTTCTGGTAGTCCCAAGCTAGATCCAAAGCGAGAAAACCGGTAGTGAGATAGATCCTTCGGGCTTCTGATATCCAAACCGGGTTCTAAGCAATGGCTTCTGAAGTGGACTAGATCTGAGTGACACATTTCTGGTTCTTACCAGATGAATAAATGACTTTCTTGGCAAAGGGAGGATTCCCTACGGGTGCACCAGTGATCTTCGGATTACACACCTTTAGGATTATGTTCCACCTTCTCTAAGGATTTCATTCATATCAGGAAGTTATGGGTTGGGTTTATTAAGTTATAAATCGCTAAACCAACTTTGTATTTACCAGGCCTATATATATTTAAAGTGTCACTTCTTAAGATAAATAAAACAAGAATTTTATATCTAGGTCTCGTTAGTACAAAACCGTTAACCATTGGGATACATGTCACCTGAGCTGACTTTAAGAGAGATCCTTCGGTGTTCATGACCGTTAACCTACTTAGGGAAAACGATGTTGCCAGGACTGACTGTAAGGGAGGTGTATGGTGTTTCCAGTCGGAAGTCAAGCCTTCATTTTAAGAAGAAGATAAGTTAGAGGACCAGAGACTTGACCGCGGTTTGGGAAGCACGTGCGAAAGCAGGGCTCACTCGGTGAACCTTCATGCGGACACGCATCAGGAGGTTAAGCATACTACTCAGTAGTGGCCCCGTTTCTCTATCAAGGAGTCAACACTCAAAAGGTAGAAAGGCTGATTTTGAGTACAAAGTCAGGTAAACGGCTTCCACTCGGTGCTCACTCTTGTCCTCCTCACAAATAATTTAATATAATACTTTTTCTAATAATAAACATAACTACTTATACGGAGGGCCCCCGAGATGTGCATGACCACTATCTCTACTATTTTATCTTTTTATCTTATAAAACCCAAAACCTTTTTCAAAACTATTTTTCTTAGAACCCCTCCATTTAATTTTTCTTTTCAAACTCGATTAGTTATGTGATGAAAGGTTGAGTAGGGGAAAGTGTGTTCTCTAGAAATACGATACTCCGTATTTACCCTAGAAAGCTATGCTATACACGTCAGGTTCTCTGTCTATGTGTTGGTTTTAGTTTCTAAGTATATATCGTTTACTTATAAATTTAAAACTTGTATAAAAGGGTTAGTAAAAATTAATCATTTTCCCAAAACCAATGTTTTGGAATTTAAAACACCAAGTTTTTGACACCGGGAAAATGATATCTTTTTAAATTACTAAAACCAGGCACATCACCAAACACATCACTTTTCCTACTTTTTCCCGTAATTTAAATTGCATACTACTTTTCTTGCACTTGAATTACGCTGTAATCTCCGATCCGTGGCAAAACTTTGTAAATCTAACAATGTTTTTGTTGAAATTTTTCCTTATCATTTATTGGTTAAGAATCTTCGCACGGGAAGTGCATCTAAAGTGAGTTGTGAACGTTAATGACGTCTACAATGCGGCTACCAAATCAATTTGTTATCTTTCTCAAGCCAATTCCACCACTAGGTCAACTAGGTCAATTACCTCATGACATCACAAGCTTGGACATCCTTCCATCAAAGTCCTGAAATTTCTACTTAAGTGTTTAGGAATATATCAAAATAAAATTTCATAATAATATATTTCAATGTGATGCTTGTTTTATTAATAAAATATATAAAATGCCGCTTGGTACAAATTTATTTACCATTACCAAACCACTAGAACTTGTATATTTCGATGTTTGGGGTCTGGTCCAACGTTCAAATGATGGCTATGCATATTATGTCATATTTGTCGATGTTTTCTCAAAATACACTTGTCTATATCCTACGAAACAAAAATCCGATTTTTCCATTTTATTTCCCTAGTTTAAAACATAAAAATTTATTCGCACACCACTAATATCCCTTTTCTCCGACGATGGAAGTGAATACATTGGTTTCATCCCTTATCTTCAACAACATGACATCTCTCACTTCACCACCCCACCACATGCACCGGAACAAAATGGCGTAGCCGGAACACACCACCGCCATATTGTTGAAACTGGTCCCTCTCTTCTCCATCATGCCAAGTTACCACTCACTTTTTGGCCTCATGTCTTCCAAACAAAGGTTTACCTAATCAACCGACTACCCACAAATATCCTAGATTTTAAATCACCATTTGACCGGCTATACAATATCTCGCCACATTACACAAACTTAAATCCTTTTGGTTGCTTGTATTTTATATGGTTGCGTCCGTATGCTTCCTCTAACTACACTGACGATCCATCATGTGCATTTTATTGGCTATTCCTCTTCTAATTCCAAATACAAATGCGATGATTCTCGTCGCCTTTATCATTACTGTCACCTGGAGTATATTGAACACGTTCTCCCATTTCAAACAAACTATCCACTCAATTCTGCTATACTGACACCTGATGCCTTTCTCCCAAAATCCATAGCCTCCTACTACCTCGTTACCTGCTTTTTTCATGCAAACCTCCGCTCAACAACATACCCACAATGACCATCAGACCCCTACCCGTCCAAACCAAAACCTACACCAATCACCAAACATCCTCAATCCTTGCTTGCCTCCGCTTTGTTCACATCAACCCCAACCTCACATCCCTCCCTTGATACATCTCTCGAACCTAACCATTCTCCGTTCCAACCTACTCCCATCTCTGCAATCCCAACCGATACATCACCACCAACTACTACATCAGTTACCACCTCACCCTCATCTGCCACCATAATTACATCCACTCCTCAGTCCAACACTTGACCACAACAAGCCAAAAATATGAATCTAAAATACTTGAATTCCAACCTTGTGAACACAACCACTCTCCATCATCTACCGCTTACCCTTGAACCTAATATTCACATTCAAGCCTCCAAAGACCTTCAATAGCGAAGTGTATTGATGGAATGGGTTTGGAATAGATTTTTAAGTGTTTAAATGTTAAATATTATGTGTACTTGTGTGTTAATATGTGTGGAATTGAGTAGCTATTAAAAGTTGATGTTTTGCAAGTTAAACATGAAGATTGGACGTGTTTTAGAGAAACTAATGAAGTGGAAATGAAGATATTGGAATATGAAATGATAGAGGGCCGGAAAACCAAGACGTTGCCGCAAACGGTGAAGAAAACAGAGTTGAAATGCAAAAGTTACGATAAAAACAAGTTTGGTAGAAAGCTGTCGGAGTAGCCTACACCTGAATAGTAAGCTACGCTGGTGGCGAAGCCTACGCTAGGCATTAGACGGGAATTCATTAAAACACCCAAATTTAGGGTTTTGAGGGACTTATTTCATTCTAATAAAATGGAGGCGATTTTCAGGCCTTTTCCACCATTCCAAAGCATCTAATTCATCCACAATCATTAAACATACAATTCCCAACAAAGATTGAAGATCAAATCTGAAACATGAGTGGCTAATCTTTTCTCTAAGCATTCGTTGCTTTTTGCTATTGGATTTATTTTATTGATTATAAATTGTTGATTTTGCTTAAAAACTTGTCCTTTATCTTTAAATTCCTGAGAGTTCTAGAATTGGTATCTATCATAGAAGAGTTTGGTTTGCTAATCTTAACTGATAATTGTTTGATAACCTCTTGTTGTTTAGCAACCTAGAGTAAATTGCCGTCAATTTATCACAAACAATTAACTAATCTATTATCCAATTAAAACTAATTGATGAATTTCACTTTGAATCTGAAACTTGGAGGAATCATTTTTCTCTCCCATTATTTACAACTTGTTTTAATTTAGTTTTCATACAAACTCTCAAACAATCAATTTTACTTTTCAGTTATTATTACGTAGTAATCAAAGCAATCTAAACCTAACATTTTCCACAGTACTGCTCGTAGTTCGACACCCGACTTACCCTATCTAATAAGGTATTAAGGATTGATATTTTAATTTTATTTTTAACTGACCCTTCGACATCGTCAAAGCGCATTAGATTCAAAATTTAATGGTCTTCCCTAAAGCTAAACTTGGGAACTCGTCCCTCCCACCGATCGAAAACCAAATGGCTGCAAATGAGTGATTCGCATCAAACACAATCATGATGGGTCGGTCGCTAAATACAAATGTAAGGCCCTACCCCATAAACCCAGTATTTTAATGAAATTGAGAGGGTAATGACGTACTTCACATTAAACACTAATTTGGAAATGAAAGAGTACCAATCGTTTACAAAACATGTTTCACAATCGGATGGAAAATTTATGTTTTAAACATACAACAACCTAGTTTTTCCAAGTTTAACACAGCGGAAGTCATTCACAATTATGTTTTTGTTACGACCCTTTACAAAGATTTCCAAAAGAAGTATGTTCGGTTAGGTTTGCGTGCTTGACCTTCCATCCGAGTGCCCATTATACCTTCAACTTGTGGAATAAGCAACACACGATGTTAGTTAGCTTAGAACATGTCTTAGAACGCATAAAAGAACCAATTCGTGACTGTTCCCAGGTGAACGGTCGTTCACCTTTACTGATAATATTCGTATTTGTTGTTTGTCTATGTGAACGGGAGCGAACGGTCGTTCAGGCTTTACAGTAGCTTCCTAAAGTTGGTTTCCTCAGCAAACGGTCGTTCGCTCTGAAATGTGTAACAAAAATCAATGGTATCATTACTGAATTATTAAAGTTTTTTTTGGCTTAAACATATGGTCAATGCTATTTTTTATTATGTATTAAAAAAGTGTATGGCAATAGTTTTATTTATTTGTTCTTTTCTTTTTAATTGGTTGCCATTTATGGGTAACCTAACATATTAATTTGATAAAATGGATGAAACTTTTAGGGTTGTATTATTTAAACCCCCCACCCTTCTATTTTAACCCCCTCAAAGCGCCTCGCTTAGGCCAAAGCGAGGCGCTTTGAGCTAACTTCGAGACCGTCAGTACGAGAATCAGAAAAAGCTGATTTTCAAATTCCAAGCGCCTCGCTTAGGCCTAAGCGAGGCGCTTCAAGGGGGTAATTTATTTTGGTAGTTGTTTTGATGTTTTGAGTTGGTTTTTTTATTTTTTTTTTAATTTAATAATTATAAAAAGTTAAAAAAATTTAAAAAACAAAGTAATAACCCTAATCATTGTAAATGACTTAAACTTTACATCATCAACCAACTTCAAAATTTCAACTTCCCGTTCAGGTGCTTAATACTAGATTGATGATACCTTGTTCCACCCAAATCAAGGGATCTGCTTGGAGTCTAAAGCTTCGTGTGTCATCTTGGTCGAACTCATGTTGCAACATTCGTCTTGTGTGTGTTAGGGTCCGAAATTTTAGGCTTTTTAGTGAATTTTTCCATCTTTGTGTTTCCAAATGTTTTTTAATTAGCTTAAATCTCTCTGATCCATGGTACCTTGAAGACTAGATTCGGTGCAGTCGACGAACATCATTCAAAATTTCAACTTCCCGTTCAGGTGCTTAAGTCCACCTTGAAGACTTGATTCGGTGCAATCAGACTCTGAATGCGGTATGCGCGTTAAATTTCATTAAACGCGGCTCGCTCAAGGTGCAGTCGACGAACATCATTCAAAATTTCAACTTCCCTTTTAGGTGCTTAAGTCCACCTTGAAGACTGGATTCGGTGCAATCAGACTCCGAATGCGGTATGCGCGTTAAATTTCATTAAATGCGGCAATCAAGGGATCCGCTTGGAGTCTAAAGCTTCGTGTGTCATCCTTGTGTTTTCAAGACACAGGCAAGTCCTCGTCTGATCCACAAAACAAAACATCATTCAAAATTTCAACTTCCCTTTCAGGTGCTTAATTCCACCTTGAAGACTTGATTCGGTGCAATCAGACTCTGAATGCGGTATGCGCGTTAAATTTCATTAAACGCGGCTCGCTCAAGGTGCAGTCGACGAACATCATTCAAAATTTCAACTTCCCTTTCAGGTGCTTAATTCCACCTTGAAGACTGGATTCGGTGCAATCAGACTCCGAATGCGGTATGCGCGTTAAATTTCATTAAATGCGGCAATCAAGGGATCCGCTTGGAGTCTAAAGCTTCGTGTGTCATCCTTGTGTTTTCAAGACACAGGCAAGTCCTCGTCTGATCCACAAAACAAAACAATAATCTTGAAGTTTTTTTAATATAGCCATTTTCCCCTGGGTTTACCAGGAATGGGTTGAAAGTGTGTGTTGCACCGCCTTGAGATATGAGTTTGATTAGCTTAAATCTCTCTGATCCATGGTATCCACTTTTCAGGCTGTCTTCATCGTTGACCGCTATCTCTCGGATAACAACTGAAAAAGTTGTAATTACAAGAAGATGATCAAAGATGCTACAACATAACTTGCACCGGCTTGAGATATGAGTTTGATTAGCTTAAATCTCTCTGAACCATGGTATCCACATTTCAGGCTGTCTTCATCGTTGACCGCTATCTCTCGGATAACAACTGAAAAAGTTGTAATTACAAGAAGATGATCAAAGATGCTACAACATAACTTGCACCGGCTTGAGATATGAGTTTGATTAGCTTAAATCTCTCTGATCCATGGTATCCACTTTTCAGGCTGTCTTCATCGTTGACCGCTATCTCTCGGATAACAACTGAAAAAGTTGTAATTACAAGAAGATGATCAAAGATGCTACAACATAACTTGCACCGGCTTGAGATATGAGTTTGATTAGCTTAAATCTCTCTGATCCATGGTATCCACTTTTCAGGTTGTCTTCATCGTTGATCGGTCAAAGTCTGTTAGCAATGATAACGAAATGATCGTTATCTCTCGGATAACAACTGAAAAGGTGTCTTCAATGATTCTAAAAAACTTGAAAGTAATTACAAGAAGATGATTTTACTGTCTAGTTCTTTTGGCCACAGGTACTGTCTAGTGGTTGGAACAAGGTATGGATATGGAGAACATGGGAACAGACTGTCTAGTTCTTTTGATCATCTTTGAAAAGATTCCATAAGTAAAATTCAGTTGTTAAAAGTATCAAGACTATGAAATTAGTAAAACAACTTTACAGTTGTTTATCGGAGAGATAATTGTCAACGATGAAGGCAGCCTGATAAAGGCTGAACACGAGTGTAATCAAACAAGGTGCTATGAAAACCACCAACGATCAATTATAATATAGTCTGGAAGTCAAACATATCAATTAAACATGCAAAAGTTATGTTTTGAAAAAAAATGGGTATCGAATGTTTAGTCGGAGGACCACTTACAATGATTCATCAAAGTTGTACAAAGCTGGATGTTTTTACTGGAAAACCAAAACGAGCAATAAACGAAGCGAAACGGAAAGATATAATTTTCTTGGCTTGGAAACAACTTAAAAGAAGCAAAAATGAATTAAAATTATTTTTTGGTGATTAACAGATAATTTTAAAGAATTAAAAGAAAATCAAGTTTTTAAAATAAAAGGCCAAAGCGCCTCGCTTTGGTCAAAGCGAGGAGCTTGTGGTCTAATCAAACCATTCAAGCGCCTAGCTTTGGCCAAAGCTAGGCACCCAAGCGCCTCGCTTTGACCAAAGCTAGGCGCTTTGGCCTTTTATTTTAAAAACTTGATTTTCTTTTAATTCTTTAAAATTATCTGTTAATCACCAAAAAATAATTTTAATTCATTTTTGCTTCTTTTAAGTTGTTTCCAAGCCAAGAAAATTATATCTCTCCGTTTCGCTTCGTTTATTGCTCGTTTTGGTTTTCCAGTAAAAACATCCAGCTTTGTACAACTTTGATGAATCATTGTAAGTGGTCCTCCGACTAAACATTCGACACAACAATTGTTTTTAATTCATTTTTAAGTGTTTTTAATTACTTTTCGAGAAATGATAATTTTCAAATATTGCAGAGGTGTTACCAAGCATGTCAAGAAATGATAATTTTCAAATATTGCAAGTCCAAATCATTGTACGATGTCTTTTTTCAGAGGACCTCGACTCTTGAGATGTTGCAGGAGTTTGAAAAGTTTGAACTCAAGGTGTTACCAAGCATGTCAAGAAATGATAATTTTCAAATATTGCAAGTCCAAATCATTGTACGATGTCTTTTTTCAGAGGACCTCGACTCTTGAGATGTTGCAGGAGTTTGAAAAGTTTGAACTAAAATTTGAACTGTTATTTGGAATGTTCCTGTTTTCATATATTGCAGATCAAGGTGTTACCAAGCATGTCAAGAAATGATAATTTTCAAATATTGCAAAGCCAAATCATTGTACAATGTCTTTTTCAGAGGACCTCGACTCTTGAGATGTTGCAGGTGTTTGAAAAGTTTGAACTGAAATAATAATAATGTAAATAATAATAATAATATGAATAGTGACCCTCTGGCAAACCTGCGTAAAGGACAGTGAGATTGATAACTGGACAGGTTAGCCAGGTGTTTGTCAAAAAGGTAGAGCACACCACTAGAGCAAAAAGTTGTGTGTATGAATAGTGACCCTCTGGCAAACTGGACAGGTTAGCCAGGTGTTTGTCAAAAAGGTAGAGCACACCACTAGAGCAAAAAGTTGTGTGTATGAATAGTGACCCTCTGGCAAACTGGACAGGTTAGCCAGGTGTTTGTCAAAAAGGTAGAGCACACCACTAGAGCAAAAAGTTGTGTGTATGAATAGTGACCCTCTGGCAAACCTGCTTAAAGGACAGTGAGATTGATAACTGGACATGTTAGCCAGGTGTTTGTCAAAAAGGTAGGCCACACCACTAGAGCAAAAAGTTGTGTGTAAGTTTTATTTAGCGTAAAAAGTTCATTGTACATATACCTCCTTATCTAAAAACAAATCACATCATTTGAATGAATAGTGACCCTCTGGCACACAACTTTCTTCAACCAAATCATTTCTTCAAGTTCATTTCACCAAAAAAAGCAAAACCCAAGAAAACAAAGATGAAACCGATTAATGTTCTAGTGGTGTGCCAGAGGGTCACTATTTATACGCAGGTTTGCCAGAGGGTCACTACTCATACAAATGATCTGATTTGTTTTTAGATAAGGAGGTATATGTACAATGATGAAAGAAGTTATCAATCTCACTTCTATTGTTTCGGGTTCCCTTTCATCGTTGACACATATCTCTCTGAGATGATAAAGGTAGATCATGGAAAGTTCAACTCAAGAAGTAAGATTGATACCTTCTCTATGGAAGTTGCTAAAATAGTTAAACAAAAGCTGAAATTGAACAGTTATTTGGAATGTTTCTGATCATTACAGTAAAATTCATTAGCCGGCGTTTGTCAAAACGAACAACTAAAATAAACTTTTCATGCAAGCAAGTAAAATTCAGTTGTTTGGACAGTGAGAGATTGATAACTGGACAGGTTAGCCAGACGTTTGTCAAACGAACAATTAAAATAAACTTTTCATACAAGCAAGTAAAATTCAGTTGTTGGACAGTGAGATTGATAACTGGACAGGTTAGCCAGACGTTTGTCAAACGAACAATTAAAATAAACTTTTCATGCAAGCAAGTAAAATTCAGTTGTTGGACAGTGAGATTGATAACTGGACAGGTTAGCCAGACGTTTGTCAAACGAACAATTAAAATATACTTTTCATACAAGCAAGTAAAATTCAGGAAAAAGCTGACATTTTGTTCCTTGTTGCAGAAAGAAATCAACAGTCGGATCGACGATTTTGTTTACCCTCCCATTGACATAAAAAATGTTTTTTTGAAAAACGTCTGACTTAAAAAAAAAATGTTAAACCTTAATCTCAAAAGACCAAAAAAAAAAAAAAAAAAAAAAAAAATTATTCGAAGCGCCTCGCTTAGGCCTAAGCGAGGCGCTTTGGGTCAAAAATCAGCTTTTTCTGACCTCGTACCGAGGTAGTTAAAAAGCAAAGAAAGCGCCTCGCTTAGGCCTAAGCGAGGCGCTTTCAAGGGGGTGAAAATAGAAGTGGGGGGTGGAAATAGACCATGCCAACTTTTAAGGTATTCTCAAAGTTTAATAGCTGTTCAAAAGAAACTCTAAAAACTAAAAGAAAAATAGAAATAATGTTAAGCTATTATTTTTTGCTTAACATTTTTTAGTTAACAGAAACTTTCATTCCATAAAAAGGATTACAAGCGAAAATTTCATGATACGTTTTTGAAGGGAAGATGACCTCATTTCTAGTCTTTCAAATGCTCCAACATGCTATAAAAACGATCCCAAGAGCTTTACTTTTCCAATGATCCAAAGTGTAGTTATTACAGAAATCAAGTGCCAAGCCAAGAAGACATAAATAGGAAGATGTGATACCAACTAGAGAGAGCTTGTCAAACTAAGGAGGCAGAGTGGCAAAATACTAGAAGATGATCTGGCAAATTAGAAAATAGGTAAGGCCCCCACGGCTTATGTTTGTGCTGTCAAATATGGGTAACAAAAACATATATGAGTCTAAGGGCAACCAGTGCCCATCTGTTCTTTCTTCACTCGACATGCTATCATGTTTTGTTTTATTCACAAGCAACCTCTTTTTTAAAGTTTTTTTTTTTTATTTTATTATTAACACTAGATTATACCCCGGGAACGTCCCGGGGTTGAAAAATCTAATATGACATATTAATTTTACATATGAAATAGAATGAAACGCTTTACAGTTACATGCATGAAAGCTTCGGGTAGCAGCTAACCTAAAACAATTAAAAATATATCTCCAATGTTAACGCCTAACCTTAAACAATGTATAAATCTAATATTAATATGTAACCTAAAACAATGTATAACTCCAATGTTAACGCATGTTGAAAATAGAATTCATATTTACTGATTTGAACATAATTAGTGACTTACCTATACATGATTAATGATTTACCTGAACACTTTGTTTTTTTTTCCTGTTTGAACAAAACCCAACAAAAAATAGTCATTTTTTTCTCCGTGTTTTATACAGCATTATGGTACTCGTTGGAAAGATAATAAAACGCTCGTTAATTTAGTGTAATTTTTTTCTTAAAAAATCTCGTATATAAAAGATATTAACGTTTAAAAATTATGGAGGAAACATAAGAGAGAAAAATCTAATTTTATTTTTAAATTATTTTTTTCCTAAAATATCTCAACGCCACATGGGATGACACATGGCACACTCAAAGAGGAGAATGTCTCTTAGAATGTCATGTCATTAAAATGGCTTTGGTTTATTATATATATAGATATTATAATGATAACACTTTAACTTATTACATGTTATCTTACTATTGGTGGGGTTTTTTAAGACAATGATTTAGTTAATAAGTAAATTAAAAGATTTTACTAAGAACTTACCTTTAATGACAAATGCTATTTTTTAACTTTAATATCTTTAATATACGAATTTAAAGAAAAAAAATACACCAAATTAACGAACGTTTTATTATCTTTTTTTTTTGAACGGCCAACAAATTGGAATCACTTACGGAACACTGGAGTATCATCGTGCCACCAATGTTACCACGCGATCATATTCCACCACCAAGTCACCAATTCAGGAGGAAACTCATAATTATGAGAAAACTCCATATGTGAGATTCGAACCCAGGACCTTATGGTCCCTAAGTCTTATCTCACCACCAAGATGTCGCTGGGCTATAATGCCTTTTTGTGAGTTTTTGTTCATACAGGAAAAAAACACAATGTATTCAAGTAATTCATTAATCATGTTTAGGCACGTCACTAATCATTTTCAAACTAACAATTATTTTCATCAAGAGCATAATAGGTTAAAACAACTCCTTTAAAAAAGTCACACCTTCAAGCAATGTTTTGGAACCCGGACCGGACCGGGTTCCGGTGGTGGGAACGGTCCGGTTGAGGACATCGGACCTGTCTTGCAGGTGACCGGCCGGTCAAGCCGATAGTAGGCAATCGGACCGGAGACTTGATGAGTTAGACCGGTGACTATGAAGATTGTAGAAGATGATTGAAGAAGCACCCCCACAATAGGAATTGGGCTTTTTCTAAGTTCTTAGTTTCTTACGAAAAATGAAAATGGATTTTATATAAAATGCCTATTTTTAGTATCATTGTTAGAAGAATGTACAAATAGTTTATTTTTTTATATCATCTAAAATTTAAATTAAGTGTGAGTTATCCTGTTCTTAAATCGGGTCCGACCAGTGAACCAGTAAGTTGTCCGGTCCAGTTATGAAAACATTGTCTTCAAGACCACCGCCGCAATCACGTCCTGCAATGTTTGTTTCTAGCTCTACTCCTCATCCAAACATACATCTTCTTTTTAATATACATTTTTATTCTTATTCACATTATTAAAATTGTTGTTTTCTCATATTATAGTACAATAATTTCTATGTTATATCATAACACATATTTTATCACTTCGTATTAAATTTATCTATCCCGGAAAGCTTCCGGGATATAATCTAGTTTGTTATAACGCAATTATTACTTTTCCTTTTATAGTTTTATGTATTTGTATATTTTTACACTAGTATCGGTCTTCCCAAATTAAGTATGGATCCATACGTATAAAGTATAAACATATCGTGTTGTCGTGTAGTTAAAAGTTAAAACCATATATTCAAATCATATTAATTTTATGTTAAATAAAATATTTGTTCGCTATGCGACAAAAAAACACATGACGGAAAATTTGAGCAAAATAAAGTCTCTTGTTTTCTTCCTTTTTATATAATACACATCGAGGGCCAACTACTATATCTATCTGGCAAATTGTGATACCAAATCCTACCCCCCACCAAACAATTTAGGGAAATCATACATAAATATTAACCTTATTTTTAATAATATATATAAAGTATAAAGTTTATTTAATTCATTAATTGTATGATCTGTATTTTTTTTCTTTTAGCAAAGATGATGACTCAGTCACTCAACCTCCAAACATTTGGTAATTGGTAATACCTTTTTTGGGCGTTATATTTGTGTATACCTATGAATGGTCAAATTCGCATAACGCTAAATCTAGATGAATTTTAGAAAAATCGTATTGAGAAGTGATCTTAGTGGAACTTGAAAGGTCTTTAATAACCAGTAAACAACATGTTAATGAATTTATTAAAAAAATGTATCGAGAAGTGATCTCAATAGAACTTGAGAAACGCCTATATTTGAGCTCAAGATATTAGGTTGACGGAACCCATTGAATTTATATGAATCATGTAGACTGGTTTGATTTAGTATATTATTCGCTAGAAAAGATTTATCAAAGTTTAAATATTACCAACGAATTATGAATCATACCATCAAGCCACAAGCTCACGGGGCAACGCCCGCGGGCAAAATACTAGTTATGAATCATATGTCGATTTCAATGCAGTGCCTATTGGGCTGGACAGGCCGGGCAATGGTCCGACGCCCAAATCTCCAGGGGCCCAAGATTATACAAATAAGTTAAAAGTTATACATATTCTAAAAAACACTATATATTTACCCAAATCTTTCACTTAAAAACCCAAAATTTCAAACCCTCATTAAAATAGGGTTTGGGGAGCTAAAAAAAAGTTAGGGGAGCCTAAAGATTTGCTTAACTTTTTCAAAGGATTACATGTGAAATAAAATTGTAAGAGAGAAAATTTTATTAGGATACTTCAATTAGATCGTGATCTATCCGCTACTGGACAGTTATTATGGTCCATCGGTTTCGGTGATAAATGGGCCTAGAACGTTGATACTAAACTAGCCCAACCTATAAGAGCCCACCTCAGAAAAAGGAAACGGACCGCGTTAGTAGTCATTTTTGTTAACGGAATCAAACCAAGCGAGGCTTAAGGCTTAGCCAGAACGTTTAAATGAATCGAAAACTAATTGACAATTTACAGGGTTAGGATCAAATACACAAGACACTTTTTTTAGGAAGGGTGAGAAGGATTGTGTTCCATTGATCATATATTTGAAGGGTTGAGATTAGTTTGTTTGAAAAAAATAAATAATAAATTAGTGGAAGGGCATAAAGGAAAACCACATCTGTTCACTTTCTCTCTCCACATGCAATGCACATGTCAATTCCCCCCATCATTTTAAAACGTCTATAACTTTTACATACGATATTATTTTTACAAAAAAAATTCACCATATTAACGAGCGTTTTTTTATCTTTAATATGAGTACCACATTGCTACATTAAAATTGAAAAAAAAAATCGTGTTAAATGGGTTTTCTTCTCCGTTGTGCCTTCTGCTCGTTCATTGTGTTATAGTATGCACGTGTGCTTTATAAATATGTTATTTATGTTTTTTTAGTCTACACATGATTTAACTTTGTCCATTGTGTTTTTAATATGCTTTTCATTGTGTTTTACTCAAATGAGTTTTGTATTTAGGTGTACATTGTGTTTTATTATGTTGTTCATTGTGTTTAAGTCTATTATTCATTGTGTTTTAGTCTTATGTTCATTGTGTCTTTAGTATGTCGTCCATTGTGTTTTATTAGACTGTTCATTGTGTTTTATACCCTATTGTTCATTGCATATTTAATTGGTACTCATTGTGTTTTACGTTATCTCCATTGTGTCTTACGCAACTGGGTTTTCAACTTATTTTTTTCAAAAGTATTCATTGTGTTTTAGTCTTCTATTCATTGTGTCCTTATTATGTCATCCATTGTGTTTTACACAATTGGATTTTTGTGAAATAAAATTGTAAGAGAGAATTTTATTAGGATACTTCAATTAGATCGTGATCTATCCGCTACTGGACAGTTATTATGGTCCATCGGTTTCGGTGATAAATGGGCCTAGAACGTTGATACTAAACTAGCCCAACCTATAAGAGCCCACCTCAGAAAAAGGAAACGGACCGCGTTAGTAGTCATTTTTGTTAACGGAATCAAACCAAGCGAGGCTTAAGGCTTAGCCAGACCGTTTAAATGAATCGAAAACTAATTGACAATTTAGGGTTGGGTTATTTTACAAATGCTACAAAAAATGAGAAAGTTGAGAAACCACTAGAAAATAACATGTGTCCAAAGAAATTAAACAAGTGGGAGGGTAATTTTGTCAAAAAAAATATGCACATGCAAGTCACATGTCATTTCCACCTTCATTTTTAAATGCCCGTAACTTTTTTATACGTTATCTTTTAAAAAAAAAATTATACCATATGTCTTTTTATCTTTAATATAAGGGGTTGGGTTATTTTACAAAGGCTACAAAAAATGAGAAGGGTGAGAAGCCACTAGAAAATGACATGTGTCCAAAGGATTAAACAAGTGGGAGGGGTAATTTTGTCAAAAAATAAGCACATGCAAGTCACATTTTTTTTATACGTCATCTTTAAAAAAAAGTTATACCATAAAATTAAGCGTCTTTCTATCTTTAATATAAGTACCATATTGTTATACTTTTGAAAAAAAAAAGTCAAAAACCCACTTGCGTAAGACACAATGGAGTGTAAAACATAATGAGCACCAATTAAATATAGGGTATAAAAGTGTAATAAAACACAATCGACGACATAATAAAGACACAATGATTAGAAAACTAAAACACAATGAATACTTTTGAAAAAAAAGTTAAAAACCAAGTTGCGTAAGACACAATAGATGACATACTAAAGACCCAATTAACAGAAGACTAAACACAATAAATATTTTTGAAAAAAAATCAAAAACCCAGTTGCGTAAAACACAATGGACGACATAATAAGGACACAATGAACAAAAGACTAAAACACAATGAATACTTTTGAAAAAAAAAAGTTGAAAACCCAGTTGCGTAAGAAACAATGGAGATAACTTAAAACACAATGAATATCAATTAAATATGCAATGAACAATAGGGTATAAAACACAATGAACAGTCTAATAAAACTCAATGGACGACATACTAAAGACACAATGAACAGAAAATTAAAACACAATGCATAATAGACTTAAACACAATGAACAACATAATAAAACACAACGTACACCTAAATACAAAACTCATTTGCGTAAAACACAATGAAAAGCATAATAAAAACACAATGGACAAAGCTAAATCTTGTGTAGACTAAAAAAACATAAATAACATATTTATAAAGCACACGTGCATACTATAACACAATGAACGAGCAGAAGATACAACGGTGAAGAAAAACCCATTTAACACGAATATCTTTTTTTTGAATTTTAATATAGCAATGTGGTACTCATATTAAAGATAAAAAACGCTCGTTAATATGGTGAAATTTTTTTGAAAAAAAGATATCGTATGAAAAAGTTATAGACGTTTTAAAATGATGGGGGAAATTGACATGTGCATTGCATGTGAGAGAGAAAATCAACAAATGTAGTTTTCCTTTTATACCCTTCGTCTAATTTATTATTTATTTTTTTCAAACAAACTAATCTCACCCCTTCAAATATATGATCAATGGATCACAATCCTTCTCACCCTTCTTAGAAAAAGTGTCTTGTGTATTTAATCCTAACCCTGACAATTTAAATGGATATGGGAAAAAACCCAACGTTTTAGTTAGTCTTTGCAACTTGTAATGTTATCAGTTCTCTAATAACATAAACGTAGCAGAGATGGAAATAAATGACATTTTCTAATCTATTGGTCAAGATCTCCTTTATAGCGTACAATTTATGTGTTTTTGATGAACACAAAATAAACAGAGAGAATAGGGGACAAAATGTTGATGATGATGTTTTGTGATTGATTTACTTATACGGGTCAAGTTATTTTACACAGTGTAACAAAAATGAGAAGGGTGAGAATGATTCAAAAAACACAAGAGATCATGAAATATGACACAATGAGTCACAAAATATAACACAGTGCCAAAATATATAACACAATGCTGAAGAAAAAAGACACAATGAATTGAAAAAATGACACAATGATGAAAATAAGAAAAAGACACAATGGTACATAAAAGACACAATGATATAACACGTATTCTAAAAACTACAAGCTAAAACCCAAAAAAACGAAGACCTAAAAACTAACGCAGTAGTGTTCGATAAGACGGTTCCAATGCCGCTTGAATGAGGTCAATCGGAGTCCGTTTGATACCCTTCCTACGACTTCCTATTTTTCTTTCACTATGTGTTTGATCCTAAACCTTACTTATACTATGTAGTTATTTCTCTATTGGTATGTCTAGTAAAATTAACTTGTGGCTGGAAGTTGATGATTGGTGGTTGATATCTAAAAGTTGTAACTTTTTAAATATATTTTGGTGTTGGGTAGAGCATCTGGAGCTTTTAATAAAATGTATAAAATGATCAAAATGGGCATAACTAAAAGCTTGTATGCATGTTTTTTTTTTCTTATGCTAAAATGGGTATTTAAGTCATTTACACATAAAAAGCTTGTAGCTAGTAGGATTTTTTTCTTAACGCTAGTACTAGTAGCGTTTCAATATGGAGTTTTTTCTTACTGGGTCAAAGAGGATTGATAAGCATTTTAACCTTAGTCTAATATCCTCTCTGCAACTTTTGGTTAAGTATACAAAGTGCTGAAAAAGAAATGACAAGTACTGATGAAGAACTAAAGCTGAGACAAAGTGCCAAAGAGTAAAGTTCTAAAGATGAACCAGACAAAAATCTGAAGAACAACTACTGAAGAGCAACTCCTGAAGGATTACTCATCAACAGTTTCAGTAGAAGCTTCCCACCGCCCTAATCTTCTGCAGTTTCATATTATATTTGTATTTAATAGATATTTTGTACAAGTACCAATGCTACAACATGTTGTAGTATTATACTATTGATCTTATACTTCATATGTACATTTTGTAGTCTATAAATAGAAAAGTTCATACCTTCTATTTATTACTTGAATATACAGAGTTTAAGTCAAAAATCCATTGTCTATTATATGAGAACCATTTGAGTATTCACAATTGTTTTATCATTAACTGCTTTGATTCTCATATAAACTTATTGCAGTTTAGTTTATCATTTGAGGGGGAGGATTTATTGATCATAAAGATCGCATTTTTTTCACTTCGTTCAAATAAAAGTTGTACCCATACGAAATTCTTCTGTTTCTCAGTATGATCTCTATCATCATCTCTATTCCCTTTATAAATTCTCCTATCCCACCCAGGTCTATGAATTTATCTAGAAATTCCATTACCTTATCCTTAGGCATGAGGAAAAAACTTTTCCTGAACTTTAGTAGGAGTTGTTCTTTTAGTAGGAGTTGTTCCGGGGTACACTCAACATTTTTTTTATTTTTCTTATAATAAAAGTGAAATGTTAACTTAAAACAGTTATTATTCCGCTGCATATTTACTTTGATAAATTAATTGTTCAAGAATAAATTGTGTTACTTAGGTCCCTACATTTCTCTTAACCTAAAATCTTCAAGCTCCTTCAACCAAACAAAGCTTTTTATTACATAGTAGTTTTTTCTTAAAAGTTTGAAGCTAAATGGTTTCAAATACAATAGATGGTGTAACTGTGAAAACCCGGGATATTTAATTAATATTTGAACAATAAATGATTATGATGGTCATATAGATATATAGGGATGGGATAATTAAAAAAACCCATTGAGTTGTGATAATCCGTGAAAACCCTATACAACAACATTTTTTTATGATTTTTTCAGAATAGCTTTTATATTCAAATTTATTAGTTTTAGTAAAAAATATCAAAAAAACGCCGAGTAGATTATTTGTTACACAAACTCGTTTTTATCACACGTCAGCATTGTTACATATGTAACATGTTTTGTTACGTAATTATTTAAAAAAAATCTATTCGGGCCTTTTTTAATTTTTTTTGGCCGAAACTAATAAATTTAAATATACAAGCTACTTTAAAAAACCAAGAAAAAAAATTGTTGTTACATAGGGTTTTCTCAGTATACTTAGCCTATATATATATATAGGATCAGGTTCATTTGAGAACTCACTTGAGTTGCGAGAACTTGAGAACTCATTTGGAGCAATAAAAAGGTGACACATGCCTATTATCATTATAATAAAGGGGAACATAGTAATTTATCACCTCTCCTACCCCACCCCACCCCCACTCCAATCCACCTTTTTAAATTACTGATTTTTTTTAAATCATTATCATCACACCAACCAAGACTCTCTCTCTCTCTCACACACACACGACTCTCGCTCTCTCTCGATTTCTCTCTCTCTCTCTCTGAGGTGTTTTTTGGGGATCCGAATGGTGGTGGTCTTGGGCGGCGGTTTTGTAGCTGTGGAGGTAGGGGGCGGAGGTGATGGTGAGCGGTGGTGGATTTTCGAAGGTGGGTTTTCAATTGTGACGGGGGGTGAGGTGGTTCATGGGGACAGTGGGTTTTCGATGGTGGGTTTTGATGAACAGAGCTTCGACGGTGGTTCAATGGTGACGGTGGCTGTGGTGGGTTTTGATGAACAGACCTTCGACGGTGGTTCATGGTGACGGTGGCTGTGGTGGTTCGATGGTGGGTTGTGGTGACGGGGGGATGGGCTGTGGTGTTTTTGGTGATGGTGATTCGATGGTGGTCCGATGATGGTGACGGGGGGAAGGAGAGGGGCTGTGGTGTTTGGTGATGGTGGTTCGATGATGGATCTGTTCAGGTGATGGGTTTGATGATATGGTCGATGATGGATCTGTTCAGGTATATTATTATTATTATTATTATTATTATGGAAAAATTACAAAATTCGTCCTTTAAGTTTACATCATTTTTCAATGGATACCCTTGCGTTTAAAATGATGAGATTAATCCTTAACGAGTTAAAATTTTACACCCCCTGTCCTTTAGCACTAACCGGGTTAGTTTTTAATGTTAAATCTGATCACGTGAGGGACATGTGAGGGCATAACAGTTATTTCACCCCCCAAATCAGCCCCTTCTATAAAACCCTTTATAATATCAGACATCAACACTTTGATCCTTCAACTTCGTCGATCATCTTCTTCACACAATCACAACAATGACAGTCGATGATGGCTGGGATGATGGCTGGACTATACGAGAACCAACACATATTGTTGATGTCGATGATCTATACTGTGAGTTTAACTTCTGATTTAGTTGTTTTAATGTTGTATGTTTTTAGAAGTTTGATTTTTTAAAATTTTGCAGTTGGTATGCCCAGTATGTTCAGCATAAAGCTTCATCATGGGGGTAACTTAACTCAAAGTCCAAGTCGAATACATGAGGTAGGATTGACCATGTTGACTTGTGTGATATTGATAGGTTCTCTGTGCATGAAGCTTCTTTGATAATGGGTCTGTTAGGATACTCTATTGTTGATCATATTTATTACTTTTTTCAAAATCCTAAAAAAAATTAGATGATGGTATTGAATACCTAAGTTGTGATCAGGATGTTTTGAGGTTAGCTCAACATGTGACAGTGCATAAGATAATCAATGTTTTTACTCAACATGGTTTAGATAACATAAAGGAAATTTTATTGACACTAACTAAACCTAGGAGGACTGCTACCTTTAAAGAAATTGATGAACCTGGACCCTATGCACTAGTCCCTGCTAAGCTAAATGTAGTAAGAAACTTAAACTTCACTGGATTATACAAATGTGTGGAGTCTAGTGGGGCTGATCAAAACTGTGATGTGGGAGATTCTAGTGTAGTTGGGAAGGGTAGTGTAACTCCATTAGAGGTTAAAGGTGACATGTTTTTGTATGATAATGGACCGTTGCAAGATGAGGAGGATATAGGTAGTGCAACACAGTCCAATGAAAATAATTAAGTAGTCCAAGACAGTCCAATGAAGATAATATAAGTAGTCCAAGACAATCCAGTGAAGAGGATATAGGTAGTTCACATGATTAAAAGTGTTGTTTTTCATATTATAATACATTAATTTCTATGTTATATCATAACACATATTTTATCACATTATATTAGATTTATCTATTTCGGAAAGCTTCCAGGATATAATTTAGTGAAATTATATAAACATTAAATTGTTTATTTTAAAAGATTCCAAAGTAAGAGCCTATGACTGTTGCATGTGGTCCGAACGTCTGAGATAGAGGAGCTAGATGGTTGGAACAGAAAGCAATGAGTGGTGGACGATATGTGTGGGTGACCAGACTTCACCAACGAATTGTCACTTTAATCAAAGGACAAGGGAGAGCTTCGTGAACCGTGAATTCCTCAGTGCAGGTCGTAAAAGATTCCTAAAGTTTCCCATTTTTTTACATTGAATGATTTTATTATATGATAAACTACAAAACTAGTAAGATCCACTCGTATAATATTGATACTACTATGGATGTTTGTTTGTTCAATATCGGTTTGGTTCTTTATTGGCACGTATGAAACAGATATCAACACTTGTTTTACGAAAAACCGTAGAAAAGAAAACCGATCATGTTTTCGATGATACCAATACCATGGTGTGAATCGTTTTGGTTCGTTGCGATCTTAATAGAAAACCATAAAAACGTGTATTGATGTCGTTTCCAATAATACTGATACCGGTACCAATGTTGGGACGACACCGGTTGGATTGTTACGTTACCGAGCACCCGGTATAGTTTACGGTACCAATTTAAATATTTTATTTCGAATACAACTTTATTTTTTAATAGATTTATATTTGAATGTCAGGAAAAAGTTGAACACAAATGCGTATTTAGTTACGTTAAAGAACACAAGTTACGTTAAAGAACACAAGTTACGTTAAAGTTATATATCATTTGTAATTTTGTATTATCTAAAGTGTCAAAATGGTACTCTCAACTTAAGTTTTCAGATTTTACATTATGTTCACCAAGTTTGTTTTGCACTTCGTTACTAACGGTATGCTACCAAAGTTGTTAATGTGAAATCACGACCATACTCTTTTATTAAAAATACAAAATTTTACAACCCCCCCCCCCCCCCACCCCACGCGTCTCTTGTCATTTCTTCGTCGCTACACAACTACCCTTATAACCATTGGATCCGAACCCAGACTCTCCGGTCACAGTCCCTGCCGCGTCTCCACCTTCACCATTCATCTTATGTACAAATATGTTTCCCCAAAGTTTGCAAATGTATTGGATGAACGATACTCTCAAGATAAGCAATTTGAATAAAACAGCAAAACATCATCAAATAATGAGCACATATTAGTAAATACTCTATTATGTGGATCAACAATAACCTACTAATATAATAAATAATCTAATACCAAATCTTAAAATCATGTTTGATCTCCCTATCAAGTCTTATGCACAATTTCCCAACCGGATGAACTCTAATATCATTTAAGTTGAATGTTTATTAACAAACAACTATGGTCACCATCGAATATCCGAATACCTAGCAAGCCTACCCGAAACTGCAGTCTTGAAACTAGTCGGCTCTTGGGCTTGTGAGGTCGATCTATGCATTCTCACCCCGAAACTTACACTATTTCTTGGTTCCATCATCTCATTAAGTGACATCTTCTTCTTGTGTCCGAATCCAAACTCAGGCCTTTGCTTTGGTGCACTTTGAGACCTTAACTTAGCACTAAATGATTTGGTGCTAGCCATGTAGCTACGGTTACTTGACGAGCCATCCGTGCACACACTCTTGGATGGAGAGACTGGTCTATACCGATTAAGCCCGATATGTGGGGCCCACTCAAACTCATGACTTTGTGAGCTGGGTAAGGCTAAACGGGCCGGGGAGTGGTGTCGCTGAGGTGAAGAGGGAATTTGGGCACTCGGGTTGTTGCTGATATAACCTGGTGTCCAACCCCATGTGTTGTTCCTTCTGGATCTTGATTTGGGCCTTCCAGGGTCCACTTCTACAATTTTTGGGCTTTCTTCAATTTGTGAAGTTTCAAAAGAAGATGACATCCTTCTGCTGTGAATAGATGTATACTCACTCGTTGCCTCATCGAACCCCTCCTACAAAATAATTAATAAATTAATTTCAAAAAC
This sequence comes from Ambrosia artemisiifolia, assembly GCA_032199755.1. Lineage (NCBI taxonomy): Eukaryota > Viridiplantae > Streptophyta > Magnoliopsida > Asterales > Asteraceae > Ambrosia > Ambrosia artemisiifolia. Next base: position 12,224,784 of record CM063515.1, on the reverse strand, counting down.
ATAATTTTTGGTATATTATAATAAACGGTGTGCTTGATCAAATGTTTAAATACATTTCTACAATAAAAATCAAGAAAATTTATGTACCAATATATCAAACTCTTTATGGAATCATTTCAAATTTTGGAGTCAACAAAATTTAGTACACATTGACTTTTGACCCCATAAAGTACACAATAATTGAATTTTAATTACTTACATATATCAAATCATCAATCAACTTTATTGCAAACATAATTTCAAAACAGATAAGTATACTCAAGATAACCCCAAAAATAATAATATATTTTTGAAGGGAGTAGGTCAGTAAGCTGCTTACTTTTGAATTTTGAAGATTGTTCATAGCATGATATCTCGGCGCACAAATGCTAGATTGCGCTCTCACCATAGCCTCCATGCTGCGCAAGGTAGCAGCTGCTTGTTTTCTCACCATGTATCCTCTTACTAACGCTTGAAGTTTCACTAATCCTTTTAATGCCCTCAATGCTTTTCTTGCCTGTTTGATTGCCATTCATCACACACAAACCCAATTCCATAATTTATCATAAAAACACATAGAAAAAATCTATAAATAAATAACTAGTTGCGTCACAAGTCAAAATTCTATAAACACACATAATTATTTGTTTCATTTCTCTTATTTCAAACATTCATACTCCATCTCTTTCTTTTTTTTTTATAGAAAAATAATTTTTATTTCATGACTATCAAATTAAATTAAAGCAGGCAGACGGGCAACAAACAAGTTGCGCCGCAACACCTTTCTTTTCAAACATATCTATAAGAAAATATTATCTTGTTACTAACTATTTAATATTTCATTTATTCGGTGCGTATAATAACCAAATCCTAACATAGTACTAAACAATAAACATATAAAAAAAAACATTAAACATTTCTTTACCAAATATCCACGAAACAAAGACTGTATTCTAACAGCAGCTAAGCTTTCAGTGTCACGACCACCACCACCACCACCGACAAACCCTTGGCTAGTGAGCTTAACGACGGCAGCAGCAGCATGTGCGGCGGCAACGGCGGCGTCAGCGGCAGCAGCAGTGGCAGCAGCGACGGCGATGGCGTGTCTGCTCTGCTCTTCTTCCGACTGAATTGTGTATAGTGGTGGAGAAAGAGAGGGGTCTCTACGTGACCGGCCAATGCACGACGGAATATTATTATTCCGGTCACCGGAATGTTTTTTATTTTTAATACCGAAAAGGCCCTTGAGCCACCTGGTTGCTCTGCCCATTGTTGTTGTTGTTGTTCTTCAAGAATGTGGGAACATAGAGTGAGAGAGATCTTAAAAAGGAAGGAGGACCCAGTGTGGATTTTGTAAATAGAAACGGACGAGTGAATGTGGATTTTTAAAATAATTTAAGGGAGAGAGAGAGAATTTAGGCTATGTTTGTTGCATGAATTTGTACACCACTGTAAATTTGTTTGGTACGTTTTTTAAATATTGGTAAGAGAAACTTGAGTGCTTGACCAGACATAACGCTGTTTATATTAGTAGTTGTACGGATGGATTTTAGAAATGTTAAAAAACAGGTATAACCGGTTGAATTCGGATTCTATTTAAAACCATTGACTTTTTTATAGATGGTTTTTTTTTTAATACATAAGATTTTGAGTGCCAAAATATAAGGTGGGGTGGTTAATACCTTAGTTAAGTATTGTTTGACCCAAAAAAAATATATAAATATAATGTATAAGTAATTCTTGTTTTATATTGTCAAAATAATGTAAGTATATTAAGAGAGAGAGCAGAGCAGTGGTGCGGACCCTGAAATTATTTTCTTGGAGGTGATTGGGAAGTTTAACCGAGCTTTTAAGGGTGTGATCAGAATTTTTACTTACAAATTACACTATTTTTTACGAGGGGCATCCGCCCCCTTAATATGTATGTAGGTCCACCCCTAGAGTGAGTGGGGTTTGGGTAAAATTGACAATTACATTAAAGTTATGGTATTAATGTGGTATTATTCCCTTTTCAAGGGTACGATTTTAATGCAATTTAGTCAGTTAAGAAATACGGAGTATATATTTTAAGAGAGATAAATCGTGATGGAAAATGATTTTTTTTTTTTTTTTTTTTTTTTGGAAGGTGTGCTTCAGCGGTAAACCCAATCGACAGACAACCCCTCGACTCGAGTTCGAATCTCTACCCACGCACCGGTGTCCACTTTGAAGTTATCTCAAACCGTTACAGGGAATTTTTTCGTGGTGTGCAGGATTCGAACTCAAGACCAAGCCCGGGCGGGAACCCTCTTAAGAGGTAAACCCTCCCACCTCTCCCCAGCTGGGCTGGAGGTCATTGGCCGTGATGGAAAATGATGGCAGAATCAGATTCTAAAAGTAGTTTTTTTTTTCTGGAGGTGAAAAGAGAGGGAAAAGGGAGTAGAGAAAGTGAAAGGTTGATGGACAGTGACTCAAAAGATATCGTATTGTATAATTTATATTTTTGGTTTAAAACAGGAAATTAAACAAAAATATTTTTCTTTCCAAAAAAAAAGAAAACAAATATATCATGAAAATTAAAGTAATGTCTGCAGGTTGTTTCTAGTTCCTTACTAGGCTCAACTTTGTAAATAATACTTTGGGAGATGAATGAATTTGCAGTTTGCTGATCAAAAAATAAAAAATAAAAAATATTTTGAAAATATTATATGTATTTTTATAAAGTTGAAAGTTAACCAAAATGGTGTGTATTGGTGTATCAGTTTTTATAAAATAATAGAAAAAAGCACTTAAAATCAGTAAGGCTATGCGGTACACAGACATCACCCACCCCCGTCCCACCCATTTTTCCCCGTCCCCAAGCCCAACACCCCACCGCCTGCCCCGTCTCCACCCAGCCCCGTCCCCCCCGTCTCCCCAAGAACATATGGGACGGACCAATCAACGATTTTCTTTCTTTTTTCTTTTTTTTTTTTTTGATTTTGAACGTTTGGGCATTTATCAGGGAAGAGGAGGTGATTTCCGGTGGTAGGTTTCAGATTTGCAGAGGAGGTATCGGTGGTGGTGGGTTTCAGGGAAGAGGAGGTGGTTTCCGGTGGTGGGTTTCAGATTTGCAGAGGGGTTTTCGGAGGTGGTGGTTTCAGGGAAGAAGAGGCAGGTTTCCGGTGAGGTGGTGGGTTTCCGGTGGGTTTTTCATATCGGAGGTGGTGGTTTCAGGGAAGAAGAGGCAGGTTTCCGGTGAGGTGGTGGGTTTCCGGTGGGTTTTTCATATCGGGGGTGGTGGTTTCAGGGAAGAAGAGGCAGGTTGAGGTGGTGGACATACCTAGCATTTTTTCTTTTTTTTTTTTATTAAATGCTTGAGACATGGGTTTTTCATGTCTGCACACCCCACCCATGTCTCAGACACCACCTAAGTGATGTGGCAGCCTACGTGGCACTGAGACATGAGGTTTCTCATGTCTGCTCACCCTATAGCCTAAACACTTTTGCTTTTTTGTATAGAGCAATGTGCTTTATACTAGGAAAGATACCAAGTTTTGTAGGCTTGTATGTTTCGCCTCTGTCAATCTCGTGAACCCTCTTACACATTCACATTACCACACCAGAACCTCTGGTTTTTTTTGCTATTACCAATTCCACATGCATTTCTTACTTGTATAGTACAAATTATGTTGCTATCACAATGAAGTTGCTTCCGTTCCAGATCTAGTCCTTTTCATGTTTATAACATGTTCTCTCTCTGTCGTGCCGAAAGAGAAACTCTTTATTCTACACACATATACGTATATTCCATGAGAGAATATATCAAATGTAAATTATAAATCAACTATTTGTTGTTAGATACATAGTCTAATTATGTATTATAATTTTGTCTTTTCTTTTTACATATGGTATTTAGGAACCATACACATATTGTTAGCCTATGAAACTTTTTTTTTTTGTTAATAGGTTTAATTCGGAGTACTAATTTTAAAGGTAAATAGTATGTATTTTTTTTTTTAAATTGAAATCACTATTCTTTATTAACACATAACCGCAAAAGATTACATTAAGATAGTGGGCAGACGGGCAACAAGCTGCGCCGCCACCCTTTTCTGAACGGCAAAACCTAACCTACTAAACACTAACCTACTAAACCCTTTATTCTACACACATATAAATGTGTTTTTAAAAGTGTCTTTATTTTGTGTGGCTTACTTTTTTTTATTCTCTTTATGTAGTTGTATATATATGTAAAGGTGTTCTGATTTAATTGTTTGACAACTATAAATGGTTTTTAACTTGTCAAATTGATGATGTCCAGACTCCAGATCTAACATGTTGCCAATATATGCTTACTTAGGATGTAAGAGAAATAAAACCTAAAATCTGTCTAAAAAAAACTTTGTAATTCTTGTTTTGTTACGTCTTATGAATACTTTTTTTTTTTAAATTAAACCTCACTAACCACCAAACAGCCTTCTGTCTTGAGGAGAGACAAAGAAGCTCATAAAACTAATTACATCAAGTTAAAATAACGCCAATTGTCCAACTCTACATTTATACATTTTTGCCTATTTTTAAACCACAAATATCCAATCGCCTTAGTCGCTTCCACTATGTCTCAAACAAGACGCATAATCTTGAAAAATCTTCTGGTTCCTCACTTTCCAAATATTCCAACACGTAACCATGATCAAGCCTCTAAGCACTCTCCTCTTAGCGTTAGTTAACCTCACATTCTAATGAGCTTCCAAAAGATCTAGTAAACTATGTGGATGTTAAATCATCACTTTTAGGCTATGATGGTTCAAGGAAAGAGAACATCGACGGCCCACATCAATGAACGGGGGTGAGAACACCGCCGCCATACTATTGCCATCTGCGCAAGATATAAGGGGTCGCCCGACCCCCGAATTAATGCTCAGAAATTTCAATTATATAGTATCCGTATTGAATTTTTTTAGAATATACGATTTCAACCCACATTTAAAAAAAATAATTATATACTTCTGACACCCGATCCGAATTCTCAAGCTTCGCCACTACGCCATGCCCCTTCCCCTTGTCCCGCATTTTTTTATGACGAAGGGGATCTCCATCCCGTTCAACATTGTCCCAATTTCACACACACACTCTCTCTCTCTCCTAGTTCCTTATGTGACACTCCTCTATTTATATAATAATAAATATAGTCAATCTCCTTATGGTGGAATGACACCCCCTTGCTTTCTTTATAGAAGGTGAGGAGTTCGAGCCCTACCGGCACCAAAATGCTGCTAGTGGGTCGGTTTTACCGCAGTGGACCTTCGGGCGGAGGGTTTTCCCCGGGAATTGGTGTGAAATTAATGGTGGACCTGGTCACTCTCTGAATACTTATTTGTCCAGTGGGTACTTCGAGAGTGGTCAGGATTGATTTGTTAGCCGTTCAAAATATATATATATATATTAAAAAAATATGAGGGTGAGGTACGAGAGGATGACCAACATTGGTTAGGGGAAGCGTGTAACCTTTACGCTCCGTTCCCGAGTTTACTTGAGGAGGGAAAAGAAAGGAAAAAAACGAAGAAAATGAAAGTAAAGGAAAAGAAATGATACATGTACTTTCCTTTCGTTTCCTTCCAAATCGGAAGAAAAACTAAACTAAAGAATTTGGCCTAGTTTTCCTTACATTTTCTTTCTTCCTTTCTTAAATGAAACTCGGGAACACAATCAAATTTTTCTTTCCTTTCATTTTCTTTATTTTCCCTAGTTAAGTTAACTCGGAAACACAACGTTAGAAAAACAAAATTACATTGCCTCCTTTTGCTAGTAACTTGCATAAAAAGTTTACTTACGTATGTCGTAGTATGGATGATTTTTGGCTGTTAATAAGAGAAGTGCTAGTTCGTAATTTTAAGCATCAAATAATGGATTTTTGTAACTAAATAATATAAAAAAATATGAAATTTAGAAATCTATTTTCGTGATAATGTAGAACTGTGATTTCATATCTATCTATAATACATTATAAAGGAGGAGTGATGGCTAAGATTGTAATTTTGTTATGGGTACAAGTTTTGAAGCTACATATACAACTTAATAAAGCTTAATTGATAGGGGTAAATTAGTCACCTAGAGGCATATTAAGACACTTGCAAGGTTATTAATGTAATTTTATCTTGAGCCTTTAGTTCAAACCTAAAACATCATCCCCTTTCTACCCCTCCCATCCCTTTACCCACCCTCTAACATCATTCACTGCCATTTTAATGTTTATCATTCATCATTAATTCGTCATCAAGGGTAAGTGAAACGAACAGCTTCCATCTCTTTATACCTTCGTAACTCTCTAAACTCTCTCCCTATTCATTATCAACCTACAGTTTCATTGCATCATTCCTCCATTAACGCAACTGTATCTTATATGATGAAAAAGCTATCTTCATCCATGGCGGAAGAAGAATTCTTATGTCTGGTTCTATCCATTACCCACGAAGCACCACTCAGGTATCTATCTATCTCACTCTCTTAATTAAATATATTATTATTATTATTATTATTATTATTATTATTATTATTATTATTATTATTATTATTATTATTATTATTTTCATTTCCCTTCAAACAACTACCCACCAGCCCATTAATGATTTCCAGTGAATATGTGAATCAATCACTTTTAGTTTGTATCAGTGAACGTATCAAAGGCAAAGGGGTATAAAGGGAAAAAATGGTAAAAGTTAGGGATTTAAACTTGTGGTTGTTCATATGCCATCTTATGGTGTGTGTTTAAAAAACGCGTTTCTATGTTTGAATTTGATCCGTATATTATGTCTTATCTTTCAAAACATTCATATTATTTAGCAATTTACCAGTTCTTTATATGTCCACACCTGAATATGATGAGATTTATTGATTTATCTTTTGTGTGTGTTATTAATTTGGCACTTTATACAAGCAGAAGTTTTAAACCATAGTTATCAAAGGCGTGAGGCGCACTCAAGGCGCTTAGGCTCTGCCTGTGGCTTAGGCGAGAAGCGCAAAAAAGCGCGGGCCTGTAAGTTTGTTTTAATTTGGTTCCCCATTGCCTTTTTATGTTACGTGTAGTGAAAACATTACATCTGGTTATATTATTTTCCGAATTTGCATAATATGACAGTTATACACTTATACATATCGTCGTTGATGATGCACATATATAATCCTGGAAGTAGTATACAGTGTAGGGTCATGTAACACTAACCCAAAAATTTGGTAATGTTAATGTCGTAATACGGAATAACCATGAAATAGCATATAAGTTGTATAGGAGAGTTGTAAAACGAATGATGAAAATATTGATAGTGAAAATAAAGTAAAGATGGTCTCAAGCAATGGTGAACACAGTTAATAATAAACATAACAAAGTCTGAAACTGAAGTGATTGAAGGATATCTAAGTAAATGGATATGGTCTGAAAATAATCATTCTTTTGTAAGATAAATATGCATACAATGATTCTATATTGATGTATAAACTAAAGTGTGTAGACATATGTTTATATAGATTGAATTTGTTGATTCTTTCTGTAATGAGAAAATAAAACACCATTTTTATGTGTCATGGAATTTTCTAAGTTTTCGCTGTGCGAAAATTGGTTAAACAGTATTAAAGTGTATATGTATAGTCTGTTATGTTGGTTATCATAGTTAGTGTGGTAGTTGCATCTCTACTGTTGAGAAGGAGAAAGTACAAACACATATGACGTCCATTTGGATTTGGATTTGGATTTGGATTTAGTTCTGGTGTGATTCTTTGTTCTTCACTGATTTTAAATTAAGGTAGACCTGGTACAGTTTATGATAGATGCCTATATCAAAGAACAAGTTAATTACCAGATCAGAATAAGGTGCTTTAGGGAAGCTACTCATTGCACGCGACACATAATATGTATCAGTCATATTTGAATTTGATAGCGTCTTTTTCACTGATAATCCAAGCTCCAAAACCTCTTTTTTCAGTGTCTTATGTTAAAGGTTTTTAGGCTCTGATAGCTCATGGTAAGTTGTAATATGTGGTTTGGATATTTTTCTAGCTATGCTAATAGCTTCCTCCATAACTCCACCGTTGTGGACAGCTAGGCTAAATGCAGCAACAACTAAAGGATCCCTTGGTCTATCTAACAGCGCCACATGGAACGCCAAAATTGCCACCCTGGAACACACAAATATGTTGATGTGTGTAAGCACTAACTCGTGCTATGGTAGTTCATAACCCGTTGAAACTGACTAAACTAAGCAAGTTGGTCCGTTAGGCTGGTTTGGATCAACTATTTATACGGCTTGGTTTTGATGATTTAATGGCACAACTTACGGTTCGAATCTTAGGACTGGCTGTTGAAAAGGCTGTTTAATGACCTGGTACAGTTTGTGATAGATGCCATCGATTGTATGTATAAACCTAATAGTTCAATGTTATGCTTTAAGTCCAGCATGACTTTGTTTTACTTGTACTGTTTTGATGCTATAATAAACTGATTTTTATTCGATAAGTGTTTATAATTTCAAGTATCATAATTAGTTAAAAAGACCAGTTTCCTACGCTTCTTAATAAGTAATAACACTTCGTCTTGCTGAAAACAGAGCTCATGGTCATTGGTTTAAAAAAACGAGTTAGGCGTGCGCCTTGAGGCTCTGTACGTACATATTTAATTACAGCAAGTTTGCGTATTAAGATATATGTTCTCTGTTGCACACTGTCAGGTTTGCACCGCACACACTACATAACCTCTTTGTTGTTTCTCAGTCACCCTACATACACCACCATCACGGTTACCTATCCATGAATCATTGGTAACCGGATCCATCACCATGGGTGCCTCAATTGCTATCGTAGATGAACGATTAGGGGGCAACGGAGACTCAACCAGCAGTGACAAAGATTTATTTTTGTGGTATTAGCCGTTGGTTTCGTTTTCCGTCGTCGCACCTTTGTCTGCCACCAGCTTAACGATTGTTGCTGTTAAAGCAGGCCATTCCTCATTACTATCTTACTGTAGATACATGTTTTGACAAACTTATAAAGTGGGTTTTGATTTAAATTAAATGTGAAATGCTTAGCACTAATCAGTCACTCATAACATGATATGTTTGATGTTTGTACATATTGCATGCAGAACTCAATTCATTACAAGAGGCTTCAGGAGGGAAGAAGATATATATTAATGATCTTGTGATTAAGGTATAAAGTGTTAGATTTTTTACAACTTATATGGACTTTGTTATATAATTCATTTGAATCATGCCCACACATTTGCCATTGCATTTTAGTATTATCTGGTTAGACTTTTGTTTCTCTTTGTCCCAATATACTTGAATCTTAACTTGATATCTAATATCTTGCTGATTTCAGTATTTTAATGGTATTTTTATGATTATTTAAGGATATTTGGATGGTGGGGGCAGGCTTATTTTCTTGTTTTATCATACATAGTTATGTCAGTTTTGAAGAAACTGATAAAAGATTGGTGAATATGCAATTCTTGATTGGTTATTGTTGTTCAATCTTACTTGCCTTAATTTTTTAAATACAATGGAGATCAAAGGCGTAGGCAGTGGCGATGAATGGCGACTAGAGGAGGGTTGAATCAAGTCAAAGAACAATAATTAACGGCTATACGGGTGTCAAGGAGACGACTGATCTGGTGGGAATAGCTGGTTGATTTCGGAGTGTTCCGGCCTGCATTTAGTGACCAAACAACGACAAAGGTCATCGATATTGAGCTGCCAAAATAGTGTAGCGAACAGGTCCACAGCGACATGCGTTCAGGTGCGGTTTCGGGATCAAAACATGGCATATGAAGCAGCAGCGATTTTGGATGTTTGGTAACTACTTTTGAGGTGTTACTCTCAACTATTTTGCTTTTAAGTAATGATTTTAGCGTTCATATTAACAACTGCCTCTTATAAGTAATGATTCATTGATTTGTATGAACAAATGAGAATGTGTGTATGGGTTGGTTAATGAGGATATTTTTTGTTCTTGCCTGATAATGACTATGGATTTCATTTATTTAATGTTGATCTTATACTTATGAGATATAACATGTAATGTTGATCTTATAGCAAAAGAAAGAAGATGTGTTGAGTACATCACTCCAATTAAAGTCGAAAGCTCATCATGCATTTCGGATGATTATATGGAACTTAGGCGATCTATATACTTGTTTTATTTCTCCTGCACAGAGGTATTCACTTGTCACAAATGCTAATTGATATATCTACATTTTTTTTTTTGCATTTATTTAGCAATGAGATTATTAACTGAGAATATGTGTTTAAACCTTTTGGAATCTATGTTTCTTATAGTACTGGATAGGTTAAAGATAATAAGAACTGGTCACTTCGCCTAACATGTGAGTATGATATCATGTATAATTATTGTTTTTACTTACAAACTTTCTACATAACCATTGCTATTGATGGTTCTAACTGGTGTATTGGTAATTGCAATTTATGCATTGTCTAAACCTTTTTGGAAGCAGATGGACCCACATTTTGGTTTTGTATCTGATGCAAGTGTGAGCTACTTAAAGCAAGAGGTGAGTAATTGTTTTTAGACTTGAAATATATAACCATGATTTTATCTCATTTTATTGTCAACTGGCGTATCTTTATATATGGAATATTTTTGTTATATCACCGTGTTTTATACAAGCTAGATTTGGAAAAAATATTGAACGCCCTGCGCCCATACGCGAATTCTTTCTGGAGAGGCGTTGACCATTTTTAGATAGTTGATGGTTAATATCATGTCATTTATAAATGATTGTGAAAATACAAAACAACGAAAGAAACATATTTTGAGTTCAATTTGAATCAAATAAAATTGATTGAATATTAATTAATCTTATAGTTGAACTATTATGAATTATATGTTGTGTTGGGTTTACATTGCACGAAACTTGAAGGCATGAATCATAAATCAATTTGTGAAGGGACCTAGACACAACATGTTTATTACACAAACTATATGTAAAAGAGAGGCGCCTTCATGTGAACAACCACCTTCTCACTCTTATTCAATCGTCGGACTATATCAAAATCCAAAAAAAAAAGAACCGTCTACGCAATAAACTTCAATATATGTATTCTCAAACAAGGCGAACACCCGCAGCAACGCGCGGGCACTCCCACTAGTCTTAGTATTAAAATTTATAACTTTTTTTTAAAGTAAACTTCATTAACAAAACGAGCACGCCCACAAAGCGAGGACCGCTACAAAAAATTACAACATATACAACGGATTAACAATCCAATCCTTCCAAACGATATTAGAAAACCTAGACCTGTTTTTCAACCAAAGATAGGACCAAGACTTAACCAAGCAAACAACTTCCGCTACCTTCGGCACTTTATTTTGAAATATTTTCGAGTTGCGGGTCTTCCAGATCGCCCAACAAGAAATCATAAGAATACCCTTCACAATCCGTTTACCCCATTTGCTACCCGCGATGTTATTATGAAAGGTTAACAAGTCTTCAAAATCGAAAGCAACAATAGGCCCAGTCTTGCATCAGTTGGCGATAGCCGACCAAACACCAAAAGTGAAACCGCAATCCACGAATAGATGACGAACGTCTTCGTCTTCGGTATCACAGAGAACACAACTGACCTGCGGAATATCAACGCGTCTAGCTCGAAGCGCCAATCTAGTAGGAATTCTGTTCAACTCCGTTCTCCATAAGAAGAGATTAACTTTAAGCGGGACCCACGACTCCTATTCCATTTTTTGACGTCTCTGAACCTCTGACCCGTCTCTTATCAAATTTTTTATGGCTGCCACTGAGAAGCCGTTTCCAGCATCATCCTTCCAGCTCCACTTGTCATCCGAATCAGCTAAAGAGACATTGTTTAGAAGGAAATGAAGGTCTTGCATTTCAGAAATCTCACTAAAGCTTGAAAGCCCCTTTTTCCATTCTAGGAAAAAACGAATCTGCAGACCAACTCTTTTTAACCGATCAGCCACTACCACCTGTTTCCGAGCTTCAAGTTTGAAGAGATTAGGCCATCTAGTTTTTAAACAGGAATTACCAAACCATATATCGAACCAGAATTGAGTACAATGACCGTTTCCAATAACTGGACATATTAAAGGATCTTCTAGACAGCTCCTTAAAAATACCCATCCAGCAACCTTTAACATGACTGTTGAACGGAGAAAATCCCAACTACCTTTCTGACCATGAATAGTCTCCACTACCTTCCTCCAGACACTATTCGGATGCGTTTTAAACCTCCACGCCCATTTAGTCAACAGCGCTATGTTCACATCCTTTAATTTGGTGATGCCCAAACCGCCATTTTTCTTAGACATAGTCACAATATCCCAGCCAACCCAGCTCATTTTCCTCTCCTCAATAGAACCCCCCCATAAAAAGTTTCGCATTAAGCGCTCTATATACTCCGTTATTTTAGCCGGGGCCTTGTAGAGAGAAAGGTAATATACCGGTAAGCTAGCAAGAACCGACTTGACTAAGATAAGCCGGCCTCCCATAGAGAGGGTGTTAGCCTTCCAAGACGCCAATCGATTCTTGATAGTGTCAACAACCGAATTCCAATATATGCACTTATTCATATTAGCGCCCACCTTAATCCCCAAATAATCGAAAGGAAATGAGCCAATTTTGCACCCACAAAATAGATGCCATACTACCAATCTCGTCATCTTGGACACCAATACCAAATAAAGTGGACTTAGCAAATGTTAATTTTTAAACCGGAGCATAAAAAGAAAACCCGGAGCAGTGTAGCCGTCTTGTTGATGTTATCCTCGGACCATTCACCAACCAAAAGGGTGTCATCCGCATATAACAAGTGGGAAATAGGAGGGCCTCCATCAAACGAGCGAAGGTCTTTGATTTCCCCCAAGTCACAAGCTTTAGAAACCAAAAACGAGAAAGCTTCCATGACGATAATGAAGAGGAAAGGGGATAAAGAGTCGCCTTGTCGAATGTCTTTATAACATTGGAATTCGAACGTAGGCGAGTCATTTATCAAAATAGAAGACCTGACGGACTCAAGAATACCTTTCACCCATAAACACCAACGATCCGGGAAACCCATTTGCGCCATAATGGATAAGAGAAAGCCCCAGTTAACGTTATCGTAAGCCTTCTCGAAATCGATCTTAAGCATAAAAGCTTTCTTTCCACTCTTCTTCAACCAACCGTAGACCTCATTAATGATAAGAGGACCATCTAGGATAAATCTGTCTTTGAGGAAGGCCGTTTGTGTGTCGGAAATGACTTTACCGATGTGCTCCTTAATCCGCCTTGCCAACACCTTAGATATGAGTTTACTAATATTACCAATTAGCGTGATCGGTCTAGTCTTTTAGGCCACCCGGATTTTTACTCTTTGGAATAAGAGTAATAAAAGCAGTGCTACACCCTCGGCTTATGTTACCTGAATAAAAAAAAATCATTAAATAAGTTAAAAAAATCATCTTCCAGGCAACTCCAGAATCTTTTAATGAATCTGAAATTAAAGTCGTCCGGCCCAGGAGCTCTATCGGAACCGCACTCAAACACCGCCTCTTTAATTTCATCCCTGGAAAACGGAGAAATCAATCCCAACCCATCCTCAAACGAAAGCTTTCTAATCCCATCACAAGAGATAGAAGGCCGAGTACATAGTCTTTCCGCAAAGTGGTTCCGAAAGAAAACACAAGCATGTTTCTTCACATCTGAAGGTTTAGTAACCCATTCCCCATTAACTAAGAGGCACGGAATAGCATTCACCGCTTTTCTACCATTCACCACTCTATGAAAGAAAGCCGAGTTATCATCCCCTTTTGAAGCCCATTTAATCCTAGAATTTTGTTGAAGATCCCTACATTTCCATTCCTCAGCTTGTAATACTTCTTTCCTAGATTCATTCCAAATCCACAACTCTTCATCCTCTAAGTCTCTATCCTCCGTGATAAGCTCCAACCTTTGGATTTCATTCTTATTTCTAATAATCTCTTCACCTTCTTTAACCAAGACATCGACCCACCATTTATTAAGAACCCCTCTCAAATATTTGAACTTGTTCATAATGATAACATCCGAACGCCCATCAAAGCTACACTCATTCAATGATTTAATCACCACATCCTCACAATCCTTTCTTTCTAACCATGAATTGAACCATCGAAATGGTTTATGACCATAGTTAGAGTGAACCAGAGTTAATAATAAAGCGGTGTGGTCAGATCTTTCTCTCGGGAGCGCTCTAAGGCACGCAAGCGGCCACCTATCAAAAAAGTTTTGACAAACCAGAATTCTGTCGATTTTGCTAAGCTTTACCTCCCCATTTATCTCCGAGAGACAAGTAAATTGATTACCTCGCATAACATATTCCTGAAGCCTAACCTCATCAATATAATCATTAAAATTCGCGGCACTTTTACGATTAAAAGAGGAGTTTTTACGTTCTTCCGGCCAACGAACCGCATTAAAGTCTCCCAAAACCACCCATAAACCACTCAAGCCACCAATAATAACCTTAATCTTATCCCACAGTAATTTTTTAGCCTTCACCTTTTGCGGAGCATAAATATTAAGAATATTAATCTGGGTATTGTCTTCGACTAAAAAACCAGACGTAATAAAAAAAGTTTTGGTCCGCAACAGAAGAAGACTTATTAAAAACTTTTGTATTCCAGACATTTATCAAACCTCCTGATCGACCAGACGCCTCTACAATATCGAGGTCAAAAGCTCCCCTACCCCAACAATGAGAACCATCAAACCGTTGAACATTAGAGACTTTAGATTCTTGGATAGCTAAGAAATCCACTTCATGTTTGCCCTTCAACTCTTTAACCCAACCCTGCTTCCCTTGAAGACCCAAAACCCTAACGTTAATAGAGAGAAAATTCATCGCATACCTGATTGTACCATTTCATCTTCCACTACTTCTGTAATAAAATCTTGAAAATTATCTAACTGAGCTCCTAATTTAGTTCCCAAATTAACAGTATCAGCCACTATTTGTTCGACCACCTTATTATTCTCATCAACATCCTTATTGGCTATTACATTCGAACCATTAGCCAGAGAATCACCAAAAGTATTTTCGGACAAGTTAGGAGCAAAATCCTGATTATCATTACCAGTCTCTATACCCTCCTCCTCTTCACTAGTGGGCCTGTCTTCTACTACAATGGCCTCTTCATAACACTTAGTTATACCCAATAAAACATCTAGCCCAAAAGGGTCTGACCCATTAGGGTCAAATTTTTTCTCACTAATGAAAACAATTCATAAAAAAACTTTTAAAACGTCTTGTAAAATACCAAAATCAAATCCTAATCACTACAAGATTATAATTTAAGGTATAAAAAGTTGTTAAAAATACTATTATAAAACCCATCAGCACCAAAGGGATAAAGTCTATAATCCTTACGCGGATAGGGTCAACCCGCATTCCAAAAAGCCTTACAAAGTAGCTAACAAGTGCACAACTATGTGCAACAAGCATCATACACGCCAAGGTAATTAAGCCCCCTTGCGTATGACTGCAAGCACGCACCAGCAGCACCTGACGTTAGCTCCAAGAGAATTCTCAAGTCAGGATGCACATTATTATACATGCGTAAGACTATAGAGACAATTAGAGGCAACAGAAGTGTGCCAAGAATGTGGCACACGTCCAGCCAATCAGCATGCTTCAACAAGAAGATTCTAACAGCTAAATAATGTGTGGCCAACCAGAATCTGTGAGCGTCGGGACAACTAACGCCCCACGATCATGCTGGCCACAAAAGGAGCAAAATAGTATTGTGACAGCGCTGCTCAACCAATAAGATTTCAAGGAGCCACATCATCAGTAACCTCCATCGGTCAGCGCCAGATGAGACAATAGAACAAAGGAAAGGGACAACAAACCAATCCGTAGCAGAGTGATCACCAACAAAGCCACACCATGTGGCGCAGGTTGAGGCGGTATCTTGTTCCTCTTTTTTTATTGGTTAATATATTATTTGTCTTATACTAACATTGGGTTAGGGTAGTGGGGGTACCCCTAACTGGGCTCGGTCCATTTCAGGTTAGGGGTTGACAATGTTGGCCCATGTAAATTCTACTTAAGAATGACTTCTTCTCTTTAATAGGACCCTTTTCGGCTAATCCTTAAAATACATGCATAGAGTGTCAACACCATTTTTGTGTCTGTGAACAAGAAGCAATTCTTAACCGTCACCTCCCTACTACGATTACTTTCTTTTCAGGATACAATCAACATCATGGCCTAGACATATGGCGAAGGATAAACCTTGTGAAATCATCAGTCTTAGTATCCCCAACTAGAAGTTAGGCTAGTATTTCTTCAAGCAGTTATATATATCTTGCTACAAGTAACAAAGTTTTTATCATATTAAACAAGGATTTGGCTCAAATGAGAAACTATGGCCAAATTGAGAACTGAAAGAACCATTTGGACTATACATTTTTCTAAGGCAAAAAGTATTTATTATTATTATTATTATTTTGCTTAATCGCAGGTTTTTTCAACAATATTTGTTTTTTCATTTATACATATGTGTATGGTGTCAGACATATATTTATGATACTTGTTTCTTAAACTCTAACATGTATAGAACGTATCTACATTAAAATAACATGCTCTTACCCCAATCTTTTTTCTTACACATGTAGGTGAAATCATTTCTACATATTTGCACACGTATGTACATTACAAAACATGTATCTACATATACGTAGAAAACTAGTTTTTGTAGTTTTAGACACATATATACACATATGTATAAATGAAAAAAAATAAAAAAAAATATTCTTGTAAAAAACATGCGATTAAGCAAAAAACATTTTTTTTTTCAATAGAGAAATGTGTGGTCTAAAATAATTTTCTCAGTTCTCAAATAGGGGTTGGTTCTCTTAGGATCCCTACCTTATTACACAAATAGTGGTACTTGGATGATTTTATAATTTTTTTAAACATCGTTTGTAGTTTCTTATCTCATAGATATTAATAAAATATCAAATAATAATTATTTCTTACCGAATGAATGAGATTCTAAAAGGGAAAATGGTCAAAATAGCCCGTTGACCGGGCGTTTTGCACAAATAAACCTCTGACCCCTTTTTGGAGAGACGGGACACGGCTCCCAACGAGCCTGAACCGTCTCCAAGATCCTTTCCCTTTAGAGCCAATAGCCAACCGACACGTGGCGTCTACAATCCCGAGGCTGTCCCGTCTCTCTCCAGACGGGTCAGAAGTCAACCGTCTCTCTCCCAGACGGGTCACACTTCCCCATGCCGTCTCAAACCGTCTCAAACCATTTCGGGAACCGTCTGAAGACGGGTCACATTTTACAATGGGGACTCGCCGTCTCCCGAGACATCGGGTATCGTCGTCTCCGGTGAGTCCCGATGGTTAGACCGGCGCTTCGGTTGTCCAGGTCACCACCTATAAATACCGTGTCCCGTCTCCCGTCAGACAATCACTCCACCACCGTCTAACACTATAAGCACTATTCACACCACCACCACCGTCTAACAGTATCAGCACCACCACACCACCACCACCGTCTAACACAAATGGCACCGCAACGATGGACCGAAGAACAGGAGATTGCACTTATTTCAGCATGGCGCCACGTCGAAGAAAGCACCCACCAAACCAACAAATGGTTCCGTATACTGCACGAGTACAACCGGCTGGTTGGAGGGTCAGACCGGACAACGGACTCTCTTAGCCGGAAGTTGAACGATTTGACCACGAAGTGTCAAATCTTCAACGGGTACCACAACCGGACACTTCAGTTGGTACCCCCTGGCTTTCCCGAAGACACGTCAATTAGACACTCCAAAAGACAGTATAAAAACAGGGAGGGCAAAGAATTTAAACATTTGTCCGCCTGGCAAATGATGAGGGATTATCTTAACTAGTTTATTTGTAATCGAATTTTATTTATGTTTTTTATGTTTTTTTTATTAATGTTTATTAATGTTTTTTTTTTAGTTTTTTTTATATAAAAGTAAATATTTCATTAATATTACAATAACAATATTATTACAATAAAAATAAACAAACTATACTATTACAATAACAATAAACAAACTATACTATTACAACAAACTTCCCAAACTATACTATTACAACAAACTTCCTAAATTTACTTGCTAAGAACTAAGAACTTTGTTTGAATGGTGTATGTGCGCTTCATAGACAAAGAACTATTCTTGCAAATAAAATAGACTACCACATTGTAGATGCAAATTACACGGGTTAACCCACGCGCAGATGCAACAACAATCCAAGTAGCCGTACGCAGATGAAACAACAATCCAAGTAATCGGACAATATTTTCGTAAGCCGGCTTCGGTTGGGAAACTAAAAAACGTCATTGGTTTGGAAGATGAAAGGTTTGGGGAGGGTGGTGGGTGCAAATTTTGTTAAGTGAATTCGGGTATTTATATACACTAGTGAGACGGTTCAGACGGTTCCCGAAGCGGCTTGAGACGGCATAGGGAAATGTGACCCGTCTGGGAGAGAGACGGTTGACTTCTGACCCGTCTGGAGAAAGACGGGACAGCCTCAGGATGGGAGACGCCACGTGTCGGTTGGCTATTGGCTCTAAAGGGAAAGGATCTTGGAGACGGTTCAGGCTCGTTGGGAGCCGTGTCCCGTCTCTCCAAAGAGGGGTCAAAGGTTTATTTTTGCAAAACGCCCGGTCAACGGGCTATTTTGACCATTTTCCCATTCTAAAATGTAACCTAGGAGTTGGAAAATTTGAATAAGAAATAGGGTATATCATCATATCCTCATTTTGATTGATGGGTCTTGCGTGGTAGGTAACAAAACTCAGTTTTGTTGTCTGCTGTTGTTGATGTTGATGGAGCAACATGTGTGTTTTTCAACCATAGGTCATACAGGTCAACGAAAGCGTTCCAAAACAGTGAATTAGAATGATTATAATCCATATCTCATAATCCACAAGCTAGACGTTATATCAGAAATGCACGGTAAGACCATGTGTAGTGGGAGGCTTTATGGGGCTTCATGTATAAAGCCCCCCATCCTGATTGGTCCACGTGGCTGCTGAGTCAGCATGGAGAGAGAAACTGAAAAAGGGGTGTAGTGGTGGGGCTTTATGTATAAAGCCCCTGAATCTGATTGGTCCACGTGGATTTTATTTTTTTTATTCTTTTAACTCAAAATAAATAAAATAAAAGGTAAATAAATATAAAAAAATTACAAATAATAATAAAAAACACACAATTAATATTAAAAAAAGTTACAACTAAAATTTAAAAAAAAATTACAACTAATATTAAAAAAAAAGACAACTAATATTAAAAAAAACGAAACACACTAGAGGTCATATTTTTTCAGGATTTGTTGCCTGTGAAGCATAGCGAGGCGTAGCGCGTCTCCTTCGAGGTCTTCGATCGGTTTCGACAAAAACTCAATGTCTTTTTCCCTCTGCCTCGCCTCTTGGAGCTCGACAAACCTTTTATTCTCCACCACTCTCTGCTGCATCGTCTCCAAACGTCTTTGGCCAAGGTCGCGAATATCTTGAAGTCTACGGTTCATTTCTTCGAAATCATCCTTCAAGCCACCGCCTGCTGCCGAAGACGACTCCCCCTTCCCACCCTTTGCTGATCTTCTACCGGGTGGTCTAGGCATATCATGCTGCTGCTGCTCCTCCTCCTCCTCATCCTCGTCCTCATCAACCAAATTAACATGATCACCTAAACTCACATAGCGAGCATCGGATGACGGTGTATCCGGATCTCGCGTCGAGGAGGAGGTTTTGCTTCGTTTTCCTCCTCCTCCTGATCCTCCTCCTCTCCTGATCCTCCTCCTACCACCCGACCCCATAGCCGGTACCTTAGCCCACTTAGGACTTTTTCTCAACGTCTCCCAAATTTTCAAATACGGGAACGGTTGGCGGGTAGATCTCATCTCGTCCAACGCTCTCGTCAACACACCATCATCACCTTCCCCACTTCCCCTGTTGTCCATACAACGCTGGTAAACCTGAGCAAACGCGTGACATCTATTATTTATGTCCGACCACTTTCCCGATACGGAGTCGTTCTCTCGATACTCCCCTCTACCCATCGCACCAAAAAACAACGCTCGAATCCGAATCCAAAACTCAGGAAGATGTTGATAGTTGGCTACAAAAAAAAATTTATATGTTTAGAAAAATATAACGAACAATATATATATAAAAAATAAATAATATATATAAAACATAAACAATATATATATAAAAAATAAATAATATATATGAAACACAAACAATATATATATATAAAAATTTACTTACAAACTAGTGGATCCTCCGATACGTCGAGCCAAGCTCTCGTTAAAGCATATTCCTCGTCTTGGGACCAACGTTCCATTTGTTTTTTTTGACGAGGTTGGGTAGGATCTTTCTTTTTATGCGAGCGTTTCCCGCGCCCGCTCCCACTCCCACGCCCGCGGCCCCCACGTTGAGAACCCTCGGGTTCGTCGGTCTCCACTTGAGTTTCTGGCACGAGCTCGGGTTCCTCTTGAGAACCCTGGCCAAAGTTTGGTGGAGGAAAAAATTGGCCCGGTTGTCCATAGTTTGGTGGTGGATAAAAGTGACCCTGGAGTAGTTGCGCGTATTGCATTGTGTTCGGGTCAAACTCCGCCCAATTGGGTGGCAGTGGAGTAGTAGTGTTTGGCCTCGAACCCGGGCGACCTGGGACCCCGAACGGTGAACCGTATGGAAACATGTTTGTGTTTTGGTAAATTTGTGTTGTAGTGTGTGTGTTTTTTAGTTTGTAGTGTTGTAGTGTGTGTGTTTTATAAAACCTTTGTTATATATATATATATAAAACAAAAAAAAAATTTTACCGTTCAAAAAAATCAACAGGGGGGCAACGGTCAATTTTTTGACTGTTTGATTTCACTCGTGCCACGTGTCAATCGATGATTGGCCCATCCATTTCAAACTTGGCGTTATGCTCATGAAGCCCCTGCCCCTTTTTACCCCATAGCGCCGGTATGTTCCGGTGTTAAGGGGCGCTATGGTTTCCAAACTCGGACAATAACGCCCCACTACACCCGGTCTAATGCTAAAAGTGTTTCACTTTGATTTTGAACGGGTAAATTAATAGTTATTCAATGTATTAGAATGATTATGATCCATATCTCATAATCCACAAGCTGTCTTAAACAAAAGAATAAGCTACATATTTACTATATGCAGTATGCCATTACAGGCACTAAGATGTTAAAAGTCCAACACTTATATGTAGATATATAATTTAGTGTCGTGCAAGCGAGACTGTTAAACGGGCATGACAGAGAAATATCATATAACATTGCTTTTTTAAATAGCCGTTTTAATAAAGTTTTGTTGGCCGTTCAAAAAAAAAACTTATGTTCTCTTTTTTAGGACAAGGTAGGGTGTGGAGACAACCCTCCCCATTTATTATTAATAATATTAAATGCCATAATAATACTAAAAGTAAACAAAAGTAATAATATTAAATGCATGATTGGCCGTCTTCCACATCACAAATAATACATTTGAGACGGAGACATGGAAGGGAGTGGTGTTTGAAACGGAGACGAGGAGGGGGGTGAGACGAGCTACCACACCCATAAGCCTGAGAGGTATCAAAACGTTATCAATTTTAGCACAGAACAAAAGGCTGTATACTGATTCCCATCAATAAGATAAGTGAAATAATACTAAAATCAAATGTCTGGTCATTTTTTTTCCTTAAGGCTGACACCAAAAAATTGTCATCATCATGCGTTGAAACATTAACCAGTGTATCACAATAACAATTTCAAATTTCTAAAGAATTTCCATTTTTTCCAACAATTCGCCATGACAACACAAGAGTTTTAGTTGATTGAGATATTATGTTTACTAGAATTATCCAGTTTTATGGTAATGAAAAACTAATTGTGGGGATATAGTTTTTACGTACCGTATGAACTGAATCATTTAGTGTCTGACTTACAAAAGATCA
Source organism: Ambrosia artemisiifolia (assembly GCA_032199755.1). Lineage (NCBI taxonomy): Eukaryota > Viridiplantae > Streptophyta > Magnoliopsida > Asterales > Asteraceae > Ambrosia > Ambrosia artemisiifolia. Next base: position 12,202,856 of record CM063515.1, on the reverse strand, counting down.
ACTTCGTTATAATACAAGGTGATTCGTGGTGGACCACTCATGATGGTCGTGATAACCGCGAACACTGTCATGACCTGGCTGTCATGGACCAAATGTATTGTTGTCACGATGCACATGATGAGCGTAACGACGCAAAACTAGCCGTTGGAGACAATGCAACGGTCATTTGACCGTTTTAAAAAATAAACTATTTTTTACAATTATATATAAAGAAATCGTATCAATTTTTACCCCATTCATAATTCTACTATTTTCAACTCTCAAAAACTATTTTTTTCTAAGGTGATGCGTTAGACTGAAGAGGAAGAGATTACGCTAGTATTTGCGTATAATAACGTACACGAAAATACAAGCCCAGTCGGGCTCCACAACGGGCTAAAGTTTTAGCCGAATAGTGTCCTAGTTGGTGGAACACAACGCTCTTGTGATTCAATCTCACAAAAGTGGTCGGATCTCATAGCGAAGTGCGAAAGCTTTGAAAAAATGTTTAAAAAAAACCATCATGAAGACCCCAACCTAGCCGAAGACATGGCCTTGCTCAAATCGAGTATACTTCTGAGGTCGGCCAAAGTTTTGACCATGTTTCGGCGTGGCAGATTTTAAGGCCAAAATTAGGTTAGTTTAATTATGTTTCTCAGCCCCGCTAGCGGTGTGTGCATATAATGTATATATGCGCGGGCCTTTGGGGGCAAAAGTAAAATTGCACCAATTTTAACGTTTTTATATTTTTTCGTTAAAATAACATTAAAAACGGCGGATGGTTAATCATGTGGTGGCGTTGATAGCCAAAAGACACGGGGTTCATGTTCCAATCGGGCTTGTCCCGATTGTAAAGTGTTATTTGCCTTATATTCAAACTTCAAAGCTTAATGCAAAACCACTATTGAGTTAGGGGTATCACTGGAAGCAATCTCTCTATTCCCACGAGGTAGGGGTAAAACTGTCTACATCTTAACCTCCTCATACCCTACCTTAGTTTTGCTATTGGTGATATTAACTGAGTATGATGATGTTAATTATGTTTAGTTATTATTTTATATTACGTAATGTTATTCTTTATTTTGTGTTTTTTTTATGTACTGTTATTTAATTTTAGTTTATGGAGTGTCATTTAATTTTATAGTTTAGCAAAAACGTTAGTGATGGATGTGATGACCACCCATGTAAAATGTGATAGATGTGATGACATGAGTGATGAATGAGAATTAGTTGGATGTGATCTGATGGTGTGATGACCATCCCATTCCCTAAGGATTCAACTTATATAAAAATCACAATATATGAATGGCTTTATGTTCAGTTTGATCTTTCAAAATTTCTTTATAAACCTTCTGGGACCAAAAAAATAATATTATACAAAAGCTTAGCTAATGTACTGTTTTCATGAAACATTGCAATTGTTTAGGTTAGTCAAGTTTGTTTTAGCATTTAAGAAAGAGTCTACAAATTGTTCTTTTCAATGGATTTTTTGTTTTGCTTTGATAAATAAATAAGAAAAGAATCGTGATATTGCTTATCACAAAATCCTTTGTTCGCGTGTGTTCTTTATTTGATCAAATTTGACACCTTCAGAGCCAAACTAATAATATCACCGGTTTAAAGAGTCGTACAAAGTATTGTTGAGGATGTCAGGAGCTCACAACCCAAAAAGAGAAACTTTATAGTACACGATCGGCCCTTCATACCTAAGCTGTTGGTACGTGATTATTTTTCACTCAACCCCAATATAATCATATTAATTTTAGGCGAGGTTTTCATATGAGCCAACAGTTATTTCTAAGAATAGTAAATGATATTGAACAAACAATATGAATATTTTCAACTAAAATATGATGCATGTGGCGATATTGGTTTTAGCTCGTTGCAAAAATTTATGACCGCTATTAGACATTTAGCTTATGTCACTACTTTCCACATAATTGATGAATATTTAAAAATGTTGAAACAAATGGTGAGGAAAGTCGTTATTATTTTGTGAATATGTTATTGAACACTACATAAACAAATATTTGAGAAAATTATTGACATACAACAACTTTGGAGTTTCATGATGATAAATATGGTTTTCCCAGGATGGTCGATAGTATTGATTGCATGGTATAGGGGTGGAAACTTTGTCCAACTGTGTGGCCCAACCAACACACAAGTATACATCATAAAAACCGGCTTGGACACTTCAAGCGATTGTATCATAAGATCTTTGGTTTTGGCATGCATTCTTTGGTGTGACCGCTTCAAATAACGGTATATATATTATCGATCAATCACCAATTTTCAATGACTGCATAGCAGATGGTATTCACCTCGAGTATTATTTGTTTGTAAAAGCGTTTACAATAGATACAATGTTAGATGATAAGGGAACAAAGTTTAACAAAACTCAAATGACGGCAAAAAAAGAAGTTGAACGCGCTTTTGGTGTTTTGAAGAAATGATGGCACATGTGCACATCTCTTTTAGTTTTACGGAAAAGTATAGAATTAGAAATGCAATGTACGTATGCATTATTTTACACAACATGATTTTGGCAAATGAATGACACACAATTTGACAAAATTGTGAAGAGATGATACGCAACCAAATACTGTAGACATTTGTGCAAAAGAGAGATTACAATAATGATAATTAGACTTTGTTATTCGGTTTTCCTTTTATTTATGTTTTTTAAATTTTATGTCATTTATTAGTTCTCAAAAGAGTTAACTGTAATTTGCGTCCTTGTGGTTTACAGGAGCTGGCACCTTGCACCCATTTTCGAAACCTTTTGCACTCTGAGCCATTATACTTGTATTTTCTTGCAGTTTGAGCCCAACTGTTAACTTTCCATCCACTTTAACGTTAAAAAAATTGAAGTTACTAAAATACCCATCTTTCCCCATTATCATATTGATGCAAACCCTTGAGCCCAAATTCTTTCCCCAATTCTTCCCTGCTCTAATCGACCCAAAGGTAATCGAAGGATCCATCTAATTTCTTCACTGATCTAGTTGAAGCTTCCATCCAACTTTTAATGTAATTGCTCTTATTTTATAATTTGATTATGCACCCTACCAGCCCCTCACAGATCCTATATGCTAGTTGTTCGACCCATCCATCTAGTGAAGGTAAATACAATTGTTTTACATCTTTCTAAATCACCCTACCAGATCCCATGTCCCAAACCACTAAGTCGTGAATGTGATTCTTTCAAAGGTTAATGTAACATACAGAGGTTAGTTGATAGAAATCCAAGCAAGAAAAAACTTACTGAAAGGAATTGTAAATGCAATTGTTTATATTTGCAACTCAACTAATAAATTAGAGAGAATTATCAGCTTTCGTTTGAAACTAGTTTTACAACTCCACGTTTGAAACTAGTTTTACAACTAATTGATTAATGTTGTAAAAGAATGGGATTAAGGTTAATTTGGATGGAAAATTACAAATTTGCCTTTGCATCTAACGTTAAAGTGGATGGAAAGTTAACAGTTGGGCTCAAACTGCAAGAAAATACAAGTATAGTGGCTCAGAATGCAAAAGGTTTTAAAAATGGGTGCAAGGTGCCAGCTCTACTAAACCACAGGGACGCAAATTGCAGTTAACTCTTCTCAAAAAATGTTAGTCTTTTATTGTTATAATTAATAGAAATGGTATTATTTATTTAATTGTTTTGTTATAAAAAACAATATGAATTAAATAATTGATTTGATTGAAAAAATATGGGCCTTTGCCCTTGTCCTTAACCATCCCAATGTTTTTTAATGAAGAAGTAGAAGTTTATACGGTCTAGGTGACGCTTACGTAGCATGATAAGAGCTTTGCCTTTACCCTCGTGACTTATCCTAAGGGACTGTACATTTCCATGAATGTAAGGGCGCTTAAATGCACTAGTAGTGTGCCCAAGCCTCAAGGTAACTATTTATCTTTTTCGTATTATTTTATACTTGTAAATGTGTAAATACATTTAAGACTATCTCTAATGAGTCTTTGGAAATCAACCCTCAAAGGACGTTACCATTTGAGTTTATTTATTCATAGAAGTCCTTAGATGAGGCATCCGTGCACAGGGGCATGGGTTTGATTTTTTTTATAAGATCTCATAATAGTAGCATATATCAAATCATGAACGTTGAGGTTTTTTACAAGTGAAGATGACGATGGGTTAGCATAGACAACATCTAGTAATCTCAATCATATACCTAGTGGCGTAGCTTTTGAGGGGCGGGGAGGAGCGGCCGACCCCCCGAATTTTCGCTCAGAAGTTACGATTATATAGTATTCGTACAGATTTTTTTGGTATATACGGTTTCGACCCCCCGAAATTGGTTTTCAACCCCCCGAAACTAGTGATTTCCGACCCTCCGGTGACTTCCGACCCCCCGAAGTTTCGGGTCAAGCTTTGCCAGTGCATATACCCGATTATAAAACTATGTTTTATACCCGACAGGTACCCGTAAGTCCGTAACACATTCCCATCTAGTCGTGGATATCATGTATAACTGTTTGCATCTTGCATGTTTATAAATTACACGAGGATGTCAAATATTCGAAGGCAATCTTAAACTCACTTAAAAAAACGAACTTAAAATATAACATATATATATATATATCTATAAGTTTTACTTTCTAACAACTTTATCATAATATTTATTTATTATACATTTTTAAACTAATAATATTTTCATCTAATAACACGTTAAGTTTAAGAACCATGTTAATCTTAATGGGCCAGTTGCGTTGATGTGTATTAAAACGGGCCACTCACTCAATACATCGGCCCATCAGCATATCATACAATCGTATATCTATACCCTAGAGTTTGCCCATATCTTCTTGCGTTGCTGGAAGATCTCTAACGCCGCCTCAATTAACAGGTTTCAACTTCTAATCTTCTTCAACCCTTTTAACCTATTTCATTGCCTTTTAATCTATCTTTAGTCTTTAAAATATTGATATTACTTATAAAAAGATCTAGAAGGTATATGGTTTTATTATTTAGGTTCTAGTTATCTTAACTTAATATGTTTTATAGATAACAGTATTTGCAACACAGGCTAAGTGTCTTATTACTTTAGAATGGATGCAGTAATTAATTAATTAATTAATTGTGTTGGTTTATTTATATATAGGTAAGCAATGGCAGTTCCTAAGCTTGATAAGAAGATCATCAAGAAGCGTGTCAAGAAGTTTAAGAGGCCGCAGAGTGACTGGAAGATATGTGTCAAGGTATGAAGTCTTCTTTTGTATGCTGCTTGTAGTCAAATTTCTTTAGGGGTGCTAAACGGGTCGTGTTGTCTGGAATTTTAGACGAACCCGAAAATCGTGCCATGCGGAACCTGACCCAATAGACCCATTTAGCTAATCTGGTTCGCGAGTTCAACCTGAAACTGCCTCGAACCTGTTTAGACTAAATTTTCTTGGTTATGTTTGTTTATCTTTATAAAAACATGAAAAACAGTTACGTTTGCCAAAGTTTAAAAGAACGGAAGCGAGCCTTGAGGCGTTTTCCCTTCACCTCATGAGGCGTAAGCCTCGAGGCGAACTGAGGCGTAAGCCATAGGCGTAGTCAAAAGATAAATGTAACAATTATGTATCTTATAGAAAATAAAATACTTGACCTAGAAAAGTCTAAAACATCAAAAACACACATCAAAATAAAATAATTGACCCCAAAATTCTAAAACACTTAAAAAAACACCCCTAACCACTTGAGGCACACTTGAGGCGTATGTACAATCTGAACCCCATGAGGCGCGACTCGTTTTCTTAGCGTTTCGCCTTGAGGCGCACACCTCACCCGTTTTTTTAAACCATGTGACGGTTGCTTGTAGTATTTTAAAAACAATTAGATACCGAACCTGACCCATTTAGCTAATCTGGTTCACGAGTTCAACCTGAAACTGCCTTGAACCTGTTTAGACTAAATTTTCTTGGTTATGTTTGTTTATCTTTATAAAAACATTAAAAACAGTTTTGGTTGCTTGTAGTATTTTTACAACAATTAGATACCGAACCTGACCCATTTAGCTAATCTGGTTCACGAGTTCAACCTGAAACTGCCTTGAACCTGTTTAGACTAAATTTTCTTGGTTATGTTTGTTTATCTTTATAAAAACATTAAAAACAGTTTTGGTTGCTTGTAGTATTTTTACAACAATTAGATACCGAACCTGACCCATTTAGCTAATCTGGTTCACGAGTTCAACCTGAAACTGCCTTGAACCTGTTTAGACTAAATTTTCTTGGTTATGTTTGTTTATCTTTATAAAAACATTAAAAACAGTTTTGGTTGCTTGTAGTATTTTTACAACAATTAGATACCGAACCTGACCCATTTAGCTAATCTGGTTCACGAGTTCAACCTGAAACTGCCTTGAACCTGTTTAGACTAAATTTTCTTGGTTATGTTTGTTTATCTTTATAAAAACATTAAAAACAGTTTTGGTTGCTTGTAGTATTTTTACAACAATTAGATACCGAACCTGACCCATTTAGCTAATCTGGTTCACGAGTTCAACCTGAAACTGCCTTGAACCTGTTTAGACTAAATTTTCTTGGTTATGTTTGTTTATCTTTATAAAAACATTGAAAACAGTTTTGGTTGCTTGTAGTATTTTTTAAAACAATTAGATACTAGTTTGTCCACTCGTTGATTTTAATGTTTTTATGTTGCAGGAAAACTGGCGCAGACCGAAGGGTATTGATTCTCGTGTAAGGAGAAAGTTCAAAGGTGTAACTCTTATGCCCAACATTGGGTACGGATCAGACAAGAAGACTCGTCACTATCTGCCAAACGGGTTCAAGAAGTTTGTTGTTCACAATGTTGAGGACCTGAAAGTCCTCATGATGCACAACCGGTATATTGTTTTTTACCACTTATGATAAACGATAATCATTTGTGTACCCTCAGCTGTTGTCTGATATTGATTTTGTTCCACTTGTATGTTTTCAGGACATACTGTGCTGAAATAGCGCACAATGTATCTACCCGCAAAAGGAAGGAAATTGTTGAGCTTGCTGCACAATTGGATGTCGTCGTTACCAACAAGTTAGCTAGGTTGCGCAGCCAGGAAGACGAGTGATTTTTTTTTTTATGTTATGGATCCCCTTTCCTTTCCGTTCATGCTATCTTTTATTTTCAAGACGTTAAAGCTTTTAATTTTCTACTCGTCTAGTTTTGTTCGCAAGACTTCAATGAATTTTGTTTATCAGGGAGCTATTAGTGTTATTTTTGCTATGGCGATTGTTGGTTTACTGCGCCTTATTTCTTGGTTTGCTTATGGTAGCTTGATTTTTTGATTTACGTTAAAGACCACCTGTACTGGTGGGGAAATGGGCGTGGATTGCCCCCGTAACGCCCCACCACGCCAAAAATACCGCCCCTGTTGGTGTTTGGGTCAACAAATGGAGATGGCGTTAGACCATGTGTAGTGGGCTTGAAAATGATAAGGCCCCTGTTTTTTATTGGTCCATGTGACAGATGAGTCAGCATGGGGCTTGAAGTGAAAATGGGGTGTAGTGATAGTGGGTGTTAAATTGGGCCCACTATTATTATTTTATTAAAAAAAAGGAAACCTACACCTACCATCGTCCTTCTCTTCTCCTACTTTCTTTCTTCTTCTTATCACCTCCCTTCTTCTTCTTCTTTTCATTCTTCTTTTGTTTCTTCTTTTTTTCCCTTCCTTCTTCTCACACACACACACAAAGATTCACCATCAATTCTTCTTCATCATCTCACAGACACACGAAACCACCACCATCAACAGAGATCCATCGTCACCACCACGAAACCACCACCTGCACAACAGAGATCCACCATCATCACCAAGACTCGTCAAACCTTCTCCAATACCGTTGCAGATAAAGAGGTTGGAGCCGATGAGGTGTCAATCTATCATTGGTTATTGGTTTGTATTGTCGAGCGCTATAAACATAGCGTTGTGGCCGGTTGAAGCTCCATAACGCCTCACCGTACAGGTGTGGGGGCGCGAAAAACGTTTTAACACCCACAATCACGCTCCATTACAGGTGGTCTTATGTACATCATGCCGTGAAATTGCTTCTTTTTTGGGAGCCAATCAAATTAGCCCAAGTGAATGGGGTGTTTTTTTTCTCTGTATCTCTACGTGTGGTCTAAAAACACATCACTTGTCCAAATGTAGGGACCGCCTTCTTGAACACAATATGTCAAGATAATGTCTCTACACTACATTCAGATAGTAGTAAAAATACAGTTGACGGTTTGATTTTGATCTTTAATTGTCTTTTGTCGGTTTTCATATGTTGGTCATTATAGCGTCCGAATCATCATCTTTTACATGTATGATCATTGATCTTCATTCAGTTAATGTGTATGAGCCTTGTTCTTTTATCTTAAATCAATTGATGAGATGTAGTTTCTCATCCTCCAATTTTCAATTAGTTTATGTTTGTAAGCTCAAATTTCAAAAATTTTATGTTTGTAGCTTTAGTTTCATTCATTTATGATTGCATTAAGTGTATAGAGACATGTATGTGATATATGCATATCCTCAATCAACAACATACAAACACAAGACATTAGTTTCAATCATATCAAAACTAGGTATCTTGGGTCTCACAATTAACCACACTTAGTGATATAATTAACACTAAACTCATTGTTATGCTTAACACTATAAATAAACATTTTGATTTTTTTGAAAGACAATGAGCAATTTTATTCACACCTACTTTCATACTGTATATTAGCAAGATGCTAACAAAATACATCTCACCTTAAAAAAAAAAAAAAAAAAAAAAAAAAACCAAACCTACTACATAATACAAAAGAAGCACTCAACACTAAGCATCATGAATTAGACCCTGACTCGGTTTCTTTAGCCACTGAGCCTGAATGACTCCATTGCTCCCAAGTAAAATCCCCCAGCGTTGATCTTATTCCTAATCCATAGAAATCCCATGGATTAAATTTCACTGAAGATGGCGTCGCGATGTACCCTTTTACCAGAGAAGATGCGTTCGTTTCTGGACCGCCATGTCGCCTAGCATCCCACCATTATAATTGATTGCAGCAACCTTTTCTTGTTCAGCAATCCCATAAATCTTTTTTGTTACCAGCAGGTCAAGAACAAAAAAGCCAAACAATCGAAGCGACCAAACATGAAATGAAAATATGGTCCGATGTCTCCTCACCTTCACCATATCATATCAATTTACCTCTACGGAAACCAACTATCAAGTTCGTTAGCAAAATGGAGCTTCTTAGTAACTTCCCCGATTATGCAATAAGCTAGAGCGACATAGTTATCATTGCTACGTCCGTGGGGCTGCATTATTTCAGGTAACTAGACCATTTCGCAATTAAATTTCATCACTTGAGTCAAAATGGTCGATTACAATGCCAATATGTTCATGGTATTTGAAAGGAATTCTTGGGCAACATACCACATAAACATAGTTGGGCGGGTCCTATCCCAACCAATGGTACTAGCTATTGTGTTTGTATATAAGAAGAACACCTAGACATATAATAAAAACTCGAAGGTGTCACATTATTTTTATTAAAATAATATAATAAAAATAAATACTCCTGATTTTCTCAAATATGTTTTGTATCGTGTCACATTATTTAATTTTGTACATGGTATCATTTGAAAAAACATGTCAATTCTCATCTACACCAATATTGAAAGGTGTCACTTTATAGGTTCCTTTTCTTTCATAAGACGAGTTAATGATCTTTGTTTCTGGTTGGATTTTGATTGAAACAATATTGAACTCTTTGCACGTGGATGTTGAGTTGTTAGTCTTGTCACAACCATCGTTTATTGCTTTCAAGAGACGAGTTAATGCTTTTGTTTTTTAGTCTTGTTTTTTCTTTACTAGTGAAGAAAAATCTCTATGAATAAAACGACATAGTACTAGTAGTCCACTTTTGTTAGTCCCTTTAATATCTTAAATCATATTTAGACTTTGTGATATAATATTTCATTATGTTATAAAGTTAAGTAAGACGAAGCATTATGGCTATATATTTATTTAACATAGTTTATGCCGGACACAGTCTTAGCTCCATAGCTGTAAACAAAAATCGTGTAATCATTTTATATTCACGTATGATGTTATTTATTCTTTTTCGATACACTTGAATCTATTTTGACACCAATACGCCTTGTATTGGTTTATATGAAGCGTTTTGGTAAACCTCGTATAGACACATCTGATCAGTTAGATGTGTCAGTTCTATACGCCTTGTAAGAACCAATATGAGGCGTATTTTGGTGTGTTTTAATGGGTTTTTTTTTGTGTTGAAAAATGTGGGTTATTCTATATTAAGATTGATCGTAGTATTTCAATGCCAGACACAAGCTCTTCCTTGTAACCACCATTCACCCTTCTTTCTTAAGAACCAGAATTGTCTGTCTCGTAAGATCAGAAATGCACGACTTGTTTGATAATTTATCGAAAAAATAATTATTGTCCCACCACGAAATTGCGAAGGTATAAAATGAAGAAGATTTGTAGACAGTTGAAAGAAGAAGAAGAAAAACTGAATAACCCCCGTTTACAGAAAGAAGAAAGGAAGAAGAGAAGCAATAATGCAGTTGTCAACTAATACGTGCTGTATAGGTCTATACGAGACATATAGGGTACAATTTGTCAGTTCCTTTATGTTATATTGTACTTTGTCGAACATCCTCGTACCCGATATGCCTTGTATTGCCCTATACGAGGCGTATCACCCTGAATTGTGTCAGCTTTTGTCTGGTGTAGGAAGCTGTGCAACCCTATACACCTCGTATCGTATAAGCCTATATGAGGCGTATTTAGGGTGTAAAAATAATTTTGTTGTATGTTTTAGTATCAACACCCTTTTTTTATAACTCGATTAAACTCTTACGTATAAAAAAGTGAAAAGTTAATTATGTTAGTACAATTAAGATGTGTTTAGTTATAGGCTGTATAGAAATAGATTGCTTTAAATAATATTAGTTAATTATCATGATAGTTAAAATCCGAGGCTAAGGTCTAATGGTTTGAGAAACTTTTCATAACCACTATCCGGCGTGAGAATAAGTATGGGTTTCCGGTGAATAAGTAGTAAGTAGAGAGTTCGAATGCAGAGTTATGGACCCTTTACTTTTTGACGAAGGGTCATATTTATAGTTGGATATGGATGAGAAGGGTTGGATTGGATGAAAGGTCGTTGTCGAGAATATCCCTTTTATCCCCGCCCTCGCCATGGGCTTCTGCATAGGTGGTAGCATGTCAGTGTGGCCTGATTGGCCACATGTTGCTTTCAGGGTGTACTGTTTGTCATAAGTGCGCTGATCGTTTGTGAATGTTAAGAATGACATGGATCCGTGTTGTGTTATTTGCTGGCCACAACTGTCACATGTACCTCATGTCCCCTCTGCCGTAATCTGCTAGTGGAGAAGACACATGATACAGTGTTAGTGCTCTATGATTGGCCAAACGTCACTATCGTTGTACTTCCTGCTCCTTTTGCGTGGTACATTTAGTGGAGGAGCATATGGTGCACGATCTTCGCACGTATGATTGGTTACACGTCATCGCCTTTGTACTAACATGTCCCCCCCACTCTGGCATATTTCCCCGCGTGATGGGTGCGTCTGCGGGTGATCCATTGGGCATAGTTAATTGTTTGTTACCTTTCGATATGAGTTTAGCCCGGACCGGATGAGGTTCGGGGCCATATCTTTTTAATTGGGCTAGCTCACTTAGTAGAGACATATGCCTCATAAAAAAAATGCCTAAGATTAATCTTTTGAAACGATGTAATTTAGTATTATTGGTGTAATAATATAATAAATTACATTTCATTTTAAAAAACCTAATAGTTAACTCAAAATCTCAAACATGACGCATGAAAGACCGAAAGAATGAGGTGGCCCCCAAAAGAAAGAGTTGGCATGAAAGCAAAATGGGCTATGTGAAGGTAGATATCTGAAAATATATTTAATAAGGTAAATGTCTTTTCATGAATTTAAATATCAATATTTAATGGATACAGGTTAAATTGTCTTGTTGAATTTGGCAACCAAACCGTAAAAACCCCATCTCATTTATGTACTTCTAGAAAACTTATTTTATCTTTATATTTGATTACACAATATGCACTTTAAAATTGATTACTCTTGTTCTTTATTTATCAAAATCATGTACGTTATGTCTTTTACACCTAACTCGGTTAGTGTTCTCTGTTAAATCATGTCACGTGACCTGCGCATGAGGGTATTTCAGTAAAATTATCACCCCTCTTATTTTCTTCCTTAAATATTTTCAACACCAAGATGGTTATTAATCCACCTCAATAAAAAACGTATAACCCAGAAAGCGTAGAGTACACACCCTCAATGCACAACAACATTACAGGCATTAACCACAATCATCATCAGCAACAACAAGGGATTATTGATCAGCAGTTCAAAGCAGCTGATATTATCCAATCGGCATGTGGGTAGTGACTCATGGGTACCTAACCCGCGACGGCTACTTGAGTTTTGTGAGGGAAGATGCATTTGTGAGGGAATATGATTGGTGGTGTTTTGATGTGAGGGTACTTAAGGATAGTGTTGTAAGTGACAATATATGATTGGTGGATGTTAGGGTAGAAGAGAGTAATGCCCCTTGCCTCTTGGTATTTTTTAAACCATGCACTTTTGATAGTTTAGTACCTTCAAATGAATCTGATTTTATTATGGAGGGCAGGTTGCACCCTGAAATTCACTGAACTAACTTAATTTCCACTAATCCTGCACTGCTATATCGCTTCACTGATTCACTACACTGAAACACAATTTTAAAAGCAACACTACTGTTAACCACCCAACTCATAAAAGATAAAAGCCCCCACTCTCATTTCATCCGTAGTATACAACCCGTGAAATATGCTAGCACCCACTACCCCTGCTACACGAGACGTTTTTACTATAAGGGCTGTGAGGTACTAGGCCCATTTTGCTGGTAGTGCCCCACCCTTATTTAACAGTGCATATTATAAATATTTAACGATTTTATTACTATAAGATTATTTTAATATGAACCACTTTTAGTTAGATCGTTTGTATCTAATTAAACACTAGTTTGATATAAAACAATTATATATTGTATAATTTTCATAACAACAAACCATGTGTAATGTAAACAAATTAAAAATGGATGCCCAAATTGAAGATTTTACATATTTTTAAACAAGTTTATTACTAGTCACCATCCCTTAACTTCCACGCTTCCTTTTTTTTTTCAACAACAATAATAAAGACTTTTCTACCGCAATTTTCTTTGTGGAAAGTAATCATTAAGTTTTCACAAAAATACTTGACTACTTGTTCATGTTAATTGTTTCTAATCAACATGAATTTTGAAAAATCACTAATGTATACTTTATTCGAATAGCATTCAATATTCTTATATATAATAAACAAAAACATGGTGTGTTGTATGACATTATATTATGCTCTTACACTCTTTTAGTAACACATGACATTTGCTTAGGCTCTCACACCCCTTATTTTTTTTTTGAACGGCCAACGGTACACACCCATAACGAAGCCCCGCACCCTTCAGGTCCGGTCCCCGGGGCCCCTAAGGTCCAGCCCCTCATTTCAGAATAACCCTATTCTGAGTGGGATTCGAACCTGTGACGTTCCTGGGCAGGAACTCCACAAAGTGGGTAAACCCTTATTTACATGATTAAAATTGTTGTTTTCTCATATTGTAGTACATTAATTTCTTTGTTACATCATAACATACATTTTATCATTTCATATTAGATTTGTCTAACCGGGAAACTTCCAGAATATAATCTAATAATTCTATATTTAAAAAATCTTAAAAAACCAAAAAATGCATGGTGGGAGAATTCTGTTCATCTACTTTCTCCGCAACGTCACCGTTCACGTCATCACCCACCTTAAACACCTCATGTACAAAATCCTCTAAGTCAATAATATTATTATTTCCATCCGTGCACCCCTCATCGAACCGTCCAGGTATAAATGGTGGCCTCATAATTTCTGTAACCTTTTCCCAGTCAATGCCTTTAAAAAAATCCTGACCCTTGATTTCATCAACCAATATCCTCTTTTTAGGATCCTTTTCCAACAATTTACTAACCAAATCCCGTAATAGCGACGGTTCTCCAACGAATTCCGGTGTCTTTGATAATATTCGGTAAAATGTCTCCTTCCTATTTGTTCCACGAAACGGCGTTGTTCCGTACAACATCTCGTACAAAACGACCCCTAAACACCACCAGTCCACAGCAAAATCGTGGCCGTTGCCTATTATCATCTCGGGTGCCACGTACTCCTCTGTTCCAACGAACGAATTAGATTTCGAAAACGTTTGTGTTTCACAACTTAGATTTGAATTGACTGACTCGGCTGGATGGACCGAGTCTTCGGTTGAGATAGAAGGACGGCAACATGTGTATAGACTAGGAAATAGTTTTTTCCGTTTGTTGACGGATGTTAATGGGTCGGGTTTTGTTAAGGGTGTGGTGTTTGTTGGAAAAGACGTTGTGCGAGCTTTTTGTGGAAGTTCTGTTGAGAGGTCGAAATCAACTAGCATTAGATGTCCATTGTCTTGGATCATAATGTTTTCCGGCTTTAAATCTCTGTAAACGATTCCTAATTTGTGAAGGTATTCCAATGCGAGTACCAATTCGGCCGCGTAAAACCTAAAATGAACAAAATAAATTTGCTTGAATTAACATCTTAATCAATCGGTATTAGACTAAGGGGGTGCTGAACCATTCAGACCCTCTTAGAGAATGGTTGGCTCTCCTTATTTCTAACTTTTCATTTGCCTATAATAAGTTGTTTTGGACAGGTAATGATTGTGTGACTTTTTGAACCTCCTTATAACTTATTAATGTATATTTACCTACATGGCCTCCTTATATCATTATACCTATACTCCTTATATCCTTTTTGGCCATTTTACCTAAATAAGTTAAACTGGACACTTTTTTTACAAAATAACTTATCGACTTATTGTTTTTCCTCACCACATAAGCTAATCCAAACACTTTTCTAAAAACTACTTTTTAAAAAGTCATAAATTAATAAGTCGTTTTATCCAAAAGTCCTTTTGGACTCAAATAAGTTTATCCAAACATGCTTTTAATGATTCAATACTTAATCAAACAGATCCTACCAACATCCCCTAGGTAATATAGTATAGAGACTAGATGTGTAATACAATGTAATATATCAACAATTCTTAATTTGTGAAGGTATTCTAATGCGATTACCAATTCGGCTACGTAAAACCTAAATTAAATGAAACAAATTGTTTGAATTAACATCTTCCTAATTTGTGAAGGTATTCCAATACGAGTACATGTTCGGCCACATAAAACCTAAATTGATGAAACAAATTTGTTTAAATTTACATCTCAATTAATAAAGACTAGATGTGTAATACGGTGTTCTATATAAACACTAATCTAATACAATCAACTTTGATAACAAAATGTGACGATCAATAATTGAATTTTACCTGATGAAATCTTCCGAAAATATTTTATCCGTCTGTTTCTTACGAAGATAGTTAAGATCACGACCTGGACAATAATCAATAGCATATCCTACAATCTTTTCAGTCGATAATATACCGCGCAGTTTCGGTAACAACGGATGTTGAAACCGTCTCAACACATCTTGTTCAAAGAAGATTCTTTTATACTCACTACTAACACTATCTTTATTCTTTTTCACCTTACTCTTGATTGAAGCTCTAGAAATTGCCTTCAAAGCAAGCAATTCTCCATGGTTTTGGACTAAAAACACTACACCTTTAGCTCCTCTTCCTAATGGAGATATAACCTTTAAGGTATTGATGTCTAACAAATGGATTTGATCCTCGTTCATTGTTGTTTTGGTTGAATTTGATGGGAATATTGTGTAGTTGGATTTATATATACGGGACTGGTGACCGGTGATGAGGTGAAGTGCGTGTGGAAGGGGTTTTTTGCTTTTTTTTTCTTTGGTTAGAGTAGACTAAAGATGGTTTATTTATTTATTTTTTAAAAAAAGATAGAGATATGTTTCAAACTTGAGGGCTTTTAATGTAAATATAAAATTAAATGCAATTTACTGATATGCTGTTTTTTTCAACTCATCACCGCATATGCTATTTGGAATTTAATGTTTTTGTTTACTTTTTTTTTTTTTGTTTTTTTTATGAAGTTTTGAAAACCGTTCAACCCATTGACTTTTTTTTTTGGTCATGAATAGATGAGTATAAATGTATAATTCAGGGTGAGCATTGTGTCGGATTGTCGTAAAGCTTATTGGTAGGTTTCTGATGTAGTGGGTTTCATCGTCGGCGTCATAGGGCGTTTTGCACCCCCATAGCGTCGGGCATACCGTCCCTCAGACGCTATAGGGGCATTTTGGGCTCGATTGTTATACACATAGCGAGAGGGAAGAGATAAAAAATTGGCCGTTATATGATTTTGACCGTTGCAAACGGTCGATTATTTAAAAAAAATCATTTATATAAATCAAACAATTATAAATATAAAACCAATAAACCATCATACACTAAAAAACCTCAAACCACTACACATATTTCTTCTACACTATAAAAAAACCCACAATTTTTTTAACATCTTTAAGAAATGGCACCGTTGACTGATAATGAGGAGATCGCGTTGGTGACGGCTTGGATCAATGTCAACCATAATCCGCCTGATAATAGGTCTTCTTTTTGGCCCAATATGTTGGAGGAATTCAATTGAATAAGCCAAACAAATGACCGCAACATTGATCAGATCGCTTCTAAGTGGTGGGATGCATACTTGAAGTGTACGAGATGGAACACTCTCTTTCAAGCCAACAAATGGGAGTCCAACTCACACAAGACATTTATCGGGAGTAGTATGGAACCAACTTCACCCTCACCCATCTTCTGTCATGGCAATTGTTCCGTTTTTTTAATGTGTAATGTTTAGTGTCTTTTTAATGTTTAGTGTTTAAGGTATCATATTTAGTTTTTTTTTTTAGTATTTAGTGTTTAATGTTTATTGTTATTTTAGACAAACATAATTAAAAACATTACATAAACTTTAATTAAAATATTACATAAAGTTAAAATAAAAATAACATACTCCTCAATTAAAACATTACATAATCATAAATTAAAACATTTATTAAAACATTACATAATCCTAGATTAAAAAATTTATTAAACCTAAATTACTTAAACACCTACGGAGAGTAGTGGTCCCAATCCTCTATAGTGTACTCCGGCGATGACACGGAACGATCGTTATCACGATCGTCCGACCTAGCACCGAGCGGATACAACCGAAGTCAAAACTTGGAAGACGATAGGGTTCATAATCCATACTCACATACTCCCCACCAGTGTCCGTTTCGTACCCTTCCTCATTCGGAACCGGAGCAGGAGGGTTTGGGGTGAGGTTTGTTTGTGTCTCCACAAGTTGTAGCTGACCCAATCCCAGCACAGCCATGGTGTAGTCATGCGCCTAGATACATTCCTCATCTGTAAGGTGAGCATCTAGATCCATACCTGAATGACTTGGTAAATGAGGAACAAATATTAGTCGACGAGAAGTGTACACTGGATTAGCAAGAGCAGTGTACACTGGTTGAGGAGGAATGTACACCGTAGGGAGACGAGTGTACAATGTAGGAGGAGGAGATGACATTGCTTGTGGAGGAGGAGGAAGAGAGGACACTGGTTGCGAACCTCGGCGGCGAGAATATCGCCTGAGATTGGAATGTCCGGCTACTTCGTTATGATAACCACCACCCATATCTTTGATTGTTTGTGTGTAGATTGAATTGTGAGTGATAATTGGTTTTCAGTCTTGTATTTATAGGGTTAAATACTTAGTATTATTAAATATTATTTTATTATTATTATTATTATTATTATTCTTTTTAAATATTTGTTATTTAAATAAAATCAATAATTAAGCAATGATTACCCAATCATTTATAAAGCCTCATAAAGTCCACACCCACTACACAGATATTTTCTCATAAAGTCCCATGAAGCCCTCTTAATACTTTATAATATTTTAATCCCATAAAGCCCCATGGAGCCCCCACTACACATACACTAATCTTGAATTCGTTAAAGCTCATTTTATCATTTTGTAACTAGGTTTGTGTAGAGATGACTCGGTTTCGTACCGGTAATGAAAGTGAAAGCATCAATCCTGAAAATTTTTATAGATGGGTACAGATAGTGTAAGTGTTCGGTATGGTACCTGTATGGTATTCGAAGGTAAAAAGTGGGTAAAACACTATACTGTACCAAAGGTATCGATCCCGAAAAATGCCAAAATAGGTATCGATCTGGTACGAAATTCGATCGATACGGTAAGCTCACTACCGGTACCGCTACCGAACTGCTCATCCCTACACATGGTGTGCGTGTGTCATGTTAAAACTGGACGAACTCGAAACAGAGATTTATGAAATACAAACTTGAGGGTGGAACTTAAACGTATGAGTGTGCAAAGGTTGGTTTTATGCTCAAATCGAACAAAGTATAAAAAATCCGTTTTATGGATATTTGAGATTTTTTTTTATTTGAACGGCATTTGAGAAACTTTTGGTTTTGAATTTCCAGTATTTAGTTTTCACGATGAGTTCGTCTGGGTTAATCTAGTTTTGCCATTCGAGTTTAGAAATTTTTGAATTGAAAAAAATGGCACAAAATTATGAACTTGGGGATGAAAATCTTCTTGATAATGTTAAGATCAAGGGAGAATAGATTACATTTTTTTTACTAATTCATCTATAATCTATCTAAAAGTTAAGAATCATTTTTATTTGGAAATTGGATTGTAATAATTCCACTTTTGTGTTGTTGGCCAATAATAATCCCATCTAAGTTTATTCTTTCCACAAGTCCCACCTTTTAATTTATTTTTTCTCATTGCATTTGCTGTTAAGTCACACTAACGCCGTTAGCTGAAACTTACAATTTTAGGCGATTGTTCACCGGATTTGAAAGAGGTAATCGAGACGATGATATTGGTATGTTCAATTGCCGAAAAAATAAATTAAAAGGTGGGACTGGTAGGAAGAATAAACTTAGGTGGGATCATTATTGGCCAATAACACAAAGGTGGGATTATTACAATTCATTTTTCCTTTTTATTTTAATGCATAAGAATAACCTAAAATTCAAATTTAGGGTAAATTAGCCTTTTAAACAATACTACTTTCATTTTATTTATACTTTAATTCTCTAAACTTTACTAAACTATTATTTATTTAAATAATAACTGGACTTTTTCTCCTCATTTTAAGACAACGACCCATACTTCTTAAAAAACAACAATTTTTTCATAGGTTAATACTTTTTTTTTAAAATACATCATAAAATCGAGTAATTTATTCTCTTTAATTTGAGTATAGTATTGCTATAGTTTTTTAGTTTAAAAAAAATTGATGTCTCACGCGATTAACAATATTTAGAGGTGAGCAATAATTGTACCATTAACCAAAACCAAACAAAAAGCAGACGAAACCAAACCGAAATCAATTGAAAATTGAATTACCCAAAAACCAAATTAACTTAAAATTGCTTCCGTTTTCTGTACCCTTAGTTAACCGAAATTAACTAAACCGAAGCCGAACCATTCATATATTCTTAGGTTTTACACATCCATTTTATGTATTTATACCCCCATTTCATTTATTTCTAAGTAAAAATTTTGGTCAAAGTTTGGTTTTGGTTAATTAACCAAAATTAACTGAACCAAACCGAAAACCCTGCTAGTATACATGATAACGATGCGTGGTGTTGTTCTGTTAACTATTTTTTTTGTTTTTTTACGATTTCGTTATCGTAGTTATAAAATTTAAAAAAAAATTGACTAAAATTAGTCTGGCTAAATTGGTTTGAAGCACATTAAATTAATATGTCCGGGTGAGTTCGATTCCCTCAAGCACCCAAACCAACCGGTCTCATCAACTTGGTTAGTGGTTATTTATTTTTCACAACAAACTGAACACGTGTACATATTATTTTGGTTATGTTACAACTTTTTTTAGTTTTATCTTTCAGTTTCTATAACATGTGATCATAGCATAACTAACCCAACTAATACCGTTCAAGTTCAAATTCCCACGGTGTCCCCGCGGCTACACCGCGGGTTGAATCTTGTTAGTTTACTATTACACATTAAGGGGCTGTTTGGTTGATTAAGTGCTGAATCATTAAGAGCTCTGAATGGTTAAGAGGTCTGAATGGTTAAGTGCTGAATCATTAAGTTGGAGCTCTTAATGGTTAGCTTTCTTGTCCTATATTGGCATGAGAGTTTGATTAAGGTTCAGCTTAGTTCAGTGCTTAATCATTCAGTGCTTAATGGTTCAGCAACATCTCAAGTCTTAATGATTCAGTCTTAACTATTCCATTCAGAGGCTGAAACAAACGCGTTGAATGCTGAATCATTCAGCACTGAATGGTTAAGAGCCTCATTAAGAGACTACCAAACAGCCCCTAAATGTTTAATAATTTTTTAATTCCCCAAACAATTTTAAGCGCGTTCTTTCAATCCATCTAGGGCAATTGTACTTGGACTTAAAAACTTAATTGGAATTAATTGGTGTTGGGCTTAAGGAAGCCAAGTTTGAATTAATGGGTTGAATCGCTAAAGCTGAGAAGTACAAGGGGCAATGTGGGGATCCCTAGACCCTGCCTACCGGTATCCCAAAATGTTTCTAATCATGAGCACGGTGGGAGGGTAGCAGTAGATATTAGCCTTCTGGAACAACTTTTCGCTATGCCAATAACGACTGTCAAAAGCATTCCGTCTTCCTGTCGGATGATATTTGCCCAGGCGTTAACGGTGACCCTGCGTAGAATTGTGGCTCCCCCAGGATCTATTGAGACATGGGTTAAGTTGTTGTTGCTGCCTCGTTGCACCCTACGTGTTATACGACCGTCCTCTAGGCAAGAGCGGCGGTTTGGGAACCGCAAATCCTTACAATGCAGCAGTATCATGCGGGCTTTAGCTATTTGGAAAGACGGGGCTCAGATAGAGGAACTCGCACTCCAACTTTTTAACCAATCCGATGAAGGGTTAGTTAGGACGTCCAACGCGCAGCTTAACTCGGATAACAGGGCCAATATAAAGCAGTTTTTGCGGAAGGTTGTCGATGGCCATTTCACGACCGCAGTTAAGGTTTTATGTTCCTCCGGGGTTGCCCTAGTTGGTGATTCCACCTTGAAGGCCCTGATCGATAAACACCCCATCACTGAACCCCCTACATTGCCTCATGTCTTACTATCTGAGGATGCCATTCATGTTGATCCTGATTGTGTGTTAGGGAGTATTAAATCCTTCCCTAAAGGGACTTCGTGTGGGAGGGACGGCCTTAGAGCCCAACATATTTTAGATGCCCTTTGTGGACAAGGGGCCTCGCCACCATCTGATTTACTTTTGGCGATCACTGAAATGGTTAACATTTTGTTAGGGGGGCTTTGCCCAAAAGTTTTTGCGGAGTTTATCGCATCTGCCCCCTTAACTCCATTGCTCAAGCCCGATAACGGAATTAGGCCTCGTGCTATTGGGGCCATTTGGAGAAGGTTAGTCTTTAAAGTCTCGATGATGGCACTATTATGGGTGAGGCTAGGGAAGTGGCTAAGGCTTTTGATATTATCGGAGCTGAGGGGCCAAATCTAGGGCTTACGCTTAATATTAAGAAATGTGAAATTTTTTGGCCATCGTGCAATGGGGAAAAAGTGAAGCCTGGTTTATTTCCTAGGGATATCGGGATACCAGAAGGAGGTGTGAAGCTCCTTGGGGTGCGGTTAGTCGGGACGGGGGATATATTAGATCCTTGGGCTCTAAAAGGCCCCGCCGGGCAGTGGATCTGATGGTTTCTTTGCAGAAATTGGGGGACCCCCAAAGTGAACTTTTGCTGCTCCGTTCTTGTATGGGTGTTGCTAAACTGTTGTTCGGCCTTCGGACATGTCAACCAGGCTTTGCTGATGAGGCCGTATCCATTTTCGACAAAGGGCTTCGTGAAGCGGTCGAAGATATTGTAGTTTTGTGGGGGGGGGGGGGGTTCTTTGGGGATCTTCAATGGCGGTTAGCGTCTCTACCGATACGGTCGGGTGGTCTTGGCATGTGTTCGACAAAAGACGTGTCTGCATATGCTTTTGTAGCCTCTAGAATCCCAGAAAGTTGTCAAACATGAAGCTGTCTGTCTAGAGCACCAACACGTTTTTGTGCCATATGCTTTTGACACATTTGGAGGTTTAGCCCCCCGAGGCAATCCGGTTCTTAAAAAGAGTTCAAAAGGTGGTGTAAAGTAACTCTCCAGCAATGAAGGACCTAATTTTTATTTTTAATAGAGTAAGTTTTTTTTTATATTAGAAGGGTTAGAAAAGCAGATTGGGAAGTCTCTCGAAGATATAATGAATGAAAAAGATATTCAAGATATTCAAGAAAAGGATGCAGGTACACATTCTGATGACAAATAGACTCCAGAGTTTGAGGAGATTAAGATAGAGCATATAACTCATTAAGAATATCCTGAATACTTTAAAGACAAAGAGAATGTGGTGATACCTGAATTGAATGAAGAAACACTTAATGAGGCTGAAAAACTTGCTGAAAAGAAGAGTAAGAAGTTTGTTGAAGAAGTGTTTGAGAAGGACTCCAATCAGAAACCAAATGTTCAACAATCAGATGATTTGAAGAGTTTGCTGAAAAGTTTGAAAGAGAAAGAGGAAAATAGACCAAAGACAGAAGTTCAAGGAGGATTCTATAGATATCACAATCAACTATTCAAAGGAAGAGCTTTGGGATGGAGATATCTTAGACAGTTGAAGTGTATTGGAGTTAAATGGGAGAAGGGAATTCTGTAATTCTACAGATTCCATGATATAAAGACTCTACCGTACTGCGCGGTGAGAGATATCTGTAGATTCACGATGAGCGGTGCTTCTGCGAATAGTGATGTTGTTGGTTGGTTTGCAGATAAGATGACTTGGGAGAGTAGAACGAAATGGAATATGTTTACACCTCAGTATCCGAAGAGAAAGGTTCATAAAGAGGTTGATCCGGTTACTGGACGGAAGAAGGTTACTTTGAAGCATAAACCTCCAGTTGTGATGAAAAGGATTCCATTGATGCCTATTTAGTAGCATTTTAGTAAAGAGTTTGTGATATGGTACTACGATTGGAGAACTGCTGAAGCTATCATCTTGTTGAAGGATAAGAGAGAAGAGTACAAGAAGATTCACACATTTGATCCTATGTGGCTTATCAACTGCTCATATGAAGACATCATCATGCTTTATTACAATCTGACCTATTGTGAAGAGAATAGAGAACAAGCGATGAAGTATCATCGAGTTGTTTGTTTCTGTTTCGCTTGGGATGTCAATGCAGGTTGTGACTTTGGGAAGAAATTGGGAAAGTATGTGAAGGTAAATGAAGTGAAGAAAAGTTCATCAAAGCGTAAACTAGAACCGGAGATGAGCAAAGAGAAGAAAAAGATTGCTTTGGATTGTCATTCTAAGTATTTTGGTATGTTTTATGTAAAACGGTGGGTCGAAGGAAGCTTATAAGAGGTCGAAGGTAAAATAGTTTGGTCGAAGGAAGGTTTCTTAGAGGTCGAATGAAGAATAGGTTGGTCGAAGGAAGACTTATGAAGAAGTTATGTTGGTTCGAGCCTAGATGAAGGTCGAAGCTCACATTCGACCATGACGATGGGTCGAATGTGCAGTAGTATATAAGCTTAAAGTTTTATTTTGTAGTTAAGTTTTTGTTATTTGGTTGAGTGTGTTTAGGGTGTTTTCTCTCTGTGTTTCTGGAAGGTTCTTAACTTGTTTATTTCATTATAAACTCAATTGTAAAGGATAAATCAACAATGATTATTAATGAAATGATGATTGAAAAGGTATTTGATTGTGTCTGATTTGATCTATATCATTTTGCATACGATCTAGGGTTTCCGCACCTAGATTGTTCTACTTGTATGATCAACTAGTTGTTTTTGTCAAAACTGGTCCTCTACGTATTCCTTACATACGCTATTACAAATGTCCAAACTCCCCATCCCATTCTACTAACACCAACATGTAACAACTTTACTTACACAACGATTTAGCACATATAACTATTTGCGTAACTATACATTCAAACAAACACATATTTCCTACCAATGACTTCTTATCTAATTATATTGAGTATTAGGTCCTAACATTATAATAGGACCCTATAATCATTCAATTTATGACAACCATCCCTTAAATATGTAAATATATATCAATCTAATGTTATTATAATCAAAACTTGTGCCTTGCTTTAATTTGCAAGACACAAACAAACCATCACAACACTCTATACACATATGATTCGTTTCGTACTAGTTCATGCATTACATCTTGCCATACGTGCTTAGATCATACTTGCACTTTTTGTGTTCATTTCATGTTTAGTAAACCACTACGGTGTCTAAATTATGTTTTAGGGAGTTCATGAGGCTAGGAAAAACTTGTTGTGCTCCCGGATACAAAGCACAAAGAAATACGGGAAAAACTAGGCTGGGCAGCACCGAGCGCGAGATTCAGTGCACAACAGCAGGAGTTCTGCTATCAGCGCATGGTGGCGCTCCCAACAACATGTTTCTCCATTTTGTTTTTGCTCTAAAAGTATATAGAAAATCTGGTAGTAGAAGTGGCCGGTTTAACGAGAGCCACTAGTGTGTTAGTTGTTTATTTTTGGAGAAATGGGACAAAAATTGGGGATAACAGACTGAATAAAAAAATTACAAAATGGACGTCGGAAAAACTATGAAAAAGAATTTCGGAGCGTTGGGAAAAAACGATATGGTTGAAATTAAACATCAAGAAAGAAAAAAAAACAATGAAACACTAGAAATTAAATATAAGAAAAACTTCAATAGTGGAGTTGACTTTATGGTGTCACTCCAATAGGTGATTTAAAATATAAATACTCGAATCAGAATTTAACATGATAATTAAAAAGACAATAATTTGAAATATGAATGCTAGATTCTGGATATAATATGATAATTAAAACAAAATCATGTAATCACGCTCGTACCCCTTTATATATCCAAGTCCATGACGTTTTCCCATTCAAGGAGGAGGACAAGAGTGGATGCCTAAAACTTTGGATGATGGAAAGTTAGAACGGTTTTATGTTTGTGCTAACATCGTGATGTGTCCGACTCTAGCAACCCTATTGCAAAGCAAGTTTTAGAACTCAGAAACACCATTCAAAACACACAAGACGATGATGAGAGTCACAACCTTTAGCGCGGGTAACAACTACTGCACTGGCAAACCTTATTAATAACCGCACCATTAACAGGGTCCAGAGAGCAGTGTACCTATTACTATTGGTTGTTGCTATCATCAAGGTTAGCATCGCGCCTCTACCTCTTGAAATACTACTTTTCTAGTTATATTTTATAGATTTGTTTGAGTTATATTTACTTGTATATAGAATATAGATAATTGAAAGCGGAAACTTGGTATGCTTTCCGTTTTGTTTTATCTATGAATTTTGGTCTCAAATCATGTTATTTTGATTTAAATTAGACGGAATGGTTTGATTATTGTTCTCTCAACTGTTTTGGATGATTAATGTTATCTCAATGGTTTTGGTTGATTATTGTTCTCTCAACTGTTTAATTGGTCTTCATCCAAATGATCATGTAATTTCAAGACTTTATATAAATGATATCAATTTTGATGTCATTTCGTTTAGATGGTTTTATTATTTTTCTCTCAATCGTTTTGGTCTTCATCCACATTTTCATGTAATTTATATAAATGATATTAATTTGGTCTCAATTATGTGGTTTTGTTTAGTTCATCTTTCAGCAATACCATCATGTTTTTGAAAATTGTTTGTACGTTGATGTTTACTTAATCTTGAATTAGGAATCTTAAATGTTTTTTTTACTTTTAAATATTCGTGATTTGTTATATATATTTTCCTCCTCTTGAAAACAGTATCTGGAGGCGCATAAGGCCACGAGGTTTTCCTATCAAAAGAGGAGGACAAAAGTGGAGGGCAAAAACTTTGGATGATGGAAAGCTACAACGATTTTATGTGTGTACCATCATCGTGATTTTATGTGTGTACCATCAACGTGATGTATCCGGCCCTAGCAACCCTACTGCAGAGTAGGTTTTAGGATTCGGAAACACCATTTAAAACACATCAGACCATGATGAGAATTTCAGTTACAACATATTTTGTTGCGGTACCAACGGTTGCGCTAGCAAGCCTTTTAAAAAATCGCACCACTAATAGGATACAGAAAATAGTATACCTATTCATAATGGTTGTCTCTATCATAAGTGTTAGCATCGCGCCTATACCACTTGTAATGCTACTATTCTAGTTATATTGTATAGATTCATTTGAGTTATATATACTTGTACATAGAATATAGATAATTATTGTAAACTGAAACTTGGTGTACTTTCCATGTTGTTTTATATATGAAAGTATAACCAATATGACACCCTACATTATAGTTATATCTCAACTAGACTTTCATGTGTTTGTTTATTTTCTTGCGGTGTAAGTATTATCAGTATTCTAATTTATCATTATTATTTGTAATTGTTTGATTATTTACGAGTCATTCAAAAGATTAAAAAAAATCAATGAGTTTGGTATCAGTAAAATTACATATCACTTATTTATAACTGTAACAGGTCTATATTCTGTATTTGATTTGAATTCAGAATATTACATACTATCAAATATCGGTGTGAGTATTAATCATTTCATTAATTTTTATATTCATTATGATATAGTATAGATAATTGTAAGCGGAAACTTGGTATACTTTCCATTTTGTTTTATCTATGAAAGTATAACCAATATGACACCCTACATTATAGTTATATCTCAACTAGACTTTCATGTGTTTGTTTGTTTTCTTACGGTGTAAGTATTATAAGTATTTTAATTTGTCATTATCACTTGTAATTGTTTGATTACTTACAAGTCATTTGAAATATAAAAAAAATTCATCGTGTTTGTTATTGGTAAAAGTACATATCATTTATTTATAACTGTAACAGTTTTATATTCTATATTTGATTTGAAATTCTGAGTATTACATACTATCAAATATTTATGTGAGTATTAATCATTTAATTAATCTTTATACTCATGAAATGTTGGGTTTTTTTTTAATCTATCTCATTATGAAGAGTTGTGGAAAATAATAATCCTTATAATACAATGTTTACAAGTTTTAACAGACTCCTGAATTTGTTCCAAGTTTTAACAAAGTTTCTTTACAAGATATTACAACTTTAACCAATTTTATAATGAATTTTTATTTTTGTTATTATTTTATCAAAATCAATATTTTGGTAATTTGAGAAAGGAAAAAATGAATCTACAAATATATGAATTTAAAATAAGTGTTTTAAATACTAAATCCACAAGTAAGTTAGTTCTAAAATAATTAAAACATAAATTATACCACGTGGTCGTACAATTCACGTCCTTGATCGATTTTCAACCAATTCCTTACTTCGTATGGAAGACCCTAATAACATGCAATCATCACATATCCATAGCATCAGTTCAGTAAATGACTTCATTCAATATACCCACAATAACAATATAGTAATAACATCCAAAGATAGTTGATGATGGTGTTAACTTGGCTTTGCAAGTTCGAACTCGTTTAAGTTACAACCTCGAATCCGATATCTGGATTCTAACTTTCTACTTTCATGCATTAATTCTAAACAAACATGCGTCATCACTGTCAGACATAAGAGTACAGTTAACCTGTTACACTACATTATACATAATTCCAACGATGGTATTCTCATGACCCAAACCTTACATACATAAATATTCCTTGCATACGCTATTACAAACGTCCAAACTCCCCATCCCATTCTACTAACACCAACATGTAACAACTTTACTTACACAACGATTTAGCACATATAAGTATTTGCGTAACTATACATTCAAACAAACCCATATTTCTTACCAATGACTTCTTATCTTATTATATTGAGTATTAGGTCCTAACATTAGAGTAGGACCCTATAATCATTCAATTTATGACAACCATCCCTTAGATATGTAAATATGTATCAATCTAATGTTATTATAATCAAAACTTGTGCCTTGCTTTAATTTCCAAGACACGAACAAACTATCACAACACTCTATACACATATGATTCGTTTCGTACTAGTTCATGCATTACATCTTGCCATACGTGCTTAGATCATACTTGCACTTTTTGTGTTCATTTCATGTTTAGTAAACCACTACGATGTCTAAATTATGTTTTAGGGAGTTCATGAGGCTAGGAAAACATGTTGTGCTCCCGGATACAAAGCACAAAGAAATACGAGAAAAACTAGGATGGGTAGCACCGAGCGCGAGATTCAGTGCACAACAGCAGGAGTTCTGCTATCAGCGCAAGGTGGCGCTCCCAACATGTTTCTCCATTTTGTTTATGTTATAAATGTATATAGAAAATCTGGTAGTAGAAGTGACCGGTTTAACGAGAGCCATTAGTATGGCTTAGTTTGTTATTTTTGGAGAAATGGGACAAAATTTGGGGATAACAGACCGAATAAAAGAAATACAAAATGGACGACAGACAAACTATGAAAAAGAATTTCGGAGTGTTGGGAAAAAACGATATGGTTGAAATTAAACATCAAGAAAGAAAAAAAAGAATGAAACACTAGAAATTAAATATAAGAAAAACTTCAATAGTGGAGTTGACTTTATGGTGTCACTCCAATAGGTAATTTAAAATATAAATACTCGAATCAAAATTTAACATGATAATTAAAAACACAATAATTTGAAATATGAATGCTAGAATCTGGATATAATATGATAGTTAAAACAAAATCATGCACTCACGCTCGTACCCCTTTATATATCCAAGTCCATGACGTTTTCCCACTCAAGGAGGAGGACAAGAGCGGATGCCTAAAACTTTGGATGATGGAAAGTTAGAATGGTTTTATGTTTGTGCTAATATCGTGATGTATCTGACTCTACCAACCCTATTGCAAAGCAAGTTTCAGGACTCAGAAACACCATTCAAAACTCACAAGACGATGATGAGAGTCACAACCTTTAGCGCGGTAACAACTGCTGCACTGGCAAACCTTATTAATAACCGCACCACTAACAGGGTCCAGAGAGCAGTATACATGTTCCTATTGGTTGTTGCTATCATCAAGGTTAACATCGCGCCTCTACCGCTTGAAATACTACTTTTCTAGTTATATTTTATAGATTTGTTTAAGTTATATTTACTTGTATATAGAATATAGATAATTGAAAGCGGAAACTTGGTATGCTTTCCATTTTGTTTTATCTATGAAAGTATAACCAATGTGACACCCTACATTATAGTTGTATCCCAACTAGACTTTCATAGGTTTGTTTACTTACTTACGGTGTAAGTATTATCAGTATTTTAATTTGTCATTATCACTTATAATTGTTTGATTATTTATCAATCATTCGAAAGATAAAAAATTTCAACGAGTTTGGTGTCGGTAAAATTACATATCATTTATTAATAACGGTCACAGTTCTATACTTCTATATTTGATTTGAAATTCTGAATATTACATACTATCAAATGTCTATGTGAGTATTAATCATTTCATTAATCTTGATACTCATGTAATGTTGGTTTTTGAAAATTGTTTGTACGTTGATGTTTGCTTAATCTTGAATTAGGAATCTTAAAATCCATACATGTTTTTTGTTACTTTTAAATATTCGTGATTTTTTATATATAATTTCCTCCTCTTGAAAACAGTATCCGGAGCCGCATGAGGCCACGACGTTTTCCATCAAAGGAGGAGGACAAAAGCGGGGAAAAAAACTTTGGATGATGTAAAGTTACAACGATTTTATGTTTGTGCCATCATCGTGATGTATCCGGCCCTAGCAACCCTACTGCAGAGTAGGTTTCAGGATTCGAAAACGCCATTTAAAACACATCAGGCCATGATGAGAATTTCAGTTACAGAATATTTTGTTGCGGTACCAACGGCTGCGCTAGCAAGCCTTTTTAAAAACCGTACCACTAATAGGATACAGAAAGTAGTATACCTATTCCTAATGGTTGTTGCTATCATAAGTGTTAGCATCGCGCCTATACCACTTGTAATGCTACTATTCTAGTTATATTGTATAGATTCATTTGAGTTATATATACTTGTACATAGAATATAGATAATTATTGTAAGCTGAAACTTGGTGTACTTTCCATTTTGTTTTATCTATGAAAGTATAACTAATATGACACCCTACATTATAGTTATATCTCAACTAGACTTTCATGTGTTTGTTTATTTTTATGCGGTCTAAGTATTATCAGTATTTTAATTTATCATTATTACTTATAATTGTTTGATTATTTACGAGTCATTCAAAAGATTAAAAAAATCAACGAGTTTGGTATCGGTAAAATTACATATCATTTAATTATAACTGTAACAGGTCTATATTCTGTATTTGATTTGAATTCAGATTATTACATACTATCAAATATCTGTGTGAGTATTAATCGTTTCATTAATTTTTATATTCATTATAATATAGTATAGATAATTGTAAGCGGAAACTTGGTATACTTACCATTTTGTTTTATCTATGAAAGTATAACTAATATGACACCCTACATTATAGTTATATCTCAACTAGACTTTCATGTGTTTGTTTGTTTTCTTGCGGTGAGTATTAAAAGTATTTTAATTTGTCATTATCACTTGTATATGTTTGATTACTTACTAGTCATTTGAAATATAAAAAAAAGATTCATCGTGTTTGTTATTGGTAAAAGTACATATCATTTATTTATAACTGTAATAGTTTTATATTCTAGATTTGGTTTGAAATTCTGAGTATTACATACTATGAAATATTTATATGAGTATTAATCATTTAATTAATCTTTATACACATGAAATGTTGGTTTTTTTTAATCTATCTCATTATGAAGAATTGTGGAATATAATAATCCTTATAATACAATGTTTACAAGTTTTAACAGACTCCGGAATTTGTTCCAAGTTTTAACAAAGTTTCTTTACAAGATATTACAACTTTAACCAATTTTATAATGAATTTTTATTTTATTTATTATTTTATCAAAATCAATATTTTGGTAATTTGAGAAAGAAAAAATGAATCTACAAATATATGAATTTAAAATAAGTGTTTTAAATACTAAATCCACAAGTAAGTTAGTTCTAAAATAATTAAAACATAAATTATACCACGTCTTTGTACAATTCATGTCCTTGCTCGATTTTCAACCAATTCCTTGCTTCGTATGGAAGAACCTAATAACATGCAATCATCACATATCCATAACATCAGTTTAGTAAATGACTTCATTCAATACACCAACAATAACAATATGGTAATAACATCCAAAGATAGTTGATGATGGTGTTAACTTGGCTTTGCAAGTTCGAACTCGTTTAAGTTACAACCACGAATCCGATATTTGGATTCTAACTTTCTACTTTCATGCATTAATCCTTAACAAACATGCGTCATCATTTTCAGACATAACAGTACAGTTAACCGGTTACAATACATTATACATAAATATTCCTTACATACGCTATTACAAATGTCCAAACTCCCCATCCCATTCTACTAACACCAACATGTAACTATGTATAATATTTTTTTAAATTTTTATTCTACACATATGTATTTGCATAAAAAATGTAGTTGTAGTTACATAAAATATTATGTGAGAATCCACACATACGTTTGCTTTTGTTGATCCTTATGATAGTTTTGGCGTACTGACACACATAGTGAAGCAAAACCAATTAATTGTACGGACTCGACTTAGTGAAGTTGGCGAGTGTCACATCTATGAAAGTATAACCAATGTGACCCCCTACATTATAGTTGTATGTGAACTAGACTTTCATAGGTTTGTTTATTTATTGCAGTGTAAGTATTATGAGTATTTTAATTTAACATTATCACTTATAATTATTTGATTATTTATCAGCCATTCGAAAGATAAAAAATTTCAACGAGTTTGGTGTCGGTAAAATTACATATCATTTATTTATAACTGTAACAATTCTATACTTCTATATTTGATTTGAAATTCTGAATATTACATACTATCAAATATCTGTGTGAGTATTAATCATTTCATTATTTTTATACTCATGTAATGTTGGTTTTTGAAAATTGTTTGTACGTTGATGTTTGCTTAATCTTGAATTAGGAATCTTAAAATCCATACATGTTTTTTATTACATTTAAATAACGTTTTTTATATATAATTTCCTCTTGTTGAAAACAGTACCTTGAGGCGGATAAGGCCACGACGTTTTCCCATTAAAGGAGGGAGACAAGAGCGAAGGCCAAAAACTTTGGATGAGGGAAAGTTACAACGACTTTATGTTTGTGCCATCATCGTGATGTATCTAGCCCTAGCAACCCTACTGCAGAGCAGGTTTCAGGATTCTGAAACGCCATTTAAAACACATCAGGCCTTGATGAGAACTTCAGTCACAACCTGCTTTGTCGCAGTACCAACGGGTGCACTAGCAAGCCTTCTAAAACCCCTCACCACTAATAGGGTACAAAGAGTAGTATACATATTCCTCATGGTTGTTGCTATCATCTGTGTTAGCATCGCGCTTCTACCACTTGGAATACTACTTTTCTAGTTATATTTATAGATTCATTTGAGTTATATATACTTGTATATTGAAAATAGATAATTGTAAGCGGAAACTTGGTATAATTTTCATTTTGTTTTATATATGAAAGTATAACCAATGTGACACCCTACATTATAGTTATATCTCAACTAGACTTTCACGTGTTTGTTTATTTTCTTGTGGTGTAAGTATTATTAGTATTTTAATTTGTCATTATCACTTATAATTGTTTGATAATTCATCAGTCATTCGAAAGATAAATAATTCAACGAGTTTGGCATTGGTAAAATTAAATATCATTTATTTATAGTTGTAACAGGTCCATATTATATACAGTATATTACTAAAACATAACGTCGGGTCACCGTTTTTTTCAATCACATTTCACCACATGTCAGCCAATCGGTGGCCCCTTTAATTTTGACCTTGGTCAACTTTGGTGGCAGGCGGCGACAAATTATCAGACGGCGGTTATGACCGCTGCCCTACGTCAGAAAACCCCGCTGGCCATCCACCGAGAAAACGAAAATTACAGCTTCGCCCTGGGTAGTCGCAGTCGGTTATTTTTTCTGATGATACGTTGTTAGGGCCTGGGTAGTCGCAGTCGGTTGCGATTGTCGCCGGCCGACTAACCGGTGGTGGCCTTCGAAGGGGTTGTCACCGTCAGCTGACTTTAAGCTTGCCTATTTCTGATTTACACAAATCAAAAACATGCATGATGAAGGATCGCTTGGTTGTGCCTCGCCGGAAGTTCGATCGGAGCTCCAAAAATTCATCTGTTAATAGTTCGTTTCTATGTCTGGTCATCCCAGGTCCATCAGCCGATAAAGGTAAGCGGCGACAACACCGGATCTGGCTCATTATCGACTTGAGGTTTCAAGAAAACAAAATTTGGATCTATGGTTGACAGACTCAGGCTTGGGTTTGAAAGGATGTGAAGACAGATATCAATGGGTTGTAGAGAGAGACAGAGTTGTTTGTGGTGTTTACCTCCTTGATAATAATGACCGAGTCAATTAGCTCCTTGATAACATAATAATAACTAATGTTAATTTTGTTTTCCAAATTCCAAATTTATGCGACCTTATTGGTTTTGCAAAGGATAATAATTTTTTTTGGGGTTGTGGATTCATACACCCTTACTTTAGAATTCATACACCATGGTCCACACCGTGCGCATTCTATTGGTGGACATTACTACCCAAAATAAAAAAACAAAACACTTTAACCCCTTTAGTTTATAACAAGCTTAGTTTAGACCCCTTTAATTTCAAACGTTTAAGGTTCACACCGTATTTTCCGTCTTTCACTAAAATAAAGACTTTTTTTTCCTTACGTACGCGTCGGTACAACATCAAGTTTTGACGTGGGCGGTAGAATTTCACTTTCAGGGTTCGACATAAACAGTTTAAATTCACGTTCGACATGACGTTGTCGAAAATAATTCAGGTTAAGAATAATAAATTTAGTTCTTTTACTAAAAAACGCTTTCTTTACGTGCCTATTTTTAGGTACGAACTTTTTTTTTGCATTGTTTACGAATCGCGTGTCGATCATCGTTCGTCCTACCTCAGTTGGTAGAGCGTCTGTCTTTTCTTACCGGGTTAGATACGTGTCCGCGGGGCAACGCCCGCGGGTCAAATACTAGTTCTATATTAATTTACAAAGTCTTTGAACAGTGATTGTGTTTAGATTTGTAATTGTGGGTCTATCTTATTGGCTTATATTGGCGGTCATGTCCTTATCACACAAGAGATACACGCGTCCACCACCCATCCTTTTCTTTCTTTACCAAAGACACGGGTCCACACAAAAGGAGAGATCTGAGAGCACACCTTGACCACCATCTCCCAACTCCCACCTGCAACTCCCCCAAATCGTCGCCCCCCCCCCCCCACACACACACCATCCTGCCTTATGGTGATCATGACGGTGGTATGACGACGATGATGATGTCGCCTCTCTTAGGGACAATCGAGTCAACATAGGCTTATGATGATGTCGGCTCTCTTAGGGATAATAGAATCAACATAGGCTTAGGATGCCATTACATATCTTTTGGCGAACCACCGTCTGGGGATACAATCAGGTAAAAATACCGTTCTCCGAATATGTATACCCATTATCTTTCTTAATTTATGTTGAGTTAATGGCCAAATCCGTCCCTGGGGTTTGACCAATATTGCCACATCCATCCATTTTGAGAATTTATGACAACTGGGCCACTGTACTTTACACTTCTTTGCCAGATCAGTCCAATTTACAAACCCAGTTAAATAATTCTGTTAACTCGAGGGCATTTTAGTCATTTCACCTATTAAAATTCCCACCCCTAATCTGATTATAATCCTAAACGATAATCACAAACCCCCAAACCCTAATCTGATTATAATCGAGGGCCTCTTAAAAACCCCCAAACCCTAATCTGATTATAATCCACAAAACCACCAGATTTCATCTCCTTCCTAATCAGAATAATGAGCAACGACGATTGGTATGTTCGAGAGCATGATTGGGTTGTTCGACGATTGGTATGCTTTACTTTGGAATTTCATCATGGTGGTAAGTTTTCTGAATTTCTGAATTTACTGTGATTACGTTGAATGATATGCTGATAGAGCTAGGTTATTCAGAAGATGATATAGTAACATACCATTTTAAAGTACCATTTTAAAGTATTGGAGGTATATGTTGAGCACATAAGAACTTATTCTAATGAAAGTGATGACTTAGATACAGGGGAGGTTACACAAGAGGGCTTTAATGTGACTGAGGGCAGTGAGAATGAGGGCAGTGAGAATGAGGGTAGTGAGAATGAGGGCAGTGAGAATGAGGGTAGTGAGAATGAGGGCAGTGAGAATGAGGGTAGTGAGAATGAGGGTAGTCTATCAGACTCTGATAAATTGTTGTTGATTATTGTTGTAGATGATGACGAGCCACCGGATCCAGCAACCGAAGATTTAAAGACTTTCTATTTTTAGCGGAAAACGGAGTGCAGGCAGGGGATCCTTTGTCCGTTGGGCTGTATAAACAGATGGACGCCATCAACACTGTTGCAGATGAATCAACACTGTTGCAGATGATGACGGTCGTCGGGGTGCAGGCCGGGGATCCTTTGTCTATTGGAGATGAACCTGGATGGGGTGCTCTTGTGATCGATGTCGTTAGATCAATCAAAAATATGAAAATAAGTAGTATAATGTAAGTCGAGTCGTCTCCACAGGGAATTGGTGGAAATAGTAGTTTTGTAACTTTAACGATTAAACTAAACCTAATTACTTTGTTTTTGCTTTGAAATTTAGAAAATGAATTTGGAAAGTTGTAAACAATAATGAAAAAAGAAGTAACCCCCTCCGAGCTTCTGGTTATATGATTCACCCAAACCTGGTTAAATGATAGGATACCACATAGACATGGTTTTGTTAAACGATTCAAATCAAGTGATAACCGAACACAAGTTTTTAATAATAACCTGTACAATTCGATTACCAACCCACAAGTATCAATTACCCTCCCACTTATCAAACTGCTCACGATGCAAGAAAACCGAATGCGAATGATAAAAGGATAATCAATTGCAACACAGATGAATTATTTAAATGATTTAAACCACAAATATTCTTCAAACAAATGAAAAACAATCCCAAGTACCAAATCAAACAAGTTAAAGGGTTTCACAAACTAACCATACACCCGGAGGTGGTTACATAAAGAAACTAGCCGCTCATCATGATTATGTATGCTTCCATGGATGATTTTGATGATAGATGCATGAAAAGAATGATTAAAATGTGTTTTGGAATGGTAAAATTCGTCCTAGGATCGTCCAAAACGGCTAGGGTTCAAGTCTCCTTTGTTTGTGGGGTTAAGAACCTTTAAATATGGCCAAAATCCGGAATTTCGCGTCAATAATCAGATAGGGGCGCAAGCTTGCGCCCCTGGTGAAGCAGGTTGCGCCCTAAAGGAGCGCAAATCAGGCAAAAATCTTTGTCATCAGAAGGTTGCGCCCTGATGAGGTAGGTTGCGCCCCTATCTGCTGATAGGTTGCGCCCCTGTGTAAAAATTGGCTATTCTTCGTGTTTCACCACCGTCCACCTGCAAATCACTGTGTATGATCCTAGGGTTTAGCAAAACTTTTTAAAGCGACGTCATTTGAGGAGGTTATTTTGCCGGAGAAGCGGGTGGCTGAGGATTCACGGGAATGGTGGGCGTAGTGGGGGCGGAGGGGCGGCGGGGGTTGAGTTGTAGGAGATGGCAGTGATGTGTTTATCGTCGTCGTCGTGTGATGGCGACTGGACGACGTGGTGGGGAACGTGGTGGTGATGACGCCGTTAGGCTGGTGGCGTCGGAATCGGTCTTTGTGTGCTGCATATGATTATTATTATTATTGGTGTTTTGGGTTGTCATACACTTGCATCCGGAGTTGAATCTAACGGTGGAGAAGCGTTCGACTGATTGTAGTCATACACTTGCTGAGATTGATTGTGATTATGTTGGAAGCGAGTGGAGACGACGATGGTTAAGATGATGCAGTTAATAATAAGGCAGAGATATGGAGCCTCCACGTGTTGGTTATGATATTATTAAATCATGTGTGATGGTTGAGTATAACAATAAATGTTATGATAAGGATGCTGAGACTGTGGTTCTTGAAGACCAAGAAGATGAGTAAATTACAACGAAAGACATTTGGCATCCAAAGATTATTCGGGATTTTGATTGAATATGATGCAAGTAATTATCAAGGTTTTACCATACCTAACTTCAGCTTCTAAATTATGTTTCTTTTGCTTCATAACCTCCAATTGCTTTCTTGCAGCATTTGTTTTCTATAAATATTGTTATATTTTTATATTGTTTTTGTTTATGTAACAGGCCGTGTAGAATGTGTATGGAGATCGCAACTTCATCTGTACTCTTTAGCAACCATAGGAGTATGAAGAGAAAGCCGAAGCTACTGTTTAAGTGAGCTATGAATCGCCACATTTGCTTCAGGGTTCAGGTCAGTGAACGCAAATGGGAATTAATGATCCATATGACTGAGTTTACAATTGGTATGTTTTATACTTTTATCATTTTTATTAAGTTATATTAGATTTTTCAACCCCGGGACACTCCCGGGGTAATCAGCTAGTATTATTATATAGTAATAATAATAATACAAATCTGAAATTAAAACAAAACATCACAAAAAAAAACGGTGGGGATGGGGTTCGAACCCCCGACCCTTGTTTCAGAACACATGAGTCTTAACCATTAGACCATACAAGCTTTTGTTGATTTATAGGAATTCGATTTATATTTAAACTATAACAAAATGTGTCATCTTCCCCAATTCATCCAACCAAGAACCCTAACCTTATATCAAATCTAATTAGCCCGATTTAGACACGATTCGTGTTCTGTAATATGGGGCTTTTGTTCTAAGATACCCGAATATTATAATGGCATTACAAAATTGAACTTACAAAAACGATTATGGATCGAATTTGGCAAGAAAATATCGCAACTTTGAGCCTCGATTTACAAGCTTCTGGACGTTTTTATGTCGTGTTTCTTGTGGGTTTGTGATGTGTAAACGTTTGGGAAAGATTTAGAACGATCAATTTATATAAAAATCGATTAAAGTCGTGTTTAATTGTGGTTAGAAATCTTCCGGCGGTTACACCATGTTAACTCGATTTAATCTCATTAATAACGTGTTATTATTCGATTTAATGATAGGGAAATGAAGAGACGAGGTGGAGAAACGTAAACCGACATTAAAATGGGTTTAAAGTGCATTAAAAACCGGTTTTGAGACCCGCCGGAGACTCGCCGGATTTAAATTCCGGTGGCCGGAATTTTGGCCGGAAAAGAGGAAGAGGATCGAGGGAGGGACCTGTTTGGTTTTGTTTTATATATTTTTTTTAAACTTTGCTATTTGGCAATAAGGGTCCCTCAACTTCATTCTTCTAAAACTTAAACTAAACTTTATGATTATAACTAAACTAATGTTATAAATTTATTAACCTTTATAAGTTTTATAACTTATAATAAATTTTAGAGAGAATTCGACCACGACAATTAACAAAATCATAGGGCTATTATAGAACATCAAATTCCGATCAAAACCATGTATAATAATCGTACTGACCTGACTGTTTTCGTGGCTAAATCGAACGATTAAAATTGCGACTGGTTGATCTTGTTTTTCAAATTGCGAACGATTTGGTGAATGTTTATGGTATATTTTTGCACAGAAATGGTCGACTATGGGATAAGATGTTTAGCATGTTCCATAAACGTTTAAAAATGTATTTTGAGAAAATAAAGGTCTTCAAACGTTTAAAAACCCACTTGCAAACCGAGCCACTATACCATAAATTGAAACCTATTATTACATCTTACGCCTTAGTCGACTGTTTCTGTGCAAAAATATACTATAAACACCCACCAAATCGTTCGCAATTTGAAGAACAAGATCAACCAGTCGCAATTTAATCGTTCAATTTAGCCTAAAAAACGATCAGGTCAGTACGATTATTATACATGGTTTTGATCGGAATTTGATGTTCTATAATAGCCCTATGATTTCATTAATTGTCGTGGTCGAATTCGTGGTCAATCAAGGGCTAGGGTTCGATCAAAACTATAGGGGCTAAAAGTGTAAACTTAAAAAATAAAGTTAACCAAGTTTTTTAACTAAGTTAGGCTAAAGGACAAAGGGTGTAACAAATTGATAAAATAAAGGATATAAGGAGTGAAAAATTTCCATAAAGGACAGATGATGCAATTTCAATAATAACTAAAGGACAATTTGTGTAATTATCTCTAAATTTTATGTAAGTCACATATCGCATACGATTTAAAACGTGGATAAAATCCATAAAAATCTTATATTTTTAAAGTCAAATATTGTATACGTATGTGATTTAAAACGTAAGCACGATCTTATGACAATTGCAAAATATTGAATTCGATCTTTTTATTAACTTCGAATGATAAACTTACAGGAACTGAAATAGAAACATTTAATACAAGAGGGACTATAATAGACAACTTATTAAAAGGTGGAGGTGACGGTTGTCACACTATGGTTTATGTACAATTGCATAAGGTGTTGAATGTCTTCATTACTTTGTGTGGTATTTGTCGTTTTTTTTCGGGCTAAGGATTTGTAATATTGGATGATCTTAGATGAGTTTTTGTTTACAACCGACAACTGTTGCAGGAGCATGAGGATTTGGGCAAGATCAACTACAGTTCAATTTATTACAAACAAAGAATTTGCAAAAAAAAAAACTTTTTCTGCACCGTTTTCATGGGATCTGAAAATGGCTAAGTTCTTTAAAGTTTTGAATATTTATATATGGATTTAAACCTAAGTTTTTTTCTAATGTATTAAACAGTTCTAATGACACACAAGCCAGGATGCTTGCAGATGAGATTGGATCATGGCATCTTGATGAATCTATAGACAGTATGGTTTCTGCCTTTTTATCTCTGTTTCAAACACTTACCAAAAAACGACCTCGCTACAAGGTAAAACACACCTAAAAAAATAAGAGCTTCTAAGATCCTAATTTTCCACAACTTTATTTTGAATTTATAAGGTAATGGGGAACAAACATTGAAAATATAGGGCTGCAGTGTACACGCACGAGTCAGCATGGTTTTGGCATTTATGTTGACATCATTATTTCCATGGGTTCTTAGCAAACCTGGATTTTATTTAGTGCTAGGTAGCTCTGATGTAGATGAAGGGTCGCATGGTTACCTAACAAAGGTATTTTCAGAAGTGAGAACCCATTTGACTTTATATACCATTAAGCACTGATTATTTTTAACCTCCTTTTTTCAGTATGATTACAGTTCAGCGATGGCAGTTCAGTAGACATGAGTCCTATCAGCTATCTTCGAATATGTTTTCGCTGGACTGCTACCCATCTTGGTTTCTATCTTTTAGCAGAGATTGAACCTGCTCCCCCAACTGTTGCGCTTAAGTCCATACGATCAAATTACAGTCAGCTGGATGAAGTGGACATGGGGATGACATATGATGAACTTTTGGTATATGCAAGGCTGAGGAAGATCTTCGGATATGGGACTGTGACCATGCTCAAGGTTTTTCTTAGATATCCATGCTCTTTTGTGCTTACGAGTCCTGTTTGTGGCTCATGGGTGTATATGTTGTTTGCAATATCTTTTTTTTTTTTGGGTTGGGGTTCAAAACTTTAGAGGTAGTTGATAAAGTGAACTTCTTTAGAGGTAATAACACCCT
This sequence comes from Ambrosia artemisiifolia, assembly GCA_032199755.1. NCBI lineage: Eukaryota > Viridiplantae > Streptophyta > Magnoliopsida > Asterales > Asteraceae > Ambrosia > Ambrosia artemisiifolia. The sequence goes on along the minus strand of CM063515.1, from coordinate 12,161,893 downwards.
CTTATCATGCTGAGGTATTCCATTTTATTATTTTTCTATCCAACTGTTGCTTTCCTCAGACAAATGTATGTGGCCAGAGTTATTCACCAGAAGATGATAGATTTGATCTATGGCAGTTCCTTTATAATTCAAGATGGCCGTACCCATTTTGCAAAATAGATTTGCTTGTAAATGAGTTTTAGCGTTGGTAAAGATGTGCATGCGTCATCAAATGATGTGGGAGTCGTAACAGTTGGTTCATCCGATCCCAAAGCCGGTCTTTAGTTTACGTTTCAATTATTAGCCTGTATACACTTGTCGATCCCTTAGTGCAAGATAGACGCCTCATTATAAGATTGTCCAGAAACAAGTGTTCTCCATCTTGCAATAAAATGGCCTATTTTGGAAATGTGTGTCGTCAAGGCTGGTTAGGTGGTCGAACAGCCGATTCAAACTGCTAGTCGAGATCTACTCACCTGAATGATGTGTAACAATGTGTTTGCGGTTTACAGATGAGCAACTCACAAGGCGCGCAACGCGAGCCCATGAAACCCACTAGTTAGAATATATTAATTTACAAACCTTTTAAACAGTAAATTGATGGTATAATTGTAACTGTAATTTTATATAGGGGTAAATCTACCAAGCTCTAGCCATCTGTCCAACTTTGTTCCTTCTCTCGCCATTTGTCCCTGGTATTGCCATCTGTCCAACCTATGTGCACAGCTTAATAGACAAAGCTATTGAACAGTGTTTTCTGACCTGATTATTATTATTATTGTTATATATAATTTTGTTAACAATAATAACTAAGATCACGACTGGTCTGGTCTGGTGGTTTGTTAAGTTATTTGCACTACTCGGGATCAAATCTTTTTATCATGCGGTTTTTCCTTATTTTATTCTCCCCCTGGCTACTGTGTAAGGGTTTGGTTGAATGGTATGTGGTGCTTTTTGGACTTTCCACGTGTATTTTTGGGTTGGGTACGTGTACAAGGTGGGCACACCAATACCCACCTAATTTATGCATTACTAGGTTAGAGCCCCGCGTGTACACGCGGTACATGTCCATGTCAAATGAAAAAAAATCTATAAAGATGGTAGTATGCAAATTTTATTTATTGAAAGTTACGTAATACAATTCGTATGAATTTTGGTTGATTGTAAATTATCATAAAAAAAGTTTAATGTTATCCAATAATAGACATATGAATCAACAAATGTTTGATTAGACGTGATTTAAAAACAAATAATGAAATGAATAAACATATATTTATTGTAACGGTATGCAAATGAAGATTAAAGTAAATAAATGTATCTTAACAATCATACAACCAAAAAATTATAAAAAAAATGATTTATGCAAAATATGATCGCATACTTATTCACAAACTTCAAAATATTTTTTATAGACAACATTTGTTATTTATTATTAACGTTGTCATTTTTATCCAATATTAGTATGTTCAGGCCATTTCTACTTTTATCACTCGGCAGCGACATACAACTGCCCATGTGTGAAAACAGGATCTTTTAAATACAGACCTATCCAAAATAGGGTTCGTCCTTGACTCTTATTTATTGTCATTGCGAAACATAAAGTAAGAGGGAATTGTTTTCTGTTAAATCTGAAAGGAATCTTCTTATCAGATGGGGACAGCCTAATTCTCTGGATAAAAGTTCGCATTCCAATGTTACTCCCTGAAATTATTTTAGCGTCTATAACATGGTTTGATATGGCAAGACGATTTGGAACTTGTGGCTTTTAAAAGAATTTATGTCTACTTATAGGATCCCTGAACCGTTAGAATAACAAAACAGTAAAATTTGTCAAAAAAAAAAAACTCTGGTGAGAAAAAGAAAGACATTTGGCATTGTAACTGTATTATCATCAAGAATTTAAGGTAAATATATCTAGAAGACCCTGAACTGTTTTGATGGTTTGACTCATAACCAATGACCTAAAAATCAAGCTAAAACCACGGTGAAAAATCAATACTAAAGCTACATGAGAAACTCGTTAGGAGTAAAGATAGTAACGTGGATGGGTTGAATAATATGTCAAAATGGGAGGTTTTTTATAGGGCAACCTTTTATCCATTTGACCTGTTTCAATGCTTCCTTAATCGGAATATTGTGTCTCGAACAATTCTGATCGAATAAGTCAGATTTATTTATATAGTTAAATTATAAAAATGGAAGGATTAATAATTTACGTGATTTGGTCAACGCCGCTTAAAATTAGCACAGTTATTGCAATCATAATGATGTTTAGTGTTTCATGACAATTGATTAAAGGAAAATTCTTTATAAACATAATATGATAACGTTAATCTGTCAAAGATATTTAAATGAAAGACGTAATATTCTTATTCTTAGTATCACTGAAACGCTATTTAGTTAATGTAGTAAAAAATGGAGGATTTCATGACAAATGAGGTTTTTTAATGTTATGAATCGCCTTTTAGTTAATGTTGTTACTGATAACGTAAGATGATATTTGATTACTAATTTCGTTACTAATTACTAATAAGTGTATTGTAAGACATAAAAATAAATAAAGTCAAAGAATTGACCCCATCAAAGTAACAAAAACGAAAAACGTTTTTACGTTTATCGGTCAACAATATTAAAATGAAAGTCGTTATTTGTAATATCATTGAAAATTATTTTGAATATATTATATATTTTAGGAAATTGTTAAATAGATTTAAATTATATTTATTATTAAAAGAATAGATTTAAATTGTATTTATTAAATACATTTTGTTTACCAAAATTATTGCTTGAATATTCCTGTTATCATTAATTGAGTTTTTTTATAATTTTTGAAATAATTTGAATGTTGTTAATGATCGAGGGTTTTATGACAAATGAGGATTTTTTATATTTATGTTATGTTTATTCTTTATGTTACTATTAATAGTAATAAATGGATGACAAAAGTTAACTTAACAATTTAAATTATTTAATAATTTATTCATATAATTGAAAATTATTTTGAATATAGTATATATTTTAGTAATATATTCGTAAAAATCGTAAAAGAAAATTTTAGTTTGGTCAATAAGAAATAAATGAGATTAGAAATAAAATTAAAAATCGTAATATTAGTTTTAGAATTAGTAATATATTCGTAATTTAGTTTGGTCAATAATAAATAAATGAGAGTAACAATCGTAGTATTAGTAATATATTTGTAATTTAATTTAATCCGGTGTATAATAAATAAATGACACTAAAAAACGTAATAAATACCATTAAATTCGTTCAATTATTATTAATGTCATTAAAAATCATAATAAATAACATTAAAAATGAAACAATCCTTTTAATTGCAGGAAAACTAATAATAATTCGAAAAAAATAGTAATATAAATAAGTGAGATTAAAGATTTTCAATATTAACCTCAAAAATTGTAATCAATAATTAAATCAATTACATTAAAAACATCAGCGTTTTAAATTGACTTACCAATTATCGACAAATTATTATTGACATCTTAAAATTTGCATATTACTATTGAAATTATTATTACGAATAGTAAAACTAAAATCATAAAATTAGTATTAGTATTAGTAATATATTGGGTCAACAATACTATTTTTACGATTAGTAAAACTAAAATCGTAATATTAGTATTATTATTAGTTAGTATTAGTAATTTATTCTTAATATAAAAAATTAATTCGGTCAATAAGAAATAAAGGAGATTAAAATTAAAAATCGTAATATTAGTTTTAGTATTAGTAATTTAATTTGGTCAATAATAAATAAATGAGATTAAAAATCATAATATTAGCATTAGTATTAGTAATATGTTAGTAATTTAATTCGGTCAATAATAAATAAATGACACTAAAAAACGTATTAAATACCACTAAATTCGTTTAATTATTATTAATGTCATTAAAACAAAAAACAAATAACATTAAAAATGAATAAATCCGTTTAATTGTAGGCAAGACTAATAATAATTGAAAAAATACTAATAAAAGTAATATTAAACATAATTCGTAAACAAAGATTAAAAATAATTTCGTAAAATAGTAATATAAATAAATAAAATTCAAAAATCAAAATAAATGACATTAATAGGGGTCAATTATTATTGAAATGATTTTGATGATTATCATTTAATGAGAATTGATTAAAGGAAAGTCATAATATAAAAAATTAAATTTGGTCAATAATATTAAATATAAATTTGAAAAAACAGTAATATAAATAAAAGAGCTTAAAAATATTAACAAATAACATTAAATTCGGTCAATTATTATTAATGTCAATAAATATTATTAAACATAATTTCGTAAAAATAGATTAAACATAATTTTGTATTAATAGTAATATAAAAAAATGAGGTTAAAAAATCGTAATAAGTAAAATTAAATACGGTCAATTATTATTAATGTCCATAAATAAAATTAATTCAAACATAATAAAAATATATTAAAAATAATTAAAGGAAAGTCATAATATAAAGGAAATGATTTTGATGATTTTCATTTAATAAGACTTTACTAAAGGAAAGTCATAATATAAAAAATTAAATTCAGTCAATAATATTAAACATAAAGTAAGAAAATTAATATAAATAAATGAGATTAAAATTTTTAATAAATAACATTAAATTCGGTAAATTATATAAAGGAAATGATTTTGATGATTATCATTTAATGAGAATTAATTAAAGGAAATTCATAATATAAAAAATTAAATTCGGTCAATAATATTAAACATAAATTAAAAATAAGTAATATAAACAAATGAGATTAAATTTTTTAATAAATAAATTAAATGCGGTCAATTATTATTAATGTAAATAAATAATATTAAACATCTTAATAAATAACATTTAAAGTTAATAAATCTTATTAATTGCAATCAAGACTAAACATAAATCGTAAACACAGTAAGATTATTAATCTTAATAAACAACCTCAAAAATCGTAATCAATAATTCAAATAAATTACATTAAAAACATAAAAGATCGTAATTTAAATTTTAAAATCAATGACTTCTTGTGGTGTTAGCTTAGTAAAAAATAGCCTGTGCTGGATTGAACACCATTTAAAGACAAAATATTCGCCAATGGAAATATTTTTTGATTGAAGCAAATCAGGCCATCCAATCACAGTAATATTTACAAAAGCATTATGTATAGTAAATTTAGAATGTCAATCTAATTATAAAATAAGAGTATTGTAAACATAATGTTTAATAATTGAATAACAAACCTAGCGAGTTGAGCAGAAATTTCTACATGCACCGGCATAGACCATGCGTACCCATCCGTAAATTTAATATTGGTTTTCATTGATTCATTTAAGTTTTCCAATTCAGCAATCGTGTTAGGAATTATCTGCATAGTAATAAGCATTAAATAAGGAAAAAAATAAAAATAAATGAGAGTTATTATGCTAAACCATAAATTTGATAAATTATACGAAATCACTTTAATCAATTAGAATTTAATCAATATTATCATTCATTTAATTTAATCAATTATACAAAATCAGATATTCAAAAATCTCGTATTAATTTAATCAATTTGTATAATTTAATCAATTTCGTATTAATAGTAATAAAAATTAATGAGATTAAAAAATCGTAATAAATAACATTAATTCGGTCAATTATGGTAATCCTAAATTGCGGGAATGATTGATAATAAATCAATCATTCATACAAAAAAATTAATACGTTTTATTATGTTAAACCATAAATGAAATGATTTTAATGACAATTAATTATATTACGAAAATCATAATATAATAATTAAATTAGCAAACTAATCATATTACGGAAATCAATGAATAATGCTTAAAAATAGCAAACTAATTGCAATCATTTAAACTATAAAACTGGAAAATTGAAATGAGTTAAATGACAATTAAGTATATTACGAAAGTCATAATATAATAATTAAATTAGCAAACCAATTATATTACGGAAATCAATTAACAATGCTTAAAATTCGCAAACTAATTGGAATCATTTGAATTATAAAAATGGAAAATTGAAATGATTTTAATGACAATTAATTATATTATGAAAGTCATAATATAATAATTAAATTAGCAAACTAATTATATTACGGAAATCAATGCATAATGCTTAAAATTAGCAAACTAATTGCATTCATTTAAATTAGAAAAATGGGAAATTGAAATAATTTTAATGATAATTAATTATATTACGGAAATTAATGAATGATGCTTAAAATTAGCAAACTAATTGCAATCATTTGAATTATAAAAATGGAAAATTGAAATGAGTTTAATGACAATCAATTATATTACCAAAGTCAAAATATAATAATTTAATTAGCAAACTTATTACATAATAAAGCAAAAATAATAATAGGAACTAACATTAGAAGAGTATGATAGGATTACCTTGAATCGTTTGTGGAAAATCAACAAAATATGAAAGATGAAGAAGAAGGATAGAAAGATTTGTTAGGAAGAAATAGAGAATTATGTTGGTGAGAATGAAAAAGTAAAAAAAGAAAATGGTTAATATATACTTGAAACTTGGAGCTCCATATTCAATATGGATACCTCAAACCCTCTCTAAGGCCTTGATTCAACCCAAGTGACCTCAATTATGAAGGTGAACCTTTTGTTTATTTTTCTATGTAATTCAAGTAATATACAGAAAATGGGACTATACACTCCATTCATACGTATATTTATGTATTAAATTATAAAAAGGAAAGTTTTTAAATTTACATAGGTTTAGCCAAATTTTATGGAAATTAGACAACCTATTGGCTAATTAGAAGATATTACTTATCTATTAATAGAAATAATTTTATTGATTAAAAGGAATTGATCTCTCATTTATAAGAAATTAATGTCTAGAATATTAATTAATTACAATTAATAAGAAACACAATTTCGGCAAGGATGTAGAAATAATTGTAACATTTTACATAATTTACATAACTTATACTAATTAATGTACACAATCACGATTTGATTTTTTTTAATGTTATTAAATAGGCAAAACATGAATTTTGATTTAATGAAATATTTTTTCTTTGTATACTAATTAATATGGTATGTTGTAATTACAATTATGATTTTTGTTGCAAGCGTAGAGATTTTTTTTAAGGAATTAAATTAAAAAAAAGAAAGTTTTTAAATTTACATAGGTTTAGCCAAATTTTATGGAAATTAGACAACCTATTGGCTAATTAGAAGATATTACTTATCTATTAATAGAAATAATTTTATTGATTAAAACGAATTGATCTCTGATTTATAAGAAATTAATGTCTAGAATATTAATTTATTACAATTAATGAGAAGCACAATTTCGGCAAGGATGTAGAAATAATTGTAACATTTACATAATTTACATAACTTATACTAATTATGTACACATTCACGGTTTGATTTTTTTTAAGTTTTTAAATAGTCAAAATACGATTTTTGAAATTAATTATTCTAGTTAATGTTATTAAATAGGCAATTAAAAAGGAAAGTTTTTAAATTTACATATGTTACGCTCAAATTTTTGGAAACTTGACAATCTATTGGCAAAAGTTATTGATTTTCGTAAATATTATTCTAAATAGTCAAAATACGATTTTTGAAATTAATTATTCTAGTTAATGTTATTAAATAGGCAATTAAAAAGGAAAGTTTTTAAATTTACATTAAATTACGCAAAAAATTTTGGAAATTTGACAACCTATTGGCAAAAGTTTTTGAATTTTTTTAATGTTATTAAATAGTCAAAACACGATTTTTGAAATTAATTATTCTAGTTAATGTTATTAAATAGGCAATTAAAAAGGAAAATTTTTAAATTTACATATGTTACGCTCAAATTTTTGGAAATTTGACAATCTATTGGCAAAAGGTTTTTAATTTTTTTAGTGTTATTAAATAGTCAAAATACGATTTTTGAAATTAATTATTCTAGTTAATGTTATTAAATAGGCAATTAAAAAGGAAAGTTTTTAAATTTACAATGGTTACGCCAAAATTTTTGGAAAAAAAAGATAATTATCCAGACGAAATTTACAATTATACCAAAACTCTTGCGGAAGGGTCATGCATGACCTTGAAGAATTGCTCTCCCTTGTGATAAGCCATATTCGCATTTTTGTATTCGGATGGTAGTCTAGTATTCAAATGACAAAACAATCAAAACATTCAATGAATATCATATTTGACTCATAAACATAAAGATGACAATGAATCACCTATGGATCTCAAATGAAAAAAGATCCAACCACAGTTAATTAAAGCCTAACCATTTCATATACAATTATTAACTTAACAATCTGATCTTGCTTCCATTTTACGGATTGTATTCAAGATGTACATATATAATTAAAACGCTAAGAATGAAGATTTTGTCTTCAAATATGAAAATGGTTAGGCATTAAATATTGTTTCCAGATTTTGTCTTCAAATATGAAGATTTTGTCTTCAAAACCGGATTGAATATGGAGTTGTTCCTCAAATCGTTAAATGCTTGCATATTATCACTAACCATTATAAATCACGATGTATTCCTTCGATATTCAATCCGGTTACATGAAAGTAATGTTTTCATATAACATAACATAAAAGATTTACAGGTTTGAGAACCATATGTATTGATCTTGCTTTGATCTAATGAAAAAGAAAACATACCTAGAATGAAGGAAGAAAAAAAAGAAGAGTGAATAATGGTAATTGGAAGATTTGTTAGTTAGGTATTGGAGGAGTATAATGGAAGAATGTAGGAATGTAGGAAATAAAAATTAGAAAGAGTATTTATAGGGAGCTAGTTGGAGCTCCATATTGAAAATGGATAGCTCAAACACTCTCTAAGGGCTCCATTCAACCCAATCTCACCTCAATTATTATATAGATAGATTGTTGTTATTGCTTTTTTTTAAACGAATAGTAATGGTACTGATTCGGTAATCTAATTTATGCATTATTGTTGTTATTGCTTTTTTTAAATCTGGTTTTGGCTAAGCTCTATTGAAGTTCCTTTTTTTTTTAATTAACTGTGTTTCTTCGTAATAATGTTTTGAGTTAATGCAGATGTTGTTATTTACCTATTTTGTTTCTATCATATTGAATAAACAATACATTGACATGCGTGAACAAACTTACTAATATAGTTGGCCTGGTTATAGCTTTGAAGGTCCCTAATTATACCACCATATATATCTTTACATTTATGTGCTTTGAAAAATAAAATGATTTTATCTTTAGATCATATATGCCTTTTGCAAAAGATTAAAGATGAAAGCACTAAGGTAGGGATGCCATTTCTCAAAATTACATTGAAAGATTCCATGTATTATACACAGCTAAATATCAAAACATACCTGGCCAAAATTTACATTTTTTTTATTGAACAATAGCATCAACGCACTAGAAGATGCACATTGGGAAGAAATTTAAAATATAACAAGCCGATTTTTCCAAGCAGTGGAAACTCAAAGCAGCATGCAGTAAGTAATTATGGATAGGTTGATAACTTGATACAAACTTTACAGTTTAATTGCAACTAAGTAATTATGGCATAATGCGTTCTAAATGGAAAAATTGAAGCTTCACGACAGGTGACAAAAGTTAAACATGGCAAATTCTAACAAGCATAGCTTCCATACATCACTCGTAAACTCAAATTCAAACAACATCCAACAGTTACAAGAGGCTCTTTGCATTTCGCTATTTCGCGTGTGCTTTGGGTCCTTTTGAAATTCGTTAAAATGTGGATTATGTATTCAACATCCAACATTTACCCACTGTTTCTAATCACCTTTAAAATGTGGATTATGTATTGAGACGTACAATACATATAAATTTTAGCAACTCAATATATAATCAAAGTGGGGTTATACTGATTACTCAACTTCATACTCTTACCTCTTTTAGTGCATATAAGATTTATCAACTGTATATAATTAATATGTTCATGCAACGCAGAGGGCATGGAAAAAAAGGACAATCACCGTTATTAAGGAGCAGAAGACAAACATTGCAAACTTGCCACATAAAGAATTACAAGAACTTACTGTAAGTAGTTAGTAGTAGGTCAATTATAATTAAATGCTTCAAGTATATTAATATCGTTTATGATTTAATCCCTCTATAATTCCCACAAGATTGGGCGTCTCCCTTGTTCTTATACAAAGGTACTACTACACTAGTCCTCCATTTCTCTGGCATCCTTCCAGAGACTAGAATTAGAAGAGAAACTCAAGTTTCATTAAATCAATTTGGTTTCATGCCAGGGCGGTCTACCACGGAAGCAATACATATCCTTAGGAGACTGATGGAGAAGTATAGGGAGAAAAAGAGGGATCTGCATATGGTATTCATTGATCTTGAAAAGGCATATGACAGTGTGCCTCGTTCACTGATTTGGGACAGCTTAGAGAGTAGAGGGGTTTCTGGGAAGTATATAGACTTAATTAGGGATATGTATGATAGGTCTGAGACTAGCGTTCGGGCACCTGTAGGGGACACGGAGTTTTTCCCTGTAGAAGTAGGGCTTCACCAAGGGTCTGCAATGAGTCCTTTCCTGTTTGCGGTTGTCCTAGACGAGTTGTCGAGGTCAATCCAGGAGACGGTCCCGTGGTGCTTACTTTTTGCAGACGATATTGTGTTAGTGGCTGACAGCAAACAAGGCTTGAATGCGAGGTTAGAGGAGTGGCGTATAGCTCTGGAGGGTAAGGGTTTAAGGATTAGTCGATCTAAGACTGAGTACTTACACTGTGACTTCAGTGGCATGGGCAATGATGAGGACACTCAGATTACCATTGAGGGTCAAGTAGTTCCGCAAGTAACTAAGTTTAAGTATTTTAGGATCGTTTGTACAACGGGATGGAGAGTTAGATAGTGACGTAGCCCACCGTATCCAGATTGGATGGTGTAGGTGGAGAGCAGCTTTTGGGGTCTTGTGTGACAGAAGGTTCCCAACTAAACTAAAGGGGAAGTTTTATAGGGTAGCAATTAGACCGGCGATGTTATATGGCTCCGACTGTTGGGCAATCAAGAAAACGCAAGCTCGAAAGATGGAGGTAGCCGAGATGAGGATGTTGAGGTGGATGTGTGGGCACACACGACTAGACAGGATTAGAAATGAGGTCTTTAGGGATAGGTTGGGGGTAGCTAGTATCTCGGATAAGATAAAAGAGGCGAGATTAAGATGGGTTGGGCATGTGAAGAGGAGACAGTTGACTGAGCCTGTTAGAGTGGTAGAAAATCTCACTGTGGAAGGTAGGAGGAGTAGAGGCGGACCAAAATTGATTTGGGACGAGCAGATTAGACAAGATTTACTAGGGCTGCATCTCTCTGAGGACATGGTCCATGATAGGAATTTATGGAGACATAGAATTAAGGTCAAGGATTGTTAGGTTTTGGGTCAAACTCTTTGTTAGGTGTGTAGTAGGGTGCTACTTTTGCCTTCACGTTACGTAGAGTTTACATATTTTGTCTTCTTGTACGTTTCTTTATTTATAGCTTGTTTATGATGGTACACATGTCTTTCGTTGTCATACTCATTTTTTTACACCATTTATATTGGTATGGGTAGCTGTGTGTGAGTGGGAGTGTGTGTGTATACCTCTTTTGGGGATTGAGTATGTGTGTGTGAGCCGAGGGTCTCTCTGGAAGCAGCCTCTCTGTCGCCTATGATAGAGGTAAGGTTTGCCTACATCCCACCCTCCCCAGACCCTACCAATAGCTGTGCTATTCTGTGGGATTTACTGGGCTTGGTTGTTGTTGTTGTTGCATAGGTTAGAGTTCAATTAGTCATTTGAGGTGATTTAAACCTAGGTTTTGACTTAATTAGAGCTCTCAACTATAATAGATGGCTTCATGTTTGTTAATATTGTAATTTTCACAAGTTAGAATAGGTAATTTGAAATCAGATTCTGACTTTAGTACGACTTACAATGAAACGACTATAAATACAGGGCCAATTCTTTGAGTCTATTAATATTTTATTTTCATACGTTAAAGAGGTAATCTGAAACTGGATTTTGACTTCACTACAACTTACTCTGTCATGACGATAAATACATGGCCAGACCTTCACCTTAAATGGAGTAGTTTCCCACATACTGCAAACAAAGAGTGGTGCTATAGCATTTGACCAAAATGTGTCGGGCCAATATTTCTAAGTGGCAACCAATAGTTTTGCACTTCAGATGGACTTCACACTCGCCAAACTACATGTAGACCACAATCAAGTTATACTAAAATCACTAACAATCTCAAAACATTTGTAGATATCACATATCAGCAACCATTTCCGTCATAAGAGCCACCATCAATGCGACAATCTTTGGCGACTCAGTCAAAAACTTTATTGGAATTGGATCCCAAGACAAGGTCATTAGAGAAGAACTAACGGACATGAAAATTATACCTTCACCAATACAGGCAATGATAGGAAAAAACATGAAATTCCATTTGCGAAGGAAATGGAAACTGCAGCTACCAATGAGACACCACATATGTTTGAGACAACATTCACAGCCAAAAGATCACTGATTATACCTATGGTGAGTGTCCTGCATCTCCACAATAACTTGCTATTAATCAATTTTGATGTTAAAAGTAGACCTTTGACGTCAATGTTCTGCCTTTCCACAACAGTGAGTTCTTCATAAACGTTAAATATTTGAAGGCCCTTTTATGATTACAAAAATAAATAATACTATCTTACACAATACTAAATTGTTAACCCAGTAAGAAAATGTTAGGAATTTTAGCAGCTACATATAGAATTTAATACTGAATTAGTATTATTAACCTTGATATACACGTCATGAAACTGGATGTTCAAAGAAAGGAAAGTTTCCAAACGCCCCACCTAAATACAACCCATCAACTTTAGCTTTTCCATGCAGCAAGCTTCCAAAATCTACCACCTAGATGCAAGCAAGCAACTTCTTTTGTATTGAAATAATGAGTGTTGCCTCACATATTTTGTCATTATCCAATACGAAGTGTATGGTAGCTATGGAATATAACTGTTTTAATGCATCTATTTCACATCCAAGATTCAATGTTAAAACGACACCTGTGCACATTGCGCCAGACGGAATGTATGAGTTGGTTATTGTTGATTGAATAAAGTTGGAAATAATGACCAAATTATAAGGTGCGCAACGCGCACCCAAGAAAACCACTAGTTTAGTTTGAATTCTGAATATTACATACTGTCAAATATCTATGTGAGTATTAATCATTTGATTAATCTTTATACTCATTATAATATAGTATAGATAATTGTAAGCAGAAACTTGGTATACTTTTATTGTTGTTTTATCTATGAAAGTATAACAAATATGATACCGAATATTATAGTTATATCTCAACTAGACTTTCATGTGTTTGTTTATTTTCTTGCGGTGTAAGATTATGAGTATTTCAATATATCATTATCACTTATAATTGTAAGATTATTTATGAGTCATTTGAAAGATAAAAAAATCAACAAGTTTGGTATGGGTAAAATTACATATCTTTTATTTATAACTGTAACAGTTCTATATTCTATATTTGATTTGAAATTCTGAACATTACATACTATCAAATATCTATGTGAGTATTAATCATCTTATTAATCTTTATACTCATGAAATGTAGGTTTTTGTTTTTTTAAATCTATCTCATTATCAAGAGTTGTGGAATATAATAATCGTTTGAATACAATGTTTACAAGTTTTAACAGACTCCGGATTTTGTTCCAAGTTTTAATAAAGTTTCTTTACAAGTTATTACAAATTTAACCAATTTTATAACGAATTTTTATTTTTGTTATTATTTTATCAAAATCAATATTTTGGTAATTTGAGAAAAAAAAATGAATCTACAAATACATGAATTTAAAATAAGTGTTTTAAATACTAAATCCACAAGTAAGTTAGTTCTAGAATAATTAAAACATAAATTATATCACGTCTTCGTACAATTCACGTCCTTGCTCGATCTTCAACCAATTTCTTGCTTCGTATGGAAGACCCTAATAACATGCAATCATCTCATATCCATAGCATGAGTTTAGTAAATGACTTGATTCAATACATCAACAATATGGTAATAACATCCAAAAATAATTGATGATCGTGTTAACTTGGCTTTGCAAGTTCGAACTCGTTTAAGTTACAACCTCGAATCTGATATCTACCAATTTCATGCATTAATCCTTAACAAACATGCGTCATCATTGTGATACATAACTGACTGAATAAAAAAAATAAAAAAATGGACGATGGAAAAACTATGAAAAAAATTTCGGAGGTTGGGAAAAAACGATATGGTCGAAATTAAATATCAAGAAAGAAAAAAAAGAATGAAACACTAGAAATAAAAAATAAAAGAAACTTCAAAAGTGGAGTTCACTATATGGTGTCACTCCAATAGGTGATTTAAAATATAAATACTCGAATCAGGATTTAAATATGATAATTAAAAACACAATAATTTGAAATATAAATGCTAGAATCCGGATATAATATGATAATTAAAACACAATCTTGCAATCACGCTCGTGCCCCTTTATATATCCAAGCCCATGACATTTTCCCATTCAAGGAGGAGGACAAGAGCGGAGGCCTAAAACTTTGGATAATGGAAAGTTTCAACGGTTTTATGTTTGTGTCATCATCGTGATATATCTGACTCCAGCAACCCTATTGCAGAGCAAGTTTCAGGACTCAGAAACACCATTCAAAACACACAAGACGTTGATGAGCGTCACAACCTATTTTAGCGCGGTACCAACTGTTGCACTGGCAAGCCTTATAAAAAACCGCGCCACTAACAGGGTCCAGAGAGTAGTATGCCTATTCCTATTGGTTGTTGCTATCATCAAGGTTAGCATCGTGCCTCTACCGCTTAGAATACTACTCTTCTAGTTATATTTTATAGATTGGTTTGAGTTATATATACTTGTATATAGAATATAGATAATTGAAAGTGGAAACTTGGTATGCATTCCATTTTGTTTTTATCTATGAAAGTACAACCAATGTGACACCCTACATTATAGTTGTATCTCAACTAGACTTTCATAGGTTTGTTTATTTAATTGCAGTGTAAGTATTATGAGTATTTTAATTTATCATTATCACTTATAATTGTTTGATTATTTATCAGTCATTCGTTATAAAATTGGTTAAAGTTGTAATATCTTGTAAAAAAAACTTTGTTAAAACTTGGAACAGACTCTGGTGTCTGTTAAAACTTGTAAACATTGTATTCTAAAGATTATTATATTCCACATCTTTTGGTAATGAGATAGATTTAAAAAAAAAGCAGGAAAAAAAAAAGAAACCTACATTTCATGACTATAAAGATTAACGAAATGATTAATACTCACACAGATATTTGATAGTATGTAATATTCAGAATTTCAAATCAAATATAGAAGTATAGAACTGTGATAGTTATAAATAAATTATATGTAATTTTACTGATAACAAACTCGTAGACATTTTTAATCTTTCGAATGACTAATAAATTATCAAAAAATTATAAGTGATAATGATAAATTAAAATACTGATGATACTTACACCGCAACTAAATAAATAAACCCATGAAAGTCTAGTTGAGATACAACTATAATGTAGGGTGACATATTGGTTATACTTTCAGATAAAATAAAATGGAAAGTGTACTAAGTTTCCGCCTACAATTATCTATATTCTATATATAAGTATATATAACTCAAATGAATCTATAAGATATAACTAGAAAAGTAATATTCCAAGTGGTAGAGGCTTGATGCTAACACTAATGGTAGCAACAACCATGAGGAATAGGTATACCACTCTTTGTACCCTATTAGTGGTGCGGTTTTTTAGAAGGCTTGCTAGTGCAGCCGTTGGTACCGCAACAAAATAGGTTGTGACTCTCATAAACATTCTTTTGTGTTTTAAATGGTGTTTCCGAGTCCTGAAACCTGCTCTGCAATAGGGTTGCTAGAGCCGGATACATCACGATGATGGCACAAACATAATACCGTTGTAAATTTCATCAACTTATTTGATGTCTTCAACAAGGGATACGATGTAAATTAAAGAAATGGGTAAAATGTTTTATTTTTCTATGTGATAGTACACTTTGTGCTCTGTGCCCTGATCAATAACCTAATGTCCTCGTGGCCGCCTATTTCAAAGATTAATACATTGCTCGTTTATCGCCATGGTTTGCACGAAACCATATTCACATTATCCACTTTTGTTCGTTTATTTCTAAATATGGAAAGACGAAACATTTTTGTATACACAAATATGATCAACCGGTGGCGAAGGTTAGTGAGTGTCAGGGGTGGCCCGACCCCATCGTTTTTTTGGCTCATTGGTGGAAGTTTGTGATTTTCGTGGGTAATTTTTATATGGATTGAGTCTAGCCCCACTGGTTTGATCTTCCGGCCTCTACCGATACGAAAAAATCAAGTCCGACCCCTGCCGATTTGATCTTCAAGCTTCACCACTGTGATCGACATGTGTTTTAATACGGAAAAGTGAAAAATATTGTAGCCTTACGATGAGAAAGGGCCAATAATATTGTAGTTTATGTGGTAAACAAGATTTTCATTAAACCTACGTTAATTAATGGTTATGGGACTTTTCAGTGGTAGATCTAGACTAATAGATTTGATTCGTTAAATGTAACCAGTGTTGTAAAATTGGGATTAATCGGTGATTAATAAGTGATTAATCGCTAGTCGGTAGGTTACTAAGTAAGTTTTTGTTAATCAGTCCATTATTCGATAGTCGGTCTGGTTGGACCAAATCGGCCCTAGTCGTTCGGCCAAAAATCGACTATTCCAGCAACATTTCGGTGAAAATCTATAATTTCGGCTAACTTCCGGCCTTGGCCAAAACCTGTTAATTCTGACAAGTTTCCAACCAAACCACATAAATTCTGACGATTAATCATGTATACTTAAAAAAATAGGTTGATGAAGGATTAAACAGGTCTATTTAAAATATTTACCTATAAAATTGTGTGTGTATATATAAAAAAAACTAAAAATTACATATAAAATTCTCAAACCGATTAATCCTGATTAGTCACTAGTCCCCACCCCACCAGCCAGCTAGTAACTAGCGAGTTTTACAACGTAACTCTAAAAATTATCTACTTTAAATATGCGTGTAAATTTTAATCATTATTGTAATCTTTTTACTCATGTAATGTAGGTATTTTTTTTTAATCTCTCTCAATATCAAGATGTACGGAATATAAAAAGTTATACAATACAACGTTGATTTTAATTTAATGAAAATCTTCTTAAAAAATTAAATAAATGAATGAATTTTGTTCCAAGTTTTATCAAAATTTCTTTCCAAGTTTTACCAACGTTCCAAACGATCGAATACCTTCCTTTCACTACTAGAAAAACACCATTCCTTGACATTCATTTTATGACATACATGTATTTAATGACATAAAAAAGTGTATGTCATAAAAAAAAAGTGTCATCTTTGATAAAAACTATTAAATTCTTGACGTTTTTCTTTGCGTGTCAATAATTTTCCGTCATAAACTAAAAAAACATGACGGTAAACACAAATGAGTGTCATGATTTTGTGTCACAAAAATTTGAATTCCCTCCACTCTCCCTCACGCCTCCCCATAAACCCTCCCCTCTCTCTTAACAAAACACAAACACAAATCCTTCTTCTTGTTCAAGAACAAATCCCTAAACACAAATCCTTTCAGTTTCTATCAGATTCCTCTCTATTTCGAATTAGTCTGTACTTCTCAACTCAAATCGTATGTTAGGTAATCCTCCTCTATTCTTTATGGTCTAATTTCTTTGTCTATCTGTTGATTTGTTTTTGCCGATTTATTCTTAGTTGTTAGACCTAATATTATTTGACGTTTTTTTTTGCGGCTATATGTTTTTTGGTAGGAGATTTAGTCTTTGAATGATCTTTTGCTTCATACGACGTAATATATGTTTGATAAAGTGTAATTTGTTGGTTTTAATTAAAAAATTAGGGTTTGAGGCACAGGATGTGGTAATCGTTTGGTTTGTAAAAATATGTTTGTGTTATGTAATATTCGAGTCTCTTTTGAGATTATAATGTGGTTCTGTTTGCAGAATGTATAATTGATGGGCATAAGATTATTATGGCCTTGTTATTATTATTATTATTCATTTATTTTAATATTATTATATTGTTATGTTATAGTTGTTACAATTATGGCCTTGTTATTATTATACTAAGTTGGTTATAGAAGAAAGAGATACAGTTCGTATTTTTGTCTATCGTCATTCTTGATTTCTTTCTTCTCGTATGTGATGAAATGAATTCTTTGGTTGTTATCTGGCGGTATACTTGAGAAGATGCTTTGTTAATAAGTAACAAATGCGTAGATTTATTGGATGTGTGTAGGTGTTCTTTTATTAATTACATACTACCATGGAATTTATTTTTAAAGTGTATAATGTAATGAAGTGCACACTCTGTTGTGTTTTGAGGCCATTTGGTAGTTTTTGGTGATTAAAACTAATATAATTTGTGTATTGTGTTATCATGTAGTTCACACTCTGTGGCTCATTTGAGTTTTTTTCGGTATGTTAGAACCACATAAATTGTTTGCTCAGGAGGCTTGACTTCAAAAATGAATATTTAGTACTGCAGAAAATTACTAAACCCCTTATATTGCAGCTTCCATTTGTGTTCGTGATGTGATAATACTTGCCTAAATGCTACATTCTTCAGCTATATACAAAAAAGGTTCCACTGGATCCTAGTGTTAACTTGGAAGTGATAGCAGCGTTGTGCAATGGTTATGTTGGGGCTGATTTAGAAGCTTTATGTCGGGAGGCTGCAATTTGTGTAGTGAAAAGATGTTCAAATGAAGAAGCTAATGTTTGTAGCTTATTAATGGATGATTGGAATATTGCTAGGTCTATTGTGGGCCCAAGCATCACAAGAGGTGTTACTGTGGAAATTCCCAAGGTTTCTTGGGATGACATTGGGGGATTACACAATTTGATGGTATGTAAAATGAATATCTTTTCAAAATGGAGATTTTTCTGTTTACAAATGGTTAAATATGTCAAAATAGGTGGTTTGGGTAATGGGTCAAGATGGCAACTTTTGTGCGGGTTTAACAGATCAGGTTCACCCTTGAAACACCTTCTGTCAAGATATTCCAGCATTACATATATATGATTGAATATTTGATTAAATTATTATTGTTATAGCATATCGTTACTTACATAACTTGATATATTGCATAGTGTCTTTGAGTAACATTATATATGTATAGTGATTTGTGATTATCTGGTGATACTGTGTAACTGAAAATCAATTCATACCTTTTTAGGTCTTATTTCCAATTTTTATATTCATGAAAATAGGACCAACTAAAGAAATAAAGAACATTAGGAAATGACCAAAGGTCTCTTTGGAGAATAGAGTGTGAATTTTTGTATAAGAATTTGGGCTTTCACATTGTTAACATGAATGGTGTGTTTGTAGAAAGACGCACCGTGGTTATTTAAAATGTATCATAAATTAGTACATGACAAAGAAGAACTGGCTAAACAATAAACATGTATCAAGTGATGCTGATCCATAGAAATAAAAAATCTAAAGGTCAAGTTTATTAAAAAGATGAATGGTTTAAGTTAGTAGCTTTTATTGTAGTTGGAAGAAATGTGAAGTATTGATTGTGTATTGATTATGTTGTTTATTACTTGGTTTAAGTTAGTGGCTTTTATTATGTTGTTCTTCAGATTGTTTTTTGGGTTTCAGGGTTCATGGGTCGGGTTATTCGAGTTTCCAGCCGAGAAAAGGTGACCCGATAACCAAACCATTTAAAATTCGGGTTGGCCAGGTTGGGGTTATTCGAGTTCGGGTTAGTTCGGAAGTGGTTGGTTTGGTTGTCTTTTTATTTATTTGAAGTATTGATTGTATATTGATTGTATTGTTTATTACTTGGCGTTGAAATGGTGATGTTTGGTTGTGTGCTTTGGTTTGTAGGCAAATACGTTAGCAGGGCCTCCGAATATTTTTGTTTCGACCCTTGCGTATGTTCAAAGGTGCTTATCATCGGGTGTGCTTCAAGCGAAAGCAATTCAAGTTTCGCTTTCGATTCTTGTGCTTGATGAGGTGAGGATCTCTTGCAATGTTTTGTTTTTTCATATGGTTACTTTACATGCCAGAAGATCAAGAACAATCCTTTTGAGGATTGACAAGCAGTAATAATTTTCCTTCTTTGCTGTTATATAGACGTACACACCTACTTGTTTTCATTCATACTATGTTGCATACTCTCTTTTAGGATAAATGTTGTACAACTTCATTTGTAAGTTTTCTTAACTGATATTATGTTGCCTTTTCTTCACTGCCTTTAATTGCCTTTTTCTTTATTAGCTCATTGACTGTTGTATTTTCGATACATGAAAGAGATAGTTCTAGGAAGAGTCGAAATATTGGGCAAGGTAAGCTAAGGCAAAATAAACAATGCGCTATGATTTATGTAAAATAATTGGCCGGCCTCGACTAAAGTATTAATTTTAACATTGTCTCAGGTTGGGGGAAGAGCGGATCATTACGGGGATGAGGACATGGATGTCGTACGCGAAGAATGTTCAAGCTACGCAGCGACATTTATTTTCAAATGATCGAAACTTGGTTGAAGGCAATGTATTGTCGATACAATATATTTTTGTAAACGTTAAACGTTGTCTCGGATTAGTTTGTAATTAGATAAATATGGATTATATAATGAAATGATGTTTTTGTTATTAGTTTGCTAATTATTGTGCATACAATAAAATGACAATAAATCCAGGAGGGTAAATATGTAATTTTACGAAAAAAAAACTTTTTTTTAGATTAAAAAATTATGACACGTTATAAAATTCTGTTATAAAATGTGTCATTAAAAAGTGTCATAACGCACGTCAATAAATGCTGTCATAAATGTGTGTCATAAACAGATGACAAGCGAAAATATGTCATGTTAAATTTATGACACCGCCATCCTTGACATTCTTTTCCCTGTCATCAGACCCTTTTCTTGACACGTAATGCGTGTCAAGAAAGGGCTTTTTTCTAGTAGTGTTTGGGCGAAACACCGGTCGAAGAATGTTAAGTTGGGAGAGTTGGGCATCTTTTAATGTTTCGATAACTTAGAGTCATAGGAATGCTTCTGTTTAGAACATTGGGTTTGTTTTGGTGATGTAATCTGTTGAGGTCTAGTACCTTATTAGTCCTTGGATGTAAATAACTTATAAAAAAAAACATATTACAGTTTTAACACATATTGTAACGAACTTTTACTGTTCTTATTAGTTCATCAAAATAATTATTTTGGTAATTTTGGAAATGAAATTCACAGTTTATAATTTCTATGACAAAATAGTCTTTAAAAACATGGATTTAAAATTAGTGTTTCAAATACTAAACCATAACTAAGTTAGTTATGAAAAAATTAAGCATAAATTAGACTTTTGTTTATAAACTTTTAGACACATTAGTTTGATTTTATTTGTGCATTACCTTTTACGTGACAAACGGATTAGATTATGGCAAAAGATTATGACGAAAAAGTAATCATAGCCAGCAACTAGGGTCGTGCATTCCATAATCCGTATCGGGTTTCACTCTTGACCTTACGGATCTAGTTATTGTTATAATGTTATCTATCTATACTTCTACACTACATTATAAAGGAGGAGAGATGGCTAAAATAGTCACTTCATGTCAATTTTAATATGACATACAAAAGATCATAAGGTAAACAACTATCTTTTTGCCAAATCCTTCCATTTATGCCCTTATATGCAACATTTGATTACAATTGTACAAATGACTATTGCAAGTCATCTCTATTATTATTTGTTTCACCTTTTGATTTTCTCATCTTTAATGAATTCAATTTGAGATTCAATGTCTCACATTTTCCTTTTCTCATCTTCAATGATGAATTAAAATCAACATCCCTCAATTTAATCTCTAAAACCCCTCATACCATTGCCTTATCACACCATTTTCTTTATTTCTCTTGGAAACAGTCATCGAATGATATTGTTCAACACTTGTAGTCTTGCACTATTGATTATTATGTTGGTAAGCCAACACTTGTAATCTTGTATATTCTTTATGTATATTTATTTATTTAGTTTTTAAGCTTTTTGTTAGTTCTTATATATATTTTTTTCATTATTTTGTCCGTGTTTTTTTTACATTCTTTTTATTTCAATTTCTGTAAATTGTGATTTCATGTTTATCGTTCAATTGAATTGTTTATTTTTTAGGATCAAATATGTTTTTGTTTTGGAGACATCACAAGTCATCAACCCATTTCCATGTACATACATATTTTAGTTTATGTTATATTCTCTAAAGTACACTTATTTTCTTCTACAGTTATAATGTGATATTCGCTTCCAATTGTTATTTCGTTTTACCCGCATGGTTTACAATAAGGAGAGGGAAGCAAATCCCAGCTTATTGACATTTGATAGTGATGTGTGTGAATGATTTATATTATAATCTATCTTGTCAAGGCGCATAAGCACACTCATAAGAGCTAGAAACCGTGTCTTTCAGTTAACTACTTATATGGTGCATTGAGCTAACCTTGAGCACCACGCCCCTGGCGCGCACCTTTGACAACTTAGATTATAATTGATGCTCACAGTCATGCATTCCTATGTCATCATTTAAGTATAAATTTGAAGTTTTGTTGATTTCACTTGAAATTTTAAAAATAAATTACAAATTTTTCTCAATTTACTTTGAATGATAACATTAGAGCTTTAATGGCAATTTTCATTTTTTATAGATCCTAACATTATTAGACGATGGCAAAACAATCCGAGCCTGATGGGAAGTTTGAAATATCACGCCTGTATATCGCATTGGCGTGTTCGATGGGAAGTTCGGTAAGGCAAATTGTGACTGTGTATCGCATAAGTGTGTTCGATAGAAAGTTTGGTTGGGCCAATTCATGGGGAAAATAATCTTTGTTGTGTTAAGAAAAACATTACAAACAAAGAATAAGATTACAACTACGACTCACTATGTAAATAAAAGAAGAAAAACAAATGATCAAATAAGACATCTTACAATCAATTACATCGCAACTGTAAATACTCGAGGTTGTTTTTTTAAGTTTGGGTTCGAGATTTCTGTGAAAAAATACCCTCTTCTAATTTGGAACTAATGCTTTAGTGATTTTGATACTTATTTGACATCTTTGTGTTTTTTAATTTACAAGTATGTGTATTGGATCTTTATGATACTAAAGTTGAATTTTCCAGGTAAAATTTGTTTCCTAGAAGGATTTTCCTCTCAAATTTTGGTGTTGCTTTAATTGATCAATGACTGTGTGTGTATATAAGCAAGAGGAGGACTTGCTTAAGAAACGTCAAGAACTACGCTCCCCACGTCATTTTCTTAGAACTTAATACAATAAGTCGACCAATACGAACCAAACTTTAAGGAATACATGTTTGTCGACAGGATTTACCCGCTGCAATGCGCGGTGGGAAAACTGTTAGCGTATTACAAGTTTTTTTGATCCTGCCACAACGCGCGGGTAAACCCACTAGTACTACATTATAAAGGAAGAGGCATGGGCAAATATGTCCAAATTGTCCAAAGTTAACATGGTATACCAAGGGTTACAATTTCCTAAATTTTACCACTTTTCTTCCCTAGATGCCCCTAGAAGATGTGTTAGTTAAATACAACTAAATTGATAAAAGACAATTGGATCTATTCCTCTATTCTTCTCCTTAACCACCGATGATTGAATGCGAACTGGAGTATAACGAGCGCCGCTTCCGTTACACCTACCATCTTTCAATTAAACTAGTTGAGAGCCCGCGCTTCGCGACGGGTTTTGCGTGGCCCGACGTATTAGTGCCTCATTGCTCGGAGCCGGATTTAAGAAGTACACAACGGACCAACACCTTTTACCTATCAAAACCTAACACAAAGTTGCCTAATCAATACTTGTGCATAAGCAAGAATAATATTCGTATTTAAGTACCTACTTTTGCAAAACATATACCGCGTGCTTCGTTGCGCAAACACAATGTTCATTTACGCATTCAACTTTTGTATCAACCACTACATTAGAGAGTTTATATACATAAATTAGTATGTAAGAGTTTAAGTAGTTTATTTTGTAAAGTCTAACTATGACCATGCCCAACACCTCTATAAAAACGGATGGTGTATCATTCATGATTCAAGTTGAGGCACTATTTGGATCGTACAGTTTGTATGAATTGTTTTTTGGGGACTTCATTTTCTTACTTTCATTTTATTTTATTATTTTGCCTCAAAACTCTTATTTACTTGGAAAGTATAAATGGCACTCTAGAACTTTGGTTGTCCATTCACTTGTCAAATGACAAATTAAACGTGTGGAGTAAACCCACTGTTTGAGCAACATGACAGAGGTGATTTTTGTAAGTTACTCTCAAGTTTGGAAAAGTTTGAACCTATGTACAACCACCTTGAGCACGACAGCCAGGTGAAGAAACAATAAGTAACACGGAGATTACGAGTAATCTACGTGGGGTTAATACCTATGTTCGTCAGGATTAATCCTTTACCCAAACCGTGTGGTTAAACCCTGGTAATGATAATACGAGTGTGTGTGTGGTGAAAGTAAATAAGAACACGGGATGTAAGTGGTTCGGTCGAGTAATGACCTACGTCCACTGTAAGTAGCCGGAATATTATTGATATGAGAACACAAAGAGTTACAAGTGAGAATGCTCTAGGCTACAAGTAATTATTTCGGATGCTTTGGCAAGGAGAAGTCTTCTTGTATTTATAGGAGAACTCATGGGCATGGTCGAGGGGCCCATGAGTAGTCATCCTTTATTGGGCTTGGTCCAGGCCCAAGTCCAAAGTCTTCCTTGGAATTGGCGGGAGAATACAGGCACTGTTCATGACGTCATTTTGGCAGCATGGTTGCTGCTCGAAGCGGACACGTGGCGTGCTCTGGTTGGCAGACGGCGCACCTGTCCTTGCTACAGTCGTTGACCATACTTCTGACATCAGTAAGGATGTCTGCTGTTACTGTAGACGCTGGTATGGTGGAAGCATGGCTGCAGCCATGCTGCTGTCCTTGTCTGTAGTTGTTGGACCACTTTTGCCACCTGTCGCTTTACCATTGGCGCGTACACTGTCAATAATCTTTGTGAATCTTCCTTTTGTTGTCTTCTGTACTTTGTACGATGGGTGTCAAAGGAAGATTCTGCGCGTGATGGTACGCGCTTATCAGGTGATGTTATTGCTTATCAGTTGTTATCTTTGCGCGCCTCCCTGCACACACTGCTGGTTGCGCGCCGTTGGTTCCTCGCGCCGCTGACTGGCGCGGGGAAGCTGACTTATGGGGATAGGGACGCCTCTTCCGCCTGGATTAGGCTCCCTATCCCTTCAAGTCCCCCTAGTCTAGGGTTTCTCCTATTCTTTGTGAAGAGTAGGTGGAGCGCTAGACTCAAAGTATGAAGTCGCGGATGAAAGCTCATCTGCTGGTGTGTCTTGAAATTTGTTCTTCTGTAAACTTTGGCGGAGAACGTCTTTTTTGGTTTTACGTCAAATTTGCTCCATGAAAGAAGTTTGCCGCCATGACCTGTTAAGGCGCTGGGCGGAGAACGTCTTTTTTGGTTTTACGTCAAATTTGCGCCATGAAAGAAGTTTGCCGCCATGACCTGTTAAGGCGCTGGGCGGGGAACGTCTTTTTTGGTTTTACGTCAAATTTGCGCCGTGAAAGAAGTTTGCCGCCATGACCTGTTAAGGCGCTGGGCGGAGAACGTCTTTTTTGGTTTTACGTCAAATTTGCGCCGTGTTGTGGTTCCCTTGTTGGCGCGGAAGTGTACCAGCAGTTGTAATAAATCTTGAATCATTGGCATTTAATTTGTCTCTCATAAATGGGAGTTAAGGCGCCTGGAATTCGAATGATCAGTTGCTTCTGATGGAAGCCTGAGGGTTGCTGACGAGTCAGCCTCGTCTGTTGTGCTGACTGTTGGCTGTCCCCTCATTATGGTGCAGTTACCAACATTTCGTCTGTGTCAGGCGTGTGTGTTGTCACGCGCCCCACTTGCTGCTTGTGTGGTTGTGCTTGTGCCACGTGTCAAGTGGCACGTGAAGTTCGTCAGACGCGTGATCCTTCACGCGCCTGGCAGTTTTTAAATTGGTGAGATCTAGTGACACGTGTCAATCATCCGGCGAGTGACGGTTGGATTGTTTATCCTAGCTTGATCTTAGCCGTTCACTCACGCATGAGGACACGTGTTGTCATCGTGCTTCTCCAATTTTGAAAAAGGGTGATGACGGTTGTTTTCCCTTGGGTCCCACTGTCATTAATGTAGTGGGTATATATAGGAGTTGGGAGGCATGTTGGACGGTTACTTGTCCATTTTGCTCATCCCTTCTTCTCACTTGCACTCTCTCCTTTCCTCAAAACTCCGTCAGATCATTTGAAGTTTTCTTTGAATCTTCAAGGATTGTTTGAGCAATCTTCAAAGATTTGTTGTGAAACTTCTCTTTGATCTTCTTTGCTTCCTTTTTGCATTGTCAGTTTGTTTTATTTTGGATTTTTCTTTGAAGATTCCGATCGATCTTCAAACTTTCCGTTGAGTTTGTTGAGTTTTCCGGTGGACTATTTGAGTTTTCCGGTGAATCTTCAACTGTTCTTGTCGATTTTCCAGATTTTTCTTTTTCTTCTCTCAGTTTATTATTAAGATGTCTGAGGCTTCCAATGTTGGGTCTCCCTCCGGCGATGTTACCGGGAAGGAGCCTGTGCTGGACGATGTGGAGGAGGAGGTGCAGGTTGAGCACGGCAAGATAAAGGAACGAAAGCTTATGACAAACACATTTTGTGTTTGGACTGAAGAAGCTTTCAATCAGTTTTGCAGGATTTATGACATCCTGCCGGAGTGGGAACCAACTCTGCCATCTCCGACGGAGACTGTCCTCTCTGCAGGGCCTGGGCAACTTGCCCTTTATGAAGCCCATTTCACCAAGTGTGGCTTCCGGCTGCCCTGCACGCGCTTCCAGATTGATACTCTGGTGGCTTATGGCGTTGGGCCAACCCAACTTACCGCCTTTGGGATGCTAAGGCTGGTACATTTTGAGGCGTCCTGCCGCGCCCTGGACATTGAGCCCACTGTGGAGATGCTCAATGTCTTCTACTTCCTTGCGCGCGACGAGATGTGGTTCTCGTTTAAGCCGCGCCCCAAGGTGCCCCCAATGGCCACTCACAACCCCAAGTCTTTACATTGGGCGAAGGAGAAATTCTTCTTCGTTAAGAGGGGAGTGATCCCCATTAGTCTGCCTTCACCAGGGACTATTAAACTAAGACATTTTAGAATAGTAGCAATCAAAAAACCCAATTCTAAAACTAAATTCACAAGTTGAATTTTGCTAAATTGCAACAAAAATCATCCATTTACAATAATCAATCTACTGCAAAAGCACATAGAAATTAATAATAATGAAGCAAAAAAGAGTATCACATTGAGGCATTATAACGAACAGTTGGTGTGCATGAAATTAAGGAAAAAATAAAACCAATTTAACATCACTCAAGAAACCGTAACTGATCAATTAACCTAACAAAAACATAAATGAGAAAACCTTGCTCAAATTGCAGATATTTACAATCCAAAAATCCAGAAAGGGCAACGAATGAAATCAAAACATTAACTAAAATGGATGAGTAAATATTAGTTTATGGAGCAGATTTCTGGACAAAGGGCTAAGTTACAGCTAGGAATTTAAACGTAAATATAAACAACTGACAGTAACTGATGTGTTGGTGAAAACACCTTGTTAATATGTTAGTTTTGTATATATTTTAGTCTTTTATTGTGTACCTTTAGTCGGTCTTAGTTATTTATTAGTGCTCATGTGTTTTGTAGGTGTTCATGGACGTTGGGGCGTAGACGAGAAATTTTGGTCGAGCGAAGAACACCCGAGTCCAGAGCACGGAGTTATAATAATAATAATAATAATAATAATAATAATAATAATAATAATAATAATAATAATAATAATAATAATAATAAAGGTGATAAAGAAAAATAAAAAAACAAAACGTGGCATAGGCCTAAGGCCCAATTGGAATTGGAGGAGCAATGTATTGATAAGGCATTAGGGAATTTTATTATTATTTGGGGGAGGTCACGCATATTTTGGGGGAGGAGATTATTATTAGACGGCGGACAAGGTAGAGAGGATCGAACAGCGAGAATTCTTGGACGGCTCCCATCTTTGAGGAGCATGATCGCACAACAGGAACAAAGGGGAGGCATGTACGCGACTAAGATGCAAGGCTAATCCTTTCGTGGTTCTTTCCGGGCGAACGATTTGGGTATTTTATCAATTGTTTTCTGTTTGATACTCATTATTTGGATCAGATTTTGTGAACACCTTAAAGTTCTTTGCGTCTAATTGTATGTTTGACTGATCTAGACAGTTTGGTTAATTAATATTATTGCATTTTGTTATCGTATCTTGGTTTTCTTGCACTAGGATTAATTTAACTTTGCAATTAATGTTATGATAGCTGAATTGGGTCGAACAACTTAAACAAAGTCATGTCTATGTGATTTCCTATATAGGGTATTAACAGAATTCATTTAATAATTACCGAATCAGCAACCCGGAGTGACCGTTTTTTTATTATATTATTCTTTTTAATCGAACTTTAATCAATCTTTTCTTGCAAGCAAAGCAGCACCTTAGTTTAATCTTCATAATTTTATTAATTTTTCTATTATTATAATTAAAAATTGCTATTAACACTAACCACAGACTCCTCGTGGTTCGACAACTCTACTCCCTATACTACAGTCCTTGTAGCTAAGGAGTTGTTTTTAAAATATTTTTTGATTAGCACTCGACACGCGATCAGTAACAAACATGTAAAACATAGTTCATCACATGCAGTGATGTTGGAAAACACCGAACCCCACCATTAAAACTTACAGATCTAGCCGGAAAGCACCATTACCATCGTCATCGTCAGAAGACATAGGAGAAAGATGAAAATAGCGGTGGCTCCCTTTGACGCCATCGCTGACTGGAACCAGCAGGTGGTTCACAAATCGAGATAGGTTGTTTTTAGAACTCCATCAAACCATCGACATTGTACTGATGTCGTCGTCGGGGTGTCTGTGATGCCGTAGATCGGCCGTCCGAACCACCGACTGGCTCCTTCTCTCTCCATTCAAATGTGTCTATTCCGCTATAGCGTATGTTTGTACTGGTGTGTGTTTGTACCGGTGTGTGTATGAATGGAAAAAAGAATGATCCAACTTTTTTCTTTCCCTCCCTCCCTTTCTTTTCTTTTCTCCTTCTAAGTCAACTCGAGAACACATTGTGTGTGAGAGGGAAGACAGGGAAAGAAATGAAGTAAAAGACAAGAGTGGCAGAATAGTAAATAACCTTTAAAATCTGTCCAAATTTTGTCCTGTTCTCATGTTTTAATTATATATATAGAATACCAACATTGGGCAATTATAGTTAGAAAACCTGTTTGAGTTGATGAAACCCAACAAACCCATATTGATGGTTATCATTTATCCACGTCTTACATTTTTTATGAACCCATAAGGGTATTTTGGGTAGTTAATTTAATTCCAAACCTCTCTCATCTATTCAATCTGACATATTACCTGTTACTTTTTCAATATCTTTGTACATCCAAAGTCCAAACACAATGCTATTATCTCTTTCTTTTTCTCTCACACTCCCTCTCTCTCCAAACACAATAACAACAGAGAATTATGTTCCTTACCTCAAAACATATAATCAATGTTTTGTTTCTCACCTCAAATACATACACACTTAAATTTGTTGCTTCCACGAACAAAATATGATCCCGGATACGACGATGGTGACGAGGCGTGTTCTTATGTACCAGGTTTTTGGTAAGGGTTCTTGTTCTCGATCCTGATTTTTTTATGGGGGTTCTTGTTCTAAACACATTTTATAGGGGTTCTTTGTTCCAGACACAACTGAAATGGACAGATTTTGGTGTCTTCACTGTATATTTGACTCCAAAGTTTGGCTTCTTCATTCTCATTGTGAACAATTATAGGAACCTACAAATTCTAGTTGAGTACTATTTATTAAAACACGTTTCAAAATTGACACTATTTATTATGCAAAATGGCATGCTAGTTTGAGTACTAATTTCAAGAGATATTAGTGCAATGGACGGTGAAGGTCGACCGTTTTTCGGGCGTATGAGGCCATGTGACGGAGTGGTTTTGGGTGGTTATGGCTATGATGGTTGTTTGTGTTGTTTTCGAGTTTGGCCCGGTTACGGTTCGTCATCTTCAGATCTCATATCAAGAGAAGAAAGGTACAACCGTTTTCTGCACTTGATACAACTACCCAAAGCAAGAAAATACAAATGTTTTTGTACGGGCCGTCGGCTTTTAGATCTGGATTTTGTATTTTCTTGTTATCCATAACACTAGTTTAGGTAAGAATATTATTTTAGTTTCATTATTTTAAAACATTTTATGGATTTAGCGTGAGGTTTTATTAGAATTTTTTTATTTATTTATCTACTATATTTGGATGCTTTTTAGGTGGTTTGAATTTTTTATTGAGATAAGTTTGTAAAATGTATGTTTTTGTTGTTTGGAATATAATTTATCTTATGTTTTTGTTGTTGGGTTATAATTTATATATGTTTTTTGGTAAGATAAGTTGCGAAAACATATGTTTTTGCTGTTGGGTTATAATTTATTATATGTTTTTGGTAAGATAAGTTCTGAAAACATATATTTTTGTTGTTGGGTTATAATTTATTATTTGTTTTTCATGAGATAAGTTGTGAAAACATATGTTTTTGTTGTTGGGCTATATTTATTATTGGTGAGATAAGTTGTGAAAACATATGTTTTTGTTGTTGGGCTATATTTATTATTGGTGAGATAAGTTGTGAAAACATATGTTTTTAGTTGTTGGGATATAATTTATTATATGTTTTTGGTGAGATAAGTTGTGAAATCATATGTTTTTGTTGTTGGGTTATAATTTATTATATGTTGTTGGTGAGATAAGTTGTGGAACATATGTTTTTTATTGTTGGGCTATATTTATTATATTTTTTTTGGTGAGATAAGTTGTGAAAACATATGTTTTGGTTGTGAAAACTTTCGTTTACTTCAAGTTGCATATTACACAAATCAAAAGACATAAAACGTACTCGATGTTGGCAATTACACTTATAAGAGATTGTTTACATATCTATAATTTTAACTACATACTTAAAAATTAACTATTTACGTATTTTATAATTTTAAATAATAATAGAATAAAATAATATTAGTGAAAATGTCTTAGAGAAATGAGATAGAGAAAAGATGAGTGATAATGAATAACCATTGAAGAAGAAAGAGGAGAGAGAAAGAATAGGTTATTTTAAAACTCTCTAGACTAGTCTGTGATTGATATGTCACTTTTTATCAAAAGGAAGAGAGATAATTAAATTATATAGACAATCTTGCCCTTTTTGTACCACATATATATCATAACATTGAGTGATAAGACAAGAAGGAATCCAACCGTTGATCAATTATAATGGATGGTCAAGATGATGGTTTCGTGAGTTTTCTTAACTGGGGAGGGTTTTCAATTTATCCCTCCCCTACCAACATTAATTTCAATTCATATATATCTATTCACCCTTCCATTTATCATTTCAATTGCAGCCTACATTAAGCTATACACAATGGAACTTATGTACACAACTTTGCGACCCCATCTCAATAACATAGTATATCACTTTTTCCCCTCTAATTTAGGTCTAAGTCTGATTTTCTTATTGTTTCAAACATGTTTGATTATCAATCAAGAGCCTACTATTTACCTCATCGCATGGATTTTTGTTTTGTCAGGTGGCCCGTTCATGTTCTTGTTGTTTATGTAAGTTCACTATTTGATCCTTCCATTAGTTAGCCCTTATATGTTTGATTCTTTGATCGGTTATTATGTTCCAATTTTGTTTTCCTGGGAAGATTCTGATTGAATGCTAATTTGGTAATTTAAATGTAAGTTTTAATCTTATTTGTTTATAATATTTGCAGGTAAATGAATTGTAATTACAGTTTTAATCTGTTAGTTTTAATACGTTTTGTGGTTAAAATCGATTTATGTAGATAATGGGCACACTTAGGATGCATGGCTGCTACTAAGAGGTTGTTATGTGCTGCCTTTATAGAGTAATTTGGTCATTAAAAATTGTATAGATGATGATGTTGTAGACACATTTTGTCAGCAACCGGAGCCTAACTTTCCTGGATTTAACTCAATGTAGCAAATAAAAATCGAGTGCGAATCAGAATGGATTAATGATATGGTGTAAAAAATGCCTAAGTTCTTAACCGGTCAACTGGATAAACTTATGATTCAAGTTACTTTTAGACTTTAATGTTGATTCTATCATATTGGTTTTGTGATATATGTCAAAGGGGTTACGTAAAGTCCGTGTAGTTAAATTATTGTTCTCTACATAGAACCATAGTCATGAGATCGAGTTAACTGCTAATACTCTAAACAATATATTTATTAGTCAAGAATCAAGATGTGTTTAATGTTGACAATGTTCGTTGTTCCCAACTTCTGCACATCTGTATTTTTTATGCTTGGTCATTTTCTATTTGATGACTCCTAATAAGTATATAAAACTGCTATGTGTTACGTCTGATTATAATTCACAAAATAGACCATCACAAATTGTTAATGTAGGCAAATTGCTAAAGCATGTGATTATTAAACAGCATTGTTACTAAGCCACTCATTTCAATTAAACCTATATGGTCGGCACCCATTCAAAGCAAAACCAAATATTTACTTTCGGAAATGGTCTGTTTTCACTTGAAGTTATTTTTGCTCGGAATTCGTTTTTATTTATACTCATTTTGATCCATGACCCACCCGTTTTGGCATGGTTATATGCATTAAATATATAGACTTAAGATCGACTTTTAACTTGTTTGACCAGCTTATTTGTGGCTAAATTTTAGTTTTTTTTAACCCATTTTGGGCAATCACAAGATATATTTGGTTTAACTAATGGAACCTTAGAAAAGGAGCATTTGAAAGAAGATGAACCGGATGACTTTATGTGCATATTAGTTCTTAAAAATGCATAAACAAATCTACTGTACTATTACTAGTGGTGATGCCCGCGCGTTGCAGCGGGTTCGTGACACAAGGAAAATATTGAAACATATTATTGTGATCACCTGAAAGTTTTGCCACCCTCAACACCTTTGTAACCCCATTTGCATGCCAAATTTATACTTTCTTTCGCATACCTAAAATCCATATATATATTTTAGGATCCTGTACAAAGTACATTTTTCGTGAGAAGTGTGAGAAGGACTAAGAATTGACATGTAGACATCATGTTTTGGATTTAGCAATGATGTTTTAGGTTGTTTTAACTTGAAAAACACCAAACACAACAATCTAAAACACAATACAATGTATTATAGTCATTAAATTTAAAAAACAGCTAAAACACACTACTTAACGCTTAAAACACACTGCTAATGTTCTTAGCATGGTGTTTTAAGTTTTAAGCCTAAAATACATTGTTTTCGGTTTTTAATTGTTATGTTTGGTGTTTTTATAGGCAAAACAATCCAAAACATCACGACTAAGTTCAAAAAATGATGCCTAAGTATCAATTTTTAATACTTTTCACACTTCTCACAAAAAAAACACTTTGTACACGATCTTGACCCTATATATATATATATATATAGGGTAGGGTTCAAATAGGAACCAACCCTTAAGTAGGAACTATAAGAACCAATATGAGCCATCCATCTTCAATGGCATGATTGTAAATAAGTAAAACTTTAATTAATTGTTATTTTAATAAAGGGGTATTAATGTCTTTTGTTCAATATCATTTATTAGGTAATTAATAAGAAACTCCTGTATATTTGGAAACAGCAAATTAGTGTTTATGGTATACCTAAACGTATTTATTGTATATACTATTAAAATTATATCTCGGTATATATACAACAGTGTACATTGGTGTATATTCGTTTTTTCATTCATCATCATCACCAACATAAGATATACATTGATGTATATTCGTTTTTTCATTCATCATCATTCAACATCATCAACACAGATATACATTGGTGTACACAGATATACATTGGTGTATATTCATCTCGTCCCACCGGGAGACTCATATACGTTGCTCGACGAGAAACCTACAATAAAAAAATGTAAAATTAAAAATATATTTTACAATATTTAAAAAATATAGTTAGACATGCTACAACTCATATACGGTACACCTGTGTATATTGAGTAACACACAGGCTGTGTCATACTGCACATTCCATTTTTTATAATGAATATACACCTGTGTATATTTAACGTCAAACAAAATACTATCAGTTTATTATAACGTCTTTTACCACATATAATACACTTGTATATAATAATTAATAGATTTGTTGTTATACACTGGTGTATAACAACTAAGAAACTAAGAACAAATCTTGTTGTATCTGTACAACCCCAATAACTATATATGATACACCAGTGTATAACTCTTTACTCATTCCAATTCTGTGCGTAAAATATGACTTACAGAATACAAAACAACTATTTTGCAAATCAATAATAAACCACACTATAAGGCTAATCCAAATAGAAATCACAAAAAACGTGATTCTCACACGAAAAACAATTAAAAAAAATAAAAACAATACATAAATACCTTGATTTTCAACACTATTCAGAAACAAAGCTTGTGATTGTGTTTCATGATCTTCTATCACATGAGATTGTGATTCAATGTTTTCATGTATAGAATTATTATCCATAACTTGAAAATCTGAATCGTTGGCCGATTTTAGATTCTTTTAAATCGAAAGTTTTTTCAATTCAATCAATTTAAATCTTCTGAATTCGACTGGAAGTTATTTCGATTCAATCGAATTCAATCGAACGTGATTTTTTTTGATTTGGGATTAGAGATGATAATAGGTTGAGAGATTTAAGGAAAGTCAAAAAAAACTTGCATGTTAATTGCAGGAAGATAATTAACTGCCATATATAAAACTTTTAAAATATAATATTTAATTGTCTAATTACATAACTACCCCCTAGATCAAGATCAAAGATGAATGGCTCAGATTGGTTCCTAAGTTCCTAACTAGGCTCTTAGTTCCTATTTGATCTTTTTCCTATATATATATATATATATATATATATATATATATATATAGGGGAAAGTTAATTTGAGAACACCTATATTTCGTGCGAACCGTGAGAACGCCATCTAAAACCATTCAAATCAAAAATTTCTTTTTACACTTATCTTTATTACTAAAATACATTCCCAAAAACGCAATTTACGCGTAAAAATTTAAACGTATACGGAAATAAATTGTTTTTACACATGTGTAAATTTACTGTTTGTACATGTGTAAACTGTTTCATTTACACATGTGTAAAAAGTTAATTTAGAAGTGTTTTTGCAATAAAAGATAAATTATTTGGAAAGAAAATTTGTTTTTTAATGTTGTATTTTGATTATAATTAGGTTTGTATTGAAAAAAAATGGTTTTGATTGGTTTTCTCATTTGTTCTCATGGTTCTCGCAATATTTAGCGTTCTCAAGATAACCC
Organism: Ambrosia artemisiifolia; assembly: GCA_032199755.1. Classification (NCBI taxonomy): domain Eukaryota; kingdom Viridiplantae; phylum Streptophyta; class Magnoliopsida; order Asterales; family Asteraceae; genus Ambrosia; species Ambrosia artemisiifolia. Next base: position 12,126,244 of record CM063515.1, on the reverse strand, counting down.
TCCCCTATATATATATATATAAATTTAGATTAAAATGACAATTTGTTCAAATGATTATATCATATTTTAAAATACATAAAATTTTAATCAACGAATAATCTTGTAACTAATGTATATGTCAAACAAACGATTGTAGTCGGTCCATAAATAAATAACAATGTAAAGAAAAAAACTTACTTGTTGACGCAGGTGGAAATATCATCATAATCCTTCCAAAAGGACACATCATCGGACCATAATTCATAACGATTCATACTACGATATACAAATTCATTTTTATAAAATTAAAGATTTTATATATTTATGTAATTAGTTTCTTACATGAGTTAAATTAGCTTGAATGGTTGCCAATGACCTCCAGCCCAGCTGGGGAAAGGTGGGAGGGTTTACCTTTTTGGAGGGTTCCCGCCCGGGCTTGGTCTTGAGTTCGAATCCTGCACACCATGAAAAAATTCCCTGCAACGGTTTGAGATAACTTCAAAGTGCACACCGGTGCGTGGGTAGTGATTCAAAATCGGGTCGACTGGTTGTCTGTCGATTGGTTTCACCGCTGAAGCATACCTTCCAAAAAAAATTAGCTTGAATGGTTGACTCCATATCCTTGTCATAGAATTGTGCTACAATTGTAAGAATTATCTCTCTGTCCCATACCTGTTTTAATTTTAGCATCAACCTTATAAATTTATAATCCATAAAATATAATTAAAAATCGTATATAAATAATACCGGTAAGTTACCATTCTATCCTTAAATTAAATTAAGACCGGACGACTTTATTAGTTTTTTAAGAACAACCAGGAAAAATGAACTTTAGAGTCCAAACTCCAAGGTTCATCGGTTGTCACGATTGTGACGTCATCCTTTAGTCACTGATAGGTACGTACAATACAATACGATGCCCATGTCCACCCGTCAACCCTGTCCATGTCCAACCGTCAACCCTACTTGGTGGTGTTCTTAAAAAAATAGTTTTTAAAGCAAACTTCTTAAAGATGAATCTAAATGTAAAACAAATAATATTTATGAGTTTATTGAATTAGTATTTTATAATTATAGTTATTAAATTAGTTAACAAATTTACGTTGTGGATACTTACATGGTTCAGATTAGATTTATGCCTGAACCATCGCAAATCAATGGTATTTCCCCTTTGTCGCTAGTGAATCCAACATGCATTGGCTGATAATTTAAATACTTTAATTAATTTTCAAGAAGATAAATTTGCCAAAAAAAAATATTAGAAAAAATGGAATGCCTGATGAATGTCCCCCATGAAGTGTGATACAAATAACAAGGCCTCGGTCATATTATCTGCATTCACAATCAAGTATATTATCATTTCATGGACAATTCATTTGGATGATTCATTGAATGGGTTTCATTAAATCATTGATAAATAGTAGTAATAACACTTTGATTGGGGATTAAGACTTTTTGTATGAAGGAAAGGTGTTGCATTATTATTTTGTACAATTGTTATTAAAAGTGGTACGCAAGGGTATAAATGGAACAAAGAGGATAAAAATTTGAAGATTACACTTGAGACTCTTGGTATGCCATCTTAACTTTGACACTTTGGACATATTTGCCCATGCCTCATCCTTTATAATGTAGTATAGATTATATGGTATTTATTATATGATTACTGATGAGTTGTGTGGTATGCATATCCTAAAGGGGAGAGATAACGTATAAAGCCCCCTTAACGTAAGAAGCGTAAGAAGCAATCTCAGCCATTAGATTAAGGATGCAGATTAAAAAACCTAACCATACCTGGGTTAAAACAGACGCACTCATCAAATTTTCAGACGCACTCATTAAAATTCAGACGCACTCATTAAAATTCAGACGCACTAATTAAAATTCAGACGCACTCATTAAAAATTCAGACGCACTCATCAAAAATCAGACGCACTCATTGAAAGTTTGGAAGCACTCATCAAAATTTCAGTTATAAGTTTAAACGCACTTACAAGTTGAAATGTAAAAAAAAGAGACGCACTATATAGAAAATACACAAAACAAAAAAAAAACGCACTTTAGTTAAAACAAACGCACTTACAAGTTTGTCTTTATACAAATCTCTGTTGATGTTATTTCTCTTCTCATTTCATCAAACAAACACTTCTGTACATAAAACCAATCATTTCTTCCTTCTTCTACCCCATAACTCAAACCCTTCATTCTTTCATTTCATTTTCATGTGAACAAGTTAAGAAGGTTGATTCGTCACAAAACGTAAAATGTTCTCCTAACATTGAGAGCTCTCTTCTTCATCTTCACAATTATTTCACCTACCACTCATTCATCCACCATCTTATTCATCTCAAACTTCAGTTAACAGGATGCTCTTTCATATAATCCAAATGTAAGCTAATCGCTCTATGAAACACGAACGATGTATTGTTTCCGTTGAAAATATCGACGACTGGTAGGTATAGGGGATGGTGTACGAGATCGGTAGGGGGTTCTGTGGGTTTTTCACCGGGTACCGGGTCAGACCCGAGTTATGGTTTTTTGGGTTTAGAGCAGCAGGTAGCAATCGTTGGCACGGGGGTGACGGTTCAGGTTGTTTCCGGTGTCGGTGATGGTGGTGGTGGGTGGTGGTGGTGGACTGGTGGTGGAGGTGTTGGTTGTGGTGGTCAGATCTTGGTTTGTTTCAAGACAATGATGAAGAGGAAAATAGGTTTAAATGGGGGGTTAACTGTGGTTAGGTTAGATTGACAGGTGTCAATCTCTGGTGGCTTCTTATGCTTCTTATTTTAAGAGGCTTTATACCATATACTTTCTCTATCCTAAATGGTTCTTATTGGTTTTTAAAACAATAATTACTGTCTTTATATTATCTAACAATACGCCCCTCTCTAGAAGTGAGAATGATTTTAAAATCATAACACGATTGGCTTTATCGTTTTGTATTGTGTTTGAATTGGTTAATTTCAAACTTAAGTTATAAGATATGATAAAAACTTTGTGAACAAAAAGTTGTTTTTTTTTAACGGCGAACAAATTGGAATCACTCGCGAAACACTAGAGTATCATCGTTCTACCAGTGTTTCCACGCGATCATATTCCACCACCAAGTCACCAATTCAGGAGGAAACTCATAATTATGAGAAAACCCCCTTTGTGAGATTCGAACTAAGGACCTTATGGCCCTTAAGTCGTATCTCACCACCAAGATACCACTAGGCTATAATGCCTTGGGTGTGAACAAAAAGTTGTAGATAGAATTATCTAGCTTTGGGGTAACCTAGCCCAAAAGCAACAGTTCCGTATGGCACTAATTAATTATTCAAATAACTTTGTCCAACCTTTCACTTAGAATTTTAATGTTTCCTCAACTTAAGTTGTGAATATAAAGTATTTTGAACAAGTGAGAGTTATAACGTATTAAAATTGAACCCTTTGTTAGGAAAATTAATACTTTTGAGGTTTATGTCTTTTTATCACATTGGTTATGTTTAGTTCGATCTTTCTATTTAATTACAAGTTTACAAGTGTTCATTTTCCTTATAAATGTATCAATTTGGGTAATGCCCATATTCATATGGGCAAATAGGGTAAGGTTGCTCACCAAATTAAAACTATTGGCATTTTCGTAGTCATCATTCTTATCATATTAACCTCCGATCAAGTTGAATAAATGTCACAACCCGATCAGGAGGGGCTGGACGAAATAACAAATTGTTACCAAACTTGCACAACGGAAGCAATGATGACTAATATTTAATATTTGTGCAACTTTTAGTCCCAAAATAATACAAATACAATATAAAAATATAACTAAGTCTAATGCAGGGACAAATCGCGGCGGTCTTCGAAGCAGTTGAGGAGGTGTAATCCTCTAGTCGATCCAATCTCTATCATGTTTATCTCTAATCCGCATCTAGCTATCATGTACCTCGCGTTTCCATCCATCCATCTGCAATACCTGAACACATGCTTAAAAAGAGTTTAGGTCAGCAATTACGCTGGTGAGTCTGTGTAAGTAATTAAGTGGAACCAAAACAGTTTTATCATTTTATAAACAAGTTTACACATTTTACACATAGTGATGTACAAGCGACACCTCAACCCTAACATGGAATCTATCTACTGCCATTATAGACCCTGGCAAAATATATGCTGCAATGGTCTTAAAACCTTAGTAGAGGGTTTCCCGGGTCCCTAAGCCCCGAGTCCACCTTGCATGGGGGATTCGGGATTCCCTAAGTAGTACTACCCATATATTAAGTGACTCACCTATGAGTTAATGAGTGTCAGTGTTATCCGGCAGCTAGTATCTTGTCACATCACACAGTTTAGATACACAAGCATATGTTCACCCCAAAACAGTAAAACAGAAAAAAGAGGAATGGTACACAGAACTCACCTTAGTAGCGTTTCACACGATCACATAGTATTCCAAGTCAGGATTCCGTCTTTCATACACTGGCAAGTTCCTACTCAATATTTATAAACATTAATGCGTGTAACCAATATTGCACTTACACGTGTGGGCAAACTTAAGTTCCTTTTCCAAACTTCTAATTGTCAAGTTATATTAATATGTCATAAGGTTTATATTCCTTTTAAGTCCACGTATTGTTGGAATAGTTCATTCATAAGTGATCAAATGTCTTCACAACCTTGAGTCTGTATGGTTTGTATAATGTCCTGAACGTCTCATGTCTTATATCCGGTTGTCTTAGTTGTCATGTGTATGTCTTCCTAATTAATCAAATTAGGCCTTGTCGAAATGCCAAGATCAACCGATTATCTTATCTGAAAGACGAGGGCAAATACTACAAAGAGACTCTTGAAAGATTGATCGCAATCGAAGAACAGAGCATGGCAACAAAGGTTGATGATCTTAGTTACTTAAACGATGAACTGTGTTTTAAGGTAAAACAAGCTACTTAGAGGATCAAACACTTGCGTGCCGAAAAAAAGCTATGATCTTTCCTCTAAGATGTGGTGGAGACTTGTATATGTTTAGTTTTGTATGCATATAGATAAATTCCATTTAATTACTAAGTTGTCTTTTTTTAAATAAAAACGTAGTGTTGTAGGTTTGTGTATTATGATATCAATATTGAGCTCCTTCATTATTGTTATTTTTATGGTTGGTACTTTTGTAAGTGGGAATCACCCCCATATTATGGTCATTTAGTCAATATTGGTTTTGTTCGTTGCAGTACCAGTACAAGTTTTTATGGTTTCAATGGATATAAATCACATATACCAATCTTTTACGCATATTGGGTTGGTAATATAGAAAAACTTATATATATTTTTATTTAGCTATTTTAAGGTTTGAATTGTGTTCCCGTCCTGTATACTCGACTCTGTCGCAACGCGCGGATTTCCCACTAGTGTTTTAAAATGATCTACATCCTACTGTTTAGAACGAGTGCTTTATTAGAATTGTGTGTCGCCAAATAATAGTTTAGTTGAGTTTCTAGTGACATAAACATGATTTTACCACGACCTTAACTTTGCTGCTACGACAAGTTAGTTAATAAATGGAATCGTGTTTATGTGTTAGAAATAATGATAATATAATTCAAACATTGTGTTATTTACTTTTTGTTTCTGTTTCTTAACTAGTTTTATACCCGCGCGAGTTGCAGCACGCTAAACTGAATTATTCTAGTTTTAAAAACTTGTACGTTTATGCTTCGATTACCTATACGTTACTACAAACTACACAATAAAATTATGTTTGAAGCTTAGATAAAAATAAACTTGCCAAAGATTTTTTTATTTAAATATTAGGCCTTCTTTCAATTCCAAGGACACTATACCAAGTGTGTTTTCCACTGTATTTGTATCCCACTATAAAAATTCTGTTAACATATAATTAAATTCATATAATATATAATGAATTAGAGCATTCAAAGGTAAATCAAGATACTTTCAAAGAGAAAAGCATTTAACTCAACCGTATCAAGCACCTATAACGGTAGCTATTCGCCCTCAAAATGTGACTTAGATCGAACTGACTGTGTGTAATCAGTAATGCCTCCAATAGAAGCCTCACCTACAACCAATAATCAAACATATTCATGTCACCATCAAAGATCGCCCAAATCTTTTGTTATTGCTGAAAAGTATACCATCGTTCCTGCTGTTAATAAGATCAAATGCGTGCAAATATCAACTATCATTTTAACGATAAAAGATTGAAGCGCATATATGAAGAGGTAACTTCTCATATTTTTGAAAACCCGTATAATTTATATAATACAAAAACGCGTTTGTCAACTTTTCACATTTCAACTAATTCGACTTATTTCCCATTTAGCTATTATCTATTTACCAATTTGAAATAAGAAGAGAACATACCTTTCACTTGGGACCCATAAGCACAGTGATAACCGAGTCACCCCAAAGAAACATCCTATTGATAACTTGTCGTCGTTAACCGGAAGAAGTTTCTAGTTGGCATATAATAGTCGTGTTTTATAAATCATGATTAATGCTTTAAGTATTAGTTAAAAATGAACAAAGACATTTTACTTAATCCTAATTTCCAAACCGCAGTGGCAACACATATGGGCTACCTCCACTTTTATTTAAGGATTTAGAAAAGAAGAAATAAACCCAACTCGTTTTGGCTCATACAAAAGGTGTCCTATTTAAACCCAAACAACGTTCTAAATCCACCATATGTGACCACCTAAGAAAAGATTTCACTATGTAAACCCGAAACCGCTTAGCAACCTGTGTATCCCAATTATTTGCCTACCTCTTACATTGTTTTTATTCAGGTATTTTTTTTATTTTTAAAATAACAAACAGCAAAAATATATCTGCTATCCCATCTCATCATCTAGAAAACATGTCATTGTCTCCACTTTGATTCACATAGTTATACATCCTAACCCACCATTTTTACTCATACATCCTTCCAGATTGATACATGTTAAATCATTTTTAGGTAAAGATTTAGATTATTTTTTCAACAACAAATAAAAAGGGAAAAAAATGTTTGCAATCTGACCTGTTTGACCCCCAAAAAACAACTTGTTTAGAGCCGAACCTGTTACCCAACCCATCTAACCCTTTTTGTCTCCTAAGTACACCGATATTTTAAAAGACATGATAATTTATATTTGCAGGGTATGCATGTAGATTAAACATACCAAATCATCTATTCCTGGTCAATCACATAATGAAATTTAATAAGGCCTATCTATATAAAATTATTCCACTCATGTGTTGCCTAACCCAAAGGCACAGAACTTCAGCAACATTTTTTTACCAACACATATAAAACCATTGGTCACTAACACCTTTTACACAAAAACATACAAAGCACCTTATTTAATTTCCAATAGCTAACAATGCAATCAACATACAAAGTAGAAGAAAACACATAAGAAAGGGAGAAAACAGTGAGGCATAACGCCGAACAGTTACTAAAAACCTAGGTACAACAATAACAACAGCGTTTTCTTGAGATGCACTCTGAAATTGTAGTTTTATACACTGGCGATGAAAGAAGTAATTATTTTCTTTAAAGTTATGTTCAATAATGCGGTGTGTACCTGTTATCTTCCCTATATTTCTACCCATCATAAGTACACACTACAACAATAGAAAGTAGAAACAAAATTACTCACACTGACAGCCAATGATCAACTTGAAGAGAGCAATGAAGGACTTTTTAAAATACAAAGATTTTTATTTGCTAGTAGAGAACAATAGGGACTACATTAGAATTTGATAGTGAAGGTCCATTTAGAGAACAAACATTTACCTGGTAGCTTCAACTTTACTTTAAAAAAGGTCCACGTATGAATACCTGTAATAAAAAACCCAAATTTGTCACATGAGTAGAAAAAACAAAAGCTTCAAAAAAATAAATACTGTAACAAATTACAGAAGTGGTTACTTCTCATTCACACCCATAATCAGTTTAGTATTTTACTTCTATCCAAACAATCTATGAAAATGTTTCATCATATCCCACCACACCATTAGTACTCATTAACAATCATAGTCATCATCACCAAAGCCTAACTAATTTCAAACTTTTTTTATTTGTTTCGGGATCGTGCTTCGTGCGTTGTCATTCTGTGAGCCTACGAACCACTACGCAGCTCAATCATGTCTGCCCATAGGCACATTTGAAATGTCGTTACACGACACCAAATCAAATACGAATAGGATTTAGATCTATTGTTTGTCCAAAAAAATACCGAACCAAACACGAAAAATACACGAATAGGATTTATGAACCTAACCATCTCAATGTTCGCCTGAAGATGCCGTACAACGTTTAACTAAATACAAAGCGCTATAGATTTTATTTCTATCATGAAAGCAAGCAAATAGTGAATACTATAAATACAAACAACATGCCACCTTAATATTTGCAAATTGATAAACATGACAAAATGATGTTGTAAATACAAAAAAAAATATCACTTCAACTACCACATGAACTGATTAGACGTGTGTAGTCTACCCATACTATAGCATGAGGCTATATCCCTCACCCCCCTCAACAAAACAAACAAAAACCATTAAGTACTAACCTGCTAAATAATATGACTTCAATTCAATAAAACAACAAAATAAGCATACACTTTACAGGTAAACTTTAAATTTAGAATCACAGTACAATGGTATAAGAAACCATCAAACACAAAAATGAAGTCAAAGAAGAGATAAGAAAACAGAGTATGGACAAAGACAATAAGCATAAACTTTCATGTCGTTTACATATTAGCATACTAAACAACGTCGTTTACATATTAGCGTATTAAACAACCATTAAGAGTTTCAAAATTCTACACATAATTATTTTATCATGTAAACATAAAAGTGCCGAGAACTATTTCCACATGCTAACAAAACATAAAAGTGCCGAGAACTAATGATGTTTCGCTAACTCATTATATTCCCACCACCCCGTACTCGAACACGGTACTCTTCTTGAAAACAACAAAAGGCTAGAGCGCGCCAAGGTGAAGGTTAAAGCCCTCTAGCTGATGTGTCAGAACAACAAAGATGGATTTGGATAAGACTCCAGCTGATGTGTCCGGATGCTTTTGGGGCTGATAATGGTGTTATAGATACAGGAGCTAATCCTACTCAGATGGAGACTTATGAAAAGGTTAGTAAAACATATCCTATATACTTCATAATTAAAAATGCATTAGGTTGCAAGTTCTTTATTGCTACCATTCAAATTATTAGTTGTGGTGGTTATGTTCTCTGATGGTGACTAATATTAGTTGTGATGGCTAAGTTATCTGATGGTGACTAATCATTTACCAGTCAAGCGATCAACTAAGAAGTTGATATTTAGTGGTGGTTAATAGTTTGGGTGGTCAACAGGTTTGGAAAAAGCTTTACCATAAGTCTTTCAAACTGGTCTGTTGGTTTTTAAATATTAAAAAAATAATTCAATTTACTTACGTTTATTGTTTATAAAATGCCAACGTAGAATACTAATTGAATCGAGATGTTGCATCATCACGGAAAAAAATGTGGACTTGACAACAAAGGCCGCCGACATTTGTGGAACACAAGCCGAGGGCTGTTGATGCTTTGTTAGTGAATCATGGTTATATGTGATGTAATGCTTAATGTTTTACTAGGTAGTTGTTTGGTTGCTACATGGCACAATTTTCCGGCATACCCCAACTTATATATGAGTGAGTTTAGTACGATAAGATGTCATGTACTTTAATATGAATGCATGTATCAGTCAGATTGTGTCATAGTGTGAAGTGGATAGAAAAGAAGCAAAAAGGAAACTGCAGTTGAAATTTACCTACTTAGGCCATTTGTATAGAAATAGCTTTAGTGGTTAGCAGCTTTTTATCAACATTTGTCATATGTGTTTTGCAACTTGCTAGGCATTTAGCAAAAGCATGTACTAAAATACAACAATTTGTTAGATTTTGATAGATAAAAGGTGTTAGCACTTTGTAAAAGCCTTAGCTGGATTGTCCGTTGTGTACTTCTTAAATCCGGTTCCAACCAATGAACAACTAATACGTCGGGCCACGCGAAACCCGCCGCGAAGCGCGGGCTCTCAACTAGTTTCCTTTTAAGTATTGTTTCAGGTTGTTGGGCTTGGTAGGATCAGTTTATTTATATTAGTGTTAGGTGGGACGGGGCACCCTCGGCTTGGGTGTCAAGGCTTGACAAGCGTCGTGGCTATACGGTTCCGCCTCATGAGTCATGAGGCTTGGGAAATCGGCTAGATGCCGCAGATAGAAGAGAGATAAGCTGAAGAAAGAAGAAAAAGTGAGGTTTTTGGGTGAGGACCATCTCATGAGGTGTGTGTGATTGGTGGGGTCCTTGGTTCCACGCTCCATTGGGCTTGGCGTTTCCAAAACATTGGCTACTTTAGGCTAGTTTGTGATTAAAATGACGTGGCGTGGCCGTGGTGTGATTGGTGCACCGCACGCTACATGAGCCTTGTGTAGTTTATGTGGGCTAGCTTGTTATGTTTATGTGGGCTAGCATGTTATGTTTATGTGGGCTTGTGTGTAAAGCCTGGCCCATCCGGTTGTGTTATAAATATGATTAAGAGATACTTTCCATCTCTTAATCACATTTTCTCACACACTTCTCTCATTCTCATAGGGTAGTATAAATATGATTAAGAGATATTTTTTATGATTAGGGTATGTAAACTCTGTAAGGTTCTTTGATATTTTTCAGTTTATATTCGAGATATCTCAGACTTTGTATTTTCTTGAACTTGTTGATTTAACAAGTTTTAGGGTTTTAGGGGGTACTCTTTGGGTTGGCTAAATAAGAGTTGTCACTTGTTTTCTGTCGCTATATCTTCTCTATTGTGGCGTTTGTGATTCATATCTTTGTCTTGTTGATTATTGTTTATGGTTGTGATCAAACCCTAAAATTCTACATTATGTACATGAATAAAAGCATAAAATACAATCTTAAATGATGGATTAGTTATTAATAAGGCCGGACTTGGGAGGGGGCAAAGTCTTCGGGGTCCAAATCTTTTTATAAAAATACTAGCTTTTATCCCGGGAGTGTCCCGGGGTTGAAATATCTAATATAACATAATAAAACTAGCAGGGAACCCGCGCGTTGCGGCAGCAACCACACTTTGAAACCCGGTACTGGTTTTCTAGTTTTTATTAATCATTTCTTGATATGTTGTATAGTACTTCCGTTAACTTTTCTTTTTTCGTAGAATCAATGTGATCTATCTATTACATGTGCCTTGCATATCTCAATTATATAAGTGAGACTTAAAGATCCGTCGTGATGTTTCCGTAGTAAAAATTAGAAAAATTGGATTTTAACATCCTAAACTATTGATTATTGGCCGTTGACACACTGAACAACAAACTTGTTCACCACTACTTTTAACTTCTTGGCCTGTGTCACCCTCGAACTAACCATGGTTAGTTTTGCTCACATGCCATTTTGCTGATGTGGCATGGTGGCGTCATGCCACATCAGCAAAATGGCCACGTCACCATGCTACATCAGCAAAAAAAATAGCCACATCACCATGCCACATCAGCAAAAATGGCCACATATCACATCAGCAAAAATGGTCACGTCACCATATCACATCAGCAAAATGGTCAACAAAAAAGCTAACCATGGTTAGTCTGAGGGTGACACTGGCTAAAAAGTTGAAAGTACAGTGTGTTGGTGAACAATTTTGTAGTTCTATGTGTCAGCGGCCAATAATCAATAGTTCAGGGTGTTAAAATCTAATTACGTTATGTACAATAATAAAATTTATATTAAGATCATGAATTTTGTTAGACTTACGTTATGGACGATTTTAGAGTGGTGGTAGGAAAGACGTACGGTGTGATGGCGTCCGCAATTTACGACCCATTACTTGATTTATGTTAGCTTATCTATTCTTTTGTGATTTATTGTTCGATAGGTATATGAGTTTCCTTATTCATATTATTGGTGTGATGTATATATGTCAATGTGATTCACAAGTAATGTGATTTTTATAAGGAATATTGGATATAAATAATCTCACATCAGCAAAAACTAATTGAGTAAGCTTTTAGTTAGAATGAGATTGATAAGAGAAATAATTTTTTAAGTTAAGACTCATAGCCATCATCACTAAGATCACCCAGAGTGGGGCGGGAAGGGGGGTAGGGAAAACTCCACTGGCGTGGGGGGAGGAGGAAGGCCATGTGGAGGCCTGTGATTGGCCGATTTTTTTTAAATTTAACACAATATAATATTATTCACTCATCCCCTCCCCCCCCCCCCCCCTCCCTCCATTCCACTCCCCACAATTTTACCCCTTTTCACGTGGGACCCAAAAGTGTACATGGCACTTCATCCCCCTCCCCCAACACACACCCATCTAAACATTGTTTCAAACTACACGGTTCCACTTTTCTCTAAATGTTTAATTTTATATTACGTGAAATATAGTTGTTAATTATTTAAATTTTTTTTATTGTTTAATTCCAAGTATGTAATATTTGAAATTTATCAGTTGTAAAAAATGAGAGAATATTACTACTTAAGTCTTTTAGTTTACTGATTTTAATTATTATTTGTGTACAATTTACATATTTTTACCGTTGAACACCTATAGCTTAAAATCTTACATGCTACTTCAAGTGAAAAACAGTTACGAACATAACTGAGATGGTGTTTGGGATTGAGTTTCAAAAGTGCTTATTGACTTATTGGCTTTTTCAAAAAGCCAATAAGTCAATAAGCTGTTTGTGTAACCCAAAAGCACTTTTTGTTTTGACTTTTGGCTTTTGGTTTTTAAGGGAGAAAAAGCTGTTTTTGAAAAGCTAGAAATCCTGGCTTTTAGCTTTTGGCTTTTGACTTTTGGAAAAAAATTACAAATTTACCACTCATACAACCAGTATTCACAATAAGTTAAGCGAAACACTTAAAAAAATAACAATTTATTGACTTTTTGACGTTTCTCATCTCAAAAGCTAATCCAAACACTTTTTTTAAAACTCCTTTTCAAAAAGTCATAAGCCAATAAGCACTTTTGACCAAAAGCACTTTTGCATTTCCAAACTCAATCCCAAACACCCTCTGAATAATGATATATAAAATGAAGTGAATACTTTTTCACAACTTTTACCATGTATTTGTATGAAAAGTTGAATTCCTTCATTTCACTTATATGATAATTATTATTTTATTGTTATTATATCCATATAGCAATTCAATACGATTTTTGTTTTATAGACAATTATAAGAATGCATAACATTATATATAAGTGAAATGAGAGAAACTTAATTCTTTATAAATGGATAATATTGAGTTATGGTAATTATCGAAATGCAACTCAAGCTTAAACATTAAACGTATAGACAAATTTGTCAACAGTACAAAACCATGTTCTCATCAAAACCAGACTATTTGTGTATATGAATCACTTTCTTCTCTTGAAAACCTTGACCATCATGTGGGAAAAAGAGAGAGGGTTCGCCACCACCAGTGGTTGTCGCTCCGGCAACGTGGCTAACCTTATGACAACCTAAAAGTTACTATTAGGTACAATGCTGCTGGTGCACACCATGTCATGTTCATAGACCCGTACAAAACAAAGTGCACAAACTAGTACGACCAGCGGCGGGGACCGATGGCGGGGCTTCATGGAGTTCGACCGGTAACCTGTGGTGGTTTTCGGCAACGGGGATCGCTAGTGTGTCAAAACATCACCAAAGGGTACCTCACGCAACGGTTATCGGGCAGACACCATGCAGCTTCTTCACATCGCGGGAGCCGACTTCCGAGCAGCAATGGTGTTGAGTTGCTTTTTTGCTTGGTACATGCCATTTGGAAGTAACCGAACTGAGAGATAAGGAATTGAGATTGAACGCTTTGTATAACTTTGGGTGGATTGAGGTACTGTGAATTGGAAGCCTATTTAGAGGGGACAGATTCTAATGAGCGGGAAGTTTTGAAACTTTTGAATGTTTTTGGGAAGAGGGAACCGATGAGGTGAGACGTTGGATTAGGTTTTAATCTGAAGGTTGATAAATGTTCCAACACCATTGGATTGTTATCCGAGTGGTGTTTTCTTGACCAATAAGAAAACAATACTCCAAAGGGAAAAAGACAGATATGACTTATGCTTTTGTTAAGTTGTAAGTTGTGCTTATTATATATAACTCTTAAATTTAAGAGTTTTTGATGAAATGACCTTTTTGCCCATTCAATATGTATTATAAAGTAGTATAGATATCTAATATGACAACTTAATTAATAATTTGCCAATACATAATTAATGAATAATAATAATAATATTATTATTATTTATTTTAAACAAATTTCTACCATAAGTTATCATATCTATAATCTATCTATAATCTATAACTATTAATAAAAGAAATGAATTTTGATGATGTGTCATTTAATGGAGGCCTTTAAATTCTTATCCTTTCCTAAAATAATTATAATATATATAGATTTATTAAAAAAAACTCAAAAATTAAAAAATCCTACATGATGCCACGTGACACATTCAAAGAGGGGTTGAGGCCTTCATTGAATGTCGCATCATCAAAGTTCAATTCTTTTATTATAAGTTATAGATTATAGATATTATGTATATATAACTTTTTAGATAAAATGTTATAAATAATTTAAAACCTTAATTTGTTTGTTAAACTCATTAACTTGTCATTTCATCATACAACTAAACCATTTTTTTAATTAAACTCATTTACCCAAATATTATGTAAAATTACATTTTTAAACCCAGTTAAATAAACCTAGCGAATGATGGAAAAAAAAAGTTGATTGAACTCGGACAAAAGGGTGTAGCGCTAGAGCCGAGCGACCTGTGACTATTTATTGAACGCAATAAACGGGGAAATAGAAAAGGAATATCACGACATTGATTTTTAATTTGTTGTGGGGGAGGGGGGTTTTGGTGTTGGTTGCCAACCCAAGCCCCCACACCACCCCCTCCATAAATAATACACAGGGCGCTGCATCTTTGGCGTGGTCTTCCTTACTGGCATGGGGCAAAACATGTGGTGAGGTGGAAAATTTTGATTGGCTGAATTCTTTTTAAGTTATACATACAAACTTTTCAAAATCCAAGCCCATCCATTCCCCTTTCCCCTTACCTTTTGAAGGCTTGATTGTGGACCCTACTATTACCACATGACACCGCATGCCCCCCAACTCAATCCCCTTAGTCAAACCTAGGCACTTTCACCTATGGATGAGCATGGTACCTGTCCGGTACCAAACCGGTACCAAAATTTCTCAAAAATAGGATCGGTATTGTTCGGTACTAATATGTAAATGTAAAAGTCGGTAAATACCGGTACAAGTGGTGGTACCAAAAAACCAAAATTGTGGGTATACTGAGAATTCGGTACTAGTACTGGTTCCGTACTGATACCCGGTTTCATTTGCTCATCTCTACTTTGACCACCATTGAATCTTTACAAGACTTCATATCTTAGTGGAATTACGGGGTTGGGACGTCCATTTTACCATCAAATTCTTTAACGTTTCAGATATAATTGATTTGTTGGCATAATGCCCGCATTACATTATACAATGATCGTTCTACAATTTAAATCTCGTTTAGGGTACATATACCTACCTCATCTTTCTTGTTTCAATCCGTCGCCAATCTTCCCAAGTCATGTCTGACATCTTTGCTCGTTTTTTTATCAAAAAAACTCACTATCTTTATTTAATCCATAATCAATCTCATTAATGCTTCTTTTTCCCTAAAAATTATCTCATTCTCAGCTTATTGTTACTATTATTATTATTTATTTATTTATTTTCATTTTGAACGACTATTTTTTTACTCCACTTATAAATTATGATACTCCCCTTGTCTCAAGGGAGACTAGAAAGCAACACCCCCAACTTGTATCTACACACCCTTCTCCCCTATACGCCGCGTATAGGGGGGCCTGAAATGACAATGATTGGGCCCCTTGTACTTTAGGTTGTCAAATCTATACTCCATGTACGACCCTATATGTGGTGTATACGTCTGACAAGATGCGTGACTAATGAGCATTAATGATATGTGGGAGTTTGTGCACTCACCTATACGTTGCTTATAACCCTATACGTGACGTATAGATAGGTGTGCAAATAATTTGAGAGTGTGTCAACCCTTACAAACCCAATCTCGCCCCCACAAAACCGAATCCCACTACGAAGTTTGAACGTGGAGGAAGAACTCGCGTTGGTCAACAGTTATATTACCACATTAAAAGAATGAGGACTTGATCGAACGAAAACTTTTTGGAGCGCGGTTGTGACTAGATTCAATCAACAAATGGGTGACAACTTTCGTTCAACGGACGCGATATATGAAAAATATTTATCTTTACTGACGAAGTGCACAATATTTGAGCAGTTCTTCATAAGTGCGTTGAACGACAATGCGGGTTTAAATGAAGACGAGGCGATTGAGGAGGCCCGTAACCAGTACCGTCTCATGCACAATGATAACTATCCTAGCATTGTGGTTTGGAGAGCTATGAGACCACGCTTTCAACAATAGTCGTGTTCTAATATTTATTTATGTTTTTTTAATATTTATGTGATGTTATTATAATATTTATGTAATGTTTATTTTAGTATTTATGTAATGTCGTAATAAAAAAAATAAAAAAACAAAAAAACATGATAAAGCTGTCGCTCAATGTGAACCACGACAGGATCAAGTGAGCACGAGTGACACTTTAGCCTGTATCACGTCAGCGCCTAGTTGGCTTTTTTTTTATAGGATAAAATTTGGATGAGCCAGAACACATGGTTGTGTCAGAACCCTGAAATCGATATTCAATGCGAAAGTGACACATAGTGTCAGAACCCTCAAATGTTTGGCTTTTACGCGGATTGCTCTGTCAGATTATTCCCGTATGTATTATGCATGTAAACCACATGTACTCTATGCTACATGAGTAATACATGGTACTCTAATAATAAAAATAAGATAAACATCTTTACCTTTGTTTTTTTCAGTGGCATAAATATCTTTACCAGATTAAAAATGTTAACCTCTTACAAATAATATAATTTTTTTTACTACTCAAATAAAATTGTATTATATATTTACTATTTTGACAACATTAACGTTGTACAACTATGTATATTCGTTGGGTATATTGTTTGTAAATCTCTATATTTTTAGTGTCGTGGTAATATAATAAATCATCAACAGTGACCAAGCATCATGTGAGAGTCACTTTTACTATGTACGTGTTCCATAATGAAATTTTATTAGACTACAGGTTTAAATTAGAACACTTTTAAATTCAAAGTAATACAAAATTGTGTGTTACAGTGGGGACATGGTCGAATTCTATTGGTATATATCACACACCATTCTCACGCTACCCAAAAGTTAGTTTCACGAAAGCTAAATCTACACTTTATACCCTACTTATATTTGTGTTCTTAGTTTTATCTACATAAATATAGTTGTGTCCATTTTTTAACACGCTATTTTATTCTTTCAATCCATTTTGCTATTAATCAAACTTTGAACTTTTAGTTTTTTCTTTAATCTATTGGCTGCTATGACTTTATACGTTATGACATCATAAAACATCATAAAAAATATTTATCGATTTATCAGAAAATGGTAAACTTTAAATCTTGACTCAGGTCCAAATTAAATTAAAATGAAAATAGAAACTAATATAGTATAATCTGAGGTACATAAATCATAATTCATTTTAGGATTCATTAATAAAAACCGTATTATTCCCCTTAAATTATTGAGTTTGGGATGGTATAAGGGTTCCAATGTGAACACTCTAATAGGCTAATAACTTGACTCGCACGGTGACTTTCATCATCCTCCTACAACTCAAAATTCAAATATAAACCTTGCTAACCAAGTTAAACCAAATTACTACTTTTAGTCCCCGGACTTGTGATTTGTTAAATGTAACTCTAAATATATTATCTACTAAGTTAGTTGTGAAAATTTTAAAACATAAATTATACTTTTGTTTATAAGCTTTTAGACACATTAGTTTGATTTTATTTGTGCATTATTAAGTGACGAAAAAGAAAACAAAGTAATCATAGCAAGCAACTACGGTTCACTCTTGACCTTAAAGTTCTAGACTTCTAGTTACTGTTATAATGTCATGTTTTAAAATAATCCACATCCTAGTGTTTAGATTAAGTGCTTCATTAGAATTATTGTGTGTTGACATGATAATAATTAGTCGAGTTTAAACTTTTAAGTGACATAAACATGATTTTATCACAACCTAAACTTTGCTGTTACAACGGGTCTTAGCAAAAAAAGCTTAATGATAGATTAGTTATTAAGAAGGCCGGTCTTAGGAGGTGGTAGTCCAAATCTTATTATAAAAAAAAATTATAGTGAGATATAACTTGCATGGATAAATACGGGGAGCATGCAATTCATTGCAAGGAGCTTCCTGGTTTCAAATATCGGCATGACTGGGTGAGGGACGTTTTGTGGGATATCCTGAGAAGAGCTGGGATCTCTGCCAAAAAGGAGGCCCCTGTAAACTTCCTCACAGACCCCATGGAAGGGAGATCCACTCTGCGACCCGCAGATCTGCTTGTCTTTGGTTGGGAGAGGGGGAAACATGCCTGTGTGGACCTCACGGGGGTATCTCCGCTGGTTGGGTTAAGGGAAACAGGGTTCGTAGCTGGGCAAGCATCAAGAAAGGCGGAATCAAAGAAAGTAGATAAACACGCTAAAGCTTGTGCAGATAACCAACATGTCTTTATCCCTCTAGCCTTCGACACCTTTGGCTCCCTGGCGCCAGAAGCTATTCGTTTCTTGACCAGGGTCCAACGGGTCGTCCACAGCAATGTTTCATCCCCAGGGGGGCAAGGATATGTCTTTAGTAGACTAGGGTTTGCAATTCAGAAAGGGGTGGCAACGCAGCTTGTTGTCCGTCTACCTTCTATTATGATGTAACTTTCGTTTTTTGTGTTAATGAGAAATGAATCAATTTAGAGTGATAAAAAAAATATATATAACTTTTTAAATAAAAGACAATAATTAATTTTAAAACCCAAATTTGTTTGTTAAACTCGTTAACTTATAATCCCATTATATAGCTAATCCCGTTTTTAATAAAAGTCATTTACCTAAATACTATTTAAAATTACATTTTTAATCCACTTAAATAAAACTAGCGCACATTGAGTTGCCACTTGTCACGACATTGCTTTTTGATTTGCCATAGTTTAGGGATAGGGCCGAGCGAACTGTGACTGTTTATTGAAAACAAAAGAGGGTGGAAAAATAGAGAAGTAATGTCACGACATGGCTTTTTGATTTGTTTAAGGTTGGGGTACTTTGACCATCGTTGAATCTTACAAGACTTCATATCCTAGTGGAACATGGGGTCCATAACGATCTGACCATCAAATTCTTCAAGCTCATTTGTTGGCATAATGCAAACAGTGTACTTCAATTTCTCAGCTATTATTATTATTATTATTATTATTATTATTATTATTATTATTATTATTATTATTATTATTATTATTATTATTATTATTATTATGAGAACTTTTATTGTGTAGGCATAATGAAATTTTATAATTTTATTATAGGACCATAGTAAATTAAAATTAATATAAAATGGTGCTATTAGCACAGTGGGACGCGGTATAAATTCGACCGGTATCCAACACTATGACAACAGATAATGAAAACCTAAAAAAATAAATTCGTAATATTAACCAAAATGACATCTACACGGGTGGCTGTGGCTCGGCTTTGAACATTGAAACGTAACAAAGAAAAAGTATGTTGTAATTTAAACAAATTATGACCGTACACCGGTATCAACAGCGGGTAAAATATTTTATCGAAATGCCGATAAAGATAACGCACTATTTCATTTTGAAACCTAACATAAATGCTAAAATCATGCAAAATCGAAATAGAAATAATAATAATAATAATAATAATAATAATAATAATAATAATAAAATTGTTAGTTTTAGAAAAATCTGTAAAAAGATAATGGAATAATAATTACTCCGACAGAAAAGATGATGGAATAATAATTACTCCGACCTGACATGATCTTATCACTTTTTTTCATGGGTTTTTCATTTCAAACAAAGTTACATTTTACCCCTCTCAGGTTAGCTAAATCTACACTTTATACAGTACGTTATTGTGTGTTGTGGACACGTGAGCGATAGGGCTGTCCAAAAAGCTCGTGGCTCGGAGCTTGCTCGAAGCTCGCTCGGATTTAGCTCGAAAAAAGCTCGCTCGATATGGCTCGGTTTGGCTCGAATAATTCTAATATTTAATATATATTTTTTTATATACATATAATATATTACCAAAATGTAAAACAAGATGGAGAATATGCTATAAATTTAATATTTGGTAAGAGTGGCATAGAGATTCTTTGCTTGGGATTGAAGTTATAGCTAATCAAGTTATTTAAATAAACTTAATACTACTTTTGATCCAAGTACTCAAGTAAATTCGTATGTTGATGAACTTATACTGCATTCCATTAAAATTTGAGACTTATTTTGAACTTGCTTGAACTTGATTTTAACGTGCAATGTATAAGGTTGAACTTATTTTAATTGTTTTATTTTTAACTATTGAATAATAGTTTAAACTATTGAATTTTGAAAGCCATTTTTCTTTTTTTCTTTTTATATTCGAGCCAAACCAAGCCGAGCCGAGTCGGCTCGGTTTAAAACCAAGCCGAGCTCGAGCTTTGATTTTCAGCTCGGTTTCAAATCCGAGACGAGCCGAGCTGGCTCGGTTTATAACCAAGCCGAGCGCGAGCTTGGCCTGGCTCGGCTCGGTTCGGCTCATGAACAGCCCTAGTGAGCGACAACAACCCAACGCTAACCTGACGCGAGCGTGCTAACGCGAGCAGGCTCACGGCGCGAAGAAAAGAATTTGTTTTGGATTTGTAGGTTGTGGTCGCGCCGGTGTTCACCCTAGCCATAACAGCCTGGCGTGACCAGATTACTTGAGAGTCACGTCGGTGCTCACCGCGAGCCTCAACGTACAACCTTAGTTTTGTCTTTTTTTGAACTGATGTTCTTAGTTAGGGCTGTGCAAATGGTTAGGAACTGACCCGACCCAGACTACCAGAACCGTATACTCTTTTATTGTTGAAATTAGGAACCACAAACCGAAACACATAAAAAGAATAGTGAAAAGATTAAAAAAGAGTATTGTTTTACTTTTTGCGTTAACGATACATATCTATTGGATCATTTTTATAACTTGTAGTTTTTTCATACATTATCAATCTATTAATAAGTCATGTTTTAATTAAAATACAAATGGTGTGGTTCTTATATCAGAACCGTGAGTTTGGAACCGACCCAACCCGGAACCAATAATTTATATAAATCTAGAACCGGAAACAAACTCATATATTTAAAAAGGTTCGGGTCCAAGGTTCTCGTGAGTCGGGTCCAAGATTCTCGTGGGTCTAAACCACGAAATACTCACCCATACTTAGTTTTATTAACGCTTGGGTTAAAATTTTGATTAAAACAAAGTTGTGCGCTGTGATTTACCTGTGGTAGGAACACAAATATACAAACCGTTAAATTAAAATTAAAATAATAACCTTATTTCAGGGAATTAGATGGAACTCAAAACATTTATGAAAACCATAAGTTTTTTCTTCAATTATCGGGTTTTAATTTGAGAGGTATAAGTGTTTCAATGTGAACGTTCTAATAGACTAACAACGTGACTCACATAATAACTTTCATAATCCTACTTGTGATCTCCTCCAAACTACGCCTTTTAATCGTCCCTTGCCTCTATGTCGAACCCATCAAGTTCAACCAGCTCCACTTATGTTAGATAGCATAGTGCAAAATGCATAAAAATGAAAAAAATGTTCACACACACATAGAATAATAACAATAACATGATGTATGTGCGAGAAACATATAATTATTAAAAATGCAAAATTGCAAAATCAAATTATTATTAGCTATTTAAAAAAATTAGGTTTCAAACAATCAAGTGAAAATTTCCAATATCAATAGTAAAGTTTTCCAGGGAATTATTATAATTCATCTAAAAAACGTCCTATTGATATTTTTATGCATATACGAAGTTTTTCTAACTCATTAATTTCATATGGGTTTAACGAAATTTTTGGGCAAATAACACATATTTTGTATTGCTATTTTGTCCTTTTGTTTCATGTACGTAGCATGGAATTAACATTTTGGGAAAATTTGAGGATGGGCACTAAAAGTACGCGTTATTGCTCTATAAATTGAGAATATTCAGAGAACCTGAGCATTAAGGTTGAAAGTGAGATACTACATTCACTGTGTACGTTGCTCAAGAACACTTAGCATGGCATCAACTCCTGCTGCTGATCACATAATAATTGATATTCCGATAGAAGAGGCCACGCCAACAGCTGCTCACACCATCGCAAACATTCCAGCTGCACTGCCCAAGTATCTTTGCTTTCTATACTTGTAGTATATAAAAAGAAAACTCAAATCCCATTGTTCTCTCAATTGTTTTGGTTGATTATTGTTCTCTCAGTTGTTTTGGTTGATTATTGTTCTCTCAGTTGGTTTTGGTTGATCATTGTTCCCTCAATTGTTTTGGTCTTAATTCATCACATGTTCATGCAATTTCAAGACTATATAAATGATACCAATTTTGGTCTCAAATTAATCATGTTATTTGATTTAAATTATATGGAATGGTTTCATTGTTGTTCTCTCAACGTACTGTTTTGGATGATTAATGTTATCTCAATTGTGTTGGTTGATTATTGTTCCCTCAACTGTTTAATTGGTCTTCATCCAAATGATCATGTTATTTCAAGACTTTATATACATGATATCAATTTTGATGTGATTTCGTTTAGATGGTTTTATTATTTTTCTCTCAATCGCTCTGGTCTTCATCCACATTTTCATGTAATTTATATAATTGATATTAATTTTGGTCTCAATTATGTAGTTTTGTTTAATTCATCTTTCAGCAATACCATCATGTTTTTGAAAATTCTTTGTACATTTTTGCTTGCTTAATCTTGAATTAGGAATCTTAAAATCCATACATTTTTTTTGTTACTTTTAAATATTCGTGATTTTTTATATATAATTTCCTCTTGAAAACAGTATCCAGAGGTGCATAAGACCACGAGGTTTTCCAATCAAAAGAGGAGGACAAAAGTGGAGGGCAAAAACTTTGGATGATGGGAAGCTACAAAGATTTTATGTTTGTACAATCATCGTTATGTATCCGGCCCTAGCAACCCTACTACAGAGTAGGTTTCAGGATTCGGAAACACCATTTAAAACACATCAAACCATGATGAGAATTTCGGTTACATCGTATTTTGTTGCGGTACCAACGGCTGCGCTAGCAAGCCTTTTAAAAAACCGCACCACTAATAGGATACGGAAAGTAGCATACCTATTCCTAATGGTTGTTGCTATCATAAGTGTTAGCATCGCACCTATACCACTTGGAATGCTACTATTCTAGTTATATTGTATAGATTTATTTGAGTTAAATATACGTGTATATAGAGTATAGACAATTGTGAGTTGAAACTTCGTGTACTTTCCATTTTGTTTTATATATGAAAGTATAACGAGTGAATTACAAGTTTTGTCCTTTATCTTTATATCGAATTGCAACGATTGTCCTTTGTCTTTAAAATTGACGAGCTTTGCACTTTATGTATCAAAATATTGCACGCCTAGTCCTTTAGCACTAACCTAGTTAATTTTCCCGGTTAAAGTAGACCATGTGCAAAGCACATGAGGTTACTATTGTAATTTTATCTATTTAATTAGAGAAATATCTAATTAGAGGAAAAAAAAACTCTCTCGCTCTCTCAACTCTCTCTCTCTTTCTCACTTCTACACTTCATTCACACAAGCTATAAAAAATCTTAGTGAACTCCATAAAACCAAACAGAGCATCAAGCTATAGCATCTAATGCTATAAAATCCAAAAAAATGAATCTAGTTTCTTGAAAATACAACAGCTATTGTTCTCTTCTTCCCTCAAAGTTATGGAGTAAGACATCAATTTCTCAATAAAATCAATTTTTTTTATTGCATGATGCACTCCCCTGAAAAACATCGGCGCGCGTGTAAACGAGGTGCTCTACCAACTGAGCTATAGACCTTAGTGCTTGTAATACATATTTTATTATGTAGATAATTTCTTGTCAAGATGAATATTCTCAAGATGACTATTCCATGATCCAAGATCGTATTGATCGGTATTGCTTCTAAGTAATATGATATTTATAATCCATCGACGGGAGGAGTCCCTTTTGGTTTTCTTTCTTAAGATAAATGACCTACTTAACTCAGCGGTTAGAGTATTGCTTTCATGCGGCGGGAGTCATTGGTTCAAATCCAATAGTAGGTAGAACTTATTAGATACCGCGGTCAATGGTATCTAATAAGTTTTTATACCCATTTTATTTTTCTGTTTCTTTTTCGTTGCATCAAAATATGATTGCGCTTGATTGTATTTAATCGACAGAATCAAGTCAAACAAAACAACCAAATATAGGGTGTATAAATCGATGTTGGACGCACCGACTAGTTATGAAATGGCATTGATAGCCTCTACTCGTGTCCTAGCCCGTCGGAGAGCTAGATTTGCCTCGCTTGTTTGTCTCTTTCCTTCAACATTATTAGTTTTTAGGTTTAAGTCTGACGAGAATAATATTCTACAACTAGCAATTCATTGATTTTCAAGCCTACCCTGATAAACTATTCATACCAAAAGGATTATATCCATTAATAAGTTGTGAAGAGTTTAACCATAAATAATCTCTTAACCAACCCATCAAATAAGTGGAAGATTCATTAAACTGTGAAACATTCCCCTGCCATAATGTAATGTGCTTCCAATGCCAATAAAAAGTAAGCCATCCAATGGTATTTAACATCCAAAAAACTGCCAAATAAAATGCGTCCCAAGCCGAAATATCGCAAGTACCGCTCTGTGCCCCAATATCTGCCATAAAAAGGGCCAAGCCATAACAAATGCGAAGCTATACGACTTAACTCCAACATAATGACTCTGATATAACTGGCCCTTTTAGGGACTTGAATATTTCCTAATTGCTCTGGCGCATTTACAGTTATTGCTTCTGTGAACATAGTAGCTAAATAATCCCAACGTGTTACATAAGGCAAATATTGTATAATTGTTCGATTTTCCGCAATTTTTTCCATACCTCTGTGTAAATAACCCAATATTGGTTCACAGTCAATAACATCTTCACCATCTAGAGTAACAATGAGTCGAAGAACACCATGCATTGTGAAAATACAACAGTGGTAGAAACTACAAAAAAAAAATATCAGTGAACTCCATGAAGGCCTACTAACAACACTTTTCACCTTATCAGAATTAAGAAACTTCAACAACATAACGACTGTGACAGAATCGAGGGTTGGGGGTTTTTCTTCACAAATCTGAACGATAGTGGAGGTTAGGATTGAGGTTTAATGGGAGCGGTTGTTCTTCGCAGATCTGAGCGATAGTTGTGGATTTAATCGGAGATGGTGACCGGAGTAATAGAGAAGAGAGCGGAGGAGGATTCTGGTTGGCGGTGGTGGTAGAGAACATGGAGAGAGGGAGAGAACAATTGTTAGAGTTAGGTTGTGTGAATACGAGGGGTGGTTGTGGTGCTAGCAGGTGGTGGTGGTGGTGGGTTCGTGGCGGGTGTTGGTGGTGGGTGGTTGTGGTGGTTATCTTAAATTGAAAGAGGGAAGAGATGGAGAGAATTATATTATTAGCCGTCAGTCAACATAACAAAAACTGTAATTTAGAGTGATCCTGGCCACAATAATTGATTCAGTTATTTGCTACATTTGATCTGAGCCGTCCAAAGGGGAAGATTTTGGCGGTTTTATTTTTTCAACGCCAGTTAAGAAGTCATATTTTTATGCGCTATAGTGTTAGAAAAACTTACATAGTAATCGCCGCATACCTTTTTTACATGAAGCTCACATGCATCAGAATCTCTATACTTGCTGCAGCAAAATATAAAAAGAAAACAAAATCATAGAAGTGAACCGGGCTTGTGTTTGACACAATTCCCTTAAATAGATTCTTCGTCTGTTCCCAGGGTACACCGGTTCGAAACAGTGACGATGGTGCACTGCCGGACTATCCCACTTGCCTGAAAAATAATCGAACTTGGTTGCTACTGCTATGTATTCGAGTTGTGTTTCTAGTGTAGGTGTGTTTCAAGAGTTTCTTCATGTATATTACTCATGTATATTCTTTTTACCATCAAATATGGCACATAGCCTACTAATTATACAAGAGTTAAGATGGTGAAAGGTTTCACTTTATTAGTCACTTAAATAGATTCTTAAGACTCTAATTAAGACTCTAATAAAACCTCATCAAATGGCATTAAGAACTCTACTCAAGAGTTTCACCATATGAAAAGTTTTAATATTAGTAATTTTAATAAATAAACTCCACTCACCACTTATATTTTCCAACAATCCCCCACATGAATGGAGATTGATCAAAACACACAAAATTTCCAACATACCCCCACATGAATGGGAGTCATACAGAAACAACCTCATTCTGATTAAATTTCAACAGTTGAGTTTTGCATACGATAGGTAGGTGTGATCCTTTGAACCTTCGCTTATGAAACGCACTTAGCCCACTGGCTCTGAGTAGAACGCGATGTCTTTGAACTCGTCTGCCGTTTGTGTGGAAGACAATACGCTTCACACAAGACTCTCCCTGACAACGTCAAGTCCTCATAGTTGTGTCCGTTATGGTCATGGACACGTGCCTGGTTCTGCGAGAGCTCTTAAGTATTGTGCCCTAACAATACCCTTCGAAGCGACCCCACTTCTCTCTCACATAGGTGATCTATTGGGACTGGTTACCTCAGTCAAATCATTAAAAGCCATAAGCTTAACCTCAACCTTGTCACTCTTAGGAATGGACTAGGAAGCTTATTAAATCTTATAGTAAACTCCCTTTTTCAAAACGTGGGGTTTCCTCCAACTCCCCCCCACAGTGACCTTCGCTAGTTCATACAATTAGGTTGTCCTATTGAACTCAGATTTTGGGATCTCCAGTCAGCTGAGTTAGGTTTCCTTCGCATAAACTTAGCCTTTCATGGGCTTTAGTCCCATTCCCATTGACGACTTCTGAACTAACTCTCTGCTTAAGCCTTTTGTTAGCGGATCCGCGATGTTATCCTTTGACTTCACATAGTCAATAGTGATAACTCTTATAGAGATTAGTTGTCGTACCATATTATGCCTACGTCTTATATACCTGTTCTTACTGATACACATTGTGATATGAGCTCGGCCACCTAGGTATATCCTTAACAAATTGACGTAGCCATTCTGCCTATTCATCCTCTAAAGCGATGAATTTTGATTCCATCATGGATCTAGAAATAACCATTTGCTTAGATGATTTCCATGTTATCGCAACACCTCCAAGTGTGAACAAATACCCACTCGTTGCCTTGGAATCATTCGTGTCAGATATCCAATTCGCATCATAGTAACCTTCAACAACTGTTGGATATCTTTCATATTGGACTCAAGCTCTTTGCGCTTCTCTATATACTTTGCAGTTCTTTCGGAGAGAGCCTTGCACTTCTCCTCCAGCTTCCGGCTCTCCGCCCGCCTTGCCTCCTTCTCCTCAGCCAGAAGCTCCTTCAAGCGCATGGTTTCCTCATTTGTGCGCTTGCAGGACTCCGTCCACTGCCGCCTCTCCGCCGCCGCGTCCCCTTCAAGTTTATGTACCTTGTCTTCAGCTTCATGGGCACGGCGACGGTACTTAGCAATTTCGGCCTTGAAGGCGGCCTCTTTTTCAGCAAGGCTCGCCTTCTCCAGCTCCAACCGCTCAATGTCCCGTTGCACCGCCTCATCGAGACGGCGCAACGAGTCCATCATAGACAGTTGGGTCGCCTGACTCACGCACATGGCAGAGATTAAGTCAGGACGACTCACTTGGTGAGTGCGCTCATAAGGAGGCACCACCTCCCTCACAAACTCCTCGGCGGCAAGAGAGTTAGAGAACAATGTATTCTCTCTCACCGCCCAGCGAGGACGCCAGATGGCGTCACCCCCTGTCCAGCTGGAACCATCATAAGTTCCAGCTGGTTCCCTGCTGCCAGCCCCAGACGGTTCGCGCCTAGTTCGGCGCGAACTCTGCTCAGCAGCACCACCACCCGACTCCAAGAGCGCCCTCTCAAAGTTATCAGATCCATGGGCTGCTTCCCGAGTCTCAGCCTCAGAGCGCTCCCGGGCCTCCCTCTCCTTCAGTTGGCGAGCCTTCTCCTCCAAGAAATGTTGCTCTTGGAGGCGAAGGCGTTCTGCCTCAGCCTGCTTGGCCGCCTCAGCCTTTTTCACGGCTTCATTGGCGGCAGCAATCTTCTCGGCCTCAGCCCTTCGAAGGGCTTCATCGGCCGCCGCCTGCTTCTGCGCCTCCTTCTTCTCTCTCCATAGCCTCTCATCTTCAATCCTAGCCGCCTCCACAGACGGAGACGTAGGAGGAGGAGTAGGGACTATCTTAGGCGCCACTGAAACAAAGAAGACAAAATAAGGAAGGAACAAAGAAAAAACTTAGAAAGATAATGCAATAAAGCTTACCAGGAGCCTTCTTCTTGATCAGCTTCTGGAACAGGGGCTGACGAGTAGGGGCGGCGCCAATGCCCACAGAAAAAACAGGCATGGCCCCCCCTGGCGCTCCACCAGCTCGGGATGTGAACTTCTCCTTCCCAGCATCCCCAGGCGCAGGCTCTGGGGCCACAAAATCTCCAAGGCTAGCGCCTTCACCTCCATCACCACCAGTAGGAGCGGGTGACGTTTCCTTTGAAGTAGCAGCGCTGCTGGCAGTGGCGCTAGCTTGGCGCTTCTTTTTCTTATTCTGAAGCTTGGAGGATTCATCCTCATCCTCGTCTTCAGAAGGAGGTCCAACCCGCCTCCGGCGGCGCCCCTTGATAGCCTCTCCTACTACATCGGAAGACTCGGATTCAGAGCTTGAAACGAGCATCACAGAATATGTATGCCTCCGCGGAGCGTGTTTCCAACGGCCACGCACCGCAGATGCCTTAATAGGCTAAATAACTTCTACTGAAGAACCAGTAGAGTCATCGCCAAAGAGGCTAGTAAACAAAGGGTTGTAGGACTGACCGGTTGTGCAGTAGGGCTTGGGCGCGCTGGTGAGGTCAGGATAATAAAAGCGGCCAACAAACTCCTCCAAGCAGGACACCTGACCCTCAGCCAGCGCCCTCCACTTGATGCCATTCTCCTGGCGGGCAGCATATAACTCAAACTTGCTCACACTTGCAGTTGCAAAGAGTTAGCAAAATATAAAGAGAAATACAAAATATGCAAATAATAACACTTACCCTCCTGAGCAATGTAGGGCTCCTTGCCCGCGCGGATTCCGAGGCGGCTCATGCCCAGCAAAAGGAAGATCCCCTCAGTCAAGCCCTTAAACTCCAACTTTGTAGCGTTGGAAGTAAGGGTAATGAACCAGGGCTGCGTCTTGTAGCTCTTCATCACCTCCATATCCGCCACGCGCTGCCCGTCGCCAATCACCTTCCATGGCGGCGCCAGAGGGATAACACCCCTCTTAACAAAGAAGAACTTGTCCTTCGCCAAGTGCAACGACTTGAAGTTGTTGGTAGCCATCGGCGGCACCTTGGGGCGAGGCTTGAAAGAGAACCACATCTCGTCCCGCGCCAAGAAATAGAAGACGTTGAACCGCTCAACAATGGGTTCAACATCCAGGGCGCGGCAGGATGCCTCAAAGTGAACTAACCTCAGCATCCCGAAGGCAGTCAGTTGTGTGGGCCCAACACCATAAGCCACCAACGTGTCCACTTGGAATCGGGTGCAGGGCAGACGAAACCCACACTTGGTGAAGTGGGCCTCATAGAGGGCAAGTTGCCCACTCTGGACGGAAAGAACAGTATCGGAGGGGGAAGGCAGCGTCGGCTCCCACTCCGGCAAGATCCGTTGAACTTGCAAAACTCCTCAAAGGAGGACTGATTCCAAACACAGTATGTCAGTATGTGTTGGTCAACAGTTTCCTCTCCTTGATTTTACCAGCCTCCACCGTCACCTCCTCCTCAACTTCTTCAGCAGAGGCTGACTGACCAACTGATAAGTCAGACATCTTGTAAGAAAACGAACAGAAAAGACACTAGAAAAAGAGAAGTTTCGCCGGAAAACTTCAAGATCCGCCGGGAAACTTGAAGATCAACCGGAAATTTTGAAGACTCACCGGAAAACCAGAAGATCAATCAAGAAGACTTGATGATCAAGGAAGAAAGAGAACGGAAAACACAATGGAAGTGAAACAAAGAGAAGTTTCAACAATAAATCTCCCAGATTCAACAGAGAATCAAAGGAGATTGAACGGAAACTTCACTGAGATTCGAGAAAGAAATGAGAGAGTTTTTGAAGTTTGAGAGGTTTTGAGAGCATGAAACCCTCAAACCACCCAGCCAAGAGATATATATACCCATTGCATTAATTGCAGTGGGACCCTCAACGAAGATAAACCGTCATCAACATTCAAAATGGGTAGACAGGATGATGACACGTGTCGCATGCGCCATCGAACGGTGCACATCAGCGCGTGGAACAAACCCACAGCTGTCATCACCCGTTGATGAGAGACACGTGTCAACAGATGTCACACTTGCACGCTTCAAAATACTTGCAACCCCACTTGACTGACAACTTCCTTGTAGGCGTGACACGTGGCTCATTCCAGCCCACATAGTAAGCAAGTGGTGCGCGTGGTCGTCCACTCGCCTGACACCAGATGAAAAAGCACCCTCTGCCATACCCTGATGTGACAGACTCCACCCCACCCTGTCAGGTGACAGTCTGACACCCCTGCAACCAGAAATCTTCTAGGCGAAGGAAGAGACACTCAAAATACCAGGCGCCATAACTCCAAATCATTGGAGAAAAATTCAATACCAATGATTCGAAATTTATTACGAGTCTAAAGCCGCATTAACAACATTTATTACCTCATCGGCGCTGTGGAAGCTTAATCAACCTGTCGGCGGCAAGTTGACGTAAAACGTAAAAAGACGTTACCCGCCTAACTCCTTTCAGAGGTAACGGCGGAACACGTCTCCAGCAGCGGCAAGTTGACGTAAAACGTAAAAAGACGTTACCCGCCTAACTCCTTTCAGAGGTAACGGCGGAACACGTCTCCAGCAGCGGCAAGTTGACGTAAAACGTAAAAAGATGTTACCCGCCTAACTCCTTTTAGAGGTAACGGCGGAACACGTCTCCAGCAGCGGCAACTTGACGTAAAACGTAAAAAGACGTTACCCGCCTAACTCCTTCCACAGGTAACGACGGAACACGTCTTCATCCAAATTCAAGGCACAATCAGAGCTCCCCAAAGACACAAAGTGACTGAGCTGTCACCCGCGACTCATCTTTATTCAGTCTAGCGCCCCACCTACTCCTTTTTAAAGAGCAGGAGACGCCCTAGACTAGGGGGACTTGAAGGGATAGGGAGCCTAATCTGCGCGGATAGGCATCCCTATCCCCCCATCACACTCTTAAAAGGCTAACACAGGCTTCCGCGGAGGGCCACTCTGCGGAAGAAGACCAAAAGATCGGCGCCAACATACAACAAGGAACAACAACAACATCAACAACCAGGACGCGCGTATCCTCACGCGCGGAATATTCCTTAAAACCCTGATAGTACGAGGCACAGAAGGAAGATTCAGCAAGATCTGTGTCAGAGCACGCGACAAGTAAAGAAGCGACACGTGGCGTTAGTGGTTCAACAGATACTGACAGGCACAACGACGTGACAGCTTCCATGCTTCTGCCACCACGTCGTGAACAGTACACTACAGACAAGCCTTTGCTGTTGTCAGACGTCACATTAGACACAGCAGGTGAGTCAACCTACTGTGCACAGACGAACACCGCCGTCCGCCAATCAGAGGGCGCCACGTGTCCACTCAGAAGCATGTCTGAACAGTGCGCTGACGTCATCCACAGTGATATGCTTTTTCCCGCCAATTTACATGAAGACTTTTACTTGGGCTGAGGAACAGGCCCAAGCCAAATTCCAAGTTAGTGGGCTCTCAGCCAAGGCCCACGAATCTACTTATAAATACAAGGGTCGACCACCTTTGTAAGGCATCGATTATTAGAGCAATCACTTGTAATAGCTAGCTAAGAACTCTTGTAATACTTTACTCAAAGTAATAATACTCCGGCTAGTTACAGTGGACGTAGGTCACAACTCGACCGAACCACTTACATCTTGTGTTCTATATTCACACACACACACTCACTACTACAATATTCTCCCTTGGGTTAGTCTAAACAGTTTGGGTGAAGGATCTCTCTTGTAGTTACTTAAGTATAAACCCCTTCGGTGATTAGTGATAATCCCGAAGATACTTATTGTTTCTTCAAAACTGGTTTAATGTTGATTATTTTTCCAAAATAATCATTTCCAACAGGTTTGTGTATTTTGTACAATAATCTTTTCTAACACCCTTGTTAGAAAATATAAACATCTTATTTTGTCTATACAAAATCATCAATTTCTAACAGGCTCGTTAGAAAATAAATATATATAAGTTTAAAACTAAACTTACGATTTTGTAAATAATTATTTCTAATACGCTTATTAGAAATATTTCATGACACGTTATTCTTTCAACGTCGTCAATTCTAACACGCTTGTTAGAAATACATGTTTCAAAACCTTATATTTCGAAACCTTTTATTTTCCAATAATCTTATTAGAAAATATAAACATTAACTATATATAGTTACAAAATGGCCATGAATAGTAACTAACTAGGGTTTGGTTATACTTAACTAAACTACGGTCAGCTTCTTTTGTCTTCTTTACCATCCAAAGTTGACTGCTACGTTGACCAACGTTTAACATTTCTTCACCGACTCAACTTATTGGTATAATTTGCACTATTTTTAAGAATCAAATAAAATGGCCATGAATAGTAACTAACTAGGGTTTGGTTATACTTAACTAAACTACGGTCAGCTTCTTTTGTCTTCTTTACCATCCAAAGTTGACTGCTACGTTGACCAACGTTTAACATTTCTTCACCGACTCAACTTATTGGTATAATTTGCACTATTTTTAAGAATCAAATAAAATGGCCATGAATAGTAACTAACTAGGGTTTGGTTATACTTAACTAAACTACGGTCAGCTTCTTTTGTCTTCTTTACCATCCAAAGTTGACTGCTACGTTGACCAACGTTTAACATTTCTTCACCGACTCAACTTATTGGTATAATTTGCACTATTTTTAAGAATCAAATAAATTAAAGAATCATATACGTGGAGCCATTTCATGATATATATATATATACACCTATACACTCCTAAAAACATACTTATTATTGACACTACTCCACGTGTGAATCTCCATGCAAACCCCAAAGTCACCATACATATTAGAATATAAATAAATATAAGGTACACCTTATGTTTCTTCTAATAACATATCCAACTACCACCACCACATCCAATCAACACAACAACCTACAGTGGCAAAACTAACACTTGTCTTGCTCACCTTTGCCTCCCTTGTAGCCTTCGCTACATCACACAAAACCATCATCACCACCACCATCGATGATGGGAAGTCGGTCTCAGAATAAAGGCGGTGTAGCCAACGGTTACAAGGACAAAGGTTGTCTTTTAAGGTAACATTTTGCAAACTTTCAAAGTGGATTAGCTTTCTTCATAAACAAATCCGATTACCACCATCCCCGCCGCAACGCGCGGGAAACCACCTAGTTTCAAATAATTTGAAATTATCTTTCTAATACGCTTACTAGAAAGAAAACGTTATCAAATGTTTTTCATCGGTTTACAAATATTATGACTTTTCCAATACTCTCATTAGAAATTTAATATTTCAAAACGTCTAAATATATGTTAATAATCCGGTTTATCTAAACACAACTCAAAACCCATGAATCCGAAAATTAAATCAAAAATTCGTTTTGTCAAATAATCTTTCGGATTAAAGATTGCATTCTCATCATGAATGTAATCCAATTCGATGTACCAAAAGAAAACACTTACAAACTTTCGCTAACCCAAATTTCATAAGAAGAACACGAAAGTTTGTTTACTAATCTGTTTAAGTTTGATAGAAAAACTTACATAGTAATCGCCGCACACCTTTCTTACATGAAGCTCACATGCATCAGAATCTCTATATTTGCTGCAGCAAAATATAAAAAGAAAACAAAATCATAGAAGTGAATCGGGCTTGTGTTTGACACAATTCCATTAAACAGATTCTTCGTCTGTTCCCAGGGTACACCGGTTCGAAACAGTGACGATGGTGCACTGCCGGACTATCCCACTTGCCTGAAAAATAATCGAACTTGGTTGCTACTGCTATTTATTCGAGTTGTGTTTCTAGTGTACATGTGTTTCAAGAGTTTCTTCATGTATATTTTTCATGTATATTCTTTTTACTATCAAATAAGGCACATAGCCTACTAATTATACAAGAGTTAAGATGGTGAAAGGTTTCACTTTATTAGTCACTTAAATAGAGACTTAAGACTCTAATAAAACCTTATCAAAAAGCATTAAGAACTCTACTCAAGAGTTTCACCATAAGAAGAGTTTTAATATTAGTAATTTTAATAAATAAACTCCATTCACCACATATATTTTCCGACATATAGTTCCTGAAAATTCTCCTCCACTATCCCGTAATCCAGTTCCCTCCCCTACAATTTCTCACCCTATATCTCCCCACGTTCCCATAGTTTTGAGGTTTATTAACCTTTTCGGTGGTTTCATCAGTTCCACTTCACTTATATGTAATTACATACTTTCATAATGAGTTATTGTTCCGATCATTTCCGCAAATCCATTAATGGAGAATTCATCATCTGGCGATGAATCTGGTCACCGAAGCTAGAGGTTTAAAGAATTCATCAATTTATGTGCTTGATTTCTGGATTTTTGAATCCGACAGCAGTTAACTTTTATACGAATTTTTACAAATTTCGTCTATGTACTGTATGATTTTAAATCAGGTTGTATGAGATTTGGGTTTAGTTTTATTTACAGATGCAAAGACAGAGAATGTCTGTCAAGTTCTATTTCTTATTCTAATTTTTTGTCACTTGATAAGATTGTATATGTGAATTGTTTAATTGATACGATTGTTTTTTATTTGGGTTGAGTTGATTATTCTATTTGAGTTAGTCGATTCCATATTACACAAAGATATCTGGAACTTGGTTAATGACAGGTTCAATCTCGTACATCTGATGTTTGATAAAATGCCCAAAAGAGATTTAGCATCATGGAATGTGATGATTACCGAGGATATTGTCTGTTCAAATGTTGGGATGCAAAAACAGTCGAATTGAAAACTACAATTGCAGATGTAAGTGCCTTTTTTCATGTTATCGTATACAATTGCCGGTTCAAATTAAATAGACCTAAACATAATTAGACAGCTTCATACCACAAGACTCAACCAGATTTGAATTCAAGGTTAGTTTTTTAATCCTTTTTCTTTATACCACGACATAGCAGTTTTTTGCTTAGTTTGATCTCATAATATATTTTGTGTTCTTGTAACCATTAAGTTATTGTTTTTTTAATCTCGGCAATAAGCGGTTCAAGATTCTTCTGCATACAATGATTCCTTGAAGCAAAGGTAAGTAAAATTATTATTAATTCATCATTCATATACATGGTTCAACTTGGTAACAGTTGTTTATCTATATAATCAAGTTTTACTGCCTATTTTTTTATATATTTGCATGCTTGATAACAATTAACAGTACATGATTATTTCTGCTCATTTTTAATCACATAAAATGACTTACTATGTTGAGATTGGTGTAGTTAAACAAAAGATCAAAGTATCAGAGTTTAAAATATACACATGTGTCATTGATTGGTACATAAGATGAATGACTTTGTTGCATTATTTTATCACTACTTGATTGTTTCCTGCTGGTATTCTTTTAAATTAGTTCTACTTATCTTTACATTTATCAATAACTAAACCTATGAGTAAAGAATGCACCGGTAAAACAACATTATGCTACAATTTCCTTCT
The DNA here is from genome assembly GCA_032199755.1 of Ambrosia artemisiifolia. Lineage (NCBI taxonomy): Eukaryota > Viridiplantae > Streptophyta > Magnoliopsida > Asterales > Asteraceae > Ambrosia > Ambrosia artemisiifolia. The sequence goes on along the minus strand of CM063515.1, from coordinate 12,090,151 downwards.
TTTTCCCATGCCTAAAACCAAAAAGTGTTCTATTTTTATCTTTTAACGGGTCAACAAATAAATTAAAAAAGTTTAGCCAAGAAAAATGTGTGAAACAGGTTTTCCAAATGTTTTATTCACAACACTAGATTGTTACTAAGATAATACAATTCTTGTGATTGTAGTTAACACATCAATGACTTGTAAAAGAAGTGTTAAAAGTCAACCCAAGATGTTTTGAACTGTACAACGATTACAAGCTCTTTGTGCTTAAATTTGTAGGGTTGTATTTTTTTTATTAATTTTTTAATCATGATTAAAGTACAAATACAAGGGTTGTGATTTGGAATGAAAACAGGGGAAACATATATCTTTTATTGGCATGGAAGGATGGGATATGTTCATATAGATCATGTTGCTCTTTGCCATATTCTGGTGTATAAACATAAAAAAGCTGAAGGGTGATATTTGTGCAGCTCAACTATCATTGTTAACAACGAACTTGTGTTGATTTTGTCAGCGGGACGTAGAATCGCGCCAAGTAGCATCAATGCCACAACACCGCAAATGACAACCCGGTAAGCTATTTGAAGATTAGTGTTGTTCGCTAAGTTATTTAGGTCCGTTGTTTGAGTAGGGTTGAATGATTGACTTTGGACGAACTTCATCTTAATTTACAGAACAGCAAGGAACCGCAACAACAAAATTAGATGTAATGTATTGCAAACATTCTGACATTTAGCTAACTAAAATCAATGTTTGAACTACTTAATATTACTTTCGGCAGTTTACCACATTTAGCATATACTAAAATCAACATTTGAACAACTCACGTATTATTATTGTTTGTCTACAAACTTCACTGGAAACCTCATTATACCCATCCTCTTCAATTGTAGGTTGCCATATTGTAGGAACCTGTAATAACCGATTCAACTACTTCAATATCCAAATAAGTACTCACTAATTCGAATCAAAACTCTTATTTATAGAATGTTCACCTCAAGAACTTGTATGTTGAGGATAATATGACACATGCAAGTCTTCGAGTATGAACCTCGAGGATCAAGAACTCATTTATAGATTATCAAAATTTAAAATTAAATAAAAATAAGTATAAACTAATAATTTGAAATTGCATAGCATTTACCTTTTTGAATTAAAACATAGAATTCGCGTTCGGTTTTGTTGATGAAAGTTTCTTCCATATGCGACGTCTCTTTTGGTTTCTTTGACGCTTTGATTTGTTGTTGATGAAAGTAACATTTTTGTCATAGTCTTACTCTTGTTGAGCTCATTCGTACTAAATCTTCATCAAACAATTTAAAATACTTCCATAAATCTGGTTCGGATCGTCATAGCTTGATAATAACAACCATTTTTCTTAGATTTAACATGTTCTTCCATCTACATTTGAACCCTCCAATGGTCTACCTTCAAGCTGCACAAAAATTTGTTACTACTAAAGTACCTATAAATAAGTGTAGACGTTTTATCGGCTAATTGCTTTTATGTCTCTTTTAACTTTTCTTAGATGTAGGTGAAACATTGCTTAGATATACATTACCATAAGACCTTACGGTGTGGAGGGACGGCAAGGGAAGTAATGCCGATGCCGGCCCGGGCAACACCGCCCCCGTAGGCCCGGCACGGCATGACCGGCAGGCGTAAGACTTTGATGCCGGGCCTGATTTCGAACGTTGGGCATTTACTATTTTTTAAAGGTGAGGAAAGAAGGTAACCAAGATTTCGTATTCTTTCTGTTTTTTATTTTTATTTAAATGTTTGTTTGTTTTTTTTTTATTTTAGGTGTACGTTTTTTTTTACTTTTATTTAAGTGTTTTTATTTGTAATTTTAGGTTTATTAATGTAATATTAACTTTTTAATATTAATATTATGATTTTATTTAATTAAAAAAAGGAAAAAGAATTAAATGATGATGGGCCTCCTCCACACCCTTGGGCCATCATCTCCTTGATACTCCTACCCCATGCTAACGTAGCAGCTGAGGTGAAGAACCATCATGGATGATGAGTCTCCTCCACACCTAAAGGTCTAGCTATAAAAGAGGCATTGAATAAAGAAGCAACCTTTCATCTTCGTATGGATTTCTTATACTAGGAAAAAAATTGACAGATCAATTAATTAATTACCCATTCGAAAGTATGTATTCTTAAAAAACTCTGATTATTTGCTGAAATATTATTAGCATTAATTACCATTACTAATGTACTAATTCCCCTTAGGCCATGTGTAATGGTGGGTTAAATTTGTGGGTTAAAGGGACATTTTATGACATGTGGCACGTGGGGCCATGTTGGTGGGTGAAAGGGACATTAAAGGGCAAGGGGTGTAAGACCCACCAAATGGGGGGCTGATGTGGGCAAAAAATTGAAAAATAGCGCCTCAAACACCAAAACGGAGGGCGTATTATATACAAAAAAAATGGGCAATGGTGTTATATAAATAACGCTGAACCAATCAAACCTTGCCACGTGGCAAGGTAAAACATTAAAAAAACGACCGTTGCTCTAATATTTATTAAAAAAATATTTAAATAAAATAATAAAAAAAATAATTAATATTAAAAAATAATTCATTAAAAAAAATTATATTCAAACATTTGAATTTCAAACGGTTACTGTTCCAAACCGTTTGAATTTCAAATTCCCCCCCCCCCCCCCAAACGTTTAAATTTTGAATTTTGAATTTCAAACGTTTTCCCCTCAAACGGTTATATTTCTAACCCTATAAATACAACACCAAAACTGATTTTCAGTCACAACTCCTCAACCTCCTCCTCAAAGCAATGAATAATATGGGTGGCGGTTTTGCACCAGGAGCTGTCGGACCGTCTAATCTCCGGCAGTACTCACTCCGGGGCCGGGGCCGGCCACGGAGACTACCATTCTCCTCCTCCTCCTCCTGCTGCTGCACAACCAACTTTCTATCCTCCTCCACAACTTTGGTTCTATCCTCCTCCTCCTCCTACTGCTGCACAACCAACCTTCACTCCTCCTCCTCCTGCTACACAACCAACTTTCTCTCCTCCTCCTGCTACACAACCAACTTTCTCTCCTCCTCCTGCTACTGAAGCCGATGATGACTTCACGGATGAGGAATTGGTCTGGGCCATGGATTATGCCATGGCTCTTAGAGAAATGGACCGACTAATGTTGTCGGCACCCACCTCCCGGTGTAGGGAGACTACCCCCACCCCCACCACCAGACTATCCCCACCCCCACCACCAGACTATCCCCACCCCCCACCACCAGACTATCCCCACCCCTACCACCAGACTATCCCCACCCCTACCACCAGACTACCCCCACCCCTACCACCAGACTATCCCCACCCCCTACCACCAGACTACCCCCACCCTTACCACCAGACTATCCCCACCCCCACCACCAGACTATACCCACCCCCCGCCACCGAGGGGAGCCAACCGAGGAGGACTTGGAAGCCCTTGGTTCTATCCTCCTCCTCCTCCTCCTGCTGCTGCACAACCAACCTTCACTCCTCCTCCTGCTGCTGCACAACCAACTTTCTCTCCTCCTCCTGCTACTGAAGCCGATGATGACTTCACGGATGAGGAATTGGTCTGGGCCATGGATTATGCCATGGCTCTTAGAGAAATAGACCGACTAATGTTGTCGGCACCCTTACCACCAGGCTATCCATAGTGGAGAAAATTAGGATTAAATAAGTAATTTAGGAATTATCTAGTGTTTAAATAAGTAAATTAGGAATATGTAATGTTTAAATAAGTAATTTAGGAAGTGTGTTTTAATATTAGTTGTAACTTTTTTTTTAATATTAGTTGTAACTTTTTTTTTAATATTAGTTTTGTGTTTTTAATATTATTTGTAATTTTTTTATATTTATTTGTCTTTTTATTTTAATTATTTTGAGTTAAAAGTTAAAAAAAATAATAAAATAAACAACCAATCAGAAACAGGGGGGCTTTATAAATAAAGCCCCTACCACTACACTCATTTTTCACTTTATTTCTCCATGCTAACTCAGCTGCCACGTGGACCAATCAGAAACAAGGGCTTTATAAATAAAGCCCCCCACTACATATGGTTTAATGGTGGGTAAAATTTGGAGTGGGACATTTTTTGACATGTGTTATGTGGGTCACATGCCATTTTATATTATTTTTTTAAAATTTAAATAAACAAACTAGTATTTAATTTAAATATTAATTAGAAAAAACATAAAAAAACTTACATTAATTCCCTAAATTACCTAAAATTAAAAAAAATATGGAAAATAACAAAACATATCGATCATCCTAAAAAAATACAATCTAAAAATTAATATTATATTTTGCTCGGATTTGTTGCTTGCGAAGGTTAAACAAATATAGCGCCTCCTCTGTGAGTCCCTCGAACGATCTCGGAATGAACTCGATGTCCTTCTCCATTTGGCACGCCTCTTGAATCTCGACGAACTTCTTGTTTTCAGCGGCTCTCTCTTGCATGGTCTCCAACCGCTTCGCTCCAAGGTCTCGTATATCTTGAAGACGTCGATTCATTTCTTCAAAGTTGTCTTTCAATTCGACGACTCTGCACGTCACCCTTTCGTACGCTTCTTCTTCCTGGCGGTCGAGGCAACTCTTCTTCATCACCCTCTTCATTTAAACCCACGGTCCGACCATCCGAAGTGGGCGTGTCTGGATCAATCGAAGAAGAGGTTTTCGACCGTTTGGCTTTGGGCCTACCCCCCGTCATGGTTGGTACGTTTGCCGATTTAGGACTTCCCTTTAAAAGCTCCCAACACCTCATGTACGGGAATGTCCTACGATCGGCGTTGTACTCATCCAACGCTCTCGTCAAAATATCAACATCGCCACGACCACTACCCCAATTATCATGCAAACGTTGATAATATTCTTGAAACCCGTGACAGTTTTTATTGATGTCCGTCCACTTTCCCGAAATCGAGTCTTTATCCCGATATTCTCCTCTACCCATCGCGTTGAAAAACGTCTCGTGAATCCTTATCCAAAAGAGGTAAATTTTGGTAGTTCGCTACAAAAAAATTTAAAACATATATGTTAGTTACGGTTTTTTTTTTTTTAAAAAAAGCTAAAAGTGTAAAAAAAAAGTTACGGATTTTATAAAAAAAGCTTGCGGATTTTAAGGTTAAAAATAAAAGTTAAAAAAAAAAAAGAATAAAAGTTTAAAAAAACCGAAAACTTACGGATTTTAACTAAAAAAACATACCAACTTCGGGATCTTCCGAAATGTCTAGCCACGCTCGGGTGAGCACAAGGTCCTCGTCTTTGGTCCATGGTTGATACGTCTTTCTTGTTTTCGGTTTCCCCGGCTCTCCCTTTTTTTATGCGACAGTTTTTGGGTTGGGAGCTCTCGGGTGGTTGTTCAACTTGCGTCTCCGGTACTTGCTCGGGTTCTGGTTGAGACCCCGACAAACCCCCAACACTAAAATTCATATTAGCGTATCCCATGGGACCTTGGAAGAATTGTTGGGGCATGTTTAGTAACTGCGAAAACCCCATGTTGCTCGTGTCCACATCTTGAAAGTTAAACGGTTCTTGAGGTTGGGTGGTATTTGGGCGAATAATGTTTGGGTTGCTCGGGCGAGATGGTACACCGAAAGGTTGGCGCCATGGTTGCATTTTTTGGATTGATGGTTTAAAAAAAATAGAAGGATTGTATCAAAATTTTAGTTAAAGTGGAGTGAAAATGGGTATGAAAAATGTAAAAGGGTGAGGTTTATTTATATGGGTAACGTAATTTTTTTTTTATTTTAAATAGCCAACGGCTATTTTTGACTGTTAAAGAATAATGCCGTTTCCTTTTTTTAAACGCCACGTGTCAAGCTCCAATTGGCCAGCCCCACATTTCACCCACGCGAAACTTTTTGCGGTGCCCAAGTTAGCGCCCCTTTAACCCACACTGAGGCGGTGTTTGCAAGTGAACGGGGGGCGAAAATGCCCTCTTAGCGTCCCATTCACACACCACTACGCACGGTATTAGGCTCGTACAAACTTCTTTACTCTACATGTTATAAACAAAAATTTTTAATGTTCTTTAATATAATATTTATTGATTTTTTCACTGTCTTTTGTTATTGTAGTTCTTGGGGATCTCATTCGCCTTCATCTTGACTTTTATGAGAGGATGAAGGTAAGTTAATAATTATGTATGCTGCATTTTTTAACTTTGAGGTGAAAACGGGTTGTTTTTATGGGTTCACAAAAGGATTACATATGCACGATCATAAAACTAGAGCTTCATACTTAGTTGGCGTAAAAATATGAATCAATTGACAAATCCTATATTTTTGTTTCGATGATTGGCTCTCTTGATTTGCCGACTACAGATCTTAGCCTTTAAAATTAAAGAGGGGAGTGTTGTAAGTTGAGGTAAATTGATCTCGTTAGTTGGAAGGTTGTTAAGACTCCCACCATTATCATCAACATCATACTCCGCTACCGATGTAATATGTAAGTCAAGATCTACTCAGTTTGACTACTTAATTGGCTTTTTTCCTATTTCACTACATCCAACATTGATTTTGTTATCTTGTGATTACGCCAGATTTAACGAGAGTCATTAATGTGGCTTAATTGGTTATTTTTGGGGAAAGGGGAAAGAATTTGGGGATAACAGCCTGAATAAAAAAACTAAATGGACAATGGAAAAATTATGAAAAAGAATTTCGGGGTGACGGGAAAAAATGATATGGTTTTAAAATAAAAATACTCGAATCAGGATTTAATATGATAATTAAAAACACAATAATTTGAAACATGAATACTAGAATCTGGATATAATATGATAATTAAAACACAATCATGCAATCACGCTCGTACCCCTTTATATATCCAATCCAGTGACGTTTCCCTTTCAAGGAGGAGGACAGGAGCGGAGGCCTAAAACTTTGGATCGTGGAAAGTTACAACGGTTTTATGTTTGTGCCATCATCATGATGTATCCGGCTCTAGCAACCCTATTGCAGAGCAGGTTTCAGGACACAGAAACACCATTCAAAACACACAAGATGTTGATGAGAGTCACAGCCTATTTTGTTGCGGTACCAACGGCTGCACTAGCAAGCCTTTTAAAAAACCGCACCACTAATAGGATACAGAGAGCAGTATACCTATTTCTCATAGTTGTTGATTTCATAAGTGTTAGCATCGCGCCTCTACCTCTTGGAATGCTACTTTTCTAGTTATTAGATTCATTTGAGTTATATATACTTGTATATAGAATATAGATAATTGTAAGCGGAAACTTGGTATACTTTCCATTTTGTTTTATCTATGAAAGTATAACCAATGTGACACCCTACATTATAGTTATACCTTAACTAGACTTTCATGTGTTTGTTCATTTTCTTACGGTGTAAGTATTATCAGTATTTTAATTTATCATTATCACTTATAATTGTTTGATTATTTATCAATCATTCAAATGATAAAAAATCTCAACGAGTTTGGTATCAGTAAAATTACATATCATTTATTTATACCTGTAATAGTTCTATACTTCTATATTTGATTTGAATTCTGAATATTACATACTATCAAATATCTGTGTGAGTATTAATCATTTCATTAATCTTTATACTCATGAAATGTAGTTTTTTTTTTTTGTTTTTTTTTAAAAAAAATCTATCACATTATCAAGAGTTGTAGAATATAATAATCTTTAGAATACAATGTTTACAAGTTTTAACAGACTTCGGAATCTGTTCAAAGTTTTTAACAAACTTTCTTTACAAGATATTACAACTTTAACCATTTTTAAATGAATTTTTATTATTGTTATTATTTTATCAAAATCAATATTTATCTTTTGGTAATTTGAGAAAGAAAAAATGAATCTACAAATACATGAGTTTAAAATAAGTGTTTTAAATACTAAATCTACAAGTAAGTTAGTTCTAAAATAATTAAAACATAAAGGGGAATTGTAATTAAATAATCTCAACTTTGTCGTGTTGGAAGACAATAACCTCAACTTGAAAATTGAAATCTAACAGGCTTAACTTGTCTTGGTTTTTATTTAACTTGACCAAAATAATTGGGGTTAAAATTGATTTTATGAGAATTAAATGTATTTTTGTTTTTGTATATGTCACATATAAAGTCGGATTGTGGGATTTAACGGGTCAAAATAGCCGGTGATTTTCAGCCGTAAAAGCGTCAACACCTTTGAATCGTGGGAGGGTTTGAGGATTACTTAGTAGGATCTTTGTTAGCTATTTTAGGCTCAAGTTACAACACGTTTCATTTTTTTATCATATTTCTATTATGTGATAAACCTTAATTGATCTGAACCGTATACTGATCCAAAACCCTCAACCGACCAATTTTTTTTTCATGTTCAGTCATATGAAATTAGTGCATCTAAAAAAGTGAACCTAGTGAAAAAAATTCTTCAATCCGTCACTGCCTACCACAAGGGTTTGGGCGTGATAAGCGTTGAATACCATCCCTTGCGGTGTGAGAAGAAGTTGCAAGCGTTAGTTGGTTAACACAAAATAAAACCATTTATGTTAGGTGAATTAATCTAACAAAGCAATAAAAAAACCAAGTCTCTCCTTTTAATACTTTTTTTATTCTTTAGTTTTGTAATTTAAATAAATGAGGTAGAGTGAAAGACGGTGAAACCATAAGAAGGTGTAGTGTAGAATGACTAAAAGTGGTGTGATGATGTGTTAGTGGCGTGACATATACATTATGACGATTTTTTTCAAAATTTGTGAGACCATAACACAAAGTCCTAGACAATGTATAAATAGTTTCATTCATTTTAGTTGCTACTATAAAGTGTCCGACACATCACCGTCACTTAGTTATAAGTCTTCCCTCACTTTTCCCAGCTTTAGTATGTAATGGCTTTGAAAAAATTCACTATCTACCCCCTGTTAAAGTAATATTTAATTTACACAAATAAAAGAGAATTGGAAAAAAATATATGTGATTGGTTGAACACCACCTTCTTCCTTTTTACTCTTGGTAACTTAGTAACCTTCCCTCCCCTTTCACCTCATGTCACAATGGAGGTGTTTAACGCCAGATCACCACTACTATAACAGGGGCGTGATCCGGTTACACTCGGTCTTACAAGTAAAGAGGAACTATATTCATCTTTTCTCTCTTTATTCTACATATCTGGTCTGTTGTTCCAATCTGCATGCTCTTAACCTCTCCGAGTAGAACTGCTGGAACAAGATTCGTCTTCTCTACTTTGAACAAGCCAGGAGCTGAGGTTGTGGTCAGATAGGGATGGACTAGCATGGGATTTTTGGGTATTTCGCCTAATGAAAGCCTTATTTTTACACATCCCATCTGACCGTCAACCCAGTTTTCCAGTCCAAACTCTAACTCGCTTCTGACCGACCAAAGTTTTCAACAATGAATGAACTACATGTAACCTGACCGCTAGTACTCCTATCGAATCCCGGTTGAACCGGTCGGTATGACCCGGTTATGAAAACATTGACTATAACTAATTTGTCAACACTTCCATGTAAATAGAAGTTTGAGCTTCAAGTTTATTTGAAAACAAATTAGGTTGGCAATAGGCGACCTATGTATAAGACACGATTAGACATGTTTACGAAAAAGTATACCATGTGATATTTTACTTTTTTTTAAATAATTAAAATTATGAGACTTGGATCCATCATTTCTCAATTCTCATTATTGGTACATAAAACGTACAACCGTGTTATATATAGACATTTGATAGAAAGTATTTAAACGAGTTGTGTTCATGTTTGATACCTGTGTTATTCGCGTCGTTAGAGACTTGTTAAATGTTGGAAATATGTGAATGGATTTTATTGAAATTATAATTTGATAAATTATAATTATTAATAAGACCTTAATGTGGTGAATTAAAGACTAAAACTCTTGAGTTTTATGTCTTTGATTAGAGGTCTTTATTTCTTTTAATTAGAGAGTTTATGTCACTTAATGAGAGTCTTTATGTCTCAAATTAAGTCTCTAATTAAGAAGACTTTTCATACATCCATGTTCTTATATAATGGAAGGCTTTGTGCCTCCTTTGGACATGTAGAAAAGAGATGCATACACACACATATATGTAGAGAACAAACTCAATCGAAGTCCGGTTATCTTTCAGGCAAGTGGGATAGTCCGCAGTGCACCGCGCCGCACTGTTGAACCGGTGTACCCTGGGAACAGACGACAAATCTGTTTAAGGGAATTGTGTCAAACACAAGCCCGGTTCCTTTTTCAAAATTCTATGATTTCATTTTCTTTTAGATTTTGCTGCAGCAAGTACAGAGATTCTGATACATGTGAGCTTCATGTAACAAAGGCGTGCGACGATTACAATGTAAGTTTTCTAACAAACTTAAACAGAATCGTAAACAAACTTTCGTGTTCTTCCTAAGGAATTTGGGTTCGCGAAAGTTTGTAGAATTTTCCTTTTGGTACATCGAATTTGATTACATTCATGATGAGAATGCAATCTTTAATCCGAAAGTGTGTTTGACAAAAATGAATTTTTGATTTAATCTTCGGATTCATGGGTTTTGAGTTTTGTTTAGATAAACCGGACTATTAACATTTCTAATATGTGTTTAAACATTTTTTTTGAAATATTGAATTTCTAATGATAGTATTAGAAAAGACACATTAGTTGAAAACCCATGTAAACTTGGTTGATCATGTTTTCTTTCTAGTAAGCGTATTAGAAAGATAATTTCAAAGTATTTAAAATGTATACATTTTCTAATAAGAGTATTAGAAAATAAAGGGTTTCAAAATATAAGGTTTTGAAACATGTATTTCTAACAAGCGTGTTAGAATCGACGACGTTGAAAGAATAACGTGTCATGAAACATTTCTAATAAGAGTATTGGAAATAAAGGGTTTCAAAATATAAGGTTTGAAACATGTATTTCTAACAAGCGTGTTAGAATCGACGACGTTGAAAGAATAACGTGTCATGAAACATTTCTAATAAAGCGTATTAGAAATTATTCTTTAGAAAATAGTAAGTTTAATTTGTAAACTTATATATTGATTTCTCTAACGGGCGTGTTAGAGATTGATGATTTTGTAAAGACAAAATAAGATGTTTATATTTTCTAACAAGTGTGTTAGAAAAGATTATTGTACAAAATAGACAAAAGTGTTGGAAATTTGTACTTTGAAAATTTTGTGAAAATAAAAAGGTTATAAACTTATTTTGTTTTATTGAAGGTATTAGTAAGAATACTAATCAAAACTTCAAAGTTGAAACTTAAAAATAATAAGAATACCATTAAGTTGGGTTAAATATTCTTAAATGTTTTAATGGAATGTTTCAACTCATGGGTTTATGGAGAATTGGGTGTTTCAACCTTTTCCAACATTAAACCGGTTTGGTTAATTTGACGGTTTCTAACGAGTAAGTTTGAAACGAGCATATTTTGGAAAATCCAAAGTTAATACCATTTATGTAGATGGTTTAATTTTCTAACGAGGGTGTTAGAAATGGTTTATTCTATATAAACTAACAAGGTCTAAAACGATTGTCATAATCGTGTATTTCTAACAAGTAGGTTAGAAACGGTTGAGAATATAAACCAATGACCTTTAAAATAATTTTGGTAATCGTTTATTTCTAACGGGTGTGTTAGAAAAAGGTTTATTTGATATAACCAAAATCTATATGATGAAACGTGGAATCGTTTGCATTCTAACAAGTATGTTAGAAATGGTTAATTTTTTAAACCGTATATGTTTATATGGTACACGTATAGTTTCTAATGAATAAATTAGAAATGGTTAGTCATGAAAATCATATACTCTAACAAGTGAGTTAGGAATGGTTTAAATAATAAAACTATATTAGAGTTTATGGTTTTGATGTGTAATCAAAACATAAATATGTATAGTTTATGAAAAATACCCGTGAAAGCAGAAATGTTTTGTCTGAATAAAACATGTGTTTTGCAAATTATATATGGTTTGATACTTGTATGAGAAGTATGATGACTTGAACCATATAATAGTCTAGAGAGACTATTTAGTGTAAAACAACTTAGATTGTTTTGGACATATTTACTTGTTCGACTACTTGTGAGTAGTTAAGTATAAACAACTTTGTTGGTTTGAATAGTGTATTGAGGGAGTACCTCGAAACATGCCACGAGACGATATAATTGTTATTATTTCGTCGAACGATAAAGTGTTGAAGAGAATAATACTTTGAGATTTGATGTTTATATATCCTTATATGAATCCGTTTAAATATATATGTTATATGTATTTTGGATTATATTGAAATTATAATTTGGTAAATTATAATTATTAATTGGAATCTTAATGAAGAGTAAACTCTTGAGTAGAGTTTTATGTTTCTAATTAAAGTTTTTATGACACTTAATTAGAGCTTTTTATGTCAATTTATTAGAGCCTTTATGTATAAAATTAAGTCTCTAATTAAGTGACTAAGAAGAAAAACTCTTCATCCATCCCCATTGAGATAATCATGATCAACGTGGCAAGTGTATTGAGGTTAAATACACGAAAACGAGATATATCGTCAAATGTTGAGAGCATCAACATAGAATTGAACAAATGTATTTTCGATGACTATAACATATGATAGGAATATATGTTATTATTCATAAGTCGTTGATAAATTTTGCGAGATTTATTATAAAAGACTTACAATAGTGATGGACGTGTAGAGTTTCTACAAACCATCAATGTTGGTTGAACTATATGAAGGATTCGTGATATATTTTGGGAGAGTCACCCAATAAATAAGTTCAACAAATATATACATATCACTTAGGGATATGTGAATGTCATGTCATGTCGTTGAGTGTCAATCTAATTGACTTGTTGATGATGAATATGTTCATCAAAGTGACTTATATTAAGACTTATGTTTAAGTCCTAAAGAGTCAATGGTGAAGCCTTGAAAATTAAAGGCAAATGAGTCTTGATCCTAATGGATGGAATTAATTATGGTTTTGAAGCATTCTTTAAACCAATATTTTGGAATGGTAAACAAAATCTCATTTTGTGTCTAAACTAAGACGTGAATGTTAGAAAGAGATAGTGAGTTATCTCTTAAGGCTGTGAGGAATCAGAATGAGGCATCTTCTGTTCACATGCTAAGTATTCGTAGTCTAAAGCATGCTAGACTAATACTTGTTAATTTAGATGCTCCACGGAGAATAAATTAACTTTGAACATTCAAACATATGTGACGACATAAGAATGAATTTTGTAAAAGCAAATATATAATTCATTAAAAAAGGTTGACTCGAAAGGACCGAATAAATAGTTCATTGGTTATGATACTATTTAGCTGAATATGAGGAGAACTCATATAGCTAAGAAAACGGTTCGTGTGGAAAATATGGGTTGAGTAATATAATGGATGACCTCAATAACACAAAGATATAGATAGTCGCTATCTTATCACGGGTGTCTAATGTCATCATGAGTGATATTACTCAAACTAAATCAAAGTGCAAGCAATGTGGGGGGAAGAGCCATTTAAGAAACAATCCGTAGGGATGTAAAAATGGTACTTGAGAAGTTTTCAAGCTACATATGAAAGGAAAAAACTTTCATCACCCCATTTGGTAGTTATCCAATAACACTTAAGTGTGGAGGTGACTTGCATTTGAAAATAGAAGGTTTGATATGAACGGATGTGATTTTGGGAAGTACAAATCACACGAACCTAGAACAGACTTGTTATAAGTGAGTCCTATTATGTGGACAAAATTCTTGAGAAGTTCAATGGAAATGACTCTAATGTGGCTAGAACTTTCATTGACACGAGTCAACGTCTAGCTAAGAATCGAGGTGAGACTGTTAACCAATTAGAGTACTCAAGAATTATTGGCAGCCTGATGTATCTGATGAGTTGTATCAAACCAGACTTAGCAAGCAAGCTAAGTAGATACACGAGCAACCTAAGTTCAATTCATTGGAATTACGTGACACAGGTGCTTTGGTAATTAGGATACATACGAGACTACGGGCTGCAATATAAAAGATATCCAGCAGTTGTTGAAGGTTACTATGATGCGAATTGGATATCTGAAACGAATGATTCCAAGGCAACGAGTGGGTATTTGTTCACACTTGGAGGTGCTGCGATAACATGGAAATCATCTAAGCAAATGGTTATTGCTAGATCCATGATGGAATCAAAATTCATCGCTTTAGAGGATGAATAGGCAAAATGGCTACGTCAATTTGTTAAGGATATACCTAGGTGGCCGAAGCCGGCATTGGCCTAATGCATACGCTGTGATAGTCAATTGGTAATTGGCAGAGCTCATATCACAATGTGTATCAGTAAGAACAGGTATATAAGACGTAGGCATAATACGGTACGACAACTAATCTCTACAGGAGTTATCACTGTTGACTACGTGAAGTCAAAGGATAACATTGCGGATCCGCTAACAAAAGGCTTAAGCAGAAAGTTAGTTCAGAAGTCGTCAATGGGAATGGGGCTAAAGCCCATGAAAGGCTAGGTTTATGCGAAGGAAACCTAACTCAGCTGACTGGAGATCCCAAGATCTGAGTTCAATAGGACAACCTAATTGTATGAACTGGCGAAGGTCACTGTGGGGGAGAGTTGGTGGAAAACCCATATTTTGAAAAAGGGAGCTTACTATAAATTTAATAAGCTTCCTAGTCCATTCCTAAAAAGTGACAAGGTTGAGGTTAAGCCTATGGCTTTTAATGATCTGACTGAGGTAACCAGTCCCAGTAGGTCACCTATGTGAGAGAGAAGTGGGGTCGCTTCGAAGGGTATTGTTGGGGGCACAATACTTAATAGCTCTCGCAGAACCAGGCACGTGTCCATGACCATAACGGACACAACAATGAGGACTTGACGTTGTCAAGGAGAGTTTTGTGTGAAGCGTATTGTCGTCCACACAAACGGCAGACGAGTTCAAAGACATCGCGTTCTACTCAGAGCCAGTGGGCTAAGTGCGTTTCATAAGCGAAGGTTCAAAAGGGTCACACCTACCTATCGTATGCAAAACTCAACTGTTGAAATTTAATCGGAATGAGATTGGTTCTAAGTATGACTCCCGTTCATGTGGGGGTTTGTTGAAACTTTTGTGTGTTTTGAATAATCTCCATTCATGTGGGGGATTGTTGGAAATATGTGAATGGATTTTATTGAAATTATAATTTGATAAATTATAATTATTAATAAGACCTTAATGTGGTGAATTAAAGACTAAAACTCTTGAGTTTTATGTCTTTGATTAGAGGTCTTTATTTCTTTTAATTAGAGAGTTTATGTCACTTAATGAGAGTCTTTATGTCTCAAATTAAGTCTCTAATTAAGAAGACTTTTCATACATCCATGTTCTTATATAATGGAAGGCTTTGTGCCTCCTTTGGACATGTAGAAAAGAGATGCATACACACACATATATGTAGAGAACAAACTCAATCGAAGTCCGGTTATCTTTCAGGCAAGTGGGATAGTCCACAGTGCACCGCGCCGCACTGTTGAACCGGTGTACCCTGGGAACAGACGACGAATCTGTTTAAGGGAATTGTGTCAAACACAAGCCCGGTTCCTTTTTCAAAATTCTATGATTTCATTTTCTTTTAGATTTTGCTGCAGCAAGTACAGAGATTCTGATACATGTGAGCTTCATGTAACAAAGGCGTGCGACGATTACAATGTAAGTTTTCTAACATTAAATACGATAAGACTTGTTTTGCCAGCCTTACTCACACAATTTGCAAGACACGTGTTAACTGTTTGAGCTCAACACCATAAGTTGAGACCGTATGGTGTATAATTTTTATTCAATTCATTCATTGAGGTATATATCAATTACTAAAGTATATGATTCTGTTTTCAGTTATCACATTAAACCCTGATTCTAGTATTAGTTTTTATTATTGTTTCGCATTACTTGTCAAAGCGACACAATATATGTTTGGTTTAGTATATAACTATTTGGAAGAGTTGGGTAAAAATAGCAAAATCATTATAGTTAAGACGTTGCTCGTGTGGTAAGGATTTGAGCCTCACCAAGGATGAGTTGGTGTAAAATGTTGTTTTAAAAAAGTAGATAACTATTGTACGCATTTTCTTTCAATTATTTACCATTTACTAACGTAGAGCAGTCGCATCAGGTTCTTCATCTTCATCCATCAAATTGTTGGAAAAATGGTAGTGAAAATGAGTTTTTCACTAATTTTGGACTTAAATAAATATATTTATATATGTGTTTATATAAATAATTATTTCCGGGTTTGTGTACTATATTGTGAGAGTATCACAACGAACCGAACCATGTCCAAAATAGAGCTAAGATGAATGAGATATCGAAGCTTGAAAGTTGTAGGTTGGAACAACCAAAGATGAGGAAAATGGATGAAGTTTTGTCCCACATTGGTGGGATGACAAAACTTGAAGTGGTTTATAAGGAGGAGCACTCCTTGGATATTGTTTAGCTTGAGCCAAACACTAGTGGGACCCTAAAAGGTGCGTCGCACCCTTAACTCGCGCGCGCGAGCGAGCGAGTGCAATGTGGCGCTTTGATGGCGCACTTTGCACTTAAAGAACTTGTCTTAATGACGAGTTTAATGACTACTTTAATACCATTAAAGAACTTGTTAATTACAAGATTAATGTCTTGTTAATTACAAGTTTAATGAAAAAGATGTTTCATCTTTTATGAATATAAATATGAGGTCTTGGTCTCATATTTGGGAGGAACAAGATGACCAGATCTTTCTCCCAACTGGAAAATGAACATCACACTTGAGAGGAGTACTCTCAAGTTGTTCTACACGCGAGCCGCTTGAGAGCCGCCTTTGTATTTTTGACCTTGTGCGCATGGTCTGGTATATGGCGGAAGGTTGACGTAAAACGTAAACTACAAGTGTGGCATGCATGGAAGTCCATGCGCAGGTAGTCATCCGCGGATGACATGGAGAGGCGCGCGAAGACGAGGTCACGTATGGGTCCGCATGGCGAACTGTGATGCGCGGGTGACGCGTGCTATGAGCGCACCTTGTGGCGCGCGCAGCACACGAGCGCTAACCAGCTCCTGCGCAGACCCTTGTCAGCTCTCGAGATGATGCTGCAACCCACTGGACAGTTTCAACTCAGTCTTAATGACGAGTTTAATGACTACTTTAATACCATTAAAGAACTTGTTAATTACAAGATTAATGTCTTGTTAATTACAAGTTTAATGAAAAAGATGTTTCATCTTTTATGAATATAAATATGAGGTCTTGGTCTCATATTTGGGAGGAACAAGATGACCAGATCTTTCTCCCAACTGGAAAATGAACATCACACTTGAGAGGAGTACTCTCAAGTTGTTCTACAACTTTCTTTTTGCTTACATTCATAAACACAAATTACATAGTTAATCTCGGGCTCAAGACCATCTCCGACAGTACGACTACTGTTCCGGTTGTTGTACCCTGGGAGACAGACCGTCTAAGAGGTGGCGCGGAATCTGTTTTAAGGGCCCCGTGTCAAACACGATCCTCAACCAAAACCGTCAACAATTACTTTGTTTATTCTTGCAGCGGAGCACTACACAAGATGGTTCGGTTGAAGTTTTCTAAAGTAATATACAAGATGCTAGATTCGGTACATGCTTTTGTATATATTTTATTTATTTAGTTTTGTAATCGGTATCGTAATTTTATATTTCCTACCAATAACGAGAGTATCGTTATTATGTTTATTTTATTATTAATTTAATAAAATTATGAACCCTATTTCCTACAATCTTAAAACAGACTTTCGTGTAGATTATCGATATAATCTAAAAACCTTCTTATTGAGGATTTTTGGGTTCACGAAAGTATAAAAATATTAATTGGGATTTTTGTTAAAATCTTATAAGTATTTTTTTGGGAAATATATTTGTAGTACAAGTCGGATTATTTTATGATTGTGTACAATCTTTAATCCGATATACCGTGTTTACAAAACGTACATTATGATTTTTGTTTCGTGTTTATGGGTTTTCTCGTGTTTGTGTTCAAACCGAGTATATACAAAATAAAATGTATTTTAAAATGCTTTTGAAATACTACTTTTTCTGTTTAGCGTATTAGAAAAAGTATATATTTTTTTGTAAACCCATATACCACGTTTGATGATCTTTTCAATTTCATGGGTTTTTTTTTTGTGTCGGGTTAGTAATCCGAAGCATTAACAAATATTAACATGTATTTAGACGTTTCAAATACTAATTTTCTAATGAGAGTATTAGAAAAGATGTAATATTTGTTAACCCTTGAAAAATATTTGCTAGATGTTATTTCTAACGAGCGTGTTAGATATTAATCTTTGTAGAATATTGTCTAATGAGCATATTAGAAATATTTTGGCAACCCGCATAGAAACGTTTGGTGAACGTTTTCGATCTAACGAGTGTGTTAGAGATCATTATTTGGAGAAATAATGATTGTTATCAAATGTATAGACATACATTTTTTTAACGAGCGTGTTAGAAATACGTATAATCTAAAATAATAATTTTTAAACCTTTAAATTTCCTAACGAGCGAGTTGGAAAATATTATTTTTTGTAAATAATATGGTTTAAAACATTCGTAATTTCTAACGCGCGTGTTAGAAAATAATTATTTTAGTAAAATATTATTGGTTTCAAAATATTGAAAACATTTAGATTTCTAATGGGCGTATTAGAAATTTCTTATGTAAACAACAAGTTTTGTATGTAGTTCTAACGAGCATGTTAGAAACGACGGCGTTGAAAGAATAACGTGTCAAAACATATCTAATGAGCGTATTAGAAATGGTTATTTACAAAATCATAAGTTACTTTAAACTTAATTTTTTTTCTAACGAGCGTGTTAGAAATTGATGCTTTTTGTAAAAACGAACAAGCGAGACGTTTAATTTTCTAACGAGCGTGTTAGAAACGGCTTATTATATTTATATATGAGCCAAAAGAAAAAAATTAAACAGCCTTGTAATTGTTTATTTCTAACGAGCGTGTTAAAAATGGTTGTACATACATAAACCAATAAGTTTTAAAACGATTTTGGTAATCGTTTATTTCTAACGGGTGTGTTAGAAACGGTTTAGTTATATAACCAAAACACCATATAACGATGAGTGTTATCGTTTGTATTCTAACAAGCATGTTAGGAATGGTTACGTATTGAAACGAATATTTTAATATTTGGTACAAGTATAGTTTCCATGTTGTTGAAGATCCGATTATTCCGTTCGTTCCAAATCACCCATAAGGCCGTGTAGATGATGCCTCTCAGAATCCGTCTAGACTGTTTCGAAATGGTGCAATTTTCCGGAATCTTTAGAAGGTCTTCAACATGGAAAGCGAAACTATGGGGGAGCCGACACCAACATTCAATACGAAACCACACCTCTTGTGAGAAGGAGCAGCTAGTATACAAGTGAAGAGCGGTTTCCTGGTCCTCGTTACAGAAGCTGCAATTTACACGCGAGATTAACACCACGCTTGATCAACTCGGACACAGTGGGCAGACGATTGAGCGCTAACCTCCACACCATGACCCTGCATTTAAGTGGCACCCAGGTCTTCCAGTGAACTATCGAACTGTTAGGACCCTCGCTGCTGCCAGAAATGAGTTTTTTAGCCGATGCGACAGAAAATAACCCATCCTTGTCCGCTTTCCACTTCCAAACGTCAATGCCCTCTCTGCGAGGGATGTCATGGATGTCGTTCAATAACATAAACAACTCGGAAATCTCCTCGGCAGAGGTTGGCTGCACTCTCCATTCCCAATTCATTGTCTTAAAATTGTCAACCCAAATAATGCGTTTCGACACCGAGACCCATTTCTGTTTTTCCAACCTAAAGAGATTAGGATACAGCAACCGAAGGGAGGCCTCCCTCAACCATGTATCACACCAAAAGCTTAAGGATTGTCCGTCCCTAAGATCTCCAATGAATTGAGAGTTAAGCGTCGACCCGTTTGGTAATTGTTTCTCTCCCACTTTCACAATAAATTTCCAGCATCCGCTCAAAGCCATGTTACAAGGGAGCGTCGCCCATGGTCTAGTCGCTCCGTGGCATCCCACAATAATCTTTTTCCATAAAGCGTCGCCACCATTTTTATATCTCCATGTCCATTTTAACAATAACGCCTCATTTATCTCTTGAAGCCTAGACACCCCCAAGCCTCCCTTCCGCTTAGGAGTCGTGACGACATCCCAAGCCACCCAAGAGATCTTTTTATCAACACTAGCCCCGGCCCATAAGAATCTTCTCATGATGGCTTCAATGGAATCTATAACCGATTTAGGCGCCTTGTAAAGGGAGAGATAATAGATTGGAAGATTCTCCAAAACCGACTTAATAAGAATCAAGCGACCTCCAATCGAAAGAAATCTAGCTTTCCAAGATACTAACCGGTTTTTAACCACCTCGACGACGGGAGCCCAACTACTGACCCGAGACATTTTAGCGCCAACTTGGATGCCGAGGTATTTAAACGGAAAACCCCCTCTTTTACACCCCAAGAGCTCTATCATGTTGTCCACCTCTATGTTCTCCACACCAACTCCAAAAATATTAGACTTATGAAGGTTTATGCGGAAACCTGAACATAAGTAAAAGATCCGGAGAACTCGGGCTATGCTTTGGATGTTGTTGCGAGACCAATCGCCAATAATGAGGGCGTCATCGGCATAAAAGAGATGGGACAAATCAGCCTCATTACCGCCAAGGCAAACACCTTTAAAAACGCCAATCTCTTGAGCTTTTTTTATCAACCAAGAAAGTGCTTCCATGACGATTAAGAAAAGGAAAGGGGATAATGGATCGCCTTGTCTAATGCCTTTTCGACAATTGAACTCGAAAGTTGGCGAACCGTTAACCAAGACCGCGGCTCTAGCAGACGAGCAAATCCCTTTTATCCACTTACACCATAAAGGTTGAAAGCCCATTTGAGACAAAATAGATAATAAGAAGTTCCAGTTGACGTTGTCGTAGGCCTTCTCAAAATCTATTTTAAGTAAAAACGCTTTCTTGTGTCTCTTCTTCAACCATTCCATCACTTCATTAAGCATAAGCGGACCGTCTAGGATAAATCTTGTTAATTACAAGATTAATGTCTTGTTAATTACAAGTTTAATGAAAAAGATGTTTCATCTTTTATGAATATAAATATGAGGTCTTGGTCTCATATTTGGGAGGAACAAGATGACCAGATCTTTCTCCCAACTGGAAAATGAACATCACACTTGAGAGGAGTACTCTCAAGTTGTTCTACAACTTTCTTTTTGCTTACATTGATAAACACAAATTACATAGTGTAATCTCGGGCTCAAGACCATTTCCGGCAGTACGACTACTGTTCCGGTTGTTGTACCCTGGGAGACAGACCGTCTGAGAGGAGGCGCGGAATCTGTTTTAAGGGCCCCGTGTCAAACACGATCCTCAACCAAAACCGTCAACAATTACTTTGTTTATTCTTGCAGCGGAGCACTACACAAGATGGTTCGGTTGAAGTTTTCTAAAGTAAAATACAAGATGCTAGATTCGGTACATGCTTTTGTATATATTTTATTTATTTAGTTTTGTAATCGGTATCGTAATTTTATATTACCTACCAATAACGAGAGTATCGTTATTATGTTTATTTTATTATTAATTTAATAAAATTATGAACCGTATTTCCTACACAAATTACGCTAAAAATCACTAAATTTTTCTTCATCCTCAATTAAATAATATTTATTATACTTTTATCATTATTTTTCTTCTCTTCCTCATACAACCACTTTCAAAAAAAATTAAAAAATAAATGAGGAGGAACAATGTCACCCGAAATATACATGTTCTCTGTCCTCTATTTACAAGCACCCCAAACCACTTTTAAAATACGCAAAACTCACTCATATAAATATGTAGAATGTACTATGAAGGATGTTATATGCTTGTACTTCTGATTTTATTAATAAACCCATTTTCTAGTATTTTTATTTCAAAATCACCTATCAAGTGACACGATATAGTGGTATAACTATTATTAAATCATTCATTATAATCGCATGACTGTGTTTTAATTATCATAATATATCCGGAATCTAGTATTCATATTTCAAATTATTGTGTTTTTAATTATCATATTAAATACTGATTCGAGCATTTATATTTTAATAACCTAGTGGAGTGAAACCATAGAATATATAATCATGTCTAATTGGCCTTTGAACTCAACACTTTTGAAGTTTTTCCTAGCTTTCATTTCTAGTGTTTCTTTCTTTGTTTTCATTCTTGATGTTTAATTTCTACCATATCTTTTTTTTCGGTCACTTCAAAATTCTTTTTCATAGTTTTTCCATTGTTCACTGAGTTAGGACAGTTATATGAATTTAAAGATCCATGCATAAAAAGAAAATGATTCAATGATACTTATCTTTTTCATAAAACAACAAGATTTATTGTCCATTTTGGGTTTTTTTTTATTCGTTTTATTATCCCCGGATGAACGCTTCCCAAAAATAACCAACTAAGCCACACTTATGTGATTGTATAAATACCGATTAGTTGATATACAATCCCATTTAAATGTTCCAAGGAGGATAAGACACATTCCTCTACGGATTATTATATCTGGAATAACTTATCATATAGCACATGAGTGCATAATTTGGTACAATGAGCACATATGCAATATTGACAAATGTCCACTTCAAGCCTTTGTGTGTTTTAAATGGAGATTTGGATTCATGGAACCTGCAATGCAGTAGGGATGTTAGAAACCTTCCTTATTTATAACACAGAAGAGTTTTATGCGGTCATGTAACAATTTCTTTGATTGTGTACTATATGTGAAGTCGTTTCACAACTAGTGTTTGGAGAGGAGTGTACCTAATCCTTTTGATTATGGCTCTTAGAGCATTCACAGTAGAACCCCAAAAAAATTGGGTGACAAAGTTACGATACAGTCTATAAGATTTAATAAAGTTTCTCCTTTGTTTCTTTTTTAAGTTCTTTTCGGATTGTCTTTTTTAACGTCTTTTACTTTTTTTGTTTCTAAATGTTTGTTGGGAGGGACATTTAATAAAGCAATCATCAGATCAGGAGGATTAAATACATTCCTTTGCGGATTACCATATCTAGCACGACTTCTCATATAGTACGTGAGTACAAAACTTGGTACAACGAGCAGGTAAGCAATAACAGACGTTCGCTTCAAGCTTTTGTGTGTTTTGAATGGTGATTTGGATTCATGGAACCTGCTATGAAGTAGGGATTTTATGAACTCAAGTCACTATTTAAAACGCACAAGGGCTTGATGCAGTCGTGTAACAATTTCTTTACTTGTGTGTTATATGTGAAGCAGTGTCTTAGATAGCGTTTGCAGCAGAGAGTACCTAATCCTTCTTATTATAGTTCTCTTTGTATTTACCCTCTGATTATCGCTTTCAGCTCTCTTTTGTTAATGTATGAGTTACTGAAACCATACTTTAAAATTTTTACCATGTTGTATCTATGTTTTGAACGCAAAGTGGTGTTGTATGATTTTTTTTAACCATGCAATTGTTTTCTTATTTATATTCTTCCTTTTCTATTTTCTTGGATTCTTACTTAATTTTATTTACTCTTATATGCAGTCTATACTACTTGAAGTATTTTTATTTAATCTTTCTGTTTCTGATTGTTTAAACTTTATGATTATACTCATTTCTTAAGGACGCTTATAAAATGATTGTGATCATTTGTTCTTTAGTTAGTATGTATTTCGAACTAGATATTTATCCCACGCTACGTTGTGGTATCCTTGATTACAAAACATTGTTACATAAATGATGAAAAATACACTCTTAAATTGTAATTCATATGTTATATATTCTTCTTTCTTGGCTGTAAGTATTTGTCTGGTTTGTATGTATGTTTGAGAGTCAACTGGTCTAAACAATCAGTTGACAGATTCATCTTTAGAGTCTTTCTTGATTGAGAGAGATTCAGGGTCTTTGGGGGTATTTTTTTGGTTTGGGTATAATAACTTAATAAGATTTTGTCACATGTTTTGTCGCCTACTTCTGTTGTTGTGTATCTCTACTATTGTTCTTAAGTTTGTGTAGGCTCTGATCTATTTTGTTGTGGTTTGGATCATAAAATTTTACAATAACCATAGATATTATTTATATAAACATAAGTTTACTACGATAAAAAATATCAAATAATATACGTTACAGATGTATATAAAATAATTTGTTTTACTTGTAATATGTATAGTGCTACTTAAGTTATTATCACTACAAGAATTATCATCATGAGATCAAGATGTTAACTAAAGATTTGCCCCCACAACTCGGTAGGGAACATGTTGCATGATAAAGTGTAGCCTACGATTAACCAGACTTATTTCGATCTAAATTCATATCGAAACACATTCGCTAAACCAGTCCTAGTCTCTCCAAGTATTCTGCTATCAGTATCATCTCATCCTATGTATTCCATGTCCATACCTTGTTTTAAGTACCTTGTGAAAGACATTTGATCTTCAAGGATTCTAGAAGTCAACAAATGTTGACTTTTCGAGCATTAACATTTTGAATCTGGTTTTGATCATATCCACCACTGATGAAAATTGGAATCTCTTGGTCATTAGTTGGCCATAGTTTTGCATACTTAACTGATTTGACCAACTTGCTGATTAGTGTGGTTGAGTCAACATTTCCATACACTTTGACTTTCCGTTGCTCTGCATCTACAACTACATAAGGCTATCGGGTGTGGTCGAGGGAGGACGAGCCTCCATGTAGGCAAAGGTGTCAGTAGGGGAGGGTCATCTTCAGTAGGATGGGCCTAGGGGATGGTGTGCAATGTGAAGATGAGCCTCATCATTGGCTAGAAATGGTCCCCATGTTCAAAAAACCAATCACAAGCTTCGTCCTCTTCGTCCTCTGGATGCCGCTCACGACGGGCCAAGCCCCTAGGGGCGATGTTGACGGCCCAAGCTTCCCTCGCCGGGCCTAGGACGATCCCCACAACTTGTAGTCTAATAAATTCATGCACTCATAACTATCCTATCTCAGTAAGTAATAATCAAACGCAACAATATCTCTTTTCATGTTTTAATGATGTGGTGGAATATGTAGGAGAATAATTACTTTCAATTTTTCTAAGTTCTTTTTCACCCTGTGTTTGCATCCATCACATTGTATGTTAACTTTGAGTGCAACTTCCTGTTTATACAAAAAAAGAAAAAAAAAAAAAAAGAGTAGCTATTAGTGTACACGGAGTGGGGCGGGAGAAAGGGGCGGGAAGGGCTTTCATGGGGGAAGGTGGGGCAGGGAGCAAACCAAGGGCGTGGGAGGGAGGAGCTGGCCACGTGGAGGCTTCTGATTGGCTTTTTTGCAAGAAACACATTCCTTGTTAAGATTTATGAAGGAAATTAATGGAGACCTTTATCTTTAAGATTTGAAAATGCTCCATGTTTCTTGAAAAAACAAAGATAATTGTTCTTGTTTTGTTCACCTTTCACCTTTCTACTTTGAGAAAGAAAGTACTTGTCATGTGCCATCCTAACGCCCACATATGATCAGATGAGATCAAATCAAATAAACGAGATAAAGATTGAAGTAGGTTACATGGGAGATCTATATTGTCTTTTGCTCTAGGCAAATCTCTTTTTAAATCGTAATATTTGCCATAGAAAAAACTTTTCTTTTAACCTCATATTATTTTTTACCCTTGGTTTCAAAAAGTGTAAGGCACTCCCACACATGTAGGTCCTAAAAGTCATGGTGCGAGCCAACGACTTCATGGACATGAGGTGTTGCTCTATGTACAACCGGCAGATAAATCTCTTTTACCCATAAGCCTTTTCAAGTAAGCCATCCACAACTTATTCAACCCTTTGTTGTTTTAACATATCAACCACACAAATTCATGTAATGTTAGAAATTTGCGAGATGTCGGTCCAACTAACTAACCTTTGCACAAATGCACTGATTGAATCGTTGCATAATACCTAGGCAAAAGGAATATGAACCTAAATAACAGGCTGCAAAAGCACATATACCCACAGTTAGATGTCATGTTTTCTGAAAATCGCAACACTGATGGGTCACCACGTAGGGAGGGACTGCGGAATGGTAAGGTGTAAATTTGGGTCGACTACAAACACACGCTTTGTCAATCCTTTGCCTACAATGTTACTACAATAATATTTGAAGTCTGTCTAAAAAGAATGCTTTAAGAGGTTCCGTTAAATAAAAATAGAAGTCTTGCAATTGATCCATTCAAAAAAAATTAACCAAAAGTTTGTTTGACCCATCTCGGATATCACAACCCAAAATTTATGTGACCCAATGATGAATTTAAGAAGCATGAAACATAATACACAGTAATCCGATATTTATCTTGTTTTAGAGCCATATAAAGTAAAATAGTGTGCAAGAGCGATTCAGGCTTTGACCACCTAGCACCTATAATAGCAGCCAAAAAAGCAAGATTAATTTTGATTGAAAAACTTAGTAAACTTACATGTATATTTTTTTATTGAACGGGTCAAACAGTAATTTTCTATTGAACATGTCAAATGGTTAACTTTTACGGCACTTGACTAGTTTATGCATACGTTAATTGAATTCGGCTTGGAGCATCCAGCATGTTAAGAATATATGATTTCATCCCCGCTGCATTGCGCAGGTGGTAGTAGTAGTGGTGGTAATAGTAGTAGTAGTAGTAGTGGTGGTGGTGGTAATGGTGGTGGTGGTAGTCGTCATAGTAGTGGTGGTGGTTCATGGTTGTGTAATGGTGGTGGTGGTGGTGGTAATGCATACTCAGTCGGTTGTAGGAGAAGAATTTTGTTTCTATATAGATGAACAGAAATGGCTAGTAACTGGTTGGTTCATGGTTGAGTAATTTTGAGCCAGCCCAATAGTACAGGACTGCAGGCTGTAACCAATATCACCATCTTTCTTTAACTTCAATTGTCTTAAGTTAAGCTATTATATTAAATAAAAAAACAAGTGTTTAATGTGTTTATTGTTCACTATACTTTATCAAAATGTAATGCTAGTTGGGCATAAGATGGATACATGACTATGCTGTTGCATCACTTCTAGCTGTAGGTGTAAATAATCAGAGAGATTGTCAACACCACCCTGTTGACAAAAAAAACATATAATTTTGTTGTCAATCTTCTGATCATGCTCTCATTCGAACCTGCGCAACTAATGGCTTACAGGTTTTCCTCTTCATTGCCTAATATCCCTCAAACTGTGGCTTATGGGGATCGAACCCATGTCTCATAAATGAGAGCATAGGCCGCCTACCACTGGGTCAGCTCATATTCGGAACACTAGTAGCTGGGGGCGCAAAACAGATGGCTCATGTCACAGGTAAGATCCAACATTTATCAATACTTATTCTTAACATATCAAACAAGAAACTTACAAGATAACATTATGAGTGTATGTATAAATAGCTAGGGGCGCAAAACAGATGGCTCGGGTCACAGGTAAGATTAAACATTAATCAATACTTATTCTTAACATAACAAACAAAAAACTTACAAGATAATGTTATGAGTCTATGTATAAATGCAGAGTCATGTCAATGAATCCAACATTATTCCAATTTATAGCTTACCCCCTTTCTCCATGCTCAGGTCCCTTGCAGAGGCACCAATACAAAAATCGTGTTATCCATCAATGTCGGGCGTAACTGGTTTTAGCAAATTCACACAATTTTCCACTGCGGTACGCTCCAAAGAATCAACTCACAACACAAGTTTGAAAGTGCTGATCACAACAGTTAGCATACCGACAACGGTAACCTTCAGAATGTTATCACTGACCTTGGTCGGATTAACATATCAACTAGTTCACATAATGCAACCCATTAAGTAAAACCTTATACGTCTTCTCATTCATAAAACTATCCTTCTTCCTAAACTCTTCAAGCAAATCAAACGCCTCATCAACCCTCCCATCCCTACACAACCCTTCAACAACCGTCTTATACGTCAACAAATCAGGCGACATCGATTCCCCCAACATCTCAAACACCACCCCAACCGCCTCCTCAAACCTCACCTCCATCGCCAACCCACATATCAAAACCATAAAACTACTCCCTTTCGGCACCAACCCTTTCCCTCTCATCTCCTTATAAAACCCGAACCCCTCCCCCACCCTCCCCTTCTCACACAACCCATGTATCAAATAACAATAACTATACAAATTCGCCTCGTTCCCATACAACCCCAATTCGTTAAAAACCCGAACCGCCTGATCAATTTCCCCACATTTCGCGTGCGCTTTAATAACCATATTCATCGCGAAAGTATCCGGCACCACACCCGCAGCCTTCATCTGTTTCCATAACGACTTAACACCGCGTAAATAAACAAAACTAACATTAACATTATTAAACCTCCTAAGCAAACAATCCAACAACAGTTTATAAGTTTCTAAATTAGGTTTATTATTATTATCCTCAGACCGTAACATTTTTTTATAAACATCAAAGGCACGGTTAAATAATAATTTACGGGTAGAGCAGAATTTAATAAGGGTGTTGTAAAGAGGGAGGGAAGGGGGGCAGGCGCCAGCTAGGATTTGTTCGACTAGGGTTTGGGCATGGTGGTAGCGTTTATTGGATATTATTATTTGGAGAATGGTTACGTAGGTGGTGGGGGTGTGTTTAAAGTGGCGTTGTTGGCCGGTCCAACGGAAGATGTCGTAGGCTAGGTCTGGGTCGGGTTGGGAGTGGAGGGCTTGGACGACGTCGTGTTGGGTGAACCCGGGTTGGAGGGTTTGGACCCATGTTTCGAATTGTTTGGTTAGTGGGGTTTTGGTGATGGGGTTGGTGTTGGTGTTGGGGTTAGGGTTAGGTGGTGGTGGTGGTGGTATGGTGGTGGTGGTGGTGGTGGTGGTGGAGAGTGGACGGCGGTGAAGAAGGGTTGAGAGAAAGCGGTTAGGTAAGATTTGTCTGGCCATGATACGGTATTGTTTGGGTTTTTCTTTTCTAAGTACAACTAGGGTAGGCTTATAAAACGGAAAAGCCGAAAAACCGAACCGAAGCCGAAAAAACCAAATCGAAGTTGAAAAAATCGATTTAACCGAACCGATCAAAAAACCGAAAAAACTGACCAAAAAAACCAAACTGAAATTAGCGGTTCGGGTTTGCATTTTATAAAAAACGAAAAAAAAACAAACCGAACAACCCAAAACACCATTTTCTTTAATATATCTTATACACTGATTTAAAAATTATTAGTTTTTTTCTTGAAAATAATTAATTTTCAAAGTATTACAAAAAGAATGTCTTAATAAAAACTTTGAAAAAACATGAAAATCGTTTAGAATGTTCCGTCTGTATAAACAATATTAATACCAATTAATATTGTTTTTTATTATTAACTGAACCGAATTAAAACAGTCAACTTACAAAATAAATTGAATTGAATAGCCAATTGGGTAAAAAAAATACCAATTAACCGAACTAAAACAAAAACAGTCAACTTACAAAATAAATTGAATCAATTAACCAATTGGGTAAAAAATACCAATTAACCGATAACTTTAATTTAGGTTAAAACTAATAACCGAATTGAACCGAACAATAAATACCATTAGAAGTGTTACTACTAGCATATAAAGAAAGAAAACATCAGTGTAAAACCCACCATTTCTAAACATCCACACAACCCCATGGAAGACAACCGTAAAATCCTGCCGGCATACTCCCACCACCACCAGTGCCTCCAACTATCACCACACTGCCCTCAGCATGCCGCCTACCGTTTCCCTCCAAACACCCATCACCACCACCACCACCTACACTTATCCCCTGATTGCCCACTCCACCGTCACTTATTATTATTACCTCCCTGCCCACTCCACACCCCAACTTTTCATCCAATCAATCAATCTTTTCCCACTATCCCCAATTATCCTTCAATTCCTTTTCCACAAAACACTAATTTTAATCCTATACCACCTGAAGCTGAACATGGAAATGAAGAAGAAGAAGAAGAAGAGTTTATTTATGTTTTGACTGATGAATGGAAAGACTTCTTTGCAAAATCTGAAGCTAAACGGAGATTAGGTAACATTGTTTTTTTTATTTATGTATGTATGTGTGACTGTTCTTGTTGGTGTTGGGTGTTATTGTTATGTTAGTAAAATCTACTTTAAATGTTTGCTTTGCAGCAAAGAAGCAAGGGAAAAAGAAGGGTAAAGATTAGGAGATATTTGTTAGAGGTATGATTATTAAATGTTGTAATGACCCTTTTATTATCTTAATTTCTTTGAGGTATGTTGGTATTTTAAAGTAATAAAACCAGTGACACCTTCCTATCCACATTGCCGATGAGCTCCACACCAATTGGTTTGGAAGGAGGTGGGAAGGTTTACTTTTCGGACTTCGGAGGTTCCTGCCCGGGGTCCCAAGTTCGAGTCTTGTTGGTGGCGATTTATGCCCCAATGAGATAGGCCTATATGTCCACTTCGGTGCGTCGCCGTCTCGAACTCGGGTGCCAACTGATCTACGCCTTTCAAAAAAAACCCTTCCTATCCACCACTAGAAAGATACAATCAAACAAACGAACAATGTTGGTCGGTCTGAATACCTGAATGTTACAAATGATATCAGAGCTACTCCTGAAGATGATAAGCCCAACCACATGCATGAGAGTCCCTATTAAGGAATGAGGAGTAGCTCTGATGTCATTTGTAAAAGTATTTTGACCTCAAATACTAACAACATGCATCGGACGTATTGGTTGTGCGTGAGTAGGGATGAGCAAATGGTACCGAATACCGAACCGGTACCGAATTTTTTGGTTTTTTTGGTACCGGTACATTCGATCCGGTACTGGTATTTTACCAATTTTACCTTCAAATACCAGTAGTACCGTACCAAACATTTTCGGTACTTATACCCGTTTTTTGCGATTTTCGGTACCGATGTGAAAAGGCAATATTTAAACACGTAAAACAACAATTAAAATTAAGAATTTATGGTGAATAGAAGCTCATATATTGTAATAGTATGTGGTACATTTTTGTCACTAATAGTGATACAATCATTGTTAATTCTCACTAAGTTACAAGCAACATATAAACACAGATGATATTAGAATCTAATCTGATAAGAGATGGTATATGTCTACGTGAGCATCCAATGTTTATAATCTCCAAACTATCTGATCTGTTTGCATCCTACCCTAAAAGTGTTATAGATATGTATGTAGTGAACCTGTTACATTACTCTGTGTTCGCGTGCTAAGTTTTTGCACCGCTGCGTTTATTTTCACATCGGAAACAATTTAAGAAGTTAGTAATGATTAGATATAGAATTTTGGTGGCTTTCAACCCGTTTGACCCGTATTTGTTGAGATAAAACACAACCCAAGTAAAGATGATTGCTTTCTAATCTTACTCAATTACATTGATTTTTTCTTTCTTATAGTATTACTTCTACAATAAAAATCCCAACAGTTACGAGTTATAATGTGTCAAAAATATGAAGGTTTTATTGAAGTAAACAGATGAAAGATTACCAAACTTAGCCTTTGAAGGTTGAAAACAAGAATAGAGATGAAATTGAAAAATAGAAAAGGTTTTTCAATGATTGATAGATCAAAGCTCTCTAAATATATATAGCAGCAACATAGACAAGAAAAGAGCAATTAGACAGCTAGGAGATCTTGAACAACGGCTAAGAGGCGAACCAAGAAGGAAAGGCATAAGTGAGGGCGGGGCACTACCAGCAAATGGGGCTGGTACCCCAACTACTCCCATGGCAACACCACCCCAGATGGCAGGGGTAGTGGGTGCTGGTATGTTTCACGGGTTGCATACCACGGATGGAATGAGAGTGGAGAGTTTTTGTCTTTTGTGGGTTGGGTGGTTAAAAGTAGTGATGCCTCCAAAATAGTGTTTTAGTGAATCAATAAAGTGATATGACAGTGCATGATTGGGGAAGTAGGATAGTTCAGTGAATGCGGGTAGCACCCAGCCCTCCCTAAGGGAACACCAAATTTTAGGGAAGATATGGCTGGCAACTTCGCCTTCTACGATGAAAGGAGCAAGATACAAGGCAGCACAAAATAAGCCCAAAGTGATTTGGGCTGAAACCAAACAGCAACCAGCCCTAAAAAGCAAAAACTAGAATTAACAGAAATTATGTGTTTGGTTATGAATTGTGGATATTTTTAACATAATGTGTGATATTTGTGAGGGTTGGGACCCAACAAGACTAGGATTTTTATGCGAACCATATTCATATCAACTCGTGGTAAATTGGTGGGTCAAGCGAATTGGATAATGGTTTAGGACATGTAATTTTAGTGTGGGTTGGGTTAGATTGAATTGACCCGAACACTTATCACTTATGTATTGTTTTGAATAATTGACACCTAAATTATTATAAAAACAATAGTGTTGCTATTACAATATTAGTAATCCAGTTTCTGAAAAAAAGTTATCCAAGACTGAGAAGATGCAATTTATATGCATCAAAATATGTTTTGATTGCCCATGTTATTTCTATTACCGCATTTTTCTTATACACCCATCTAACTCTAGAGATTAAACATAATCCAAAGTCACTTTTCCAATAAAATTAAAAAAAAAAAGGAAATCTGGTTAATTGAGCTAGTTTATTGAGACCACGCACGGTATGGATGGAACACAACTAGATAGTAGTATAGTGCCTTCGAAATTTGGTTTGGTTCAAACAGGTCAGCCTAATGTAAACACACTGTTAAAGATTTAATAGAATGACAACCCGAGCATTGAAGGTTAAATGTGGCTATATGGTTTGTTTAATTCGATTCATTTTGGTTTAGTCTAATCGGTCTTTAACTTCTTTTACACCAATTCTATCCTATCCTAGCAACGCATTCGTTAACTGTCGATACGAGAAAACGTATATTAATAACAATAATAACTACTTTTTCAATATTTTGTGTCAACAAAAAAAAAAATTCTTCAACGATATTTTCGGGAAAAAACGATTGTATTTCATATACAAAAAATGCCACGCCATAATATTCTAGAAAATATAGATTGACAAGTATTTTTTGAGGATAATTAAACCTTATATTAATTAGCCACAATTGTTGCGACATGGCAAGCTGTTTTTATTTTTACACGTAAGTGAAAGTGGATAAGAATGTAAAAGCAGACAACATCAAAAGTCGACAATCATGTTCTATTTACTTCGGTTTCTAGTTGAAAGAGACACATCCAAGTCCTTGTTTACATTTGTTGTTAACTTGATTTTATCTTCCATATAGTTATAAATGCGTATGGATGAGGTTAAAATGAAACCAACAAATAGTTAAAACTAATCAACTTACTAACTTTTTAGTATTTGATTACAGTGCCGGATCTAGGACCCCCTAGGGTTGTAAAAGTTGAAAAATTAAGTGGGGAAAATTGAAAATTTTGTAAAAATCAGCGAAGATCTACATAATGAACCCTTTTGAAATAATTCGTGGATTCATCATTGTTTGATTAGGTAGCGATTCATAAAGAGATAAAGACAGAAACTCAATTCTTAGTCGTCCATTAACTATGATTCAGTATTAAAATTTTATTAGACCGCCTGTAGTGGGCATTATTTGGGCTTGAAACCCATTTTTAGCGCCCCTTAAAACCCAACACACCGCCCCCAGGGCCTTAAAATTCCAAAACATGTCCAAGGCATTAAATTTTTAACGCTACAACACAACTAAAACAACCAATAGTATTATTTTGTTTTAATTAAAAATAAATAAAATAAATTTTTTGTGTGTGTGGGGGTGGGGGGGGGGGGGGGGGGGGGGGGAATTATAGGGCCTTAAACAACTACACCCCATTTTCTTTTGAGTTCACCATGCTGACTAAGATGCCACATGTCAGAATTTGCCCGACTTGAGGGCCTTAATTTTAAGGCCCAGTACACATGCTCTTAGAATCACCAGAACAAGTTACACTTGGATAGTGGGTAAGCTGGCAACAAGTTGCGCCACTATCCCCTTTTGAATCGCAAAGCCTATTATGCTAAATACAAACCTTTGGTTCTTAGGGCTCTACGAGTCATTATGGACCACCTTCTGCACTCGTTCCAAGAAACGCACTGCACTTGTTCTTGTTAGTACATCGTTCTCATTTAAGGTAGTGTTTGGTGTGTATAAATGAATGCTGGAATGGAATGGAGTATTGCAATAGAATGTAAAAAAAATGTTTGGTTGGTCAAGGTAACTGAATCATCCATTACCTCGTCCAGTCTATTCCCTCTAAAACCCCAAATTCAATCCATCCACTCTCCTACTTTTTTTCGTTTCATTCCTTTTGTCGGGTCCCATGTTGACTATCATGAGGTCTTTTCTTGTGATGGTACAGTCATAGGTTTTTCCTGATTCATTCTTCCATGAATTGAAAAATGAGATTATTCAGGAATACACATTGAATGCTAAGATTACGCATTGAATTTCTGGTAGTAGATCCATAATCAAAGAGTGTTTGTTATTATTGCAGAAGAAATGAAACAAAAGATATAGTAGAGCTAGGACAATTATTGTATGAGGTCTACCCAGAGCTAGATGCAGAGGCGCATAATAGATCGATATGAACATTATGAGATGTTCCGTAATAAAAACCAGTTGTTGCTCGTTGCGCACCTGCCACCTCTTGGCAAAGTAGGCTGTTGGGAAAGCCCCCTCCTGTCGCAACGGAGTGGGGCGTCAGAGGTTGTTGCCCCGCGGCCATCAACCCCGCCACCCAGCAACGGTGGCTGCCACTACCTCCCAGCACCGACCACCACCATCCATGGACCACCACAACTACCATCGACCACTGTCACACACTGGCCACCACCACCACTACCCATCGATCATTGCCGTTGCCGCACACAGCCACCGCCACTCACCATCCCCACCACCGACCGCCGACACCACCACCCACCGCGGATTTTATTCCTTCGTCTTTTCGTCGCTACCATCCATCGCTAAGGGGATATGGTTGGTGACTGGTGAGTGTTCCGCGTGGGTACTTCACTTTTGCGAGACTAGTAAGGGAATATGATTGGTGACTAGTGAATGTAGTGTGAGGGTACTTGTACTACCAGTAATTTTGTGGTTTGTGGTATTTGAGGATAGATATGGTGTGGTAGTGCAAAATTGATGGATGCTATGATACATTTCGCTAGTGGGTAATGACACTTCTACACTAAAGAATTTAATTAAATTCTTTATTTGATTGCATACTTGAAATATGAAATTTAGAGTATAATTTTCAGTTTTGTTAAAACTTGAATTTTAGGGCTAATATTTTCCGACCCAACTCAACTATAACGTTTGGATCCTCCATTCTATACAGTTGCTTTATATACCTGGACGTGTATGTAATCAAAAGTATAAAAAAACACATTAGTATTATTTGATATTTAAGGTTTTCTTCGATTATTTAATTTACACACTCTTAAATAACCGCAATTTGGATTTCTGTCAAAATGTTTTTGGTACGTAGTGCTTACATCTTTATGCATCTTTGCTAAATCATGAAACTATCAACATAATGTTACAAATCCATCTGTACTACTAGAATCAAGATAATACAGAAAATATAAAAGAGAATACATGTCACGGTCATTAGAACCTTCTACCATTGAAGTCTACAAACATTATTTCAAATAATTGCATATTGTTTTAAAAGTCATTTATTATTAATAATTATTATTAATACAAGACAACTGGTTGATTCACATTGCTTGTCATATCAACCGTCCAATTACTAACACTTTATGAAATTTGTTGATAATACATTATGGTTTTATAGATATTTATCAGGCTATTCGGTAAACAGACACAAGCCACCCCTGTCCTCCAATATTTGCCCCGTCCCTTCTACCCCCGTCCCTCCCGTTCTCAGCGAGACATAAAGGATGGACCAATCACGTGTCCCCGTCTCCGATTGCCTACACCGCCCCCTGCCCCCGTCGCTCCCGTTCTCCGTCCCCCCGGTCCCACCTTTTTCCTACGTGGCTTCCCCTTCCCTCGTCTGCACACCGGATAGCCTCAGTGTTATCATAACTTTATTTGTTTTGAAAGATAAAGTGCCTAAATTCAATATAACTCTAGAATAAAATCAGTATTTACCATATGTTTGCTCAACGTTAATATTATTAAAAAAACATTATATAAAGTTCATAAGTATTTACATTCTATAAAAAAAAAGTTTACAAATAAATAATAAATAATATACAATATTTGCTAAAGATTGTGTAAGAGTGGTTTATTGGGCTGGACCCGACCCATTAACACATGATCCGTTCCGTTTATTCCGGATACGGGCTGCCCATGACATCCCTCTGTTGGGCCTCCGGCGTTGGAGCTCCGATATTTGGCCCACCCACGTCTCCTTCCATTGCTTCTTATCCTCGGATCTCGGGTCAAACCGGGTTTTATTTTTACCCGAAAAGGCGAACCCGTTTGCCATATAATTATCGTACAAGGACCTAGTTTCTGGGTCAGATAAGGTCTGATAGGCTTCTTGTACTTGAATAAACTTGACAGTGTACTCCTCCACCCTGTCGGGTGGCGACACGTCAGGATGGTACTTTAATGCCATTTTTTTGTACGCCTGTTTGATCTCGGACAGTGTAACGTTGTCCGAGATACCAAGCAGGTCGTACAGTGTTTCCTTTTTAGGCGCGGATATGTAAGAGGTGGCAGCTGAGGCTTTTGTTGTTATTTTACGTGGTCGGGTAGGAAACTTAAGATGGGTGGTGTTGAATTTGAATGAAAGATGAGATGGAAGAGGGGAAATATTGGATGAATTTAAGAAGGATTGAGTGGTGGAAGGAAAGAATATAGAGTTCATTGCTTTTGAAGTGTGGTGTGCTGAGAATATGGGGTGTGGTGTGTGCCTTTTATAGTGGAGGATGCTATGGGGGACAGCTGAGTCAGATCATTGAGGATATGAACTATTTTAAAAGCACATAATAATAAGGCTTTCACCTCATAGTTGTTTAGGCATCATGTCAAAAAAGTGTTTTTTTTTAACGGCAAATGTTATCTCGTGTACTATTACATCAATAATTATATATTACAATATCCTTGCCAAGGATTAAACCATGGAAATCCCATCTAAGAGACATTTGTCTCTACCAAGTGGGCTAGCCCCACATTGACGTCACATAATAATAAGGCTTTCACTTCAGAGTTATTTAGGCGTCATGTCAAAAAAGTGTTTTTTTAACGGCAAATGTTACATCTCATTTACTATTACACCAATAATTATATATTACAACTCCTTTGCCAAGGATTGAACTTTGAAAATCCCATCTAAGAGACATATATCTCTACCAAGTGGTAGTGGCGAAGGTTCTTTAGGGCCTGAGGGGTCCCCGACCCCACCAATTTTTGGCACGGTGTTGGAATTTTGCGATTTTCATAGGTAAATTGAGTCCGGGTTAAGTTCAGCCCCCACCGATTTGATCTTCCGACCACTACCGATCGAAAATAATTGAGTCCGACTCCCACCGATTCGAGAACCAAGCTTCGCCAGTGTCAAGTGGGCTAGCCCCACATAGACGTCACGTCAAAAAGTGTTAGAGTAAAGTCCCTTCGAACAACTATCATGAAATAGAATAATGCCCTCTCAATGATTACCCAATCATTTCTTTATTTTTTTATTGTGTATTTAAATTTAACATAAAATACATAAAACAAATAAAAATAAATAACATTAAAAAAATACATAACGTTAAAATATTAAAGACCCGACTATTGTTCATAGTGGTGTCTCATTACTCGCCAAACCACAACGTTAGGATAGTTATTGTTGTGCATGATACGGTACTTGTTTAGACCCCATCAAGGTTCAACACACTTCTAGATAACTTGTCAAATATTGTGACCTTTGTCTGGGGAGCCATTACTGTCCTGATATGGCACCCTTGATACGATGGTTGTTACCCATTTGTTAACGGAATCTACTCACAACTGTGTTCTAAAACTTTGCCCAAGGCGATTTCTTCCTCTACAGTCCAACGTTGGACTGGATTTGGGTTTGGGGGCGGGATTAGGTTTGGATTGGATTGGGGTTTTGGTCTGCCATTTGAAAATTATATAAAAAAAATGCAAGTATAATGTGAATGTATGTGGAGTGAGTTTGGTTTAAAAATGGAGTGTTGTGAATATAAAGAGGGTTAAGTTTCTTTTTAGAGTAGAGGGAATGGGGCGGGGAAATGGGGCGGGAGGGGCTTTCATGGGGGGAACACCGTCCCGCAGGGGTGGGGGAAGGTTGGGCGGGGAGATGAAGTCGGGCGTGGGGGGGAGGTGAAGGCCACGTGGAGGCTTTTGATTGGCCGATTTTTTTCTTTTTTTTTAACTTTAACACAATATAATATTATTCGTTTCACCCCCTTTCCCCCCATCCACTCCCCACAATCCCACCCCCCCCCCCCCTTCCCACATAGGTCCTACAAGTGCCACATGGCGCTTCACCCGCCTCCCCCCCCCCCCTCTCCACTCCCTATAGTCTAAATATGATTGTTTCAAACAGTGTTTTGAACACCGGACCGGGCTCCGGGACCTGGACAGGTCCGGTTCGGGTGGTTGGACCCTTTTTGCAGCGAACCGGCTTCGGACCGAAAAACCGGTGGTCGGACCGGTTTTTTTATTACTTTTTTAATATTTTGGGTTTCGAAGCATCTTTTGGCCCGGTTCGTTGGACCGGTTGGACCTGTGAACCGCCCGGGGGTCCGGTTCGACGTCCTGTCCGATTCTAAAAACCTTGGTTTCAAACGATCAAAAAATTTAAAAATATTAAATGCGCACCAATGTGTCGTTGGCACTTGTTATTGTAGTGGCGAGGGGACGAAATACAGTCGTAAGAATGACTATATAGCCGTTAGGAATTTCGAAAAAATAAAACATTACCTATATATTAGTTTAGAAACTTTCATGAATAGTATTAACGGAGTTACTATTCAACTCCGTTAAGTTACTATTTAATTCAGTTAAGTTGCTATTTAGCGTAACGGAGTTACTATTCAACTCCGTTAGGTTACTATTCAACTCCGTCAAGTTACTATTTACTCTGCTTTTTTAATTTTTTTTCCTAAATCCTTTATTTTTCTCCGTTAAGTTACTATTTAACTCTATTTTTTTTATTTTCTTTACTATTCCGTCATGTTACTACTCAACTAAACTCCGTCAACTACTATCCAACTCCGTCATGTTACTATTCAAGGCCGTCAAGTTACTACTCAACTCCACTCAACGCTATTAGGTTACTACTCAACTCCGTTAGGCTACTGTTCTACTCTGTTAGCTTAACGGAGTTACTATTCAACTGCGTTAAGTATTTAACTCCGTCAAGTTACTATTTACTCTTTTTTTTAAAATTTTTTTCCGGAAATTCGTTTTTTCTCTGTTAAGTTACTATTTAGCTATTTTTTTTAATTTTCTTTACTCAATTCCGTAATGGTAGAACTCAAGTCAACTCAACTCAACTCCGTCAACTACTATCCAACTCCGTCAATTTACTATTCAATGCCGTCAAGTTACTATTCAACTCCACTCAACGCCTTTACGTTACTACTCAACTCCGTAGGCTACTATTCAACTCCGTTTGCTTAACGGCGTTACTATTGAACTCCGTCAAGTTACTATTTAATCTGTTCTTTTAATTTATTTTTTCCCGCAACTCCGTTTTTTCCTCCGATATGTTACTATTTAACTCTGTTTTTTTAATTTTCTTTACTCAACTCCGTTAGGGTGCTACTCAATTCTGTCATGTTACTACTCAACTCAACTCTGTCAACTACTATCCAACTCCATCAAGTAACTATTCAATGCCGGCAAGTTACTATTCAATTCCGTTAATTATTGGTTCGCTACATCAGATCCGAAATCCAATATTCTTGCAACTTATACACCAGTAACAGACACTAGAAAATAAAAAGAAAGACTGTTGTAATACTAAAAGAAATTGCGTCGTCCTTCCACTGTTGTGCATTACATATACAGAATTAGATACCGGTTGAACCTAGGCGCAACGCGCCGCCTCAATTACCACTAGTTTTATCTATTTAAATACCACACTTTTACATTTCACTTCACCAAAATTCAAATATTTTTTTTCCAAAATTCTACACACGCAAACAAGGTGGATAATGATGATGATCATGGGTTACTCATTCCAAACGAAGATTGCGATGATATATTCTCAAACGATAATAGGCTACAATTTCTCAAGATTTCGTCAACCACGTCAAAGATGATGACAAAACAACAACTAAACATTACATGTGTCACGTGATCACGAAAAAGGATACCAAGTTCTAATGGAAGATTATTTTGTCGACAGCCCAAAATATAGTGAAGATGCGTTTAGAGAAAGGTGTCGTATGTAGAAACGTTTGTTTTTTAAAATTGTAGGTGATATAGAAGCAAAATATGAATGGTTTCAGGAGAGCCTATATGGGATGATGATAAAGAGCATTAGGGCGATACAAAAAAATGTACATTGGCTATTAAACAGCTTGCAAGTGGTAATCCTCTTGATAAATACGATGAGTATATATGTATGTTTGAAAGAACTTCGCGTGAATACCTACAGTTTTTCTGTAATGTCATGATTGAATTATACTACATAGAGTTCGTACTTAGCCCGACAAGCCACGAAATTATCATTTTGTACCAAGCATATTAAGAAAAAGCATCACCTTCCTGGGATGGTTTTTGCATTGACAGTACACATCTCATTTGGATAATGTGTCTTACCGAGTTGCGAGACCAATATATGAGAGGCGATCACTGATACCCAACAATCATACGCAAAGAGGTAACT
Source organism: Ambrosia artemisiifolia (assembly GCA_032199755.1). Lineage (NCBI taxonomy): Eukaryota > Viridiplantae > Streptophyta > Magnoliopsida > Asterales > Asteraceae > Ambrosia > Ambrosia artemisiifolia. Next base: position 12,049,354 of record CM063515.1, on the reverse strand, counting down.
TCAAATGATTGTGGGTTTTGGCATGCGTTTTATGGCCCGACCGGGTCAAACAACATTAGTCTTCTCTAACTATCTCTAATAGTTCTCATCAAACCGAATGGAACTGCGCCTAAGTTTCCATTTCGTGTAAATAGACAATTATACAAACATGGATATTATTTTACTAATGGGATCTACCCTATTTGGTCAATGTTTGTGATAGGATTTCGATATCCGACCGATCAAGGGGAAAAGAAATTCAAGAAGGTACTAGAGTTCGCATTTAAAGACGTGGATCAAGCTTTCGGTATTCTTAAGGCAAAATGGGGTATGCTTAAGCGACCCATGCGGGGATAACTGTTGGCAAGATTAATATTGTTACGTATGCATGCATTTTATTGCACGACATTATCACAAAGGAAGACGAAAATACGATATCATCAATCTACATAAGGATCTTTCGGTCCAACCATTTTTTTACGATAATGTCCTTTCAGGGTTGCAAAATGAAAATACACATTTTCGACTTTGAGTTGATCTTGTGAAACACTTGGAACAAAAGATCTACCCTATATCAAGTCAGACGAGGAATAGTTAAATTTATAACCATGTTAAACTCTCATTTTCGACTTTGAGTTTTACGAACATATTAAATATTAAAGGCCCACTTCATTAAAACTAATTAATTAGCATGCACTTTTTAATAATTTGCCATCAAAAGTTAAAATTTACGTCTTACAACTGGCACTAATAAAAGTCCTATATTGATTTTACCTTTCTTATTTTTCTTATTATTTTACTTACCAAAGAACAATATTGGATAAAGTTCCAAGCTTTAGTTGTAAGAATTGCATAACTTGGTGGAACTATGATTTTAGCATTGAATTGACCCTAACATGTTAAATTAGTGTATTTGTTTAAATATACTTTCATGAGTGTTTTAAGCTTATAAATTTGTATGAAATGTGATTATTTATGACAAATCAGTCGGTTTGGGTTTAAAAAATACTACTTGAAGCTCAAATCCACTCACTTTGCATAATTTGGTTATGCTTTTTTATTTTAATTTGTCTAATCCAAAAAATGTTTACCCATAGTATCTCAAAGATTGATGAGTATATTAATAGTAGTGTTTCGGCTTCGGGTGGGCAATGTTACGTTTTTAGTAGATTAGGGTTTGTCATTCAGAAAGGGATAGCGGCGCCGCTTGTTGCCCGTCTTCCAGCTATCTTGATGTAATATTTTCAGTCATGTATCCTTTTTCTCCATAATTATAGACCTCCGAAGGATAATTAAAACTTAATATTAAATTAGCCACAATTATTGCAACATGGCAAGTTGTTTTTTTACACGTAAGTGAAAGTGGATAAGAATTTGAAAGCAAGCAACATCTGGAAAGGAAAGGTCGAAGTTTTGGTGTCGACGTCCAAGTCTTATTTATTTTAGCTTCTAGTTGAAAGAGACGCACATCCAAGTAGATGTTTATATTTATTAATAGCTTCTTCTTTTTTATCTTTTATATTTGTTATAATAAGACTGAGACAAATACACTACTTTTGAGTTTTAAGTCTTTAGTACACACTTGCACCTGCGAAGTGAAGTACTGAACCTCTAATGGAGATGATGAAAACATGGGTCGTAACAGTGAACACTCAAAATCTGACAAAACCTGCAAAACCAACAGTGGTTAGTCTCGTCACAGAGAGGACAGTCTCTATGTGATCACACTGCGGCGTGAAAATAAGTATTTGGTGATATGAAGTAAGTAATCGGAGTAAAAAATGATGGTAGGAGCTAGAGAGCATTGAATACCTTAATTCCGGATTTTTTTTTTTTTGTGTGTGTGTGGGGGGGGGGGGGGGGGGGTGTATACCATTTGTATAGTGTGATATCAGCTTGTGTTCTTGGTCGGACTTGTTGTTGTCAAGGCAATTATTGAGTGGGATCAGTTAGTCAGGGGATGTGGGGGCGAATAAGTCGAAAGTTTTTGTGCTGGATGTAGATTTAGAATCGAACGAACCATGGAGTTAGAACTTGGATCTAGTTGGTTCAACTTTAAGGTATGTTACCTCTTCATGTACAGACACGTCCCTGAGGATTTACATACCTTATCCGAGCCATTAAAATATGCTCCTTAGGCTTTAACGAATTAAATAATATAAACTAAATTTTATGTACGATCAATAATATAGCAATAAACATAACAATTAGCAAAATCATAGTATTAGAATAAGTAAAATTCCATACCGTAATAATCTAACCTACGATTCGTGAAACAATGATTCTTTTAATATATTTAGTAGATTAAATGGGTATTGAGCTAATAGTTGTTATGGGGCATAGAAAGGGGTGAAATTTGACATCTACTTTTGTTTTTGTTTGAACTTCATATAAAAATAATTTAAAAACAATAATTAATTAGATTTTATAAATAGGGATTTATGAAGTTTTAGTATTAGTTTCACCACTCTTTATTTTTAAATTTATTAAAAATGAGATTTTTAAAGAGTGAAATTTAACCAATTTAAAGTAGTATTTTTGAAAAGGGTGTATAAAAAAAAGTAAGAAGAAAAGGTACATTTAGCCAACCCTTTAATAATGTTGTCCAAACGTTATAGTAAAAAATAAACTCTTTTTGAATAATTTAATATTTTCTTTCTTACAAACAAAGAAATATATTATATTCAACCTAATCCTCATATCCTTACCCAGACAATCACCACCTCACTTTTGTCTATATTAGACTTTCAAGAATGCTGAGAATTGAAAATTGGAGACAGTAGAGTTAAAGAATGGGTATATAGTAGCTAGAGTTAAAGAATGTTGAGAAATGGAAGGAAATTGTAGGATTTAAATAAGTGGAAAATGGTAAAATAAAAGTAAAAAAAGACTTATACTGTTTGGCTCGGTCAAGTCAGAACGATCGAAAACATAAAGGTGGCCCACCATTGAAGCTTGGCTACTATTTACCGAGCGATAAGTATTTTGAGCGTTACCGAGGAGGTGGCACCGGTATTGTCACACGACAACCGTAACCGAATACCCTTACCGGAGAGTGCCCTAAATGTGAACATGAGAACTATACTAGAATTAAAGCTACAATCAAGTTCCTAAGTTTGAAAACCTATTAAGAAAATAAAAAAGAAAAAACCTAATTCATGCTTCTAGAACAAAGCACACAAACCTCACATGACTTTCATATTTACTTTCGCTATTTCTTCAATTTTTTTCCACACGCTTTCTTCGTTTAACACTTTGTTCCCGAGTTTATTAGATTAAAGAAAAGAAGAGCAAGGGGTATTAGGGGAGAAAATAAATAAAACTATATAATTTTATTTCGTGTTCTCAAGTTGAAAGGAAAATAAAAGAAACTAAAGATTTTATGTGTTCCTGAGTTAAAAGTAAGATAAAAAAACGTATATTTTATAATTATACTCTTGTAAGATTTTATTATAAGTTAAATGAGAGGATAAATTGGTAAATGATATACTTTAAAATTAATAAATAATTTCTGTAATCTATATGAAAATTAAGTCACTTTTCGAGATGATGTGAAGATGTCTTAAGGCAAAGGTTGATTAAAAGAAAGTGTAATCACTTTTAAAAATGGCCGACCAAAACAATTTACTTTTAATTTATTTTATTAATGGAAAATAGTGATAATATTATGTTTCCCCCAAAGTTTGGAAATGCCTTCCCCCAATTCCCCTATTCCCTCTTCCTTTTTTTATTGGATAAAGTTTGATTAAAAAAAAATGGGCCAATCACATGACAAGGGGAGAAAGGGGAAATCTCACCGAAGTCACCGGAAATTCAAAGGGGGGGGGGGGGGGGGGGCGGTGTTCCCTCACCTCCCCGACGCCACCTCATCTCCCCGGGTCTCCTCCCCGGGTGCACACCATATAGCCTTATATCCCCTACTTTGTTACTTTTCACACTAGCTCACTTCAAGGAAATGGTTTAACGCCCTTAAATTTACCTCATCCCCTTAATTTTCTCTCTTTTGATTCATGTTAACATGTTAACTTAGTGTCACTTTAATGCCCCTTAACATGGGAAGGGAATGGTGTACAATGAAAGTTAAAATGTCACGTCAATGTTAACACTCTTGGTATGAAGGTACACCCCATAGCCTTAGGGTGAAGGGGTGGTGGATGATATAAACCCATGTAGTGGAATGATACAATCACACTCAAATTTCTTTTTTTTAAATAAAATAAAAACATTACATTAAAATTTATTAAATTTACATAAATAAAAAATAAAAAAAACATAAAAAGTACGTGTTTAGCTTGTGTTCCGCGACATTGCGCGGAACGCCGATCATATCCGACGGTTGCCAGGTAAAGACGTCAAAGTTCTTGACGAGGAGTTGTTTTAAATACGTGCAGATAGTGTTGGAGATTTCATGGCCGATGACAACCGTTTGGTCCGGAAATATAGGGTTAAGTTCCAGTTTTCTGGTTCCGAACGGGCTTCTGTTTTGGCCATCTTTGAGGGCTTCGTTGTGTCGACTACGTGGCAGTCCTTTTTGCCCCTTATAAAGGCGACGCCGGTGCGGGTAGGGAAGCCAATCATTTGATGTAGTGTTGACACGTACGAGTTGAAGCGCGCCAGGCCTTCCCGGCCCAGTAAGATATCATGATGCGACGTCGCTGGCAAAACCATGAAGTCGCACATTTCCGTGCGTTCATGTTTACCGTCGGTCATGGTGACCGGAAAGGAGATTGTGCCCCGCTGCATGAATAAAGCACGAAATTGGCTCATTAACTAGAACGAGGCGGGATTTGTCTTCCTCGTCCAGTTGCTGAAAACACTGATCGTAGATCATATTAGTGCTGCTGCCGCCGTCTAGGAACATGTATCTGGTTCGATAATGTCCGAAAACGGTAGTGATTACTAGCGGTGTCGTAGATGATGGGCCGCTGCGAACCTTAGGAAGGAGGACGTCAGCCTCCTTCTAAGCGTCATCGATCTGGAGTCGGGAACGCTTCCCTTGTTTATGACTTTTGGCGTTCCCCTGATCATGTTGCAATGGTGGCGCGAGGGGCGATGGATCATCTTTGTTTCGAGGTTGCGGATCCGCTACCGCCCGCCCTCTTCACGGTTGTCATCCTGGTTGTGGCCCCGCCTACCCCTATGAACATTTTTTATCAAGTGGCCCAGCTGGCCAGTCTTGAGGGCGGCTTTGATTTCCATCTTCAGGCTCTAACAGTTGTCTGTAAGATGGCCATAATCGTTGTGGTAATCACAAAATTTTGTGGTGTCCACGTTCTTCCGCTTTCCAAGGACACTGGGCTCCTTGAATGTTATTTTCTCATCCTTAAGCACTTGTGAAGGTGTTTTAGTCAGCGGGGTCCAATCAATGTTCTTTTTGGAGTGTCCCCGTTGTTCCCGCGTTTGCTAATTGCTAAGCATTTGGCGGGTATCATTTGAAGACAAGTACTTGCCCTTGTATGCTGACCCAGAGATACGCGAACAAACAGATTGCTTCCCTTTATTTTTTTTGTTGTTGTAATTCTGCTAGAAGCTGCGCGCCTGTTTGAATGAGTGCTCAGAGGAGGCGAAGATCTTTGCTGTTTTGACGACTTCGTCCCAAGATTCCAGGATGCTATCCTTGCCTGTAAGGAATTTCATGAGGTCCTCACTGCGGACTCCTTGAATGAAGCCCGTGCGGGTGAGTTCTTCGCCGCAACCAATTTGTAGCGTCTCCCTGTTGTAACGCACGATGTAGTCCTCGATGAACTCATTGTCGGTGCGCTTGCATAATTGGACATGCGTTTTATCCTTCTTGTGCTTCCGCAGATGGGAGAAATGATTTTTGAACTTGTTGATGAGATGATCAAAGTTCGATAGGCTCCCCACGGGGAGGTTTTCAAACCATACTCTGGCGGCTCCAGTAAGTGTCTGGGCAAATAAATGGCACCAGACCTGAAGCAGCCAGAGGACGGTGCTTCCCGCACATTCAAAGTCGTGCAAGTGGTCGGTAGGGTCGCACATGCCATCGTACTTGCCGATGCTGCTGGGTAATTTGGCTTGCTTGTTGATAGGAGCGGTGGCTATCCGCTCAGAAAATTGGAGTTTGTTGCGAACGACTTAGGCCTGTATGGCCTGTTGAGGTCGTCATCCGCCTTCCGGTGAGATTCATATGTTGTAGAGGTGGTCCGCGAGACCCAGTGTTGGCTTGGCTCGCGGTAGTCCTAAGACCCTAAGCCATAAACACGCGATAAACATTAGAAATTACGGGCTTTGGTCTTAATGAGTAAACACTCCCGATTTCGAACTTTGATATTTATGAAATCCAACCCATTATGATTTCTATATTATAGGTCCCAACAAATTTTCTTATAATTAGATTTACTAAAAACATGTACTAAATCTTGCATTTTAATCGGGAACTTCAAATGCGGAAGCTAGTTGAGTGTCCGGGTTTGTTCGGTTCTTCTCGCGACTTGATCTTTGCTCCGGAAGTCCCGCCACATGAATACCTAGCACCATTACACAAAGAATGGCTAGTGATTTGTTAATAATAGAGGAAATATCCTCTGATCAGTTTTTCCTCTGTTCTAACTATCCTCTAGTCTGAGCAAACATCCTCTGGTCTAAACAATTCTCTGGTCTGAGCAAACATCCTCTGCTCATTTTTCCTCTAGTCTAGACAATCCTCTGGTCTGAGCAAATATCATCTGCTCATTTTTCCTCTGGTCTAGACAATCCTCTGGTCTGAGCAAACATCCTCTGTTTCCTTGCTTGTTTTTCCCAAACCTTTGGGTGTTTTTAAACCAAGTTCAAGGCCCGTCATAGGGGCACTTGGAGACTTGTTTGATACCCTTTATTGGGCTTGAAAGATGCCCGTTTATGGTGGTTATAACCCCTTTCGGCTTAACTATTACTTACATGTTTTTCACCCACATCAACCTGTTAAGTCCTTGGACTCTACAAGACACTTTTTAAGCACACCAAAGGCATTGAAATCATATTGTCAACTCATTGGACACATGTTCAACTAAAAGCATTGTCCGTTTATGTTATTATGACTTGGTTATTAGATTTAACCTTTAGTAAATCTTTAAATTCCCAAAATGCCCCTTTTAGCCAAATCTTTCAATTTAGTCATTCATGGCGACAGTTCTTGTTTCAAATACATTGTCTTTAACTCAATAACTTGTTCAAAAACCTCTAAGTCCTTCCGGACATAGATTTCCACCCTTTTCTTAAGATTTCACCTATTTAATCAATTCTAAGCGCATTAGCGCGCATTAGACATGGTTATGGAAATAACTTACTTGGTTGACACCCACACTTTATGTGAGTAGCTTTAGTACCCACATTGCTTCGCCCAAAGGTGTTTATATAGCTACGGACTTACCGGGTGGCGTTGACCCATACCTTGCACCCATATGGATTACTTAGGCAACGAGTGCCTAATTTTCCAAGTGTTCTCCTCATACACTCTAGATTGACAACATTAGTCTCTTGGGACTCAATGGTAATGCAATCACCATTTGACCCGTTATCCACAAGTTTCTTAAAGCTTAGAGAAATGGCTTTTAATGTTGGGTTCGAATGGCGAAGGAATCACCCCTTCGACCCGTTATGACTCATGATTACATAACTTCCTTATTCATATGATTTTTATCCAAAATCTGAGTTTAGACTCTTGTTTGTCATATGGCTTTATTGGTTGACCCAATTGATGATTTCCATCATTTGATCAACACTATATGACTGATTTATGACTATGAATTTTGTTTTGACATGACTTCGCATCAATCACCCGATTAATAGGTTTCACACCTTGAGGTCATACCTTTGTCCCACTTCAAAGTTTAAACATTTATATCAATACAAGTGTTGTATTTGTAGACTAGTAGTGTAAGTATTACTTACCTCATGTCCGTTTTGCTTCCGTACGCATTGAGCTTGCATCCGTTTGACCCGTTTGCTCCCTAGTCCTTGTACCTAACTTAGGGACATGTCAAACCTTGTTTTTGTTAGAACACATAATATGGATTTTTTTCATAATCCATGGCATCATGTATCCATTTTTCCTCAAGCTCAACATTACATTTCTAGTTTTTCATGTTCATACATGTTTTACACATTTATTTTCTCATTCAAGCATTTCATCAAACACCATATATGCACTAATTTCATCATGTTAATTCTAGGTGTTCAAGACTTTCTAGATTCCACCATGGCTTAGCTAGCCCTTTGCACATGATCATTTTACCATTTAGCTCACATACATGATACTAATCACATAGAATTTGCAAGTTTATTACACGTACTAGTGTAGTTCATGATTAGGGTAAAAACCCACTACTTACACATAACAAATAATCATAATTTCACATGATTCAACCACATATAATGATTTACCACGTTTTATAGCTTCATTGAGGTCTACTAACACATAGAAGTCCCCGGAAGCCAAGAAATCACGTTTTTACAAAAACCCTAAAATCATCATCTTCCATAAACCACGGATTTGGATGATTTAAAAGGATCTAGAGTTACCTTAGGATGTTTAGAACACTAGATGATCATGAATTTCATCATGCATTAAGAAAAACTGACGATTTTTGGCATGATTTGGGGCTGAATTGGATGAAACTCTTATGTGTGTGTTCTTGGAGGTGTGATGATCGATGTGAAGTATGTGTCTTCACACACTTTTTCATTTTAACCCCCCTTTCATCACAACTTTGCTTAATTGTCATATTTAGCCCCTCAAGTTTAGCCTCGTTTTTATCAGTGGTTAATATCCACCATTAAACTCGCTTTGTTATTTTATCGATTACGCCTAATGGCGTATTTAGACGAAACGAGAGTTTGGGGTGTTACAAGTCACTGGTAGACTGGTAACCATCTGACTCGTCCGTTGATATGTCGTTGTCTCGATTGCGCGTATTTCTACCGCGACCCCCACTACGGTCTTGGGCTCGGTCATCTTCTTTTTCTTTCGCTTTTCGGTTGTGTTTGCTCGAAGGGGAGTCAAGGTTGATTTTTTTTACCAGAAGTTTTTTGTTTTGCAAGCATCCGCTGGTATATAGCAGTGTTTTTTGCTTGCTGTTGAAAAAGCCACTCATTTGGATCGAGATCTGAACCAGTCTCGTCCTCAGAATCCAAACGGTGCACATCTCGGACGGTTTCTGGACCCGCGCCGTAGTTTGTTTAGTGATTGTGTCCGGGGCTCCTGCATTCCCGCCCAGTGGACGAGGGACCACAGTGGACAACACAGGAATCTCAAAGGTGGCGGGATCTGCCATGGGTGGGCTGAAAGATGTGTTTTTTAAAACCAGGTGCTCAGCCGTTACGGATGGTGCCAATGAAGAAACAACGATTACAACGAGTATGGTGTTTACCTCACAAGAGGTATTAGTGGAGATGAACTCGTGTTGCTGCAAGGTATAATCCTTTGCACCACGCCTTGGCTGGATCCGAACCTGTAAAAGGAACTGTGGGCCATATGAAAGGAGGCGACCGCCTAGAGTAACTAGAACTCGTGATAGCAAACACAAAAATGGCGGTTGGCCCGGTGTATTGTGAGTATAGATGCTGAGAGATCTCACATGAAGGAGGTGTGAGCTCCTTTATATATGCAATACACGGACCGGTTTCCATTGACCCATAACCACGACGATGGGATTGGGCTTGGGCTCGGGTTATGGGCTTGCCTCACTTTCGGCCTAATTGTTTACCTCCCTGCCAAGAATCCACGTGGCGCTCTGCGAGTGGCTGCAGGGGCTTCCTTTTCTTCTTGTGTCAAAGTATGTCAGGCGGCGCCAGTCTGCTCCTTCTGGAAAGTCGTTTGAGGTGACGCTTGACACCAAGGGGAACAATGCAGCAAGTGGGGTTAAGGGGAGCTGCACCTTCCCAGCTGGCGCAATGCTGGTGGGCCAGGCCTGACACACGTCAGGCTATGACTTGTCCCCGGGAGACCATCGCTAGTTTGGGCGCATGGTTTCGCGTGGGTGGATTGCACTCCACATGTGGTCTTGTAAGGATGTTGGCTCCACAGAGGTTGATGTTATGCGGAGGGATTTCCACGGAGACCTGTTATCTTCACATATTTGGCCATTTCAATTGGCATGTTTCTTTGCGGAGTTCTTTTGAGGATGATGTTAAGAGGTAGGGTCCGTCTCCGCGCTGAGAATTAGGACTCTACCCCTTCAATAATAAAAAATAATAATGATATTCAAACGGCTAGTATTGTAACCCTATAATTACTGAGCAGAAAACCAATTATCACTCACACTAAAAAGTCAAAGATATGGGTGCTGGTTATCACAATGAAACAGCCGGTCTTCCAACCTCAGGCGATACTCTCGCCACAGACGTTCACAACCAGTGTCGTATCCTCCTCCGATAGTGTACACTCCTCCTACAGTGTACACACCTCCTCAACAACCAGTGTACACTCCTCCTCCTACAGTGTACACTCCTTTTCCTCAACCAGTGTACACTCCTCCTACTAGTCTAGTGTACACTACTCCTTAACTAGTGTACCCTCACTAATAACTGTTCCTCCTTTACCAAGTCATGTAGGTATGGCTCCAGATGCTCCTGTTACAGATGAGGAATTTATCTGGGCCCATGTCTACACGATGTCTGTACTGGGATTGAGTCAACTTCAAGTTGGGGAGAGACAAACAAACATCACCCCAATCCTTCATGCTCTGGTTCCAAAAGAGGAATGGTATGAAACTAACAATGCCTCGGAGTATGTGAATATGGATGATGAACGGTATCATCTTCCGTATCCTCTTCCAAGTCTTGAATTCGGCTGCATCCGCTCGGATGCTAGGTCGGACGGTCTTGATAACGATCGTTCCTCATCGTCGCCGGAGTACACTTTAGAGGATTATCACAAAAAGTCAAAGATATGGGTGGTGGTTATCACAATGAAACAGCCGGTCTTCCAACCTCAGGCGATACTCTCGCCGCAAACGTTCACAACCAGTGTCGTATCCTCCCCCGATAGTGTACACTCCTCCTCCTATAGTGTACACACCTCCTCAACAACCAGTGTACACTCCTCCCCCTACAGTGTGCACTCCTTTTCCTCAAACAGTGTACACTCCTGCTAATCCAGTGTACATTACTCCTTAACTAGTGTACCCTCAACTAATAAATGTTCCTCCTTTACCAAGTCATGCAGGTTTGGCTCCAGATGCTCCTGTTACAGATGAGGAATTTATCTGGGCCCATGTCTACACGATGTCTGTGCTGGGATTGAGTCATCTTCAAGTTGGGGAGAGACAAACAAACATCACCCCAATCCCTCCTGCTCCGGTTCCAAACGAGGAATGGTATGAATCTGACATTGGCTCGGAGTATGTGAATATGGATGATGAACGGCATCATCTTCCATATCGTCTTCCAAGTCTTGAATTCGGCTGCATCCGCTCGAATGCTAGGTCGGACGGTCGTGATAGCGATCGTTCCCTATCGTCGAGGGAGTACACTTTAGAGGATTGGGATAACTACCCTCCGTAGGTGTGTTAAGTAATTTAAGTTTAATAAATGTTTTAATTAGGATTATGTAATGTTTTAATTTAGGTTAATGTTTGAGTTTCATGTAAAGTTTTAGGTTAATAATGTTTTAGTTGTGTTATGTAATGTTTATGTTTTATTTTTCAATTTTTTTTTCTTTAAAACAAAGGATAAGATGATAGGATAATAATAAATATTAGGGAGAGAAAGAAATGAGGTGTGATGGCTGTCACAATGTAACTTCGTCACAGGTATGATTCAGCTGGCGGGACGGTGTTCGTGACCATCACGGACCACCACGCCCACCCTTATTATTATAAACTAATATTAGTTTAGGCATTTGTCATTTACTAGAGCTATTTGTTTTTGTTTTCCCATCTTTTCCTCTTACTTAATTATGCATACTTATCTTTTAATAAAAATGTTATTTCTTCTTATTATATTATTAAGCAAATAAATTTAATATAAAATTAATTATTAATACTTTAAATAAACTTATATTTTTTTTCTTAAAAAACTTCATTAAGTTCAAACTTATGTTAGCTAAAATATTAAAAATGAAAAATAATGAAGATAATTGATTTTAAAAATTATATCTAACAGTTTTCAAATACTTGATGTGGATGGATGGTAAGTAATAGTAAAAATACAATATGTTAAATACTAAAAAAGTTGTTAGTATTAAAAATCAAAGTTAATTCTGATTTGAAAAAAAAACGTGTTTAAAATTTTAATTTAACAAAATTTATAACTGTCACGTCATTGTTATTTTTTAAATAGATATCTTGACAAGTGTATACCTCAACAAATTAAATTATATTTTATTTATTAGTATAATACATTGATTTTTTAATTGATTTTTTAACCGTGAAATGCATATGTTTTCTTAAATATAACTTTTTAATTAATTATATAACATTACCTTTGTCAACTCGTGTAATACATGAGATTATAACCTAGTTTCATATATTTTACAATGGAAAAAAATAGTAAATATGAAAAACAATATTACAATCTAGATTTATATTATATATAAATAATAGACGGCAAGTTACATACAAAAATACAACAATTTTTACAAAGAGTTTCATTATACGTAACCAAATTTAAAACTGACCTTTTAATATAACAAACCTTTGAATATTTACAATTGGTTGCATAAAGAGAATGAGTAAACGTAGGTTACGTGTGTTTTATTTAAAAATGTTGTATATTTTTATTTGATGTGTCATTTTTAAAGTTGTATTTTTCAAATTTATTTTTAAGGTGTGTTTTTTATTATTCAATTTATTTAGTATATACTAAATATAATAAAAGTAACTTATTATAAAAGAAATAAATTGAATACATGTTAAAATGTTAAATAAATGGAAAAGTTGGTGATAAGGTAGAAGATTAGGGAAAGGTTTGTATTTTGTAAAGGTTAGTTGTTGGAGAAACAATGAAGGTTTTTCAAAATTGGTTTGAAGTCTTATTTTACATGCTAAGGTGACGATTTGTAATGGTTTATAAGTTCAATCGCTCGAGATGATATCTTGGATTCATGAATCATGATGATCCATTAAGCATCTAATCAAAATTTATTTTCATTTTTAGTATCTTTTGCTTTTCATTAAATTTGAAGCACTTCTATTATTGTCAATGGTCAAAAGTAAGCGGTTCACAAAACTTTTTAATTAAATGTAAAAAAGTTAGCAAGACAATTCATTTCAAAACATAGATGTCTCTTTTACTTTTATAGGGGGTTGCACTTCTAGCAATTAACGCATGGTACAAACAAAAATAACTAGAAATCTCTAGGCTATTTGTAGGATGCGGCAATTTTATTAAACAAAAGAAAGCTAGTGAGAAATGAGAATTTAAATAAAAACAAAAAGAAATCAACACAAGGATATACAGAGAAACAACTCCAATACAAACAACTTTTATTAGGATATATATGGAATATGTGAAGACTTGAAAGAAACCCACTCTTCCCATTCCATTTCTTGCCATTTTGCCCAGTTTGTCCGGCACAAGTATCCCATGGCTTGCACTTCACTTATCAACCTTCATGATAAAACCGACTTACTTGAGAAAACAACCTCGTTTCGAGACTTCCTTATGCACTAACTGGAAACCATAACTATCGCCTGAACTACTAGCTTCTTAATATCATTGGACGCAATATTCTCATGCAAAACCATTAGATCTTGGGTAGTGAAAGCGTACATGAGGATAAGGAATGAGATGTGAATGCACTTAAGTGGTGATATGAATTAATTATTTTAAGCATTTGTAAAACAAAATAAAAACTAAAAACGTTGATCCACTACAAACCGTATTTTCCCTAATTTCTTGTTTAACCTTCTCGGGGGATTTATGATCCGGCCGTGTCAGACTAGATGTGTCGGCCTAAAGCAACTTAATATCCGCTATTTTTTCCTTGTTCATCTTAATATCGTTCTTTTCTGACATTAGAGTGTTAAGCGTTGATATAGGGAGGAGCTCGGTACCATACCGTACTGAATCAATCCAAAATTTACTAATACTGCTTTTCGCCAAAACTTTGTATCAACACCAATACCGAAAATATATGGTACCCATACCGAAATATACAGTACAGTACCAATAATTAACGTAAAATATGATGAACCGATCGTCACGGGTCATGCAAAACCTAAATAACCTAAGTAGCTAGGATAAGTAAGGTATCGAATCTACGAGGAACATGTGGTTAGCATCACACTAGTTGTTTGTTTGTCTAAGATATTTACAAAATAAGTATGCAAAATAGTTATGAAGTTTGCTATTATGAAGCTTGCTAGTTTTCTCTTTATTTGTTTTGAAGGAATATTGGAATTATCTAACAAATAGTAAATAATTATAAAACTAAATTAATACAAAAATTGGTAACAAAGTTCACCCCCGGTTCCATATCATAAGACTATGGATTCTCTAGCTAATTGGATTGTCATCAAAAGTATGATTTGGTGCTAACGAGTTTAGTATTACAAGGCTTAGGTGTCAATAGCTATTAACGTCAAAGACGGACAAATATACACTTCATTACTCAAAAACATGTAAACTCTAAGCTTATGTTAAGGCATACGAGACCGAATGCATTTCACGAAGTCAAATTTCATAACTCATTCGAACAATCCGTGAATCTAAAACAAGATCAAGGACAATTAACATAAATGTTCAAGCAACCAAACACAATACATAATGATAACAATCACATACAATGTCAAGAATCCATAAAATCCTACAATTTTTACACCGGGGGAAACTATGAAGTTAAGCACTCATGGTTGTAGGAACTTGAATCTTTGATGAAAGGATGATTTAGATGAATTGTTATGATATGAGGTTTTAGGAGAATGAAATATACTGTTTATGATCCCCAAACTTCATTTTTGTAAGTTCCTTCCTGAGTCCTTGGTCAAAGAAGACATAAAAGCACTTAAAAAGTCATTAATTTTGTCAAAAATCAAGGTTGATCAGGTCTGGCCGTCAGTGACGGTGGCTTTATCGTCGGCGACGCCAGGGCCCAGATGCCCCAACTTGCGGCCGACGCCGTCCTTGACGCCAAAATTCTTCTTTGCTGATCACCACCGTCGGCGACAGTGGTGTCACCGTCGGCGACGCCAGGGCATTGACGCCAAACTTGTTTTCTTAATAACTTTTTCGTTTCAACTCCGTTTTCCTCCATTTTCACGGCCACGTCTTCGTATTTTGGCCCTCTTTCACGTCATCACATAATATATTTAAATAAAATCCATTATTTTCTCCAAAATTGAATACACTCCTCAACGGTCTCTGCCGTGTGCTCGTAAAATCACCATTTTAGCATATAATTCGCACCTTCCATAATCATTGGCAAAGTACCTTGTTCCGGACAAAGTACACACAAAAGATAATAAAAATAACAAGTTAAACTATATAAATGTGATCCTTTCGGTATCACATCATACCCCCACACTTGTTTTTTCAGTCCCTGAAAAACTCTATAAAATATTTCAAACAAACATAATTCGGTCTTCTCTAAAATGTCCTAGCTAAGGTTCAAAATCATACCTCAATTTGTGAAAAAGCATTAGATGTGTTAATTCAACAAGTCAAATAGATATGTCATTAAAAATAGAATTAGCTCGATCATGTTTAACATTCTTTTAAACTCATTTATATGCAACTCACCCCTCGCAATTTTCACTCCTCTCGGTATAATATCTGGACTAGCAAAAGATGTGCTAGAATTATTCGCTCAAAGACCAAAAACTGAAACTCGTTAATATAAACTTGTATAATAATCAAACTTAATAAAAATACACATATATGAAAAGGACTTATGGGTTTTGGGCTTTAGGTAAGGGTAGGAAAATGTGGGTAAGAAATGGCTATGGTAAAAATTTGGTGAAACCGAACTCGCTTTTGATCCTTATTTGAAACAACTAATAACTATAAACACTTTGGTCAAAATCGACCTACAATACAACACATTTTTTTTCTTTTTCTTTCATTTTTCTCTCTTTTTTTTTTCATGAAGTAAATACATAGTAATACAACACATAAATATTCACACTTTGGATCTAGTAGGAGTTTGATAAAATTGTTGTTGGGTGACATATAAGGTTTTAGCAAACGAAATGTTTAGGCTCAACGTGGCGACTAATGGTGATATTTTGGGTACACGGGTTTAACACATAAATGGTGCAAAGGAAAAGGATGTCCTAAGTTGCCTTTATCATGTAGTGCATGTTTACTTAGCATGTATCAAATTACACAAGTTTTGTAACAAAGAAACAATGGCCTACACTCTACAAATGAAATATATATATATATATATATATATATATATATATATATATATATATATGTCTCAAATGTAAGTAGGCTCAAAATCTCACCAAAAGTAGGAAATAAGGTTGCCGATGTGTACATATAATTGTTTTCACTAGCTTGCTAAACTTAATCATGTAATTCTAAGAATTTTCTTAAAAATAATTATTGAAAACGGTTTATATTACTTATCACAAATTAAACCATGATCAAGTAAAAAGTAAAAACAATCTATAATTAACCGGCAAAATTTTAAATGTTTGTTTTTTCGTATGTTAATGTTTTTTAAGGACTTAATTTTATAATTTTTTTTAAAACACACTAAAATTTTCCTACCCCTACACTTGAACGCAACATTATACTCAATGTAGAAATGAGAAAGAAAACCCACAAAAATAAAAGAAAAACAAACATAAAGACAAGAACAACTCCCCTGTGATATAGCGATTTCCCGAACATATCCCATCATGGTCAATGGAATAAATTAAGAAAATATCAAAGACAATATATGTCACGATCAATAGAACCTTCTTGTATCGAGGTCTACAAACATGTCTTTAAGAACTATCTAAACGTCGCATTGCTATTACAAGACAATTTGATGATGCAGATTGGTTTTGTCACATCAACTATCCAATTACTAACAATTTTTAGATTTTGTTATATTTGTTGAAAATAATTTAAAAATTTTATATAAATTTATCAAACTATTTGTTAGTTTTAAAAGTAAAAGTATTTGCATATTTTGATTAATGTTTTGATCATCTTAGGCCCAACACAAATGTAATTTACGCTTATGGAAATTATCATTTTTTTTTCTATATATTGCTCAACTTTTACATTACAAAAAACTTACGAATATACATTCTAAACAAAAATAAAATATTTAATAAAGTGTAAATTTAAAAATAAATATATACAATGGTACAATACTAGCAAAAGAGTGAGATAGGGGCTTATTGGGCTGGATCCGACCCATTAACACATGATTTGTTCCGTTGCTTACGAATCCGGGCAGCCCATGACATCCCTCTATTGGGCCTCTTGGTGGTCCGTCGTTGGAGTTCCGATATTTGGCCCACCCAAGTCTCCCTCCATTGTTTCTTAACATCGGGTCTCGGGTCGAACCGGGTTTTACTCTTACCCGAAAAGGCGAACCCGTTCGCCATGTAACTATCGTACATGGACCTAGCTTCCGGGTCAGATAAGGTTTGATAGGCTTCCTGTACTTGAATAAACTTGACAGTGTACTCCTCCACCCTGTCGGGTGGCGACACGTCAGGATGGTACTTTAATGCCATTTTTTTGTATGCCTGTTTGATCTCGGACAGTGTGACGTTGTCCGAGATACCAAGCAGGTCGTACAATGTTTCCTTTTTTGGCGCCGATATGTAAGAGGTGGCCGCGGAGGCTTTGGTGGCTATTTTACGCGGTCGGGTCGAAAGTTGGTGTATATGAAGTGGTCGGGTTGGACACTTAAGATGGGTGGTGTTGAATTTGAATGAGAGTTGAGATGGAAGAGAGGAAATATTGGATGAATTTAGGAGGGATTGAGTAGGGGAAGGAAAGGATATAGAGTTCATTGCTTTTGCGTGTTCGTTAAAGAGTTTTAGATTGCTAAGGAATTGTGAGATGTGAGATGTGGGATGTGGGGTGTGAGGGTGTTCTTTTATAGTGGATGATAAAACAGGGGACCGCTAACTTGAATAATTCATGGTTTTTCAAAGCACTTTGTTTTGTATTTTTTTTTTTTAACGAAAAGGGACAGGAGTCAACATCGATTTCTCAATATAGATATGTACAAGTGGGATTCCGTGTATGGTGTGACTGGAATTCAACTTTGGGATCGGTTTGGTTTATTACTATACTACACTTACGGGTTGTTTGGTAGCCTCTTAATAGTCATTAAGAGGCTACATCTGAATGGTTCATAGTCTCTTGATGGTTAAGATGTAATCTTAACTATGAATGATTAAGAGGTAGCATCTTAATGGTTGCCTCTTAACCATTCAGACTTAAAGTTACTTCTTAACCATTCAGAGGTTATGGACCATTAAGAGGTAGCCTATGAATGGTTATTAAGAGGCTAACAAACACTTTCTTAGGGCCTGTTTGTTTGCGTCTGACCGGGACCAGTCAGACGTGGATGTCTGATTCGGTCAGAGCAAGGGAGAGTCCGACTGTTTGGCTGCGACGTCTGACCGGAAGGGGATGTCTGACCAGGCCACTGTCCGGGTCAGACTTGGGATCAAGTCTGACTGATCCATGTGTGTGTGTTGCTGCTGCTCGCTGCTGTTTCGTGCCCGAAACAAAGCTGCTTCCTCTGCTCCTTGCGTGTCGTGTCACTGTGTGTGTGTCTTGGTAGAGAAGAAGGAGAAGAAGGGAAAGTGTGGTTGGTTGAGATATTTGTTTGGTTTTTGATAAATGTACGTGATCATCAGATAATGGAGTAGGTTGGTTTTTAATAATATATTGGTTTTTGCTGCTGGGCTGTTTTACATACATACATATAATACAATATCTTGGTTTTTGATAATAATAATAATAATAGAAATTTAACCATAAATTTGATAAAAAAAAAGTTAACCATTCAGATGTCCAACCAAACACCACTTAATGATTCAGCACTTAATCATTCAGAACCTCTTAACCATTCAGACCTCTTACTGGGTCAGCACTTACCCATTCAGACGTTGCCAAACAGCCCCTTAGTATAATAATTGAAAGGAGAGACCCAAAGATAAAATGATGTCTCAAAATGATATTGATATTTGTTTTTTATCTATTGAAAAAACATAAAAATGAATACTATTACCGGTTTAAAATACTTGATAATGATAGTATGATACCATTGTAACTCATTACAATACTGTAAACTAAAGAGGTTAAAGTGTGTATATTATTTAAGGTAGCAGAGACGAAAATGAAACATACATACGTACATACGCCGGAGAGTTCAAACGAGAAGAAATGTCTTGTAAGAATAAAAAAACAAGTTTAAACCAATAGAAATGCTCCGTTGAATAATTGTATTTATAGTTAAATAAATACAATTAAATAAATGAAACTCCTAATTCATTTAAAAAAAATTCCTTTCAAAGCAAACCAAATTTACTAGTGAAGATAAATTGCGATATTTGCAGAATAAAGGTAGGATAAATTTACATATATATGTAGGATAAACGAATGATAATTTAGATATGTGTACGATAAATATATAATATGATAATTTCTATATACGTGGGTTAAATTTTGTTAAATGTAGAATAAAGTGTTTATGACTAATTACTTAGAAAGAGCAATTAATGTAATAAGAGTTAAACTATTTAGTGTTTTACCATTATGTCATTTCTTCTTTCGATTCTTACATTAAATTTTTCTCAAATGACCCCCCATATATACATGGGAAAGTTAATTTAAAAACTAATAAATTTTGTGAAAACCGTGAAAATTCGTTCAAAAACAATTCAAAATTTCCTTTTTACACTTATCATTATTATTAAAACACAATATCAAAATAATTTACACGTTAAAATTTAAACATATGTGAAAATAGATGTTTTTTACACATGCGTAAATTTACCATAAATCTGGTTGGTGCTTTTTTGATTTTTTATTTTTTGATAAAAATGCTTGAAAACGTTTACATTACATGCCCAGATTAAAAAAAAACAATCAAATTCATTTCTTTTATTACAAACCTAATTATAATTAAAATATAAAATTAAAAAATAAATTTTCTTTCCAAATCATTTATTTTTTCTTGCAAAAACACTCTAAAATTAATTTTTACACATGTGTAAATGAAACAGTTGACATATGTATAAACTATTAAATTTACACATGTGTAAAACAATTTATTTTAGTATACGTTTAAATTTTTACACATAAATTATGTTTTTTGAGATTGTATTTTAATAACAAAGACAAGTGTAAAAAGATATTTTGAATTTGAATGGTTTTAGATAGCGTTCTCGCGGTTCGCACGAAATATATGTGTTCACAAATTAACCTTCCCCTATATATGGGTATATATTGTATAAGGTTGGGTTATGGTACAAAGGGTATGTTTTGTAAGAAGGGTGAGAAATAATTGTGTGCTTTAGATCATATTGATGGATGGTTGAGATTAAATAGATGACAAAGTTATAAATTATGTTATAATTAATTAATAGAGTCTTGTGAGGGTATAACTTTCAAAACACGATTATTTGAAACAAAAACCATTAAACACTTCACATCGTTTAAGGAGACTTTCCATACCTCCCTTCCCCTATTCCCATACGATCATATCTTTCTCCATTCCTCCCTCTATCTCTTATTACATCCTACAATCATAAAACCCATAATCATAAACCTCAATCTTCAAAGCTACAAACATGCAAATCTGGATTGTATTACGATTTCATCCAAAAAAAATCACGATCATCAAATCTACAAATCACGAATGTGTTATGATTCGAGACTTGGTGTTCTAACATCTGGACATTGCTTCTTAAATTATGAGAGTGTTTTAAAAATCTTTTATTTTTGACTAGTTGGGGATTTTGTGTTTTATCATTATCATTCTATTGTGTTTTATATTCATAAGTTGGATGATGATGTTTAGGTTTCTTGTGTATTAGCAGGGTTTTGAAGTGATGCATTCTCCAAGTTGATGTTATGGTGCTTGTTTATGTGTGAAACATGTATCAAAATCTTATAGAGATTACGTTAGTGTGTTTTATATTCATGGTGATTATACTAGTATGTTTTATTTTGCACACCTTATAAACATTGTGATTGATAAAATAAAAACATCATACGTTGTGTAAAAATAATACAAATATGCCTTAAATATAAAACACGAACTGTATATTATTAAAACACTGCACGTTGATCATTACAAAATTCGTAGGAATTATTGTTTATAGAAACTGAATACTTGATTTGGATACATGTTGATCGAAACGGGGTTGTGAAAAAAATCCCGATAATCTCTCCCATTGATTATAGGTTGAATTTTCCTTAAACTCTGAATATGTATATAATTATTCTAATGCCCTTGATATTAAAATAAAACTTTGTCACGTGTCACTTTCATAGGGCTTCTTATCATTCTTACAAAAACAAGTCTTTACACCCGTACCTCTACATGTGTGTGTGTATATTGGCTAAAAGGTCCATTTTCCTAAAAAGTGGAAGAAGTCTGTCAAGGCATTATATTTTAAATTTTAGTAGATATATTTTACATTTTTTTGGCATTGTGTCATATAGAAAAACAACACAAGTAACAATTAAAACAAATCAAATGTTAACTACGCATTAAATTGGTTGGTTATCGGGTCACTTTTTCCTGGTCAAAACCGAATGACCCGAATCCGACCAACCCGAACCTTAAATGGGTTGGTTATCGGGTCACCTTTTCCCAGTAAAGAAACCAGAACAATCCGAATTGATAAACCCGAAATCCGAACAACAAATGTATTTTTTTATTATTATTGTGTTTTTTGTTTAGAGTTTTTTGTATCTGAAACATTAATTTTTAAGACTTTTGAACATTATTATATCATATTGTCAATTAATGTTTGAATTTCGATAATATTTCTTTAAGTAGCATCATAAATTTTGTGATATAAAATATTTTTTTGTCATATTACATCCAAACTCGAAAACCGAACAACTCAACCCGAACTAACCAGAACCTGACCAACCCGAATTTTAAATGGTTTGGTTATCTGGTCATTTTTTTCCAAGAAAAAACTTGAATAACCCAATCTGAAAAACCTGACAAAAGAAACTTGAAAAACACCCTAGAAGCAAGACTTATTGAATTTCAAAACCCCGCTCAACTAAGACTAATTAGGGGGGACGGGGCGCCACCAGAAAAGACCACGGGGTACCCACCAGAAAAGACCACGGGTACCCCACTACCAGCACGGTAACACCGCCGTCACCAGTGCTGGTATAGGTCCCGTGAATCAAATACGGGTTCTTCTTACCGTGCTGGTTCTAGAGGAGAGAGAAAGTGGGAAATGTATTATTAAAGAAATGAGTGGTGTAGGTGATTTTAGAGAAAGAGAGTGAGAAAGGTATTATTAATGTTATTATTATATATGTGTGAAAATAATTAATTATTGGGTAAAGAACCAGTGGAGTGTTGCCTCTAAAAAACAGTTTCAGTGAAGGAAATCAGTGAAGTGATGTGGCAGTGCAGGATTGGTTGAAACCAGTGAAGTTAAAAAACCTCACGGGTAGTGTCCCTTCCCGCTAATGAATTTGTACTTTTATCACAAACTTATGAAACTATCATAATAAATTACATCTTATAAAAGCTCTATATAGATATTACCTTTCTTAGCTATTCTTATCACCTTACTCGTATTACGTAAAATGAAATGGACTAAGTGAAACTTAAAATTAGAAAAATACTTTTTTTTTAACGGCAAATTTCTATCCTTGTGGGACTTGAACCCATGACCTCCTCCTTCGGTGTTCCTAGAAGCTTTGCTTCTACCATTAGGCCACCAACCCCAATGGTAGAAAAATACTTAATTACCATCTAACGACAATTATAAAATATAAAATATATTTTAATATGTAATTATATCAAGATTGAAAAATTATTTTTATTCCACTACATATTTCTAGATATTGGTATTTTTCTTTTTATTTTAATAAACAATATTTAACAATTGTCTTTGAAAATATTTATTAATACCGTTTTTAAAACATATTATTATATATAACATTTTGAAACATACTTTGCTACAGTCCATGGCATTTTAGTAATTTCTAGGCTTTCTAGGGGTATGTCAGTCATTCGATTAGTTAGATATTTCCTTCCTTCTTTTACCTGCCATTCTCTTATCTTCTTTTCTAGCAGAAGCTTCTCATTCATTATTGTTGCACATTGTGAAACCGCCCAAAACAATAACAAAGATACGCGCGCCCAAAATGGCTGGGTTGGGCCGCTGGTGGCGACGGTCGCTGGTAATGTTACGGGATGGCGGTGCTGGTCGTTGGTGTCAACGTTTACTTGCAGAACAGTCGTGGACGAGTGTTGCTGTCGTCGTCGGCGACGGTTGACATCCATGGTTTTCCGGGTCGGTGCCGTTGGCCGTGATAGTGCAATCGGTTCTGATCGTTGTTTAGCTGCCTCTTTCCGACCAAAATCGGTCCTTCCACCGGTTAGTAATATTTGCCTTTCTACTGAAATGCCTGTTTTATTTATCCATTGATTTTTCTATGGACAGGCAGCGGCAACATTTGTGGTAAATGCATTTGGGTGGAGACGAAGGTACATCAGAATTTATATGGGTGATAATAGGGAAATTAAAGTGGTCTTACTGTTAAGGACTAGAAGTAATATATCTTATATCTTTGAAAGTAGTTTACTTTGATAAGAATCTTTAAATAAATGACCTGTAAACTTATGAACATTTGTTAAGTATATGGGTTAACATATTTTATATAAATGTAAACTTATGAACTTTGATAAGAATCTTTAAATAAATGAACTTCTGTAAACTTCTGTAAACTCATAATCGTAGAGCAATGATGTTAGTGTTTTTGTTTGTTTGATACGCCGCAGGCTCGCGTCGCGGGGCAACGCCCGCGGGTAAGATACTAGTTACTAATATAACAAAACATCGCTGGGGATGTTAACAAACTAGAGTTCTATACATCTACCAAAATATTAACCTTTTTTTTTCGTGAAATGACAATTACAATTTCATATTAAACTAGCCACAATGGTTGCAACATGGCAAATTCTTTTTTTAACATGTAAGTCAAAGTGGATAAGAATATGAAAGCAAACAAGGAAACGTCGAAGTTTTGGTGTCGACGTTCTCCGGCTATTTACTTTACCTTCTAGTTGAAAAAGACACATCTAAGTCGTTTTTTACATTTGATTTTAAATAATTACACAGGGGCCGCAATTATTAAATAAGAAAAAAATGAGCGAACGATGATTCAAACTTTAACGGGTAGGGGATGTGAGGGGAAGAACCATTTAAGAAAGAACCCGTAGGGGATGTAAAAATGTTATTTGAGAAGTTTCTCAACCTTATACAAAAAAGGAGAACCTTTCATCACCTCATTTGGATGTTATCTAATAACAATTAAATGTGGGGATTGCTTGCATTTGAAAATGGAAGGTTTGGCAATAAGGATTTGGTAATCCAATGATTATTGCAAACACATGACCATGAGGAGTAGAATATGGTTTAGGAGTCAATCAAGTTGATTTGGACCTAAATGACAATTGGTAATATTCGAAGTCTAGTTAGACTTTGAAATACATCACCAAAGGCATGATAACGTGTTTAGTCTTGAATTGAGCTTCATGTCATTCTAAAGACAAAAAGGAAGGTTCAAAGGGTGGCACTTACCTATCCTGCAATTATACTAGATCCAAGTTAAGATCGCATGTTATAAGTCTTACGAATTGACAAATGGCAAATTGACCAGCGGGCTAGGAATTATCGTTGTTGACTTGGCACAGTCAAAGATAATTGTGGATCCAACAACCTGGCGGTTGATACGAGATCAAGTTGTGGAATGAGATTAAAACCCATGAAAAAGGGACATGAGGGAAACATAACCTAGTTGACTGGAGATCCCAAGATCTAGATTCAATAGGCAAACTTAATCATGAACCGAAGGGTGGTCACTGTGGAGACATAGCTGACTATATATGTTTATATATAAGCTAGTATATATGTTTATATATCTCCCCCTAAACTGTAAAAGGGTGTTAAATACGTCTTAGTCCATTCCTTATAATATTCAGTGACATTGTTGTGAGGCTAAGTATAACATGTGGTTAAATGATTTGTTAAAATTGTAGTAAACCATAATGCTTTTAATGATTTAAAGGAAAATCACATATGTTGGAGAGAAGTGTGGTCGCTTCGAATGAAATTGTGGGCATAGTTTCTAGAGCTCCCGCAGAACCAAGAGAGTGTTCCAGGACCATTATTGGACACGATAATAAGGGGATAGCCCGGCTAGGGAAAGTATTGTGTGAAGTGTATTGTCGTTTACACAAATGGGGGTATGTTCAAAGACATTAAGTTCTACATACCGCTAGTAGACTAACTATGCTTCACAAAGGAAGGTTCAAAGGCTACACCTACCTATCCTGCAATATTCGATTGCTGAGGTTTCATCGAGGAATTTGTGTTTTTTAATTGATCTTCATTCATGTGGGGGATTGTTGGAAAAATGGTAGTGAAAATAAATTTTCACTAATTTTAGACTTAAATAAATGTATTTATATATGTGTTATATAAATAATTATTTCCGGGTTTGTGTACTATATTGTGAGAGCATCACAACAAACCAAACCATGTCCAAAATAGAACTAAGATGAATGAGATATCAAAGTTTGAAAGTTGTAGATTGGAACAACCAAAGATAAGAAAATGGATTAAGTTGTCCCACATTGGTGGGATGACAAAACATGAAGTGGTTTATAATGAGGAGCACTCCTTGTATATTGTTTAGCTTGAGCCGAACACTAGTGGCGACCCTAAAGGGTGGGAATCACTCTTAACTCGAACACGTGTGCGCGCGTGGAGTGGACGATGGGCACAATGTGGCGCTTTGATGACACACTTTACACACTCGCAATGCCGTGAACCGCTTGAGAGCCACCTTTGCATTTTTGACCTTGTGTGCATGGTCTGGTACACAGGAAGCATGGACTACGCGTGGCGTATGGTGTTACGTCTCGATTAGTAATCTGCGGGTAACATGGCGAGGCGCGCGAGATGAGGTCACATCTTGGTCCGCGTAGCGGACTGTGATGTGCGGGTGACGCGGAATTACGCGTGCGGGTCTATAGTGCGCGCATGACCAGGTAGCATCCTGGTTACGCGTGGCAGGTTCCAAGCGCACCTTGTGGCGCGCGCAGCACACGAGCGCATATCAGTTCCTGCTCAGACCTTCATCAGGTCTCGAGATGCTGTTTCAACCCACTCGATAGTTTCAACTCAGTCTTAATGATGGGTTGGTTGACTACTTTATTTCCATTAAATATCTTGTTAATTGCAATATTAATATCTTGTTAATTACAAGATTAATGGTGAAAGATGTTTCATCATTTGTGAATATAAATATGAGGTCTTGGCCTCATAATCTAGAGACATGAGAGAAGCGAATCTCTATTCACTTAAAAATGTAATTCACACATGAGAGAAGTACTCTCAACTTTGTTCCACAACTTTCTTTTTTCCTTTTGTTTCATAAACACCAAATAACCCGGTGTTATCTATGGCTGAGAGCCATCTCCGGCAGTACACTACTGTTTTGGTTATTGTACCATGGGAGACAGGCCGTTTGAGAGGAGGCGCGTAATCTGTTTTAAGGGCTCCGTGTCAAACACGATCCTCAACCAAAACCGTCAATGACAAGTTTGTTGATTCTTGTACCGGAGTGCTACACAAGATGGTTCGGTTAAAGTTTACTAAAGTAATAGACTTGGGTCAAGATTCGGTACGTGTATTTGTATTTATTTTCACTTACATTTAGTTTTGTAATCAGTATCGTATTATTATAATTCCTACGAATAACGAGTGTATCGTTATTATATTTATTTTTATTATTATTTTAATTAAAAAGTGAACCTTATTTCCTACCGAGAGGCTATGAAAGGTGATGGGTGATTGCATTAAAAAGATGAGACAGCTCCGGAAATCACCCCTTTGGGACCCATCACCTTACTTCGCTAGATTATTCTTTTTTTTTTTTTTGTATCTATAAGTAATCTTCCGTACCCACGAACAAACGGAATTCCTTCAGTAATGACCTTCACCGATAAAAAATAACGTCAGTGATATTCACTTGTTTTGTAGTGTGGCTCGTATAATTATTTTTTAAAATACAATATCTATACATATAATAAAGGAGTAACTAGGGGTGAGGTGTCACCATTCTAGGGTGTCCACCTCATCATTTTCCAACCCATTTTCCTCTAATTCGGTAGACCCGAACCGATCCAGACAATGCATTTGGTACCCGGTAACCCGCATATAAATACTTCTTTTTTCTCAGTTTTATTAACCTCCTTTAACTATCCATCCATATTATTCACTCTTTCAACATAAACCCTAACCGCCTCCTTCAGTCCACGATTCGTATCCTCGAAATCAGGTAACAATTCTTTTAAAATATTATGGTTTCATCTATTTATCTTATTAATTTTTGATTTCGTATTCAGTTTGATCGAAATCGTGTGTTCAATCAAAACCCTAACTTGAACACATCTATAATATCTGTTTGAATACCCTGTTGATTAAGAGTTTTTGTTTTCTGTTTGTTGTTTACATAGAAACCAGTTCATATCTCTGCCGATTCATACTGTATTCATTCTATTAGGAGCGATTCTTTAAGGATTTCGATGTAGGTTTTTCAATTAATCCTGTATTTAAACAATATTGAATCTAAGCATTCGATTTTTTATGATTTTCGATTTAATTTTCATTATTATGGATTCGATTCATACTGTATTCTTCAATCGAGGAGGCTAAAATGTCTTGTGTGTTGAACTGGGTTTTCTAAGTTTGTTAAATGGTGTAACTCGATGTATATATTGTTTCCCTCTTCCTGTCGGCAAACAAAGGTATACATTTTATGATTCATAGTTATGGTTACCTTTAAATGGATTTTGTAATATAGTTTCTTCTATGTTTAATCATTCCGAATTTCCTTAACATTCAGATCTGTTTGCTGTTTGTTACGTTTTATCGGAATTGGGGTTCCGTCTTTGTGTTGCGTTTTAGCGGAATTGGGGTTTCCGTCTTCGTGTTTACTTTCTAATTGCCTTTTTTTGTGTTTTCAGTGATGTTATACATAGATTTTGAAGAAACCCTAATTGCAGATTCATTTGGCCTCACACTGAATCTCCCTCTATCGTCCTCTTATGTCAGATCTCAAACATTCAAATATTTATTTTATATCTTCCTGGTACATTGCCTTTTCTTTTTCGTTTGTAATTTGTTTTTAATAAATACAGTACATGTTCTTCGTTATTTGAAATTCATTCAAACCCTAATGTTTTGTATTTTAAACTCAGTTGTATTTTGACAGGTCTCAGATCTAAATCTATTCTATTATAACGAAGTTCAATCTTGGTTGCACAGGTATGTTTCATATTTTACTTTTATGTTTTCAATTTAGTGGTTTAGGGTTTATTATTTTTCATTCATCAGTTGTTTCAATGTGTAATAGTGTTATGTGTTTTGTTAGCCTTTGATGTTTCGATTGGCATGTTGTTGTTTTTAGAATGGGTCATCTGATACCATGTAGCCAACATGTTCGATGAAAAGTTAGCTCTTAATTTCTGGATTGTAATATTGTTGTTGTTTTTAGAATGAGTTGTGTAGGGTTTACCTGATTCTCTGATGCTATGTAGTCAAAGGTGTCCATTGGTTTCTACATGTTTGTTATATTGTAATGTTTGTTCTGTTGGTCGTTAGCGTTGCCTATTTGGCATTTGATAAAATGTCAATATTGTCGATGTGTTTTGTTGGTTTTCAAATGTATATGTTTGTTTATTGGTGTTAGTATTATCTGTTTTGGTGCTTTTGCATACCTAATGCCTTAAAAGTGTGTGTTTCATGTGCAATTTTGGTTAAGAAAACTCAAAAGACCCATGTCAACATTTTAGCCAGTCTCATACATACAAACATATGCATAACATGAACATTTTTATTTTCTTATGAGAAATAGATTTGTAGTTAGCAAACTCAATAGTATCTTGGTGGTGATGGAATCTTCTTAACATCTTACTAATCGGAACTCGGAAACCAGGTAAGTTAAATGTATATCTACTATTCTGTTCTTTCGCTTCAGTTTCGTGTTAAATTTGGCAAGCTTACATGTTCTATACTTTGTATTTGTAGCAATTTCTTTACAAAAGCCCACAAGTACAAATTACCATGCTACAATCGGTGACTCTAATTTTCTCTCATGGATCTCTCTAAAGTAAGCTATCATCCATTCAATTTGTCTTTTCACGTTTTAAATAAGTTTTTATTTGTTTATATCTTCCCATTCAATCTGTGTTCTTTACATGTTTTATTGACGGATCCATCATCTCTTTTGTGTTTCCTGTAACCGTAATATTATAAGGCTTTATATTTTCCAAATCCAATCTCAAATGCATTCCACCGCCGTTTACATTGTTCCTTGGTTTTCTGAATCATTGAGATTGGATCTGTTTGGATATTGTTAAGATTTGCGGTTAAGATATGTGTTTTATTCTGAATCGTTTACATGAAAATTCCCTTACTTAGCTTTGGGTATTGTCGATTTTAGGTTGTCAAACAATTTTAGTATTTGTTAGGGTTTATCAGATTTCTAATTCGGATTTGTAACCTTTTAGATACATTTTATCAGCTTTGTAATTCGAATGCTATTTTTGTTTGAACATACAAGAAATTGTTTCATTGCAGGTGTAGGTTTTTTTTTTAAATATGTTTTATTGGATGTGTGGACAGGTGTCAAATTATTGTGCAGCAATCTTATTTAATGTGAAGATTCTATGGAACAATCATTCAAAACAATGGTATGATTATTTAGTTAACTTTGTATAAGTTCAGGAAAACGGTTTTATTAAATTTCTTTGCGACTCATGTTTTTTTTTTCACATTCAGGTTACAACACTTTTCAAAATAGTTCACCAAAATCTGATTAGAAATCGATTTCAATAACAGGGTATGTCAAATAAAAGTCCGGTAGGACTGCCTGATTCCACTGTAACAGGTTAGGGTCCGCGCTTAAGTGGTCATTCATCTGTTTGATGAGAATTGTTGACAAAATTAAAGTGGTTATGTGCATCTATTTCAAATACAAGGTCTGTAAAACTACCTCATTCAACTGGTATAAAGCTAACATATACTCTGTAACATACTTCCTTTGTTTCAGCCCAACATCATCTAACTGTATATAATGAATCTTGATAAACAGGGATAATGCACATGCACCGCAAGTTTACGCAAATTGTCCCAAATGCTCAAAAAGAGTATATATGGACAATGATAAGCTCGTGTGCTTGGATAAAGAACTAGATAAAGAACCGTGTTTTATGTAAGTCTCTAAATAAAATCAACAACAGGATATGCATCAAACAGACATGGTCGGGTTTAGCGCATACGTTCATGTCAGACGAAAAATATTAAAATGTTTTGTTGTTTATTGCAGAGGGAAAGCATAGAAACAGAGATGGACAAGAACAAAGAAGAATAAGGAAAGATAAGGAAGAAGGTGATGGTGAGCTCAAGATATACGACATCGTCTCCAAATCGCAGAAATCTCTATCTAGCTCATGAACATTCTCATTTTAATTTCACTTGCACAAGTTTATATATCTTGGCACTACTAAGGTAATTCTTATTTAAATTATTTGTCGCTTGAGTCACATGTAGGTGGAGACCAAAAAAAGGAAAATATTATGGTTTCATCTATTTATCTTATTAATTTTTGATTTCGTATTCAGTTTGATCGAAATCGTGTGTTCAATCAAAACCCTAACTTGAACACATCTATAATATCTGTTTGAATACCCTGTTGATTAAGAGTTTTTGGAAATACGGCTGCAATCCATAGTGTTAGCTCCATGTTGGGGCCTATGGAAATATAGGAATGAATAACTATTTTGAGATAAAAAATGGGGGTTAGTAGAGTAGGGGGGGTGAAAAGATGTAGTAGTTGTTGACAGTGTGTTTTGTTACTTGGTCTCGGTTCAAATATAATACTGCATTGTTCGATGTGCATGCCTTTAAACACCGGCGTGTTTTATGCAATACTATTGGTGGTATGGTTATTAATATCACAAGTCCTGAACTTTATATATGACACTTTTAAGTTTTAACTGATCAATATGAAACTGGATTGATTCGGGTTGATTTTGTATTGATTGGCTCGAATGTGTTGAAAAGCTATCAAGAAAATGGGTAGTGGCTCGAATGGGTAGAAAAGCGCGACGACAACTTGCAAGAATCAAAACTGTAAGTTCTCCATGTTTTTGTTTTGCTTCAAATTAGCTTCAACATCGACATGTTATGTTGTTAGTGTGAAAATTTAGATTGATCATTACAACGAATAATATAAGCCGGTGGTGGTGAATAAGAAAAAAAATATAATTTCTAATGAAATATATTTCGAAATAAGGGTGATGGTAATTAGTGGGGTTATTGGTGGTGCTGTTTTTGTATACTCATAATATTTTTCGGTGTGTAAGTTTTAATGTTTGTTAACATTTGACTTTTTATTAAATTTGGTTGATTTTTAAATGTTTTGATTTGACTCAAATTTTGGTAAATATCCAACACAATAATATGTAATGGTTTTTATTTAAAAAGTTCAAGACATATTCGTTTTTTTTTTGGCAACCTTTGATTTCATATTAAATGTAAATGTTTATAGATTGTTTTTGTTTTAACACAAAATTCTATTACTATTAAAAATCATACAAATTTAATAATTATATTTAAGGTAAACTTTCGTATATATTAAAAATCTTATATATTACAACAAATCTATTATACTAATTAATATGGTAACAAAAACCATTAACTTTTTTAGTTTATATTTAATATTCTAAATATCATTTCTTCAA
This sequence comes from Ambrosia artemisiifolia, assembly GCA_032199755.1. Lineage (NCBI taxonomy): Eukaryota > Viridiplantae > Streptophyta > Magnoliopsida > Asterales > Asteraceae > Ambrosia > Ambrosia artemisiifolia. The sequence goes on along the minus strand of CM063515.1, from coordinate 12,017,448 downwards.
ATAACCGCCACTTTTGAGCATTGGCTGCAGCGATTAGTCTTTTCAAAAGATCATCAATTAATAGGGTATCAAATATTAATTAGTATTAGTGTTGAAAATTGATGTTGTCACTTCGGTTCCCTTACACGCGTTTTAACATTTCTATATAATCATAACCACTAAATATAAATCACATATTTACTTTCTTCAAATTAAACACACACAAATCCAAGGAAAAAAAAATTTCAACAATGGTAAGGGTTGTCAGTTGGAGGTTCTGCAGAATCAAGCGTAGGTATTTTGTGAACATGAGTGACACTACATTATTAGTTTTTGGTTCAAGAAAGGCGATTATGCAAATGGATGAAGACTTTAAAAGAGAAGTGTATGAGTTTGGAAGAACCATCAGGTTGCCGAGCAATGAAGAGAGCAGATTGGTGGCTAAGTTGGAAGAAATCTTTGAATTGGATGAGTTTGATGAACTTATGGAGGTATTTCATGTCCAAAGTTGGTTTTTTGCTGAACATCTTAATGTTGCAAGTATTCTGTTTTCCAGTGGTGAATATGGGTTGATGTCAAGAGATGAGATTGAGAACTGCAATGACTATGACTTGCTTGTGGAACTCGATAATGTACCGATGTCTAACAAGCGTAGAACCACTGCCAGTTTGAACCTGGAACAAATGATTCGCCTAAGAATCATGAATCTGGAAGACGAAGCGGCAATGGTGGAACCAGAGGAGGAGTCCGATTCTGAAATGGATGATGATGATGATGATGAGGAAGGTGATTAAGTTTAGTATGTTTTATATGAACTTTTAATAGTTTTTCTTGGTATGTATTTGGTACTTTATGATGCATGTTATTAACAACTTTATTAAAAGTTGTAATGTAATGTAATTTTGATTTATATTATCTATAAAAACTTAATCAAACTTGATTAATTGTTTGACATGAGATGATTTTAGTTTTCACAATTTTGTATATGATTTTAGTGTTGTATATATTTATCGTTTAACTAAGATGGTTGAAATTAATTTATGTGGTTTATGGATTAATATGACGATTTCTGAAAGCTTGATTGATTATATTATGGCTGAGTTAGCGATTTTGTGATTAAGTAAATATATGTTTCTTGAAATCGTGGACCACAGTTCCAAATGGAATTGGATATTAAGTTTTTTGTTATATACAAAGTTAAATGTATCAAAACAAAATACTATGAATGTTAAAAAACATATTCAAAGCTCATAGATTTGGTAAGATATAAGGTCATATATGAATTTCTAAAATCTTTAATATTTGATGACTTCCTATTTCTAACTATTAGGGTGACGAAATGATATCAAATAGTATGTTTCTTTATTCTTTATTGTATCCACTTTAAATTGAGAAAATTATATGGTTTTGTGTGTCTTGGTTTTGGTGGCTTCTGTTAATGGTATTCCAACTTATGGCATATGATAAGGATACAAGAAGTATAACTGATTCAAGGAACATAATGGGCATAGAAATTACAACCATAACAATCTTGTATTTGAAAATTCTGCTCGTCATATTTTTACCAACCAAATGCTCAAATAAATAAGAAACAAAAGAAGAAGAATTTTGCTATAATTATATCTTACCTCACTTTATAGTACCATGATTCCATACGCTTTACTATTTATGATATTTTGCATGCAATGAAAATTCATACGAATTGTATTACCTAACTTTCAATACTTAAAACTTGCATACTACAATGTTTATAAATTTTTTTTGTAATTTGACTTGGGGATTTGCCATGTGTACACACGGGACTCTAACCGTGTGATGTAATATAAATTCGAATATTTCTCACGTTTACACTATTTCGAGCATATATTTTATCTATTTATTAAATTTTATATTTACCATAAATATGTAAATCTAACTATAAATATCTAATATTAATTATAAACCGAGTGCATTAAAGATAGTTAGTTTCTAAATATTAATTAGATTTCATGCACGATTTCAATACTCGGTTATTGAGAAGGTAAACCATTTCATATCCTATAATTTTATCTATATATAAACCTATATTCACAATTAAAAAATGTATCTTTACTCTAATTACAATCCTTTAATAAATTGTACAATCATCATCTTTAATCTACAACCGCAAGACAGTTTCTTTCCCTCTTCTTTTACGAAATTTAGCAACCTATCCTGTGTTTATTCATCTTGCTTGCACCAATACGAAGTTCTATTTCTGCAGATTTCTTAATGTAAGTCAATGTTGCTAACATGTTTGTTTTGTTTACATTTCTTTTATTTACCATGTCTAATCTATATTTACATATGTTATCTTTTGAAATGTAGTTATTTACGTAATGGCAAATTTACCTTTTGAGATTGTGACCTATGAGATTTTTACAAGACTTTCAGCGAAAGATGTTGGCCGATTGAAGGTTTTATCCAAGAGATGGTATTTCGAACTCTCGAGTCAAAAATTTGCTACCATGCATTTTACTCGGTTGTCCATGTTTGAGAAGCAAAAGTTTCTTACTAATCAAGGGTCATCATTTGCAATATTTAACACAAATTCTGGACAACATCATGCTTACTTGATTAACATCATACCTTTTCCTATCCAAACAATGTTTTCTGACATACAAGTTTTATCCAGTTTGAATGGTTTACTATTGGTTTGTGAGAAAAACACTGCTCTTTTGATTCTGTGGAATCCGACTACAAGAGTTTACAAGGTAGTTTCTGATTGTCATTCTGGCAATTATTACAACTACCAATTGGATGCTGCTTCATTGTATGTAGATTCATCCAACGATTACAAAATTTTACTCCTAAAACGTGATCATGGTCTTATGCGTCCTTTTGTCTACTCAAGGAGATATGCGGCATGGAGAAGCATAGGTTTCTTAACTGAAACCAAATACAATGGCTCTGATTATGTTTGGTCAAGTGGTACTTTTTGCAAAACTTCTTTGTTTTTCACAGTTTCAAAATATTGGTCCGAATGTGAAAGTTTTGTTGTGAAGTTTGATGTTGATCAAGAGACTTTCAGCAAAATATCTTTTCCATATATTCAAAAGTCTTGGATATCCCAAGGTCATCTTTTAAAAATTTCGAATGTCCTTCACATGTTTCTTACTAATGGATTCCCTAATTTCGGTGTTGATCTATGGAAACTGGACACTAATATTTGGACCAGGGTCTTATCTTTCCAACATGTTCGTCAAGCTGGGGATGTTCAGCAGTGCGACGTTGCACACGTGTTGAACGAGCATACATGGATCTTGAATGCAGAGTGGGGACAGACGATTAAAGTTTTTATGGATGCGGTTCAACTTCGCTATCTTGATGATGCAGATACCTTTCGTGGAGTAAGGGGAGCTCTGTTTTATGAATCGCTTATTTCACCGTTTGTTTAGTTTTATGTTATTATGGTGGATGTTTTATCAGTTATGTAATGTTTCTCTCTGTAATGTTACTGTTAAGTACAATGCTAATGGCTTTTGGTTATTAATTTTTATTTTGTCTGTATTAACTATGACAATATTTTGATGATATGTAGTCTATATTATTTTCTATGAGTGTTGTATATTGTTAACTTATATTAAATCATTGATATGTTTTTAACTTTTGAATGTCAATTGTGTTCCAAAATGTTATAATTATAAGTTATATCCTGTAACTTTTAAATATTTTTAAAACAAAATAAAAAACGGTAATTGATACACTTACGTTTAATGTATGTTAATTTGCGCAAGAAACCTTTAGTTACTTTAACTAACATTGGTGCACTATATTAGTTTATAACCATCATTACCTTCTTACAAAAGTGTTAATTATGGCATGTCATTTCAATAGTTGTTGGAATTGTATAAGTACTTTTTCAAACACCACTATAATATTTTATACTACCATAAAAACTCATTTAATAATAATCATCATCCTCATTCTCTAAAATACAACCTCCGGCCTCTTCATCTTCACTAACTGAACTCTGAAACTGCTTTCCAAAGACCTCGGCATTCTGATCTTTCAGTTTTACAACCGGTAAGCACATCTTCACTTGAAATGTTGTTGTTTGTTCTTTACCTTTCTTATAATATTTCAAAATTTTAGTGTTAAGTTAGTGTTCATCTAAATGCTTTATGGGTTCTTTTATCTCTTTAAATGTCCATACTCATCTGAAATCTGCTCACAGGTTTTTTATTATTCAACCTATAGTAATTATTAATCATTGATTCTGTTTCTAAATATGTTTTATCTTAGGTTTTGTCAATTTTAGGGACAAAAATTAAAACTATGATAATGGGTGATCTACATTTTGACTGTTATGCATGTATTGTTAATCTAGATCATTTTTTTTTATTTATCAATGTAGGTATTAGTATAATGGGTGAGCTACATTTTGAGTTAATCCTTTCAGAGATTTTTACAAGGCTTTCTGCAAAAACGGTTGGTCGTTTAAAGGTATTGTCTAAGAAATTTAATGTCGAATTGTCTAGCGAACAATTTGCGACCATGCATCTGAGGCATATGTCAAAGCATGAGCAGAAAAAATTTATTACTTATCATGATGAATCAATGGTTCTTTTTAACAAAGTAGATGGTCAACTTTCTGCTGTTTTTAGTAAAATTATAGATTTCCCTTATGAGATAAGCGTTGCTGATTTAGGAGTCATTTCAAGTGTTTGTGGATTAATACTGCTTTCTGATAAAAGTATCAGCTCTTTGATTGTTTGGAATCCAACTACAAATGTTATTAAAGTATTATCTCATGCTGTTTTTGGTAACTCATACAACTTTCAACTGGATACGGCTGGGATTTATATGGATTCTACTAGTGATGTTAAGATTTTACATTTGAAACGCCAACACAATGTCATTGTTCCTTATGTGTATTCGAGGAAATCTGGATTGTGGAGATCTGTATCTTTCTTGAATGAAACTAAATACAATACCACTGATTATGCTTGGTCGAATGGTACGTTTTGCAATGGTGCATTGTTTTTTACCGTGTCTAAGTATTGGTCAGATTTTCAAAGCATTATTATTCAGTTTGATGTTAATCTAGATGTTTTCAGTTTAATATCTGTTCCCTTTGTTCAAGAATCTTGGGTTCCACAATGTCATCTCTTAGGAGTTTCTGATGTGCTTCACATATTTGTTACTAATGGCTTCGCTGAGTTTTCTGTTGAACTATGGAAGAGGGAATCTGATGCTTGGACAAGGGTATTTTCATTTCCAGATGTTCGACAACTACAATGGGGTCTAGCTTACGATTTAACTGCTTTGATTCAATCCAATTCATGGATTTTGATGGCTGACTGGGGACAGATAATTGAGGTTTTCATGGATAATGTTCAACTTGATTACCTTTGTCATGCAGATACTTTTCGTGGGATGCGAGGATTGTTGTTTTATGAATCACTGATTTCACCTTCCATGTAGGGTATGTTGATGTGTTAAAGACTTTTCCAATATTTTGCTTATCCATATTAAACAGATAATATTATGTTTTGAATAGTTTTTGTTTATGTAATTTAGATGACTTAGTGTTATCTAATGTTAATATTCTATGACAGTTTACTTTTAATGCTGTTTAGTACATTGTATTATGTAATGTTTGCGTGCTTAATATGGTATTTTCGTATCATCTTGAGTGACCTTAAGATAACATGTTCTTATATTGTTATATGTATGATTTAATTATACTTATCATTATGTTTAATATGTATTATATTTAATAAGTAACCATATTATTAAGACTTTTATGACCATTGTTATATATTTCACAATTGTGTAACCCAAGCCCAAATAAATTTTATGATGTGTAACCCAAGCCCAAATAAATTTAATCAACCATTTTGGGTTTCCATGTTTTTGTAAGCCACAATGTTTTTTTGTGGTTAAATTTGTATATTTATGTTTTAGTTTATCAAACAAACAAGTTCTTTATATATATTTTATATATATTAGTTTAATGTTGTTTTTTTGCCAAAAAAAAAATCCATTTTCAGAGTCGTTTGAGTCTTCCACTTTCACCATTGCGCCTCTTCTCTCAGCCACATGATCCGCAAAATGATCATTTGTTCAAAATTCAGCATTCATGTTCTTCTTTTTTTGTTGAACACTATTATTTGATCGATTTCCTACAGTAACTCTTTGATAGTTATGTAAAACTTAGGTTAAGAACTTGCAACCTAAATTTGACTTATATAAAGTCAAACAGTAAATATCTTCGTATCATATGCGTATATGTACATTATTAGTTATAACATTACCTTGGGGATCCACCGTGTGTCAACACGGGTCTCTAACCTAGTGTATTATATAAACAAATTAATACAAATACGTATCACACGCTAACAAATGCAAATTAGATGTTGCAGGTCGGGTTGACACGTTGCGGGTCAGCAGCAGTGCGGGTTGAGTTTGGTCAAGGCATTGTAAGTCGGCGGCGAGGTGGGTCTAGTTAAGACGGTGGGAGTCGAGGACATTCCAAGTCGGCATCAGGTCGGAGTGGGGTGTGTGGCTGTGGATGCAACAAGTGAGTGGTCGACAATTCCGAAAACTTTGGTTAAAACTAAAATTCCAATTTCATCAAATTATGCGGATTGAAGACGTTAAGAGACGAAAGTATATTCTAATTCCTTTGATTTCTATGATCCAAACACACCGTAACTTAAGTTTTAAGTTAGTTTCCCAATGGATACATTTTTGGAGTTGATCGCGGAATCATATTTGTCAAATATTGCTTTCGGTGGAGTCAATTATCGTGTTGGTGTGTTTTCTATCCTTGGACCACGTTTTGATGGGGGAGGTTTCTAGAGACAAGTTCTTTTTGTTCTTTTATCTATGAACTAGTTCTAAATTAAATATAAATATATAACTTTTTAATTAAATATATAAAATAAATAATTTAGTACTTTTCATGAAGTTTAGAAACTAATAGATAAAATAAATATATAAATTTTTAATTAAATATATAAAATATATAATTTAGTATTGTTCGTGAAGTTTAGAAACTAATAGATATAGGATAATTTTAAATTAATATATAACGGAGTACTGTTTATGAAGTTTAAAAACTACGAGTAATAGGTAGATAATACGTAAATGTTAAAAATCAGCTGAAAGTGGGGATGTTTGATTGATTAAGTGTTGAATCATTAATAAGTTTGAATAGTTAAGAGGATATGAATAACTAAGTGCTGTTTTGTTGAATCTCTAAATGATTAGTCTTTTTGTCTAACATTGGTAGGGGAAGTAAAAATGGGTTCATTCGGTGCTTATTGGTTCAGCAACATCCTAAGTCTTAATGGTCCAGCTTTCACCATTCCATTCAAGTGCTGAAACAAACGCGTTGAATGAGTTGAATGCTAAATCATTTAGCGCTAAATGATTCAGAGGCTAATTAAAAGCCTTAGCAAACAACCGCTAACTATAAACAAATGTGTTGAACACGTAAATATTATTCTATTATTGCTGTTAATATTGTTAACTTATTTGATTTTTATTTTTAAATTTACATATTTAATATGTGATGTAAGTATTCAGTTCTTAAATATAATTAGAGTGAAATGTAATTTGCACCCATACGATTTACGCTCGGCATCGGCTTCTTTTTTTTGCTACCTAAGCTCCTTTAGTTTACTTTTTCTTTCGCCCCACAAGTATCTCTTAGGGACTGTTTGGTTGATTAAGTGTTGAATCATTAAAAGGTCTGAATGGTTAAGAGGTATGAATAATTGAGTGCTGAATCATTAAGTTGAACCTCTTAATGGTTAGTTTTCTTGTCCCACATTAGTATGAGAGCCTCGTTAAGGTTCAGCCTAGTTCAGTGGTTAATAGTTCAGCAACATCTCAGATCTTAATAGTTCAGTCTTAATCATTTCATTCAGAAGCTGAAACAAATGCACTGAATGCTGAATCATTCAGCGCTGAATGGTTTACAGCCTCATTAAGAGGCTTACAAAACAGCCCCTTAGTCTGTTGTTAGAATGACTATTTTACCCTAGGTTCATTTATTATTATTTATTATTATTATTATTATTACTATTATTATTATTATTATTATTATTATTATTATTATTATTATTATTATTATTATTATTATATGATCCACCCTCATTCCCCCCACCCCTCTAAAAACTGCAAAACCCCACCATCACACTTAGCCTCCAGCTCGTGAATCCCCAATCTTTCGAAAACTTTCTAATAATCAAACATGTTCTCAATCTCATCCCCGCCCAGTGGCGGATACATGGGGTTTTAGGGGGTTCGGTTTGGAAAAAATTGAAAAATTTAATAGAAAATTTTGAAAACTTCGTGAAAACTAGTGAAAATCTATGAAAGAACCCCCTGGAAATCCGTCCTAGATACGCCACTGTCCCCGCTCTCTCTAATTCACGAAAATAAGATATATATCTAAATCTCATCTAAAACAAATCACTGCTGTAATCAAACCCTAAAATCATTTCAACTACTTCACTAAAGAAACTTATTGTTCCTCCTAAAGTCGGAGGTCATGGGTGATGGAGTTTTACGATGGTGGTGTTTTAGATCGGGTTTGTTGCAGGTGTCTGTGGAGAGTGATGGTTCGATGGTGATGAAAGATTATGGTTTGGTGTGTGGGTGTTTGCAGGATGGATATGATGAGGAGTGGTTGTATGGTTCAAGGCCGGCTTAACCATTTAAGAGGCCTAAAGCGAAACAAAATTTCGGGGCCCTTAATGAGAGAAACAAATTCAATTTGAATGGATTTTTGGTACCTTTCCATTCAAGATTCTCCAAAAGGAGATGGGATTCTTAATTATAAAAGAGACGTTTGCGTTGTCTTTTGGTTTTCTCTCCTTCCCTAATTTTCATTTACCCTCAAATAGGCTTGCACTTCACTTTACTACTGCTACTACTAACTTCAATGTATAAAAAATGTGGCCCTCCAAATTTGGGGGCCCAAAGCAAATGTTTCATAATACTTGCATTAAAGCCGGGCCTGGTATGGTTGCAGAGGTGGTTGTTCGGCGACGGAGGGTGGAGATGCTAGTTTGGAGGAGAATGGTGGTGTGATGGTGCTGGTGGAGGTGGATGGTGTGGACGGTGGTCAGAGTTTTGTACATTTTACATGCTTGATGTTGCCATTGGTGCTTATTATTATTATTATTAATAATAGTATTTCGTGGTGGCGACGGTGGGAGAACAGATAGTGGTGGTGCTAGTTGTGGGAGAGCCACTAGTTGTCTCCCTTAATCCGGTAGGGATACTCGTTACAAAATTGCCTCACTATACAAGGTAGTTAGCACCTTTACAAACGTCTTACTCTTTCTAAGGAAGTGGCCACTTTCTCCAAATGTGTCACTCTTCACAAGGAAGTGATCACCTTCTACGTCTCACTAATATCAAGTTGTAGTGATCTCCACTAGCTCGAATCACAAAACAAACTTAATTAGTGATGCCCTTACATAACTCTATCTTTACAAGTTCCCAATATACAAGATTAAATTAATGTTTAGTTTTATAACAACTCTTCTTTTTTCTCTCTCTTGATATTGAATCTCTCCTTGAATTGATGTTGAAATAGCAAGGGAACTAGGGAGATATATTTAATAATGTTATATTGAAGTTTTAGAGCAAAATGGGAGAGTGAAGCACAACAATCAAAAAGTTGTCAACTGACAGCCCAACTGATATCCCCAACGGCTGTGGGCCATTAGGTTAGTATTTTGATTGGTCATTAACTCTTAAACATTGTGCAACGACTTTAAGCGGCTACCAACACCTTGTTCACACCCCGTACCTCTAATTTAAGAGTTATCAAGTCATTCAAACCCAACTCATCAATCTTAAATGTTTACTTTACAGGCATAAGTTGGGGTTTAGTAAACATGGTGCATACTTTGCATTTTGGGTAATACATTGTCTCGTATCACGATTACATCCCTTAATTGAAAAGACGTCAACTAGCTTCTTCATTTAAAAAAATGAAGTCCCTCCAATTGATATTAAACTTAATTAGTTCCTTTGGGACTTTACTAATATTATTATTTATTTAGAAAATTAGTTTGTTAATTTACCTTCGATTGAATTAACTTTCTTAATAATTTTCAATCAATTTCTTGGAACTTTGATACTTTGTGGATGATATTTGATTCTTGATCTTCAATTCTTCATCATTTGACATAGTTTCAATATTCATCTAAGAATATTTAAACATGTTGCACTTAGTGAATCTTGCATTTGATGGTTGTTGCAATTCATAACTTGTTCTTGATATATTGTGCTTGTATGTTGCAATTGATAACTTGATGATCTTCATTATAGCTCGACTTCAATGTCCATCAATATCTTAAGGCTACATAACCACAATTAAATTATATATTAAGTGTATAGGGTCATATATGTGGTATATACACATTTACTAATAAAAACATAATAATACAAGTTCCTAATTTCAACATACCAAAACTAAAGATAATTTGTATCTATTTAAATTGATTATTAGCATTAAACACATTGATTCCCCAACGAAAAAACTACAGAATTGCCCTTAACTTTAACATCTTGGTAAACGGTTGTTAACTGGAGGGGTGCAAAAGAAGAAGTTTTTAAATAAGCTATTCAGGTAGCAAAACGAAAAAAGAGGTGCAACCTGATGTCGGGCGTAACCATAAGGATACAAATTACATTTAACTCAAATGATTATACGAGTTAAACGGTTATTTTCATTAGGATTCAAGCCGAATGCATATTAAATCAGATATAATTTTATTATTGAGTTATGTTATGTGTAATTATATATATATATATATATATATATCCTATATTATAAAGCATTTTAGAAGGACTTCTTAAAAATTAAGAAGTACATATATAATTGCTTATAATACAATACATGATCCACATCTTAACTAACTTTTGAGGTAAACTTGTCTTTCTTTATAGATATTCAATTGTAAGCAATTTAGATGAAATATTATGATGTGCTTCTTATTCACTTTAAAAGATCTTGGACTAGTCGTGTGCTTATCATTTAATTAGATTAAATAAAACTTAACCATTTTATCTCTCTTCATCTTCTTAACAACAATCTAAAACTTTAAGACGGTGTTTAATGGCTTTACAATTGTAAGTGATATAGATGAAATATCACGGTGTGCTTCTTATTCACTTTAAAAGATATTGGACTGGTCGTGTACTTCTCATTTAATTAGATTAAATAAATCTTAACCATTTTATCTCTTCATCTTCTTAACGGCAATCTAAAACTTTAAGACGATGTTATAAGTAGTAGACAACCTAGACTATATCGCCACACCTCTCGACCGGTAGATACTCTACCTTAGATGCTTTCTGTTTAACAAGGACTCTATGCATTATGTTAATCAACAACCATGCAAAGTAGAAGCGTACCACCATGTTCTTCTCTAACGTTTCGATACCTCGACCAAAAACTACGGTCTGTCACTCGATCTCTACGGCTTCCAGCCTCTGCGATATAACTGCCATCAAGACCAATGTTGAACAACCACCCTGAATCTATGGCACCGAAGGTAAGACATCCAACTGGTTTCAATGAAAGAAACTTGGATATTTCATAAATATGGTTTGGGCGATGGTAATATATTTTGTCAAGTTTGATTAAAATTATTTTTGTTTTCTATATAATAGTTTTTTTTTATTGATTTTAGATATGGTAAATAATAGATTTGTGAAGTTTACAAGTATGTACATCTTTAATTAAAATAAGAGTTGTGTAATACGAATTGAGAATGATTATTAATTTCATCAAGCTTAAAGTTAGCAAAACTTTGTTATTCTAACTATTGTTTTTTTTTGTTTTGCCTTTCACATTGTTAACACTGTTACCTTTGTCATCATTACCGATCTTAATGCACTATAAGTATTCTTTTTGTTACTGAGCAATTTTTGACCTTGTTTTTGTTTGTTGTTTTCTTTGTTTATTCGATAGGTTTTTAATCGGATCACAAGATGTGTGAGGAGAGTAAAATCGACAAGTTAGCTTATACAAGTATTAGATCGACACCGTGATATATCATTTAATTAGGTTCATTTGTTTTCCTTGTAAAAACCCTTACCTTTTGTCATCATTACCGATCTTAATACATTATTATTATTCTTTTCATCACCGAACGATTTTTTGCTTTTTTTTGTTTGTATTCTTTGTTTATTCAACAGGTTCTTAACCGGATCACAAAATGTGTGAGGAGAGTAAAATCGATAAGTTAAATTATAGAAGTATTAGATTGACACTCTACTATATCATTTAATTAGTTTCATATGTTTTCCTTGTAAACACGCTTATTATTAAATAAATTTTGGAATTATTCTTTGTTTGGATTTATGTAATAGTGACACATCAGCCTAAATAAGGCGAGTTGTTAAAACCAAATAATGTAAATTTACTTACCACCTTCACAGGATATGGTCTACGTGTAATCATGGGCTAATCTCTAATTTTTACTCATTTTATTCCCTTCATACCCCTACTATACAACCTTTGATAGCAATTGTACAAATAGCTAATGCAACTCATTCATCCATCTTCCTTACATTCAATTCTCCAATGATTTGTAAACCATTTTTGGTTTGCAAACGAAAAACCTTGAATTGAAGTTACCAATTCAATGTCAAAGGAGTTTCAAATCCCCTGTATTTAAACAAAGTTCCTACTCGATTTCTCAATTATCAGGTGTGATTCATATTCTTTTCTTCTACCATTTTCTATATTTGTCTACCTTGATTTTATATCACCGTATAAGCTTGCATTTGCCTTCTTTGTCTGCTATGTAAATTCGTTTATTTTTAGTTTGAATTGCTAAGGTTCGTGTTGTGAATTGTGTTTAACCGTTGATTGTGATTTCTATTATTAAATTGAGTTTTTTGTGGATTGTATATTGTTGAAATATTTTTGTTTCTCTTTCTGTTATAGAATTTGATATATAAACAATGATTTCTTGATTTTAGATTGAAAAGAAAAGTTTAATTGTTTGAAAACTTGATTTGAAGTTTTAATAGTTGTTAATTATTTGGAAAGCTTGTACCCAGGTGTACTACATGAGTGGAGATGCACGGAAGGAAGAATTGATGATGCTGCTAAGCCTTCTATTCAGTCTCCTCCACCTTTGCATTTACTACATATTTCCATGGAAAAATAAGAAGAAAATAAACAAAATGTAATGTAAGAATATGATATCATCTTGTTTCACCGAAAAATGACAAACAAGTGTATTTAGTTTGTAGAGGTTAGTACCTACTTTAGTTTGAAACCAGATTCATTATTTCATAGAAATTAGAGAACATGTTGAAAACCAAATGCACTTGGACATATGTAGCATGCTTAACTTAGATTCGTTTACCAATAATTTTCATTTAGTTTAGATTGATTTGATCATGTAGAAGGATGTCAATGAAGCGAATACATGCAAACGAAGGTTACATGAGGCTTTAATTTATGTATTTTATTTGTCAAACATGGTGTTAAATGTTGTCGGTTTTAATCTAATTAGTTACTATATCTAAGTTCCCTTAATTGAAGTATAGTTGTTTTTCCCTTTCATTATTTACCGATTTAAGAATCTTAATGGCGTTTATGCAATTTATGATTACTAAAAGGCTAGGTCTCATCTCTCCCGGTCTTAAATTCCGCTCCAGTAAGCATCCATTCAATCTTGAATTCCAATGGTTGTTCAATTTATGTCACACCCTCAAATTTCCACATGCGGAGTTCTACCGCGAGGCGTATGACATACCAGGATCCAAGTCAACAGTCACAATAAACGACAACTATATGTAAACATACGTAGAAAAACCATGCATAAATTTAAAACCATCATTTGAAAGTGCGGAAGCATTTAAGTTTTACAAAAGTCAAAGGAAAATAGAAACATAAGTTCAAAAGTTTATTATTCCAAAACATGCATTATGAACCTAGACGCGAATACGACTCCAGTGCGACTCCGTGCGCCTAGCTGACAGCTGCTACCTTAGCGACCTGAGAAAACATGCTAAAATGGTCAACATATAATGCTGGTGAGTTCACAGGTTTTAAGTTTACAATTAGTTTCCATGAGTTACGAGTTCCGTCACAAAATGCCATGTCATGAGATGTGTTTAATAAATGAACCAACGTTTCCTTACTACTACGATTGTGATGCTGAAACCATTACTGACAAGTGTTTCTTGCGTTGCTGCCCGTGTTTGAGTTGCTTATGTTGCTAAAATAGAGACAATATGCACCCGCCCGGCTCCAAGCCGACGGGTGGGGTTCGTCAAACCCAATAGATCTATCCACATTTCCCCCGTTGTGCCCAGCACATTCATGGTTTCCCCCAGGGACTTCCTTGTTTCATCGTATAGTAATCAAAAGAGTTGCATTTCAAAAGCGTTGCGTTTCACAAGAGTTGTGTTGCGTTTCAAAAGAGTTGTGTTTCAAAAGTGTCGCGTTTCACAAGAGTTGTGTTTCACATGAGTTATGTGTTTATAACGAGTGTTGCGTTTCCAAAAAGTTACATGTTTATGAAATAAATGTTGAGTTTGTCAAATCGTGTAGCATGTTTCTCCCCCGAGAGAAAAGTGTTTAAAAGAGGGGCCGTGAACTCACCTTAGGTTGCATTGAGTTATAATCCAATTCCAAATGTGGAAATATGTGAATTGCTAATGATTCCCTATTTCAATGTTAAACTTTATGAGTATGTGTTTATGCAAGTTTGACCAAAAGTCCATTTGTTCTAAACTTCACATTTTCTAAGTGTTTTGTGTGACTCAAGTGTAACCACATAAAGCAAGTAAACCCGACGCCCCGTTGGTGAAGGTTTAGTTTTCATGTCAATACATACAGTACACATCATCCACATATGTTCATATATCAATACATGCAACATATAAGTCAAGAAAACTACTAAACAAGCTCAAATACCAACTTTGCCAATTCTGTGATTTTTGGACAGATTCTGTGTCATCAAAACGATTTCTAATAAAATACCAAATCAACTTATTTGACTCTCAAATTTTTACAGAACACTCTCATATGTTTATACATCATAACCCTATTTTTATTTTGGGTTCAAAACCTTCTGAAAAATTTATAAAAATTCATGAACACAGCAAGGTCTTAAAAACGAGCTGTTTGCGATAGTTTAGGAGATAATTCATTAAAAATCACATATTGCTCAAATTTACCTGAATCCAATTGGAGAACCTTTAAAATTCATGTATTTAGTTGCTCACCAAATTTCATAACCAGATGATTTATAAAACTCGAGTTATGACCTTTTAAAGTTGATCAAAGTTTTCTGTCCGAAATCAGATTTGACATACGATTTTGTAAGCTACAAAAGAAATACCTATACTTAACCAAATCAAGCAAACTTGGACTTTCTGGAAGGCATGGTCTATTTCCACCCCCCCCCCCACTTCTATTTTCACCCCCTTGAAAGCGCCTCGCTTAGGCCTAAGCGAGGCGCTTTCTTTGCTTTTTAACTACCTCGGTACGAGGTCAGAAAAAGCTGATTTTTGACCCAAAGCGCCTCGCTTAGGCCTAAGCGAGGCGCTTCGGATAATTTTTTTTTTTTTTTTTTTGGGTCTTTTGAGATTAAGGTTTAACATTTTTTTTTTAAGTCAGACGTTTTTCAAAAAAACATTTTTTATGTCAATGGGAGGGTAAACAAAATCGTCGATCCGACTGTTGATTTCTTTCTGCAACAAGGAACAAAATGTCAGCTTTTTCCTGAATTTTACTTGCTTGTATGAAAAGTATATTTTAATTGTTCGTTTGACAAACGTCTGGCTAACCTGTCCAGTTATCAATCTCACTGTCCAACAACTGAATTTTACTTGCTTGTATGAAAAGTATATTTTAATTGTTCGTTTGACAAACGTCTGGCTAACCTGTCCAGTTATCAATCTCACTGTCCAACAACTGAATTTTACTTGCTTGCATGAAAAGTTTATTTTAATTGTTCGTTTGACAAACGTCTGGCTAACCTGTCCAGTTATCAATCTCACTGTCCAACAACTGAATTTTACTTGCTTGCATGAAAAGTTTATTTTAATTGTTCGTTTTGACAAACGTCTGGCTAACCTGTCCAGTTATCAATCTCACTGTCCAACAACTGAATTTTACTTGCTTGCATGAAAAGTTTATTTTAGTTGTTCGTTTTGACAAACGCCGGCTAATGAATTTTACTGTAATGATCAGAAACATTCCAAATAACTGTTCAATTTCAGCTTTTGTTTAACTATTTTAGCAACTTCCATAGAGAAGGTATCAATCTTACTTCTTGAGTTGAACTTTCCATGATCTACCTTTATCATCTCACAGAGATATGTGTCAACGATGAAAGGGAACCCGAAACAATAGAAGTGAGATTGATAACTTCTTCCATCATTGTACATATACCTCCTTATCTAAAAACAAATCACATCATTTGTATGAGTAGTGACCCTCTGGGAAACCTGCGTATGAATAGTGACCCTCTGGCACACCACTAGAACATTAATCGGTTTCATCTTTGTTTTCTTGAGTTTTGCTTTTTTTGGTGAAATGAACTTGAAGAAATGATTTGGTTGAAGAAAGTTGTGTGCCAGAGGGTCACTATTCATACAAATGATGTGATTTGTTTTTAGATAAGGAGGTATATGTACAATGAACTTTTTACGCTAAATAAAACTTACACACAACTTTTTGCTCTAGTGGTGTGGCCTACCTTTTTGACAAACACCTGGCTAACATGTCCAGTTATCAATCTCACTGTCCTTTACGCAGGTTTGCCAGAGGGTCACTATTCATACACACAACTTTTTGCTCTAGTGGTGTGCTCTACCTTTTTGACAAACACCTGGCTAACCTGTCCAGTTTGCCAGAGGGTCACTATTCATACACACAACTTTTTGCTCTAGTGGTATGCTATACCTTTTTGACAAACACCTGGCTAACCTGTCCAGGTATCAATCTCACTGTCCTTTACGCAGGTTTGCCAGAGGGTCACTATTCATATTATTATTATTATTTACATTATTATCGTTTTTGCTTTACGATAATAATGTAAATAATAATAATAATAAGGAAGGAAGGTTTTTGCAAAAACGAAGGTTTCCGCGTTAATGCCGATCCGATTGTTTAAAGTATCAAGACTATGAAATTAGTAAAACAACTGAATTTTACTTGCTTGCATTAAAAGTTATTTCAGTTCAAACTTTTCAAACACCTGCAACATCTCAAGAGTCGAGGTCCTCTGAAAAAGACATCGTACAATGATTTGGCTTGCAATATTTGAAAATTATCATTTCTTGACATGCTTGGTAACACCTTGATCTGCAATATATGAAAACAGGAACATTCCAAATAACAGTTCAATTTCAGTTCAAACTTTTCAAACACCTGCAACATCTCAAGAGTCGAGGTCCTTTGAAAAAAGACATCGTACAATAATTTGGACTTGCAATATTTGAAAATTATCATTTCTTTGACATGCTTGGTAACACCTCTGTAATATTTGAAAATTATCATTTCTCGAAAAGTAATTAAAAGCACTTAAAAATGAATTAAAAACAATTGTTGCGAGTTAGGTTTAGTCGGAAGACCACTTACAATGATTCATCAAAGTTGTACAAAGCTGGATGTTTTTACTGGAAAACCAAAACGAGCAATAAACGAAGCGAAACGGAGAGATATAATTTTCTTGGCTTAGAAACAACTAAAAAGAAGCAAAAAAGAATTAAAATTATTTTTTGGTGATTAACAGATAATTTTAAAGAATTAAAAGAAATTCAAGTTTTTTAAAAAAAAGGCCAAAGCGCCTAGCTTTGGTCAAAGCGAGGCGCTTGGGTGCCTAGCTTTGGCCAAAGCTAGGCGCTTGGGTGCCTAGCTTTGGCCAAAGCTAGGCGCTTGACTGGTTTGATTAGACCACAAGCTCCTCGCTTTGACCAAAGCGAGGCGCTTTGGCCTTTTTTTTAAAAAACTTGAATTTCTTTTAATTCTTTAAAATTATCTGTTAATCACCAAAAAATAATTTTAATTCATTTTTGCTTCTTTTTAGTTGTTTCTAAGCCAAGAAAATTATATCTCTCCGTTTCGCTTCGTTTATTGCTCGTTTTGGTTTTCCAGTAAAAACATCCAGCTTTGTACAACTTTAATGAATCATTGTAAGTGGTCCTCCGACTAAACATTCGATACCCATATTTTTTCAAAACATAATTTTTGCATGTTTAATTGATATGTTTGATTACACTCGTGTTCAGCCTTTATCAGGCTGCCTTCATCGTTGACAGTTATCTCTCCGATAAACAACTGTAAAATTGTTTTACTAATTTCATAGTCTTGATACTTTTAACAACTGACTTTTACTTATGGAATCTTTGTACGAAAATCGAAACCATCTCATTCCATGTTCTCCATATCCATACCTTGTTCCAACCACTAGACAGTACCTGTGGCCAAAAGAACTAGACAGTAAAATCATCTTCTTGTAATTACTTTCAAGTTTTTTAGAATCATTGAAGACACCTTTTCAGTTGTTATCCGAGAGATAACGATCATTTCGTTATCATTGCTAACAGACTTTGACCGATCAACGATGAAGACAACCTGAAAAGTGGATACCGCATTCGGAGTCTGATTGCACCGAATCCAGTCTTTCAAGTTTTTTAGAATCATTGAAGACACCTTTTCAGTTGTTATCCGAGAGATAGCGGTCAACGATGAAGACAACCTGAAAAGTGGATACCATGGATCAGAGAGATTTAAGCTAATCAAACTCATATCTCAAGCCGGTGCAAGTTATGTTGTAGCATCCTTGATCATCTTCTTGTAAATACAACTTTTTCAGTTGTTATCCGACAGATAGCGGTCAACGATGAAGACAGCCTGAAAAGTGGATACCATGGATCAGAGAGATTTAAGCTAATCAAACTCATATCTCAAGCCGGTGCAAGTTATGTTGTAGCATCCTTGATCATCTTCTTGTAAATACAACTTTTTCAGTTGTTATCCGAGAGATAGCGGTCAACGATGAAGACAACCTGAAAAGTGGATACCATGGATCAGAGAGATTTAAGCTAATCAAACTCATATCTCAAGCCGGTGCAAGTTATGTTGTAGCATCTTTGATCATCTTCTTGTAATTACAACTTTTTCAGTTGTTATCCGAGAGATAGCGGTCAACGATGAAGACAACCTGAAAAGTGGATACCATGGATCAGAGAGATTTAAGCTAATCAAACTCATATCTCAAGCCGGTGCAAGTTATGTTGTAGCATCTTTGATCATCTTCTTGTAATTACAACTTTTTCAGTTGTTATCCGAGAGATAGCGGTCAACGATGAAGACAACATGAAAAGTGGATACCATGGATCAGAGAGATTTAAGCTAATCAAACTCATATCTCAAGCCGGTGCAAGTTATGTTGTAGCATCCTTGATCATCTTCTTGTAATTACAACTTTTTCAGTTGTTATCCGACAGATAGCGGTCAACGATGAAGACAACCTGAAAAGTGGATACCATGGATCAGAGAGATTTAAGCTAATCAAACTCATATCTCAAGCCGGTGCAAGTTATGTTGTAGCATCCTTGATCATCTTCTTGTAAATACAACTTTTTCAGTTGTTATCCGAGAGATAGCGGTCAACGATGAAGACAACCTGAAAAGTGGATACCATGGATCAGAGAGATTTAAGCTAATCAAACTCATATCTCAAGCCGGTGCAACACACACTTTCAACCCATTCATGGTAAACCCAGGGGAAAATGGCTATATTAAAAAAACTTCAAGATTATTGTTTTGTTTTGTGGATCAGACGAGGACTTGCCTGTGTCTTGAAACACAAGGATGACACACGAAGCTTTAGACTCCAAGCGGATCCCTTGATTGCCGCATTTAATGAAATTTAACGCGCATACCGCATTCGGAGTCTGATTGCACCGAATCCAGTCTTCAAGGTGGACTTAAGCACCTGAAAGGGAAGTTTAAATTTTGAATGATGTTCGTCGACTGCCCCCTTGAGCGAGCCGCGTTTAATGAAATTTAACGCGCATACCGCATTCGGAGTCTGATTGCACCGAATCCAGTCTTCAAGGTGGACTTAAGCACCTGAACGGGAAGTTGAAATTTTGAATGATGTTCGTCGACTTCTCCGAATCTAGTCTTCAAGGTACCATGGATCAGAGAGATTTAAGCTAATTAAAAAACATTTGGAAACACAAAGATGGAAAAATTCACTAAAAAGCCTAAAATTTCGGACCCTAACACACACAAGACGAATGTTGCAACATGAGTTCGACCAAGATGACACACGAAGCTTAAGACTCCAAGCAGATCCCTTGATTTGGGTGGAACAAGGTATCATCAATCTAGTATTAAGCACCTGAACGGGAAGTTGAAATTTTGAAGTTGGTTGATGATGTAAAGTTTAAGTCATTGACAATGATTAGGGTTATTACTTTGTTTTTTAAATTTTTTTAACTTTTTATAATTATTAAATTAAAAAAATTAAAAAAACCAACTCAAAACATCAAAACAACTACCAAAATAAATTACCCCCTTGAAGCGCCTCGCTTAGGCCTAAGCGAGGCGCTTGGAATTTGAAAATCAGCTTTTCCTGATTCTCGTACTGACCGTCTCGAGGTTAGCTCAAAGCGCCTCGCTTTGGCCTAAGCGAGGCGCTTTGAGGGGGTTAAAATAGAAGGGTGGGGGGTTTAAATAATACAACCCTTCTGGAAAGCTTATTTCATATAGAATACTTTAGCATCAAAAACTACCAGTTTTAGATAACAGATCATCAAGTTATCATCAAAAGAAATTCGGATTTGTAATCTGTCTAGTTTTTAATCTTTGATAAAACTTAACTAGCACAACTTTTTATCCATAAAAACTTATCAAAACTCAACATGGTGATTACATCTAAGTAACATATGATCAGATCCTTTTCAAAATGATAATTATCTATAATCAAACTCAAGTTTATAACAAGATCTTCCAAGCTAAACTATCATAACAATACTAATCATGAATCCTAGTATTTTGATCATAACAACATCATCTAAGCATATATATCATGTATGGATTCATTTTAAACATGGTAATAAGTTTACTAATCAGGTTAGGACATAACTCTAATGAAATCAAGATCAAAATAACAAAGAAACCAAATTATACCTCAAGAACACAACTTTGCAATACTTGGAAACAATAGGACTTGATCAACAAACTTCCAAAGCTTTAATCCACACCAAGAGGATGATTATAAATGTTTTGGGTGATAAAAACGGAGGTTTTTACGATCAAAAATCGAGCAGGAGAAGTGTTTGTGTGTAATAATTCGTCAATGATCGACTTTTTATAAAGAAAACATAACAGCGAATTTACCTTGGCGTCGCGGACCGCGGCAGATTTAACAATTGCCGCGCGGTCCGCGCGAGCTTTAAGTTAGGTTTCTGTCGGCAGCCTCTGGCGCGTACCGCGCCAGAATTAATATACTCCACGCGGTCCGCGTTGGAGTCTTAAATTCATTTTTATATTTTAATTTACATTATGTAATTATTATACAATAATTATGCAATTATACAATCATTAGAGTAATTAAGTAACTTATATAAGTCCAAGCTATCATCATGTAATTATCCTAAGTTCCCGGTTAGTCCGGGATCAGTTACGTTAATTCACATAGTTTCACATAATCACGTATAGAGACATAATTATAATACAGTGTATTCATAGTTAACATTTCACCAACGTTCGGGTCTTACTACTCACGTGTGTGTTTCCCGATGATCCTACGAATCACCAGACTGACTCAACTAACCCAGTTAAGTTTGTTTTAACCAATGTTTCTCTAAGACAGACTTATGAAAATGTTTAGCTGAAAATGCCGGGTGTCACAATTTATAAGAATTTAGGTATATGTATGAGAAAAATTTTGATAACAAAAGATAAATGTGTAGTCATGTCATATATCAGCTTCATATGTGGATGATTTATATGATTCGGCTGTTATTAAGACGATTTACCACTATTTTTACAAGCAAAAAGGCTCTTCTTTTGTTTATCACCAAATCTTAGTTTTAAAGTGTAACACACAATTTTTAATGAATTAATATTAACTAGAGTTAAGGACCCCGCGTTGCGAGGGGTATAATGATGTCAAGTAGCATCAATGTTACACTATTCTCAATGGCCATAATTACTTAAAAAGCTTGTGATACAAATTAATTAAATAGTTGAAGAGGAAAACCAGTAACAATTACCACCCACCATTGTTTTGATGATAACTTGATCCATGGAGTAGGCCTAAAAATGATTATATCAAAAGAGATTAAAAGAATCCCCAAATTATCAAAATCCATGACATGGTGAAAGCATAAACAATTTTAAGACTTTTCCCCTTAAGCACGCCTTCAACCAATATTCCAATAACACTACATTAATGAAGCTCTAGTGAGATTTTTAACAACATTAAAATAACATCCTTAGCACAACAACTAATAACTTTAACAGCAAGATTCGTACCCAGTCAACATATAACCCTTTAACAATTACCTTATGACGGTAATTTCAGTTTAGAAGCAATTTAGTCTTGACAATCATCAATTCAATAACTTGTTGGAGCATCAACAACACCAACACCAACTCAGTAACCATTTCAAATGGGTGAACATTTAAACAGGGAAAAAAGCCTACGGGCATAAAGAGCTTAAGCATATGAAATTGAAATACAAAATTATAATAAAAAATCATGTCAAAATTATGATGGACATAAAGTAGTAGCACAACAGATTAACAAAAACCATCGCCGCTTCCGGTGTTGTCTACATGTAACATCTATCGAAGCTCTAACCATCACTTTCAGACGGATCGCAACCATGAACCCACATCTTCCGCCGCCGGGCTCATCTATCCGTCGCCGATCCGTCACTCTGTCGCCTGAAAAAGGAAACGATGCATGGGGAGAGAGAGAACGATTGCTATTAGGAACAGAGACCTTGGTGCTTGTTAGTTGTCAACCAGATGAATACGATGGTTTTTTAGTGAAAGCTCAGCAGCACCTAGATGGACATGACAGAGATAATACATCAGAAACTTGACACACAATGTATGTGTGGGGTACAAACCATAAAGCATGAGGTACATCCCATGAAGCACACCAAACTTGTAAATTAATACTATATAAATGGTTGTTGCAAAAGTTCACAAATGAATTGACATGATATGCTTTAAACAATGTTATATACTTGCTACCATCCTTTATTTTTATTTTTTCTAACCATTGTGTCATGTGTTGGTTAATATTCAGATTTGGGATGTGTTGAAAGGGGAGATAGAAGAATGCCTACAACCTGCTCAAGAAATGGGTGCTTTAGTGGATCCAATATATACTTTGGCTTGAAAGAAATTAGCATGTCAACTTAGTCAGCTGACACTTAATGAGTAGATAAATATTTATTTCAGAATGGCTTATTCGAACCACAACATTGGGTACCTAGGTGTACTATTGAATCTACATTTTTGCGTTTTGTAAATAATCACATTGTTGTATTGCAATTTGTATTTGGATCCCGCGTCAACGCGCGGGTAAACCCACTTGTAATAAATTAAGGTACTTAGCAATAGTATCATATTTTGTTCTTTTTTACTTTTAACCCCATTACTTTTCATCTTTTACAAATTTGTCACAAAAAATTTTTAATTTATAATCCAACACATTTTCACTTTAAACTTGTGTCCCTATGCTTTTCAATATTTTCGAATTATGTTTCGTTCTAAATTTTGCCAGTCAACACGTTGTAACCCGCGTATGTTGTTATATGTTTTTACCTCATATTTTCCCTGTTAACGGCTATGTTGTACCACGCATGTCCTACCTCCACTGGGTTATTCTTTTATATGTTTTACATTTCGGTCTAAATTTGAGCGCTAACACACTGCAACGGGTTTGCATGGTTCAATGTTGTTACATTTTTGTTTGGTTTAATGGTCCCGCTGCAACGCGCAAGTTCTAATACTAGTTATTTAAAAAAATAACAAAATGAGTGGTGACTCTAGCCCCACCAATCGGTTTGATTACGTGCGTCATTAAGTGTAATTTTGGGTAACAAGTTTTCAACTTGGTTGACAAAAGAGTCGAAGCTTCCAAAAACATCTATAAACTGCTTTAAAAAAATAATCAGGTACACGTGTGATTTGAGTTTAACACGGTTTATGAAGTTTTCAAACTTGGTTGACAAGAAAAGCAGAAAGTCTAGAAACGAATTTATTTTAACACATTTTCAAATCATGGGAGATAAGTTTCAGATTGAAGAGTAAAACTAACACATCTACTTGTGCATTTGTCCTATCATCCTTCAGCAGTTTATTTTGAAAGCGTAGATTTTATTGAGACAATATATGCTTTGTGTCTGAATGAATGAATATCTCTTATCTTATAGATGATTGATGAAGCGAGGTGTAACATCGCGTGATTTAATTTTTTTTATATTTATTTTAGTTATCGTATAAAAAATCCAAATTTCGTCTCTATTCGTTTTCTTTTATTCATCTGCATTTATTTGTAACCACTAACCCGTCGTCAATATATCTTACCTTATCACTCCCCTCGTTAGAAGGGGGTGATTGAATGCCTGAAGGGTCCCTATGCTCAAGATTTTTTGACCGTTATCCCAATTGAGGGTTTAGTCAATGCATGTTCGCAATAGAATACAGGGCTATTCTCAAATACCGGTTGATGATCCCTAAGTATTCGGAAGATGAAACCTACCCGACCTGCCGTAAAGCTTGTATGGATAGATATGGAGAGCACAAAGTTCATTGCAAAGAGCTCCCTGGTTTCGCATACCAGCATGATTGGGTGAGAGACGTTTTGTGTGACATCTTGAGAAGAGCTTGGATTTCTGCCAAGAATGAGGCCCCTGTGAAGTTTCTCACGGACCCTACAGAAGGAAGATCTACTCTGCGACCTTCGGATACGCTCGTCTTTGGTTGGGCTAGGGGGAAACATGCATGTGTGGACCTCACGATGGTATCTCCTTTGGTTGGTTTTAGAGAAAACGAGTTTGTAGCTGGACAAGCATCGAGAAAGGCAGAATTGAAGAAAGTGGATAAGCAAGCTAAAGCTTGTGCAGAGAACCAACATGTCTTTGTGCCCTTGACCTTTGATACCTTTGGCTCCCTAGCAAAAGAAGCTATTCGTTTCTTGACCAGGGTCCAACGAATTATCCACAACAATAGTTCATCTCCAGGGGGCAAGGATTTATATTTGGTAGATTAGGATTTGCAATTCAGAAAGGGGTGGCGGCGCAGCTTGTTGCCCGTCTACCTTCTATTTTGATGTAATTTTGCAGGTTTTAAGAAATGAAATTCTATTGTCTATAAAAAAAAGACATCTTCGTTTTTACTTAGTGTTTGATATGCAGGAATGAGAAGCGGAATGAAATAAAGTGTTGCGATGAAATTTTAAAAAATGTTTAGCTGGTCAATGTAATGGATTCATCCATTACCTTGACCATTCTAAACCTCAAATTCATTCCATCCATCATCATCCTGTTTTTTCATTCAATTCCATCTATCACTCTTCATCGCTACCATCGCTAATGCTCGACGACACAACCACCACCTGACGCCGTCGCCAACCACTGACCATCGTCGCCACCCACCGCCAT
Organism: Ambrosia artemisiifolia; assembly: GCA_032199755.1. Lineage (NCBI taxonomy): Eukaryota > Viridiplantae > Streptophyta > Magnoliopsida > Asterales > Asteraceae > Ambrosia > Ambrosia artemisiifolia. The sequence goes on along the minus strand of CM063515.1, from coordinate 11,991,804 downwards.
TGCCGCCACCGACCATCACCACCCATCACCACCATACCACTCACCGTCACCACACCAAACCCTGTCGCGGATCGCCGTCACCACCGCTCACACAACGACACCCCCATCACCGCAGATTTACTTCTTTATCTTTTTCTGCCTACCAAACAATACATAGTAATGATTCATTTATTCTCACTTGGTAACCAAACAAGACCATAGAAATTAGAATGGTAATGATCCATTTCATTTCTTTCTCCATTCCGTTACCCCGTACCAAACTACCGGTACCAAACTAAAAAACGCTTATCAAATTTCCTTTACATTGCAAATAATTAATTATCTATAGTATATCCTTCTATACGTAGTTAATAATACATAATACTTGCCTGACTTTCAGCCTTTTAACATGTTTTAGTACGAAAAGTTTTTTTATATGCAATTAACTTGTCTAACGACAACACACGATAAGGTCAACTTTTGAGAGACTTGTTATTGCATTGAGCGTAGACTCTGGAACCATTCGGTTTAATTTTTTAAGCTTTGGTAGCTGTTGAATCTTTTGAGTCGGAAAACTTCCACTTCACAAAAGGTTAATGGAGATCGCTTTTATATACACACAAAAAGACATTTTTTTAACTAGAAAAACAGTCACAAGAACACAATCGAACAACTAGTGCTCGACACAACCCAAGTGCAGGAACCATAGATCATTTTATGTATTTGATTTATATCGATTTATTTATTTATTATTGTTGTTATGTTAGAAAAAAATATTTATAACCACAAAATTAACAATTATAGTGTTTGTCCATACACAAAATTACATCTCAACTTACATAGTTCCATTAGGGCTAACCACCCTTAACCTACTCCATCTACTTTTAGTCATGATCTTCATGAGCTGAGTCGTGTCACAAGTAAAATTAGTTTGCTATATAATTACAAGTCACGCTTTGCAGCATTTTTTCTTTTTGAACGGCCAACAAACGATGTCCCGACTACCCGGGGTACCCACCAATTGATTACAAAAGCACCCCATATGTCCCTGGGTGAAAACACGTCTTAGGTGTACGCCCACAGGTAGTGCTGTGTAGCCAGAACTCACAAAGCCATCAGTTCCGGGGAAAACCTGACCCCGCACCCGCCCGAAGGCACGACAGTGGAAAATCAGTAAAATCCGGTAGGATCAATGATGGAACTTGACACCTCAAGAAGGCTAGTCTCTACCCATCATTTCTCATGCCACTCCACCAAGGGTGGGGCCGTTTGCACCAATTAATTAGTTTAATTAACATAAAAAGCGAAGCTCATAAAAATGTCGGTAATTGTTTGAAAAAATAGATGGGCCCAAAGTGGTGTTCTAGAATATATGAAAAAACGCAATCAATTTCCCATGACGTAAGTCATGAGCTTACTCCTGCCTAATTAACCCTATCGACTAAAAGTCCAAAACTGAAATAATTTTGGTAGCAAGGTAGGGGTCGGTGGTCACATCATAAATTGTTTGGTTGTAGATTTGATCCGTTGATTTTATTTAATAAAATGTTGTGGAGAAGCAAGACCCTCAACGTGGCTAAGAAATAGATATACAAAACAAAAAACGCGGTTAGTTTTGCTAAAAAAGGGAGCTCCATGTGATCCACCTTCGACTTGAGTAAGTAATGGTATATCGGGAATTCAGTATAAAGAGAAGAATAAGAAGAGAATGGCTCCGTATATGTTACATTTTCTTGATTATATCACTGGTATTTATATTATGAATCCCTAGGGTGTCACATTCCCAAACAAGTGTATTATAAAACTAATAAAACATGTGTATTATCAAACAATTTGTGAAAACTCAATATGTTGGTATTTTGGTGATATTTGACTAATTTGTCGACTAAGTTGATCATATATAAGCGAATGTGACTCGTTTTATTCTAATGAGATCTATTCGTTAATAGGTTTTGATTTTCTAATTAAATTTGTAAATCTATACATATAATAAACCAAAGCCATTTTAATGACATGACACTCAAAGAGGCATTCTCCTCCTTGAGTGTGTCATGTGTCATCCCATGTGGCATTGAGATATTTTAGGAAAAAATAATAATTTAAAAACAAAATTAGATTTTTCTCTCTTATGTTTCCTCCCATAATTTTTAAACGTTAATATCTTTTATATACGAGACTTTTTAAAGAAAAAAATTACACCAAATTAACGAGCGTTTTATTATCTTTCCAACGAGTACCATAGTGCTATATAAAAAAGGGAGAAAAAAAATGACTATGTTTTGTTGGGTTTTGTTCAAACAGAAAAAAAAACACAAAGTGTTCAGGTAAATCATTAATCATGTATAGGCAAGTCACTAACTATGTTCAAATCAGTAAATATGAATTCTATTTTCAACATACGTTAGCATTGGAGTTATACATTGTTTTAGGTTAGATATTAATATTAGAGTTATACATTGTTTAGGTTAGGCGTTAACATTGGAGATATATTTTTAATTGTTTTAGGTTAGCTGCTACCCAAAGCTTTCATGCATGTAACTGTAAAGCGTATCATTCTATTTCATATGTAAAATTAATATGTCATATTAGATTTTTCAACCCCGGGACGTTCCCGGGGTATAATCTAGTATAAAATGTAACTTACTTATTCTGTTCCGATTCGGATTAAATCTAAAATGGTTATACCATTTGGGCTTGAACAATGGATCCAATTGTTTAATGCCTAAAGCCAATTGGGCCTAAATGATGCAATGGATCATATCGCATAGGTGGATCTGATGGTTCTTATAAACACCTAAAAAATAAACCGATGGGAATTTGGGATAGATATATGTGGGGTTCCTGCCCACGTTCGTATAATCGTATCCCATGCACTCTACAAAAAGGTTCCCCATGACAGTTTGAAAGGAGGAGACCAGTTTATGTGCAGGGATTTTGATCCTGGGTTTGGGTGCTATATGCCACAGGGTTTACTAGTTGAACTACGCCTGTAAAAAAAACAAATAAAATTTTGGTCGAACAAAATAAACAGAAGGGTACGGTTTGTGTTTCTCAGGTGCAACAACAAATTCGTTCTTGGCAATATCTCTGCATCTAATCCAATGAATATTGAAGGATTTTGTGATTTGATTTCGGTTGATGTGGTTATTGATTAAGAAATCAGAATATTTAGATTGTGGTAGATGCTTTTGTATAGAATAGTGCGGAACCCGCACGTGGCTGTGGGAAGACAATTTGTAGCGCGATACTCGTTACTATTAGTATATCGATCCTCTCAAAATATAATGTGTAGTATTTGATTTTAAAGGTGTGCTAGATCTAGTAGATATATTGTTAATGGATTTTATTTTTAAGATGATTTTTGGACTTGTAGAAAATAAATATAAACAAACTATTAATTTAGGTAACAAACTACAAAACTTGGTTGAGAAGACGACAAAAAATTATGTCATGTTGTCATTGACGGTAAATATTATATTGTCATTAGACCATGTGTAATGGGCATTATGTAGACATAAATGAGCTTGATAATGTCCTTAACACCGGCCCCTTGAGCTTTATAGGGGCATAAAGAAGGAGTGACATTTTTAGTATAATGCCTAAAGAGGAGAAAAATAAGGAAAGTAATTATTAAAAGGGCATTAAAAAGAGGTTAACCATTACACATTCTTTGAAGAGGCATTATGATGATGATGTGGCGAAAAATGCCCCTTAGATCATTAATCATTACCCATGATCTTACTGGTAATATTGTGTTTATATGTTTTAAGTAACTTTTAATGAAACAAACAAGTTAACTAGTTTTTAGTTGTTAAATAAATATCTATTTAACCCATTTGTGAAAAATGAGTTGTTACCCAAGATTTAACCACCACATATTCTTTGCATTTATAACCAACATTATCAATGCGTCGTGTATTATGCCCCTACAATTGACATATATAATCAAATCAATATAGTTGTATAATGCGTCTCTAATCCAAGAAGAAAAAAGCAAGAATTGAAAACATTACCGAATTAAAAATCATATACACGTTAGGGCTTAAATATTATACATGGTACAAAATTAAAAATTTAAAAAAATTATAGAATTCCACCTGGTAACTTGAGCAATCTCACATTGAATATGACATCATTAATTGTTTCCCCCTCCATTTTTACCAACAATATTAATAAATATTTCCATATCTTTATTCATCTCCACCTTCTAAATTAAAAAAAAATCAAAACATTTCAAGCTCCGGATGAACTAGACCGGAATTCAATTTTTTAATAAAATCTCAATTACTAATTCATTCAGTTTGGGTGAAAGAACAATAGGCTTTTAAAGAATAATAATAGTATTTGAGATTAACAATAAAAGAGAAACGACAAACCATTAAAATCGTTGGCCTCTGTTTGCAATACTTACGTAACCCAGCAACCCTCACCCCATCACCTTCTATGCTCAAATTATGATTAGCAACCAAACATGGGAACAGATTATGCCCCTGAAATTTTGAATGATTATTAGATAGCTATAATAAAACAACCTTTTTTTAATCTAAATCCTACCATACAAAAATCATTAAAAATAATATAACATAAGCCAATTTTGCAAGGGAACTGAAGGGATATGGTACCTAATCCCAGGACGGATAAGTAGCCCTATCCCATAAAATGTTCATAAGTAGCTCGCGGAGCACTAATCCGCGGAGCCAACCTTTGGAACAACAACTCTCACCTACAACATGCGCGATCTCAGTCATGTAGGATGACAACTTGTACAAAGTCCACAGAATAACCAACCTTCCGCGGAGCTAATCTCGCGCGTGCAAGCCAGCTCACGCGCAGGATGACGTCAGCTAGGGGTGTGCATGGGTCGGTTTGGGTCGGTTTTTACCATTAACCATAACCATAACCGCTATTTCGGTTATGGGATTTTCGTAACCATAACCATAACCAAACTTCGGTTATGGTTAATCGGTTATGAATTCGGTTATGGTTCGGTTATGGTTATTTCGGTTATTAACCAAAAAAATCAACCAAAGCTAACTTTCGGCTAAATTATAAAATTAAAAGCCCATGGGTCTTAAAAAACTCAGAACCTACAATGATAGACTTAGCTTGGTTATTATTTATAAGTTAATCAAGACTACACTTTCTAGTTAAAGTACCAATGTGGGATCCCTTTTAATAAGATATTAACAAAAACATATTTAACCCTTTAGTTACAACTTACAAGTTTAATTCATCATAAAAAAATAATACTACATCAATATCATGTTGTTAATAACATACTTTTATTATAGTAAAAAAACCTCTATATAGTTAATATAGAACATAAATCTATTACATAAACTTAACAATACAAGTTCGGTTCGGTTCGGTTATATCGGTTAACCAAACCTTCATAACCATAACCATAACCGCTCGGTCGGTTATAGAAATTTCATAACCATAACCATTGGTTATGTTGGTTATCGGTTATAATCGGTTCGGTTATGTCGGTTATGGTTCGGTTATGTCGGTTATGGTTAATTTTGCTCACCCCTAACGTCAGCCCTACAATGTCCCCAGTATAAAGGAATCTTCGCGCATACTCATACGCACGGAATATTCGTCCGATCTCAGCCTTTAGTACTAGGTACGGACGATCATGAATTAAGAATATTTGGTCAGATCTGGACAGGTCCTGCGCCAACCAGATGGTGACATGTGTCATGGGTGGTCCAACAACCGCTGACAGAAATAGTGACATGACTGCTCCCATGCTTCCACCATGTTGCTGCCAACAGTACGGGTCAGAATACTGTACAAGCATGTCTGCCTGCTGCCAGACGTCACGTCAGACGCCAGCATTTAAGTCAACCATGTTGTGTCAGAGTGAAGCGCCGCCGGCGCCCAATCAGGAGGTGCCACGTGGACTTTCTGCAGACCAGCTCCCACTCTCTCACATCAGCATTAATTGTCATCTTATTCCCGCCATTTTTATGGGCTAAAGACATCTGGGCCTGGGTCAAGGCCCAGATCAGTTACACCACTTTACGGGCCGTCTCACCCGGCCCGTATTTCTTCCTATAAATAGAAGAGTTTTTCTCCTTTGCAAAGGATCGGCAATCACATACAAGAATTAGCGTAGAGATAATATTTGAAACATCTTTGTAATCTCCAAAGTAATAATATTCATGACGTAGGTCACTCTCGACCGAACCACTTATATTCTTGGGTTCTCACTTACACCACACACACACACACACACACACACACACACACACTTTCTCATCTTCTAGGGTCACGGTTCAGCCACCAGTGTGAGCGAAAGGTTGTACCTGAGCGAACACGTGTATAAAACCTCACGGTGTGTACTTTTAAGAACTGTGATACTCGTTGTTTCTTCAGGAACTAAGGTGGGTTTGAATAAAAAAAAATCTAAAATTGAAGAAAACATTTACACAAATCATGTAAACGTGCCTGAAATTGTTCTTTCTTTTATGTATATACATCACAAAGAAAATGTATGTATTTATTACTTGAATTGTGAATGGAGATGGATTAGATTGATTGTGATTTCTAGTCACTTTTGATTCCAGTGGCTATAACAACAACAGACATGTGACGGTTATATTTTTTCATTGTTCGTAAACGTAGCGGCACAAGGCGAGGTTAGACTATCGATTCAAAGTGAAAAAAAAACCCGAAGAGTAACAAGAAAACTCGTGCTAATAACGTGTTGGAAAATAACAATCTAGTAACAACCAACATACAAGTTTTATAAACATGAGAAGAAGACTCTAGACATCATGTATGGAAAGAAAGAATGAAGGAAAAGAGAACGTTATTCATTGATATGTTTTATCTATATTATTATCTTATTAAGGAGGAGTGATGGCCAACATAGTAATTTGTATTTTCATACAACTTAAGAAGCAATATGTACAATATATTTAAGCAAAAATTTAAGGGTAGTATAGGAATGTTGGTGACAATTAAGACACTTTAAAGGGTAATGTAGACATTTCACCCTCCTTCTCGTTCACAATTTCAAAAGAAATTTACAATACTGACCAGTCTTGATTCTTGAAGCAGTTACTAAATACAGGTGAAATTAATCTTCACGTTTAATCACTTTCAGTTATTTATACAAACCACTAGCTGTTCTTGAATCATATGACTCTTCAATTCCTTATGCTCTTCAATTGAATGATTCCATTGAATCATCTATCCATCGATTCGTCTTTTCAATCCCCATCCGTTTCAATCCCATCCCTGTTAATTATCATCAACTCTCATAACCCCCAAGCAAATTACTTTAGGTAGGATTACTTCTCTTGAAACGGTTCATTAAGTTATCAAGATTTACGTTTCATCAAAAACCCTAACTTCAATGGCGCCTATTCATAAAGTGCGGTTACTCTGCCTTGATCCAGTTGTGGGGTTTAGGACTAACCTCTCATCTCTGCATCAACCGCTGACCGGCGCTTCCATTTAGCCGGAATTTTACATTCAAGGTACAATATTGCTTTCAATTTTAATTCATTTTATTGTATATCATAGTCCATGCAACTATACATGATGTTAATGGTTTCAAACAGGATGTGATCACTCTGTTCAGTATTGTTTGACACTAAGTTTTTTGGTTTTAGGTAAAGTTGGATGTTAATGTAAGAAGTTCAGAGGTACCAGTCACCAAGGTTATTAAGGCAAGTTGTTCACACTAGATTGTTTATTTGATTTTTATGAGTTATCATGAAAATGAAACAATTTAATACCAAACTTCTTTTAATGTTTAGTTACTTCATGTTTGGGATAAAATGCGATCAATTTTTTTTATACAACCCCAATGGTTTTTTTTTTAATAAACCAAGTTTATAAATAGACTTTTGGTAGTGGGTCAGAAAAGAGTTTGTGGTCAAGCGAGTTGGTTAAAACGGGTTAAATTCTTTTGTTAAAATCAGTCAATGGGTCATTAATTGTTTGGTTGAAACAATTCCCATGCTCATAATTTAGTTACCTTAAGTGTTTTTGTGGTTGAGAGGGTCAGGGAGGGTGACGGTTATGGTTGAGAGGGTTAGGGAGGGTGATGGCGGTGGTTGAGAGGGTTGGGAGGGTGACGGTTGGGGTGGATGAGGGTGTTGCTCGGGCTGGGTTACAAAAATATGGCGGGGTTGGGTGTGTATTTAGTATTTATAAGTTGGGGGTGTGCCAATATGAGAACCCTTAGAAAACACTTAGATGTTCTGTCACTGGAACCGTTTAACCAACGAATCTGAAGACGTGAATTATATTCGGTAAAGTTGATTAGAGACCATTAAAATATTTTTGTAAAATAGGCCACTAAAAGTATTAGCAGCGAATTTATTTTAGAAAGGGCTTTTAAAATTTTTAGAAAGGGCCTTTGGAGTTTTTGACCTTGCTCATGCAAATAAGTGATCATATATTAGCTTGAGAATGAAAAGTTGGAGCTTTAAACCTTGGTTCGTTTTAACATTTTGGAAAAATATATGCTTGCTTTTTTGCTTTGTACTGCTACATCCTCTAAACTTTCTAAAGGCAAAGCCATGGAAGTCAATGAGAATACTGATAGAGATGCAGCCATATATTTTGGCTTATTGATACATTTGTGCTTCCTATATAGAATGGATAAATTTAGCATGTATGGGTGAAACTGATGCCATATTGACTTTTTATTGACACTGTGTCAGCACAGGACCTGCAGCACCACTGTGGACTTGCAGGTGAACCAAGAGATTATGCTTCCAATGCACTGCACAAGCATTCTAAAGCTGTTAGAACTGGCATACTCGCTATTAGTTTTTGTGGCTTACTCTGTTGTTCGGTATGGATCTTCTATAGCTCTGCTTTCTCCACCCATCTTACCTCATGCAAGTAAACTTTCAGCCAGTTCGAATATAGCTATGGTTTAGTTAACTTTAACTCTGTTTTTGTTTGAGATGCAGCTTATTACAAACCTTTGCTAATGTCGACTCATTTTGGGGCACTCAACCTTTTACTAATGGATCTACAAAAGTTGTTTAGCCTCCAACTTGCTTTTATTACATCGATTTTGTAATTCAGGAAGATAATAGGTATTTTGTAATTCAAAAGTGTGAAAATTTCATTAGCCTTTTTAATTTATATTCTACCCGTATGGGTCAACTTAGTTAGCATTATTAAAATCAAAAGAATATGACACATGTTGTGGGAAGGATGAAGTTAATAAGTGAGTTACTAAAGTACCCGGTTAGTTAATGATTGCGAATGTGTTTCCGATTCATTTTTATTAAAAATCGGCATGCCCCACGGCAAAGCGCACATATTGGGCGTATTCTTTAATTACGAGCATGAAAGCGATTCGTATGTATTTATGTGATTGTTTCCCACACGTATTGTGATCTTATGATTTGATAGGTGGTCGAGAATCCACAATATCAATCGACTACATCTTCCACTTTGGTAGAGTTAACGACCCGTCTTGATTTCTTTAAGGAAAGGTGGTCTCACCTTATGGAACCACTTCACAACCTCGATATAAACTATGGTACTCAGGATTTTATATACAAACAGTCGTCCCCTTGCTAGATCCATTTGTATGTGTATATATTCATTGCTTTCTTTTTGGAGCGTAGATTTCTCTCTTTTTAGACTCCCTTTGGTCATCATCCGCTTCTCTCTCATTTTTGTGCTGAGAAAAAAAATGATTTGTTTTGTCAGGTGTAGCGCGGGTACCGTAGTATATTTGTTTAACATAAAAAAAATATTATGATCGATAAACTTTCTATTCGAGAATGCAGTCATGTTTTTACTGATGTTATGTCTCAATGGCTCTTACACTTGTGCCAAGACTTTAGTGTTTGATTGAGAAACTATTATATACGATGTTTGCAGCAACTCAGATTCTTACTAGCTTAGTGAAGATGTACAAAATGCCTAAATCAATTCGTTTGGATGGATCTTTCAATTCTCGGATAAATGTTGAATTCGCTTTACTTTAAAAGGAAATAGTCATTGTGTCATTTTGATTACAATAAATCTGGGGTAATTAATAAAATTGTTATTTCAATGAACCAAGCACATCGTTAGTGTTACTTAACTGTTAACATATCAAAACACCATTCTCACTAATATAGTTTGTGGTGTTTTCTTGCATAAAGATCCAATATACAATCATACAAAGTGTTTTTTTATATTTAATTTAAGTACTATCATTCATCACGTCTTTTAGTTAATCTTATTTGTTTGTACATATTTTGAATAGATATATAAAACGAGAATTTGTATGGTCCCCAAAAGTTTTAGGCCCTGTACCGACACACCTCGCATATCCTTTGGGCCGACCCTGTGTTTTTTTTATTTAGGATAGTGGTTAGAGTAAGTAAAATAAAAATGATTTGTGTGTATGTTATTGGTAGTTGATGGTTGAGAAGGACACTGTTTCCCGTGACCGTTGTAACAAAGAAGGGGATTGTCGTCCATTTCATTTGCTGTACCAACAAATCTTTTTTTTGTTGTCAATTTAGTCCATATGGTTTCATCTTTTGTCATTTTAGTCCTCGAGGTTTGTCAAAAAGTGTCACTTTCATCCAAATCTTGTTAGTCCACAGGGACTAAAATGACAAAAAAAATGAAACCACAGGGACTAAAATGACAAGAAAAAAAGATTTGGATGAAAGTGGCAATTTTTGACAAACCTTAGGGACTAAATTAGCAATTAACTCTTTATAATAAATTATTCTTTGAAAAGTGATATATTAGTTGAATTAGCAAATAAATTTTATAATTTGAATAACTGAAACTCGCAACACAACTTGCAAAAAAAAACATAAACACCCGCGGCAACGCGCGAGTATTTCTATGTCAAAATGCATATGGTATATAGAACGTAGCATGCTATCATGTCTCCTTGTAGTCTTTAAAAAATTACCCCAATGCGAAGCACAGGTGCTTACACACATAAATATACACCTTACATATTGATTCTTTTAATCATTTTAAGGTTTGAGTTACACTTTTGCCATGTATTGCCGACTCCGCCGCAACGCGCGGGTTCCATGCTAGTATAACAAATAAAAGACCACTATTTATAAGGCTATAAACACTGAAAGATATGTAAGTTATGTATGTGAAGAGTCACCGCATTATTTAGATACCAAATACATGGCTACTATTTATAAGACTATAACATTGATACAAAAGTAATAAAGACATAAAGGTTATGAATGTAAAGAGTCACTACATTATTGTTCTCATCAATCTTATAATTATGTTTAAATTAATTTCTTCAACAATTTAATATTTAGGAAGAAAGACAATTTTACCACCTAAATGATTTTAACAAGCATTGTACTATAAGCAATAAAAGTTATATTTACTTAATACCAAAATGTTTGCTATAGAATTTGCTACCAAAATGTTTGCTTATGGATTTTTATACACGGTTTTTGCTATGAAAATGTTAATTACCATTATTGCTAGGTATATTTAATTATGGTCTTTGCTACAAATTTTAGACACGAAGTTTTTTATGCAAATTTATTAACTTGTTATTTTTACAAATCTCGTAGATTTATTTTGTTTACAAAAGTATCCGAATTCATTAACAATATACATACACAACTCCAAAATTAATGATAAAAGAATTAGCCATCAAATGAATATCAATTTATGTATATGTGTGATTATAGTAAAAACCAAGTGGTTTACATTACAAGTAAAACATAGTATTTAATCAAGAAACTAAGAATTAAGTGACTTCAAAAACAAACCTAGCACTAATGATTCTAAATTTAATAACTTGTCAGGCAGAAAGAATGTCGATTTCATTAAATCTATCTTGTGTTGCTGGCAACATGTAATACATGGTTTCACCGCTTGATCTCATGTATCATTCTTTTTAGCCTGTTTACACTCCTTCAAATACGATTTTAAGACTGCATTATTAAGATTGCTAAAACGAAGAGCAACAACAAAACTCGTGCTAATAACACGTTGAAAATAACAATCTAGTAGCAACCAACATAGAAGTTATATAAACATGAGAAGAAGACTCTAGACATCATGTATGGAAAGAAAAAATGAAAGAAGAGAGAACTTTATTAATTGATATGTTTCATATACCAAATAAAATACCACTATTTATAAGGCTATAAACACTGAAAGATATGTAAGTTATGTATGTGAAGAGTCATCACATTATTTAGATACCAAATACATGACCACTATTTATAAGACTATAACATTGATATAAACGTAATAAAGACATGAAGGTTATGAATGTAAAGAGTCATCACATTATTGTTAATTTCCTCATCAATTTTATAATTATGTTTAAATTAATTTCTTCAACAATTTAACATTTAGATAGAAAGACAATTTTACCCCCTAAATGACTTCAACAAGCATTGTACTATAATTAATAAAAGTTGTATTTATTTAAATTTTGCGGGTATCGTTCTTTGATGTTGTATAATATAGTATCGATATATAATTTGCACAAAAAATAGCTTTCAAAGTTCTTATGGTCTCCTAAGAAAACAACGCATCTATCTTCATATTCTTTCACTCATAAACTTATGAGCATTTTACGAACTTTATGCTGGTTCTATTTTGTTTCTTGGTAGATACGTGACAGGGGTTGATTAGGTATGCGTATAAGAACCCGCTAACTACATATATATTCACAGATGTAGTGAGTTTGGTAAGAATCTTTTTTTTTGTGTATTTTGATTGGTGTTGCTAGGAACATTGATTATAAAGGTTGCTAACTTTGTTAGATATAGCCTATGATTCTTAGACACTAGGTAAATCTCTAGCTGTTAAGTGATAATTAATCACTCCACCATGCACGTCTCTTAAATCTCATCATCATGACATATCATTTAATACCAATTTGATAACTATTCCTTTTACGATACACACATTTTCTCACTTCATATACAATTTGTCTAACCCGGGAAGCACCTGAGGAATAAACTAGTATATATATATATATGTATATATATAGGAGGATGATCATTTGAGAATATGTTTAATGTGAGAAGACAAAATAAGTGAATTGTAAATCTTGGGGGAAGTGGATTAAAAGTCAACAATAATGAATTTTCCTATTTTGCCCTTCTCACTTGTACCGTGAATTGTAAATTTGAGGGACCATTCAATCTCAACCATTGAATTGTAAGACCCGGGGCCCGAAACCTCTCACACACTTCCCATATAAGAAATTTTTATTTGAACCTTTGCCTATATATATATGTGTGTGTGTGTGTGTGACATAATGGTAAAACATTAAATATTTAACTCATGTTACATTAATTATTATGGCCCTAATTAATTAGTCATTAACACACACATTATCAAAATTTATCATACACATATCAAAATTCATAATACATATATCAAAATTATTATATATTTATCTTACACACGTCGGGATTATCATAAATTAATCCTATACATACAAATAATTCATCATACATATGTCCCACATATATTAAAGTTATCCTTCACTGTAATTAAGTTTGCTTTGAAAAAATATATTTTACAAATGATTTATGCGTTTTATTTATTTAACTAATTTATCGAAGGATTCCTGTTGGTTTTGAATTGTTTTTTTCTTCTTATAAGATAATTTGTTCTCATTTGAACTTTTCACTATATATATATATATATATATTGCAAACTTTAAATATATTAATTTAAATTCTAGAAAAAATTACAGAAACAATCTATATGTATGTTTAAAATTGCATGTTTCAACATTTAGTTTTAAAAAACACGCAAACTCACATTTTGCTTTACATTTTGTTCTGATATTCATCGCAGCCTCCACCCTAGTGCCTGCCCAGGGTGGGCGAGCCGCACTCCTGGCCGAGGACCATTTTCCCCGGGGCACTAACCCTTCGGCTAACCATCGGTTCTTCCTAAGAACGATATACGTATTCTCGAGCTGGTACCCAAGCATCTCGTGAGATTCAACTCGATCGGTAGAACTAATAAAAAATAGTTTCTTAGGAAGACCCTTTGCAAATGTACTCATAAGTATGAGGATCCCTGTCATCTAGAGAGATAGAGAGAGAGGGAGGGAGGGAGGGAGGGAGAGAGAGAGAGGGGGGGGGAGAGGGATAGAGAGAGAGGGAGGGAGAGAGAGAGAGAGAAAACCGAATGAATATGAGATTTGAAAGCTTAAAGGAAGGTTTCATGAAGAAAACATGGAAAAGATGAAGTGAAAAGTGTGAAAGTAGAGAGAGAAGAAGAATATATTTTTATGAGCATTTTTAGTTTTACTTTAGTATTTCTAGGTTTTAACTTTAGATATTACAAGTTTCAACTTTAAACCCCTTTGGTTTAAGTAAAATTACACAACAAACCTTTAGGTTTTATTTAATTTTCAAACAACCATATAGTTACACCTTGTATTACTGTATAGGTCTATTAACAACAAATTAAATTATGTGAATTGTTTTCTCCTACCCGTAGGGATGATCTTATTGCATCGAACACCGAACTGATACCAATCCCGTACAAATCGAGGGTGTTCGATATCGGTACTCACATTTAGAGGTTTTCGGTATCGGTACAGGATCAGTATTTTAAGGTAAAATACCAATACCATACCGGTACCGATATAGATACCGTACCGTACTGTTTGGTTACAACTATTAATTTAATAACTTGGATTTAACTTATAAAAATGTTTTCTTTGTGTGATTGAATTAAGTGTTATTTTTGGCCAAAAAAATGCAAACCCAATTCAAGAAAATTAAAAAAGATAGAAACAAACAGAAGTTGAATTTTTATAAATAAAAAAAGATTTTTTTTTTCTTCTTCAAGAACTGGTGGGCTTGGTAGGTTTGGACCCATAAGGTAAAAATCATTTTTGAATTTCATTAAAATCCATAAGTAAATTAATAACATTTAGAACGTTTTATCTATTTTAGAAGTGTATTTATTTTTATAAATAATGGGATAAATACATTTAATAAAACAATATGTTTTAATTAAATATTCCTTATTTAATTATAAATCTTAAAAATAAATACATTTAATAAAATAATGAGTTAATTACATGGTTAGTCCATGTGGTTTCTCTAAAGTTTCATGTTTGGGTACTAAGGGTTTTGTAAATGAAGTTTATTACATAATGGCCCCTCTAGTTTATAAAAAGGCATTTTAATCACTTTAACTAAAGTTAACAGAAAATTTAACGATAGTTAGTATTAGTACCCAACATTGTTACAAAAACAAACCTTAATACCCATTTTCGTTACAAAAACTAAACCATGGGCCCTAAAGAAGTTAAAAAAGTTGCTTAGTACCTTAAGGCGTTATTACATGAAAACCACAGGCACCATCCGTGTAATTTTGTCTTTTGGCTATGCATTCTAATTGTTTAAAAGCTCAGTCTCTATTAAGTTGTAATAGTGAAATTAAAAAAAATTACATGGATGGTGCCTGTGGTTTTCATGAAGTAACACCTTAAGGTACTAAGCAACTTTTTTAACCTTTTTAGGCCCGTGGTTTTGTTTTTGTAACGAAAGTGGGTACTAAGCTAAACAGCCGTTAAAACTAAAAGAGCTCACCCCTCACGTGCATGTCACGTGAGGGTATAATAGTAATTTCGTTTTGTTTCCACAGATTCATAAACTGAGTTCAAGAACAGATTCAAAACACAGATTCATAAACTGATTCAAGAACAGATTCAAAACACAGATTCATAATCATGCAGCCTTTGATTTAGATTTTCTTGAACCCTTTGCACGTGATTGTGTGAATCTGTTTATCATTTGGTGGTCATTGGTAAAGAGAAGAAATTAGGGCACCGTTCCAATACGACGTCGTCGTCTTCTTTGATTCGGTATCGGTACGCGATTCGTGATGAATTGATGTCTTTGAATTTGCCGGTTGAAGCTCCGTTAAAGATTAGATCTCGGCGTGAGGTTATTGATTGGTTAAACTCTATTGTTTATTCAGGTACAAGATTTTATTTTTATCCTTTTTTTTGTTTTTTTTTCTGGGTTTTGTTAAAGTTTGAATTTTGTTTAGTGGGTTTTGATTTGTTAGGGATTTTTGTTGTTCTGTTTAGGGTTTAATAAATGCTTAACAATTTATGTGAATTTTTTTTTAGGTTTTTGTTGTTATGTTTTGATTTGTTAGGGATTTTTGGTTTGTTTTGTTTAGGATTTAATAATTGCTTAACATTTTTTTGTTTATTTTGTCATGATTTGTTAGGATTTTGGTTTTGGTTTTACATATTGATTACTGTTTTTTTTTCTATAATTTGGGGAGAAAATTACTTTAAACTGCAATTATTTTGCTGATAAGTTGAACTGATGTATGTTTTATGTATAATTCACCTCCACAAATCTTTGTGAATTTGTTTTTTTTAATTATAAAACTTGTTTAAAAAGGTTGAATTTACATATTGATTGCAGTTTTTTTTTCTATTTTTTTTGGGAAGAAAATTACTTATTGCAGTTATTATTATTTTGTTAATAAGTTGAATTGAATCTTGATGATGTTTGTTTTCTGTATAATTCACCTCAACACTACGGGAATTTTCTCAAATCAAGTGCTGCTCACACAATCTTGGACCGTCCTTTTGTATGTCAAAAGCAATTTGAAGATGAAGTGGTCAGCCCCTTTGACGTTACTCAAGTCAAAAACAAAACGAAATTACTATTATACCCTCACGTGACATGCACGTGAGGGGTGAGCTCTGTTAGTTTTAACGACTGTTTAGCTTAGTACCCACTTTCGTTACAAAAACAAAACCACGGGCCCTGAAAAGGTTAAAAAAGTTGCTTAGTACCTTAAGGTGTTACTTCATGAAAACCACAGGCACCATCCGTGTAATTTTGTCAATTAAAAACAAAATAACAATAAAATTCAACTAGTACCCGCAAACACAATATATGTAATACCGCTACTTGAAACAAGTGCTTAACTTCAATTGGTACATAGTGTTTGCCTCTCCTGCTTGAATATATTTTAAGTTATATCATACTAGCTTTTATCCCGGGAGCGTCCCGGGGTTGAAAAATATAACAATTTTAATAATACTAATACTAATAGTTATAATTATTACTCTTGTAATTAAATAAATAAAAAAAATAACCTTGCTATAAGGTGACACCATGTGTTGCAGTGTTGTGCGATTCTTTCTCATAGCTTCTCTTGATGAAGTATACCTATGCATCTTTAAAGAGTAAAATTCCAATGATATCATGACGATTGGGCTGAATTTCAACATCGTAGATAAGAACCTGGTTTAAAATAAAAAAACATGATTAATGAATAATCAGAACACTTTGTGTTTTTTTCCTGTATAAACGAAACCCCACAAAAAATAGTCGTTTTTTTCTCCGTTTTTTATATAGCACTATGGTACTCTTTGGAAAGATAATAAAACGTTCGTTAATTTGGTGTAATTGTTTTCTTTAAAAACTCTCGTATATAAAAGATATTAACGTTTAAAATTTATGGGAGGAAACATAAAAAAGAAAAATTTAAATTTGTTTTTAAATTATTTTTTCCTAAAATAACTCAATTTAATTTTAGTAGATTAGGTTTTATATTATTCTTTGTTTTTTTTAATTTGCCACATGGTATATTTTTTTTAATAATAAATTTAATACTATCACCTCAAGGTGCCACATGGCACATTCAATGGGGGTTGAGGCCTCCATTGAATGCCATCTCATACAAACTCAATTCTTTTATTATAAGTTACTAGCTTTTATCCCGGGAGTATCCCGGGGTTGAAATATCTAATATAACATAATAAAATATCTAATATGACAACATAATTAATGATTTGCCAATACATGATTAATGATTATTATTATTATTATTTATTTTAAACAAATTTCTGCCATAAGTTATCATATTCACATATAAAAAAAGGAATCTCTGCCTATGAAGTTATGTTTATCGTTTGTGATTTATTAGTAGAGGAAAATATATTTGAAAACAAAACCCCACAAAAATAGTTTTTTTTTTCTCCGTTTTTTATATAGCACTATGGTACTCGTTGGAAACATAATAAAACGCTCGTTAATTTGGTGTAATTTTTTTCTTTAAAAAATATCGTATATAAAAGATATTAACGTTTAAAAGTTATGGGAGAAAACATTAGAGAGAAAAATTTATTTTGTTTTTAAATTCTTATCTTTTCCTAAAATAATTATAATATATATAGATATATTAAAAAAAACTCAAAATTAAAAAATCCTACATGATGCCACGTGGCACATTCAAGGAGGGGTTGAGGCCTCCATTAAATGCCACATCATGAAAGTTCAATTCTTTTATTATAAGTTATAGATATGAATGGTTTATACATTAACAAGCTAATTCATAAATGGTTTACACATACAATGGTGATTGAAAGTTGAAACAATCAAACATGAAATGCAAGGAACAAGATCACAATCCAAAAATTCGAGAATCACAACTCTTAAGTCCAAATTAGACATGTCATCTAAAACCTAAAACCTAATCAAGTCTAAAACATTACGGATCAAGTCCCTTCCCGGGGAGGATGTACCCTCCCCTCCCAATTTTTTCGCTTCAAAGTGCAACTTTTACCTTAAAAATTAAAAAAAATTATATGTACCAAACGTAACCCTTAAATTTTACTGAAAACCAAGTTCAAAATTCACCAATAGTCCTTACTACTTGTCAAACTAAAACATATTGCCGGTTACATATCTCCAAGGGGTTTACGGTCTCCATCCGGTTTTTAAATACAATCATCTAAAAAATTAGGTATATTCGGTTTTATATTTTTAGATTTGTATCGTTAAATATGATAGGTTAATATTTTTAGTAGATATACGATATAAAAAAAGAAAATATCATTCTCCCTATCATATATAAACTCCCTGAAACCCTTCTTCTAACTAATTAGTCTTCTAGATCCGCTTAAGCTCATCACCAAACCCTAACACCTTAACGAAGAAGAAGAAGAAGTAGAGAGAGAAAGTAACAACAATCTCTCTCTCTCTTCAACCTCGATCTTCACGCACCTCGATCTGTGCTTCTGTTTGTGTCTGTTTTAAGTTTGGTTACGTGTTAGCCGTTGATTATTATTCATAATGGCTGAACAAGTGACACCTGTCTCTGCTCAAGTTGTATGTATCTATTCAGTATTCACTAACTGATTTATAGTTCTGTATTTAATTTAATTGTGTTTTTATTGATTGATTGTTGTTTGTTTGAATGGTTTGGTTGTTAACAGGTTGGGAACGCGTTTGTTCAGCAGTATTATCATATACTGCACCAGTCGTCTGGTCTGGTTCATCGTTTTTACCAGGATATTAGTAAGCTTGGTCGCCCTGAAGAAGATGGTTCTATGAGTATCACTACTACTATGGATGTATGATTTCTTTTCGTGTTTTTAATTGGTAGATTGTGTGGATTCGTATTCCATCTATTCGATTCGTATTTGAAACTACTGCTAACTTGTTATTGTTAATGTATAAAATACTAATGTACAAAATTAATAAACAATAATATGTTAGTAGGGACTATGGGATTTTAGCGTTCGGTTCAAATTTAAAGTCTTTTTCAATGTGTATGCGAGTGTGTCTATATATATAAAAATATATATGTATAAATTGAATTCGAGTTTCGTATCGAATGAAATTTAAAATCATTTATTGGACTCGAATTTGAATTCTTGGTAGTTGAATTGAATTCTTGGTAATCGAATCCCAGTGAGTCGAATTTCTAACTTTTTGAATCCGAATCAAATTTTGAATACATAAGTCTGATCTTATTATATAAGATATCTAAATGTCTAATCTTTATATAAGATAATAGATGCCTGTAAGTTTTATCTTTTCTTTTGAGATCTATATATTCAATGAATTTTATAAAATTAGTTGGAGATTTTAGTCAATCAGTGGTGGTTCTATGCCACAAATATAGTACAATGTTCACATGATTGTTTATTCCACTTACATTCAGCTCTTGAGTTAAATATCCTCTAAAGTGTGTATGCGTGTGTGAAACAACAAACAAATTTGGGGTTATGAAAGTGATTTCGAAACTTATTTGTCGGATTCATTTGTTGGTATTGGTATCATGGTATGCAGGCAATCAATGATAAGATCGTGTCGCTTAACTATGGCGACTTCAGGGCTGAAATCAGAACTGTTGATGCACAAGAATCAATGGACGGTGGAGTCAGTGTTCTCGTAACTGGATATTTGACTGGAAAGGATAATATTCTCCAGAATTTTGTACAATCTTTCTTTCTTGCACGTCAAGACAAAGGCTACTTTGTGTTAAATGACATGTTTCGTTACGTTGGGAATGCTAATCATCATGGAGAAGACCATGCTGCCTCTGAGGATGTGCTGGATCCTGCAACATCCGAGCAAGGTGACTGATAATTATACATGATTAGCTGAAGTATGACATGAATTTGTAAATTGAATTAGTTTTTTTTCCTTATCTTTTTATTTATTGAAACCAATCAGATGCAGTACCTGAAATTGTTCCAGTACCAGAAAACAATATTCCTGAGCAAGCAGAAAAGATTATTCCTGAGCAAGCAGAAAAGATTATTCCTGTGTCAACAGAGGACTCTCATTCAGAAAAGGTTGTTCCTGTGGAGAAAGGAGAAGTACCGATAGAAACGGAGGAAGACCCAGTTGTTAAGGTTGTTGATGAAGTGCAGGATTCATCGCAGCTGGAAGTTGAATCTCAGACCAAAACTGAGAATGCACCAAAGAAATCTTATGCATCTATTGTAAGTTGCCTGTTATTAGCATGTTCTGTCCCATTTTTGTATTCTAATAATGGCAGTCATTACTCAACTCGCTTGTTGTCTGCTGGAACTGTGGAGATGTGTGACTATGTTGTTTTCTGGATTTGTGGAGATAGATTAGACGAGGCAAGATGGCCATGCTGTTAAGCCTGTAAGGTTTAGAACAGTTATTCGTCCGTCTTGTCATCCTCTAATCTGTCTTCAGAGTTACAGAAAACAACGCACGTCCATCTGAACCTTGTTCGACTTTCATCCTGTTTAATCTGCTCAATCTGTTCATCAGTACCCGTTTTCTTTGTTTTTTTTCATTTGACCCATTAGAGACAAGACAAACCTGTTTATAAGATGCATATCTGAGTAAGCGAGAGGACACGTCTTGTATGCATTAATTAAATCTGAACTTTGGTTGACTTTTAACCTGTACAATCCATTCCTCGTTACTGGTACTCCTAGTTTTTTTTTTCATCTGACCTATTAGAGATAAGACAAACCCGGTAATAAGACGATGCATATGGATTGTACTGAGCAAGCGAGAGGACACGTGTCTTATATGAACATTTTTATGCTTTACATCTGAACAAGGATTACCGAAGCAAAGGCTCCTTTTAAGTCATGTCTTATGATATGTTCTGCTCTTGTTTAAGGTAATGGATATGAAGCGGAATGGTGTAACCTTTTCATCTCCAGCACCTGCACCTAGAAAACCTCAACCAAGGAAACAAGAGCAACATGTGCATAATGCGCTTACAACTACTGTAGCTACTGAACCAGTGGCTTCCAATGGGGATGCTGTTGAAAATGGTGTTCACGAGGAAGAAGGTATGCTTACAGTTTCATTCTGTGGGTTCTTCTGTATTTGTGCATGAATTTTAATTATAAATATGGTTATTGTTTTTACAGCTGAAGGTTACTCTGTGTATATCAAGGGTCTTCCAGTTAATGCTACACATGCAATGCTGGAGGAGGAATTCAAGAAGTTTGGCCCTATTAAACCTAATGGTATCCAAGTTCGAAGCAACAGGGTATGTAACAACTTATTTTTTTTTTTATATGTTTAAATTTGTTTTTTTCTTTTTAAATTTTTGCTCACGTGGAGCTCATTTGGCAGCAACAGGGATTTTCATTTGGTTTTGTTGAATTTGAGACCCCTGAAGCTGTTCAAAAAGCGATCGAGGTATTTGTGGAGTTATTTTTTACTTTATTTATTTATCTTTTGTAACGGAGAAGTAAATTCACCTATTTTCTGCTTATTTCTCTGTAATTATTACCAAGCCTGGCAAAACAGGCGGGACGGGTTGGTCAAAACAATTAAACAAATCAATTTAAAAAAAAAGTTCGGTTCATGTTCTGACCAAAATAGGCTTGGTTTAAAATGCGTTTTATAAAAAAAGTTTAAAATAGGTTTAACAGATATATTAATATGTTCAGGCCTCACCAATCACAATCAATGGAAAAAATGCTGTCGTTGAAGAGAAGCGATCCACAAACTCTAGAGGTATGGTTTTAGATGTTAATGCACATCCTAAACAAATTAATTATCTTGTATAACAGGTGTATGAAATACATTATGCTATTACCTTACTTTTTTAATCACCTGACCTGTTTATAGGAGGTAACCGTGGAAGATTTGTGGGCGGAAGAGGACCTGGATTCAGGAACGACGGCATGAGAAATCGTGGAAACTATGGTGGCGGCAGGGGATACAATCGAGGCAGTGATTTTGGCGGCAGCAGGAATGATTATGGTAACAGAGGTGGTGGCAGCAGGGGAGTACCAGCTTCAAACCGTGGTGGTGATGGATATCAAAGAGACAACAGTCGTGTGAATCGTGGAGTTGATGTTAATGGAACTACCAGAAGTAGTACAACACAGTGAGTTCTTGCTTTTACGTCACCAGGTTCATGACCCATGGATTTTTGCTTCACACTTGCAGCGGTTAGGTAGTAGAAATAATATATTATTAACGGCTTATTGGTTTATTTAAGGATTTTTATAACATTTGTTTTGGCATTTGTTTTTTTTTGGGTGGTAATAGATGAGTAGAAAAGAGGTTTTTCTTTTTTGTTTATTTTTTTTACTTTGTAGTATAGTTGTAGTCGTGAATTGTATTGTTTTGGTTTGGTCTTTGTCGGATTCATACAAGTTTTCTTTTTCATCTTACCAACATTCGTCATTGGCTTTTGTCACGCTTAGCTTGTGAAAGCTAATTAGATTAAATATTCAAACTAAATTCTTGTCTGATAACCCAGGCATCATTAAAATCTCATGTGCTCATCATTCAAGCGTTGGACACCGAAGAATATGTCCTCAAGCTAAATCATAAAATGCAGTTAACTATCCGAACATTTTAGCTTTAGCAAATCTAAACAAAGTTATTGCAATATAATCAGCTGTTATTAGAATCATGTATAGTTGTCAATCATGGATGTAAAGTTGTCTGTACAAGCTCATCTTCCTCTAGGCATTGACACAACCTTAGCGACTACGTATTTGATATATCCGGACTAAAGTTGAAATGCTTGGCCATCTACTAATTTACACTGAGGGAAATTTCTAGCGTGTAGGTGAATCTCCATTAGCTTTTAGGATTTTTGGATTTGATCTTAGAGAGGTGTTCTCTCATATTGTTTTGTTTGTAATTATGTCGTAAATAATCTTTATCCGTGTTCTCAATATAGATGAGAACTAAGCTCAACTGATATATATTTTTAATTGTTTGTGTCTATTCTAATTGAATATTTGCGCTTATCATATCTGTCAACTTAGCCAATTCGGGACCAATTACGAGTTTGTATAAACAAGTAGGGTTCCCAATTTCAGTAATTTGCCTTATTCTTCAATAAATAAAGTTATTGTTAACACTCATAGTTCTCATATATATTCGTATCCCATACTTTTCAAGTTTTGTACATATCATATAAATAGATAGAACCAATACTAAGAATATGGAACACAATTGTTCTGCTTCTCAAATTTTCTTCATCATTGATGTAAATGAGGATTTACAACTGAATGCATATGACATGCATGTTTTAGCTTTTAAAACCTGATTAACTGGTTCAATCCTAGTCAAGAGGAGTTACTGTAATATTTGGTGTAAAGTAGAGTAGATAACATTTTGCTGTTAAAAAAACCATGAGTATCTATATTCAACTTAAGATTTGACCATGTTTGGAGTACCAACTACTAGACTCGAGTACCAAAAGTGTGTTCATTCGGTTCGAAAATCCTTGTACTTAATCAGATTGTAATTTAATTCTATCAGCTTTGCTAGTCTCGTGTTATATTTTTAATCAAAGATAGCCATTAAGATCCCAAAGTAGGAGTTGAAGTCACACATTGTATTTTAAGTAGGGCCAGCCTAGCATTCAAATATAAGCAAACATAGTTTTTGAAATGTCACCCTCCCTTTTTTCTTTTGTATCATTTCGGTTGGTGATCAGGCCTAAAAACACGAATTTTGATCTCAACTAAGATCGACTATTTTTTCTTATAATTCTTGACACATAAATTACATAGGCCATAACAATCTATTTATACTAACATAACCATACTAATCCTACTCAAATACTTCTCATAATTGTAAACTAACTTACATAATCATCTCTACTAATCAAAACCTACTAGATAATTCAAAACATCACCTTACTAGATAATTCAACTAGTTACTTAAAACTAATTAAATATATAAACTTACACTTTGACCCTTCAACTTTCTTTCAACTTCGTTTTAGGATTAACTTCCAACAATTTCTAATTATAATTCATTATAAAAACAATTACATCAAGCAAGTTTCAAGTATAAGACAATATTAATAAGGGAGAATCGCATGGTTGGTCCCCGTGCTTTCCAAATTTTGCACTCTTGGTCCTAGTGGTTCACTAATTACAAGATTGGTATCTAGGTCGAACAAAAGTGCACTCGATTGATCCCCATGACTAACAACAGTTAACTTTTTTGGTTAAGTCCACCCACGTGGGGGCATTATAGTCTTTTTATGTCTGAACCCAATATAAAACCCCACCCTTCTTCTTCCCTAAACCATCACCCACCTCCACCTTCTTCTTCCTTAAACCACCACCATCTCCCCAAACACAACCACCCTTCTCCTTCCTCTGCCACAACTATCACTAAAACCCGATCCAACACCATCTGCTCCACGAGGGTCCTAGAGGGAGAGGCTCCCTACCCGCAACTGCAACTCCACCACCATCTCCATCTTCAATCGCCACCCCCACCCGATCACCGTCTTCAATTACAACCACCACCGCTACTACCTTCCCAACCTACAGCCGGAGCTACCACATATTCATCATCAAATTGCTCACTTATTTTTCTTCAGCTCAGATCTAATAATAGCTGTCTAATGTTGTTATATTTTTATATAAAAAAGTTTACTTTATATAATAAAGATGAATGAAAGGGCGACACAAAGACATAAATGAGAGGAATAAAGAAAGGCCAGATGAGATATTGAGAGAAGATTCGATTGGGTGGTGAAAGGGATGTTGTGTTGTTGGTGGCTGGTTAGTGAGGGAGTGACCGGTTCACTGGAGGTGGAGACGTGGCTGCAGGTCAACGGATTATTTTCATATATATTTGCTTCTGGTTTTTGTTCAAGCTTAGCGGCGGTGATTGACGATGGTGATGGTGATGGTGAAAGGAAGCACCAGGTGGTGATGGTGGTGTGAAGTAGATGGTGACAGGAAGTGTTTGTTAACAAGAAGAAGGTGGGGGTTGGGGAAGAAGAAGGGTGGGTGGGGTCCACTTAAACTTCATTTATTTTTCTAGAAGGGTAAAATAGACATTACACATCCATTTACTTGAGAAATTTAACGATCGTTAGGGTTAAGGACCACCGTAGTTATAAAATTCATACCTCTGGACCACGTTAGTAATAAGTTGTAAACCATTAGGATCAATTATGCTATTACTCCCTCCGTCCCATTTTAAATGTCCTCCTTTCCTTTTTTGTTTGTCCCAAATTAAATGTCCCTTTCCAAAAATGGAAATGTAATTTCCAGTTTTGCCCATAAAAGACAAAACACAATCACCACTTTTGAGGATATTATTGTCATTTTACCACATACAAACAAAAAATTTCTTAAAATGTGTGTTTTTGGAAGTGGGACATTTAAAATGGGACGGAGGGAGTATTAAACACTAAGGTCCAAGAGTGCAAGATCTGAAAAGCACAATGACCAACCAAGCAATTCACTCTATTGATAATGATTGTACCAAAACTAACTGGATAAATGACTATACCAATTACCAACATCTAACGTTACCGTATTAAGACTAATGGGTATGGGGATCGTCCAAGACGGCTACACCGCCCCCGCCGGGATGTCCTCGTCTCCAACGTCCTATATAGGACGATCAGGACATGCACCACTTGATTATTTTATTATTATTTTTTTGAATGTTGTATTATAAGAAAAAACAGACGAGGGAGGAGATGGTGGTCGTTCTAGTGGTGGTTGTCGCCGGAGAAGGAGGTCGTCGGAGATGGTGCAGGCGACGGTGATGGTGGTGGTGCTTCGACTCTCTCTTAACTCTCTCTTTCTGTTTCTGTGATGACAGTGATGATCTGTTGCCAGAGATGGTGCAGGCGGTGGTGCTCCGCCTCTCTCTCTTTCTATGAGAAGGATGTTGTGTGTGTGTGTGTTGATTTATAAATAATAATAATAATAAATAAATAAATAATAAAAGGGGAGGGTTGTCTCCACACCATTGGTTAGTCCCTAAAAGAAGGACAACCCATCCTGATGAAGTGGCGACCTAGGTGGCATGAAGGACATCTTATTTGGGTTGTCCTCATACCCAATAGCCTAATCATTATCAAAACCGGTATTGGTGTTGGTTTTCTGTGTTTTTTTTGAACGACCAACGAAATTCACCAAGAGCTCCCTTCGGAGTTCCTACTCAGTCAAATCAGGACTCCTTTCACCCGGCATAGCCAGACATGTAAGGGAGCTCCTGGTTTCACCAAGTCCACCAGTTTCGGGGAAAACCCGACTATCTACCTGCCCAAAGGCACGACAATGGAATAATCGGTAAAACCCGGCGCTCTCAAGAATCGAACCCATGACCTTTCAGTCATGGGTCTTCTATAATTGAGCCTCCAAACCACTCCACCATAAGACCATGTGTAGTGGTGGGTGAACGGGGCATTTTTTGACACTTGGCAATGTGAGACCACTTGGTGAGTGAAAGGGGCTTGAAATATAAGGGGTGAATATATAATGGTATTAAATTTGAATTAAAAAAAATAAAAAATAAAATAAAATGAAGTGTCATACCCCCATTGGACCATTCCATCTTTCACCTACGCGAAAATTTTCACGTGCTCACAGTTAGCGCCCCTTTGGCTTGAAAGGGGGCGGTGTACGCTTGTGAAATGGGCGCCAAATATGCCCTTACACGCACTTTTCGCGAGACCATTACACCTGGTTAAGGTGGTAACTTGGTTTTCTATGTTTAACTTTTTCCCCCAAAATATGACCTTTGTCTTTATGTGTTTTAGCAGGGGTTAGCCTAATAGCCGCGGTATATAACCCTAAACTTCACAAACACTCCCCTTCAATTCAATTCGTTTGTATTTGTGAGAAGGCGACGAACTTAACCAGGGCAAAGATGATCATCCCAGTCCGTTGCTTCACCTGTGGCAAGGTACAATAAACCCAGACGCATCACCTTCTCTTAAAAATCTTAATCTCTTCACCTGTTTAATGTTTTCAGGTCATTGGAAACAAATGGGACACGTATCTTGACCTTCTACAGTCTGATTACACCGAAGGGTCAGTTCTTATTTAGTTACTTCATAAACAATTATTTGATGGTGACAGAAGTTTTGTGGCTTACTGTTTGGTAGCCTCTTAATGATTCCGTTAAGATGCTATCTTAGAGTGTGTTTGGTTCACTTAAAAAAAAATACCTTTTAGTGGTTCATGAAGCGTTTTAATGGGTAAGTTTTCGAAATATGTCGACCAACTCAGAGGCTACCTTTTAATCGGATGGGTAAGTTTTAGAAATATGTGGACCGACTCAGAGGCTACCTTTTAATCGGTCACGTGTTTGGTTCATGTGATGATTTTCGGGCTCGTGTTGGGTTCAGCACGTTAACCTGTGAACAAAGTTTAAAAGAATGGAAACGAGCCTTGAGGTGTTTTCCCTTTGTCTCACGAGGTGTAAGCCTCGAGGTGAACCGGGGCGTATGCCCGAGGCGGAATCAAAAAATAAATATAAAAAGTATATATGTTATAAAAAATAAAATAATTGACATAGATAAATCTAAAACATAAAAAACACACATCAAAAATAAAATAATTGACCAAACAAGTCTAAAACACAAAAAAAAAAACACATAAGAAACACCTTAAACTACCCGAGGTGCACCTGCGACGCACATTTTCTTAGCGCCTCAACGCTTAGAGGCGTATGTGCAAACTGGACCCCATGAGGCACACCTCAAACTCGTTTTCTTGGTGTTTTGCCTTGAGGCGCATGCCTCAAAACGTTTTTTTAAACCATCCCTGTGAATACGACCCATTTAGCAGCACTAAATACATTGCTAGAAGAAATGTTATTTGTGGGATTTGGAGTTGGTGCAGTTGTGTTGGTGACGACTGATGAAAATTGTTGTAAATTGCACCTTTATGAGTTAAGGTAAAATATCTTAGGGTGTAAAAAAGAGTGATAATTTTAAGGAAACCATAGTATACGAATTCCGAACAAGCCATTATTCATAGGTTCTATTGTGTAATGTGTATTAGGCCCAAGTCACCCAACACCACGCTTCCACGCCCAGGGGCGTGGGGAATCCGAGTCAGCCGTTAGGTGGCATCACTTTTGAAGAAAATGGGCGTGTATGGTGTGTGTAGGACTGTAGGTGAAGGCATGGGCCTAGTCATGGTTGAAGGGGATGTGGTGTTGACGTGGGTAGTGGTCAGGCCCTGGGTGTGGTTGCACTGTACATGGTCTATAATAGATAAATATTATTACAATAGATGCGTGCATTACGTTTGCATGCTTTGTACTTTTCGGTAAGTGGCTAGTGGCCGAGGAACCATGGTTTTGAAATTTTAATATTTGCTACATGAATTGTGCAGAGATGCTCTTGATGCTTTGGGGCTGGTTCGTTATTGTTGCAGAAGAATGTTGATGACTCATGTTGATCTCATTGAAAAGCTTCTCAACTACAATAGTAATCTCTCTTCACTTCATTATTCCGTCCTTGATTGTCGATGCACAACACTCAAATACGTAGATGTATATTGGGTTGGGGTGGGGAGGCAGCCAGCGCCCAGCAGTTATCTTACGTGACACATCATTGCTCACAGTTTCTTATTTGTCAGAACTAGGGACGATCTGGTTTTGATGCAAATTTTGGGACGGACAACTATGGCTTCAAGAAAAGTGAAACCATACCGGCTGGGTTGGTTTAAACTGATTTTTTATTTTTTGAAAATTCTTGATTTTTTTAAATAATTGAAAATGACAAATATGGTTCGAGTATTATACATCCACATAACTGCATATTCCAAAAATGAAAAAAATAAAAATAAAGCTTAAACAATTGATTTGGCTTACACGGACGGTTACAAGTTTCAAACTAAACCCAATGAATCTTAAACCGGCCTCTTGCTTTAGTCGGAGAGGTTCGGTTGGTTTCAACGGTTTATGAACACCCTACTAGAAACAACCAACCATGTAAAGTAAACTAATAAAGCAGGCATTAGTCTAAATAGCTATAATTGGACAATATAAAAGCTTATGATAAAAAAGGCTTTTAATTTTGTTGAATTTTTTTTTTATTTTTCTTGTTTAATCGCAGCAGTAAATCTTTTCTTTTATTTTGTTAATAACCAAATGCCAATGGCATTTTGTTTCAGCATTGGAGAAATCTGACACCAGTTGAAGCTTAATTGAGAATGCTTGTGGATACTGGATAGTTCTCTGATGCATATTTGTTTTTTGTACGTCTGCGTATAACGAGTTTTTATTCTGCAATATTTGGATATCTAAAGTTTAGTTGTTTCACATGTGGTATGTCTTTAGTATGTAATGCTATGAAGGATGTTTCACAATCCAAAACATGCTTTCGACTTCGAGGGTCCCTTGGTCATGTGACATGTTTGCTGTCTCTTTAAACTAATCATGTTGCAATAATTTGCATGTATACCAAGTATCTTATTCCTAGATGTAGTTTATGTCTCTATGTTGTTAGCCAGGGGGGTTGGATTGGGTTGGCTAACTGGTGAAATGGATTATGCGTAAGTGGCTGTGGGTTGAATCATGCTGGTGTCAAATATGTATTTTCAAGCCATTTGAGCTCTTGTATTGAGCTTGAATTGGTTTACTCCCTTTTCAATAGAAACCCTACTTAGAAGTCATATATGGAGGTACTATGATCGCCTGTGGCGACTATATCAAGCATTAAAGATCCTGCTTTCGCCTAATCTTTCCTCTATGTATTTCTGATGACGGAGTTGGAGAATTCAGCAGAGAGGACAACCTCAATTCTACCACATTCAAGCCCTGTATTTCAGATTCAATCAAATCAAAATCCAACTCAACTAGAGAAAGTCTATTACTTCCGGTTAGGTTAATTCATTGATTCATGTTCATTTTTTTTGATTAATTTAATTTAATTTCCAGTTTCATGATTATTTCGCTTGAATTTGAAAACAGTTTGATGTCGTTATGATTGATTTCTGTCCGGCTCCCTTCTTAGGTTTATGTTAATTCTTGTCGGATACTCATCTCAAATCCCTCTTCTCACTCCTTACAAAATGGGGAAATTTGAGCTTTCTCAAGGTAACTTTCATTGATGACGATTTGCATATGACTACTTGATAAAATGCCAAACACAACATCCTTTTGATTTACTTAATTTGTTGATGTCATAAATTAGCGATTTGCGCATCAAACAATGCCATAAAATGGTTAGATCATAAATTTATCATCATCTATAAATTTTCCTTATATTTAAATATGTCCATCATTTCATGTTACATGTGATTTATACTATAATCTTTTTGCATAACCATATGAAACAGGTCAGTTTCACAGAAGTGGCTCTATGTGAAAATGTGGGAACCAGAGCCGGCCCTGGGGTGGGCGAGCCGCACCCCCGGTCGAGGCACGTTTTTTCAAGGGGGCCATTTTATTGGCACTTTTATAGGTTGACTCTCAAAATCGTGCTCCACAGAACGCAAAGTAGTTAAAAAGAAGATTGGATAGTGAGTACATGTATTACCAGAGCTATTTTCCGATCAAAGCCGTGGAGCTCTGCAACTTGAAAAATACAGTATTAAGAAGAAGGGTGTGCCAAAGGCATTATAGCCCAGTGGCATCTTGGTGGTGAGATAAGACTTAGGGACCATAAGATCCTGGGTTCGAATCTCACAAAGGGGGTTTTCTCATAATTATGAGTTTCCTCTTGACTTGGTGGTGGAATATGATCGCTTGGCAACATTGGTGGCACGATGATACTCCAGTGTTCCGTGAGTGATTCCAATTTGTTGGCCGTTCAAAAAAAAAAGAAGAAGGGTGTAATGGTGTATGGGGATTTAAAAACAAAGAAAACTAAAACATAGTATATTATTATTTTAATATACTTTTCATTCATGGGAAATTGCACTTACATGCCTTTGACTTAGGGGTGTGCATGGGTCGGTTTTTACCATTAACCATAACCGCTATTTCGGTTATGTGATTTTCGTAACCATAACCATAACCAAACTTCGGTTATGGTTAATCGGTTATGAATTTGGTTATGGTTCGGTTATGGTTATTTCGGTTATTAACCAAAAAAATCAATCAAAGCTAACTTTCGGCTAAATTATAAAATTAAAAGCCCATGGGTCTTAAAAACTCAGAATCTACAATGATAGACTTAGTTTGGGTTATTATTTATAAGTTAATCAAGACTACACTTTCTAGTTAAAGTACCAATGTGGGATCCCTTTTAATAAGATATTAACAAAATGTATTTAACCTCTTGGTTACAAGTTTAATTCATCATAAAAAAAAGAATACTACATCAATATCATTTTGTTAATAACATACTTTTATTATAGTAAAAAAACCTCTATATAGTTAATATAGAACATAAATCTATTACATAAACTTAACAATACAAGTTCGGTTCGGTTATATCGGTTAACCAAAACTTCATAACCATAACCATAACCGCTCGGTCGGTTAAAGAAATTTCATAACCATAACCATTGGTTATGTTGGTTATCAGTTAAAATCGGTTCGGTTATGTCGGTTATGGTTAATTTTGCTCACCCCTACTTTGACTTACTTATCACTAATTACTGATTTATTTTATTTTTAATAATTTACGATTTCTGTATTTCATATTGCTTACTCATAAACTAATAAATTACTTGTAGAGTATTAAATTAAATACTTTTATATTTTATTATTACCTTATGTAATTTCCTATTCTTTCTGAAGATAAAAAAGATCATGTAGTTTTTATAAAGGCAATAATATTAAGATCTTTGAATAACATTATTTTACTTTGCTAGAAGTCTCATAAACAAAAATCCCTAAATATATGTGTTTTCCGTCTGCCCAATTTAAATGTTTAAGTTTCGTGGTTGTTTATATGTTAAAACTATGAAAATTAAAAATTTATTGGGCCTCTGTATAATTTTAAAACAATAAGAATTGGTAAGCATTTTTTGATCTATCTTTTACCTTTTAACTTATTTTGGAACCAATAAGTATAACCCAAACATATTATAATAATCCAAAAAAAACAAGGAAGACGCAGGGAAGTAAAAAGAGAAAACTATATATAGCGACGAATAAGTTTCAAGTTGGTGCTTTGTTGAAGTTTATGCATAGCCTTTTACAATGTACAATTCTTATACTATATTTTTATTACGTTTATTGCTATAGCATTAATCATCATTTAAAAGGAGGTACATTATATAATTCGTTAGCGCTAGGGCCTAAGGGCCTTTTCTAAGGCTCGGCCGAGCCATTTAAATTCTTGCTACTTTTTTTACGATATCATAGTTTTATTAATATGAAATTAGGTATGCTAATATAAATCCTAACTGCTAACATCACTTATATTTTTATAATTTGGTTTTTGTAAAATTTTAAGATTAATTTACTGGTGGACGTATACTAAGGAACATGTATGAAGGTGTTGTTACCTTGCATATACTTCAAAATAGGGACTATTTGGGTGTATGTTAAAGTCACAAATTTTCTGATTATGTCAACAGAGGGTAGTTAGTTTTAAAACTGATGTTCCCATGTTCGTCCTCAATGCTAATACGATTCTTGGCAGGGGGTTTGTTAAAGAGAAGTTTGAGTGCGACAGTATCCGGGATGATTAGACTCACCTCCGAGAAATAGGCAGAGAATGGATTTAGGTGTGAGTTTATTTGTTCTACAGTCACCAAGAAACAAATAACACAATCACCTTAAAAGTGTAATGAAGAAAATAATATAGTTTATAGTGAAAGAGGTCCTCAAGTTCCCCATCATGCACCTTACTGTTTTCTCATCTTACGTTCTCCAAGTACAAATTTCAAACATATATGTACATGGCTTCCAAATCATCAATTGGATTGTGTTACAACTATTTTAGGTTTCCCCCTCCCTTTTGGGCAAGATAACTATATCGATTAAACTAAATTCTTCCTATAATTGCAGTGGATTCTTGTTGCACCACCGCAACCTTCACCACCTGCAACACCACAATCGCCACCTCTAGTTTCACCACCGCATCAACGCAACCTAAACGATCAAAATGGCGTGGGACCATTAGTTGATATGCAGCTGGATCCTGTTGCACCACAACCTCAACTC
Organism: Ambrosia artemisiifolia; assembly: GCA_032199755.1. NCBI lineage: Eukaryota > Viridiplantae > Streptophyta > Magnoliopsida > Asterales > Asteraceae > Ambrosia > Ambrosia artemisiifolia. The sequence goes on along the minus strand of CM063515.1, from coordinate 11,958,229 downwards.
GAATTCAAGTGTCCAGTTTGCTTTGGACCAATAGTTGAGATGACTAGCACATCGTGTGGTCATACTTTTTGCAACACTTGCATAAGAAACGCACATTCTTATCAAGCAAAGTGTCCAATTTGTACGTGTAGAGTCACCCCTAGGAAGCTCCTTCGTCTCCACCCTATGCCTAATCCCATGTAGGCAAACCATAAGGGGTTCCATTGTGTTTGATTGTTGTGTTTTTTGATTGCTTTTGCAAATGGATGTTTGACTATCTTGGATGTTTGACTATCATATCCTATATCTAAGTGTCCTTGTTTGGATAATTGGGCAATGTATTGTATTATAACTATTAAATGTGATTACATTGGGTTTTATGTTATAATGCAAATAAGCCGAGTTTTAATTGTCATTGAATGGTACCAGATGCTAGACTAATACACAAAGTAGACAACGCTTTTGGAATAATTAATCATACTAGGAAGGAAAGTAGTTGATTAATGATTGAGTAATATTATTAAGGAAATAACAAGTAATCAAAATGTACAAGAAGGTACTACTTTAGTATGACTAAAAATGATTATCTATTTACACTAGTTTTTCCTACTTGGGAATGACATTATAAGTAAGACATATTGCTTGTCACTACATGGTGATATTGAGTAGGATTAGCTACCAAGATATCCTCCTATCAGGAAGTAAAGACACTTTATTGTTTATATTGACTACAAGGTCAGAATTAAGAGAACGTCCGAGTTATTTAAACTTAACCTATAACCTAAATAGTTAATACTCACAAATTATGCATATATATCCATACGTTCTGTTATCGATTAACTTTATTATCATAGTCAACACTCTTTAACATTTTCTTAAGCTCATTCCACCCTTTTGAATATACTTACAAAATAACAAAGTCACAACATACAACTTGTACTAATAATAGTTGTTACATGATGAATACCGACAACTCTTGGCCAAATTGAAAAACTCATAGCGCATAATTCAAAAGAAACTCTTTATTCCTTTTTGAATCCTTACAGAAGATTTATATAATCTAAACTGGACCAGAATCTGTAAAACCAAAACCAAATAAAACATATACATGTTTAAATTGAGGAGTCATAAGAATAAACCTTAGCCAAATAAACAAATAAGTATGTGTTAATCTTGATCATCTCTCATACTTGTTAGCCTAAATTTGCCTCTTTCTACCCACCAACGTGTATGGAAGTCGGAAAAATCAAATGAAAATGTTTCAACTTCATATAAGTTTCCTATTTAAAGTAGAAACATTTTCATTTGACTTCGCAGACTTCCAAACCCGTTGGAGGGTAGAAAGATGTGATTTTAGGCTAACAAGTATTAGAGTGGATTAAGATTAAAACACACTTATTTGTCTATTTTTCTAAGCTTTATTCTTTTAAATCCTCGAGTTTCACATGTATATGTTTTGTTAGATTTTGGCTTTGCATATTCTATTCCTATTTAGATGATGTGTCTTATGTATGGAGTCACTAAAAAAAGTTCTTTAGAATTATGTGCAATGAGTTTTTTTATTTGGCCAAGAGTTGTGTGTATTCATAATGTGACAACAACTATGTTGTTTTGTAAGTAGATTGGGAGGGGTGTTAAGAAAATGTCTAAGAGGGTTGACTATGATAATAAAGTTAATTGATAATAGAATGTATGAATATGTTTGTATACTCTATGTGTAAGAGATATTAGGCTATAGGTCAAGTTTAAATAACTTGGTTGATTTCTTAATGCCTACCTTGCGCTCAATATAAACTATAAAGTGTATTGACTTCCCAACCGGAGGAGACTAAGGTAATCAATCATACTCAACATGTATGCTCACCATTTAGGCACAAGAATTATATCTTACTCATAATGTAATGCCGAAGTAGGAAAAAGTGGTGTAAATAGATACTCATTCTTAGTCATAGTATATTTGTATCCTTACTTCTTGTATATTTTGCTTGTTTATTATTTCCTACTTTAATAATATTAGTCAATCATTAATCTAACTACTTTCCTTCCTAGTATGATTAATTATTCCAATATAACTGTCTACTTTGTGTTTTTAGCGTCTGGTACCATTCAATGACAATTAAAACTCGGCTTATTTGTATTAAAACATAAAACCCAATGTAATCACATTTAATAGATATGAAATAATATATTGGCCAATTACCCAAACAAGGACACTTCGATATAGGATACGATAGTCAAACACCAAGATAGTACATAAAACATCCATTTGCAAAAGCAATAAAAAACCAAAACAATCAAACACAATGGAACCCCTCATGGTTTGCCTACAGGGGATTAGGCATAGGGTGGAGACGAATGAGCTTCCTAAGGGTGATTCTGCACATACAAATTGGACACTGTGCTTGATAAGAAAGTGCCTGTCTTATGCACGTGTTGCAAAAAATATGCCCACATGATGTGCTAGTCATCTCAACTATTGGTCCCAAGCAAATTGGACACTTGAATTCAAGTTGAGGTTGTGGTGCAACAGGATCCGGCTGCATATCAACGAATGGCCCCACGCCGTTTTGATCGTTTAGGTTGCGTTGATGCGGTGGTGAAACTAGAGGTTGCGATTGTGGTGCTGCAGGTGGTGAAGGTTGCGGTGGTGTAATAAGAATCCACTGCAATTATAGAAAAAAGCTTAGTTTAATTGATATAATTATCTTGCCCAAATGGGAGGGGATACAACCTAAAATAGTTAAAACGCAATCAAGGTGATGATTTGAAAGCCATATACACATATGTTTGAACATTTTACTCGGGGAATGGAAGTTGAGAAAACAACCAGACTAATGATGAGGAACTTGAGGTCCACTTTCACTATAAACAAGATTACTTTCTTTGTTGCACTTTTGGATTGACTGTGTTATTTGTTTCTTGGTGATCGTATAACAAATAAACTCTCACATAAATCCATTCTCTGCTTATAACTCAGAGATGAGTCTACCATCACAAATATCTTTGATATTAGCCTCACATGTGTTGCACATAAACTTCTTGATGTGTCACTTTAATCAGCAAGTTTCTCAAATAAATCCTCTTAACTAGTGTCTCCCACTCTTCACCACCACCATACCCTCATTATAAGTTGTCATATCGCCCATACATTCACCACCCCTACCCGCCTCAACGCCTTTTGAGTACCATACCTACATTACTGCTTGATCCTCACTATGACCCTTCTCCAATCCACCTCCCCTGCTTTATGACTCTCTTACCCTATAGTCACTCGCTTTTGTGATAATACTTGTCATCCTAATCATTTTTGTAATTGTATTCTCCATGTTGCTCATCCCCTCCTACCAAGTCATCCACTTTTCCCATGTATAGAAATGAATATCATGGTAGGATGCCATCAATACAGAGATTGTTGCTATTCACTTTAGCTATATATGGATTATATTATCTTCTCATTCTAAAGTAAACATTATTGGGTGTAAGTGGTCAAGACTCAAACATCATATGAACGGACCCATAAGAAGATATAAAGCCTAACTTGTTTCCAAAGGCCTTAATAAATAGAAGATGTGGGTTGTAAATTCACTTTCAATCCGGTTATTAAATCATCCACTACACGGTTGGTTCCCTTGTTTCCTTTTCATATTGATGGGATATTCAACAAAGTGACGTTAACAATGTCTTGCTACATTGAGAACTACATTAGACCGTGTATATGGCACAACCTCCCAACTTGACAACCTTACTCGTTCTTATTATGCATGCTTACTAAAGATTGAGACCTATGGTTTTAAGCATACCCTTGAGTTTGGTTCTCTAAGCTTTCTATTTCACAAGTTATTTTGCTCAGTGTGTCTGACACCACATTATTTGTACATTCTCGAGATCTGGATACTTGTTATATACTTGTATATATGATCGATATTATCATTCCAGGTAGCTCTTCGACCTTACTGACATATTTGAGTAGGTGTTTCCAAAGAGTTCATGCTTCTTTCACTCAAGATTCTTTTCACTTGTGTCAGCATAAGTACTTACATGATTTTCTCCAGCACATTGATCTAGTCGGTGCAAGCCCTTATCCAATCTTGTACTGCTTGGTCGTCAACTATCCTGATATCAGGGCGTACCTACAAATGAAATCTTGCTAGTCGAAGTATTGTTGTTACTATTAAGTATCTTGTCTCTACACGTCAAAAGATTGCTTATACAGTCAATAAGGTTTCTCAGTTTCTTCATAACCCTACAGACTACCAATTGATTGTTGTAAGAGTTTATTATTTGCAATGTTCAAAGGTATTATTACTCTCAAATTGGCTACACGTACCCAAAGTGACTAGCCTTACTATTTATGCCTACGCAAACGCTAAGTGGGTAGATTGCCAAGATGATATTCGCTCCACCACATGTTATTGGAAGAAACAACATGTTGTTACTCAATCCGAGGTTGAGTTCAAGTATCGTGTTCTTACTAACATTGTAACTTATATTTGTTGTTTTACTCTTGTACTTCATGATTCTACGATGAAACAACATTGGATCTACTTATTTGGTAGTTATCACTACACAAAACACCTTGATTTTGGCTTCCAGATGTTTTACCATGCCTTCCATATTTGTTATGAACCGACTGCTACTCTGTTGATATTCTCACCAAGGGACTCTTAATCACCCAGTTTGCTACACTTCATTCCAAGTCGCACCTCACTACGAACCTTTATCTTACGGAGGCTTTTTAGAGACATATTGATGTATCGAGTACTTATGGTAATTGAGATATACGTTAAGAGTTGTTATTAATATATATCTTAGTTGTTACTAATATATATCTTATTGTGTGCTTATCATTAGTTCGTTAGCTATCCATCACTATCCTTTCACTAACATCTCTACATGTAAAGAGATTTTAGTAGTTATTGTATACGCGAAACATTCCGCATCGATATGATTGTTTTCACCCTTTTCATTATTTGAATCAAGCTAATATGTTGAAATCATAAACGAATAAATTCGAACCCTGTACTATACTAGGGGAACTGAAGACAAGAAAGCAATAAGGTGCATAATGAGCCAATAAGGAGCTTAGGGGTTAACAAGTATGTGTATATATAATTTATAATATGATAAAATAAATGTTACTATGTCGGGTGAAAACTATTTTAATAAAATTTATACAATATTTTTTTGAAACGCTAAAGTTATCGTATGACATTGTAGAAAACAAATTATTAAAAAACAAGCATAACACAAAAATAATTACTAAATTCCGCAAAATAATTAGTAAAGCTAGATGTTTAATGTAAAACAATAAATTAAATATGACGAGAGCTACATGAAATTACCTCGGTCATTCAAAGGTTTGACATAGTGTAGCGGTGTTTATGCAATTCAATAGAAGATCAAGGAATTTGAATGATCAATGATATCATCTAAACTTAACCAAGAAACAAACTTTGACATCCATGTAAATTTCTTTGATCTCCCTTTTAGTTAAACTAGTGGGTTGGCCCGTGCGATGTGTCGGGTGTCAACGAGACTTTTTCGGAGAACATAATCTATCATGATATTTCTTAAACAATGATTATATTTGTGTATTATTATTATTATTATGTAAATATTTTGTAATTATATACTAATTTAGTTAAATAAGATAGTACTATGCGAAGTGGCGGATGTCACCGAGACTCTTTTGGAGAGCGCAAGCTAACCCACCATGCTTTAAAGACGTTTATAATTGGTTGTTATTATTATTATTATAATAAATATTTATTATTTATATACTCGAGTATTTAAATAAGTTAATACTTAATAATATTTGGGTATAATTACTATTATTACTGTTGTAGCTATTATTAATGTAGTGAGTTAAATAATCTCATGTGCATTAAATAATGTATTAGTTAGGAGAAATTTATTAAATCGGGCAAATTAAGAACTATTCCATATAACACTTGTTTCCTATATTTCGAAAGTTGTAACATGCATCTTAAAACTTTTATGAACTACCATGTTGGCCATCTAAGATACTTTGTAATGTATTATAGATATAGATTACAATCATGCAAACAAGTCAATGGTAATCATTCTTAATCCATAAATGTACAGTTGAATCCATAATCAATTCATTATTATAGTTAATGCAAATTCGAGTCCCTGTGGTTATACCCAATTTGCATACTAAGTCCTTACTTCTCAATTTAGGTCTATCGAGTCCCCGTTGTTTAAGAAATCGGTCAATCAAGTCCCTGTCACTAACGCCGTGACTTTATCTCGTTAACTAACATAAGGTCAACATTGACCTTGAGGGCAAAATTGTCTTTTCACCCAAAAGACTTACCCCTATAAGCATGAACACCGCTAACCTTAGAACCCCTGACCATTTACATCACTCACTTCCACACGCCACTCTACCGTCGTTGCTCACCTCCAAACACCATCGTTATCGTCTTTCAGCGCCCCACAATACAATGGTTAGCATGGTTTCAGTTGAGGCGAGCATAGAAAATCAAATGTTGAGAAATAATGGTTGTTAATCATTTTCATCATCTCATGCTCTATTTTTAAAAGTAATGCATTGTTGATCTTGAAAACAATTACAACCTGAGCGAGGGTGGATACAATCCTCAGCCACGTTGTGATCCATTTCAAGGTGGTCTTTAAGTAATGGTGCAACCTCACCATATATTTTAAATATGAACGAGACAGGGAATAGGTTGTCTTCAAATGTACATTATTGATGCCTATTATGTAGTGATACTTTTAAGCTAACAGTTGATCATAATTTATTTGCACCTCTAGATTAGGATTATTTTTGGATTTTGATGAATAGGGTTTTTATTTGATCATTTTGGGTTGGATGTAGTAATCAATTTGGCTATTTTGATCATTTTGGATTGGATGCGCAAGCTTAATATAATGATCAATTTGGCTATTAAGATTGCCTGATTGTTAGTGTACTATGTTGTTAATGAGAGTGTGTTAATGTGCTTGATTATATGCAAGTGTGTGTAGTATGTTAGTGTTAATGAGACTGGTTATATGAGAGTTTGTGTAGTCTATTTGTGTTAGTGATTCTTGATTATATGAGAGTGTGTGTAGCATGTTAGTGTTAATGAGATTGATTATATGATAGTGTGTGTAGTCTGTTTGTGTTAATGAGAGTGTTTACTTAATCTGATTAAATGAGGACCGCAATCTATATACTCATGATAAGTTTAGATGCAGTAAGACTCATTAATGAAAGTGATTAATTATTGAGACTGATAAGAAGGTACATACACTTCACAATGTTACAGACTAGTACACATACTAGTATGATGTTGTGTGTGCAGTAGACTGATTAATGAGAGTGTGTGCAATCAAACTAATTATTGAATATGTTACAAATTAGTATGCATACTAATATGATGTTGTGTGTTCAATCAGACTTAGTAATGAGAGTGTGTGCAATCAAACTGATTAATGCATATGCAATCAGACTTGAGTTGTTTACTGAAGTTACTAATGTTGTATGTTGTTTACAGTTCATAATGTATGCATAATCTGATGTTTGTCACAAAATGTATGCATGACCTGATGTTTACAGTTCATAATGTATGCATGTTAATGATGTTGTGATCTGATTTGATCTACACATATCTATGGTGGTTAAGGTTAGGGAAAGTAAGAAACAACAAACCACAGGAATGCATACTGAAAGGAATTAGGGACAAAACCGTCTTTTACAAAATATCTAACAAAAATTGGATGGGCGTTAGTCCCAGGGACTAGTATGACCAATTTTGTACACCATAGGGACTCAATAGACCTACATTGAGAAGTGGGGACTCAACATGTAGATTAGGTATAATCACAAGAACTCAAATTGAATTTAACTCTTAATTAAAGTTTTCATATCAAATGAGTAGAATTAAAATCAACAAAGATGTATCATTTTTCCAGTTAAAAAGAAAAATGAGTACTCAATGTTAAAGTTTGTTTAGCAACATAAATATGCATATATGTATGTAATAAATACGGGAAGTCATCATGATTAACTTTAATATAGTATATATATATAGATACATAGATGAATAAATAAAAGTAATTTTATTTTCTGAACATAATAATTGCAATTTACTCATGTGAATGAAATGAAAAGCACAAAACAAAATATTCTGAAAAAAAAAATAAATAAAAGTTCAAAGGTTAAAATTCTGAATATGATAAATAGGATTTACTCATGTGCAATTTACTCATGTGAATGAAATGTAATAGATAAGGAGACATACTTGTGGTATGTGATGTACTCCACAACTAAAAGATTAAAACTTTAAATTCAACTCTGGTTTATCCTAAAAATCTAAAATTGTTTATAAAAAAATATACATATATGAATATTATTCACAAATGGTACAAGTAATTTTCATTCCATGAATATTATTAAATACAATAAAAATTTATGATATACACACATATCGATATATATCAAGTATAATCTTGCAACAAGATTACGTGTTTATGTCATGCTTATGTGCATTTTGCAACACATTTTATTTTGCCTTAAATTTCAAATCATGACAACTTGAACAACTAAGATGCAAGCTCATACATTTCTTTTTTACTATGGTAACCCAAGTTTTTAATGTGGAACCAAATCTATACCGACCGATGTCCCATCACATCGCAACTTACATGTTTTCTTTCACTCTACATATACAGGTCCCCGATCGCAACTCGTGGGGTACAAGCAAGTAATTTACATATTAAACCATGAGAATTTGTTTTATCACATGAATTTTGTTCTAATGTGCATGTTATTGATATTTTACATATTAATATTTCATATTTTCTTGACTTAAAACATGCATATATGTGTATGTAGTCTGTAGATGAACATGTGAGTGTTGCTGGAGATTGGAGAATTACATGTGCATGTCGATAGTCGTTTGAAAAATATGTTGCCGTAATCTTGAAATTAGGATGGGATAGATAATTTTTTTTTTAACGGCCAAGGGATAGATAAATTATTAACTATAAGTTTAGAAACTAATTAATTTCAAAGAGAAGATTAATTATTCATTATGATTATAACATGTATATTTAATCGTTTTATTTATATAATTTTAAAAAATTGAATATCACATTAGTTCTTGCAATTCTAATAACTTGTATATATAAAATTTAAATACAATAAATAAAGTAAATAATTACGAGTCCCAAAACTAATATTAATTGGGTATTCGGTAGATAAACAACAAACCAAACCGTTTGGGTTAGTTGAATTGGCTAGACCAAGCAAATCAACCAAAAAGGTTTGGTTTGACGTTTTGAAAGGGGTTTTTTAATCGTTTCTTTTTGTTATCTATTTAAAATAATAAATATGACATACAAACATAGATACAACACGAAAAACAAATAACATATATTAAACCATATGTTGGTTTACACGGCCGATTTCTTGTTTCAAAAACCTGGCCAATTAACCAAACCGTTAAACCAAAAAAAAAAGTTAACCGTAAATCATATATCATATCATAAAAATTCAATCCAATTGAAGGGTTTGCTTAAGTTGTGTTATCAATTGTAACGATTTATAAAGCATAGACATGTATAAGATAAAACGTTGATAAAAGGATTGCAAGAAATACCCTGACACTGCCGGGATCCTCCAAAGCCACAGAGGGTGATCGCCGCTGGTTTCTTCTTCGTTGGAAGTGCTGAGTATTGCCAGACATTTTCACTGCTAATTTACAAATGACAAATGACAAAAGATTAATATTAGAAAACAATATATTTAAAACTCATGAATCATTAAAGGAAGAATACAAAATATTTGTCCGTATCTCAAGATTCCAAAAAAATTCAATAAATATTGTAAAATAGTTTGTTGAAATTAATGTCTTTTGGTTTTAAAATTATTGAATATGTTAAATTTCATTTCCACCCTTGGTTTATATAAAAGAAAATATATAAAAATTATGAGTGAACTTAATGATAACATTAAATGTCCTCGTTTTCGCCCCACCCATTGTAGTGATAAAGGTGTTGGAGTTTCAAATAATATGTTTTTTTTAACGGCTAACAAATTGGAATCACTCACAGAACACTGGAGTATCATCGTGCCACCAATGTTGCCACGCGATCATATTCCACCACCAAGTCACCAATTCAGGAGGAAACTCATAATTATGAGAAAACCCTCTTTGTGAGATTCGAACCCAGGACCTTATGGTCCCTAAGTCTTATTTCACCACCAAGATGCCGTTGGGCTATAATGCCTTTGGCTTTCAAATAAGATGTTAAGAGTTCAAGCCTCATAAGACTATGCGTTATGGCTAGAGGTGAGCTAACACTTTATCGAATAATATTGTGTCATGTAGGCGTCGATGTGGCACTGGCTCGCGACCGCGGGACTGGTAGCTTGATCCTGTTGTGGATAGAGGTGAGTGGGTCTTTTTTTTTTTTACCAAATTCATAAATATAAAACATAAATATTTTACATAACATTTTTTAAAACATTACATTAAATAAAAAAAATAAACCCATCTTATAAAAAAAATAAAATAAATAAAATAAAAAATAAAATCAATCTTCTAATTTCAACAAGATCATCTTCTTTCTTTCTTTCTTTCTTTCTTTCTTTCTTTCTTTCTTTCTTTCTCTCTCTCTCTCTTCTCTAATATATGAGCTCATGTCAATTTTATACGGTATGGATTGGAGTCTTTAGGAGCTTTATTGCGTTACCTAAGCGTTATGTTAACAGGGGCTTTGTTGCCTTCTTCTAATAACACCCAAGAAATGTTGCTAATTGAACGCATTTCTAGCTCGACGACATCCACCTAACTCGTGAGCAAAGCAATATCCTCTCATTCTATCCAATGTCGTGCCATTTTAAAATTCAATAGAGAAGATTTTGAGAGTAAAGAATGAAAAGCGGGATGGGGTAAAAAAAATAAGTGTGTGTTTTATATATATATGAAAAATAAAAAGAACTGGATCTTTATCCCGCACTACGCGCCAGGACCTTGATATTTGGCAGTGATTAGTTAACCTCCATGACCACAACAACTGGATATTCCGACAAACAAAACTGACATTGTAACACCCTAAACTCTATGTACAGAAAACTCGCAGCGGAAAAATACCAACCAAAAAATTCTTTTCTTAAAACAACCTTGAGTGTTTAGAAAACCGGTTCTACTAAGTATTTTGGTGTTACATCTTAAATTATTTCTTAATACATTCAACGGGACTCAACTCTATTGGTTATGTATCCGTGACCGCGTACAATCCGCCTCCTCGCTCGATCTCCATCCTTCCCTTGCTTCATTAGGTAAACCAGACAACCTGCATTCACCACGTAACCGATTCGTTAGTTCAATAGGTGACCTCATGTAATCTACTCACGACACGGACGTAACATCCCGCAATACTCTGTGATCCTGTCTATAAGTCTTCTTTCAAGTTCGGGTGGGTTACCCCGATCCGAACCTCCACATCTCCTGTAATCATACCTACATACTTACATTTTCATCATTCTCAAACAAAGGTTAATAACCCCACAATATGTCCAAACATACAATTTCCTCCATATACCCTCTCAGTACATACAAGCATACACTTCCTTTGTAAGATTTCACAATACATACGAGCATGCAATTCCCTCATATAATACCACCACACATACAAGCATACAAATCATTCACATAATTCTACAGTACATACAAGCATACAAATTCCACCTATAGTACCATCATACATACAAGTATACAATTCCTTCGTATAGTTCTACAATACATACAAGCATACCAATTCCACCTATAATACCATCATACATACAAGTATACAATTCCTTTGTATAGTTCTACAATACATACAAGCGTACAATATCCACCTATAATACCACCATACATACAAGTATACAATTCCTTCGTATAATTCTGCAATACATACAAGCATACAATTTCCACCTATAATACCACCATACATACAAGCAACTCTCTCCCTCTAACCCGAGCATGAGAACCCACATGTACATCACATCTTCAATCTACATAATCATGGTAATCTACTTATCGTATTTGATACCGTCGAATAATGCATCAATTTACTACACGCACTTGTATCATTCCGTACTATGATCCTAATTGCAAAACCGACATTACCATTACATGCTACACCCTTACATAGCCTTACATAAGGTCCAACAATGTTAATTGGTGCGTTAAACGCAATTACGGGTCGCGCACATAAGCAAAACATCAACAATAACAAAAATTAACGTTTCTTCCCAGGGGCCACCGTAAGGGTACGGTGGCCACCGTACCCTTACGGTGGCCTCAAAACCCCTACGGTGGTATAAGGCTGCCAAACGGTGGGAATAAGGGTGCAGGGGCTACCGTAAGGGAACGGTGCCACCGTACCCTTACGGTGGACTCTGCACATTCTCATTTTGTTTCTCCTTTCCACCCCTTCTAGACCCGTCCACGCCGATCCATTCGAAGCCACGTTTATTCCATTATAAACTCCAATTCAAGCCTTAACCTCGTTATTTACGTTCCATCATCTCACGGTCCTCATACTACTTACAAACACATATACATGTTAAGATTCATTATCCTAAGTGGAATAAGAACCACTTACCTTATGTCCTCCAAGTTGATGCTTGCTACTTGCCTCCACTTGACCCATTAGCCACTTGTGCTTGAGCCCATGTTGCCTACGCATTCATGTTATCATTCCCACCATTCCGTTAGTATACACAACTACGCATACTATCAATCGTCTTACACTTACTTGTTCCCATGACTTTCATTGGTCAACTACTAATATGCATATCACATGATTAACTACCCCATTGTTTATCAATCAAGCAATCCAACATATCATCAAGTATGTCACCTAGATAATCTAACATATATCACATGATTTCCTCAATCCCACAATCATATTAGCAAACATAACCATGTTAGTCATCCATTGTTGACTTTTCAGAAAGTCAACTTCCAACTATACAAACTTCCTACTTAGAACATATGTTCACATTGATGACTAGATCACATAAAACACACCATAAACATCACATTCCTATCTCATTATCATGCAAGATTATTCATCATTCCAATCATAGTATTTAAGCATTAGAGTGTACATACTACTAATGCATACTTCCTACCAAAACATACAATCAACTAGTTCACACATGATTTCTCTCTAAGACGAAATCCACATGTCAACCTACTATCAATTGCACCAAATATCACATTACTTTCATACTTGTCGAGTCTTGCATACAAATTCACACATTTTACCTATTTAGGCATTTCATCAAACACATGGTGTGCATACAACATTTAAAACACATTGTACAAGTATTTCATGCATACTTCCATAGCTCATAACACAATTCATCATATTTCTTCCCTACATTACATACCATTCATATCAATAGTTATCAACATAGCAAATCATCACATTCCTTTTCAATGCATTCAATAATTAACTAAGAATGGTCTTGGATTACCCCAAGACCAATACCCACTTCCAACATAGGTGTAAAACAACCTAATTAGCACATAAATTAAGCATAGCTTTATGTAGTATCACAAATCATGGCTCCTTTAGTGTCTATCAACCTCTAGACACCTTCATCCATCCTTGATTCATGTTTTCACATAAACCCTATATTTTCACCATATTCTAAAACAAACATAACCTCATGATAAGCCAAATTAAAGGTACCTTAGTGTGTATAAAACCTTAGATGACCCATAATTGACTTCATGCACCATCTTGGCTTCTACTTGCTCTTGATTTGGAGCTAGAGATGAAGGAGCAAGGGTTGGGTCTTGGATTTTCTTGATGATCGACATACACAAGAGTGTGTATGTTGACATCATACTTTCCCCTATCTATAACCCATTAGTTTGCCCCATGTCCAAATCTAGTCCCTCTAGTTTGATACCCTTCCAACATTGACTCAATCTTTATTGAATTTCTACATAACTTGTGTATTTATCTAGGATAGGTACTTAGTTATTTCACCCCATGCCATAACACATTAAAACATGCTACTAAATTAAAGTTCGGGTTTTGGGGCGTTACAGACATAAATACATGATTAAAGAAAGGGGAAAAAGAAATAAACTAACCGACTCAGATGTACAATTATTATCGTCGTTGCAAAAGAAATAGACTCAGATTTCGCAACGGCTGCAACCGGAGTTAAGTAATGACACGTGGTGTACTCGTCAACGAAAATTTAAATAAACGACAAAACAGGAAAAAAAGGTAAAAGACAAAAGACAAAAAAAGGAAAAAAATTGTTTTCACTAAAAGAAAACTAAAGACTTTTAAGTTTTAACTAGTGAACATAAACAAACATATACGAATGGATATAAACGAATGAACGCAAACAAACAAATTGCCGAATGTTCACGAACGCGAACGAACGAGACCTTTGTTCGTGTTTGTTTGTTTAGTTAATCGAACGAAATTTTTTGTTCGTGTTCGTTCGTTTATTAAACAAACGAACATAAACGAACTTCCCACCCAACAATTTACGAACCGTTCGCGGAACGTTTGGTTTGTTTACAACCCTAAATGGCAGTGCTACCTTGTGATTGTCTAAGAATGGGCCTTTGATCAAGTTTTCTAGGCTTCCTTGATGATAAAGCATCATATGCTTCTCCAAACTGTTTTAGAGGCACATAAACTGTTCGAATCGAATCCATGGAGGATTCTAACAATGCAGTGACTCCATATTCCATAAACCACATCTGCAGCCGAAACATTTGAGCTATAACCATGTAACAACAACAACAAGAACCCCATTTGAGCAACAAGAAACATGAGCTTTTTAGTACCATTATCACTCCATGTTTTCAACTTCGTCGCCACGTACGAAGAACATAGCATTGAATCAAATAAGTTCCATTCACGTACGAAGAACCAGCTTGGTACCTTTCATAAACTACCTCTCGTGAACAAATTGATCCGCGCCACACACGCTAGCCACAACAAATCATTAGTTTTCTTTCTCAACTAATTACACAACTCATACATCAAACACCTCGTCGGCTTCCCATGAAAAGTACCCATATGATTACTCTCTCTTTAGCTTCCTAAACAGCCTCAACGGATCAGTCTCATCATCTTCTAAAACCCACCTTCTTTTCCTATAACCATCATCACTTTCATATTCGCATTCACTATCCGACTCATCTTCTTCCGTTGGAATGAATAGTTTGATTGTTTTCGTGATGAAATTTTTAAATTTTTGTAAAGGTGCTAAGATTTCACAGGAAAATATTGAAATGGGAGTGGTGTTGTACTATCTTGTTTTTTTAATTATCAAATAAAACCATAAAACGAATATCAATACAAGTTCACATACACCGATGTTTGTTCGGTACCGATTGCTCGTTACGGTGCCATCAATTGGTACAGTTTATGACACCAAATAAATACTTTATTTCAAACACAACTCCGTTTTCAATAAAACTTATATCATGATGTAGAAATAAAAACCTAAACACAGCTGCGACAAGATATTAAAAGAATGTAGAGGCGTCAAGCCAGCCCAACCCGATAAGCATCCAAGTAAGACTAACCAAGGTAGTATATAACATAACATAAGCATGGTAACGTAAAAGATAACCGAGAAACCCACCAACATATAGAATCTAGGAACACCTGTTAAGTCTATCCTTCATCCAAACTAACTACTTACATAACACGCGGTCATATGTTCTTTAAGGTTTTATTCATAACTAATAACTCGTATTCCAACCTACGAACTTTCTCTACACGCAGCTACTGATCTCGGAAAGAAGCATTCTAGATCCCACCTCCAGTCTGGTGCAGCATTGCATCAATTTCATCACCTTCCTCCATCTCAAGCTGCAGCATTATAAGATAATAATCAGGTCTCAAAAGGGTATTACAGTTATTATTTTAATAATATAGCTTTCGTAATCTTGGTTTAAAAAAGTGTGACATACTGACATGTTCAAGGTGTTTATGTCCCACAAGCCGAGGCGCAAGACATTGCATTATGTACAATCGTATAGGCTTTATTTACAACCAGAAGCTATGTTTCTCTCATTTGTTAAATATATCACCATTTTTATCAAGCATTTCATGAGTTCTTCACCCCTTTGGTTGTTTTTACCAATTTTGACGCATAATTACATGAGACACCGCCTCAAGCCCCTGAGGCGTTTTCGAGCGCGCCTTTTTGAACCAAGTTTGTAACCGTATTAAATAAGGTAAATATTTAAAAAAAATCAATAAAGACGAATAAACCAAACAAAAAGTTACATATCTTGACCCATTTGACCGATCGTTTCAAAAACAAGACCTGATTGGTGTGAAATAATCAAATAAGCAAGTGAAATACTTACGGTTGTTAAATAACCAGTGGCGAATCTTGACCCGAAACTTCAGGGGGTCGGAAGTCACTAGTTTCAGGGGGTCGAACATCATTTTCGGAGGTCGAAACCTTATATACCAAAAAATTTCTATACGAATACTATATAATCGGAACTTATGAGCGAAAATTCGGGGGGGTCGGCCGCCCCTCCCTGCCCCTTAAAAGAATCGCCACTATAAATAACTAAAATATTACCTCATCAGGGGTCTGCTCGGCTCGGAGACGTCGCCCGTCAAACAGAAAAGCAATAGAATTCATCTCAACAGACTGCCTATCACAGTAGGCGTTCATTAACTTCTTAAGCTGGGTACTGCGTTTGATCCTGAAGAACACCTCATTCCCATCCTGCAGGAAGCAACAGATAATGAAGCGATACATTCAACAAATAACATGTACAGTGGATCAAACAGGGGAATAGTGGCCTCCTTTGACATAACTACCTGATATCATGGATAAAATCATGTTCCATACATCTTAATTCTTAAACTTGTATTTGAGTTACAGTATATCCCATAAGGCACATGGAGGAACTTACCTAGATGAATATCTACCTAATATGTACATAATAACAGGACACCTTGCCTGCAGATCATTGTAATTCACTACTTCAGAATCAATAAATAAAAATATATAGTTCGACAGGCTAAATTTTCATCAGCAAGGCCGTTACAGTCCGATTAGGCTGGTTTTGACAGATATTCTAGGACTAACTACATTTTCGAAAAACCGCAAACCACATTAGCAGGGGCGGATGTAGTTAAGGATTAGAGGGGACATCTGTTACCCCTCGATTTTCCTGGCGAAGTGGAAAAAATTTGTTTTTTAAGGTATTTTTATAAAATGTTACCCCTAAAACAAATTTTTTGTTACCCCTTAAAACAATTTTTATAAAATGTTACCTCTTGTATTATATTCTAGATCCGCCACTGCACATTAGCCTACTTGGTTTGGGCCTGCTGGGCCACCCAAAGGGGTTGTTTATTTTTTCTTTTTTCATAACCATCAGTCTTTATTAAAGTTATATACATGGTTCATTACAATCATACATATGCACCATGTTCCAAAAATAGATTAACAAACTAACAATAAAAGTATCAATCAGGACGTTTATAGACCCAAAACATGAACACGAACACATGAACCAAAATTAATACCATGAATAACATCAGAGTTACTCTTTTAACCCTAACAAAAAAAATCCTAAATTGCCACTCTTAATCCACTTTCAGATTATTTATTGAGATGACATCGTATCGATACCAAATTTTTGAAAAAACTGGGCACCAAACATTGTACCAAATATATCGGTATCAAAAAGACTAAAATACCGATACCAAAGTTTTGAAAAAATGAGTACCCAACCTACTAGTACTCTACACGTATAGGTACTAGGTACCAAATGCTTATCCATACTTTCAATTGCGTCATTCAACATGCACAAAATTTTGGTAGATCAAACAAATCATTTCTCTAGAACAATTAAACATGATTATACAAAATAAAAACCTTAATCGCATCACAAATAGTTGTTAAAAGCCATCACCTTTTGCGCCTAGGCCCATTTTTTAGTTGAGGCAAGGCAGTTGCGCCTTAAGTCAAAGCAATTGTGCTTTAATTCTCCAGGTGATGATCTAGGCGCAGATTATGTTAGAAACACAACAACGATTCCGGAAACGAACACATAGATTTTTGTGAGGCGGACAAACCTCACAACGGCTTTTTATATATTATCGAACAAAAACTTTAAAAGTAAATACAACCTTGATGGATGATCAACATCCTGCCTATCGATCTATTTATATACACAAAACCATGGGTTTCCTAATTTGGCTCATATTCCTATTTTGACTCAAGCTCATAAAGCTAATACTTATCTAAAGAATAGTACTTACCTAATGAATTAATAAAACAATTTTTAATAACCGATTTAATAATAAAAACAAAGATTAATTAAACTTCAGATTACAGTAAGATTCCCAATTTCCGGAGAGTTTCCGGCCAAATTCTCTCAATTATGACTAGATTCCAGCCAGATTCTACTTTTACCTAAAGAAAACTACTTTTATGCGCTAATACACTAATATTTTAAAACTTTTGATACTAATAAAATAATATTAAATATTATATAATAGCTCTTGTTTATTTTATTTAGATAATACTATTATTTTTCCAATACATAATATATTTTTACTTGTTTTCTTTGTAAGCTTTATGTTATCTCAGGCATGTCGCTTTTTTTGCGCCTAGGCCCAAGCAAGTCCTATGCGCCTTTGATAACTATGACATTAAAGCACTAAGAGTAAATCACTTCACTTAACAGTACAAACAAATACAATCAAACTACATAATAAATAAAAAACAGGTACACAAAACAATATACATATGCATATATATATATATATATATATATATATATATATATATAGGGACAGGTTCAAATACAAAGTAATACAAACGTGCGAAGGATGCGAAGGATCACTTTGTACTTGATAATTACGTAATGATAATTACGTAATGCCTTCATGATCATACAAAAACATTACGTAATTATCATTACGTAATTATCATGTACAAAGTGCATGATAATTACGTAATGATAATTACGTAATGATTTCATGAACATAAAAAACATTACGTAATTATCATTACGTAATTATCAAGTACAAAGATCCTTCGCATCCTTCGCACGTTTCTTTTACTTTGTAGAATAACCGCCCCCTATATATATATACCTGACCCTTAACCTTGAGATTAATATGAGCCGACTGATCGACAGGCTTCTTGTCATCTTCTTGAGCTATTCCACTTTCTCCTCCATTAGCCGACATTATTAACTGTTGTGATCAAAGTTCTACCATTTAATAATTTTGCTTCTGAAAAGGGTTGGTTTGTTGGTTTGTTATGTGGTGATCAGATAAAGGCGGTTTATAAGGATTTTAAAAAAACTGTATTTAAATGTAGTTTGGGTTCCGTAAAAAACGAGGGATATATTTATGTTGACTTTTCGGAGATGATAAGGTTTGGGTCCACGTATCACGATGGTGTTGTCAAAAATATGTTTAGCGTGTACTTTTATTCGTTATCGATAAATTATTATTATAATATATGAGACTGGAAAGTAGCTCGATCGATCACCAAAGAAAACCACTAGAAAGGTAGTTTATGATTCGTGTTGTCATATTTTTTTAGTGCAATATACATCGTATGATGACTTTTTCAAAGTTTTTCATGAAATCTTGTGATGAGACGTGTCTAGTACTTATAAAATTTATCATTATGTTTTTTTTATTTACGCGTTGTTTATGGAGTGTGATCTTGGGGATCCGGCTCCCCAGATAGCAACCCTTTTAGGGATGCATGCTAAGAAGTAAGAACAATATTGAAAGAAGCTTAATGATGATATCGCCACAGGCAAAACTTCGCTAACCGGAAAGTATTTGAGTATCATCAAATGGCTTCATATATTGTTGGTAATTTTAATGTCATCGATGACATTTTAGTATAACTAGATTTACTTGAAACCAAACAAGGAATTAAGATAAATATTGATATGGGTTATGATATGTGGAATACGCAGTTGCTCAAGACTATTATGACTTTGAGCACCAAATCACGATGGATTTATAGGGGTGAAGCCCTAAATCATGAGGGGTTTGGGGCGGAGTCTCGGGGGTTGAAAGGGTTGAGCTCATGTGAGGATCTAAAAGGTTTATTTTTTCTTGTTAGAAGTTTCATTAGAAGTTGCTTTGAATTTGCATGGCTGATAAAAGTTGCATGACATGATCTTCAACAAATATTAAGTTGCTATTAATCATTAGTGGTAATTAAGATTAGTAACCATTTAGAAGTAGTCAACTATGCTCAATGGTAACTAACTGTAGTTTTAACTAATAATATTAGTAACTTTCTATTGAGGTTTCCCCTGATGCAGCTGAGCATTTATAACCATAAATTTGTGTACTATTTGTTGATGAGTTGCAACATTACAACCCGATCATTGTGACAATTCGACGGTATATAAACGAATCCAATTGGTTCCTGAAGGGATAGGGTCCCAAATCCTGGCGCGGATAGGGACCCTACCCCACAAGATAGCTCAGAATTATAAGCCCTTCGCGAAGCAACCCATGAGTACTAAATATAAAGGTAGGAAGATGAGGATATAAAGCTCCACGGAGCGTCTCCTGCGCAGGTCTTCCGCAGGCCACTCAGAAGACGACGCGTAGCAGGGTTAGCCCAACAACTCTGACCACCAACAGTGATGGTGCAGCTCCCTGCTTCCACCATGCTGTGCAGGTCACTGTGCGGTTGTACGTCAGACGTCACATTTGACGTCTTTTAGAAGATCAAACTGACGTTGTTAGGAAAGTACACGCCTGCAGTCACTCTAGTTGCACCATGTGGACGTATGGCAGAGCGGTACACTCTTTCTCTCTCTTCAACATTAATTGCACTCAGTCATATCTTAATTAGTTGGTTCGATCCTAACTGATTGGGCCGAAAGGAGGCAGGCATATAACCCAGGCCCAAACCCATCGTCGTGGTTATGAGCTAGTGATGTTTGGCCCATACATGCACTATATAAAGGAGGTATCCCTTCCTCGTGTAGGCATGTCATATTGCACTTAGCAAGCCAACACCACTTTTGTGTTTGTACGTTGGAATCATACCGATTACCTAGCAATCGTCTCCTTTCGTACGACCCAGTTGATCCTTTCCTTTCAGGTTCGTTTCGAGTCACGAGTGTGTGCAAAGGATTATACGCTGCAGCAACTACGAGTTCAACACCATAATCGCCTCGCGCCTCGGTAGAGGTAATTATAGCTCGTTGTTTCTATAGTTCCTTTATACACAAAATTAGAACTTCATTTCTTGTTATTTGCAAGACTTACAGTCTTATCTCATTATTGATTTTGTACTAATGTGATACTGCAACATACATGATTCGAAAAGCTATCTAGTGATATTTAAAATACGAATCTCGTTACTTCTCATTTGTTAAAGACAATGGAAATCTTCATTGTATGTTTTGTTATGCACAGAGAAATACACTTTACCTCTCAAATAAAGTGACTTAACTTCTAGTCACACTTATTGGGTCTATATTAAGGCTAATGACAGATAACACCATTTGAAGCTGAGCGCAATGTATGTAATCTTACTTTGTAATTAGTGTATGCTACCTTGAACCACGTTAACCTAATTTTTGTGTTAGACCCCTTTTGTATGTTCTTTACGTCTTAATCCCTTTGAACAATTGGAACAATGAAGTCACCAACTCTGGAGAGAGCCAAATACAGATTGACAAAACTCGACATTGATGTACAAACTACAAAGGTAGGATAAGATAATTATGGAGAGAATACGAAGAAATCAGACATTTTTTAACTCCACGTCATAAGGCATCACGCATATGAAAAATCAACATGAAGTTCATGTTGGAAATTTGGTGAAATGAGTTTTTTTTCACATAGGAAAATGAGTTTTTTTCATAATTTTTTGGACAAATAGATATATATATATATCATGTAGGAAAATTGGTTTGTGTGAGAAGTGTGAGAAGGATTAAGAATTGATATGTAATCATCATGTTTTTTATTTTGAAATCATGTTTTAGGTTGTTTTGACTTGAAAAACACTTAACACAACAATATACAAAAATTTAAAACCCAATCCAATGTATTATAGTCATTAAATTTAAATTAGAGATAAAACACTCTAGTAATTACTTAAAACACTCTGCTTAAATGTTCTGACATAGTGTTTTAAGTTTTAAGCCTAAAATACATTGTTTTCGGTTATTACATGTTATGTTTGGTGTTTTTCTAAGCAAAACAATCCAAAACATCATGAATACGTCCAAAAAATGATGCATACATATCAATTTTTAATCCTTCTCACACTTCTCATACAAACCAATTTTCCTACAGGAACCCTACCATATATATATATA
Source organism: Ambrosia artemisiifolia (assembly GCA_032199755.1). Taxonomy (NCBI): domain Eukaryota; kingdom Viridiplantae; phylum Streptophyta; class Magnoliopsida; order Asterales; family Asteraceae; genus Ambrosia; species Ambrosia artemisiifolia. The sequence goes on along the minus strand of CM063515.1, from coordinate 11,935,883 downwards.
TATATATATATATATATATATATATATATATATATATATATATATATATAGGGGAAGGTTTAAATAAAAACCCACTCAAAACGAAGAAACCCGGTAAACTGTGACTTCCAGAACTTTTTATCATCTGAAAAAATTAGGGTATGTAATGTACATGATTTTAAGAGTTTTGAGCCAAAAAAATAAAAAAAGCGCCGAGTGGATATTTTTAAAAAAAATAAATAAGTTTTTTGTGTTACATATGTAACATAAATAACACAAAAAACTTATTTATTTTTTTTAAAAATATCCACTCGGCGCTTTTTTTATTTTTTTGGCTCAAAACTCTTAAAATCATGTACATTACATACCCTAATTTTTTCAGATGATAAAAAGTTCTGGAAGTCACAGTTTACCGGGGTTTCTTCGTTTTGGAGGGTTTTCTCTCTATACTTAGCCTATATATATATATATATATATATATATATATATATATATATATATATATATATGAAAATGAGGTTAATTTGTAGAATCCAACCATGACCAAAGACCAAAATGGCTTGAAACATCTTGGGTATATTAGTTAATTGTGCTTTTTAGAAGGGAAATTGGATTTTAACACCCTGAACTATTGACAATTGGCCGCTGACGCACTGAACTACAAAATTGACCAACACCGCACTGTATTTTTAACTTATTGGCCTGTATCACCATTAGACTAACCATGGTTAATTTTTGCTGACGTGGCACAGTGACATGTCCATTTTTGCTGACGTGGCAGGTGATGTGTCCATGCCACGTCAGCTTATTCCCCATGCCACATCAGCAAAAATGGACACGTCACCATGCCACGTCAGCAAAATTTAACCATGGTTAGTCTGAGGGTGATACAGGCCAATAAGTTGAAAGTACAGTGCAGTGTTGTTCAATTTTGTAGTTCAGTGCGTCAGCGGCCAATTGTCAATAGTTTGGGGTGTTAAAATCCAATTTCCCCTTTTTAGAATGCTTTAAAAGAGGATTTTGTTGAAACTTTTTAAAAATTTCTCCCCCATTCTCGCACTTGAGGTCAACAATGCCCTCAATGTGTAGTGTTTATATGGTGGATTTTAAAATACTTAAATTTTTCTCCTATCTCCACACTTAGAGTCCACATTGTTTTTAATGTGTAGGGAAAGCTTCCAAGTGTACACGGGAATGTGATAAAACCAACTTAAAGAATTCACCCCAGTCTAAACAAACAAAAAAAAATACATAAAACAATTAAAAACACACCACGCAAAAATAAAACACTCAAACATAAATAAAATGATCATGTCCGTACAAATAATATAAGAAAGGAAAGAATACAAGGATCAGATCAACGGGTTTGCCTCCTGGAAGTTTTAAGTTTATGGGTCTTTAGCCAGACCATACCTGACTTGCTTCTCATGGTGGTCTAAGTGAACATTTTCCTATCAAGTTCCCAATGTATGACTGGTAGTTTACATGTCAATTCTAGAGTTGTTTCTTAGTTATTGGCTTGAGAATTGGGTGTTTTTTGTTGTTGACGTGAAGGTGACGTATATGAATTTTCTTGCAACAAAAGCAGAAATGATCATCCGGTGGTAGAGGCGATTTAGAGGGTGTTTGGGATTGAGTTTCAAAACAACTTATTGACTTATTGGCTTTTCCAGAAGCCAATAAGTCAATAAGCTGTTTGTGTAACCCAAAAGCACTTTCTGTTTTGACTTTTTGCTTTTGGCTTTTAAGGGTGAAAAAACTGTTTTTGAAAAGTTAGAAATCCTGGCTTTTGGCTTTTGGAAAAAAATACAAATCTACCACCCATACAACCAATATTTACAATAAGTTAAGCGAAACACTTAAAAAATAACAATCTATTTACTTTTTGACGTTTCTCATCCCAAAAGCTAATCCAAACACTTTTTTTAAAACTTCTTTTCAAAAAGTCATAAGCCAATAAGCACTTTTGACCAAAAACACTTTTGCATTTCCAAACTCAATCCCAAACACCCTCTTAGAGTGTGGATAATATGAGGGTATGTCTTGAAAGTCTTCATAATCTTGGCGTTCCTTATATTCTTGAACTCTTTCATAAAACACTAGGAAATATTGCAACAAATGTTATTGGCTCTCACAACACTCACATGGATCGTCATCTACCCAATTCATGATGATCTTATCTTGCTGATTCCTGAATCTTTGAATTGTATACAAGTGGTGAGCTTCTTCCCGAATGTCGGGTATACATGCATTATCTTTCACCTGCATACTCAACAAACCACGCGTAACAACGAACAAATAGAAATAACAAAGACAATAATTAAATAGTTAATCACAATTAGGGGTGAGCAATTTAACCGCCATAACCAGTGACCAAACTGATTTTAACCGATAACCAACATAATTAATGGTTATGGTTATGAAATTTCATTAACCGACCGAACGATTATGGTTATGGTTATGGTTATGAAGCTTTGGTTAACCGATATAACCAATCCCGAACCAAACATGTAATGTTGAGTCTATGTAATACATTAACCATGTAGAGGTTTTTTTTACTAAAATAAAAGTATGTTATAAAGAAATGATATGATGTAGTGCTTTTTTTATGATGAACTGAACTAGTAATCAAAGGCTTAAGAATGTTTATTTTGCTAATATCTTATTAAAAGAGATCTCATGTTTTTAATGTAACTAAAAACTGTAGTCTTAATTTTCTTGTTAAAATACCCAGGTTAAGTCCAACATGTTAGGTTCGGTGTTTTTTTTTACCCATTGGCTTTTAATATTATAATATAGCCAAAAGTTAGTTTTAGTTGATTTTTGGTTAATAACCAAAATAACCATAACCGAATTCATAACCTAGTAACCATAACCGAACTAACGATTATAGTTTGGGTTAATGGAAAAGCCGAACCGAAGCGACCCATGCACATCCCTAGTCACAAATATCAACTAAGTCAAAAACACCAAGCATATGAACTCCTTTTCAACGGTGCCAAAATTTGATTGAATGTCGCGGTCTAGTCAAAGATAGAGTTAAATGTTCCTAAATACCTCAAACTATGTAGCTAGTGGTAATAAAGGTGTCGAATCCACGAAGAATATATGGTCCGTGTTCTAAACATTAGGGGTTGTTTGGTTGATTAAGTGCTGAATCATTAAGGGGCTGTTTGGTTGATTAAGTACTGAATCATTAAGATGGTCTGAATGGTTAAGAGACTCTGAATGGTTAAGAGCTGAATCATTCAGCATCCCTTATTAGCTTAATGGTTCAACACTTAATCATTCCATTCAGATGTTGAAACAAACAGTCTGAATGCTGAGTGATTCAGACCTGAATGGTTAAGAGGCTGATTAAAAGGCTACCAAACAGCTCCTAAGAGATCTTAATGGTTAAGAGGCTCTGAATGATTAAGTGCTGAGAATGATTCAGCTATGCACCAAGTCTGAATGGTTCAGCTCTTAACCATTCCATTCAAAGCCTTTTTTAGGTTGAAACAAACAGTCTGAATGCTGAACCATTCAGAGCTGAATGCTGAACCATTCAGAGCTGAATGCTGAACCATTCAGAGCTGAATGCTGAACCATTCAGAGCTGAATGGTTCAGAGCCCCATTAAGAGGCTACCAAACAGACCCTTAGTTGATTGTAAAAAGTAAATACGTTATGAAGTTTGCTATTTTGTTCTTTTAATTTTGGATTGTAAACGTGGTTAGAGAACCCAACGGTTTATAATTAATAAAATGTGTCACTTCAGAAATTGAATAAAATGATTTTTAATTAAACAATAACTAATAAAAAGGATCACACCCAGTTTAACTTGTAAGACCTACGGTTCTATCACAATTGTGTTTAACATCACGAATGCAAAATGGTATTAACGAATTAAGTGTTTCAAGGCTTAGGCATCAATAGCTTTCAATATCAAGATCCCCAAATCTTGCTTATATAAACCCCAATTTGTGTTTTTGGTCAAAACCTATTAAATTCTCTCTTAATTGCCCCATAATTGAGTCAAAGATGTTGACTGATGGTCAAAACCCATTAATCCTTGGTCAAAACCAATTAATTATTGGTCAAAATCCCACTTAAAACACAAAACTTTAACTTTGACTGTTGAACCCATCGGCGACCGCAAGGAGGCTCATCGTCGATGGCTTGTGATGAACGACGGACTGTCTGCTGTCCATGGGGTGGCAGACGGGTAGTGTTGACCGTCGGGACGGCCTAAGGCCCCGTCCCTAACGGGTTGTCCTCCATTTTTATCCGTTTTCTCCATTTCTTCTTTCCGAATCTTCCTAGCTTCGATCTGACACTTCGATCCAATGCTTCGTTTAGCTCCCGAAATGCACCTTAACTCTGTTAGACCTGCAAAATGTAAATCATATCAAAGTAGTGCATCCAAAACTATTAAATCACATAAAAATGCAATCTTAAAGACAAAAAACATTAGACTTTCAACCACGTATCAATACTTTTTATACCTTTATCATTATTTTTCTCTCTTTTCTACTCATGACTACTTTAAAAAAATATTAAAAAATAAATGAAGGAACAATGTCCCCCAAAATATACAGATGGACAGTAACATTTTATCTCTCCTCCACTCACAACCTCTTAAAAACACTTTTTAGAATATGGGGAATTCACTCACACAAATTTGATAGATGGGATATGAATGCTTTTAATAAGGGTAGACCCCCAATCTTATTTTGACACCAGCTATATGGGCCATATAATATTATATGACCCGTATATAATCATTTGACAAGAAAAATTCATATAACATTATATTGCACATATAGGTTTATACGAGCAGAAAAAAATCTATATGGCCCATATAACCCTATATGTAGGGGTGCCAACAAGCCCCGAGCTCGATTAGGCTCAAGCTCATTTAGGTTTTGAAAGCTCGAGCTCGGCTTGTAGGTATTTTTCCAAGCTCGAGCTCGGCTCGGGCTCAGCACTTTTATTATTTATTTATTTATTAATATTAATTACAAATATTATTTTATATATAATTTAGTTATTTTTATAATTTCACAAATAATAATATATATTGTTAATTAAAAATTATATATATATATATATATATATAGTGAAGAGTTCAAATGAGAATAAAATAACTTGTAAAAAGAAAAAGAATAAATATTAACCAATAGAAAACTTTCATATATTAATTGTACTAGATTATACCCCGGGAACGTCCCGGGGTTGAAAAATCTAGCATGACATACTAATTTTACATATGAAATAGAATGATTTGTTTTACAGTTACATGTAAAAAAAGCTTCGGGTAGCACCTAACCTAAAAGAATTAAAAATGTAACTTCAATGTTAACACCTAACCTTAAACAATGTATAACTCTAATATTAATATCTAATTTAAAACAATGTATAACTCCAATGCTAACGCATGTTGAAAATAGAATTTATATTTACTTATTTGAATATAATTAGTGACTTGCCTATACATTATTAATGATTTATCTGAACACTTTGTGTTTTTTTTTCCTGTATGAACAAAACCCCACAAAAAATAGTCGTTTTTTTCTCTTCGTTTTTTATATAGCACTATGGTACTCGTTGGAAAGATAATAAAACGCTCGTTAATTTGGTGTAATTTTTTCTTTAAAAAATCTCGTATATAAAATATATTAACGTTTAAAAATTATGGGAGGAAACATAAGAGAAAAAAATCCAATTTTTTAAAAAAAAAAAATTCTTAAAATACCTTAATGCCACATGGGATGACACATGACACACTCAAGGAGGATAATGCCTCTTTAAGTGCCATGTCATTAAAATGGCTTTGGTTTATTATATGTATAGATTAATGATTTACCTGAACACTTTGTGTTTTTTTTCCTGTATGAACAAAACCCCACAAAAATAGTCGTTTTTTTCCTCCATTTTTTATATAGCACTATGGTACTCGTTGGAAAGATAATAAAACGCTTGTTATTAATGTTTAAAAATTTATGGGAGGAAACATAAGAGAGAAAAATTCAATTTTATTTTTAAATTTTTTTTCCTAAATATCTCAATGACACATGGGATGACACATGACACATGACACACTCAATGAGGAGAATCACTCTTTGAGTGTCATGTCATTAAAATAGCTTTGGTTGTATCTTCAATGTTAACGCCTAACCTTAAACAATGTATAACTCTAATTAATATCTAAACTAAAACAATGTATAACTTCAATGTTAACACATGTTGAAAATATAATTCATATTTACTAATTTGAACATAATTAGTGACTTGCCTATATATGATTAATGAATAACCTGAACACTTTGTGTTTTTTTTTCCCGTATGAACAAAACCCCACAAAAAATAGTAGCTTTTTTCTCCGTTTTTTATATAGCACTATGGTACTCGTTGGAAAGATAATAAAACGCTCGTTAATTTGGTGTAATTTTTTTCTTTAAAAAATCTCGTATATAAAAGATATTAACGTTTAAAAATTATGGGAGGAAACATAAGTGAGAAAAATCCAATTTGATTTTTAAAATATTTTTTCCTAAAACATCTCAATGCCACATGGGATGACACATGGCACACTCAAAGAGGAGAATGCCTCTTTGAGTGCCATGTCATTAAAATTGCTTTCTTTTATTATATATATAGATTTAATGTTAAATAAATTATTTATTTTTTGTACATCCTAAACTGGTTCAATAATGAAACTCATAATTAATTTTTAAGTTATATACTTTCAAAGCAAACATAATTAAAGTGGAGGAGAATTTCGATATGTGTAGGTTACGCATAGGATGAACTTTTATATGTGTAGGATAAAGGTATGATAATCTTGATATTTGTAGGATAAACATATGATAATTTTCGATATATGTAAGATGGATTTTGATATGTGTAGGACAAAATTTGATAATGTGTAGGATAAACTATAAAGTGTTAATTAATTAATTATATAGATAATAATTAATGTAAGAAAAGTTAAGGTATTTAATGTTTATCATTATGTCATTTGTTCCTTTTGTTCTCACATTAATTTTTTTTCTCATTTAGGCTCACGAGTCGACTCGAGCTCGATAACCGAAGCCTGGGCTCGAGCTCGACCTCGGTTGGGCTCGGCTCGTTTTGAGTTTTTTTTTCGAGTCGAGCTCAAGTAACTCGGCTCAGCTGCACCCCTACATATATGGACCGTATAACCCTAGGGTGTCAAAGTAAGATTATGAGTATTGAATAGTAATATTTTACTTAATCTAACACACGAGTTTTAATAATAAATTAATAAGCATGACATATAACATATCATGTAATGATATTACAATACGCTTTTAATGTCCTTTTTACCTTTTATAAAACATTTTGTGTGTATATATACATGTATAATGATCACAATGGATTTCACTCATATACTGAATTCTTACAACATGGGAAGATTTCAATTTAACATCCTCTTCTTCCTCGTGGCATCCATGGCAATCATACAACTCTCGATTGTAAGTGTGTGTGGGTGTGTGTGTGTGGGGGTGGGGGGGGGGGGGGGGGGGGGGGTTGTTAATGCATATAAATTCTACAACTTGTAATTAATTTCACATGTTGCTAATATTACTTGTATGAATGACAGGCCGGAGGTGAAGGTTCAGTGCCGGTTGAAGGTAAATATTTTCTTATAATCTACACTATATATGTATATATGTCATATGTGCATGTATTTGTGTGTGCATATTAAAACTTAACTATTTTTTGTGTGTGTAGAATGTCCATCAGCATGTTCGGTACGGTGTTCAGCAACACATCATCCGGGAAATTGTATGGATGTATGCGAAGATTGTTGTGGAAAATGTTTATGTGTTCCTTCTGGAACTGTTGGAAACAAGGATGAGTGTCCCTGCTATAGAGATATGACAACCAAGTATGGAGAACCCAAATGTCCTTAGTTATAAACTAGTTATTTTTTGTTATTGTTACTGACTGAAAAATTGTCATTAAAAGCTAATTAAGGCGGTTAATGCGATTTGTTTCTTAATTATCTCCGTGTTAAGTTTACATTTAATAAATAAGTAGCCTTTATTTGTGACGAATTTGATAGTTATTGGTTTTTTATATCTTCTTTTAAAGTTAAGATTTGAATACAACTTATAACTGATTAACCGGTCCAACAGGATCTAAGTTGGGACACTTTTGGCCAAGGTAATATCCAGGGCCGTCTCCGAAAATGTAAAAAAAAATTAGGCCCTCGGCGACATAAAAAACACGGGCCCTATCCCATATAAACTCATCAATCACGTATATTAAAAGAAAAGACTCATAATACGACGATAATTGTTATAACATAAATAAAACAAAAGTAATTTAGTGAAATGATCGAACCTATTGTAGAACTATTCAAACTTATTATAACAATACAATAGCTTTGATAAGAATTTTTGTTAAACTCAAACGTGTATAATAAACCCTATATAAGAATAGGAAACCATCAGGAAAACGAAAAAAGAAAACAAAAAAAGAAAACAAGAAACACTTGTAAATAAATTGACTATAATCGAACAATAGAACACGTTACTTATCAACTCAATTTAATTGGTTATCTTTAGTACCGAAAATGAAATATTTAACTCTAGGATTATTTGAAATTAAAACTAACTAAGGGGCTGTTTGGTAGCCTCTTAATCAGTCTCTTAACCATTCAGGTCTGAATCATTCAGCATTCAGACTGTTTGTTTCAGCATTTGAATAGAATGATTAAGTGTTGAACCATTAAGCTGATAAGGAATGCTTAATAATTCAGCTCTTAACCATTCAGAACCTCTTAACCATTCAGGCCATCTTAATGATTCAACACTTAATCAACCAAACAGCCCCTAAGCCATCTAATTTATAACTTATTTGAAGTAAAAGTGAGTCATTTTTAAAATGACTTTTGATATTGAATAACCATGTACACACTATTGACACACCCCAACAAAATTAAAACTTAAAACCAGTAGTAACCATGGTTCAAGGTAAATACACACGCAAACAAAACAAAAAGTAAATTAAATGATAAAATATTAATTTCAATCAATAGGCTTTCTTCTTCTCCACTCCTCCATACAAACCCAACAAGACCTGCAACTCCAAATTCTTTTAAAAGAAAACAAATCTGCAAATCCAAACCAACCCCTATATTCAATCTCTTATTAAACCCACCGTCTCCCCCCTTGAATATCAAAGAATCTGATTTTTGTTAAAAGATTTCAAGCCAAAAAGCAGTGTTATAGAAGATGGAATCTGTTCCCCATTACAAAACATATCGATTTGGGCTGCAGGCTGGAACATCGACGGGCCCTAAAAGATTTCTGGCCCTTAGCTATTGTCCACCCTGCCCTTGCCCGGAGCCGGCCCTGGTAATATCATCACAAAACTAAGGAAAAGGAAAGGCAGAAAAAAGATTGTGAAAAATGAAAATTACACAATTTATTTCTATAGGTGTAAGGTGGCATATCAAGTCAGCTGCCATGTCAGCATGCCACCTCAGCAGCTACGTCATCTTGAACTAACTCAGCTAGTTCAGAGTTAACGGATGTTCATTTTTTACACCCACATGTTCACTTGAGATTATCCTGGTCCAACGTTAAAGTTTATATTATTATTGGCCAATGATCCAAACTTTGGATTATTTAAATCCAATACCCCTTTTAAAAAAAATATAAATGTATGAAAAGGTTATGACCGTTAAAGTTGTAAGGGTAATTTGTTAAAATAAAGGACAAATATGTAATTATTATTTAAATAAACAAAAATTGAGTTGAATTTGAGGACAAAGATATAAGTGTTGTTCAAAAACATCACATCTTTACATAATCTAGTGGTTAATATATATGTGCCTTATCTGTTCTACTTTGAACAAATTTTGTTCTACTACTTAATTTTTAAGATCGCGCATTGTAAAATGTATTATAACTAGCATTTTGCCTACAGGTGTTGCCCCGTGAGCCTGCGTGTAAAACGTAAAAAAAAAATAACCATGTTGATCTAAGACCCGTGCGTTGCAACAAACCTATCAAACGGGGAAAATAGACGCGATGGACATACCTGTCAAACGGGAAAAATAGGTGAAAACGTTGAACCCCACATATATCTTGCGGCGTGTTAACTCGAAAAGCTTTTTTTACTTTCAACTTGATTAAATTTTCTATTTGTATTTGTAATTAGTTTATTATCACCTAAGAAAAAAACGTACTATTAATTGTATCTCTAACGCTCTGGGATGAAGGGCCGGCCGTTCAAAATTCCGGCCAATATCTTTGCAAGAATCACTAAGGTTTTCGTCACAAACTTGCCAGATAAGTGCAGCGGTAATGATCTTTCGGAGTTTATTCGATCTTACGGGGATATTTACGATCTCTATATCGCCCGGAAACGAGACAAAGCAGGCAACAGGTTCGGCTTCGTTTCTTTCCTAGACGTGAAAGATACCAAGGATTTAATCAGGAAGATTTGCAACACTCGCATCGGGGATTGCTGGTTGAAGGCGAATATTGCTAAGTTTACGTTAGAAGAAGGCGAAATAAGAACGGAACAACCCGATCCTGTTAGGCAGAAGGATTCTTTCTTAAACAAGGATCCGAAGAAAGATGATAGGTCTCAAGCGGCTTCTTCGTCGTTCTTCAATGGTACCCGGTCGTATACAGACACCCTTCTTGGTAGAACAGCCCCACGGAATGATGGAAAGGCAATAGTTATCAGTAATGAAGTTAACGCTTTCAAAGGTTTGCATGGTAAGGCATTGGTAGCACGTATGATCGACATGGAGGCCCTCAAAAGTATACACATTATCCTGAATGAAATCTGCCCAGGTTTGGGTAAGGTTCAATACCTAGGGGGCCTTTCGGTGCTTATCTCCTTTGAAGACGAAAGGTTACATCTTTGGTTCTTGAAGCAGCCCGTGAAGTTCTTGGTAGGTTTTCAAAGCTCGATGTTTGGATGGGACAATCGTTTGGGTTTGAACGACTTGCATGGTTAAAACTCACCGGTATCCCGTTACAATTGATTTCGAGCGAAGTTATTGATGCGGTTGGCAGTTCCTTTGGAAAAATTGTTCACAGGGCCACTAGGTCTGATGGGGATGATGACTTATCGTATGATTACGTCGGGGTTCTAGTGGGCGATGCTAAAAGAATAGGTGAAACGGTCTCTTTGGAATGGAGGGACAAGAAATTCTTAATTTGGGTTGCTGAAGAGGCTGGGGATTGGATCCCAGAATACTACAAAGTTCCGAATCATTCCTCTGACACGGGTTCTGAATCGGACACTGCAGAAGACACGGAGGTAGAACACGTTGATGAAGGTACAAAAAACGATCACGTTATTGCCGGAGATGAGCCTGTTTCCGATGAAGGTATTCCGGCAGCGACTTTTGAGGCGGATTGCATGGAAACTCCAATCCACATTAATGGAGTTAATGACTTTCCTAATTCTTTGGAGGTTAATATGGAAGGTATTGATAGGGAGGAGGAATTTGTGCCAGGGAATCAGTTTAATTTTGATGAGAATAATTTCCCTGACTTAGAGAATGTTGACCAAAGGACTTTGATTAATAAAAGAAAAAAAAATCTCTTTTGGGTACTTTGGGCAGGCCCAATCCGGCTTACTCAAGTAGCCTTGAGAAAACCAAGGTGGGGAAGAAGCCCAAGGGGAATGAAGATATGTTTGGTCTAGACCCATTATTGGGCCTGGATTCTGAACTGGACCAAAATGGCAGATCTGAACAACTCGATCCTAAAGTTTTGGACCTCAATTCTCAACCGTCTTGTAGCACCTCTTATTTACCTTCATCTCCTGTTGACTCTCCTTGTTCAAACTCAAATGTTCTCAAGCCCCAAGAGGAAGAAGTCAGCGCTACTATTGCACTGGGTATATTGCTAGGTGCCGATTTACAAGATTCACGCAACCTAGTCCAGGAGTCGATTGATTTTGAAGGGGTACAAGATGGTAAGGTATGAATTGTCTTTCTCTTAATATTCGTGGGGTTGGAGGCAAAGGAAAAATGGATTGGGTTAGGAGACTTAAGAATTCTAACGGTATATCGTTTATTGGGTTACAAGAGACCATGGTGAGCGATATTAATGCAGGTTTGGTTGAAAAACTATGGGGTGGAACCGGGTTTGATTTCGATTTCGTTGGGTCAAATGGTAACTCGGGAGGTATGCTTTGTATGTGGGATCCTAATACTTTTGTTAAAGATTTCGTGACCAAAGATCGTAATTTTTTGCACGTCGCTGGTACTATTCAGGCCGGTTCAATTCGGCTTAATTTTATAAATGTTTATGCTCCGCAATCGTCAAATGGCAAGAGACAGTTGTGGAACAAGATTAGTAATCTGATGGAGGCTACTCACGGGTGGTGGGTTGTGTTTGGCGATTTTAACGCCGTTCGGGATAGGGATGAAAGAAAAAACTCGGTTTTTGATCCGGTGTGCGCCGCTGATTTTAACTATTTTATTGATGATACCGGGCTCAGGGAATTCGATTTGAAAGGCTCGAAGTACACCTGTTTGACTACTAGAAAAGGGATTTTAAAATTTAGCAGAATCGACAGGTTTTTAGTGTGTGATAACGTGTTCAATAAGTGGCCAAACGCGAGTGTCCGGGCGTTAAGGAAGGAGTTTTCAGATCACTCTCCTTTGGTTTTGGCAGTTAAAGACTTGAATTTCGGGGCTAAACCTTTCAGATTTTTTGACTCTTGGTTGGAAAGGCCGGGTTGCACCGATGTTGTAAATACGGTGCTAGGTAGCTGGAATAATGAAGGGCTGGCTGACTTGAACTTGCTTAATAAATTAAAAAATCTCAGGTCCGAATTGAGAGAATGGTTCAAGATTATTAGTATTAAAGAAGTGGAGGATGAGGTTAGACTGCAAAAGGAGAAAGATGACTTGGAACTGCAAATGGAGAATAATGAGTTGGATGAATCTGACATGTGGATTTGGACGGAGTGCAAGAAAGCTTTGGGTGAGATTGAATTCCTAAAAGCCCGAGACATCCAACAAAAATCCCGTGTCAAGTGGGCTTCTTTGGGCGATGAAAACTCAAATTATTTCCATAATATAGTTAACGGTAGAAAGGCTCGTAACTCTTTACCGGGTATTATTATTAATGGAGATTGGGTAACAAAGCCGGCTTTGGTCAAAAGAGAAGTGCTAAGGTTTTTTAGAGATCACTTCAAAGAGCATCATCATAATCGGCCTTCCTTGTGTTGTTCGGGGATCAATAAACTCGAAGACCAGGTGAGTCAAGACTTGATTGCTCCTTTTTTCGAGACATGAGATAAAAGAGGCAGTTTTTGGGTGTGGTTCTAACAAGGCGCCGTGCCCCGATGGTTTTAATTTTCGGTTTGTTAAACGCTTTTGGAATTTTTTCGATGATGACTTTTTCAATATTATGTCAGCTTTTCACGAAACTGGAGTTATTAGCCCGGGTTGCGGCTCGTCATTCATCACTTTAATCCCCAAGATAAAAACCCCCCTTGGCCTTAAAGACTATAGGCCTATAACTTTGGTTGGGATGATTAGTAAGGTCATTTCTAAGATCCTTGCAAATCGCCTAAAAAAAGTTATGGGTCTTATTATATCCGAGTCCCAATCGGCCTTCTTGTCGGGTCGTTTCATTTTGGATGGTCCTCTCATGGTCAATGAAGTGGTTGATTGGTTGAAGAAAAGAAATAAAAAGGCGTTTTTATTGAAGATTGATTTTGAAAAGGCCTACGATAACGTTAATTGGAATTTTTTACTCTCTATCATGTCTCAAATGGGATTTCAACAACGGTGGTGTGACTGGATCAAAGGCATATGTTACTCGTCTAGAGCCGCGGTTTTGGTAAACGGATCCCCCACCTTTGACTTCAATTGTGAGAAGGGGCTCAGACAAGGAGATCCTATTTCGCCTTTTCTTTTCTTGATTGTTATGGAAGCGTTGTCATGGATGTTGGATAAGGCGAAACAACTTGGGGTCTGTAACGACCCAGGTGGCGCAGCGGATTAGCATTTAACAGGTTTAATTGTAATGATTACATTAAACTGAATTTCCAATCCGAATGAAATACATAAAATGTAGCCATAACATCCTCTTCTTATCCAGATCTTCCATTCGTCAGCTTTCTCTTTTTAATATTTTGTAAAATACCTGACCACATGCTTAAAGTACGTTAGTATTTTCATACTAGTGAGACATGCCAAGATTTAGACATATTGATATAATAACTCAAGTTTAATAAACATGTAACTCAACGTTATGGTTCGGTCATTCTAAGGTGGAATGTATTATCGATGGTAGCACCATACAAATGCTATATAATGGTTCCAAACCTCTAATTGGTTAAGAAAATACATTCACTTGATACCGAATGGATCCATCCTACGTGATTTCTATTCGACCGAATTCTAATATATTCTCATGATCATGATTCGATAATATTCTATTAACAACTCGATAATACTTTTATAATATAAACCATATAAAATGTAACGACCGGACAAGCATGTAATCACCCCAAAAGCTTTATAGTAAAAAAGGGAAGGGTCATGTACTCACCTTTAATAATATTCTTCTGATTCTGTAGTCTATTCCCTATCAGTATATTCCAAGATATATTGTACCTATTATATTTAATAACATTAGCGCGTGCAATACTTATGCACGTGATAACTGTGGGGGACAATCCTTTAATATTCTATTCTTGTGTATATATATATTGGTGTATAGATATCCGGTTAATATTATCGTCCCACTCGTTTCACGTTTATAATAATTATAATATAATATATAATAATATAAAAATAACAATAATAACATCAAGATAACCTTACTAGTCCTCGGGAGTTTGACGGGTTCGAACCCGGGTAGATTATAAGAATCGAGTCAGCGTGCCTTGGGTTCGATAACTGAGCAAATCTGGGTTCTAACATAAGAGGATGAGTGTCGTCTAGGGATGATCGATGGTTGACGGTCGATGGATGGAGATAGGATGATGTTGCTGTAACTATGGTGGAGGTTATATTGTCGGCACAGGAAGATGAAGAGTTGTAACAGAGTATCGATGGTTATGGTCGGGAATACTTGGAACCACCTGGAACCATCTGGAACCGGTCACCGATGGTAGCAGGTGACCGGAGAAGACGACTAATGGCGGTGTGGTGTCGGGTTACCAGAACAGAGGGTGTACGGTCGGAGAGGCTATCGGAATATTTATAAGAGTCGAGTAGTGGGTTCTAACGTAGGTCGATAAGTGGTGGTGTTGGGTTGTCGGAGAAGACGAAGGTTTCCGGGGAAGGAAGCGGTCGGATTTGTGTATAACAGAGATGGGTTTAGGGTCGGAGCCGGTTATTGTAATCGGAGAAGAGACGTCAGGTTATGGTGACTGACTGATGAATTAGCCGGAGATGGTGGTTGGTTGTCGGAGGGTTCGACTGTGGCTAGTGTTTATTGGAACAGAGGATGTTCGGGGGTGGTAACCGGTTGCCGGACAGAGGAACTAGGCCGGAGAAGGAGACCGGAGGTCAACCGGAGCTCTCCCTTTCCTTTTCTTACGTACTCTCTCTCTCCCTCTTATACAATTGGTGCCATTCACTTATGTTCAGTATGTATATTATAAATGGTGAAGGATATATATGTGTAGATTATGTACGTGAGGTTTTGGTTGAAGGTTAAAGCATGTGTGTGACTTATTATAATATTGGATGGTGCATGAATGTCATCATATGGTAATGATGAAGAAGAACAGATGGTTGTACCTTAGAGTTTGAGTGCAAAATAATAAGTAATACTAGGATGATGCATGAATCTTATAATATGATAAGTAGGGGTGTTCATCGGGTTTGGTTTTCGGTTATCGGGTTATTCAGGTCGGGTTATTCGGGTTTTCAATGGTGAAAATATTACCCGATACCCGACCCAATCTAGTTAAATGGTTATCGGTTATAGAGTTAATTGGGTTCGGGTTTTTCGGGTCGAGTTAAATGGTTATCGGTTAAAACAGTCTAAAACAGCCGGAGACAAGTTTAAAACAACAGGAAATGACTTGAACCAGACGTGTACCTTGCTTGGCTTAGTGTACACTTTTTAAGCATTGTGTGCCTTAAATATTTAAGTACCTACGTGTTCCTACAAATTACAATCTTCATTTCCACAAATATACCCAGTGTAATAGAGGCATTCACAAGAACAATAGTCAACAATGGCTTTTCAATTGCAAATTAATAAATCAATAAAGAGTGCACTATGTCTTTGGTTTTAATAATGCATTTGATATAATTGTATATTTCCTCTAGAAATTGACAACGAATCAATTTTGAATCCAAATTTCCTCTCGTGCAATGTACATAATAAAAAAACTCATATGAAGTTGAAATTCAAGAGAACTTTGAATATGATAATGAAGCTTGAAAGTAAGGATTTTCAATTACCTAGGAAGTAGGAGGGAACTCAATTAGTAATCTGAATAGTCATTCGATAGTTTTGATTGATTGTATACATATGAAAGGAAACTGGATCATTTTTTAATTAGTTCCTCGGGTTATTCGGGTCAACCCGAAATACATATATTTAATACAAACACCAACCCTAATAACTCTAATCGGGTTCGGGTATGACACTTCATCGGGTTCGGGTTAATCGGGTAAGGTACTTTCTCGGGTCGGGTCACTTCGGGTCGGGTTCGGTTATCGGGTTTCGGTTAAAAAGAACACCCCTAATGATAAGGATAAGGACTAGGAAGTGTACGTAGAAAGTAAGCTGAGAATGAATGCATGAATGTGATGATGATGAAACTAAAGTTTGAACAGGTGGATGTCTTGCATGGTTTTATTAGTGTGCATGAATGTTAAAATTAAATTATAGAATGATGAGGATAAAACTTAGATAGGTGGGCTATGATAAGGATCGAATATGGATTCATGCACGGGAAGAAGCTATGTAGGTGCAGTGTATGTAGAAGCAAGGAAAGGGGCTGTGGGTTTGGGCCGAAGGGTATTGGGTTGCATAAAAGAGGAGCCCATTTTATTATAGGTTAATATATTTTGGACTTCTATTATCGAGTGGGCTCGATACATTGGGCCGATTCCGTTGGGCCGGATTAGCTTAGTTATAATATTAGATAATTATATTAATTAATCATAGGTTATATATAATTTCGGGCACTTAACAACGGGGTGTTACATTCTCCCCAACCTATTGGAATCTCGTCCTCGAGATTCGATTCGAATTATCTTATAATGTTTAATAAATATCTTTTTATTATTTTTGATAATCTATATACTATTATTAGGTTCTCCCCAACCTATAGAACTTGTCCCCCTCTTATTTTTCTGATAATAAAAACTAATACTTATAAAAACAAAATTAATATCTTGGATTTTTTTTTAATCTTTCTAATCCTTTCCCGTTTGCTTATATAATCAAAATATGAAGACTAAGACGGTTTCTTACCTCTGGGTGTTTTCTATAATATTTCTTTATCATTGGCCAATCCTTTGGCCATGCCGAGTCTTATCATAAAATTCTAAATTCTTATACGGACACGGTTAAAAATTTATGGATGTCTAAGCCTGAAGCTTTCTCTTAAGGGTTATATAAATCAAACTATAAACTTTCTTGCTTTCTGTTTTCAATGGTTTCTCATAATATTATTTATCTTTGGCCACATCGATTATCATTATAAACTTTCTTGTGGTGGTATAATATCCTCATACCTTAGTATCTCTCTTAAACAATGATATTCATACTCATCTAATGTATATAGTTTACCTATCTATACGAATTATAATTCTTTTGATAAATTATTCTTGGCTAATCTTCTGGCTATATTGATTCTTATTATGGATTTTCTGGCAGTGTCAAGATATCATTATATCTTAATCTTTTTTTTTATATATAATAATTGCTCGATAAATAATTATCTCTGGTTGTTCTTGATAGTATACGACATCTTGAAATATTTTACATTCTATAATAGATTGTTTTCTTATGTTCTATAATACGTTTTAAAATATATTATGTATTTTAATAATGAATATTCTATAGCCAAATCGAATGGCTTAATTCCTGGGGGTATTTAATTTCTACAAAATTTAAACTTCTTTTATATATTCTGGAAATGAACCACTGGAAAGTCACTTATCAGATTGTCGTAGGCACATAAAATGGTATAAATATTATAACCTTAGATCATGAATTTTGTTTTCTATAATATACCGGCTTATTCGGGTTTGATAAGTATAAACGATTATTTTCAGGAGTAGATAGCTATAAATATTTTCGAGTTGTATTAAATATTCGGGTTGAGACTAGGCTTCGCAGAAAATTCAAATGAATAACCATATAAAGTGGATCTTTATAAATCATTATCCATACCATAGAAATAATTTCAAGAGATTCATGAAGTGGAATCTTCTGATAATCAATACAGTGATTAGGAATGATACTTTATGATATCGTGGCAATAATCTATCTCAGTAGATATGCTAAGAGGAACTCATATTTATATTGAAAAATAATCCCCATCGTATAGGATATTTTCTATGTATGCGAATGATTATAATAGAGTTCTCTATTGATGTGAAATGACCAGAATATGACCGAAGTCAACCTATTTGTAAGATACTTGATAATCTAGTAAGATACTTTTTAGAGTAGTCCATTCTTGTATCGAATAAAACATAGATATTATGTCGACCAAACTGAAGGATCTCCTGATACTATCTTTAAGGTATTGGCAACATCTGTTAGGAAGTACAAGAATTCTCTCCGACATTGGATAGGGTACCTGTTCCTTTATAGTATCCTATGTCCCTACACGAAATCCTGTGGGAAATGTCCGGATATACCTCTTATAAGGGTCCGGATCTCTTTTTGCCACAGGGGTTGCATAGAGGACATGCAGCCATCTTTGATTCTACATACTGATTTGATCGCTAGATTTTAATCAGTTATGTATACGGATGAATATGGTTACGAACAAGATTCTTATTTCAAGATCTAGGCTGCCATGGATGTGCCTAATTCACAGAATCTCGATTTACAGACGATGGTTTATCGCTATTATATATTACACCTTTAATATAATTTTAGCTCTTATATCATATTGTCACAAGTTTCAGGTTTCGTAACTCAATGGTTGAGGATACTGAGTATGATAATTGTCTAAGAATTTCTCCAAATTTCTTTAAACAGTTTGGTTCGTAATAGAGAATGTTAATAGTTTGTGCTTTTCTAAAGAAGTACTTCTTGGGTTTAATACCACTTTTCAAACGTTAAACCAATATCACGAAGGATTTCATAATCGCCGGGGGTTCTACTAGTTATACTGATAGAGAAGTTTTGGAACTCTTCAAATTGCAACCATGGCCGTCACAATTTTTACATAACGGGTTTATTGTTTAAAGTGCTCTAATTCTTTTTATATCAAATATCATACTCTTTTCTTCGAGGCTCTATGGTAGTGGTAATACTATTGGTGTATTACAATTTCAACATCTTTCTCAAGTTAGCAAGTCTTCGAACTTGATTTCATTTGAATGATGCAAAGAAAATAGATATACACTAGAATACACATATTTTTCTTTATATTCTTAGAATAAATAACTAACTTCATATTTGAAACCTTAATTTGTCACGGGGAGACTTATAAATTAACATGTCGTTAGATTATCTGTGGGACCTAATATTCGGGTCGGAGTTTTAAGATGTTTATTTCGAAAGAATGGTTCAAGGTATCATAAGTTGGGATAAATAGCTAAAAGATCTCAGTAGACTACAAAATCTTACCTAAATATGGGATACTTCGACATATGCTTTATTCATATGAAGTTAAGAACATGATATACTGAGGTTGGGCAGTGATATTAATCGGGTGAGGGTAGTTTCTAGGATTCTAGAGTAATGATTGATAATAGTGCTGATAACCGAAGCGTTGATAGATATATTATGTTTCATTGATAATCATAGATCCGTTAGATCGAGTTTAAAAACTTTTGATGATTAGACAGTATTGTAAAAGTTTTACTACGAACGAGGTCGAGGTGATAGGTTTTTATATCATAGATGTTTTTCGAGTTTAAACATTTAACAAAAGAATGTTAATCTAGAAAAGGAAAGTGATCGGGATTATTTCTGGTGGAAATTTTGAATATCCAAAGGATTCTAGAATTTCTAGTGACTTGTGAGAGACATGCTTTAGCCTATAAGTGAATGCTCATCCCAAGAGTTCCCAGGTAGGCATACAGGTCCCACGGTTGATTAGGATTTATACGAAATAGAAAACTCAGGATACAGGCGCTCACCCTTCCAGATTGCACGTGTCTCGTCATACTAGTTATCCCAAAACTTTTGGAAAGAACGTGATATATATATTGATCGTATATTGATATATTTTTAGTTTGGAATAATAGGAAGTTTTCCATGTGAAACTTTAAGTCTAGATTTTTAAACCTTTTCGGATGATATGAAAATATCTTTTTAAATGTCTTAGTATAAGCTTTAATATTTACTTTCTATTGATTCGTTCAGATCGAGAAGACACTGATACTATTTCTTGATAATACGAGTTGGATTCTGATATTCTTTTATCAATTTCTTATAAGATTTCTATCTTGACAATAGTTTTCTAGGTTCAAGGAATTATCTTGTAAGACGGATAGAACAAAGTTTTATAGAATATATATTTCCGGATATATTTGTACTAATGGTTTCATATGATAAGTTAGGGTATATTCTTATAGAATATATTTATTTTCACTCGGTTTTTATTTGAATTTTATCGGATAAATAATATCGATTTAGAAACTTGATCATAGGAATGCTCAAGTGGGAGCACCATATTTGTACAAATTTATAAAATTTCTTTAATAATCGGATATATATATATATATATATATGTCTAATTTCGAATACTTTTAAACATAAGTTTCTTCTAAGGAAGGTTACTATCTTTGATTTTCTTATCTTTCGAGTAGATATAACAAATTTGATAATTTTTCATGTGATATGATATGAAACTTATAATCGCATTCTTATTCTTAACATGTTGCTCTTATATTTTTCTAACTAATACGAGAGATCGAAAGAATAATTCTATAACAAATTATCTATACTTCATAAAATTCTTGGTTATAGATAATTCATATTTCTTGTATTTCTTATATTTTATAACTTTTGGTATTACCAAAGAATTTTCTAGAAATCAATCGTGCCTGTAAACTCACAATTTTCTGGCCACAAAAATTGTCAATTTACCTCACAATATTATTCTAGTAATTTCCTTGATAATTTTTTTTTTCTGTACTTTCTTATAATTTCTATTGAGATAAATTTCTTTCTAAAATATTTTTGGTTGATCCTGGATCAGAAGAGGATTTCTATTAATTAAACCTGCTGCTCTGATACCACCTGTAACGACCCAGGTGGCGCAGCGGATTAGCATTTAACAGGTTTAATTGTAATGATTACATTAAACTGAATTTCCAATCCGAATGAAATACATAAAATGTAGCCATAGCATCCTCTTCTTATCCAGATCTTCCATTCGTCAGCTTTCTCTTTTTAATATTTTGTAAAATACCTGACCACATGCTTAAAGTACGTTAGTATTTTCATACTAGTGAGACATGCCAAGATTTAGACATATTGATATAATAACTCAAGTTTAATAAACATGTAACTCAACGTTATGGTTCGGTCATTCTAAGGTGGAATGTATTATCGATGGTAGCACCGTACAAATGCTATATAATGGTTCCAAACCTCTAATTGGTTAAGAAAATACATTCACTTGATACCGAATGGATCCATCCTACGTGATTTCTATTCGACCGAATTCTAATATATTCTCATGATCATGATTCGATAATATTCTATTAACAACTCGATAATACTTTTATAATATAAACCATATAAAATGTAACGACCGGACAAGCATGTAATCACCCCAAAAGCTTTATAGTAAAAAAGGGAAGGGTCATGTACTCACCTTTAATAATATTCTTCTGATTCTGTAGTCTATTCCCTATCAGTATATTCCAAGATATATTGTACCTATTATATTTAATAACATTAGCGCGTGCAATACTTATGCACGTGATAACTGTGGGGGACAATCCTTTAATATTCTATTCTTGTGTATATATATATTGGTGTATAGATATCCGGTTAATATTATCGTCCCACTCGTTTCACGTTTATAATAATTATAATATAATATATAATAATATAAAAATAACAATAATAACATCAAGATAACCTTACTAGTCCTCGGGAGTTTGACGGGTTCGAACCCGGGTAGATTATAAGAATCGAGTCAGCGTGCCTTGGGTTCGATAACTGAGCAAATCTGGGTTCTAACATAAGAGGATGAGTGTCGTCTAGGGATGATCGATGGTTGACGGTCGATGGATGGAGATAGGATGATGTTGCTGTAACTATGGTGGAGGTTATATTGTCGGCACAGGAAGATGAAGAGTTGTAACAGAGTATCGATGGTTATGGTCGGGAATACTTGGAACCACCTGGAACCATCTGGAACCGGTCACCGATGGTAGCAGGTGACCGGAGAAGACGACTAATGGCGGTGTGGTGTCGGGTTACCAGAACAGAGGGTGTACGGTCGGAGAGGCTATCGGAATATTTATAAGAGTCGAGTAGTGGGTTCTAACGTAGGTCGATAAGTGGTGGTGTTGGGTTGTCGGAGAAGACGAAGGTTTCCGGGGAAGGAAGCGGTCGGATTTGTGTATAACAGAGATGGGTTTAGGGTCGGAGCCGGTTATTGTAATCGGAGAAGAGACGTCAGGTTATGGTGACTGACTGATGAATTAGCCGGAGATGGTGGTTGGTTGTCGGAGGGTTCGACTGTGGCTAGTGTTTATTGGAACAGAGGATGTTCGGGGGTGGTAACCGGTTGCCGGACAGAGGAACTAGGCCGGAGAAGGAGACCGGAGGTCAACCGGAGCTCTCCCTTTCCTTTTCTTACGTACTCTCTCTCTCCCTCTTATACAATTGGTGCCATTCACTTATGTTCAGTATGTATATTATAAATGGTGAAGGATATATATGTGTAGATTATGTACGTGAGGTTTTGGTTGAAGGTTAAAGCATGTGTGTGACTTATTATAATATTGGATGGTGCATGAATGTCATCATATGGTAATGATGAAGAAGAACAGATGGTTGTACCTTAGAGTTTGAGTGCAAAATAATAAGTAATACTAGGATGATGCATGAATCTTATAATATGATAAGGATAAGGACTAGGAAGTGTACGTAGAAAGTAAGCTGAGAATGAATGCATGAATGTGATGATGATGAAACTAAAGTTTGAACAGGTGGATGTCTTGCATGGTTTTATTAGTGTGCATGAATGTTAAAATTAAATTATAGAATGATGAGGATAAAACTTAGATAGGTGGGCTATGATAAGGATCGAATATGGATTCATGCACGGGAAGAAGCTATGTAGGTGCAGTGTATGTAGAAGCAAGGAAAGGGGCTGTGGGTTTGGGCCGAAGGGTATTGGGTTGCATAAAAGAGGAGCCCATTTTATTATAGGTTAATATATTTTGGACTTCTATTATCGAGTGGGCTCGATACATTGGGCCGATTCCGTTGGGCCGGATTAGCTTAGTTATAATATTAGATAATTATATTAATTAATCATAGGTTATATATAATTTCGGGCACTTAACAACGGGGTGTTACAGGGTCTTTAAAGGCATTTGCTTTTCTCATGGGGAGGCCGACATCACTCACCTTTTTTATGCGGACGATGCCCTAATCATGGGTGATTGGTCGCGGGATAACATTCGGAGTATTGCAAGGATACTTCGCATTTTTTACTTATGCTCGGGTCTCCGAATTAATCTCCACAAGTCCAATATATACGGGATTGGCGCGGCTGACGCTGAAGTGGATGACATGATGGAATTTCTTGGATGTGTTCGTGGAGGTTTTCCTTTTAAATATCTCGGTATCCAAGTTGGCGCTAAGATGTCCCGTATTCAAAATTGGGATCCGGTCTTGGAAGTCATCCGCAACCGGTTAGTTCTCTGGAAAGCCAAACTGTTATCGATAGGGGGTCGCCTCACTCTCATTAAATCGGTTCTAGAGAGCTTACCGGTTTATTATCTTTCTCTATATAAAGCTCCCAAGGCGGTGCTCGAGTCTATTGAGACTTTAATGCGCCGGTTTTTGTGGGCCGGGTCTAGCGACGAAAAGAAGATACCATGGGTCGCGTGGAGTATTGTTACAACGCCTAAAAAGAAAGGAGGCTTGGGGGTAGTCAAATTACTAGATGTCAACACCGCGCTTTTATTAAAATGGACTTGGAGATTCAAAAGTGGGGGTAACTGTTTGTGGAAGAGCATAATTATGGGCTGTCATGGGGGTAGTAGACCGTGGGCTCTTCTTCCTTGTAGCGCTTCTTCTAACGGGTGTTGGAAACATATTGTAAAAGTCGGTGAACAAAGACTGCCAAATGGGTCAACCCTTAATTCCTTCTTTAGCGGTAAACTCGGGAATGGTAATTCGTTATCTTTCTGGGGTGACGCCTGGTTAAGGGAAGATCCGCTTAGAAACGTGTACCCAAACCTGTTCAGGCTGGAAAAATTTAAATGGGCAAAAGTTTCGGAGCGAATCAAGCTGGTGAATAATCTTAAAACTCTTCAGTGGGAGTGGAAGTCTAATCCCAGTTCTGCAGCTGAAGTTATCGAGCTGTTTCAGCTCCTAAATGACATCCACGACATCAGTTGGAACGGAGGCGAAGACAGTTGGGTTTGGAAGCATGCTGGGGATGGTGTTTTTTTGTGTTAGATCGGCCAAAATGCTGCTGCAGTCTTTTTATGAACCTGTTCAGATGTCGCAGATTAAATGGAAGGTGTGGGTTCCCACTAAATGTAAGGTCATGGTTTGGCGAGCGGCCCTCAACAGGCTTCCTACGACCACCGAGCTCATAAAACGCGGCGTTAGTCTCCCCCAGTCCTGCTGCGTTTTCTGTCACGATGCGGAAGAAACTGCGGGTCACATCTTTACGGGCTGTTTGTACTCGCAGGAAGTGTGGAACAGGATCGAAGCATGGTGCCGTCTAGCCCCAAATATTCTGTTTGATATCTCGGATATTTTATATATTCCGGAAAACCAGTCGTTGAACAAGAGGGCTAGGGGTAGGCTAAGAGGCATTATCTACACGACTATGTGGGCTATTTGGATCGAGCGCAATAATCGCACATTTAGTAGCAAACAGCGGAAGCCGATTGAGATTGTGGAGAACATAAAACACACGACTTTCCTTTGGGTTTGTAATAGGTCTAGATGGAAAGACGTTGATTGGTCTAGTTGGTATTTGTATCCCTTGGATTGATTTGTATGTTTTGAGTGCTCGTTGGTCCTTGCTTTGAGGACCCAGCGAGCGGTTGGTTAATGAAGTTTTCTTTTCAAAAAAAAAAAAAAAAAATTGTATCTCTTTGTAAACCCTTCGATGACACTCCATTTAAAATGATTTACAAAATCTTGTTATAAAAAGACACATAAATTATGATAAATATCAATTATTAAAATATAACGCATCTAATAATTAAGACCATATCATATCATTTGTAAACCATAACGTGTGTATATATATACTAGCTGATTACCCCGGGAAGATCCCGGGGTTGAAAATTTTAATATGATTTAATAAAAAATGATAAAAAAAAAAGAAAACTCAAATCACGAAAAGAGTAAATAACTTAAACATAATCAATCTTAGTTAAAAAACATTTATTTAAAAAGTTAAAAAATAAAAAGCATAAACCATATTAAACATAATAAAGTATTAAAAGGATAACCTTCAACATATAATCATCTTCACGTAAATTAAAATATGTTACAATTTGACTTATACTTATATATATAGATGTAGAATTCATGATGGGGGTTGAAAAATATAACCATTCTAATAATACTAATACTAATAGTAATAATTATTACTCTTGTAATTAAATAAATAAAAAAATAACCTTGCTATAAGGTGACACCATGTGTTGCAGTGTTGGGCGAATCTTTCTCCTAGCTTCTCTTGATGAAGTATACCTATCGATCTTTAGAAGAGTAAAATTCCAATGATAACATGGCGATTGGGCTGAATTTCAACATCGTAGATAAGAACCTGGTTTAAAAGAAAAAACATGATTAATGAATAACCTGAACACTTTGTGTTTTTTTCTGTATGAATATAACCCCACAAAAAATAGTCGTTTTTTTTTTCGTTTTTATATAGCACTATGGTACTCGTTGGAAAGATAATAAAACGCTCGTTAATTTGGTGTAATTTTTTTATTTAAAAAAGCTCGAATATAAAAGATATTTATGTTTAAAAATTATGGGAGGAAGATAAGAGAGAAAAATTTAAATTTGTTTTTAAATTCTTTTTTCCTAAAATAACTCAATTTAATATTAGTAATTGAGAATTAAGAGATAGAGAGATAAATTTAGAAAAATACTCAAAAACACCAAAAACACTCAATTATTAAGCCACGTGGCACTCTCAAGGGGCATATATGCTTTCTTATATAAAAACACAAAAAACACTCAATTATTAAGCCACGTGGCACTCTCAAGGGGCATATATGCTTTCTTATATATATATATATAGATGTACATGGTTTTCATTATATGTATTCCACTCCACACTCAAACCTTATAGCAAAATGGGAAAATTTGAATTTAGTTTTCTCCTCCTCTTCTTCCTTGTGTCATCCATGGCAATCATACAACTCTCGACTGTATGTACACCAATGACAATGGATATGGTTTAATTCATTTAAGTTGTATAGAACTTAATTTTATAGTTGCTAACACTACTTTTTATTCTCTGTATAATATATCTCAGGCCGCAGGTGAAGGTTCATTGTCCGTTGAAGGTACATATTTTTGTATAATCTGTAAATATATATTGGAAATTAACTAATATTTGTTTATATATTTATTTATTATTTATTATTATTTTTTTTGTAGAATGTTCATCTGCATGTTCAGATAGATGTTTTGCAACACATCATCCGGGAGAATGTATCGATGTTTGCCAAGATTGTTGTGGAAAATGTTTATGTGTTCCTTCTGGAACTTTTGGAAACAAAGATGAGTGTCCATGTTATAGAGACATGCTGACCAAGTATGGAGAACCTAAATGCCCCTAATAATTGTATAATCATTATTAGAATCTCTCTTTTTGTGACGTTTGTGATAAATAAAAAAGTACTAGATACGGGCAGTCTTTAGTTATTTTGTTTTGTGAGGAATTTGATAGTTATTTTGTTTTGTTTCTTTCCTTAAAATTCAGTTTCGAATTCAAGTGATAAAACCGGTCCAACAAGGCAACATATAAGTCGGAACGATTCTGAGTTTTTTTTAACTACAAATTTGGATCACTAACAGATCAGACAGATCATTGGAGTATCATCGTGCT
This sequence comes from Ambrosia artemisiifolia, assembly GCA_032199755.1. NCBI lineage: Eukaryota > Viridiplantae > Streptophyta > Magnoliopsida > Asterales > Asteraceae > Ambrosia > Ambrosia artemisiifolia. The sequence goes on along the minus strand of CM063515.1, from coordinate 11,908,461 downwards.
ACTAACGGAACCACCCAATCATATTCATCTCCACTAGGCAATAATCCTTATACACAAATTCAGGAAGAAACCCAATAAACCTAGGAAAAATCCCTTGTGAAAATCAAACCCAGAACTAAATAATCCCTAAGGAAGGATGGGGCGATCATCACACCATCACATCCAATCAAATTGTGCCACCTCATTTAATCACTAAACTCATGGGGTGGTTCATCACACCCATCACTAAAGTTTTTTTAAATAAAATAAAAACATTACATTAAATAAAATAAAATAATAACATTACATTAAATAAAATAAAAACATTACATTAACTAAAATAAAAACATTGCTAGAAAATAAAATAAAAACATTACTATAAAATATAAATAAAAACATTACTAGAAAATATAAAACCTGACGTAATTTTGGGCGTAACATTCGCCACGCCGAAACATGTTGAAAATCATTGCCGACATCGGAAGCATACTCGATGTGAGCATAGGCTACTTATTCTGTTTTGTCGGGGAAATCATTTGTCATTTTCTTAAAAAAAATTCAAAGATATTACACTTTGATTCGAGGTCCCCGTACTTGTGAGAGATTGAATCACAACTACGTTATATTCCCCTGACAAGTGCCCTGAACTCGGCTAAAACTTTGTTCCACGATGGAGCGTTCCTCCAACCACGGCCACAACCACTACTCGTTGATGCGCTAGTGTTTTGACTTAATGTATGCGTACCGTTTCCCTATGCACCGCGTGTTCTTTTCTGTAGGTCCTTTGCATTATATTGCATGGTAATAGGTAAATGTGGTGGCCTTGGTTTTTTAATTTAGGTGATGATGACATAATTGTTTTCACACCTGGATTCGCGCATGGGCTGTGGAGTTGGTGTCAGTAGTAATGCACTGACAACACCACTGGCTGTTGTGTTATCCTGCCTCAACGTCTGAGCCTTTTTATAGCGCCCGAGTCGTGATTTGTGTCAGCACGTCGGCTGGGCTTGCTTACGTATCGCGATAAAGATGACGTACTTTTGTATTGGATGGTCATGGTATTTTGTTACGTTGGTTGCTCTTGTGGTACAAGTGTCGTTTTTTGCAGTGATGTTGCCTACGCTTACTTGCTGTCACGCTTTGTTGTGTTCCTAATTGGTATTCTCTTGCTGGTCGTTTAGCGATATTGATAGGATGGTTTCAATCCTCTGCTTCCGCGTTTTTCTAACGTATTTGTTCGGTATGTATTTTCGTTTGCTTAAATGCGTGTCCGCGAGGACAAAAACTAGTTTCATATCAAAATCTAAAAGGTGTATATGTTCAAACAATTTGTATATACAAAAGACAAACAAAAAGCCCAAATAACCCAAAAAATAAAAGCCCTATGCATCGACGTCTGCATGTCCAGCCCACTAATTACAGACACGAAGAAATAATATTATTTTTTGCAGAGACAAAACCAAGCTTGAAGACGAACCAGAACAACGAACAACATTATATACACACAAATCTTCACACCAACACCACCTATATGTATCATGTATACGTATAATTTCTGAGTGATTAAATCAAGTTTTATAAAAGAGGGCATTAGGTCGATTCATTTCACGTCCTTTATTTTCTAGGGCACAATTTATTATTTTTATTAATTGATCTATTTTACACCAAAGAAGGACCCAAGAGTATAGGGGAAACGTTTCTAAGCTGGATATTGTTGCAGTGCTGTGTGCAATTCAGGTATTGTGTGTAGAAACCCTAGAATTGGATCAAATGTTTTATGCTGTGTAAACCCTAGAACTGAAATTTTGTTGGAGGTGATCATAGGTTTATGGATGGGTAGTTATGTGGTTGTAGTGCTGTGTTGGTGTGTTTTGATTGAATGCATGCCAAGTAACTGCAACTAGGTTGGCTTTTTATTGTATATATTGAATTTGAATGTTTATTACGGTGTGGGCATGTGGTATGGATTCAGCAATGGGGTGGAGAACACAGTGCAATTGTTGAAAATGATTGTGGTTTGCTCTATTGTGTGCAATGAATCATGAATGACTAACTGAACTTTAATTCGTAGATTATGTGTGAAGTGTGATCGACTGTTGGATCGTGTTGCTTGGATTCGTGACTGATAATTATGTTACTTACGGATATGGTAATTATTTGGATTGTTTCCAGATTGGTTCTGTTTTATAACCTTCATTATGGCGTTACAACGTATTCGTTAGTAATAAAATCAGGTTTCCACGGGTTACCTTAAGTAACATCTATTTTCTTTCCTTTATATACGAATGCTCTCAATCATACACCCACAAGGGATACGTAACTTGTTGGTTCTAAGTTATTTCTCAAAAGAATAGAACAAAGGTTTCTTTGTAGTTTATACCTACACCTACATAGTATCAATTATCTCTTGTGGTAAATGTGGGTTGGACTTGGGCATGTGATGCATGTTGGCTTCCCTTGATAGTTCTTGTGACCTTAGGGCTTACATATCAAATAAAATAAGGAAGCATGGAAACTGTCAATGTGTAGGGGAGGAGGAGTAGGGACAAGCCAGAGCTAACTTGGGAGGAGCGGATTAGGCATGCATTGCTAGAATTGCACCTTTATGAGGACCTGGTCCAGCATAAGAGTGCGTGGAGAGGTTGGATTAAGGTTGAGGACTTTTAGAAGGATGGTATGGTTTGGCATTAAATTGTTCTTTAGGAGCTTAGCGTGTTGGTTTGTTTGGATGGCCTTTGCATGTTATTGCTTGTCTATTATACGTTCTCTCCAATTTCCTGTTTGTTAGCTTACTAAGGATATCTTTAGTGCACTATGTTTTATGTTGTTTTTAGAGTAGCTATGTGCCTTTGTATGTTATTATGGATGGCCTTTGCATGTTATTGCTTGTCTATTATACGTTCTCTCCAATTTTTTGTTTGTTAGCTTACTAAGAATATCTTTAGTGCACTATGTTTTATGTTGTTTTTTGAGTCGCTATGTGCTTTTGTATGTTATTATGTGACTTTTATGTCTAGATATGGCTTTGGAGCCGGGGGGTCTCATTGAAGGCAACCTCTTTATCCCTTGGGATAGAGGTAAGGCTTGCCTACATCTCACATTCTCACCCTTCCCAGACCCTACCAATAGCTTTGCTATGAGTGGGATTTACTGGGTACGGTTTATTTGTAGATATTTATGTACTTTTTGAAATGACAACACATTGTTATCATGGTTTGTCTTACAATAATAGGAGCAAGCCAATAGTGGTCGGCATTCACCACCAAGTTGCTTTAGGGGCTGTTTGGTTGATTAAAAGTGCTGAATCATTAAGTTGGACCTCTTTATGGTTACTTTTCTTGTCCCACATTAGTAGGAGAGCTTCATTAAGGTTCAGCCTAGTTCAATGCTTAATGGTTCAACAACATCCCAAGTCTTAATGGTTCAGCCTTAACCATTCCATTAAGAAGCCGAAACAAACGCGCTGAATGCTGTCATGCTGAATCATTCAGCGCTAAATGGTTCAGAGCCTCGTTAAGAGGTTACCAAATAGCCCCTTAGTTCAACTTTAAACATCACGGAACATGCATTATCCATGGACCCAGAAATTTGATTTGTATTGATAATTGATGTAAGCCCTGCTTGATTGAATTCATAAGAAGTATCACTTCTAATACTATTTAATAACACTATGATTTAGCCACCGTTATGGTGTGATTTTAATAGTGTAACAAAAAATATTGAATGTCTGTTGGCTGTTGCTAGCGAACATGGTAAGGATGCTCATGTTCCATTCTCCGAGCTTTCTAATATTCAACTTTAGTTTTGGAGGACGACCCTTGTGCACTACTACCTAAGCAGTCAATAGCGGTGGGATAGCGGTTATCGGGCTCTTCCAAAATAGCGGTCTAGAATAGTGGAACCGCTATTATCGGCACTCTTGACCATTATGTTTCAAATATTGACACTTTTGAGACTTGACTTTTGATATTACTAGTTTACTACTAATATTATATAGTTTTACGTTTTATACTTTTATATATGTATATAAATAACATCTGCGTGATATTAAAATTGCCGATATCCCACTGCGATAACCTATATCTCAAAATATCGTCCCTTGACCGATATTTGATTTTGGGCTGCTATAACTGCATAGACTACAATAAGACATGTAGCCTATGATCAAATGTGTGTTTAGATTCACTTTAACCTTATTCATATTTTACATGTTTGGGTGAACAGTTCATGATTTTTGGTGACTACTGCTTCTCAGCATATTTCCATGATTCCCACTTGGTCATATATATATTTCATCGTCTAGACTGCTAATTTTCTTCTCAGCTTCTTGTTTGTGCATTGTTACATTTCATCCCATCATTTTAACACCCCCTGTTATTCATTTTGCTCTAAAGAAAGATATTTTTTTCCAAATCTTTCTTGAAAGTAAGTTTGTATGTAATCCCATTGCAGCTGGTCAAGTATGAACAGCTTTTACTAGATCACCATGCCGTGTCTTTTCTTTGGTATACATAAATCATCTGTCTTCTAAACATTATTTTTGAACCCTTTCTTCTAATCTCTCTCTCTCTCTCTCTCTCTCTCTCTACCCTCTGGTAATTGGTTAAGTTTTTGAATCAATTGCAGGAACAAACCTGTAGGTGCTTTAAGTGGGTATGCATGAATGCACTTCAGGATTTTCACTTGTAGTCAATGCTGAGCTTGATTCCATGGGAGGAGTTGGAATTTCTTCAACACCATCTCTGCAGCAATCATCAGATCTTGAGAAAACTCAAGCAGAACTTAGGTAACAGTGGCACTCTTCTGTATACTGCAAACTACAGGGGGTGTTTGGTTTGAAGGTTTTGATTTGATGGCATGGGCTTGATTGTACTTTAGCGTGTTTGGTTTAATAGGAAGCTTTGAAGGAATGTTGTTGATACTTGTAAAAATTGGATATCCTCCAAATCCACCTAAAGGGTTGGGTGTAGAAATCCCATTTTCAATCCAGCATGCTATCAAACCAATACCCATAGTGATTCCCGAGTGCTAACCAAACGCCACCATATGAGTTGATCATTTCCTTTTTTTTTTGGGTCAAATCTAGGCGAACATAATAACAGATCATTTTTATTGCAGGCAAACATTCACCACTGCTGAGAAGTTTAGAAGAGAATTAGAATTTTTACAAAAAGTAGGTTGATGAGATTATTATAATTATTATTATCTTCAATGCCACAGGCCCACAAAGCATGTTTGAGCATAAATAGGTGATAAATTGCTTTCTATTTTCAGGGTGGAGATCCGTTAGACTTAAAACCTGGGAATGCAACATCAATTAGCTTCCAATCCACATCCTTAAAAGGGCACCCTGAGCAGTTTGTAACGAGGTTTGTGTCTGGGGTGTGAGAAAGTTGCTGCTTATTTTTCAACCATTTATAAATTTTTTATCATCATTTTTGATAATCTTTTTCTTTGTTATTATGTTTTTTATGGTACTGTAGTGAAGCAAAAGGTAGTTTTGCGATTACTGCTTCACCTCATGGAGATTCTGTTGAAAGTAGCGGTAGACTAGGGGCTCCTTCAGTCTGTGAACCAAACAGTGCTGATAATCTTATGCTGTTGAAAGAATCAGGCGATACTGTTGTTTTAGAACTGCCCAAAAAGTCATATAAACGTAGGATTAGGTCTCGCCCAAATCGTGATCCTATTCGACATGCTTCCAGGGATTATAAAGGATTAACTCATGATGCTAACGTGGCTCTAAAAAATTCCACCAGTCATTTAGAAAATGAATCAGATGGTTTGCCATTAAAATATGATGGCGGGGAAGCTCCACCCACCATGGCTTCTATAGAACCTGAGTCTCTAGGGGGTGTACATTTGACAGCTTCCAAGGTTCCCACCAACGGAAATACAGAGGAGATAAAAAGCATACCTGGCCCCACGAAGGCCTTGGACTCATCATCAGGCACTCCAACCGGACAACGTTTTGATGACTATAATGGGAATGGTCTGCATACCACTAAGCCAATGGAACAAAATTTGGGAAGTAATGATTTAGGTGCAGAAAAGAATGATAACATATTAAATATTGATTTGATTGGCAATGATGATCACCCTGCTATTAAGGAAGAGGAAGGATTGAAGGGATCTGAATCTGTCAAAGTGGTTAGCTCAGACGGATGCACTGATTCAAAAATCAATCGAAACCTGGGCACAGTTGTGGAATCCAATCCCATTTCTCAAGATGGAAATGCTAATGACCCACCCTCTACATTGACTTTTAACCATTCTAATGATGGAGCAGAGCAAAATACATGCTCTCAGGACAACTTGAAATTGGCAATGAAAGAGCATGAAGACTCAATCTTAGAAGAGGCTAGAATTATAGAGGTTAGTTTCTTTATCTTCAGGTATTTTGAACTTAATACATATGTTTCTAGCCTCATAAAAGTTTTCTTAATAGCTGATTTGATATTCTTTTTTTATAAACAGGCAAAACGTAAGAGGATAGCTGAATTATCTGTTAGAACTTTGCCTGTGGAGAAGCGTCTAAAATCGCATTGGGATTTTGTCCTTGAGGAAATGTCATGGTTAGCTAATGATTTTGCTCAGGTTTGTTTTTGCTGATACAAATTGAAGTCAATCTAGTCATGTTTAGCTCTTCCTTTATTAAATACATAATTTTACCAAATATATTATTTTATAAACAGGAGCACCTTTGGAAAGTTACAGCAGCGGCTCAAATTTCTAGAAGAGCTGCTTTTGCTTCACAGAGAAGATTCCAACAACAAAGATCACTGCAGAAGCAAAAGGAACTGTCTCACACCTTAGCAGATGCTGTCATGCAGTTCTGGCATATGATACAGGTCTTTAAATTTCCATTTTTTTAATCTTAAAAGCACTTTTAATTCTGGATTTGTATACATACTTGAGAATGTTATGACTCTCTTATCTAGTAATTGACTTGCAAATTAATGTGAAAACTTATGTTTTTTTACATTGGACAGGTGAAATGCAAAGGACCAGAGTCACACTGCCTTGAAAAAAATAATGCAGTTGGGATTCAGGGATATGCAATGAGGTTCATGGAGTTTAATAGCTCTCAAGCACAGTGCAATGCAACTCAAGCATCTGTGTCCCTTAATATTATATCTGATCTAGGCATCATGGACCTATCATGGGAGGATAATTTGACAGAAGTATGGACTAATACTTGGTATCTTCAGAGTTTACACGTAAAGTTGAATCACGATTACACATTTACACCAAATTTCACTGTCTTTTTTTTTTTTTTTTTTTTTTAATTTTTTTTACTAAAAGTCTAAAACCTATAGCTAGTGGTGGCAACTGGCAACCTTTGATTTATGAGTATGTCAATTCGGTTTGTATTTTATCTGTTAACATGTTTTGACCAGTTACTTAACCCACCCGCCGCCCATTTTGCCACTTCTAGCTGTTGCTGCACAAAGCAGAATGACACAGAGAGAATCTACACTTCCTCTAATACTTCAACTTCAATCTGTGAAAGATCTTTTAATGGATTTAACAATGTTTGGAATATTTACTTGGATTGGATTATATATACTTCCTTTTTTGACTGGTTCTATACATTACTGGTTTCCTGGAATGCAGGAGAACCTCTTTTATACAGTGCCACCTGGTGCAATTGAGGCTTACAGAAAAGCTATTGTTTCTCATTTGTTACATTTTGAGGTAAAACATGCCAAGGAGGATAGTATGTTATTTTTTGCTACAATTTGAGTTTCTATGTAGACCATATTTTGGAATAGCATACAGTTTAGTGGCCAGTTATATGATATCTTGTGCATTTTATTTGTTTAAATTATGAGTCTGATAGATTATTCAAATCTTCATTAAATCTGGGATCATTATATAAAACATTAATCTATAAAGATGCTGCAAGTCCAAGTGGAGATGAAGAATTTTAAAACCCTAATACTCTAGGGAATGGGGAATTTGTTACAATAAATTTAAGACTTGCATTGTATATTAATCATGAAAGATATGGTTTTTCTTAATTACCAGCAAACTTAAAGAAACCATATATCATCCTTTTTTTTTCATGCTTTTTCCCTTTTGACATTGGCTGACTAATGATATTTTTTATTCTCTTTAGAGAACTGGCACTATCATGCAAGAGGAAGTGGATACATCGTGCTATGATGCCGTTGCTGGTAATTTAGACTCTCATTTTCTGTCCTTGTTTACAGATTTTAGTATTATACTAATTAAAACTCTTAACCGTATCTGCATTTAAAATCTATCAAGATAATGATGTATTTGAAGAGGACGAGGGAGAAACAAACACATATTATTCACCAGGTGGATTTGAAGGTAGCAAATCTACAAAAGCTGCTCAAAAAAGAAGGAAAAACTTCAATTTATACGGCCCAAGATCATATGCAACGGGTGATGATGTGTCATTCATGCAATCCGTAGAAAGGACCGTTGGAAATAAACCCTCTGTGCTAAGTGGAAAACGACATGGCAGTAGTTTGAATGTTACAATTCCAACAAAACGTGTTCGTACTGCATCCAGACAGAGGATTATAAGCCCATATAATGCAGGGACTTCTGGGCACATGCATGCATCAAATAGGACAGATGCTTCAAGTGCGGATACTAATTCCTTTCAAGATGAACATAGTATTTTACATGGTGGGACTCAAATACCAAACGGTTTGGAAGCTGAGTCTGCTGGAGACTATGAAAAGCAATTACAGTTTGACTCCATGGAAGTTTCAAACAGACCTAAAAAGAAAAAGAAGGAAAAACATTCTGTATGTAACATTTACTGGAGTCCTATTGTGTTTTGCTGCTTGTGACTAAAGTATATTATGTTGTTGCAGGGATCCACATTTGAGCACCGTTGGCAACTTGATTCTAGTTTTCAAAATGACCAGGTGAAATTTCAACATACTTTAAAAAGAGAAAAATAATGTCTTGATGTAGCTATATCACCATTTATAAGTGATAAGGGTATATGGTTGAGTTTATTGATAACATGTTAGCACTGGTGTGTATTTAAGGTGGCAGTTCCAATGTCTATGGCTATTAAAAAGATCTAACTTTATTTTAACATTCCTTGAAATGCAGAAGGATCACTCAAGAAGGAGACCGGATACACATCAATTTGACTCTAATGGAAGTAGTGGTATGTCTCTTTCATTTTTCATTTGTGTCTATCATTGGTAATGTACCAAGTTAATCTATTTGAAATATTATTTTCTCAGTTACATCCAACATTCATTCTATAATGGTATATATGTTGATGAGACATTTATTAGATATATATGACAATCTTACTCTTTTGGTTTGTTCAATTTCTTCTCCAGCGGTTTCTCAAATGAGTAACATGACCAACCCAAATAAGTTCATGAAATTACTGGTACGCGACCGTGGTAGAAAAGTCAAAGCACTTAAGGTATTCTATTAGGAAGTAATAGATTATCCAAGTTTTCTAATACTTATTACTCTGTAGGGTAGTCTAGATTCTTCTTGCATGATGGATTATTAATCAAATAACATTTTTGGCAGAACCCTGTTAGGCAGTCAGGTTCAGGAAGTCCATGGTCATTATTTGAAGACCAGGTTAAACTTTTCGGTTCCACTTTCTGCATTGTCACTATATATATGTTTGTTAAGAAATAAGTATTGTTTGTAAGTTGTCATATAGAATGCTTTCATCTCCACAGGCCCTTGTTGTGCTGGTACATGATATGGGTCCGAACTGGGAGCTTATAAGTGATGTTATTAACAGCACCTTGCAATTCAAGGTAATTACCATTTGCTGAGTTCTGTTTTTTTGCATAGCTTGATTAATTATATGTTAATATATACATCATACTTTTTTTGTTTGTAACATGCGCAGTGCATATTTCGCAATTCCAAGGAATGCAAAGAACGCCACAAAATATTGATGGATATGAATACTGGTGATGGTGCTGATAGTGCTGAGGATTCAGGGTCTTCTCAACCTTATCCATCTACTTTACCTGGCATTCCTGAGGCAATATTCATTATTTTTGGTTCTATGTATTTGTCATTCATTAACATCCATAATTGACCTAAATAGTTGATTTTGTATCTTGATATGTCTCATTCAGGGCAGTGCAAGACAATTATTTCAGCGGTTGCAGGGACCAATGGAAGAGGATACACTCAAATCTCATTTTGAGAAAATTATTATGATTGGACAAAAACAACATTATAGGAATAGGACGAAGGTGACTTTTCGCCCTATTCGTTTCATACTAATTTACCTAATAAGTTCATTAAGCAAATAGTAGTTCAACTTGATTGATGCAAGTTTTAAGTTTTATGCAATTTTGTTTGAATTGCTTAACGTTATATCTAGTCTCTAAGAACTCTAATGTGCTTCAGGATGATTGTTATATCTAGGTTGAATTCTTGACTCACATATTCTCTTTCTTTCTTTCCTTTTTTTTAATTTTGCAAAGAATGATAATCAGGATCCAAAACAGTTGCAGCAGCCTCATAGTTCTCATGCATTTGCTCTTTCTCAAGTCTTCCCAAATAATCTTAATGGTGGGCCTGTCCTTACGTGAGTTATCTGTTTTATTCTAGTTTATTTTATATCATGATTTTTTATTTGTTTCTGAATCCCCTAATACCATTTTCTTTCTAATTATCACATTAAGGCCTCTTGAATTATCTGAAGCAATCTCATCCAGCCCAGATGCTCTTCCAGTTGGCTATCAGGGCCTTCATAGTGGTGGGTTACCAGCTCTGAACCATGGTTCTGTTGCACCAGTGCTTCCTGGTTTGGGCTCTGTTTCTGGTTCCACCTCAGCACCTGGCTCATCGAACCCGGTTCATGGTAGTAATCTTCCGTCTGCATCTTCTCAACTTAATCCATCTGTTAGGTAACCCTGTAAAATTTTGCACATCCGTAGTTTTTTCTGGTATCAAATTCTGATTTTTAGTTGCGTCTTATTTTGTACCTGTAAAGGGAGGGAAGATATAGAGTTCCTAGAACAGGGTCGTTATCAGTTGATGACCAGCAAAGAATGCAACAGTATGGTCAAATGTTGTCTGCAAGGAACACTCAGCAAGCCAGTTTGCCACCCGGGCCCCATTCGGTAAATGATCGTGGGGTCCGCATGTTACCTGCTGGAAATGGTATGGGCGTTATGTCTGGGGTTAATAGAAACATGAAGATGACTAGACCAGGACTTCAAGGGATTGCTACACCATCTATGTTGAGTTCTGGCTCATCAACGCCAAGCTCTTCCAGTATGCACTCTGGGCCTGGAAACTCAATGTTGAGGCCACGTGATCCTATGCATATGATGCGGGTGAGTTCTTTAGTAAGCTATCACGTTTTGGTTATACTTAGGTTTTAAAACTTTGTTTTCTGATTTATTGCTACAGGCTAATCAGAACACAGACCAAAAAGTATCACAAAGTGGGACCGCTCAAGGGGTACCTTCGTTTGGCACCAATCAAGTTTCCCAACAACACCCACAGGCAATTTCCCCACAACAGGCTCCACGTATGCTTAGCAATAGTAACTCCCATCATCCACATCATTTACAAGGACCTCCAAACCATCATGCAAATCCAGCTTATGCAATGAGATTAGCTAAAGAAAGGCAACTTCAGCAACAACGTTTACTGCAACATCAGCAATTTTCTACATCCAGTCCCATGATGCCGCCGCATGGACAACCCCAAGAGTCTCAAGTTCCTGTTGTTTCATCTCCTCAAAGTAGTGCGGCGCGGTCTTCTTCTCCACCTGTGTCTATTTCACCATCCATGACCCCGAAGCATCCTGGACTTATGAGGAACTCGCAAATGAGTGGCAACCAATTAGTTAAGCAGCAGAGACCACACCCACCCCAGCAGTACCAACCACCACATCAGCAGGCCAAGCTTATGAAAGGTGGAAGGGGAAATATGATGCCTCAAAATCATCCGGATGATTCTTCACTTGTTAATAATGGCTTTACAGGAACAGATAAAGCTCTGCAAAGTGGTCCGAATGTAAACTTGTATCCAAGTTCATCTTCTGGCAAGCAATCTGTACCTCAACAAAAGGCATTAAAAAGGCCTTTAGATTCATCTGATAGTAGCAAGAATCAAAATCATGGTCCACCGGTGGGTGCTGCTTCATCCAACCACCTACTGCACCTAAATCAGAAGTTGGTTAATCAAAAAAACGCAACGACTCAAAAACTATTATTGCTTAATCGAAAAGTCAACACATCTGAACAGACTACATGTAAGCAAGCTGAGTCACCAATGTCTCCCAATACCTCATCTCCGGCAAGTACAGCTGTCACAGTTCCTAACCCACCTTGTAATGATGCAAATAGTAGTGAGACCCCTGTTGTTTCTTCAGCTGCACCTGCAGAGAATGAACCACCTGGACCATCCATGAACCAGGCTGCGGTTCATAGACAGACTTCATCAGACAACTTGCCTAATGTTGTTGAACATGATGCGGGAGTACAGCAGCAACAACCTTCATAACTACCAGTTCCAAACTTACCTTCTGGCTGTAGATTGGAAAGTAGTTATGGGGCATGCCATTTGGGTTGGGCTGTCATGCGCATGTAAGGGCAATCCGCAGGTCAGTTTCCTCATTTGTTATTGCCATTACATGATTAAAGTTGCATAGGCTTTTGTATCTTTTTCTTACATATGTCTTTGTCTCTACTTAGTACTTATCTTTTGCATCTGTCCAGTTTTTAATAGTATCATACCTTTCGAAAAACAGCCATAGATGCTAGAGGAAAAACTGTAAAACGGCAAATCCCTCTAGCATCTATTTAATGTATAGAACAGTGAGAACTGCATAGGCACTTGCATCTATTGCTATAAGTGTCTACATGATTTGATCTTCAAATATTAAACCTGTCCTGACTTTTAGAGGACTCCACTTGCAAGTTGGGTAACGTATCAAAACAGGTCCAATTGGGTTTCTATTGTTACTTTCATGATGCACACACCACACTGGTATAATGACCATAATCCTCATTTAAAAAGAAATTTACAACTGCTTTACATGATATGGAGTCGGTTTCATTTCATCACTTAAGAACCCGTGTTTATAAAGTAATAATACGTTTTTAGCTGTGCAGATGAAGCTCAACTCCATCAGACAAAAGATGGAAACAGGTTAAATTTAACCGAAATGAAGTAATGTTGACAGGGCTACTTCTTGGGTGTTTTGTATAGTCATTAGGAGATGGGAGGATGATAAGAGCTATGTGTACAGGACTTCCATCTCGAGTCCAAAAGAAAAACATTTTGTTTATTATTATTGTTACTATTATATTTTTTTAGTAGTCTTTTAAATGCTTAGGCTAGCCTATGTATTAGCACCCTTTTTTTGTAATAGGTGGGTAGTTATTGTTATTGGCGGAAGCCTGGGGAAACTTTTGTGAATACTAGTTCATTTAGTGTATACTTAGATCAATCATCTATGTCATTAAATATCTTCATTGAATCTCTTAATTAATCTAAGTCTCTTTTAAGAACAAATACGTTTTGCTTTGATTTTAGCATTCTTTATTTACTGAATTTTGTATTTACTAAGTTTATATCTACGAGGAAGGTTATTATAACAAAGCATACGAAGGAACAAGAGTGTGATACGTGTCCTTAGATCAGAGGGTAATCTCGTTAGTTATGTAATTACGCATGGTTCAGATGATAATTACGCTTGTGTAGTTGATAGTCACGCACGTTCTGGATGATAGTTACACATGTTATATATGATAATTACGCATGTTATAAAATACCTAGCGAATATTTTTTTTAAAGTATAGCAACAGGGTATGGTATGCAAATTAAAGATGATAAAACACTTATTGTTATGGTGTAGTTTTATTATTATTATTTTTTTATTATTTTTTTAATATTGTAGTATGAAAAGTTATGGACATTTAAAAGATGATGGTGAAAGTTGAAAAAATTCAACAATTGTAATAGGCTATACATTTTTTTCCTTTACAATTAATTCTTTCCCTCTTTCATGCATAACTTTCAATCCAAAACAATCTTTTAATCTCATCCCTTAATTTGTCATATCAAAGGCTCACAATCCTTGGTATCCTTTTTATGTTAAAGTTTCTTTTTATTTAAAACTCTTATATCTATTATCCGGTGTTGGTGTATTTGGAGGGCGAAGAATGGGTCGGACTTTTCGAATAAAAGTTGTGTGATTAAAGATGTGGATGATATAAAATCGGTAGGTTTTTTGTGGTTTAAACACATGCCAATTTTAGATCTCTTCAGTGAGAAGAGTACTGCAAATTTCCTTTATACATGTTATAGTTAGGTTTTTGTTGGCTGCCTTACCGTCTTTTGTGTAGGTTGGGTTAAAAAAACTAATTATTTCTTTGTTCACTTTTTATATATGTATGTTTGGCAAAGAGCTTTTAGGAGCTTCAAGCTTTTAAGAAAAAACTCCTACTTAATAGAAAACCTTGTTTGGTTGAAGGACCTGGAAGATTTTAGGTTGAAGAAAAAGCTCTATAGTGAAAAGCTACTACTACTAGCTTTTAAGAAAAAACTCTACTAGCTACAAGCTTTTAATTAGTAAATGACACAAATACCCATTCTATTTTATAAAATAAAATAAAATAAAAATCTTCTTTACATGCTTTTAATTATGTCTATTTTGGTCATTTTATACATTTTATTAAAAGCCCCAGCTACTCTGTCAAACACCAAAATATATCTAAAAAGCTTCCAGCTACCAGCCACAAGCTAATTTTGCCAAACATACCCATATTCTCCTTTATTATTTTTTTTTATTAAAGAACCAAGAACCATTAAACTTGAGAATTGTGTACTTGAAGTCTAGCCAATTTTATTTTTATTTTTTTAATTAAACTCACATAATAAATCTATCAAATATTAATTTTTAGAATTTATCTTTTAAAATGGATCTTAAAACTTTTGTACTTTAGAGTTGACCACAATTATTTTTCACCCTCTCGACCTATATTTTAATCGGGCTTTTACCACTCTTTTCATACGTTTCAACGTAAATTTTAATCAAAACACAACCATCCAAGTCATTTAAACTACTTTATGGGTTTATTTTAATATAAATTTGGCGGTTTATTCTTTTTACTTTATTCGTTGTGACGTTCTATTTATCTAAATTTTTAATTGGTTTTACCGTTCTTATCAAATCTGTTCTATTTATCTAAAATTTTAATTGGTTTTAACCACTCTTATCAAACCCTTTGACGTAATTTTAATTGGAGCATAAATATACAAGTCATCTAAACTACTTCAGTTTTGTTATATATATAAAGTCCACAGTTTATCCTTTTTATTTTATTCGTTGCTACATTCTTATTTTTATCTACGTTTCGACAAGTATAGTTGATTTTTTTTGTTCTATACCACTACGAGGTAAACCAATACCGTTCGAACAACTTCGGTAAATGTACCAGAATTCATTGATTATGTTTTCCGTCAAAATTTCATTGAAAACATTGTTGTATTCGCAATATATTATCTTTTTTTGTTTGGTAAGCTATAAAAATGTCTATACCGTACGAGTACCTTGATGAACTAAACTGATATTTTCACACCACCGCCACATTCTCCACGATCGACATATCCAACCTACCTTGTAGCTTCACAGGGGCGTCCGACACTGTTTTGGAGGGGGGGGGGGGGTGGAGGGAGAGAGAGAGAGAGAGGGAGAGATAATGTTCGAAATATTTAAAATGTAAATTCATAATATAATATGAATCTTGAAAAATATTTTTATATTTCATAACATGTAATAAAAATTTTAATTTCACTAAATATACATTTCAAAAGAAAACTTTATTTTTCAAATTAATTTATTTATTAGAATGAAAGAAACATTTTAAGAAAAAATAGTCAAGAGAAGTTATAAATGAAACTTAAGAGTTTTTGGTATATAATTCGGATAAAAGGGTATTTAATTTAGGGTAACGGGTTGGGTATCATCTAATCCCATACACAGGAAATATTTTTTTCAATCCGAAACCCATCCTATACTTGTTACTCGGGTACACCCGTCCCAAATGCTTTGAGTTTCAGATATACTCGTCGGACTTAGGTGTTATTGCCATCCTTACAATCAACAAGAAAGCATCATCCAACACACTTCATCTAAAAAATTAAAGGGCTTTAAACAACGATTAAAACATATCTAACCTAAACCTTCCTGTAACGACGACATTCTTACTTTCCGCTTCGATTTCTTCTTTGTGATGTCACCAGACGCCAGCGTCTTCATCCTCGTTCCTTACAAAAAAAAAACTCCAATAAAACCCAAGAAACAGGCGATGAATAGTAGTGTTTGAAATAAGCAAGACTTACGTTTATGAAACCCCAAAATCTTTTTGATCAGATTACATTGAATGTGAGAGAGAGAAGAAGTTATAGTTCATATAAGGGGGGACGGGGCGCTACCAGAATTGGGCACGGGTACCTCATTACCAGCACGGTAACACCGCCGCCACCCGTGCTGGTAGGGGTCCCGTGGACCGTTTTCTGGTTCTATCTAAGGGGCTGGTAACTGTGTATTTTCTGATTTTTTATTTACTGTAATTCCTTTTTTAATTATTTATAACCGTTTGGAAGCAACATTTTTGTTTATTCTTTTTACGTAAACCGTTTAGTGTTAAAATAAATTCAACCAAAAGTAAATAAAAAACATAAAACAATATTTACTAATATTAAACATAAATAAAATAAATAAAAAACATAAAAAAATTTATAAAACGTGTGTATTTAAAAAAAAGATTTGTATTTGTATTTAAATGAAAAAAAAAAAGAAAAACAAGAATCAGTGGAGTGCTGCCTACAAAAAAGTGAATCAGTGAAGTAAATCAGTTAAGTGATGTGGTAGTGCATAATTGGTTAAAAATGATAAAAACGATCATTACAATCAATACTAAAAATGTATCAAAAAAGTTTTCATACATACATAATTATTTGTGAATGATAAAAAATTATCATAACAACATAAAAAAAGATCTAGCTATGCTTCGTTCTTGATACCCATCTTCATCTTTAACACAAAACATCTCTTCACCTACAAAAAAAGGTAACACGTGTTAGTTGGGCTCTCCGAAACATATAATGAGACATCACTAACATGTGTAGTGTATTCTAAAAACATATGTTTTACTGAAATAACGTATGTCATATGAACCCTAACACACGTTAGTTAGGCATATATTACGTATGTCATATGAACCCTATCACCTGTTAGTTAGGTATATACTAGCATGTGTTAGCATCACTAACATGTGTATAAACAATACCAAATCTGCAATGCCATGTGTATCGTACTCAATTTGAAGTGCCAAGTGTATAATACTCAAACATGTGTATAAACAACACTAAACGCGATTTTTACAACTATGTTAATACAACTACTCAAATACGATTAATAGGGTTTGAAATCCAACAATAATAAATTTAAAAAATCAAATCATAACCAATCCAAATCCATATACCAAAAAATTATCTTCATATTCATGAAATATATAATATGATAAAAGACATTAGTAGCATGTGTTAGCATATTCTAAAACATATGTTTTACTGAAAATAGCGTATGTCATATGGACCCTAACAACTGTTAGTTGGGTATATACTAGCATGTGTTAGCATCACTAACGTGTGTGAGCATATGTTAGCATCACTAACGTGTGTGAGCATCACTAACTGTTAGTTGGGTATATACTAGCATGTGTTAGTTGGGTATATACTAGCATGTGAAAACCAACACTGTAACAGATACATATGTTAGTTGGGATCCTCAAACACATAATGGGCATGACTAACATGTGTTAGCATATAGAACATAAAAAGATTACACATTTATTCATCAATTACATCACTTACCACAGCCACATCACCAACGCCGCCTTGTTCAAATAGCCTACTCGTGAAAACCGACACTGGAACAGATAACATGTGTTAGCATATACTAACATAAAAAAGACTACAAAATTATTCATCAATCACATGTGATCTATCAACCTCATGTCCTCAATCTAATAAAAATCTAACATAAACAAAATAATAATAATAAAAAATAAAATAAAAAAGGTTAAACATAAGTTTTTTTTTCATTCAAGCATTTGATCGAACACTTGGTATGCGAACAAAAACTATCCCCAAAACTGTTAGTATTATTATTCTAGCAAAACCCAAAACCCAATCCAATAAAAATCTAACATAAACAAAATAATAATATAAAAAAAATCTTACATAAACAAAATAATAATATAAAAAAGGGCATACGAGTTTATCCAAGAAAAAAAAAACAAATGTTAGATCTAAGAAAAAAAAACAAATCTTACATATACAAAAATTCTACATTTTCGAAAAAAAAAGAAAACAGATCTAAGAAAAAAAAAGAACAAAAAAAGAAACATGTTTACCCAAAAAATCATGATTGTATCTAAATGTTAGATCAACGAAAAATAACGAAAAATAATCAAAAGAAATATCTTTATCCACTTTCTAGAAGTTTATACACATGTTTATCCATAAAAATCATGATAGTATCTAAAAGTTGAACACATGGAAAAATATACATAAATAAAATGAAGCACATCTGTGATTGAAAAAAAGAAATAAAAATCGAACAAACAAAGTGCAATAGACGATTCTTTTTAGACGGTACCTGATGGAGCGGATCTGTTATCTCTGGATCTGTGGTGGTGGTGGTGGTTGTGGTGGTGGTGGTTCTCTAGAGAGATAGAGAAAGGGGAGGGTAGAGAGAGGAGGGTGATCTGATTTGAATTTCAAAATAATATGAAGAAAGAGAGTGGGGAGAAACATATATATATGGAGATAGATAAGTGGTAGAGTTAAATTGTCCATTATGCCCTCTTAATGTAATATAAGGTGAGATTGTCTTTGATGATGTGGCATCATATGGACCAAGTATTGGGTTTATTTGGGTTTTTCTGTTGGGTTCAGTTGAGACCACAGTTACCAGAACAAAGACTTTTTGTAGCTTATTTTGTAGTTTGATAGTTAGAGGACTAGTTATGTAATTCTTTGTTAGTTTATGTGTAAACCCTAGAGTGTGAACTTAGGAGATGGGCACTGCGAACTTAAGCTTAAGTTCGCAGTCCATCAGGTGCTCACTATATAAAGTTCACTCATATGCACACTCTAGGTGAGGGTTTTGGACATCTTTCATTACACAAGAATATTGTAATCCATGGTGCTTTGAAGATCTATTGTTAATGGAATCAAACGTTTTGAGTTTCTTGTGTGTCGGTTTTACTTTGTTCATCTAGTTTCTTTTAGTTTTCTTGATTAATCAACTAAAACACCTAACAAATAGGTGTTTCTAGTTGATAACAATCTTGTGCACACTTAAGATCTAGTATTTTTGGGACTACAATTTGGTATCAGAGCCTCTGTGCTCGAGATTGTATCTATCTAAAGATATCAAAACCCTCCTTGTTAGTTTTTACTATCAAGTTTTTCAAAAATTTAGTGTTTATCAAAGATTTGAAATTTTCACAGCCGTAAGTGCGTACTTAATGTGTGAACTTAGCTCATAAATTGAGTACTTGTTTCTTGCTTTTGAGTACTTGTTTCAAAAGTTGAGTACTTAGCTCATAAGCTGTGTACTTATTTCTTGCTGTGTGCACTTAAAGTGCGAACTTAGCTCATAGAGTGTGAACTTGTTTCTTGCTTGTGAGTACTTGTTTCAAAAGTTGAGTACTTAGCTCATAAGCTGTGTACTTATTTCTTGCTGTGTGCACTTAAAGTGCGAACTTAGCTCATAGAGTGTGAACTTGTTTCTTGCTTGTGAGTACTTGTTTCAAGAGTTGAGTACTTAGCACATAAGTTGCATACTTGACATTTCAAGGTGTGCACTTATTTCAGCCACAACTGCGCACTTGTCTAAAAGTGTGAACTTGTGTCTGTGTGAGCACTTAAATTTACACAAGGCTTTACAGCTTTCTCTCTCCTGGCACCACAACTAGGGTTTCTGCATACTTATCTGAAATCTCTAGTTGGGGTGCGAACTTGCTGAAAAGGTGCATTTTCTGAGCACTTGGCTAGGGTTACTGCGAACTTAAATCTTAAACGAGAGTTTAAGTGTCTGTGTACTTATACAAGTGCGCAGGCTGATCAGTCATAGACTGAGCACTTGTGCTGCTCTGACTTGGCTGAACTGCGAACTTAAGCCAAAGTGTGTGCTACAGGGACTGCGTACTTAACAGGAGAATCAGGAACTTATCATCTTTGCTTCTTATTGTTTCAGGTCTCTAAGGAACTGCGAACTTGTGGAACTGCGAACTTGATCTTAGACTGCGAACTTAGACTGCGAACTTAGACTGCGAACTTAGACTGCGAACTTAGACTGCGAACTTGTGGACTGTTTTGTTTTTTCAAGGACTTTGGACTATAACTTGCTAATCAATTCAATTAAAACCCTAAAATCAGTCTAAAATCAACCTAAAATCAATCTTGAATCATGTCTGGTAACAACTCATTCCAAGTTAACCCCATAACTCAAGCTGAACTTGAGACCGGCACTATAACACGCATTCCCAAGTTGATGGGTGCTGAGGACTACGGCACATGGAAGAACAGAATGAAAGCTTTCTACTTTGTTAACGATCACACCCAATGGAACTCAGTCCAGCTCGGACCTCACATTCCCACCAGAACCACTGATGCAGGAGAAGTGTTCAACACTGATCCCACTACATACACTGATCTCGACAAACAACTGTTGCAGAGAGATCACAAAGCCTACGGTGCTCTCACCATGGCTTTGTCAAACGATGTATACAATATGTTTGAAGAATACGGATCAGCGCACGATCTGTGGTTCGCTCTGAGTGAGTATTATGAAGGAAATGCAGAGATGAGGCAAAACAAGCAGGATATGATTCAAAAGGAATACGACATGTTTGGAAGTATCCGTGGTGAGAGTCTGTCGTCACATATAGACAGGTTCATGAATCTGTTGACTAAGATGAAGAAAGCTGGTATTCCTGTAAACAACCGCAATTCCATCAAGAAGCTGCTCGATTCTCTCCCAAAGGAGTGGAGTGTCCAATGTATGTTGATCAAAAAGGACTACTTGGATGCTCAGTCTACTTTGGCTGATCTTATAAACACTCTGAAATCGTTTGAAATGGACATCACAAAGAGAGAGATGAATCAAACAGTGTCAAAAGTTACTCCAAGGAGCTCTTTAAAGAATCTGGCTTTAATGACTCCAATTGGACAGAAGGCACTGGTGGTTGAAGACTTTGGCTGGGGAAAGGAAGCTGTTGCAGCTAAAGCAGATGTTAACAAAGCATTGATGGTAACGATATGCACCAAATCCGCAAATGGTGTAAACTCTGTGGAAGGATCTTCAGTGGGAGTGCCAAAAAGAGGAATGCAAGAGAGTGCGGGTCTGAAGAGTGTGCTGATTGCTGAGAAGAAGAAAGATCAGACTGGAGAGGAGGCTTTGATAGCTGAGAAGACACCCACTGAGAAAGCAGCTGAAAAGATGGAAAGTGCACCCAAGAAAGCTGAGGAGAAAGATATGGTAAACATTCCTCTTGAAATAAAATCAAAGCTGTGCTCACCTAGGTGCGTTACAGCTGTTGCTTACTGTTTGTCACACAACAAAAGGGTTTTGAGAGAAATGGATGATATCCAAAGAATCAATTCTGAAATGAAAGAAAATGAGTGGGCATATCAGCGAAAGTTAAATGCAACTCTAGCTGAAATGCAAACTTTAAAAGAATTTGTGCTTAAGAAAGATTTTCTGATAAATGATTTAACCTCAAAACTAGAGAAATCTAGAAATGAGACAACTCGTCTTCAAATTGTTGTGGATAAATGGAATGTGAGCAAACAGGCTCATGCTGATATAATCGATTGTGGAAGACAATCATTCGTAAAGGATGGAATTGGGTATAAGGATAAGAATGGAATCGAAAGATCTCTATTCTTGCCCTTGAGCCAAAGTGAATACATACCCATTCCAACACCTCATCCTAAAAATGATCTTTTTGAAAACAAATGTGATGAATCTGAGTCAAATGCTAACATAAGTAAAAGCGATGCAGATGTGACCCAACAGGGTAGGGTGAAAGATGATGAGAGTTGTGGTGGGCAGACAATGGGGTTAGGACATCCAGGTGCCAATTACTCCACAGTGAATTGGTTCATCTGGAACAATGAAAAGTCTAAAAACAATTTGATTTCGGATGACTGTAATACTTTAATTAATATGGATAAATGTAATAGTTTATCTAGGATGGATAACTGTAATAGTTTATCTAGGCCGGATGACTGTATTAACTTGACTTCTAAACTAGATTTAAAGGGTGCTGTGGCCCCTGATGATAGGAAGAATCCTATCAGACGTTCAAATGTTTGTGTTGACAATGTTATGCCTGTTTGTGTTGATCTTAATGCTGCATTCTCTGATGATAAATATACGTGTAAACCACCTATGTTTGTACCAGAACTAAAGCTTAACAGGTTTGGGAAATTTCTCACTGAGGAAATCCCAGAGTTTATCCCTTCATCCACAGATGTATCAGGTTCTGAAGAATCACAAAGTGAAACAGGTAACTCAAGTTCTGAAGAATCACTAAGTGATACAGAGAGCAACATCAGCATACCTGACTGCAACACAAATGAAGAATCAAGTAGCAGCAAGGATGAATCATGTTCAAGAGAAAGCTCCTGCTCAAACAAGATCAAGAAAAGAACATCACAATCATCATCATCCAGATCTTCTCCAAAGATCAAGCCTAAACACTCAAAATGCTTTAGATGTGCAAAAGAAGGACATGTGGTCAAAAAGTGTCATTTAAAACCTAAACCACAAAATGATGTCAAAACTCAAAACTCTTTTTCTGATCAGATCAAAAATCTTCAAGAAACAGTAAAAAGTTTTGTTAAAACCACACAATTTTGGAAGAGAAAAGAATCAATGATGGGTGAAAATCACGACAGATCAAAACTAAAACAAACTTGGATTCCCAAAGTCACTTGATTAAATGTCTGAGTCGTGATTGTACATAGATTTTCTTTAGTTTATCTTTGTATATTATTATTTTTTTTGAGTTGGATGCTGTGCTCGTTTTCAGTCAAATCCCAAGCAACCTCATGACACTGCAGTCAAAAGAATCTTCCGCTACCTCAAAGGAACACCAAAGCTTGGTTTATGGTATCCTAAGAGTGATAATTTTGATTTAATCGCTTACTCTGATAGTGGTCATGCAGGTTGTAGAATTGATAGAGAATTTGTCTCTGGTGGTTGCAAATTTTTGGGGAATCGGCTTGTATCTTGGCAAAGCAAAATGCAGATAATAGTGTTTATCTCCACTGATGAAGCCGAGTACACTGTTGCGTCCAGTTGTTGATGTCAAGCTTTGTGGATCCAAAATCAGTTGCTGGATTACGGTTTGAATGTCAAGAAAACCCCAATCTTCATTGATAATGATGCTTGTCGTGACATCGTGAAGAATCCTATCGACCATTCTAAAACACTACATATTGAGATCAGGATTCACTCTATTCGCGATGCTCACGATAAAGGATACATTCAAGTGTTATCCATTGATACTGCTGATCAAAAGGCAGATATCCTCACAAAGGCTTTTGACGAAACTCGTTTCCTCCAATTGGTCACTTGGCTGGAAATGATAAGTTTAAAAAAAAAAAAAAAAAAAAAAAAATCCTATTTTCATACAAAACAAGATTTTTTGGGGGAGAAAGTATATCTCTATTGCAAAATTAACAAGAAATGATAGGGACTAATCATATTTTGTCAGCATGTGAATAGGATCCAGAGGATGTTGCGGCTTCAAGCAACGACATGTCGGTAGATTCAGCTTGGAATCGAGTAAACTGCTAATAGGTGATTAACAGAATAGATCTACATGGAAAGCTGGATTCCCACTGTGTTTTAGGTCTGCACAAGCTGAGTCCGGTCATACACAGGTTGAGAGATCAAAAGACACAGAAAATTTTGTGCATATGTAATCAAAAGACACCTAAGAGTGCAAGCTACCAAAGCGGGGCTATTAAATAAATGAGCAACAAAAGACACGCAATGTTAGTGACGTGCAAACATATAGATAGCTCAAAAAGCAATCAGATGATCATCTTCTCTGCTTATGGGAACATAGACCTGAAGCTCTCATCATCTGATTGACATAATGATCATCTTCTCTGCTTATGGAAACATAGACCTGAAGCTCTCATCATTATATCTCAATAAACCTTGAGGATTGGTAGGCTTACACCTAGCACAAGTGGGGTCCACTAACTTTCCGTCAATATTACCAAAACATGATAAATCTCATCACCAAACGTATGTTGAAAGACGAGAGGCATGGATTTAAGTGGACAAACATACCGACAGTTTTTCTTGGGCTGCAGCTATCCAACGGAAAGTTGAAATGTGATCTGGCAGGTATGGTTAGTATGATCTTGTATGCAAAAGGTGAGAAACAGTTAACCCCTCCTTGTTGTGTTTGTTTTTATTAAAATATAAAAAGTTTAGGGGGAGCATTAAAATATGTGTTAGAATGTGAGATGTGTTTATTGCATATAATCCTGATCATCATCCAGTCTGTGATCAAGAACAGTGCAGGGGACTAGATTGTGAGATTCTTCGATCTGGTAGATGTATTCATGTTTTATCTGTTAGAGTTGATGTAGCTGTTTGGGAACACATTCAGAGTTGGAGCCGGTTAGACACTGCTGGAAGAAGGAATGCTATTTCAAAGAGCAGTAGATCCTGCTAAAGAAAGGAAGCTGGAGATGCTAGAAATTTTGGAAATGATCGAGGCTGCAGACAAAGAGAAGGAGCTTGGAGACAAAGACAAGGAAATTGCTAACAAAGACAAAGCTGACAATTAAAGAAAAGCAGCCAGAAACTCTGAAGCTCCAGAAGTGATAGTTCCAAAACAACCAGTGCGGGTAAAGCAGGAAGAAGGTGAATCGAGTGATATCTCGGTTTGAAGCTAACAGACGAAGATCTGGTATCTGTGGTCTAGGGGGAGTATTGTTGGGTTCAGTTGAGACCACAGTTACCAGAACAAAGACTTTTTGTAGCTTATTTTGTAGTTTGATAGTTAGAGGACTAGTTATGTAATTCTTTGTTAGTTTATGTGTAAACCCTAGAGTGTGAACTTAGGAGATGGGCACTGCGAACTTAAGCTTAAGTTCGCAGTCCATCAGGTGCTCACTATATAAAGTTCACTCATATGCACACTCTAGGTGAGGGTTTTGGACATCTTTCATTACACAAGAATATTGTAATCCATGGTGCTTTGAAGATCTATTGTTAATGGAATCAAACGTTTTGAGTTTCTTGTGTGTCGGTTTTACTTTGTTCATCTAGTTTCTTTTAGTTTTCTTGATTAATCAACTAAAACACCTAACAAATAGGTGTTTCTAGTTGATAACAATCTTGTGCACACTTAAGATCTAGTATTTTTGGGACTACATTTTCATCTAAAGTGGGTTTTTTTGCATATACTTCCCATATATATATATATATATATAGGGTGGGGTTCCTGTACAAAGTGCATTTTTCGTACAAAGTGTGAGAAGTCTATATAGGCATTGTGTTTTAAATTTTAGGCATGATGTTTTATGTTCCTTTGGCATGGAATTATATAGAAAAACACAAAAGTTAACAAGTTAAAACACTAATTAATGTATTTGTCGACATGCAATCTAAAACACCCTACGAAGAAAGTAATCAGTGTGTTTTAAATTTAATGTCTAGAATACATTTGATTGTGTTTTAAATTGTAACATTTGATGTTTTTCTATATAAATCAATGCAAAAGAAATCAAAAACATTATAGCCAAACTTTAAAACACAATGACTATATAGACTTTTCACACTTTGTACGAAAAATGTACTTTGTACAGGAACCTACACACACACACACACACACACACACACACACACACACATATATATATATATATATATATATATATATATATATATATATATATAGGACTGGGTTCATATGAGAACCCCCTTGAGTTGCAAGAACTTAAGAACTCCCCTAGACCAATGATAAGGTGACACATATACCCTCTATCATTATATTCTTAAAGGGTACAAGAGTAATTTACCCCTACCCCACCCACACCCACTCCACACCTTTTTATAATTGAAATTCTATTTTTTTTAAATTAAAACACACACACACACACACACACAGAACACTTATCTCTCTCTCTCTGTCACTCTCACACTCCTCTCTCTACTCTCTCTCTCAAACACACTCGTCTCTCTCTACTTTCTCTCTACTCTCTCTCTCACACACACTCCGCTCTCTCTCTATCTCATCTTAGACGATGGTGTTGTTGGTTTTGGATGGTGACAGGTGGTGGTTCGTGGTGGGGGTTTCGAAGGGGCGGTGGATCTGTGGTGGTCGACGGTGGTTGGAGGTGGGATGAACAGATATGTGGCTGTGGAGGTAGGGGGTGGAGGTAGGGGTCCGTTTTGGTGGTGGGGTGGTCGAAGGGGCGGTGGATCTATGGTGGTCGACGGCGGGGACGGCAGAAACGGACGGTGTTGGGTTAAAATGAGACCACAGTTACCAGGTTTAATCATGTTTAGTTATGTGTTAGAGTTGGAGGGCTAGTTATGTAATTAAAGCATAGTTGTAGTAAGTAAACCCTAGTCTGCGAACTTATTACACGGGGACTGCGAACTTAATGTTAAGTTCGCAGTCCATCAGGTTCTCCTATAAATAGAACCTCATTTGTGCAGCTAGGGTTAGGGTTTTTGTTATATCTTTGAGAGCACAAGTTACAAGGTGCGAACTTATCTGTAATCCATGGTTGTTCACAGCTGAAATCATTAATGGAATCATGTGTTTATGTTTCTTGTGTGTCGGTTTTTTATGATCTTCATCTAGTTCTTTAACTTGTCTTGATTAATCAACTAAAACACCTAACAAATAGGTGTTTCTAGTTGATAACAATCTAGTGCACACTTAAGATCTAGTAATTTTGGGACTACAATTTGGTATCAGAGCCTCTGTGCTCGAGATTGTATCTATCTAAAGATATCAAAACCCTCCTTGTTAGTTTTACTATCAAGTTTTTCAAAAATTTAGTGTTTATCAAAGTTTGAATATTTTCATTAGTTTTGCCTTAAAATCTCGTGAACAAGTGTTTCTAAGGTGTTTAAAAGTTATTAATTTCAGTAGAAACATCATTCAAGAACTTCAAAACAATTGAAAATCTCTTGGACTTGTTTCTGGTAAGATTAAAGTATTAACAGCCGAAGTTGCGCACTAAAAGTGCGAACTTAGCTCATAGAGTGAGTACTTGTTTCTTACTTGTGAGTACTTGTTTCAAGAGTTGAGTACTTAGCTCATAAGTTGCATACTTGACATTTCAAGGTGTGCACTTATTACAACCACAACTGCGCACTTGTCTGAAAGTGTGTGCACTTGTGTCTGTGTGAGCACTTAAATTTACACAAGGCTTTACAGCTTTCTCTCTCCTGGCACCACAACTAGGGTTTCTGCATACTTATCTGAAATCTCTAGTTGGTGTGCGAACTTACTGAAAAGGTGCATTTTCTGAGCACTTGGCTAGGGTTACTGCGAACTTAAATCTTAAACGAGAGTTTAAGTGTCTGTGTACTTATACAAGTGCGCAGGCTGATCAGTCAAAGACTGAGCACTTGTGCTGCTCTGACTTGGCTGAACTGCGAACTTAAGCCAAAGTGTGTGCTACAGGGACTGCGTACTTAACAGGAGAATCAAGAACTTATCACCTTTGTTTCTTACTGTTTCAGGTTTCTAAGGAACTGCGAACTTGATCTGACTGCGTACTTAGACTGCGTACTTAAGACTGCGAACTTGTGGACTGTTTTGATTTTTCAAGGACTTTGGACTATAACTTGCTAATCAACTTAATCTAAACCCTAAAATCAGTCTAAAATCAATCTAAAATCAATCTTAAATCATGTCTGGTAACAACTCATTCCAAGTTAACCCCATAACTCAAGCTTAACTTGAAACCGGCACTATAACACGCATTCCCAAGTTGATGGGTGCTGAAGACTATGGCACATGGAAAAACAGAATGAAAGCTTTCTACTTTGTTAACGATCACACCCAATGGAACTCAGTCCAGCTCGGACCTCACATTCCCACCAGAACCACTGATGCAGGAGAAGTGTTCAACACTGATCCCACTACATACACTGATCTCGACAAACAACTGTTGCAGCGAGATCACAAAGCCTACGGTGCTCTCACCATGGCTTTGTCAAACGATGTATACAATATGTTTGAAGAATACGGATCAGCGCACGATCTGTGGTTCGCTCTGAGTGAGTATTATGAAGGAAATGCAGAGATGAGGCAAAACAAGCAGGATATGATTCAAAAGGAATACGACATGTTTGGAAGTATCCGGGGTGAGAGTCTGTCTTCACACATTGACAGGTTCATGAATTTGTTGACCAAGATGAAGAAAGCTCGTATTCCTGTAAACAACCGCAATTCCATCAAGAAACTGCTCGATTCTCTCCCAAAGGAGTGGAGTGTCCAATGTATGTTGATCAAAAAGGACTACTTGGATGCTCAGTCTACTTTGGCTGATCTCATAAACACTCTGAAATCATTTGAGATGGACATCACAAAGAGAGAAATGAATCAGACTGTCCCGAAGGTGACTCCCAGCAGTGCTATGAAGAATCTGGCTTTGATGGCCCCCATTGGTGATATGAGTTCAAGTTCGTTGCATTCTTATGTGGATTCTGCAGGAATTGGTAGTTCAAGTTCTGGCAAAGCTCCAATGTATTCTGAAAAGGTGGCAAAGACACTAACTCCACAGGCTGCCAAGCTGGCTGCTGAACATGTGGAACTTTTCAACTCTTTCATGAGCAGTTTTGAAGCTTTGAAGACAGGAGAGATTAAGAATGAGATGATGTCCCCAGAGGATATGTACCAGGTTGACCCAGATGACATGGAAGAAATGGATCTGAAGTGGCAGATGGCAATGATCACTCTACGAGTTAAGCGTTTTCAAGACAGAACCGGTAGAAGAGTGGGAATGGGAAAGGCTGGTTTTGACAAGTCGAAAATCAGATGTTACAACTGCAAGGTCCTCGGGCATTTCAAGTACGAATGCCCCACACTGAACCAAGCTGAGATCAAGCCTGCAAAGAGGTTGGTGGCCATAACCGATGGAAATGAAGGAAACGATAAGGAACCACAGAAGGCTTTGGTTGTTGAAGATTTCGACTGGGGAGAAGAGGCTGCTGCTGCTGAAGTTGAAGTTAACAAAGCCCTGATGGCCACAATCTGCACCAAATCTTCTAATGGTGTGAACTCTGTTGAAGGATCGTCTGCTGAGGTTCTAAAGGGGGAAATGCAGAAGAATGCCGGACTGAAGAGTGTGTTGATTGATGAGAAGGTGAATGATCAGAAAAGGGAGGAGGCGCTGATAGCTGAGAAGACTCCATCAGAGAAAGTCGCTGAAGAGGTGAAAAGTTCGTCTAAGAAAGCTGAGGAAAGAGACATGGTAAATATTCCTCTAGAAATTAAATCTAAACTGTGCTCACCTAGGTGTGTTACAGCTGTCGCATACTGTTTATCACACAACAGACGAGTTTTAAGAGAAATGGATGACATTCGTAAAATCAATTCTGAAATGAAAGAAAATGAGTGGGCATATCAGCGAAAGTTAAATGCAACTCTAGCTGAAATGCAAACTTTAAAAGAATTTGTGCTTAAGAAAGATTTTCTGATAAATGATTTAACCTCAAAACTAGAGAAATCTAGAAATGAGACAACTCGTCTTCAAATTGTTGTGGATAAATGGAATGTGAGCAAACGGGCTCATGCTGATATAATCGATTGTGGGAGACAATCATTCGTAAAGGATGGAATTGGGTATAAGGATAAGAATGGAATCGAAAGATCTCTATTCTTACCCTTGAGCCAAAGTGAATACATACCCATTCCATCACCTCATCCAAAAAATGACCTTTTTGAAAATAAATGTGATGAATCTGAGTTAAATGCTAACATAAGTAAAAGCGATGCAGATGTGACCCAACAGGCTCAGGTGGAGGATGATGAAAGTTGTGGTGGCCAGACAGTGGGTTTAGGACATCCGGGTGCCAATTACTCAACAGTGAATTGGTTTATCTGGAACAATGAAAATTCAAAAAACAATTCTATTTTGGATGACTGTAAAACTTTAACTAAATCGGATGACTGTAATAGTTTGCCTAGGATGGATGACTGTAATAGTTTAACTAGGTTGGATGACTGTACTTCTAAACTTGATTTAAAAGGGGCTGTGGCTCCCGATGATAGGAAGCCTCCTATCAAACGATCTAATGTTTGTGTTGAAAATGTTATTCTTGTATGCGTTGATCTTAATGCTGCATTCTCTGATGATAATCATGTGCTCAAACCATCTGTGTTTGTGCCAGAACTTAAGCGTAACAGGTTTGGGAAATTTCTCACTGAGGAAATCCCAGAATTTATCCCCTCATCCACAGATGTATCAGGTTCTGAAGAATCACAAAGTGAAACAGGTACCTCAAGTTCTGAAGAATCACTGAGTGAGACAGAGAGCAGCTCCAGCTTAAATAATCTGGACACCAATGAAGAATCAAGTAGCAACAAGGAAGAATCAAGCTCAACCGAAAGCTCAAGATCAAACAAGATCAAGAAAAGAACATCACAACCATCATCATCCAGATCTTCTCCTAAGATCAAGCCTAAGCATTCAAAATGCTTCAGATGTGGAAAAGAGGGTCACGTGGTCAAAAATTGTCACATAAAGCCCAAATCACAAAAAGATGTCAAAACACAAAACTCTTTTTCGGATCAATTAAGAAATCTTCAAGAAACCGTAAAAAGTTTTGTTAAAAATACACAAATTTGGAAGAAACAAGAGTCAATTTTGGGAGAAAATCATGACAGATCAAAGATTAAACAAACTTGGACTCCCAAAGTCACTTAAGTTTCAGGCAGAGTCACCACTGTACATAGATTTTCTTTAGTTTAGTTTTGTTTCTCTTTTGTTTTTGTATGTGCAGAATAAATTACAAAAATGGCTGGTAGCTCTCATGAGATATCTATGGCATGTCGACAGCGGCGCTTCAAGACACATGACAGGACTGAAAGAACTCCTCAAGAACTATCGGTTCATCGATGGAGAATTTGTAGCGTTCGCTGGGAATGAAAAGGGTGGAAAGATCGTTGGCATAGGAGATGTAGTCTCTGACGCGCTAACACTTGAGGACGTCAACTATGTTCCAGAACTGTGCTACAATCTATTGAGTGTATCACAAGTCTGCGACAAAGGAATCTCAGTGTTGTTCAACGACATGGAATGCATCTTCCTAAAGCCAGGATTTAAACCATCCACTGACATGATCATGCTAAAAGCCCCCAGACAAAACAATACTTATGTGATAAACATGAGGGATGCCAAGTCTGAACAACCAATGACTTGTCTACTGTCAAAGGCATCCGAGTCAGAGTCACTGTTATGGCACAGGAGATTAGGTCATGTTAACTTTAAAAATATAAACAAACTTTCTAAACTTAATCTAGTCAGAGGTCTTCCTTCTAAGGAATTTCCTTTTTCTGAAAAATGTTTAGCATGTGCCAAAGGTAAACAACATAAGAAATCGCATAAGTCCAAAACAGTGAACTCAATTGACTCTCCTCTTCAATTATTACATATGGATCTTTTTGGTCCTATCAGTATAAAAAGCCTGGGTAAAAAGTCTTACTGTTTGGTGATTACAGATGACTTCTCTCGCTTCACATGGGTGTACTTCTTGGAATTCAAGAGTGAGGCTGCTGAGACCTTGATGCTGTTCGTTCCTTTGATCGAGAATATAATCAAGTTAAAAGTAAAGTCAATCAGAAGTGATCATGGAACAGAATTCAAGAACCAAACTTTTGTGACGTTCTGCAGCGGGAAAGGAATTCATCTCCAATACAGTGCTACAAGGACTCCTCAGCAAAATGGAGTGGCTGAAAGGAAGAATCGTACACTTATTGAAGCTGCCAGAACCATGCTCATTGACTCTAGGTTACCGATCATCTTCTGGGCAGAAGCTGTGAATACCGCCTGTTATGTTCTCAACAGGGTCTTGATTGTCAAGCCTCGCGGGAAAACAGCTTATGAATTGCTTTTCAAAAGAAAACCTCTCATTGATTATTTCAGGCCGTTTGGTTGTTCGTGCACTCTTCTAAACAACTTTGAGAATATCATGAAGTTTGATGCTGTTGGAGACGAATGTTTCTTTGTTGGATACTCGTCTAGTCAAAAGGCTTATCGAGTTTACAACAAACGTACCAAGATGGTTCTGGAATCTTTTTATGTTGACTGGCAAGAATCCAACTCTACTAATGTAGGAACCGGTCCTGACTGGTTCTTTGATGTGGATGTTGTGTTCAATCACTTTGTCATTCCTGAACAGCAGCTCATGCAGATCAAGCTCCTGAAAATCAAGCTACAAGCTCATCTCCCTTTGGAAATATTCTCTACTCTTCTGATGATGAAGTCGTACCGTTTACCACCCGTTTCTCTCCTCTGGTTGCTGATCCAATTGTTCCTCAACTTAATAATGGTGATACTACTGCTGAAACCTCTAATATTCCAGAAAGCACATCAAATGCTGAAGGAACACAATCAAATCAGCAGTCTGTAAATGAACCATCCAGTTCTTCTACACCTGGAGATCATCTTTCGAATCTTCCTCTACAAGTGCAAGAAGAAGAAAATATGGGATTCAAATCCTCTAAGAACCATCCAATTGAAAACGTCATTGGACCAATCAGTGAGGGTGTTCTTACAAGAAATCAGACAGACAAGCTCAACACAGCTCTCTCAGCATTCTTATCTCAAACAGTACCTTTCAGCATTGAAGATGCAGTTAGAGATGCAAGCTGGGTAGAGGCCATGCAGGAAGAACTATTTCAGTTCAGAAAACTTAAAGTGTGGGAGCTCGTTGATTTGCCTGAAGGAAAATATCCTATTGGGACAAGATGGGTTTTTCGCAACAAAATGGATGAACGCGGCGTGGTAATCAAGAACAAAGCTCGTCTGGTTGTTCAAGGATTTCGTCAGCAGGAGGGGATTGATTATGAGGAAGTCTTCGCTCCAGTCGCTCGACTTGAAGCCATACGCATCTTCTTGGCATATGCTTCATATCGAAATTTTAAAGTCTTTCAGATGGACGTGAAGAGCGCTTTCTTATATGGGAAGATCAAAGAAGAAGTCTATGTGTGCCAACCGCCCGGATTCGAAGACCCTCATCATCCAAACAGATACTACAAGTTGGACAAGGCTCTCTACGGTCTCCATCAAGCTCCTAGAGCTTGGTATGAGACCTTGTCTTCATATCTGTTACAAAATGGATACACGAGAGGGAAGATCGACATGACCTTGTTCACCAAAGAAGTCAACAAACATTCTATCCTTGTTCAGATTTATGTTGATGATATTATCTTTGGTTCAACTGACGAAAATTTGTGCAGGGAATTTGAAAGCATTATGAAGTCTCAATTTGAAATGAGCATGATGGGAGAACTCTCATTTTTCTTAGGTCTCGAAGTCCAACAGAAAGAAGACGGTATTCTCATCCATCAAGCAAAGTACACAAAAGACATTCTGGCGAAGTACAACCTGTCGGATTGCAAACCGTCCAACACTCCTTTTGCAGCTCAAACAACACTTGTACCAGATCTTGAAGGACCTTCTGTGAACCCGCACACTTACCGTTCCATGATTGGCTCCTTGATGTATCTCACAGCCAGCAGACCGGACATCATGTGGGCAGTTGGATGCTGTGCTCGCTTTCAGTCAAATCCAAAGCAATCTCATGAGACTGCAGTTAAAAGAATCTTCCGCTACCTCAAAGGAACACCAAAACTTGGTTTATGGTATCCTAAGAGTGACAATTTTGACCTAATTGCGTACTCTGATAGTGATCATGCAGGTTGCAGGATTGACCGAAAGTCTGTCTCTGGTGGCTGTCAATTTCTGGGAAACAGGCTCGTGTCATGGCAGAGCAAGAAGCAGACCACTGTGTCTATATCTACCGCTCAAGCTGAGTACACAGCCGCATCCAGTTGTTGCTGTCAAGTGTTGTGGATCCAAAATCAGTTGTTGGATTACGGTTTGAATATCATGAGAACCCCTATCTACATTGATAATGATGCTTGTCGTGACATTGTGAAGAATCCAATTGATCATTCGAAAACTAAACATATTGAAATTCGGATTCATTCAATTCGCGATGCGCACGACAAGGGGTACATACAGGTGTTGCCTATAGATACTGCTGATCAAAAGGCAGATATCTTTACCAAAGCTTTCGACAAAACCCGTTTTCGTCAGTTGGTAACTTGGTTAGAGATGATCAACTTTGAATGATTAAAAAAAAAAAAAAAAACTTTGTGAATAAATTATAGAAAAATCTTATGTTTTAAAATAAAATAAAGATTTTTGGGGGAGAAATAAACCGGTAGATCCCTAAATTTGCAAGTTTTAAAAACCTTTCAAAAAACAATCAAGAAATGATAGGGACTAATCATATTTGTCAGCATGTGAATAGGACCCAGAGGACGTTGTGGCTTCAAGCAACGACATGTCGGTAGATTCAGCCTGGAATTGAGTAAACTGCTAAAAGATGACAAACTAAAAAGTCTACACGAGGTGCTGGATTCCCACTGTGTTTCAGGTTTGCACAAGCTGAGTCCGGTCATACACAGGTTGAGAGATCAAAAGACACAGAAAATTTTGTGCATAAGTAATCAAAAGACACCTAAGAGTGCAAGCTACCAAAGCGGGGCTATTAAAATCAAAATGAGCAACAAAAGACACGCAATGTTAGTGACGTGCAAACATATAGATAGCTCAAAAAGCAATCAGATGATCATCTTCTCTGCTTATGGGAATATAGACCTGAAGCTCTCATCATCTGATTGACATAATGATCATCTTCTCTGCTTATGGAAACATAGACCTGAAGCTCTCATCATTATATCTCAATAAACCTTGAGGATTGGTAGGCTTACACCTGGCACAAGTGGGGTCCATTAACATGTCGTCAATATTACCAAAACATGATAAAGATCATCACATAAAGCTTGTTGAAAGACGAGAGGCATGGATTTAAGTGGACAAATATACCGACAGTTTTTCTTGGGCTACAGCGATCCAACGGAAAGTTGAAATGTGGTCTGGCAGGTATGACTGGTATGATCTTGATGCAAAAGGTGAGAAACGGTTGATCTCTAAACTCAAATCTTTGGTTAAAAAGGCTATTTTCTTGTTTGTGGGCCTGCGCACTTAACAGCTATTAAACTCTTAATTGGGCCTGCGAACTTAACATATTAATAAGCCTTGTTGGGCCCGCGTACTTTTTTTTTTTTTTTTTTTTTTTTTTTTGAACGGCAAATTTCTTCTCCTTGTGGGACTTGAACCCATAACCTCCCCTTTAGGTGTTCCTAGAAGCTTTGCTTCTACCATTGGGCCACCAACTGGGCTTTTGGGCCTGCGCACTTAAAGGTCAAGTACGCGGCCCAACCAGTTCACCTATAAATACAACAGTAATTTTTAATTTTAACTTTTTTTTATCAAAAATTCTGAAACCCTAAAATTCTACCACCACCGTCAAACCACCGTGTTCTTCATTGTATCCACCGTAACACCATCACTAAACAACACCTGTTGATCCATCTTCTGTCTTCCATTATCTGTTTGTTTATTTGTTTAAGGTAGTTAAATGACTCTGATGAGATCTTCGTTGTGTTAACAGGGATTATAGTTGAAATCTCTGGAATCACCGTTGAGGATTTGGGGTTCTCAAGAAACTGCGCACTTATTTCTTGAAGAACTGCGCACTTGTATCATAGAATGCGTACTTGCATCATATGATACAAGCTTGAAAAACCCTAAATGAATGCGTACCAAATGTGTGGACTTAAAAATCTTAAACGGAAGTTTAAGTGTCTGCATACTAGTCTAGTACGCAGACTTGATAACCATCTCCAAGCCGTTACCATGCCCGAGTCAGGTCACTGCGCACTAGACATTTCCGAGTAAACTGACTGCGCACTTAAGTTGCCCGTGTCCTAACCTGACCAATTGACTGCGCACTAACCAATAAGTGCTCAGTCAAGGCTGAGCACTTAGATGCACAACTGACTCGGGGTGCGAACTTAAGAACTGTGTGAACTTAATATTGGACCAAAATTTTGACCATTGACTTGACTATTCAGGACATTTGACTGGACTACGTACCTTGACTCATTCATCCGTAAACCGAAACTGGACTCAAATGACTATTAAAATGAAAAACGAAACATATCATATACACTTTAAAATCTAATCCATAAAATGAATAACACACGTAAAACCAACTTAAAATCAAACCTAGTCTAAGTACGTCGTCCGTCAAAGTAAATGAAGTGTCTGTCATTAGTCAATTCAAAATCCAAAGTTCTAACTTACTTTTCGTGCACGTGTCCCACACAGATGGCTCTTGAATGGGATCCAAGAGGAATGCATAACCAACCGATGATTCTGGAAACTGATGATACAAAGTTTCGAGATGTTGTTGCATGGATCAGAAGAAGCAGAATTGGATATGCGGTAGAGCAGCACGTTCAAGTCTACAGCTCACACATTGAAGACTTCTGGCGATCTGCTAAAGTAGAGACCGTGGCACGTGTCAAGAGGATTAAAGCCACAGTAAGGAACAAGGCAGTAGTCATTACAGAAGATACAGTGAGAAATGTTCTGAGATTTCAAGATCAACCAGCAACTGTTAGATCTTTACCGAAAACTGAGATTCATCAAGAGTTCCTGAATTTTGGATACAAAGGAGACTTTGACGCAAGGGGTGATATCAAGAAGAGCCAGCTGACCAGAGATTGGAAGCTTATTTGTCACGTATTTCTGATGTCTCTGTGTCACAGAAAAGGGGGATACAATGCACTCAGTCCTGACTGGGCAACTGCCATGATTAAAGTCTGCAAGAATGAACCCTTTAATCTGTCTGGATTGGTGTTTGATTGTATGGTGAAGAATGCTCAAGCTGAAAGGAAAAAGTGGACGATGTATCCCAGATTCGTTCAGATGATGATCAACTCACAACATGAGGATCTACCCCTTGGTGATAAATACAGTTTCGCCAAAGGTGCACGATTCTTCACTGAGTGCAACACACCTGATTGGGAACCCCGATTGGGAACCCCTGCTGGAAA
This sequence comes from Ambrosia artemisiifolia, assembly GCA_032199755.1. NCBI lineage: Eukaryota > Viridiplantae > Streptophyta > Magnoliopsida > Asterales > Asteraceae > Ambrosia > Ambrosia artemisiifolia. Next base: position 11,871,208 of record CM063515.1, on the reverse strand, counting down.
GTATGTATGCTGCTCAACGGTATCCTGTCATAATGAAGCTATACAGTGAGATAAAGAGAAGAAGACAATCTGCTGCTAGAGCTCAACAACCAACTACAACCGAACCTGAACCTTCTGAACCTGCTCCTACTGAACCTGCTGCTACAGTGCCTCAGCATACTGCTGAAGAAGTTGCCAGAGAAAGAACTGTTGGAAAAAGGGCGGCATCTGATCCTGTTCCTCAAAGGCCAACTAAACGAAACAGGCCTACTGGTTTATTGCAGCAAGGGAGAGAATCATTAACTCCTGAGGAACTTGAAATGGCTGAAGCTGCCAGACAAAATGCTGAACTAGCAAAGGCAGAGAGAAGAAGAAGGAGAGAACAGTTGCCTGAGTCTGAAAGGCCACGGGTTGTGACAGAAGAGGATCAGGAAAATGAAGATATACTTGAATCTATGTTTGGTGTGGAGGGTCAGCCTGGACCTTCCACTGTCAGGCCAGGGCCCTCTACTGCCAAGCCTGGCCCTTCCTCTGAAAGACCTCCTATTCCCAAGCCTCCTGCGAAGAAACAATCTGTACCTTCCTCATCTGTTCCTGGTGCACCACGTCGAAAACCAGTGAATCAAGAATTGTATGAGACACTATCTAAGGAAGTGGGAAAGAATGCTGCTAAGGAAATTTGTATGTTGAAGAATCAGATCTACAATAATCAGGAATTAAGGAAGAAGCTGAAGAAATTGAAGCACAAAAACCGAAGTCTTGAAAAGGTGGTTAAAGATCAGCGTTATCTGATAAAGTTTCAGACTGAGGTACAAATGAAGATGTTTGATATGCTTCAAGAGTTAAAGAATCAGGGTACAGATGCTCCAAGAATGACTTTTGATGAAGCATTTGATTTCGGGAAATTCATGGAAGAGGAGAAAGAGAAGGAAAGAAAAGAGGAAGAAAGTGATGTTGATGAGATCAGTGAGGACGAGATGCCGGAGACGTTCGTAGAAATGGGTGCGGGGGAAAACACAGTCTATGAGATGGATGATGGGTACATATTGGATCCTGAAAGATCAAGCTGGTTTCCAAGAAGACCAATCACTATTCCTGCTTTGCACCAGAACATCCACCACACTCGTGCATCTCACCAAGAAAGAGTTGTTTGTTGGGGTTATGATGGGTTTAAACGTCTATTCTTTGTGAAGCGAAGGGGAGGTGTGATTCAGTACTTCAAGGGCAGACCAAACCTGAAGACTCTCCCAAGATGGGACATTAGGGAGATGTGCAGAACCCCCTTTATCAACCACTCTCAAGACTCCACAGCTGACATGGTTTCTGTGTTTATAGAAGATGAGTGTGCCCGTGACTTCAAGAACTGGAAGCCACAGAAGCCGAGGCGAAGAATGTCAAAGAAAAGGATAGATCCAGCCACCGGACGGGGAATGATAACCTACGTGATTGACCCTCCCCAGGTCGTCACTAGGGTTCCCATCCGTCCAGAGCTTCCTGTGATTTTGTCGGATTTCAAGAAGTGGTTTTATGACAGCCGAACTGGTGAAGCTGTGATCAAACTAAGAGATAATACAGAGGCGTTGAGAATAGTTGATCCAGTAGATGTGTTTGCTTTGAATCCCTCAGATTTAACTACTCTTTTTGCGAATCAGATCAACGTGGGTGCTGGTAATGTGTTGTTTGAAGAGGCCATTCTGTTCAGAAGGGCAGTAGAGCGAGCTTTGAAGAGAAAGCAAGAACTGATTGATTTGGTGGCTAGGATAAATGCAGCTGACAAAGCTAGAGATGACAGAGCAATAGCTGCTGCTGCTGCCGCTGCTGCTGCGAAGATATCAGAAGCTGAAGTCATTCCAGAGGTACAAACACAGACTTCTGCAGCAACAGTTGATCCTGAGTCTGAGCCTTCTCAAGCCCCACCAGTCTCTCCAAGTACAGCCCCAGAAACTCAGCAAGATCAAGCAACTGTAGATCTAGCTGAGTTGTTCATCCAAGAGCCATCCACTGAAGAACCACACGCTGAAGTAACACATGCTGAAGAACCTCGTCCTGAAGATCCAACAGTTGAAGAGAGCATTGTTCAAGCACTCCCGGCACATCAAGCAAGAGAAGAGGGGGAGTTAAGTGATGTAGAGATAGACTGATTTTGTAGAACTGGTAGCTGTGGTCTAGGGGGAGTATTGTTGGGTTAAAATGAGACCACAGTTACCAGGTTTAATCATGTTTAGTTATGTGTTAGAGTTGGAGGGCTAGTTATGTAATTAAAGCATAGTTGTAGTAAGTAAACCCTAGTCTGCGAACTTATTACACGGGGACTGCGAACTTAATGTTAAGTTCGCAGTCCATCAGGTTCTCCTATAAATAGAACCTCATTTGTGCAGCCAGGGTTAGGGTTTTTGTTATATCTTTGAGAGCACAAGTTACAAGGTGCGAACTTATCTGTAATCCATGGTTGTTCACAGCTGAAATCATTAATGGAATCATGTGTTTATGTTTCTTGTGTGTCGGTTTTTTATGATCTTCATCTAGTTCTTTAACTTGTCTTGATTAATCAACTAAAACACCTAACAAATAGGTGTTTCTAGTTGATAACAATCTAGTGCACACTTAAGATCTAGTAATTTTGGGACTACAGACGGCAGGTTTGTTGTTGTTGTTATTATTATTATTATTTATTGTTATTATTGTTTGTTGTTTAGATGATGATGTTGATGGTTTTATTATTTTTTTTAACAATAATGGGTAGTGGTCAACGGTGGTCGACGGTGGTAATGAACAAGGGGCAGGGGGTGGTCGGCGGTGGGTTTAGAGGTGATGGGGATGTTGGTTTTGGGTTGGGATCGGTTTTTTGGTGGTGGGTTTGGTCTCTGAACACAGATCTGGAGGTGTAGGGGGGTGGTTCGTGGTGGGGCAGGGGCGGAGGGGGTGGAGGAGATGGCGGATGGGCGGTGGAGGACGGTGGTTCTTTGGTGGAGGCGAAAACAGGTATGTTGTTGTTATTATTATTATCATTATTATTAATAATACTGTTTTAGAAATATTATTGTTATTATTTTTATTATTAGGATTATTATTATTATTTCTGGTATTATTATTATTATTATTATTGTTATTATTATTATTAGTATTTAAGTTTTAACAAAACCAGAAAGTGTATATAGATTTTTATAATTATTATTATTGTTATTATTATTATTATTATTATTATTTTCCTTTCAAAAAAAAAAAAAAAACACTAGTGTAAATTGTGGTTCTAGATATGGTTTCACTTTGTGGTTATAGAAGTGGTTTATTTTTGTTTCCAGGTTTTGTTTTTTTTTTTAAACTGAAACAAAGTTTTCTGTTTCAAGGGTTTGTTTTTTTTAAACTGAAACAAAGGGCTTATGAGTTGTGGTTATTTATTTTTTAAAAATATGACTCCATAGATAATTCTATTGATCATGGTTTTATAATTGTAGATCGAAATTTTGGTTTTTGGTTTTTTTGGGTGTTCTTAAATGGTGCACGAGATGGAGGATGGCTATATTTGACGATATGGAGGTTGACGATATGGAGGTTCAAGTATTATCTTCAATGTGGCCGGAAGATGAAGTTTGGAAAGTAATTCAATGTGGCAAGTAGTTGTTAGAAGTTAGGAAAGTAATTCAATGTAAGAAAACACTGGTGTAAACACTAGTGTAAATCTGAATGTATAGATGTTTGGTAGTTATTTTACACCACCGTAATACGAATTGTATAACAAATATTATAGCTGTTGGTTTATATAGATGTTAGTAAACACTGGTGTAAATACCAGTGTAAAGCATACAAAATGATAGATGTTTTGGTTGTATAGATGTGAGCAAAAACACTAGTGTAATTATTTACATGAGTGTAAATCATACAAAATGCATACGTCTGGTTATATATGTGTGTGAAAAACACTGGTGTAATAATTACACCAGTGTAAAAACGAGAAAGAAGACAGAATGTTAAAGTTGATTTTTTGTTTTAAAAAACTAAGTTGGTTAAAAAAATAAATGAATTAAAAAATAAATTAAAGTTAAAAAAATTAAAGGATTTAAAAAATAAAATATAGTAAAAAAATATGATTAAAAAATAAAATATAGTTTAAAAAATCTGATTTTGTTAATTATTGAATAAATAATTCATTTAATATTATATTACTTATATTTCTCTCACATGGTGGATTTACCCTAATACCCCTAATTGTACTTTACTTCATTAAAAAAATACATTCACACCCAAGTGGGCTCATAAAAGACAAAAACAAGAAACTTTTGATCTCAACCCTTTATTGCACAAGATCAATGGCTGATAATGGTTCTCATGGTTCTCTCAACTCAACAAGGTTCTCAAAATAACCCAACCCTATATATATATATATATATATATATATATAGGGGAAAGTTAATTTGAGAACACCTATATTTCGTGCGAACCGTGAGAACGCCATCTAAAACCATTCAAATCAAAAATTTCTTTTTACACTTATCTTTATTACTAAAATACAATCCCAAAAACACAATTTACGCGTAAAAATTTAAACGTATATGGAAATAAATTGTTTTTACACATGTGTAAATTTACTATTTGTACATGTGTAAACTGTTTCATTTACACATGTGTAAAAAGTTAATTTAAAAGTGTTTTTGCAAGAAAAGATGAATTATTTGGAAAGAAAATTTGTTTTTTAATGTTGTATTTTGATTATAATTAGGTTTGTATTGAAAAAAAATGATTTTGATTGGTTTTCTCATTTGTTCTCACGGTTCTCGCGGTATTTAGGGTTCTCAAGATAACCCTCCCCTATATATATATATATATTAAACAAATAAAAATTTTATAAATGGTGATTGAGAAAAAAAAGTTTTTCTTTCTTTTTTTAATTTTGTTTTAAATTATGATTGTAAGCTCTTTTTCGTTTTCCATTCTTTCGGGCCTCAAATATACTTTTCATACCAATGTTTCTCACATGTATTTCGTGAATCTTCATAAACTTTTGATCCTTCATGTTGTCACATGCACTATGAGAATCCGAGACTAAATGAATCGTAATAAGACATAAAAAGATGGGCCATGGTGATGTGAAGTATCAATACCCCCTAATACGTCCATCGATTACGACCATTTATATACCATAACTAGGTTTGTCCACCCATTTATGTAGGACGACTTTTATCCGTTTCCCCGTTCAAGTTCCATATCAAATTCACGATTTTGATCATCTATATTTCATGTATAGCTCTCCGCAATAGTGGAACCAGAAAAATTAGTCGGAGGGTCACAAACGATATGCTTATAATTAAATTCATTGATATATACTAATTATGTTTATTGATACTCATATAAAAAGAAATAAACTAATATAATAAAGTTCAAATAAAAACAAAATTCAAATAAAAAGAAAGTTCAAATAAAAGAATCAAGTAATAAAGTGAAAATAATAATAAAATTCAAAAAAGTTGTTTACCTATACACAAACATTATAAGAATTAAAAACTTATTAAGACTCTTTATTTGTTAATATATTATTATTTCTATTAAATTGTTATTCTTAAATAATTATTTCTGATTTATATTGTTATAAAAATATTCTGTGGTCTATTATATTTTCCTTCATGTGTCTTTTTAATTGTTTATATTTTTTCTTAATAAAGTCATAGTTCTCTCTGTTTACCGAGTATAAATTTACTGATATTTTATTATAGATTTTTTATAATATTATTTTTACTTTAATATGGTACTAGCTTATGCCCCGGGAGCGTTCCGGGGTTGATGAATCTAATATGACACATCAAGTTTACATATAAAATAAACTGACGCGCTTCACATTTACATGCAGGAAAGCTAACTGACATAAACGACAAGAAACAAAGGAGGAACTCACAATATTTCATGATATGTGTTAACTATTAAGTCAGTTGATTAGATATGTACTACCACAGTTAGGCTGAGCATGATTCGGGTAGCACCTAACCTAAAACAATTAACAATGTATAACTCCAATGTTAACACCTTTTATAACTCCGTTGCTAACACTTAACCTTGAATTATGTATACCTTTAATGTTAACATCTAACATAAAACAATGTATAATTCTAATATTAATACCTAACCTAAAATAATGTACAACTCCAATGCTAACACCTAATCTAAAACAATGTATAATTTCAATGTTAACACCTAACATAAAATAATGTATAACTTCTAATATTAACACCTATCCTAAAGGTTAAGAAAATGTATAACTCTAACATACTAATATTGATACCTAACCTAAAACAATGTATAACTCTAATACAAGTATACAACCAAACCTAAAAATGTACAAATGTAAAGGAAAATATTGATTTAAAAGGCATTAAAGGGCATTATAGATAGTCTAAGGGAAAACAATAGGCCTTTTCTTTTTCTTTTTTTTTTTTGTCTTTATTTTATGATATTTGTTCTTGCTTACCTGATGGCCACTTTCATTGTCAATATCAGGATAAGCAAACTTAGGGATGCTTCTAGGCACATGAATGCTTTTATGCTTCTTCCTCCCATGCATTTTGACAGAACTTGCTCTCAAAACATCTTCTTCTTTTGTTCTTCTTATTGGTATGGTGTCTTCAGGGCACATATGATTAACATGCCACAGTTGATGGATGTTATTATCTCATTCTTTAGACTCTGTCTTCATCTTGTTCTTATCATATAACCTTTTAGAATGATAGTTAGGCCTCATCTACATATTTTTTTTAAAAGTTACTTAAAGAAATAATAATATTTTTAACAAAATCTTGAAAATGTTGAAAAAAATAAAAAAACTTGAATTTTATGGTCTTCAAGGAATGGATGATCAAAAGCTGGCTGGTCAGAGATGTGTACACAATCAATAATATCTCCATCTGGGCTATGTTCATATTATGCCAATAAATGAATAAATATTAAATTCCATTTCTTGTTAGCCTAAATGCATATATGCTCTAAAATTACCAAACTTGCATCAAGAAACGCATTTTTGCATAAAACAAAGCTAAAGCAGTAACAAAGACACAACCTTTTCTTTTAAAGTTAACATCTTCACAACATTTTGCAACCAAAACTAAAGATTTCAAAAATCACAAACTACTACTACTACTACTACCACTACCACTACCACTACCACTACCACTACCACTACCACTACCACTACCACTACCACTACCACTACCACTACCACTACCACTACCACTACCACTACCACTACCACGACCACGACCACGACCACGACCACGACCACGACCACGACCACGACCACGACCACGACCACGACCACGACCACGACCACCACGACCACCACGACCACCACTACCACCACTACCACCACCACTACTACTACTACTAATAATAATACCTCATTCGATTTGACAGGAGGTTTTTTGAGGTGTTTTCAGTGTTTATGAACTTGAAGCTTCTTTCTGGAAGCAGTTGGCTTCCTAGCACAAGAAAACAAGGCAAGATCAAGGAAGAAGAGCTGCACATCTCCACCTACTTACACATTTTACCCAAAATTAAAACACTAATTACATAACTCACTATACAACAATAGCAAACCAAAATTGAAGAGGGAGGGGAGAGGTAAGGGGGCAGCTGGTGGAGGAGAGGGAGGAGCGGAAGGGGGAGACATTGGTAGAGGAGAGGGAAGAGAGGAGGAGGCAGGTGGAGGAAAGGGAGAAGAGGAGGAGGAGGCTGGTGGAGGAGAGGGAGGGGAGGAGGAGGCGGGTGGAGGAGAGGGAGAAGAGGAGGAGAGCGGCGGTGGTGGTGGCAGGAGGAGAGAAAATATATGATATGAAGAAGAAAGAGAGGTAGGTAGGGTTTTATGTCATGTTTTTTTTAATTAGATGGTGCCACGTGGGCCCCAACTATCATTTCCCTCCTTATGATTCTGTTGTTGTAGTTGTTCTATGCACTATTAAGTTCATTGAGTTCTATCTGTTCACTTGTAAGAATCTTCATCCAACTCCATACCCCAACCCATGTGATTGAACTTTTATGTTAATACACTTCTTGTGTGTCCCCGGCTAGGTGATAAGTTAAGTCTGTAAATCACTAGTTAGGTCTAAGGGGAAGACTGTAAGTGCATTATTTGTATGTCCCAGCTAGTGATAGGTCGTTGGCTAGGTTAATCGAGTTGTTTATAGCTCGTAAATATGGTTAAGGGCACTTTGGTAATTTTCTAGGCGACTGAGTCATTATACACGACTGGCTTAGCCAGTCGTGTGGCAAGACAGGCAACTAGGTTTCTAACCCAGTCGCCTATATTTAGTTGTTCATTTGTTCATTTAGAGAGAAAATTTGGTGTTTGATGATCATATTGTATTTGTAACACTCAGGCTCTATTTAATATAATCTTTATCATTGAAAACCAAATCTGAGCAACTCAAATTTATGTGTGTTTGATGTTTATTGTTTCTTAAACCACGACCTGATGATTCCACACTCGTGTCGTGTTCAAACCCGTGATATCTGGATCATCCGTGACGGTCCTACAAGTGGTATCAGAGCCAAGGCTTGTATCACAGGTGTTTTTGTACAAAAACTGATTAAAATCGTTGTATTTTCAGATCTGAATGTGATTTTGAAAGTTTGAAACCTATCTTCACAAACACCCACTTTTTCATTGATTTGGATAGTGTTTTGTTGTTAAAAAAGTGAGTTTTTATTGAGTTTTTCTCCAAAAGTGTTTTGGAAACTTTCCTAATGATCTGATCATCAAACACATCATTTTTTTAGAGAAATTTGAGCAAAACGACCGATTTTCATGAAGAATAAGTCAACAGCTCTGCAGGACACGACTAGCTTAGCCAATCTATATATAGGATCCGGATCATTTGAGAACTCGGGCGAGTTGTAAAAACCGCGAGAACTCCAATGTAAAATGTGAATTTTAAAATTTTTTATATAGTGATGTAAAAACGTATAACTCCGTCGTAAAGAAAAATGAAAAAAATAAATAAATTATTCTCCGCTACTGGTTGGAGCTAGATGGATGGGGGATGGGTTGGGTACATTTGCGGTACACTCATTAAAGGTTTAAAAATGAAACTTATGTGTAAAAGTCGCTGAAATGGGTTCCAATTGAAGTAAACTTTTTTGGGTGGCAAGCGGCCGCACAAAATATAATCCCACCAAACTTGCGTTATCTAGGCGAGGGATCAATTTGGACAATATGTCTTGCGTAGGATGCAAAGCAGCAGAGGGTGAATGCTAGGTGCAAGATAGTCAACACATAAGGTAATAACGTCAGGGGAAGTCTTAGCGATTCCTTGCTCCCTCAACTTGCATAAGAGCTATAAGAAGATTAAATTAGCGAACTACATAATGACGTTATAGAGTATTTGGAAAGCTAGAAACGAAAAGTTTTCAACTCTAGACCCTTGCTTTTAGATAAAGTTGGGAGGATATTACTATCAAAGCAAGGTGTAATTAGTGTTCTTTTGAGATATTTGCTACTAAGCTACGTATCCGTTGTTTAGATGAAAATGACAAAAAAAGAAACAGATATGTAAAGTGACCAAAATACCCATAACTTAATTGATTTTTTTAACGGAGTTAGGGGGTTGGATGAAAATGGCAAAAAAATGGAAACCTTAGGGACACAGATGAGAAAAAAAACTATTTGGACTAAAGAGACATTTTTTGACAAACCTCAGGGACTACATTGGCAATTAACTCTAAAAAATGTTAACACTTGAGTTTTAAACAAAAGTTTATAGATTTGCAAGGTAAATAAATAATGCATATGCATACATTATGGATTTTCATAGTCAATATAGGTGGTTAAATTATTGTTATCTAACTACTTGATTGTACTCTTCTATAAGACCCTTAGTTATAATTACAATAATTATTGCTATTTAGATCAAAATGTAAACCTTTTATACAAAAATACGGATTTACAAAAACTATTAAGATGCCAAGGTTAAGCTTAACTAGACACCCATGCTTGCAAAAATCATAATAACAAATCCAAAGGTATTCCAACATTTCAAGTTATAAACATGACAACAGACATATAACAAATCCTGAATTTCAAGATAAGTGGAAGCATCAAAAGATCAAGTGTCCGGGTTCCTTATTAACTCGTTCTCCCATCCCAATCAACATCCATACATAAGGTTTAACCAAGGGAAAGCACCACATAGGTTAGTTATAAATAGTTCCTAATAATCGATGAATCAACTACTAGACCCATATGATTGATTAAGGTATAGGAAACAAGGCAAAAATTTTGGGTTTGAACACCCGTCGTAAGCTACAGCTCTTCAGCCATAACTTATGGCTTAACCATTTTGCAAAACCATCTTCGCCGTAAGCTTTGGCTCACCAGTTTTAGGTTACGGTTGGGACCATCTGGTCGTTTTGAGGTTGTAGACCGTAGCTTATGGCTTTCAGTTGTAGGCTACGGTTCGAAGCTGCTGTAAGGCCACAAAACTCACCCTTAACCAACCCTTCACACCCTATAGGCTGCAAATCAAGGTGCTATAAATAAATCACATTCTGGACAACATTTGGGCTATTTTAAGACATGTTAAACGACACGTAACACTCATTTAAACGTATTTATCAACAATTCAACTATCCCAAAGATTCTAACATACAATATGGGTCATTTTATCCAATTCAATTATTGATAACCAGCCCAACTAATATGCACATTGTTATAACCATCTACTTAACGACATACTTCCAGCTTTAAGTGACACGAGAGAGTTTTCAACTCAAGCGTCACAACACATTCAACATTCGGCTTTAAGATTCTCATGAAAGTTCTTAGACTTTAGAATCAACCATTCAAGACATCCGTATTATCAATAATGTTCAATCGACTCGTAGACACTATTTTATTCTAACTAACTAGAGATTGTAAGATTAACTTACCTTTAAGAGTGCTCCTTCCCTTGACCTTCCTTCGCTCCTTGATCACTCGACGAGGCGCCTTCCTTTCCTAATAAATTATCATTCACAGAATCATATATATTCTTGCTAATTGCATATTCTCATAGGTACAATCATTCCCCATGAACATATATCAATCCAGCAAATTTTGCAAACATTTAACAATAAGAGCTTCACTTAGACATTTAATCGAACATCTAGTGTGCGCCATTTTTAACATACTTTATCAAAGGTTCCATTATCAAACCCTTTAGCCCAAACTCACACCATATTATCAATATAATGAAAATTCACATCAAATTCAGGTTACAACAAATAATGAAAAGTCACATTAGAGCTATGGGTGATGAGTTTTGCCTAACTTCACAAAACCCACTTCTCCTATATTCATAGATCAATATATATACATATATATATAATTCAAAACTACTAAATCAAGATGTTTCTTGCCAATTTATAACTCTACAATAGTAAAGGACCATCTAATGACTAATAATTTCAACAATAATTACAAACCCATTTCATGTATCTTCACCATAGGGTTATGTGACATTTTAAAAACTGAAATTAAAGGCTACCTTAATGTTTATCACCCTCTAGATGACAATTTCCAGCCACATGCATCAAATACACCTTTGATTTTTCCTCTGATTCAGCCACAACAGGTTTGAAGAAGGAGAAGAACTTAGGGTTGGGGTGAGGTGAAAACTCTATATGTTTGTTTTTGAGAGTTTCATTCTCATCACACCCTAATACCCCTTCTTTTACAATTTGGCACCTAAGGTCTCTCAGGTTCTAAACCTTTCACTTAATCAATTGTCAAATAGCTAAACTTGTTAATTTCCAACAATTTAATCTCTCTCTATATATATATATATATATATATATATATATATATATATTCTAAAGCTAAAAATCCTACATGACACTCAAAAAGGCCAACCTCCTCCTTGAGTGTGTCATGCAGCATGCCATGGCATTAAGTGATTTTAGACAAAGAAATCTAAAAACAAAATTGAATTTTTCTCTCTCATGTTTCCTACCATAATTTTTAAACGTTAATATCTTTTATACGAGATTTTTTAAAGAAAAAAATTACACCAAATTAACGAGCGTTTAATTATTTTTCCAACGAGTACCATAGTGCTATATAAAAAACGGAGAAAGAAAACGACTATTTTTTTGTGGGGTTTTGTTGATACAGGAATAACAAACACAAAGTATTCAGGTAATTTATTAATCATGTATAGACAAGTCACTAATTATGTTCATAACTGGAAAATATGAATTCTATTTTCAACAGGTGTTAGCATTGTAGTTGTACATTGTTTTAGGTTAGGTATTAATATTAGAGTTATACATTATTTAAGGTTAGGTGTTAACATTGGAGATACATTGTTAATTGTTTTAGGTTAAGTGCTACCCGAAGCTTTTCTGCATGTAACTGTAAAGCGCATCAGTCTATTTCATATGTAAAATTGATATGTCATATTAGATTTCTCAACCTTGGGACGCTCCCGGGGTATAATCTAGTATAGCTATAAATTGTAACCATACCAACGGGGTTAGTTGCCTATGGTCAACAATTGTCCGTTTTTATTAACTAGCTTGCTATCACTACTTACGTCACTTATAGTATTTATAAACACATTATTTAATAAAAATCTTCTATATATATATTGCAAAGGGATTAATCCTACATGTCATACTCTTATGCAATCTCTCCTTTGAGAGATGCCACATAGGATGTGATGGTGGCAAGTGTAAACCAATTAAAAAAAAGTAATAAATATGATTTAACCTAATCTATTATAATCTTTAACCTAATCTATCAAATACCTAATCTACTAAATCTAAATATTAAAACTTTATTATTTTTACTCTCATGTTTCCTCCCATAACTTTTAAACGTTAATATCTTTTATATACGAGATTTTTTAAAGAAAAAAATTACACCAAATTAACGAGCGTTTTATTATCTTTCCAACGACTACCATAGTGCTATATAAAAAGAGGAGAAAAAATGACTAACATACCCAAATACCCGAACTATATACTCATGAATTTTTTTAACGCATCACATAGCCCTTAGACTAATGCGTTCGATATTTCAATAATTAACTTTTTTTCTTATTTCATGTTAGTTCTTTTTAGAATGATCGATTACAAACTTCCGAATTCATTTGTAATGGCACTAGATTTATACACCGGCACAGAGATTCGTATTTTTTATATTTGAATATGATAACTTATGGCGGAGATTTGTTTAAAATAATAATAATAATAATAATAATATATTTTATTATGTCATATTAGATATTTCAACCCGGGACGCTCCCGGGATAAAAACTAGTAATAAATATAAAAGAAAATTTGAGGCGTTACATCTTCAATGTGAAATTCATATTATTCAATTTTTTTTTTTTTTTTTTTTTGAAATGTTCATATTATTCGATTGATCAACATCATTCTTTTCGTGTTTCCATCTTGGATCTTGTCTTGTCTAGGACCCTAGGTTATAAATTACAATTATAGTAAATTTTAGAATAACGTAACTGTTACATCAAGGCTTCCAAAACAGCCAAAAAAATACAAGACACATTCAAACCAGAAAAATACAAATAACCTAAAAATAAAACATTCATGGGTCTATCGCTAGAGTTGCAACAAAAAACACAAGCTTCCAAATAAATGAAATGGGAGCAATTCTCTTTGCCAAACAAAGTAAAACTAAATTGCTTTAAACGGTTTTAACCGATTAAGTTTTAGTGAACTTAATGGGTTTTTAATTATGAACTTATGTGCACAAGAATGGGTTCGATCAAAGTGAACTTAATGGGTGGCAAGTGACTCTGAATAGAATCCCCACCAAAGTTGTGTTATCTTTGTGAGGGATCAAATTGGACAATATGTCTAGTGTATGATGCAAAGCAGAGGAAGAAACAACTGATCTCCTTCTTGTGAACTACTCCTTTGCAAGCTCGGTGTTGACTAGGGTGAATGCTTTTGGTGCAAGATAGTTAACGCATCATGTAATCAGTCATGGAAGTACTCTTAGTGATCCCTTGCTCACAAACAAGCATATATATATAGGGGGGGGGGGGGGGGGGGGGGTTGTGAGTCGTCTCATTTACCCCGGTTATCCTTGTGTGCCACATCAGTTTTTTACCCACTTTCATCAATTTACCCCTTAATGCGCGGTGTTGTCCTAGATTAATTTCCCCAAACCAATTTGTTTTTAGATTTAGTTTACACTTTAAACATGAATGTATTTGAAAATTAATATATAACTAAAAAAATACAATAGTAATACATCAATATTATGTAAAAACATTGCAATAAATAAAAATTACAAATAGATAAAAACTAAATTAAAGGGACTGAATGTGTAATATACTTAATGAAGAGGACCTGCAAAAACGAATCCATTTGTCTTCTTCCTTGAAAACCTGGAAAAAAATAAAGAACCACCATTGATTAAGGACCTGCAAATTTAACCCACAAGAGAACCATTGAAGGTGTTCCCAGATTAGTGTTCTTTGAGATATATGATACTAATTACTAACGTTGTGTTTCTCTAGCTTCTACTAGCCTTGTTTTTATTAATAAATGTTCTTTTGGTGGAAAAAGGGTTGAGTTAAAACAAAACTACAAAAGTTTCCCGATTTGCATGGTTAAGAAATAATGCATGTAGAGCTAATTGGACTCGTATTAGTCATTTCCATCTCTATAACTAACAAAAATTAATGTAAACTTCTTTCTAAAGTTTATTTTTCAAAAACCTCTCATATTCAACTCTCCATCTCTCCATCTCTATATCTGTGTTAATCATAAACATTGATTTTATTATTTTTCTCTGTTTATTATACATGAGAATATATAGAGCTGCAAATATAAGCCTCTAAATACATAGGTGTATTTTAGTCTTCTATAAGTTTTTCTCAATCCTAGAGAATTAAATATAGTGTTATTTTAGTGATTTCTTATCAATATAGAGGCCAAGTGAGTGCTCTTTAGTCAACAAAGTTGTCTGATCATTATTAATGTTTTTAACATCAATTTATGGAGTAAAACCAATGCCCCTAAATTTTTTTTTGAACGGCTAATTTCACACCCCCTTTTTTTTACACCTTTTACACCCCATTTTGCTCACCCTTGGAGTTGAACCCCCAACCTCACCCAAGAGAGGATTTCCTCTCTACCACTAGGCTATAACCTAAGTCAATGCCCCTAAATACATGGAAACCTTCAACTTAGAAGTGTATTCAAGGATCACCTAACCTATCTATTGGTTAGAGCATCTCCGATGCATGCTTCAACAAACTACTCTAAACCGTCACATCATTTCAAACCACAATCCTTTCAAACCCATCTTTATTCTCCAACCATAAACTATTCCAAATCTCCACCTCATATCCACCTCATAACCTACTTTTCATTTTTTATTTAACCTTTATCTAAATTTATATACTCTATTTTATAGTTATTTACTAATAATAATATATTAATTAAAATTTGTATTTATATATTAATTAAAATTTATGGATAATTAAAAATTAAAAAAAATATTAATGAATACGCAAAATTTGAATGGTTATAATAATTTGAATGGTTTTTCTTTTTTTTAAAGGAACGGGGCCCCACATAATCTCCATTGTATGGTCTGCTTGAGCGGACTCAACCCATGCTTCCCTCCTCCTCTAATGTTGGCTTTGCGTGTCTTCATACGTCCGCCTCCACCAGACGGTCCGGTGGAGGAGCGCTGTGGATGCTCTTAGGAGGACTATAAGCCAGGTCGCTTACCGAAAATCCTAGTTCCTCTTATACAATGTTAAGCTCTTCTTTTGACTAGGTTATGGACACTTGGTTGTGGGAAACATTTTATTCGTTTGAACACAAGAGTTAATTAAAGAAGGAATAAAATAAGTAAGTTGAACGTCTAATTTAGTTAATACATTTTTTTCTTTATAAAATCTATTATATTTTATATATGATAATAATTAATATGAGTTTGGATATGTGTCATTTATTGGAGGCATCTGTTTTTTAGTTTTCCTGAATCATTCCTCTGCTTAATTATGAACACTTAGCTTTAATAAAAAATATTATTTGCCTTTCAAAAAAAAAAAATTATTTTTCTTTACTTATTTAATGATACTTATAATTTAATTCAGGATATTATATCTTTCCATCTTACTTAAATATGATTAATTATGTTTTAATTAGGGATAGTTATTATATTATTAACCAAATAAAATTAATATAAAATTCATTATTAATATTCTAAATAAACGTATATTCTTTTACTTAAAAATTTCACTAGGTTCAAACTTATGTTAGTTAAATTACTAAAAAATGAAAAATAATAAAAATAATTGTTTGTATTAGTGATATTTAAATATTTTAAATACTTGATGTGCTTGTTTACTAAATAATAGTAAAAATACAATATGTTAAATAATAAAAAATATGTGGTGTTAAAATTAACTTAACAAAAATTTATAGTTAACAAATTACATATCTTGACGGCTGTATATGTTAACAAATTACATTATATTTTAATCTATTAATATAATACCCCGATTTTTTCAACCGTGAAATACACAAGATACCGAGTAGCATATATCCTTTTATCTAATTTGTCTGATAAAAAATCCAGTATTACTTTAAAAGGAATTTAACACTATAAGGGTGGATGGGATGGTCACCATTTCATCACACCCATCACACTATCACACTCAATCCTCATATGCCACCTCATTCCATCACACTCCATCACTATATACATGGGGTGGCCATCACACACATCACTAAACTTTTTTTAATAAATTAAAAACATTACATTAAATTAAATAAAATAAAAACATCATTAGAAAATATAAAACCTAATGTAATTTTGGGTGCAACATTCACCACGCCGAAATATGTGAAAAATCATTGCCGACCTCGGAAGCATACTCGATGTGAGCATAGGCTACCTGTAGATCTTCTGTTTCGTCGGGGAAATCATTCGTCATTTGCTTAAAAAAATTTCAAATGTTTTACACTTCGATTCGAGGTCCCCGTACTTGTGATTGTGTACGTTGTCGTGCGCGATCACTAGTGCAAGTTCCTCCTCTTGTGTCCAAGTAACCATTGTTGAAATTGTGAATGTGAATGAGGATGAGAAGAAATTTGTGATTTTTTAGTGTAAAGGAGAAGAATTAGGTGTGAGTGTGGGTGTAAAAAATTTGGGTAAATATGTATATATATATATAGGTAGGTAATTTTTTTAACGGTCAAATGACCGTTGTCAATGAACGGCTAGCGTGACAGTATCGTGGTCGCGAGGAAGTTGGGCATCACAAAAGCATCAAGGGGAAATGGTGGGGGCGGTGGTCGCGATGGTCACGGTCATCATGGAGTATCCATCACGGACCACCCCTAACTAAATTAGTTAACTCGATTGATTGTGATTTATTATAAATGCTCATCCAATAAAAAAAACAGTTAACCAATTGTTTTTCGTTTTTACACGATTTATAGCGATACCATGTTGACCCTTCCCTACAAAATCATTAATACATGTGAGAAA
Organism: Ambrosia artemisiifolia; assembly: GCA_032199755.1. Taxonomy (NCBI): domain Eukaryota; kingdom Viridiplantae; phylum Streptophyta; class Magnoliopsida; order Asterales; family Asteraceae; genus Ambrosia; species Ambrosia artemisiifolia. The sequence continues at coordinate 11,853,732 of CM063515.1, read as the reverse complement.
CGAGACCTGCCAGTTGCGACTAACTAGTACATGCATGTACTATAAATACAAGGCCTTACATGCAACCCTTTAGACATCCACACACCTATAATCAAATCACGTTTCAATTAAGGTGAATAACTACTTCAAGAAATGGCCGCAGTTGGAGCCAATGCCACTCTCCTAACGAACACCAACAGCACTGTAGAGCCGGTGCGTCCTTTGGCCAACTTTCCTCCTTCAGTATGGGGCGATTTGTTCCTATCGTTCTCTCTTGACAAATCGGTAAGATTTCCCACTAGCTAGTTACACAATTAGAGACGTAAACAGGGGTCAAGAGGGTCTGCTGACCCTGGTCAGTATATTTGTTAAATTTTGTATGTTGTTTCTTCCCATATAAAAAATATTTACGGTATTTTCTTTTGTAGAAAATGGAAGAATATGCTAAAGCCATGGAAACGCCGAAAGAAGAAGTGAGAAGATTGATCTCGGATACAACAATGGATTCAAACAAGAAACTGAGTTTGATTTATTCGGTTCACCGTCTCGGTCTAACATACATGTTCTTGAACGAGATTGAAGGCCAACTTGACAGACTTTTTAATGAGTTCAACTTGGGAGATTATGTTGCACTTGATTTATACACGATTTCAATTAACTTTCAAGCGTTTCGACACCTTGGTTACAAACTGCCTTGTGGTACGGGATAATAACCTTAGATATTTTGCCATTTTTACATCACCACTAGTTTTTTTTCCACAATATTTTTTTGTGGTCGTCATAAAAGCAAGGTTGTAGAACTCGCTAGGCGCTAGTCGGCCGGTGGGGTACCGACTAGTGATTAATCGAGATTAATCAGGATTAATCGGGATTAATCGGATTGGATTTATATATGTATTTTTCCAAATTTATACATATATAATGTTAATTTTATACCTTATATGTATAAATTTTGAAGTTTAGGGGCCAAATATAAACTAGTGAATTTGGATGGGGGTTAAATATTAAAATACCTGAACTTAAATAACCATAATCACCTACATCGTTCACCATACCCCGTTTTTTCCTCCCACTCCTTCTTTCATTGTACGGAACCATCAGACGCAACTAGGGTTTTTGGAGTTTCATCAATTTTGGTTCTAAATCATGGATTGTCATCCAATTTGAGCTAAGAACTTATTTGATTTGATCGATTTGCTCCAGTTTTGACCCGTTCGAATTCATTTTTGACCTAATTTTGAGTTTTTTAGGTCCGACAAGGACCAATTTGGTCAGAGTAATCGGTGATTAATCGCGGTTTTTACAACACTGGACCGCCACCGATTAATTTAGTGATTAGCCCAAAATTAATCAGTAAAGTGGGGACTAGCGATTAATCACCGATTAATCGGTGATTAATCGGGATTTTTACAACCTTGCATAAAAGATTTAACATAAGTTATACAATCTTTTGTGGTTGGCATCAAATAATTTACAACATAAATTTATTACTCCTGTCTTCTCTTTTTCATTACATAATTAGTGATGCAATCTTTTATAAATTTGTGACCCTTACAGATGTGTTTAACAAATTTAAGGACAATGACTCGAATACATTCAAGGAATCTATTACCAGTGATGTGAAGGGTATGTTAGGCTTATATGAATCTGCACAACTGAGAATGAAAGGAGAAGAGATTCTAGATGATGCCTCGGCGTTTGCGGAAACTAAACTGAAGAGTTTAGTAAATAGTTTGGAAGGCAGTCTTGCACAACAGGTGAAACAATCATTGAAAAGACCTTTTCATCAAGGGATGCCAATGGTAGAGGCAAGGTTCTATTTCTCCAACTATCAAGAAGAATGCTCCACACATGACTCACTGCTGAAACTTGCAAAACTTCACTTCAACTATTTGCAACTACAACAAAAGGAAGAACTTAGGATTGTTTCAAAGTGAGTCACTTGTATCATCCTTTAAATTGAAACTAATACTCATGTATTTATAAAAAGTAAATAAAAAATAAATACATACTCTTTTAAAAAAGGGAAACTCCTAATTTATATTTATTTTATAGGTGGTGGAAGGATATGAGGTTTCAAGAGACTACTCCTTATATAAGGGATAGAGTACCAGAGATATATTTATGGATATTAGGACTCTACTTTGAACCCAAATACTCTTTGGCACGAATCATTGCCACCAAGATCACGTTGTTTCTCGTGGTGTTAGATGACACTTATGACGCTTATGCTACCATTGAAGAGATCCGCCTTCTAACCGATGCAATAAATAGGTAACATATACATGACTCAGTGTTGTTGCAAATTCCATCATGCGCTTCTATATAGAGTTACTATTACTTAAGATATCTTCTTGTTATATATATTAACATGCAATTTTTACCTTTAGATGGGACATGAGTGCTATGAGCCAAATTCCAGAGTACATTAGACCATTCTACAAAATTCTCCTAGATGAGTATGCTGATCTTGAGAAGCAACTAGCTAAAGAAGGACGGGCAAATAGTGTCATTGCTTCAAAACAAGCGGTATGACCGATTCTTGATAAATAATTACAAATAGAATATATATTGACCAACAAACAAGCTTTAAGATAAACAATAAAATAAATAAAAATAATTAGCCTTGGGAACTTATGGGTTTTCATATATAAATATGGATCATCCAGTTCCAAGACATAGCAAGAGGGTACCTTGAAGAGGCTGAGTGGACAAACAGTGGATATGTGGCATCATTTCCAGAGTACATGAAGAACGGATTAATCACTTCTGCCTACAATGTTATTTCCAAATCTGCTTTAGTGGGAATGGGTGAGGTAGTGAGTGCAGAAGCTTTGGCTTGGTACGAAAGTCATCCGAAAATTCTGCAAGCTTCAGAGTTAATTTCAAGACTCCAAGATGATGTTATGACATACCAGGTAAACTAGTTTAAGTTACAAACATAATATTATATATGTGTTCTAACTAACAATATATGTGAATGTTTTGTTTAAGTTTGAGCGCGAAAGGGGACAATCCGCCACTGGTGTTGATGCATACAGGAAGTCCTATTATGTGTCAGAACAGGAAGCAATAGAGGAACTGAAGATAATGATTGAAAATGCATGGAAAGACATAAACGAGGGATGTCTAAAGCCAAGACAAGTCTCAATGGATTTGTTGGCCCCAATTCTTAATCTTGCTCGAATGATAGATGTGGTTTACCGGTATGATGATGGATTTACTTTCCCTGGAAAGACCCTCAAAGAATACATTACTCTCTTGTTTGTCGACTCTTTTAACATGTAATAATAGGGAACTTAAATTTGGTTGTCGTTTCGTATCTTTATTACAATTTCTCATACTATTTTGTACCGTATAAGAATATTATATTATGTACTTTGTAATCTAATCGTAAGAATATTTTATGACATGGTGTAAGGGGATTACATATATGCTGATTGTGACTTTGTATGTCTATATGTAACTATGTTGTGTATCATAATATTTCTATTTCAATTTTTACTATGTTAATCTCTCACCACGCATTTTTTGTTATTTTGTTATTGGTAAGCTATCTCTTCCTATAGACATGATTTATAATTTTCCTATTGTTTGTTTTGAATTTGGGTCTTTTTGAAAGCAACCTCTCTATTTTCAATGACGGAAGAGAGGTTTGTTGGCCTAGTTACTTGATTTATACATAAGTTAGTTGTATTATCATTTTAACCTAAGACGGTGACGGTTATGTTTGTTAATTAATGAACTGTGCCTTGTTCCCCAAGGAAACTTATAACGAATCATGAATTAAGGGTTAAATCCTAATCCATTGAACAACTATTAAGAATCTAATACAAGATTTTTATTTAAAATCATAACAATAACATATTTTTAAGTGGGAAATAACATATTTTTTCTTGACCCCTTACAAGTGTGAGGTTATGTGTTCAAATCCTTGCAAGTGCAAAGTGAGGTGGAATTAAGGTGTATTACACCGAACAAGAACACTAACGACAAAACCTAAAAAAAGATGATATAGGCTAAGATCGATGAGACGACTAGTGAGGATATGTTCTCAATCACCCTCCAAACCTCTATGTCAACATCTACTAATTACACGATTTGGGTTGTACATGTAAAGGCAATTTTGAATGTCAACAATCTTTGGGAGACCATAGAATTCCTAGAAGGAATAAAACTAGTTGTTAAGAAAGATAGAACGACGATTTCCGATCTATTTCAAGCAATTCTTTAAGATGTGGTGATGCAGGTAACATCCCATACCACAACAAAGATATACGGGAAGCCTTAGAGACGAGACAAGCTGGTAATGATCGAGTCCTGTAGGCTAGACTTCAATCACTGCACACATATAATTTGAGATGCTTTCAGTGAGAGAGACATAAACGATAGACCGGTTTGTTGGAAGACTAAGTGAGTAAAACACAAAGTCTAAGACCTTCAGAGTAGAGGTTTTATGAAGCAACCATGGTACGTAAATTATTGGACTCAGTACCAAACACGTTTTTGCAAAATATTGCATCAATGGAGCAATACTCCAACATGGACATCATGACACTTAACTAAGCAAAAGGCAATCAAGAAATGAAAGGAAACATAGTAGTAATGATATGGTAAACTTCTATTTGCGCAATATGAAAAAGGTTCAATTAAGATGGACAAAGAGATTTTAAGTGAAACCGTGATAAAATGAATTCCAAAAAAGGGGCGGATGAGGCAAGTTTTAAATGATGCAAGGTCAAACTCGTGAAGACTAATCAAGATCGAATAACCACCACCAAGGATAAGTCTCAACTCACATGTTATTGGTATGAGAATCTTGGACCATACTCTTAGTTGAAACTGAAGATGAAGACCAGACTCTTCTAGTAACAATGAGCGTATAAAGAGAAGAGAAGAAGATTGATCATACAATATGATCAAAAAGGAAAATCCATGTGATATGGAAACAACTTGTGAGATGCGTAATAAAGTGAGTTGATCAAAACCAAGAATCTAGGTCATGTGATGTGATCAAAATTAAAGAGTAAGTATGTGAGGAACTAAAGATCAAAGTTGAAGATCATTTCAACCAAAGTTGTGTAAAAAAAAGTTGTGAAAGTTCGTTTGTGTGAAACAAACAAAGAAGTGTGAAGCTAATTATATGAGATAATTAAGATCTGCATCCAATCCTCTTATGGTGGAGTGGCACCCTTCTTGCTTTCCTTATGGGAGGTGAGGAGCTCGAGTCCTACAGGCACCAAAATGTTGCTGGTGGGCCGGGTTTTACCGCAGTGGGCATTTGGGCGGCGGATTTTCCCCGGGAACTGGTGTGAAATTACTGGTGGACCCGGGTTACTCTCGGAGTACTCCTTTGTCCAGTGGGTACTTCGAGAGAACTCGGAATTGATTTGTTGGCCTTTCAAAAAAAAAATTAAGATCTGCGATAGATCAAATAGAATTGTGTGATTCAGTGTTATGCAAGTTGTGTGGGACAACTAAAGAAAAGTAGAAGGCAAGAGAATTTGTGTGCTACAAACCCAGCTATGAACAAAGAAGGAGCTAAATAAGCTTGGAATGGGGAAATCAAGAACTAGTTTTTTTTTTGTGTGTGTGTGTGTGGTGTGGTGGGGGGATTTTCGCCTAATCACTTGTTTTAGACGTAAATTGGTTTATTATTCATTTAACCTAAGATGTTGGTGGGTATGTTTGTTAATTAATGAATCGGTGTCTTGTTCCGTAAGAAAACTAAAACCAGTTCAAGGGTACAAATACCCCATGTAAACAATCAATGCATCTCTTGGATTTTCTATAGAATTCTCTCTCTAACAACCCCAAACGATCCCTATGATCATCAAAGTTTGTCTACACCTCACCTTTTCCTAACCCTACCAATAGCTTTTATGGGTGTAAGTGGATATATTATGTACCAATTATCTAATGATTATATTATAACATCTTTTTTTGTGTCCACTTGTCAAACAACTAACTAGTAAACGTGTGTAGAGGCTTTAAGAAGACAATAAACATCTTTAAAACTATAGTGTGACACATAGAACAAAGAACTTCTATTTCTCCTTTACGGGTCCGACCCCTGATCATTTACCATTTATAAGTAAGTGTATCTTTTGTAACAACGGGGTGATGGGTCATGATATCAGACATATCATCACTCACATGAGTGTCTAATGCAGATATTTACAAATCACCACACGTTATAAAGACCTTGGTGCATAGGAGGCTCTTTGGGTAACTGAGGAGGACCCACGGCAAGTGCCCATATTTTTATATATAAAATGCCTATATACATATGTTATATTAATGTGTGTTTTAATAGAAAACTCATTTAAACTAAAAACTTGGGTCATATTGAAATCTCATTCAAAACTCTCTAACTTATGAGTCCATTTATAAACCCAATACTCATTTAAAACTTAAGGTCTTAAAAATCTACAGGGACGCCTCTGCTTTGGTGTAAAGTATAACTTGTTGTTCAAATGATGTTAATTGAATCGCTTTCATGTTGGATATCATATAAGAAGTTGTTCAAAAAGAAAATACCAAATAAGTTGGCTCTCTACAAATCTCCTAACAACGTCAATATCTCTCTTATGTGATGACTAAAAATATATCAGAATAAACAGGAGAGTGTCAACACATTAACAAGTTTATAGCAAATGAGCCATACAATACAACCTACATGATAAAAAAAATGTGACACCTGAAACATGGTTAGGCGTCTAATCCATATTTTTCAGTTAACCACCACAGAACAGTTTTTGATGATACATGAGTGAATGTTGATAGGGTACTACTCACGATACTAAAAAAGAATACTAGCAATGTTTTTTACGAAAAAATAAAAATGTCACCGAAAAACTTATTGGTCAAATAATGGATAACATAAAACCTTATAACCTATTGGGACAAAATAATTGATCTATTAACCTAATAATAATAACAATTAGTAACATTTAAAAAGAAAAGAAAGAAACAAAGCATCCGACAAGGGGCATTCCGGGAGATCCCATCCCACCACCACTATCGTCAACCACCAGCCACCACCATGAGCTTCAAGTTCTAACATTCATCACCACCACCGCTCCACCACAATCATGATATTTTTTTTGGTTCCGCTTCCTAGTTTCTACAATTTAGCCCTATATGAATTGAGTGTTTTATTGAGCCCTAAATTGAGTGTTTTATTGAATGTTCAACCTTAATTGATTGACTAGTGGGAATACCCGCGCGTTGCTGCGGGTTATAATTTTTTTTGTCGCACATGACTCTACGATTTTCACATATGTCATTTATAAAATTATATGTTATTTTTTAGTTGACCCATTTGACGTAGTTGACCCTTTTCCTTTTTGCTAATTTTTTAGTTTGATGGTTTGAGACTAAAGAGATCCTAAAACAACTAATTAAAATACTAAACGACTAAAAGATGTCATCTTGGATTTAAGATGGTTAAAAAGTCTTGAAGATGAAGAAAAGCAGGTTATAAGAAATGTGTATAGTGTTTGTACCAACTATGTTTACATCAAGGTTTTCAGAACTGGACCGGACGTCGAACCGGACCCCCGGCCGGTTCACCGGTTCGACCGGTCCAACGAACCGGCCCAAAAACCAAAAAAATAATAAAATAAAAAACTACAAAAAACCGGTCCAACCTCCCGGTTTTCCGGTCTGACCTCCCGGTTTTCAGGTTCGACCGACCGGTTCACGGTTCTCAGCCAGTTCGATGCACCAGCGATCTAACCACCCGAACCGGACCGGTCCAGATCCCGGAGCCCGGTCCGACCGGCCGGTCCGATCCAGTTTTCAAAACACTGGTTTAGTTTATATAGCACATGAATTTGTCCAAAATATTAGTTTACTTTTTGGCTCATACTCTATATTTAACATTAATGTCAGTTTATTTTTAATATTAAAAATGGGAAACAAATATCTACATAAATAAAGGACCCTACCATAACAACTTCAAACTACAAAGACACTGAACAACATATAAACCAGAGTACAGGTATACCATCATATCATTGGCCAGAAATCTATCCAAAACATGCTTATGCAGAGTTCACTTATACTACATGGTTACATGTACAGATCCCATATATCACACCCTTGATTCTCCCACAACTTCCAGGTTCAAGATCAAAGAAAATGCAAACACAACAACACCATTAAACCTAACATACTAAAAATGACAGCTGCTATATTTGTTGCCGTGTTAAAAGGGTTGGGATCACCCTTCTTGACTGGTAGCGAAAGAAGCCATACCTTGTCTACACCAACTGGGGTTGCCATCAGGGGTGGTTTTGCCTCGGCCCCTAAGCAGTTTGTTGTCGTTGTTGCTCCTAAGAAATGTTGGACATCCAACCATCCCTGCTCCACCCGGGTTCTGACGTTCTCTTACCCATCATCAGTCACACAATAATAGCGAAAAACAAAGTCCAAACTGAACAATTCCATTTCATAAACATAACTTAGGACAACAAACATGATATTCCGACATGAGTGTGGCTATTTATGTCAATTAAATTAGATAGTAGGAGAATTAGACACAAGTGCATACGCTTATTGTCTTTGCGCTAGGACATTTTTTAGACCGATGTATGTTAAAAAAGTTAAAGTGTCCAGTGTGGCAAATTCTCAGGTCACAATGATGAAAGCTAAGAACCTGAACAAAGTTTTATTACCTTTATGTAATGAAAGAACTTATGCTTCAGTCTTGCATTCTGTTGATCCATTGACAATCCTTGTGCTATACTTGATCTCTGTAAAACAAAAAGAAGTGTCAAAACTTAAAGTTATGTTGATGTAGTAGTTATATTTGTAATGATATACATTTATAAAATATCATTGACTTCAATAATGTGTATTATATGTTATATAAACTTTCCCTGCTCACAAATTATTAGTGGGCTCGGGTGGTAAAGTTCACTTTTTATTGTGGTTTAAATCAATATGAGGCGGATCGACCATCAACATTTTTTGCGTTGGTTGAGTGTTAGATAAACTTATCAAATATAAATATATAAGTATTGTGTTAAAATGAATATCTGATTTTTCTTAATAAATCGATTATAGATGTTGAAAACATTTGAAAAACACTTCAGCCTACTCTTTGCCCATTTCCCTTCTCACTTTTGTTACACTGTGTAGATTAACTTGACCTAAACATGTACCTTTTTCGTAGGACGTTACAATGTGAAAACCAACAATGACAGCATAACTGCTCTGATGGTGATACACACATCAACTTAAAAGCAAAAGTTGTAATTAGGTAAAGAAGATATTTTTTTTACATTAACATATAAACAGGCTTGTTAATAGTGACCATAGAAGAGCTTTCTTACAAAGGGGTGGCTGCAAGCATTTCAAAAGAGTAAATAGCCATTTTCGTCCCTGTGGTTTGGTCCAGTTTGCCACTCCAGTACAAAAGTTTTTTTTTTTTTGCAATTCCTTACCTGTGGTTTGGATTTTTTTGCCAAATTCGTCCTTTTGACTAACTCAGTTAAAAAATGTCGTTAGTGTCAGGGGTAGTTTTGTCTTTTTACACCTCAGGGACGAATTTGGCATTTAAAATTCAGTTAACCTTGAGGGACTGAATTTGCCAAATGATGAAAGTTTAAAAATTTTGATTTCCCTCTCCTGCTTCCCACGTTTTTTTTTCCGGCCACTTACTCCGGCCAAATTCCGGTCAATCTCCGGCGAGACCATAAAATTGATTTTAAATGTTTTATTTTGACTTTTAATCGCGCCCATACGTCTCTCCACCTGTTCCTATCCATTCTGTGTCTTAATCGTGCATTTAAACAGTTGTAACCGTGTAATTAATCGAGTTTTATGAATGTAACCAACCGGAAGATTTAAAACTGTAACAACCCGCGTGACACGTGTCAAGGATTATGTTAAATATAATATAAAAATCTTGACAATTATAATTAATTAAGAATATTAAGACTTATTAAACATAATTAGTGTTTGTAATAAATGCTTCAAACTTCCTTTAGAAGTTGAACGTAAACACACATACATATACATAGGCCTTCTTTATCATACATACTACATGTTCATGCACTCACACCTCACATCCACGCTTCACCTCTCCAAACTAACCACATGTGTACCTCCTCATCATGTAATCATCACCACCTTATTATACATACACACATTCATGCACTGCACATCTATTTAAACAAAACGAATAGAAAGATAAGAGAGAGAGAGAGAGACGTGAGAAGAGAGAGTGAAGGCGGGAGTTACGAGAAGGTTCCGGTCATCTTCTCCGGTCCTTCTCCGGTGACTTCACCCGCAGCCGACCGTCCCTTCAGCCACCTTCCTGCCTCTGTTGTTTTCTCCGACCAAACACCTCTCCGACAAGAACAAACACAACCCGACACCCATCTCCGACTAAGTTTATCCAACCATGAACCGCCAACAAACATATCATCTCTACACCTCCAACCAATAACCATCCAGCATACTCCAATAATCACCCTGTTCCGGTAGCCTGTTACTGAACCGGTTCCGTTCCGACACCACTACTCGAGTCATCACCTCCTCATCCGGTTATCTTCCTCGGGTCTTGACTAAACCCACACCAACTATCCACGACAACTACACCACAGCCGATACCGCCTTCGCAATAACCTGTTCGGTTCCAAGTATCTCGATAACACATCTAAACACTCACCTCCTCCTTTCTCTGTTACGTGCTCCGATCATCTTCTTCGATGAACCTGTGATAACTACCTGCCGTCACCGATAATCGACCACTCTCTAATTCCGAACAACCCTCTGTTCCAATAAATAACCATCAACCGGTTTTGAGTTATTTTTTTTAGAAAACATAATTGTAAAATAAATATGTTTAAATGCCAAATTCGTCCCTGAGGTGTAAAAAGACAAAACTACCCCTGACACTAACGACATTTTTTAACTGAGTTAGTCAAAAGGACGAATTTGGCAAAAAAATCCAAACCACAGGTAAGGAATTGCAAAAAAAAAACTTTTGTACTGGAGTGGCAAACTGGACCAAACCACAGGGACGAAAATGGCTATTAACTCCATTTCAAAATCAAGTTCCAAATTATTTGTTTGCAACCTCATAAGTTCTCTCTTTCGCTTTCAGTTTAGTCGCAATCTGCCCCGACTTTGATTTCAACACCTGCATCTCTTTCTCCACCAGAGACTTTTCACAATTGCACTTCTCAAGCTCCTTTACAGTTCCTTACGCATAGCCTCTTGCTGAAGCATTTTGGTTTTCGAAGAAAGAAACTGATTTTGGGTCAATGTCATTAAAAGTTTACCGTCTTGTCTTACTTATATCTTACATAACCAACTTTGTTTACCCTCAAACTTTTCAATATTTTGATTAAAGGTCAACTTACATGAAAACAGACTAAATCAACCATCCCGTAGAAGATAGTGTTTTGATGTGGTTGATCATTAAAATGATCACAAAGAACATTTTTAAATATTGTTGGTGAAAAATTATAAATTTCAACTACTCCTAATTACATTTGATACCCAAATATTCATGTTATTAGATTCACTTTCGGATCTATGCCTGAATGAGACATACCTAAACCTCTGTAATCATAAAACAATTAAAATTAAATGAATAGTGACATAAAAACACAAATTAAATACCTGTCGGTTGTTTCTTCTCCCCACAAGAACCCTAATTCCATCTTCAAGAATGGTTGATAAAACCTAATTTCATTGTCCAGATAAAATCAAGTAAGCTAATATTTGATGTGACTGAGACAAAATGGAATCGGTAACATGAGTGATTTAACTAAAAGATATAGAGACTTAAATGAAAAATCCGAGAATAGATGAAGGTAGACCGTATGGTGTTAGAAGAGTGAGAGAACAGTGATGTAGGCGCATATATATCTATTCTCCTGTAAACCGCCTTCCCTACACTTTCGCCCTCTCAATTCCTGTAAAACATCAATAGCTACATTCATAAATATTGTCCAAAATAACTTTTTTTTTAATTGAGGATAATTTACCTGGACAGGAGAATGAAGAGAGAGAGAGTTCAGAGAGTTTAAGAAACTTGAAGATCAATGAGATTATGGGAATATAAATGGATTAAAAAAGCTGCAAACAAATATGTGGCTTTCAGTTTAGTGTTGATTGGGATTCACATGCTGTTGAGTGGATTATGGTGATTATGCTTCCATGGGAATTAAACACACTACTTAATAGCTTTAATTGGGGGAATTAAACACGCATACTTAATAACCGAATGAATGAAATGAACAAGGTAAACCTGTGATACCAAACTGGTGAGTACTGCTAGCTAATGCACAAGCATTATGGTTGGTACAAGCATCTTAATGCATTATGGTACAAGCATCTTAATGCACTCAAGGGTAATTTGGGGAAGATTTACATGACATTGGAAGGTTAAAGCATATGGTTTTTCAAATGCCATCTTAAATTTGCCAATATGGACACATTTAGCCATTACTCCTCCTTTATAATGTAGTAGAGATAGTGCCAAATTTCACATGTGGTAGTAGTCTTATGGAAATTGCGGTCTCGGAGTTTTTGGTGTGAAATTAGAATTTTACTTGCGGTTTAAACAAAAAAAAATAACATGTAGATTTGTATTATGCATTGGAATTAATAGACTTGCGTGCAAAATCGACCACTCCTAAGACTACAACATTCCTTTATCTTGTCCATTTCATTACCTCGTCCATTCCATTATCTCATCAATTCCATTACTCTATACCAAACATAATGGTCTTATTAAAATTAATATAGATTAGTAAACTGCAATTCGCACCCCAGTGGTTTAAACCAGTAATTAACCCGGGTACCTATTTTTTTATCTTACTGGATGAGTCCCTATGATACAAATCTTCACACCTAACTTAATATCGTTTAAACTCTGTTAACATAGAAATCAAATTTACTATTTTGCCCCTTGGTAAACATCTTTTAACACATTACTGTATGTTACAACAATGATTCTCTATATCTATACTACATTATAAATGAGGAGGCATGGGCAAATATGTTCAAGTTGTTCAAAGTTAAGATGGTATACATACCAAGGGTTTTTTTACAATTGCCACTTTTCTTCCCTAAATGCCCATAGAAGATAATCAACTTTTATATGAAAATGGAACTCACCCAAACTAAATAAACACACGGGTTAACAATATTTTTGAACAAATTTTATATTGGGAAATTAGATTTTAACACCCTTAACTATTGATAATTGGCCGCTGACGCACTGAACTACAAACTTGAACAACACCGCACTGTACTTTCAACTTATTGACCTGTATCACCCTCATACTAACCATGGTTAATTTTTGCTGACGTGACATGGTGACATGTCCATTTTTGCTGACGTGGCATGGTGATGTGTCCATTTTTGCTGACATGGCATGGTGACGTGTCCATTTTTGCTGACGTGGCATGGGGAATTCGATTTTAACACCCTCAACTATTAATTATTGGCCACTGATGCACTAAACTACAAAATTGATGGATTTGAGCTTGGTTCAAGAGTTTCAAGTTATCATCTCTGTCTGCTGTAGTTCGATTATTTGTATTGTTCGGCCATTAGGTTATTTGTATCATTGGACCAAGATCCATCTTTGTGGTGAATCATTTTAGACAATAATCACACCTGAAGATATTTCGTTTTTGTTTGATTTGTTAACCATTTTGGACAATAATCACACCTGAAGATATTTTGTTTGTGTTTGATTTGTTACCCATTTATATGTGTATGTTAACAAAATGATTCATCACAAACCAAATCAAACACAATTAGACTTGAAACTCTTGAACCAAGCTCAAATCTATCAATTTTGTAGTTTAGTGCGTTAGCGACCAATAATCAATAGTTCAGGGTGTTAAAATCCAATTCCCCATGCCACGTCAACAAAAATGGACACGTCACCATACCACGTCAGTAAAAATGGACACATCATCATGCCACGTCAGCAAAAATTAACCATGGTTAGCTGAGGGTGATACATGCCAATAAGTTGAAAGTACAGTGCGGTGTTGTTCAATTTTGTAGTTCAGTGCGTCAGCGGCCAATTGTCAATAGTTCAGGGTGTTAAAATCCAATTTCTTTTTTTATAATGGCGATGAAAGAAAATAATTTATGTTACCGCAATGAATAATCTTATCCAGCTAAACTTGTATGAGTTTTAAAACTTTAAAATATAGTGACTGAAGTTTTCCTAGAGTTAAAGTCACGTTAACCAGAGCATTTTTTTTGTTGTATCATTCAATGCAATTATTTTTGTTTTCATTTTTAATCATGATAATTACGTGAAATTATTGCAACTCATTTGTGGATCCCGCTGCAATGCACGGGTAAATCCAGTAGTTTAAATAATGGGCATTAATTCGGGCTACATGGGATTTAAATGATGAGAATTAATTCAGCCAAGTGCCAACTTGGGATTATAAACAAGTGTACAATCGTTTGTTAATTAGAACGCCAAACATCAACTGCTATAGACTTCAACTCATTAGTAGAGTGTTCAAATTCGAGGGGTTAGGTGGAGTCAGATTATAGGTAACAGTTCAAAAGATATTATACTAGAGACCCGAATTCAAGTTCTGTTCGGTTTAAGTTTTGGGTTTTTTTTATTCCAACTCGAATAATCAATAACCCCACCAATGCACTAAATATAATTAGAAGTATCAAGATTTTAACCCACTTGTTCAACCAATTTGACCCATTTCAATTTTAGTGTTAAGTACAGTTAGTATAGTTTTTAAGTTTTTTTTTTTTACTTGAATTACAGAAGTGTTGTTACAAGGGATGGTTTTAGATTCTCAAAAGAGACTTATATGTTTAAATGGCTGAAATTCGGAGGACATTTTAGTGAAAGTGATGTTTGTGGTAGAAAGAGATTTGATTTTTCTGAGTCTAGATGGGGTATTGGTGTGACATGTTTGAAGGTGATTGCCTATGCGATGGTGGGGACGGTCGGTGGTGACAGGTGAGGATGTGGCTTTTATTTTTTTACTTAGATAAAAATAATGAAGAATAATAAAATTACAAAAGCATCATTCTAAACCTAACAGAGTTTAAATTGTGCTAAGCTAAGGGGTGCAAGGTGTTAAAGATTTAGACCACGGAGACTCATCCAACAAGATTAAAAAAAGGTAGGGACTCAGATTGATTGTTGATTTAAACCACAGGGGTGCAAATTACACTTTAGTCATTAATATATGTTCAATTCAGTTGTAAAATTGGTCATATATTTAGTTGTAAATCTTGTATTTTTCATATGGGTTATAGTATGATTTGTATATCTCATTTGTGTTACGCTCATTGTCAAAATATGAATTTTGAATCAGTGTTACACGTGCAATTCTTGTGTCAATACTTTGTGGTCTCATTGCAGTTAGTTGTCTCGATGGTAACATGGCTTATTGTAACTCAATATGCCTTACTCTAAGCTATTGCAACATATTAAAAGGCCTATAACAGTGAAATAGGTGATGTATCACTAAACATAAATCATTAACACCCAACATGGTTTACTATACCCCTAACATGGCTTGTTATAACATAGTATAACTTATTAACACATAATAAGGTCTATATGGGTGGATTATGTAAACATAATTCACGATTAACACATTCTATAGAATCTTCGGTGTTTAAAACATAGTATATTCAAAAATTAAAATTGGGATCCTATACTACTTATTGTAGAAATTAATTTTAAACTAATTAAGATGAGGGAGGATTATCTTGGGGAACAAATCTTTATGCTCTAAGAAAACTATATCAAAATAAAATATGGAAAACGTCTAAGTCTAATATCTACATAATTGCGTGTATATAATGAAAGGAGTAATTAGATCTATCTTTAGTCAATAATGCACTACACTTTGGGTCATTTGGTGGAACCGGAACGAGGCAAATTTCAATGGTTGACCGGCATCCTTAGCAAGAGTGAAGGAGGATATTAGAACCAAGAGTTTTCTTTGACTTGGAAATCAGACGAATATGATGGGTTTAACTTGGTAAAAGTGGTGTTTATTTAAATGAGTTGATAGATAAAAGTGGTTTATATATATTAAACTAGCTAACTACCCGGGAGCGTCCCGGGGTTCAAATTTAATAATATTTAATGTCAGAATTGTGGAATTTGTCTCGAAGAATACGAAGCGGAATATCTGATGGGAACATTAGAATGCAAACATTGATAAACATATTGGTGAGGTTATTATTTAGTGATGAAGTTGTTATCAGTTACGCATATTGTTGTTACTGTTTAACTTTCATAGTGTTGGGATCAACACTTCATGTAGTTACTGTCCTATTGCGTTGTGATTAAGTTAGAAATTGCGACTCGAGTGTGTTAGACCTTCTAACTTGTAACTAACCAGGTTTTTGTCAAATTTGTATGAATGAGGAATGTAAGACAGACTAAGCAGAATTGAACATGTTGATGCCTGCTGGGCGAGTGTCGAACCCTCTGACCGTTTTTCTTTCCTTTGGTTTTGACCACTTTTCTCCCGGTTTAGAAGATAGGCTTATTAACCATGATTATAGTCTTAAACCGTAATATAGTTTCCCATGGTAAGAAGCTCATTTCACATGATAAACTTATATGTTACAAACTATATGTTGTTGCGGTTGCAAAACAATCTTTGACATGCATGTTATTATACTCTACTACCCATTTAACCACTTAAGCATATATGAAGATAATATGTATAATCTTTTGGAATTGCTCATGATTAGACAACAAAACCATCCCTCTATACATCCCTACGATGCAGAAACATACAAAAAAGGTTGTTGACGTTATTTCATCTATTTCATATTCAAATGTAACTATATCATTCTTGACCAATCCTCATGTTATTGATAACATCTTAAAAAATAATTAGAAGAAAATAGTAAGAAATTTAATACAAATAATGTCTTACCATCAGTTTGCGTTTGAGTAGCTACTAACCATTAGTTGATACAATGTTAATGATCATTATTGATAGAAAAAAAGTTGTATAAGAGTAACTAATCATTAGCCAATACCTTGAAATTAAGTAATTAGTAATCCTTATGCAAACGGCAACTAATGGCAACACGTACGCTTATAAGACTTATACAACAGACCTACTGACCCAGCAAGGGAAGTTCATTTATTTCTGCAAAATAACAGAAGTAATGAACATATCAAAAAAATTACAACGCATAAGAATATCAGCAACAAACACCTCGTTTTATATATAATCACTACAACCGAACCTAAAGTAAAAAATTACAACGGAAAACACAAAAGAATGTCCATAACACGCACCCAAGATAATAGAAGAAGTCTTACACGTACAACAAAACACCACAACACAGCCAACCTTCAAACCATCTAATATACCTGCAAAGCAAATATTAAAACAAACGTTAAAGGAAGCAACACCAAAGAAACACCTGAGGTAACCGCCAAAAAAGTCAATAAAAATCATAGCAAAACACTAATTAAGATGAGGGAGGATTATCTTGGGGAACAAATCTTTATGCTCTAAGAAAACTATATCAAAATAAAAATATGGAAAACGTCTAAGTCTAATATCTACATAATTGCGTGTGTATAATGAAAGGAGTAATTAGATCTATCTTTAGTCAATAATGGTGGACTACACTTTGTGTCATTTGGTGGAACCGGAACGAGGCAAATTTCAATGGTTGACCGGCATCCTTAGCAAGAGTGAAGGAGGATATTAGAACCAAGAGTTTTCTTTGACTTGGAAATCAGGCGAATATGATGGGTTTAACTTGGGAAAATTGGTGTTTATTTAAATGAGTTAATAAATAATGGTGGTTTAATCATTCTATATATTAAATTTTTCAGTTAAAAGGAATGGAGATAATAAACTTGTCAAAATACGAATTTTTAGTCTGTGTTAAACGTGCAATTCATGTGTCCGTATTTTGTGTTCTCATTGCAATCGGTTGTCCCGGTGGTAACATGACTTATTATAACTCAACAGACTTACTTGAAGCTGTTGTAACATATTAAAACATAAGGCCTATCAAAGCCTATAATGGTGAAAAAGTAATGCATCACCAAACATAAATCATTAACACCCAACATGACTTATTATCCCCTAACATGGCTTGATAGTATAACTTATTAACACATAAAAAGTTCTATACGGATGGATTGAGTAATGTATCATCAAACATAATACATGATTAACACATTCTATAAAATCTTTGATGTTTTACTGTAACGCTCTAAATCTCATAAACGCGTCAAAACGTTTTAATACATAAAAAGTTCTATACGGATGGATTGAGTAATGTATCATCAAACATAATAGATGATTAACACATTCTATAAAATCTTTGATGTTTTACTGTAACGCTCTAAATGTCATAAAAGAAAGAAAGAAAGATCGATCTCCACATCAGGAGATCACCCAACACACACTCAAGCTCATACATGGAGAATTGCTCAATTCCAAGGTGAAATCAAGGCTTAAGAGTGTGCATGTGCCTCATTCTTGTCATCTATGATCTTCTTTACATCCTATAAGCCTTTATTTTCTATTTTGTAGCTTTTTGAAGTTGTATGTGAAAACCTAGAATTTGGGGAAGATGATGAATGTCGTCGAAGAATTAATGGTTGTTAGATGTTAATACTCTTACCCCTAGGAACTCTCTTTGTGAAGGAATTGATGAAAAGGTTGTTATAACTTGAGTTCTTGAACATTAGAGGGGTGTAGAAGATGGTCACTTAGTTGGAAGTTGGTGTTCGCCATTTTAGAAAACAAGTCGTCTAGATAATGCTCGCATGAATTAGTCAAAAGATAGTAAACCGGTTTGATTAAGGTTAGAAAAGCCACGGTAATTACTATGGTAATCTTGTAGAGGCTTGTTTATAATCAAATGGGTCAAACGAATAAATTGTATTCGATTGGCATAAAAAGTATAGAATTACTTTGGTAATCTTGTAGATGCTTGCTTATAATCATACGGGTCAAACGGATAAATTGTATTCGAATGGCATAAAACAAGTATATAATTACTTTGGTAATCATGTAGAGGCTTGCTTATAATCAAACGGGCATATGAATAAATATATATATATATATATATATATATATGTATGCATATTTTAAATTCATGCCAATGGAAGCTTGGATGTCCAACTTGGTAAGATATGCTAATGCGATCGATTATGATATAGACAAGGTAAGTGGGTCCTAATATAACCATCTTAGATTCGCTAAATACATCTCGGACTCGAAATAGGGAAATGGGGTATGTTGATAAGTAATACAAGACTTTTCAGCAGCTCCAGACCGTAGCTTACGGCCTGGAGCTGTAGACTACGGTTTATGCAGAGCAACAGGACAGAAACTGTGAGCCTTAACCTACAGTTCTGGAACCGTAGGCTACGGTTTAGTATTTAAAACAGGAACATTGAACCTTTGCTACATGAAATGCAACTTCTCTTACACTCAAATGCAACTAGTATTATATTTTTTTAGAAAAATGCAACCTTTTTTTCATCAACTGCAACATTTTAACAAGTTTTTAGTTACAACAAATGCAACCTTATTTACAGTCACATGCAACTCTATAGCATTTATTAAAATTTCTATTAACATGCAAGATTATCTCAATTACGCAAACACAATAATAACACTAATATGATAAATATCTTATATTGTAAATGTAGAAACTCAAAATAACAATGCAACTGAAATAAAGTAGTCAAGTACAATGATAAAAAAAATCCTCTACTCATCTCTAAGATCTTGAAGCACTCCAATATATAGCTTTTCTAGAATACTTCATACCGTATAGTAGCTTAAAAATTTGCTCGTTGGCTATCAACATCTTTGTGCAAAGCTTCTAGCTAAGATATTATCTTTTGATGATCCTTTTCAATTCATGTTTGCATTTCAAGCCTTCATTTTCTTGAACTCTTGCTCTCATAATAATTCGCGTGTCCTTGTACACTTTGATTGTGCTTGCATTTGTTTGACATGTTCTTTGTCAAATTTATTAATCTTATAATAAAGAACGGGTCAAAATGAGTAGCACGATAATTAACTAGCATTTGTTTGCCATTAGACCTGTTCACAACCAAATTAACAATCTTATAATAAATAACGGGTCAAAATGGATAGCATGATAACATACAACGAGTCGAAATGGGCAGCTTAAAGATCTATGTAGATTAGAATGGCTTCAAATGGGTAATAACGAGTAAATAATATACTTTAATATTTCAGACAACAAGCATCCAACTAAAGTATAGAGATTTCAAATGATGTGTTTTCAAAATTAAGAACACAAACATTGAAGCTACAAGGAGTATCAAGTTAAACTAGACATTTCATGGTAAACAAAATAACATATTCACCTTCTAGTGGAGTGGTATGGAGGCCTAATAATAGATGACTTGGGGCCTAATGGTCGCAAGTTCGAGCCTAGAAGGATACCAGGTTTTACCAATTATTCACTATCGTGCCTTTAGGCCGGTGGTGGTCGGGTTTTCCCTGGATTGGTAGAACTGGAGGACCGCGTGCCTCATGGGTATCCTGAATTCGTCATAGAAGGATTCCCACAGGAGCCCGTGACGACTTTGTTGGCCCTTAAAAAAATTGTATTTCTACTTGTATTACACATCATAAGCAATATATAACAAGAAAATCTAAGCTCTGAAAGTAGAATGATTTCATTTCCAAAATTATAATATCCTAAACAACAATTGAGATTGAAACTCCTAAACAAAAAACTTTACACTATCATCAAATACATTAAAACCAACTAGACACTTCTGGAATGATAACACCTGAATTGGTTTCAAAACTTTTAACACCATTTTTGTGATCAATGCCTCAAAATCAATTGTATTAAGCTCTTTTGTTGTTCATTGTCTTGATTCAAAAGATTTTTTTTCCTTTTGAAATCCTTGAACAAAAAGCCAACCACTATGATATAATTCATGATCAGTCAGCAACTAAGATTGAATGCACTATGATCATTATATCCTAAATAACAACTCAGATTGAATACCTTATGATAATTCACTCTTGAGAATCATTCATTATATAATCATTCGATAATGCAAATATAATCAAACCAAATTGTTTTAGAAAACTAACCTTGGCAGAATGATCGAAGGATGTTGATAGTAAAATGACCTTGTTGCATTCAACAATCAAAATATCAATCTCAATTAGTGTGGCTTCAAATTTGGGTCGGGTTTTATGTAAAAATGACAACCCTAGTAAAAAGGTGGATCAGATTAAATCTGCATAAGCTTGAATGATTATGATTAAGAAGTAACAATTTAGGCAGGTATCAAATGATAACAGATGCTGTTCATATTAGTCTATTTAAACAAAAGTCAAAACTACCTTAGACCGCAATTGCTACAGTTTTGTTGTCATTCTATCTGCATAATGCAGCAACCAACGTTTAAAATCAACCTATACTTAAACAAAATAATAAAAAAGATTCACCACCCTAATGTTTAATATCTTCAATCTTTAAATACATAAATATAAAACAAACAAATAACCAGTCCATTTAAATCTGCAAGTGAAAATCTATTAATAAATCGACGTGTATGCATATTGATTTTTTGAGGTAATACCTTATGCTCAAAATAGATATGAGGTAAATCGTATTCATTTAAATAGTAAATATGCTAAGAAGTAAAAGAGCTTTATAATTGGAACATGAATATATGAAACTTGAAAGGACAATAGAACACATATTCATATTAGAACTTTTGTAGCAATTGCAAATCAAAAGTAAATTTGAATGGTCAAGTACATGTCATATCAAATTATCAACTCCGTCCTACGAAAATTAGCATGTTGTCAAATTGAACATGTTATATGTTCTATCTTTCAGGCATAAACACACTGATGGAGTTTTTTGATGAAATAGCATTCTTTTTCTAAACTTTTTGTGACTTTCACTACAACAAAAATGGGTTTTTAGTACGCACAAAAGTGTCCTAAAATGTTATTTTATAGGACCTTTTATTTAATAGGACCAACGGTAAAAGCGTTTCATGTAAGGGGGTCGTAATAAGTTGCGAAACTTAAAAAGCGTCCTAATATCTCAAATAAGATTATGAAACCAAGTTTATGGTCGCATAATATGTCCCAAAAAAACTCCTAATAAACCATATTAGGACACTTTTACAAGGTTTTAACATGTGCTTACCTAGTTTTAATCTTTTAATACACATACAAGAGTCCTAAAAAATTAATTTATAGGACCCTTATGATGTACCATTATACAAGCATTAGTACCAAAAAAGGGGTCCTAATATCTCAAATAAGATTATGAAACCAATTTTATGGTCGCATAATATATCAATGAACAAACAATATAGCGTCCTAAGAAAAGCATATTGGAACACTTTTACAATGCTCTAACAAGTTAAATAGGACAAAATTTCAAAGTCCTAACAAGTCATATGATACAACGCTTTTTTAAACATTCACACACACAATTTTATGATATACTGTATATAACATCAACTAATGAAAGAAAAAAAACTTTATTATATTTCAAATAAGCATATTCATAACAAAAACATTAAACATAAATTTATTCAACATAAACTCTTGTAACATTTAACAAAGAAATTAAAAGAATGAAAGAAACAAGAATCATGAGTCATCATACGTCCTCAATCCTCACGGACTACCTACAAATAAACCATCCATGTATAAGCATTAAGTTCCAGATTATTAAAATTATTCGTATCACAAGATTAATAAATACATACCGAGATGAAAGCACAATAATGTATTAGGTAGCAAAGAAGGTAGGTCCGCATGGTTGAATAGGCCGCAAATCGATCCAGGTGTTTTTTTTTTGGAAAATAATGTAAATAACGTTCGAGCAATCTCGTAGACGTCTTCTTAATTGAAATGTCAACCGCAACTGAGTAGCTCCACTGCATGTCAAGGCGTCCCTTTCATTCATCAACAAACCTGAAATCAATCTAACGTGTATGCAAACGTCAGCTACGCTAAGTGAGTTCAAGTTTTATAAATTTATATAAGCAAGTAATTTGTCAAAATAAGAATTAACAAAATACCTCAACCTCAGAGTTAACAATAAGCGCAACCCGCTAATTTGTTTTCCCCCAAGCAATTAAAAATATTCAAAGTCTAGGATAAGCGCAATCCGCCTATTAAACCAAGGCTTCAATTTCCAACTATAATAAGCGCATTCCGCTTATCAACACAAAGTACAATCAAATCTATTTAACTCAATCAAGTCTAGAGATCAAAGCAGGCATCTCCCACTTCAGTCATAGCTCAATTTATAATAAACCATACAACATAAACCATGTAGCAACCATGACACAAAACTAATACCATAAATCAGAGCAGGCGTAACCCACTTCTAATAACACATAAGCCATAAACTATGTGAACCATGACAAAAACTATACCATAAATCTAAGCAGGCCTATCTCACTTCTAATGACACATATAATGCAAACCATATAATAACGCATTAGGCGCATTCCACCCACTTACGTTTCATACCCAAAAATATGTATGAGCCAATATGTATTTCAATCGTACACAAAAATATTTATAACTTTATAAAAATATTTTGTGACTTCATAAAAATAATGGTTTAGCATGCACGTCAGCCCCAAATATTTAGAAAATAATAACTAAAAGAGTGGGCACGAGAACTCACCTGAAATATAACTTTGCTTCATCAAAGCTAGAGAATTTAGTATGATGTAAATAATCAACTCATGTGTGTGTATCCCATGTATTAGTCACATCCCATTCATGCATACAATGCCTACTCCATGTAATGATCAAAATCCATAAGTCTTCCCATCATAACCATAATATTTATAGCTAAATCCCATGCACCGTGCAAACCACATGCTCCTTGAGTAGATCATAACCATCACCATGGAATCACAACAAACACATCCACATGACCACCTACGTAAGTCATATCCACTCCCAAGTCTTAACATCCTCACTACCCCAACAATAATCCCTAGATTCCCCATGCAAATAACAAATTCATATACCATACCAACATCACAATATATGAGAAACTCATAACAGTCCTACGCAATCACAAGAACCCATAAACCTTCATGCATACAATCACACGCACTTCATCGCCTCCACGCACCTACCACAACACTATATCATCACACGCACCTCGTCTTCCTCCGCCTGCCTTAGCGTCTGTTCCGGCCATCTCCGACGAATTACCGCATACGAACGCCACAACTTTCGACACCACCATCATTCAATCACTACCGCGCAACCCTTCATCAATAACAACAACCGCAACTACCGCAACCCCATCCCTAACACTCACTACCACCGAAATCCGCCGTCGGCCACCGTCATCGTTCCCGTGGAAACCACAATCTACTCCAACTAACATCGCCCTATGTCACCATCGTCATTACTCACCGAACATACACGAAACCCCATCGTTGCACTCCGTCACAACCAAATCCATTACCAATCCAGAACCGTAGTCAAAACCACGCAAGTCAAACTATAAAACACGAATGACATATGGAGGATTGCCTATGATGTCAATGGGGATAGCAGATGCCTTCGCCATCATCTTTGGATTAGAGGAGCAAAAGAAAAATGGAGTAAATGGAGTAATGGAGGGAGGCGACTATAGGGTTTTAGAGAGTTAAGGATGATGTTTATTTTTTTTGTTTGTCACTGCCGTCAACACATATTATGGCCTTGCAAGGCCCTAGGGTTTGTTTTTAAAACAACTAAAATGCCTACTAGTTACATTTAGGGTCCTCATTTTCGTTTGTTGACATCTTGTTCCCAAAGTAACTAAAATTGCCTTCCAACCAAGTCCCTCTAATCCTTTAGATCCACACTTAGATGTCAGATTCGTTTATCGATTCATACGATTAAGTACTGATGAATGTGCTTGTCAAAATAAATATTTGGAGAAAGCTTGGGCTGTTACATTTTTGGCACCAAATTTTTACTGGTATTGCTGAATGCTGGTAGAATTTTCCCAGTTTTTTTTTTTTTTTTTTTGTTTAGGTGTAGAATACTCATCAATTTCGACACCAAAGATTATCGTTGGGAGTTTGACCTTTGTTGCTGAGTAAAAGGTTGCAAAGTCATACATCATACATGGGTCATGAGAATGTGTATGGACCAGGGTGTAGCATATCTTTTAATTCTTTTTTTTTTCTAAACAAAGACAAATATCAAGTGTCCTATTATGATGTATTATAATAATACCAATATGATTAAACGTCCTATAAAGGTTAAAGTTATAAGACCCAAGTGCTAAGTGTCCTATTAAGTTATGTTATAATAAAACTCTAGCGAATAAGCGTCCTAAAAAACGGATGTTCTATGACTCAAATATCATGTGTCTTATTACGGTGTATCATAATAACACCACAATGATTAAGTGTCCTATAAAAGTTAAAGTTATAAGACACATGTGTCAAGTGTCCTATTAAGTTATGTTCTAATATGACTTCGACTAGAAAAGGTCCTATAACATTTAACATTTATGACTTAACTACAAAGTGTCGTATTAAGTTATGTCATAATAGGACCCCTAGTGATAAAGGGTCCTATTACATTACCACATAATGAGACACCAACAACTAAATGTCTTATAAATTACTTTATTAGGATCTACAATTTAAGTGTCTTATTAAGTTATATGATAATAGGACCCCCAAAGAATCATCCGTCCTATTAGTTAGCTTTTTAGGACACCAGTTTAGTAGCGTATATTATAAAAGGACCCCAAAAGTTTATTCGTCCTATTAAATAATTTTTTAGGACCTCATTTTACAAGCGTCCCACACAAAAGGTCCTTAAAAGCCCTTTTTGTTGTAGTGTTTGGAGCATGTCAGAAAACAATTTGTGACTTTGGTACTTCCGCAATCTTAGATTGCGGAAGTGGTTGGCATGGCAGTGGGTCTTAAACATCGTGGACAATGTGGTGATTACATGGACAACTGATCTCACATTCGGTTTATTGAGTTGATGACATGGCACTTCCGCAATCTTAGATTGCGGAAGTCAAATCTTATTTTAGAATTGAGTTTGTATTATATATATATATGTTATTTAAACATTCAACTAAATATATTAAACAACGTCCGAATATCGAACGTAAAAACATTCAACCAACATATTTTTTTTCCATTTCCATGCAACACATTACACAAAGTTTTTCTCATGGAAAAAAATATGTTTTTGTGGGCCTTACTTCAATATAAACTAATAAAAAGGGAAAATAGGTGAAGGAACGTAAATGGGGAGCTTTATTCCATTTTTTTGGGCGTTATTGGAATAAAACAATGGAGCTCACACTTAAGGTGCTCCTTTCCACACCACATAGCCTTAGGATAAACCCTTACCGACAGCAACCACCCAACCATTACATGTTTTATATAATGTAGTTGTAATATTATATATTGGAGAGTGAGATATCTTACTGTTTGTTTGGGTATGTGTATATATAAACATGCGCATGCATGTGTATAAATGTATAATGACTCATAAGTTGCTACTGGTCACCAGTAGATTGTAACTATCTTCTCTAAAAATGTTACAACAAACTCTATATCTTTCGTTTCCAGTATTATCTTTCATTTTGTCCACTTTATCGGTTTCTACCGCAGACTCAAGTGTTTATGTTCAATTCTCTCAACTCAACTTCACATCAGTGACACCTTCCGAGTCTAATATCAACTCACTATAAGTGTGAAAAAACTTTGTGTAATGTGTTGCATGAAAATGGAAAAAAAATATGTTGGTCGAATGTTTTTACATTCGATATTCGAACGTTGTTTAATATATTTAGTTGAATGTTTAAATAACATATATATATATATATATATATATATATATATATATATATATATATATATATATATATAATACAAACTCAATTCTAAAATAAGATTTGACTTCCGCAATTTAAGATTGCGGAAGTGCCATGTCATCAACTCAATAAACCGAGTGTGATATCAGTTGTCCATGCAATCACCACATTGTCCACGATGTACAAGACCCACTGCCATGTCAACCACTTCCGCAATCTAAGATTGCGGAAGTACCAAAGTCACAAATTGTTTTCTGACATACTCCAAAGTCACAAAAAGTTTGAAAAAAAACGCTAATTTATCAAAAAACTCTACACTGATGACTGATGGAACCACCTAACACAAATTGAACGCAAATTTAATTTAAATGAAAACATAAACACATAATCACATATTTTTTATTAGTTGATCATTGTGATTTTCTTTGTTACCGAACGAGGATTGAAGGTGGATTGAAGCACCTATTGAACCAATTGCAACCGGGTCTAGTTATAGAACTACGTTTGATCACCGGCTAGTAAATCCTTATGTCGAATGAATCACACCCAATCACCGGAGATAGGGAATTGATGCTAGTGGTTGAATTGAGTAAATGGCGGTTTGAGAGTGGAGAGGGAAACTAAAAAATTTAAAGTAATTGTCGCTTAGACTGATGGGTGTGGTCTCAGGGTTAAGGCTCGGGGAGTTGAGGTGGCTTCGGCCCCGAGTTGGAAACCCCCCCCCCCCCACTTTATTTTTCGGGGTGTTCGGGGTTAACTCCCCGTTTGCACCGAAGCATCCCATTGGCTTTTTTTTAAAATCAAACTTTATGTAATAAAAAATGAAGGGGGATTGGGGGAATACCATTTCCAAACTTTGGGGGAGGAAATGGGAAAAATGAGGTGGTGATGATGTGACACTTAGGGGAGTTGGGGGAAATGTAAACCATACCATATAGTCTTATCTTACTAATATGGGTTTGAGTGAAAGAAAGAGAGAGAATGTAAAAATTTTATTTTCAAAAATATCTACGCCCCAAATGACGCTGTTAAGAGACGAGAATTGTGGGGCACTTTGTTGGAAATGAAAGAATCGAGGCCGGCATGTGGGTGTTCTTTGGGGATTTCAATGAGGTCAAAGACCAGTCAGAGCGTATGAACACAGAGTTTACGGCGTGCAATGCGGATTCGTTCAGTGAGTTTATTCAAAGAGCAGAGCTGGGTGAATACAATTTGGGGGGTCATAAATTCACTTACATGTCGGACAATGGCGAGAAGTTGAGCAAACTAGACAGATTTCTGGTGTGTAATGATTTCATGACTAAATGGGGTGGCGCTTCTATTACAGCCCTTTCCAGGTATGTATCGGACCACTCTCCGGTTATTCTTTCGGTGGTGGCGTCCGATTATGGACACATTCCTTTTCGCTTTTTTAATTCCTGGTTAATGCTCCCTGGTTTTATCAATTATGTGGCTGGGATCGGAGCTGGGTTTTCTTTTTCTGGACCAACAGATCTGTGTATCATTACGAAGTTAAAGTTCCTTAAGAACATAATCAAAATTTGGGTGGCGAATGAAAAAATAAGATTGGAAGGGGTGTATGTACAAAAGCGAAATGAGGCAGCCAGGTTAGATGGTGTTGCGGACTCCAGATCTCTCACGTCCTCGGAACTGAATGCGAGATCAGAAGCTAAAGCCTTTATGCTGGAATTTGATCGTCGGAAGCAAATTGATCTAAGACAAAAAGCTAGGGTTAAATGGCCAATTGAGGGGGACGAGAATACCGGGTATTTTCACGGTGTTATTGGTGCAAATGTGTCGACCAGAAGAATCAATGGCCTGCTGGTTAATGGTGTTGGATTACTACTCCAACTTTTATAAAGGATATGGCTTATATATTTTTTGAAGCCAGGTTTCACGAGCCTATGCAGAATCGGCCGAAGCTTGTATGTCCCCATTTGAAGACTCTTTCGGGTAGAGATGCTGATTTCTTGGTTCAACCTTTCTCCTTACAAGAGATAAAGGACGCGGTGTGGGCGTGTGACGGGGGTAAGGCGCCGGGACCCGACGGTTTTAATTTCAAATTCTTAAGGAGATTCTGGGACATTTTTCATGAGATTTTGTGAAGTTATTTGCAGAATTCCATAGTGGGACACGTTTGTCTACCGGTGTGGCGTCTTCCTTTATTGCACTAATCCCAAAAAAGAACGATCTGATTGGTTTTCAGGATTACCGTCCTATTAGCCTAATCGGTTGTGTTAATAAGGTGTTGTCCAAGGTTTTGGTGGCAAGAATAAAGGTGGTTATTGGTAAGTTGGTGTCTCCTGAACAGTCCGCATTTTTAGCCGGTAGAAACATCACGGATGGCCCTTTGATGTTAAATGAATTGATCGGGTGGATGAAGAAGTACAAGAGGAAAGGTTTGATCTTTAACGTCGACATCGACAAGGCTTATGACTCACTTAATTGGGGATTTTTGGAATCTATTATGTTACAGATGAATTTTCCTTCCACATGGTGTAAGTGGGTTTTGTCCATAGTTTCTTCGGCCCGGGCGTCCGTGTTAGTTAACGGGTCCCCTACACATGAGTTTACTTGTAGCCGTGTGCTTAGACAAGGCGACCCCCTTTCCCCTTTTTTGTTCGTTATTGCTATGGAAGCCTTGTCCGGGATAATGAAACGTGCTTCCGAGGTTGGTCTATTTCGTGGGTTGGCTTGCGGCTCGGGTGATCTTTCCTTAACGCATTTGTTATACGCGGACGATGTGGTGTTCCTTGGCGAGTGGTCGCCTACAAATGCAATGAATCTTAAACGCATTCTTAGATGCTTTCACCTTGTGTCCGGATTGAAGGCAAACTTAAAGAAGTGTAATGTTTTCGGCTTAGGAGTGGAGGCTGCTGAAGTCGTTTCTATGGCTGAGGTTATGAGGTGTAAACCCGAGTCTTTTTCGTTTACTTACCTTGGGTTGAAAGTGGGTGCTAATATGAACCTTTACAAACATTGGAAACCGGTACTGGAGTCGTTTCGGTCTAAGTATCGATCTGGAAGGCGAAGACCCTTTCGTTTGGGGGTAGGGTAACCCTAATCAAATATGTTCTCAATGCTCTTCCAACTTATTTCTTTTCCCTTTTCAAGGCGTCGGGGAGGGTTTTAGATGAGCTTGATAAATTGAGGCGTGTTTTCTTTTGGGGCGGCTCCGAGGAAAAAGCAAAGATGAATTGGGTGGCATGGCAAAAAGTAATCGCTCCTATCGAATACGGTGGACTCGGGTTCGGTTCTCTCCAAGATGCGAACCTTTCCATGTTGGCCAAATGGTGGTGGCGCTTTAAGGTAGATAATTCCAGCCTTTGGAGGAAGGTTATATGGGCGATTCATAGCTCGTCTAGAAGTTGGGGTTCTATTCCAGCCAAGATTTCCATTTTAGGCCCTTGGAAGTAGGTGCACTCGTCGATGCAGATTGTTAGACAGGCCGGTATCGTGGTAGATAGATGTATCAAAGGGGTTGTGGGGAACGGGTCGGATATTCTGTTCTGGTTGGATTGTTGGGCTACGAACACACCTTTGGCTGCACTCTTTCCTGCACTGTTTGCGCTGGAAGTTAATAAATACGCCACTGTTTCGGACCGCTTGTTACAACAGGGCAATGTTTGGGTGTGGAATTGGAAGAGGGACCTGTTGTTGGAAGCTGAAAAGGCTGAATTCATTCAGCTTAATGCTGCTGTTGCTGTACCAGTTCTCACAAATACAGGGGATACTTGGGTGTGGTTATCGGATGGTGAAGGCCTCTTTTCGGCTGCTGATGTGAAACATCGGCTAGGTAGCTGCAGATGGTTCCAGCCGGATTTTATTATCAAAAGGAATTCTTGGGTTCCTAGAAAAGCAACAATTTTAGCGTAGCGGGCTGAGTCGGGGAGATTACCGACGAAAATGGCACTTTTGAGGCGCAATGTTAATATCGGATCGGACCGATGTCCTATCTGTGATGAGAATGCAGAAACAGTAGAGCATTTGTTTGTCTAATGTGCTTTCGCTCAAATGGTGTGGCAGTTGATTACTCAATGGACTGATATGGGGCCGTTTTTTGCGTTTCGGTTTCGAGACCTGTTGGTGATGTCTCAACATGTTGGTGGGTCGGCTAAGAGGAAAAAGGCGATTTATGCGGTTTGTCTAACAACCATATGGTGCCTTTGGAAATTCAGGAATGATGTGGTGTTCAATCAAGTCCAAGTGTCGATACATAGGGCGATTTCAGAGATTAAAGCTTTAAGTGTTTTGGGTTAAGTCGAGAGCGAACCAACCGGGTTTGGATTGGCCTTTATGGTGTTCTTTTAATTTGTATAGAATAGGTTGGTGATGTATGTTATGGTTTGTATTTGGTAATGTAAGGCGTATGCTAGTACCCCGCTATTTTGGTACTATTTTGGTGGAATGAAATGATTTGTTGATCGTTCAAAAAAAAGGATGATAGCGACAGATCAATCTCTAAAACCTAAGTTCAAGGAAGGTTGGGTCAACGACGGTTTTCAAGTGTCATACGGCAAACTTGGAGCTACAATCTAAAATATTCATATACTATATTTTTTAGTGCACATCACAAATTTGTTTTACTCTATTACAATTCAATTCAATAAAATCAAACGGTAGTTTAAAACAAATCAAAGGTTAAAAATTGTTAATATAAGATGTCGGTCTTATTTAAAAGTGTATGGATAATGGATTTAAATTAGAAAAAAAAATCAAATGGATTCCTAGGGAAACCTATATGACTAAATGAGTTTAAAGGTCAACATGTTTAATTATATGGGTTAAACAGGTTAAGCGAAACACCAATCGTTTGACTAAATGCACAAAGGCCAGCAGATGTCCTCGTGTTCGGGTGGGCACAAGGCAAACATGCGTGCGTTGATCTCACAGGGGTGTCTCCATTGGTGGGACTTCGAGATTCGGGGTTCGTGGCAGGGCAAGCAGCCTTGAGAGCAGAATCCCAGAAGGTTGCCAAACATGAAATTGTCTGTCTGGAGAACCAACACGTCTTTGTGCCATTTGCTTTTGACACATTTGGAGGTCTAGCTCCTGAAGCAATCCGGTTCTTAAAAAGAGTACAAAAGGTGGTGCAGAGTAACTCCCCAGCAACGAAGGACCTAAAAGATTCAAGCCTCTTCAACCAAACAATGTCATTTACTCATTAAAAGCTTATAGCTAGTAGGAGTTTTTTCTTAAACGCTAGTACTAGTAGCGTTTCAATATAGAGCGTTTTCTTTTAACCTAAAAGTTTCAAGCCAACCAAACAAAGTGTTTTATTGAGTATGAGCTTTTTTCTAAAAACTTAAACCTAGAAGCTTTTAAAAGCTCCAAAAAGGGTACTTCCACTTCGAATCTGTTTTGATTGGCTTGATTCTTTCGGTGTCTAATTATTTAAGAAAACAAAGCCGGTTTTATGCATTAAAATACACTTTGAGTGACATTCAACTTATTTTCATTTTAGATGATTTTTCTTTCACATGTGAGTTGGTAACCGGCCTAAAGGGGTGTTGGTAAAATTGGTTCTTTTTTTATGCAGGTTAAGATGCTTCTGTTCAGTGAAGCTAACGCCAGATATCTTGCACTTAGTGTTGTTGTATTGGTCATGATTAGCGCTTTGTATGTGTAAAGTGTGTTACTCAAAATGATTAATTTGGAATGCACACATTGAAAGTACTACAGTGGTTAATTTTGTATCGAGTAACTTTTGACATGATTTGAATTTGTCGCGTATAATCTTATTTGATTGATGTTCAACTTTTAACTTAATGTTTTGACTTTTGAGGAATCTAGCAACAAATCTTATTGTGTGTTAGAACGTGTTCTTAACTTGGCTATATTTTTCAATAAAACTTGTAAACATATGTTACTTTTACTGTTATGTTCCTCACATTTAACTTTAATTCTAGCAAATGATGTTGTAACGATCTTGGAGCACGGTCCCCTACAAAGAAAACCAAGGAACACGGTCCCCGACAAAGAAAGCCGAACAACAAGCCTATATAATTCCTCGGTTGTGTAAATTGAAATTCTGGCTCAAACCTTTCCTGAGTCGTTGGCCTGCCTGAGTCGACCATTTTGCCACGCATATTCGTGATAATGGATGATGGATGTCAGCTATAGAAGAAGATATGAGATGTTTTTTTATATTGAAAAATTGCGACTAAACTAACATTAGAACTCTTGCAAAGGAGAATAGTCTTCTATTAGGAGGAAGAATAACCTTGGATAAGTTTGTAAGTCTGTCAACTTCAGTCAGTTCATATGTTTTTTGGGTGACCATTTTGGTTAAATTTGAATCGTACTATGACATTAAAATACCAGGAATCGGGCCTAATAAATAAAATTATATAAGGAATTTTCTTCTTCAACGTCTTCACAATTGGGTTCTGTGACCCTGGTCATTAATAAATAGTTTGTATCCAAATTATGATACTAAATAGTCTATTATAAAGATATCATCCGTTCCCATATTGGTCATTAGTCATCACAAATAACACCAATGTAACAAACTTATTTGCTACAATGAAGTTTTATTATTTCAACTTAGATTGTATTATACTTTTGTATTGGATTGTTGGAGTAGGTAGGGATGACATTGGTACCATACCGTTACCGAAAATACCGATACCGAAATTTATGAGAACTGAGTATAGAATATCGTATCGACGGTTTGATTAAATTTATGACTAAGAAATTAATACTGTATCAAGTTGCATTATCATACAATATGTATGTATTTTATTATGTATAAATTTGTGTAGCTATCCGGACTGATACGGGTAATCTACTAGTTATAATAAAGATACGAAACGACAACCATATTTAAGTTCCCTATGATTACAAGTTAAAAGAGTCGACAAACAAGAGAGTAATGTACTCTTTGAGGGTCTTTCCAGGGAAAGTAAATCCATCATCATACCGGTAAACCACATCTATCATTCGAGCAAGATTAAGAATTGGGGCCAACAAATCCATTGAGACTTGTCTTGGCTTTAGACATCCCTCGTTTATGTCTTTCCATGCATTTTCAATCATTATCTTCAGTTCCTCTATTGCTTCCTGTTCTGACACATAATAAGACTTCCTGTATGCATCAACACCAGTGGCGGATTGTCCCCTTTCGCGCTCAAACTTAAACAAAACATTCACATATATTGTTAGTTAGAACACATATATAATATTATGTTTGTAACTTAATTAACTTTGCAGTAACTAGAAACTAGTTTACCTGGTATGTCATAACATCATCTTGGAGTCTTGAAATTAACTCGGAAGCTTGCAGAATTTTCGGATGACTTTCGTACCAAGCCAAAGCTTCTGCACTCACTACCTCACCCATTCCCACTAAAGCAGATTTGGAAATAACATTGTAGGCAGAAGTGATTAATCCGTTCTTCATGTACTCTGGAAATGATGCCACATATCCACTGTTTGTCCACTCAGCCTCTTCTAGGTACCCTCTTGCTATGTCTTGGAACTGGATGATCCATATTTATATATGAAAACCCATAAGTTCACAAAAATTAATATGAAGATCGATGAAGTATCATTGAACATAACAAGCAAATTGTTAGCCTAGCTAGTTAATTATTTTATTTATTTTATTGTTTATCTTAAAGCTTGTTTGTTGGTCAATATATATTCTATTTGTAATTTAAATATTATGATAGTTATTGACGTTTTATCATATCATCATCTCACTATCTTGTAATTTGGTTATACATGTTTAAAGAGGTTTAATCATGGTTGGTCAATATATGAAAACCCCTGAGTTTATCAAGAATCGGTCATACCGCTTGTTTTGAAGCAATGACACTATTCGCGCGTCCTTCTTTAGCTAGCTGCTTCTCAAGATCAGCATACTCATCTAGGAGAATTTTGTAGAATGGTCTAATGTACTCTGGAATTTGGCTCATAGCACTCATGTCCCATCTAAAGGTAAAAATTGCATGTTACTCCGTAATATATAACAAGTAGATATCATTAAGTAATAGTAACTTTATTTTGAAGTGCATGATGGAATTTGCAGCAACACTGAGTCATGTATATGTTACCTATTTATTGCATCGGTTAGAAGGCGGATCTCTTCAATGGTAGCATAAGCGTCATAAGTGTCATCTAGCACCACGAGAAACAACGTGATCTTGGTGGCAATGATTCGTGCCAAAGAGTATTTGGGTTCAAAATAGAGTCCTAATATCCATAAATAAATCTCTGGTACTCTATCCCTTATATAAGGAGTAGTCTCTTGAAACCTCATATCCTTCCACCACCTGAAAAATAAATACAAATTAGGAGTTTGGTTTTTTTTATAAGAGTATTAGTTTCAATTTTAAAGCTATAATATATGTGACTCACTTTGAAACAATCCTAAGTTCTTCCTTTTGTTGTAGCTGCAAATAGTTGAAGTGAAGTTTTGCAAGTTTCAGCAGTGAGTCATGTGTGGAGCATTCTTCTTGATAGTTGGAGAAATAGAACCTTGCCTCTACCATTGGCATCCCTTGATGAAAAGGTCTTTTCAATGATTGTTTCACCTGTTGTGCAAGACTGCCTTCCAAACTATTTACTAAACTCTTCAGTTTAGTTTCTGCGAACGCCGATGCGTCGTCTAGAATCTCTTCTCCTTTCATTCTCAGTTGTGCAGATTCATATAAGCCTAACATACCCTTCACATCACTGGTAATAGATTCCTTGAATGTATTCGAGTCATTGTCCTTAAATTTGTTAAACACATCTGTAAGGGTCACAAATTCATAAAAGATTGCATCACTAATTTTGTAATGAAAATAAGAAGACAGGAGTAACAAATTTATGTTGTAAATTATTTTATGACAACCATTGTTTAAGACTGTATAAACTTATGTCATGACAAAGACAAGGCAAGACACGAGTGACTTATGTTGTCAATCATTTGATACCACAAGGCAGTTTGTAACCAAAAAAAAGATTGTAGAACTTATGTCATAATGGACTCGATAAAGAAAAAAACAAGTACTGATGATGAAAAGGTGGCAAAATAATTAAGGCTAGAATCCGGTACCACAAGGCAGCTTGTAACCAAGGTGTCGAAACGCTTGAAAGTTAATCGAAATCGTGTGTAAATCAAGTGCAACATAATCTTCCAAGTTAAACTCTTTGAAAAGTTTGTCAAGCTGGCCTTCAATCTCTTTCAAGAACATGTATGTCAGACCGAGACGATGAACCGTATAAATCAAACTCAGTTTCTTGTTTGAATCCATTGTTGTATTCATGATCAATCTTCTCACTTCTTCTTTTGGCTTTTCCATGGCTTTAGCATATTCTTCCATTCTCTACAAAAGAAAACACCGTAATATTTTTGTTAAGGAAAAAAAAAATCATACATAACCTCATGTGACTGTACATATGTACTGTGACACTAAACCATCACTTTTTTTTAATAGTTTTATCATAACATTTGCTCACTAGGGGTCAGCAGACCCTCTTGACCCCCTGTTTCCGCCCCTAATTAAATGTGTAACTCGCTAGCGGGAAATCTTACCGAATTGTCAAGAGAGAACGATAGGAACAAATCACCCCATACTGAAGGAGGAAAGTTGGCCAAAGGACGCACCGGCTCTGTGGTGGTTTTGGTGTTTGTTAGAGGAGTAGCACTGGCTCCAACTGCTGCCATCTATTGACGTATAAGCTAATTAATTTTGTAATGTGATTTGATAAAAGGTGTGTGGATGTCCAAAGTGTTGCATGTAAGGGTATTTGTAGCATGCATATGCACTATTTAGTCGCAACTGGCCGGTGGTTTCTAACCTATTTTTTTGTAAGGAAGGGTCAACATAGTATCGCTACATGTAGATTAATGTGTAAATTATTGCTACAATAAATTTTTTTATTGGAGTTAACCCAGTCATTTACAAGTAAACGTTGGTTATCTCACACGTTACTTTTATTGAA
The DNA here is from genome assembly GCA_032199755.1 of Ambrosia artemisiifolia. Lineage (NCBI taxonomy): Eukaryota > Viridiplantae > Streptophyta > Magnoliopsida > Asterales > Asteraceae > Ambrosia > Ambrosia artemisiifolia. The sequence goes on along the minus strand of CM063515.1, from coordinate 11,816,948 downwards.
CACTAATTTATTTTTTTTTCTTTTTATGTATTTTGAAGTTTTCATCTTATACCTTATCTCTACCTATATATATAAAAAAAGGGAAATAGAATTAAATAATCCCAATTTTAGGGTATTGGAAGGCAATAATCTCAACTTAAAAGTTGTAAGGCAATAGTCTCAATTTGTCTTGTATTTTATTTCACTGGAACAAAACTAACTGAGGTTAGTTTTTAACAGACCCAGTTAGTTTTCTGGCTAAAAATGTAACTTTTAAAAAATCAAGAACTATTTATGCCCATTAGTCAAACTTTTTAAACAAACTCATTTCCTTCTCCGGTGACTGGTGCTCTCCTCCGGCGACCACCCCTCCATCTCCGGCGACCACCCCTCCACCTCGGGCAACCGCCCCTCCACCTCCGGCGACCGCCCCTCCACCTCCGGTGACCACCCCTCCATCTCTGGCCCACCCCTCCACCTCCGGCGACCACCTCTCCTTTTTCGGCGACCACCCCTCCACCTCCGGCGACCACCTCTCCTTCTCCGGCGACCACCCCTCCACCTCCGGAGAAGGAGGGGTGGTCGCCGGGGAAGGAGAGGTGGTCGTTGGAGGTGGAGGGGTGGTCACCGGAAAAAGAGGGGTGGTCGCCGGAGGTGGAGGGGTGGTCGCCGGAGAAGGATTGATGGTCGCCGAAGGTGGAGGGGTGGTCACCGGAGAAAGAAATGGGTTTATTTAAAAAGTTTGACTAATAGGCAGAAATGGTTCTTAATCTTTTAAAAGTTACATTTTTAGCCAGAAAACTAACTGGGTCTGTTAAAAACTAACCTCAGTTAGTTTTGGTCTAATGAAATAAAATACAAGACAAGTTGGGACTGTTGCCTTACAACTTTCAAGTTGAGATTATTAGCTTCCAATACCTCAAAGTTGAGATTATTTAATTCCATTTTCCCATAAAAAATAATATAATAATGTAGACAAGTGTTATTTACCGGAATCATCTAGTTTTTGGTTTTTTTTTTAGTTCTTTCTCCTACTTGACATGGATAATTTAATATGAAATTAGTTATTATTTTTTTAAGTAAACTTATATATTTTACATAAAACAAATATTAAAACCATGAAATCCTACATGACACTTAAAGAGGTCATCAAATGGCATCCTTCTTATTTCCATCCAGTAGGTTAAAACCAACCTTTCAAAGACATAATAGGTTAAAACCACCCTTTCAAAGAAAATCACACCTTCAAGATCGACTACCGCCTCAATCACGCCTTACAATGGTTGTTTCTAGCTCTGTTCCTCATCCAAACATACATCTTCTTTTTAATATACATTTTCATTCTTATTTACAACAACAACCGTACCCAGGAAAATCCCACAAATAGCGACGCTATTAGTAGGGTTTGGGGAGGGTAAGATGTAGGCAAACCTTACCCCTATCTTTAGCGATAGAGAGGCTGCTTCCAGAGAGGCTGCTTCCAGAGAGATCCCGGCTCAAAAAAACAAACGCACACTATATTTATAAAATAAGTAGACAAACACAAAACACTAAAAAAGTAGTGGATGCATAACATAATATAACATATATATATATATATATATATAAACATGCATAGAGAAAAGAGATTTGCTCCTAAATCCTAAAAATCTTTAACTTTTATCCTAAGCCTCCACGAATTCCTATCTTGGACCATATCCTCGGAGAGGTGCAATTCTAACAAATCTTGCCTAATCCGATCAACCCAAGTCAATTTGGGTCTGCCTCTACTCCTCCCCTCCACCGTGAGGTGTTCCACTCTTCTGATTGGAGCTGTCATATGTCTCTGCTTCACATTTCCATACCATCTTAATCTCCCCTCCTTTATCTTATCCGAAATATTAGCCACTTCTAACCTCTTCCTAAGAACCTCATTTCTAATTACATTTTCATTCTTATTTACATGATTAAAATTATTGTTTTTTCAATTTATAGTACATTAAATTCTATATTACATTATTGTAATATCTACATTTTTTCACTTGTTGTAATTAAGATTTAGTGGTAAATAAAACCTTCAGAATTTTTATATACTTTCATTTTATCCATTTTTTACACGTATACATACTTGTATATGAAAATACATGCATTATACCTTTATTAATATCAATATATATAATTTATAAAGGTTTTTATTCATTAACATTTTCTATAAATGTTTACAAACTACTAACCATCTTCATTAACTATTTTTCACCCACCTTTTAACTCTTAACCACCTTCTGTATTACCCTCAACCCTCATTCTCCTTATAAATACCAACCTCAACCACCTCTTAAACACTTCTCACATTCTTTAATCACTTCCAAAGTCTCAAATCATTTAACTTTTTGCATTTTGAACAGATTTGATTAAGTTCAAAACAAGTAAGTTTTGAGCTACTTCTTCATTTTCTTCTTATTTCTTACTTCTCCTTCCTTGGGTAACCTCTAGGAATGTTATCACATGTTTATCAAGGTGAGCAAAGTTGGTACCTCACCATTTGAGAAGTCCAAAGTAAGATTATTTCTTTCTTTCTTTCTTTACTCTTCTTCTACCTGTTCTTCTTCAAGTAACTTGTACCAATCCTTGTTCCCAACTAATCTCTATGTTGAGGGACTTGAGTTAATGTATAATACGGGAATAAAAGGCTCATATTCCTCTTCTCTTGGTGTTTCAAATACCCTAGGTAACCTCCATGGTGAGAGAAACCAAACCAAGTCTTCAACTTGTAATGTTGAAAGATTTGAGTTAAAGTAATGGTGTGAACAATGGGACTTTGGTTCTACGATTTGGATTACACCTACCTCACTATATTACTTAGTAAACTTTATGCAATTTCATTTCTTGTACTCATGACCATTCGAATCATCCTCGTGATGGTTTGTGCATCGGTAAATTTTAGAGGTTAAATGGATGGAATTCGTCCTACCTCCCATGCATGACAATCTGTGAATAAAATATAAGTATATATATGTGTGTGTGTGTGTGTGTGTAATATCAAATACGAAAACTAAACCATGATACCAACCAAAATGATGGTTGGATATTATGTGTTAAAGTAAATATCATCTAGTTTTAGATTCCTTAGATTTGGATTCTAATGGGTGACTTGGTGCCCATGAAACACAATAAAACAAAGTGTCCAAATAGGTGTCTAACACAAGATGCATTTTTTTTTGGATTATCATATCAAGCATTTCCTGCAAAGTCGCAAATTTACAAGTGACAAGTTACATGTAGTAACTAGAATGGTGAATACCGTTAACCGAAACTTACATGTAGTAATTAGTTTAGAGGGGGTTACAAAAAATAATAATCAATTTAACATTCAATACAATTATTAAATGAAAGCTTCCTATTAGTTAGAATTTGTTCTTTTTCTTCTTACACAACATTTTTTTTCTCATTTGAAGTCTGTACTATATATATATATATATAGTGGAGAGTTCAAATGAGAAGAAAAATTATTTTAAGAAGAAAAGAACAACTTTAAACCAATAGGAATCCTCCATATAATAATTATATTTAATGTTAAGTAAATGATTAAATTTTTGTAACCCCCTTAAACTAGTTAAATTAATGAAACTCTTAATTCAATTTCAAAATACATTCTTTCATACCAATCCTAATTTATAGTGAAGGGTAATTTCGATATGTGTAGGACAAATGTAGGTTGAATTTTTATATGTGTAGGATTAACATATGATAATCTTGATATGTGTAGGATAAACGTGTGATAATTTTGACATATGTAGGATGATTTTGACATCTGTAGAACAAAATCTGATAATGTGTAGGATAAAATATTAATGGCTAATTAATTAAAGTGATAATAATTAATGTGATAAAAGTTAAACTATTTAATGTCCATTTCTTCTTTTTGTTCTCATAATAAGTTTATTCTCATTTGATCATCCCCCTGTATAGTGTACAGTTCAAATGAGAAGGAAAAATATTTTAAGAAGAAAAAGAACAACTTTAAACCAATATATATATATATATATATATATATATATTCACTCACACACCATGCCCTTGCTACAGTGATATATTGGCATGGATTTTCTTTTCTTTTTTCCTTTTTACATATCATATACTTTCAAAATATAGAATTGACATTTACAATAATTTCTAAAAACTTTGTAACTCTTTTGTTTTACTCCTTTTAACTTTCTAAAAACTATATAAATGTTTGTTTTACTCTTTAGAGGTTTACGTGCTTATTTTAATGTGTCATGGTAAATTCAAGTTGGTTAATTTGCATTTGGCCGTAACTCTTTTTGAAAATAAGTATGGTCAAATAGAATACGTTTTCGTACTTATTTTATGGACATTTTCAGTGGTCTATGTTTGACATAAAATTTTTGCGGAAAAAAAGTCAGGACACATATAATACGTTTTCATTAGACAGTATAAATTCGAGTTACTTTACGTTTTGATGCCGCCGCAACAATAAAACATGTATAAAGCGGTTATTTCTTTGTATTTAACGACCTATTTGGTATGGGGTAACGGAATGGATGAGAGAATGGAATGAAGGAAGTAATAGAATGGACAAGGTAATGGGATAGATCATTACCATTTCATGTCTTGTTTGGTTGCCATGTGGGGATGAAACAAGAACATTACTTTGTGTTGTTTCGCAGGCAAGAAGTTAGGTGGTGGTTAGTGGCGATGAAGGTGGGTCGTGATCTGTGGCGGCGGCGACGGTGGCATTGAGGGTGAAGGTGGATGGCTATGATGGTGGGTAGGTAACGATGGTGAGTATTGGCGTTGGCGGTGATGGTGGGTGGTGGTTAGTGGCGAGGATGGTGGGTGGTGGTGGGTGGCGGTAACGTGGTGGTGGGTGGCGGTGGCAGTGGTGGTTGGTGGCGACAGTGGTAGGTCGCCGTGGGTGGAGGTCAATGGCGGTGATGGTATGTGGGTGACGATTGTGAATAGTGGTTGTGATGGGTGGCTGCGGTGATGGTGGGTGGCAGGGGTAGTGGGTAGATGCAATTGTGGTGGGTCGGTGATGGTGGCAAGTGGGTGGTGGCGGTGGTAGGGGCAGGGGTGTTGATGGCATTGGGGTGTTGGATAGCGGCAGCGGCGATAGGTGGCAGTGGCGGTGGGTGTTGCGGTGGTGTGTGGGTGATTGTCGTGGGGGGCGTTGGTTGGTGGCGGCGACGACGGTGGTGGGTGGTGATGGCGGTGGATGGCGGCAGCAGCAGTGGTGGGTGATGACGACAATGGTGGGTTGTTGTGGTGGTGGGTTATGGTGTTGTTAATAAATGGTGAAAGGGGGATGAAATGGAAAAAAACATGGGGGTGGAGGAAGTGGTTTTGAGGGAATGGAATGTCTTGTAGAATAGGTGATTTATTCCATTGACCAAACTAACACATTATTTTTCATTATCGGGTAATGGTCAATTCCATTCCTCCCATTATATCATACCAAACGTTACCTTATTCTTTCATTTTATATCATTCTGTTGTGTTTATTTTTATTTATCTTTTAAACTTTTTTAGAGGTTTTTTTTTTTCATTTGTTGTAACGAGTGTAACAAAATCAACCTATTACTCACTCGTCGACTTGAATAGTAATTATTTTGTTGTTTGCTGTTTGCTGTATTTTTAGATTTCTTTTTCTTTACTAAATAACAAAACTTAAGTAGCTAATTGTACATGCATACACTTGGTTTAGCCCAAAACATGATGTTACTTTTGTTTTCTTCTTCAACATCATTAAATGTATTGAAACTAGTATTTTGACTCGTGCGTGTTGCATCGTCGTCAAAACTTAAAGTAAATCGAATTTATACCATCAAGTATATGACCCAACTCGTTTCCAAACAAAATTTACGTCACAGTGAAACCAATAGAAAACATACAAAATAAGCACAAAAACGTATTATATTTGACCTAACTCATTTTATCGAGAAAAAATTACATCGAACATAAACCAATTTGGATTTATACCGAAACGTTCTTAAAAATAAGGTGTTGTAAAATAGTGTCTTTAAGTTAAAGAATGGTAACGTGCGTTGCAACGGCGTCAATAACTAGCTAGTGAAAACGTAGTATATTTGGTTTTACAAAGATTTTAGAAAGCTAAGGGTGTAAGTATCAATGCTGAAAGTTAAGTTAAATTATAATGAAAAAAAACATTGTAGGTAAAAATAAGTAAACTGTTACGCGACATTTTACGTGACAATAAAAAACCATGTTATGGCGGTATATTGGTTTAGTTCGTTACAACATCAACAATAACCTACTTATGACGGTATATATATATAGAATTTAGAGAAATGTTACACCAAGAAAAAAAAACAACATAAAAGAAAATCTTATTTAAGTTGAGGTGCTAAACATGTCATTGTCAATGTGAAGGATCGTGGGATAAATTTACCAAAGACCAGGAGGTATAAACAATACTATATACTAAAAAACAAAATGAAAATAAAAAATACTTGAGTGGCATTCAAAACTTAGAAAATGCACCCATATAGTCAGTCACTCAGCTTAGTTGACCAGTTTCTTTTATTTTTAAAATACTTTGCGAAAATTTTTAAATGACAAGTAGATGAATTGTGGTGGACAGAACGTTAAAATAGTCACCTGTCACTATCACTATTGGATCTACTTTGTTTCTTTACTTCACGTTGTTGCTACAGCAAGATTATGGCTGGAGGGGCTATAGACGTTCCTTGAGTTGCATAGCTTATACGAGCATGCTAAGAAACAAAGAAAGTACTGTTTGTCTCGCCGTAAGAGAGAGTCTTTTCGATCACCCTTCAATGTGAGAATAAGTTAATTATTATTAGGAAATCTAATCTGTCACTTTCCTGGCCACTTGACCGTCGAAACTGTCATGCTTCTTTGCTACCTAGTTGCTATAAAGTTATGAAAGAAAATAATTAAAAAATATAGTGGTTGAGTCTTAGCTACTATGCACCCACTTTTGTTATATTAGTAAATATTGTCATTGAGATTTTGACCCAGTGTTAGAGGGGAAAGCCTCTAGATGATGTTTGCATAAGACAAGTGACAAGGGACATGTAGTAACTAGAAGGGCGAATACCATTAACCGAAAGTTTCAGCAAGAGTATTTCCACCTATTAGGCCAACCCATGTTCCCGAACTCAATGGTAAATTTGAATCACTTTGGATTCGTCTTAGTTCCGTTCCGGAACATCCATGTTTTAATCGAGACTCTTTTTTATGCTATATTAAATTATTGTTATGCATTTATGTAACATGATATATCGAAATTATCATATGGTTATCCTATGCATATCGAGATTATCATACATTTATTTTACACATATAAAAATTTATCCTACATATATATCGAAATTATCCTACACTCTAAATAATGTTTGATTTGGAAGAATATATTTTAAAAATGAATTATGAGTTTCATTTATTTAATTAGTTTAGAGGAGGTTACAAAAAATAATAATCAATTTAACATTCAATACAATTATTAAATGAAAGCTTCATATTAGTTAGAATTTCTTCTTTTTCTTCTTACACAACATTTTTTTCTCATTTGAAGTCTCTACTATCTATATATATATATAGGTTTAGGTTCCTGTACAAAGGGGATTTTTTGTGAGAAGGGTAAGAAGTGTTTATAGCCCTTAGATCTAGAGATGGATGGTTGAGATTGGTTGATGGCAAAAATTTAATAAAGGTTATAAAGTTAATTGATTAAATAGTGCTAGTGGGGGTATTATAGTACTTTTGAATGTTTATGATAGTTATTATGTATGCTTAAAAGATGGAAACAATTCTATCTACTCCTAAAATCTCGTTCCTCTCTCTATCTCTCGCTGAAAACAAACTAATTTTTAATTTCTTTTGTTCTTAATTCTTTATCAAATGCTTATCTAGCTACAGACGAGAAAAATAGGTTTTAAGGGAAAAAAAATATACACGTGTATCAACAAACCATGCTTTTTTTCTTCTTGGTTAAACTTGCGCATGCAACATCTTTGGTAGTTTTTTTTCCTTTTCATAGTGTTTCATAAAGTTTTTTTATTGGGTACTTATATACGTATATATAAGATATGTAATATATATGGTGTTTTACTATAAATCTATTGTATGTTGTGTTTTATCTGCATCCTTTTGTGTTTTATATTCTTTGTGTATTAGTCGGGTTTATAACATGGTGTTTTATTTGTTCCCTATTTGTGATATGTTTTATGTTTGTAATATTCTGGATTGTTTATAGGTTCTTTGATTTTCGATTGGTTGGGGATGTTGTGTTTTATCATGATCATCATGTTGTGTTTTATACGCATAGGTTGTACGCTAGTGTGTTTTACATTTTTTTTGGTGTTTTAAGAATAACGAACATGATTTCTCACGTATGACACAATGTATTAAAGAGGAGAGATGATCTTCCATAAATAATTAAAATGTAATTAAATGCATATCAATTTTTGAAAATAATTAAATGAACAAATTATAATTAGAGGCTAAATGGACTAATCTACCCATGTTGCAAGATAATTAATATTGCCACTTGTCAAGTTTCCATTGCTTCTTACACTTCTCACAAAAAACACCATTTGTACCGGATCTTGACCCTATATATATATATATATATATATATATATATATATATGTGGGATAGTTATAGAGAAAACCTCAAAAATTTAAGGAAACTCTATAAACCTGACCACACCCATTGATCAAATATGATCAATGGTTGTGAGTCATGGTCCCACCTTTTGATTAAACCAATGCCTCTTTTATTATATTATAATAAAAGAAGGGTACAAATGGTATTTGGCTTTGCCCTATCATGTCACTCTCTCTCTCTCTCTTGCTTCTATATTATATTTATATTTTCAATTTCAAAATCTCTCTTCTCTCTATATCTCTCGTCTCTCTCTCTCTCTCTCTCTCGATATCTGCATCTTATCTATCCTCTCTCTCTCTCTCTCTCTCTCTCTCTCTCTCTCTCTGTATATCTAGATCTTAGAAACTCATTCGCTGTAATCCCCACTATAACCATCTTCTATCCTTTACCACCATAGCACCATCTAACCACCACCATACAAATTGATTCCTATATCTAAGCACCCAGATCAAATCATAGAAAGAATCCACCATTGCCATTACCATAGATTGAAGACGAAGAAACATAATGAGATCATTCACATGGACCCTATTGTCAAATAGTAACCTGAAATCTCATTGTTCATCTTTAAAGTATGTTATTTCTGGGTTATTGCTTTGTTTCATCATTTTGTGTGTCACACAAGCTTCATAATTTTAAAATCAAAACTCACTTTCATCTATATCATCTCTATCATCCCTGTTGAACAAGCTTCATAATCATCACTTCATCCATGTCATCACTGTTGAACAACGATTTCAAGCACAATCGACCCCTGGAAGAGGATCAAGCTATTCGTGGCAGGTATGTTTTGGGGGTTTGGGTGTAGGATTATGGTGTTACTGATACAAATCTGAGAGGATTATGGTGTTACTGATCGTGATCTAAGATGGGAATCAATGTACAGTGGTAAGCACGTTTGTTTTTTTATGTTTTTGTTTCAAAAGTGATATGGGAATTTGCTTTTGTTATGCTTTTTGGTGCTTCTTTTATGTTTTTGTTTCAAATCCGTGTGTTGAAACATAAACAAAATGGTTATAATATATACTATTTTGGGGGATTTCATTCCTGATTATTGATTTATTTTATAAAAAATGCATAAAAGTAGTTGGTTGAGATGTTAAATACAGAAGTAAAAAAAATATGTTACATGTGTTAATAATTTTGCTAACCTGTGTTAATTTGTAGGTTTGTTTTACAGAAAAGATGGGGCTGGGGAGGCGAGTGTACAAGTTTATTACTTGTGTTACTATGTAAGTCGTTATCTTGGTTGTTTTTTATAACATTTAAGCTACACAATGTTAATGACGTCTAACAAAATTCTTAACTTGTATTCTATAAATGATGCAATGTGGTGATGTTTTTATTCTATATTACAGACACAAGGGGAAAACCTTGTCACACTATTGTTATAGCAATAAATGAAAGTTTTAGGGTATTTTGTTTTTTACTTGGTGTATTGGCATTTGGTGTTATAGCAATAAATGAAAGTTTTTTGATTTATCATATGCTAATATTTTTGTTGATAAACATGTGTTAATAATTTTGCTGAGGTTGGATGTTGTAATCGATTTCTGGGCTGAGGTTGTAAACTATGAAGAGACGTTCAAATCAGACAAAACGTATTTGCGCCTCTTTGTCAGGACAAAGCAATGGTAAGTAGAAACGATTTACCAATTGTAAGTAGGTTCCAAAATATCACATGTGATTTACTAAAAATGTTCTTAATGGCAACCCAGTTCCCATGGATTCTCTACGATAAAGATTGTAACAAGAAGAAGAGGATGAGCAAATTCGCTAGTAACATGAGAGCTGTCCTGCCTGTGTATCAATAGAACGTTGATTTTTAGAAATATAACCTTTTCCTTTTACCATATGCATGTCACGTGTAAGACTTGGTAGCATATGTATTAGTAAACTGTTAATATATATGTATGGTTGATGATCAAACTTATGGTATGTGACATATAGTACACTGTTAACATATGTATCTTGTCTTGTGTAAGATTTGGTAACATATGCATGTCTTTTCCCAGCATGTTTACAAATGTATTGTGACGTGTATTGAATATCACAAATATGACATACTTGGAAATGGTGATAAAAAGAAACATTAAGACTACACCTTCCTTCCCCTTTACTAAACATGCATTGTGACCTGTGTATGTTTTGGTAACATGTATTGGTATCTTGAGAAAATGTCAAGTTTGGTTTTATAAAGATCTCATGTTTTAGTTACCTAACAACCATATGTATGTCTTTTAGAAACCTACTAACGTATATATGTGGAACAAGTTTGGTTTGATAAGGATCTCATGTTTTTAGTTACCTAACAACCACATGCATTTCTTCTAGAAACCTACTAACGTATATATGTCTTTTTTTCGGATACACGACCTAAAAATTTAAGTTACATGGATCTCCATATGTATGTCTTTTAGAAACCTAAGTCCTAAAACATTACAAATCAGCATATAACGCAACAAAAGTGATTCATACACATTTAATTATATAAAAAATGATAAACAACGGTCATTACAAATTAACAGTTATATAAAAAACGATAAAATCATTACAATCCAAAACCTAAGAAAAACTATCATAACAAAAATAAATAAATAAATATGCTTCATTCTGTATACTTATCTCCATCTTTAACATAATCTCATATAACTTTTCATAGCTTCCAAAGTAACGTATGAAACAGATGTAGCATTCATTCCATCCCATGATAAAAATAAAGAGTACCCATTACAGCCTATGGTGTCGACTTTTTCCTTATCTTTCACCTCATTTCCTTAGCACTCCATCTCTAGTCGATCCTTGTGCGGAGTATCAAGCTTGAAGTCTACTGGTTGTTCATAGAACCTCCTACATTAATTATTTTTAATAATTAAACATTTGTAACTACCAAAATGTTAGCTGGGTCAATTTGGATGTTAGTGTTGGGCATATACTAACATGTGTTAGCATCACTAACACATGTTAATTGAACTCTAATACATGTTAATGGGGATAGATTCATTAGTAGGCACCAATACAAACATGTGTTAACATCACTAACACATGTTAATTGAACCCTGGCACATCAGTAAGCACCAATACAAAAAATCAAACCTTCACACAGAATAATATATATGCAAGAAATAGAAAGTTAAATATTATAAGAGAAAAATCAAAAGATATACCAAGAAAATAAAAACACATTTGCTATTTAACACATGTTAATTGAACCCTAACACATGTTAATTGGGATAGATTCAGTTCCTAATTTAGAACTAAAAGAACTCACACCACATGACAAAAAAACATTCTATAAACTAGTTTTTTCATAGCATAAAAGAAAAACAAAATCATTACAAAATTAGCATATGTTATCTATCTAGATTCAAAAATATTTTATAACAAAAATATTCTAAATATTTCATATATTTAATAAAAAACCCAATTCATAACAAATATTTCATAACAAAAATATTCCAAATAATCCTATCTTTCAATTACATCTTCTTCATAAACTAATTAAGAACATGAATATCAAATAGCCATATAAAAAAACCCTAATTTAAGTCAAAAAGCCCATAACACTTTTAAATCTTCTCTGATAAATCCTTCTAAATCAAAGGTTAATTCTTTTAGGTTTGACTTTTTTTCTGGTCAAAATCTTGATGGAATATTCTGCTATCAGGAAAACACAAGTTCATCATCATTCATCTAACACCTACAAAGTATACACGCTCATGCATTCTTGATACCCATCTTCATATTAACATTCATATTTATCCACCTATTGTTAACATATGTAATATATCTGCATTCAAAATGCATAACCCACATAAAAAAACCACAAATAATCCCAAATAATCATATCTTTCAATTACATCTTCTTCATAAATTAATTAAAAAAACATGAATATAAAATACCCATATCAAAAAACCCCTAATTTAAGTCAAACAAAGCCCATAACAAGATTCACACAGTTGAAACAAAAATTCAAAACTTTCAAAATTTCATGAAATAAAACAATGAAGATTCTATCTTTCAATCATATCATGAAAGTAAACACAACCATGCTAAAAAGCATAACAAGTCATGTGCATTATTTTGTTAAAACAAATGTACAAATTTAGTTCCACATATACACCCTTTACAAAATTAAATTTCATATAAATAAATATGTATCTACAATAGCAGAATTGCCTGAAAAGATTCTGGTCAAACTAACCCATCGTTCATGACCCCAATAACATAAATATAATAATAGTAAGAAAAATGGTTTAGATGTAAAAAAAATTGAAACAGTAGGTTGCTGACCAAAATTTGGTTTGAGTTTAAAACTAAGTGAAAACTTTATTCTGTTACATTTTTACTAATTGTACCAGGTCATATTCATCACTATGAAACACCATAACCAAATCTAAAATTTAATTGAAAGATTCATGTTCTTATATTACAAAATACGAACAAAGACATGGGGCTTTTAATCAAAAAGGTGAAATGAGTGGAATGGTAGTGTATTTACCTCGAGTGGTGCACGGTTGATAGCGTCGTTTGGCCGGAGAACCCACCACGATGACAGTGAACGAAGTGGAATGGTGGTATGCAATGGATGTTCAAAAGCAATAACATAATAAGTTGCAACGAAATTGAATTAGATTTGGATGAAATGAGAACAACATCTGGATCTTGATTTGAAAATTTTAGAGAGAGAGAGTGATAAATGAAGAAGAAGATGTAAGGAAGTGATATAGGAGAGAAAAATGAGTATATGATGTGAAATGCAAAAAAGTCTATAATACCCTTAGAGTTTAATAATATGTGGGTGATGTGGTCAAATGTGAGCCACTCAGTGAGTTTGCTAAAGTTTCCTCAAAATTCAAAGTTTTCTATGGATGCTATAGTGATATATTGGCATGGATTTTCTTTTCTTTTTTCCTTTTTACATATCATACACTTTCAAAATTTAGAATTGACATTTACAATCATCAAATTTCTAAAAACTTTGTAACTCTTTTGTTTTACTCCTTTTAACTTTCTAAAAACTATATAAATGTTTGTTTTACTCTTTGAAGGTTTACGTGCTTATTTTTATGTGTCGGGGTAAATTCAAGTTGGTTAATTTGCATTTGGCCGTAAATCTATTTGAAAATGAGTATGGTCAAATAGAATACGTTTTCATACTTATTTTATGTACATTTTCAGTGGTCTACGTTTGACATAAATTTTTTTCGGAAAAAAAGTCAGGACACATATAATACGTTTTCATTAGACAATATAAATTCGAGTTACTTTACGTTTTAATTTCGCTGCAACAATAAAACATGTATAAATCGGTTATTTCTTTGTATTTAAGGGTCTGTTTGGTATGGGATAACGGAATGGATGAGAGAATAGAATGAAGGAAGTAATGGAATGGACAAGGTAATGGGATGTATCATTACCATTCCATGTCTTGTTTGGTTGCCATGTGGGAATGAAACAAAAACATTACTTTGTGTTGTTTCGTAGGCTAGAAGTTAGGTGGTGGATAGTGGCGATGATGGCGGCGGTGGCATTGAGGGTGAAGGTGGATAGTCGTGATGGTGGGTAGGTAACGCTGGTGAGTAGTGGCGGTGGCGGCGATGGTGGGTTGTGGTTAGTGGCGGGGATGGTGGGTGGTGGTGGCGGGCGGTAGCGTGGTGGGGGGGTGGGGGTGGAGATAGTGGCAGGTGGTCGTGGGTGGAGGTGAATGGCGGTGATGGTGAGTAGGTGGCGATTGTGAGTAGTTGTCACACCCACACTAAAGGGGATGGGCGTAACGATTGTCATCAATGCAGTGCAGCGAAAATATAAATCTAAGGCTTCTATGGAGTTGAACGCCAATACAACTAGCATCCTTTAGAATTCCAAAACTCTAAGTCCAGCCTATTCTAACCGTGCCATGGTTAAAAGCTACCTGAAAAACATGCTTAAAAACGTCAACTAGAAAGTTGGTGAGTTCGTAGGTTTAAGACACGTGTAAACTACTTAGTTTGAAATCATTTACCAATTGTGAGTTTGTTTTGAAGACAAGTGTATCTCACTTTAAAAAAAATTGTGGTTTGAACACAAGTAAACAGTTTTGTTGTCAATGAGTGTAAGAAAATGGTTTTGTTGTCCATGAATGCAAGTAAAAGGTTTTGTTGTCCATGAATGCAAGAAAACGGTTTTGTTGTCCATGAATGCAAGTAAAAGGTTTTGTTGTCCATGAATGCAAGAAAACGGTTTTGTTTTCCATGAATGCAAAAAAACAGTTTTATTGTCCATGAATGCGAGAAAAACAGTTTTGGTTTTCCATGAATGCGCAAGCACACAAGTTTCGTTGTCAACATATGTTCAATTTTGTTGTTGTAATTACCATGAGCCCCAAAACCAAACCCCGACTTCCTTGTACGCCCCAACTAATGCCTTGTCACAGGACATTGAAATGGATAATATGCAATCATTTGACTTGTCGGTCGTGGTTAGCGCGACTAACCATGAAAGGGGGTGTCAACCCAAATAGTTATGGTTGTCCAGGGACTTTGTTGTGATAATGTTGTCTAACTCATGTAACACAAAATGTAGGTCGCGAACATATGTATGAAACTATGTTGTCATGTTGTCAATGTGTATATAAAACAGTGCAATAAGATTTCAAGTATTTAAACAGATATGTAGTCAAGCATGCAATCAAGTTTGCAGTTAAGTTTGTAAGCAACCATGTTTTTCCCCCAAAGTATGAAAATAGTAAAAAGGGGCCACGAAACTCACCTCAAATCTGTGCAAAAGCTAGCAAAGTAAACCCGAAACACTAGATCCAACCTACACGTGTCCTCCTAGAGCAAAGAAACAAAAAGAGAGGGAATGGCGGGAGTTCGGATTCTTTACTTCAAATGCTCGCCTTTGGATGCCTTGGATCTACTTGGGGTCGAGTGGGATAGTCTTGGTTAAGTGAGTTTAGGTCGAAAAAGGTTGGTGGTGTGGGGTTTATGCTTGGCCGATTGCAAAGGAGAAGTGGGGATGGGCTCCTAAGCAACTTGGAGGGATAAGGAACTAATGGTTTGGTTAGTGAATGAAATCCAAGGAGGTTGGTTCTCCTTATATAGGCGACGATAGGGAGAATGAGAAGAGTGTGGATTGTCTAAGTTTAGTAAGTCAACTACTATGAATCTTAGTGTTAAGAGAATATTACCATTCCTATGAGTTGTCTTCTAGTTCTCAAAACTTTCATAACTTGACTACACTTTACTTGATTAATCTACTAAAGGTGATGTTTACCTTGATTTGATTAAGCTTAGAGATCTCTTAAAGTTAGATTTGGATGGTGATGATTCATAAGGTGGTGGTGGCGGTCGCATGAAACCAAAAAAAAAGGGTGAGAGGTTTGTTTTAGGTAGGTCAACTATCATGGATCCAAGCAATTAGAGAATATTTCCATTTCTATTAGTAATCACTTTTTAAGGTTTAATCTTTCTATGATGTGTGACTACACCTTTTATTTGATGCTACACATGAAATGAGGGTTGCTTGTTGTAGTGTAAAGGTGGAACAAAAGATGATTACTTGAGATGGAGGCTTGAGCCGAAAATAAGGAGGTAAGGAACGGATCGCAAGTTTGGAGGTGGAGGTGATTAAATGGGGTTGTTCCAACATCATGGGGATTAGGAGACTAAGCATCTTTCTATATTTGGTAACTACTTTTGATTGGACATATCATAGGATTATGAGGATTTTAATTATGGCAAGTCAACTTGTGTGTATCCTTAAGCTTAATAGAATCCTTCTATATTCATGATTAGTCTTGGTATTATGCCTAATCAATCCAATGTGACCTCTCATCTTGTCCATGTCAAATGTGAATGACAATACATGGGATTTTGGTGTTGGTTTTTGGAAAAAACATGATGGTGTCATGGGGGTGGGGTGCGACGGTTGTAGTCCAAAGGAGAGATAGGATTTATGACATTTAAGGTAGTAATCTTTTATTAATCTTGGTGATAAAAAGGTGTTTGGCCTTTTATGTGTAAGGTCATGTGTTAGTTTGAGTGACTAAAGATGATTATATCCTTTGATCGTATTAGTAAATTTCTAGGAAGATTTAGGGGTGACTAATTGTACTAAATGAGACATCATGAATTTAAGTGAGATTAAAGTAGTTTCCATATTAGGGTAAAGGATAATCTATTGATGTGATTAGTTATATATATGCACTTGAAAGTTGTTCTTGATTATAATGTTGCTTTCCCATGCATAAGTCATATTAAAATAATTATATGCACATTAATAAAATAAAGATTCGTCTAGTAAGTCTATGGATTGACTTAGAAAATTGACGGGTGTCAAAGTAGTGGTTGTTATGGGTGGCGGCGGTGATGGTGGGTGGCAGGGGTAGTGGGTAGATGCAATTGTGGTGGGTCGGTGACGGTGGAAGGTGGGTGGTGGCGGTGGTAGGGGCGTTGATGGCGTTGGGTGGTGTTGGATAGCGACGGCGGTGATAGGTGGCAGTGGCAGTGGGTGGTTGCGGTGGTGTGTGGGTGAGGGTCGTGGGTGGCGGTGGTTGGTGGCGGCGACGACGGTGGTGGGTGGTGACGGCGGTGGATGGCGGCAGCAGCAGTGGTGGGTGATGACGACGATGGTGGGTTGTTGTGGTGGTGGGTTATGGTGTTGTTAATAAAGGGTGAAAGGGGGATGGAATGGAAAAAAAACATGGGGGTGGATAAATTGGTTTTGAGGGAATGGAATGTCTTGTGGAATAGGTGATTCATTCCATTGACCAACCTAAAACATTATTCTTAATTATCGGGTTGAAGGGATAGGGAGCCTAATCCAGGCGGAAGAGGCATCCCTATCCCCATAAGTCAGTTTCCACGCGCCAGTCAGTGGCGCGAGGAACCAACAGCGCGCAGCCAGCAATGTATGCAGGGAGGCGCGCAAGAATAACGACTGATAAGCAATAGCATCACCTGATAAGCGCGTACCATCACACGCGGAATCTTCCCTTGACAACCATAGTACAAAGTACAGAAGACAACAAAAGGAAGATTCACAAAGATTACTGACAGTGTACGCACCAATAGGAAAGCTACAGGTGGCAAAGTGGTCCAACAACTACAAGACAAGGACAGCAGCATGGCTGCAGCCATGCTTCCACCATACCAGCGTCTACAGTAACAGCAGACATACCTTGCTGCTGTCAGGAGCATGGTCAACGACTGACAGGGGCGCCGTCTGCCAACCACAGAGCGCCACGTGTCTGCCTCGAGCAACAACCATACTGCCTGAATGACGTCATGAACAGTACACCTGTTCTCCCGCCAATTCCAGGGGAAACTTTGGGCTTGGACCCAGACCAAGCCCAATAAAGAATGGCTACTCGTGGGCCTTTCGATCAAGCCCACGAGTTCTCCTATAAATACAAGGATACCTCTCCTTGCTAAGGGATCCGAAAATAGTTATTGGTAGCCTAGAATACTATCACTTGTAACCTTTGTATTCATTCATCAATAATAATATCGGCTACTTACAGTGGACGTAGGTCATTACTCGACCGAACCACTTACATCTTGTGTTCGTATTTACTTTCACCACACACACACTTGCATCATTATCAAACGGGTTTGACTATACGGTTTGGGTAAAGGATTAATCCTGACGAACTTAGGTATTAACCCCACGTAGATTATACGTAATCTCCGTGTTGCCTATTGTTTCTTCATTGGCGCCATCCAACGGTTAGAACCGCTCTTTTACTCATCTTTTCAACCCACCCATGGCTGAACCCAACCCTAATACTGCTGCCGTAAACCGTTCCGGGGAAGGGGACACCCAGCTCCCGGAAAATCAAATAACACCACCCACAGTCGTCAAGAAACCCACTTCCAGGCTTCAAAGCCAAGAAGTTGAGGTTCGGGACGCTAACTCTGACGACGACAGCAGTGCTAGCTCTGAGGAGGACCTTGACCAATGGCTCCTCCGTCAGAATACGAAAAACGCTGCAATTTACCAGCGTAAGCTCTTGCAACAAGCAAAGAAAAAGGGCAAAGCCCTTACTTATGACACCCCATCCAAAAAGGGGAAAGACCCAGCTGTTTCGGGTGCTGGTCGTAGCGGGGAACTCGGCGGAGACGCCAGAGTTCGGGGCTACGCAAAGCAACGGACAGAGCCTGATGGCTACGAATCCTCTAGTAGCGACTCGGGCTACAAAGGGAAGAAAAGTCATCATCGCTCACGCCACAACAATGAGGATGATGACTTGGTCAAACCATTCAGACCAAAGGCTTTCGCCGAAAAGTCAAAATTTGTCGCCCGTATAGCGACAGCAACAATACCAAGAAAAGCAAAACTTCCCAGCAGCATCGGCAGATACGATGGCCTGCGTGATCCAGATGACCACGTGCACGACTTTGAGTGCGCGGGAATGTCGGTAGACTGGCCCGTACAGGTTTGGTGCCATTTATTTGCGCAAACTCTGACGGGCGCAGCCAGGGTCTGGTTCGATAACCTCCCTGCGGGGAGTGTTAAAGACTTTGACGACCTCACCGACAAATTCACCAACCACTTCTCGCATTTGCGCAAGCATAAGAAGGACAAGGCGCACATCCTGTTGTGCCGCCGAAACGACAATGAATCCATTGAGGACTTTATTGTTCGATTCAACAAAGAGGCCCTGCTAATAGGGTGCGGGGAAGAACTCACAAGGGCAGCATTCGTGCATAACGTACGCAGCCCAGAGTTGTCGGGGCGCCTGGCCAAATGGGCCATTGAACTCGGGGAACACACGATCCACTACAAACCCCGCCCCGCCATCAAGGGCCAAGTTCTTGCGGACTTCGCCACGGAAATCCCCGCAGATAAAGTACTTGAATGTCAAGCGGAAGAAACTCCCGCGTTAGCGCAAGACCCATCACAAAAATGGTCCTTATTTACGGATGGGGCCTCAAACGAGGATGGCGCTGGCGCGGGATTACGCCTTATCAGCCCAGATAAACAAGAGTTCACGTACGCCATCCGCCTCGATTTCAAAAGCACGAATAACGAGGCGGAATACGAAGCGCTGCTGGCAGGCCTCCGCATTGCGGAAAAAATGGGGGCCAGGCACGTGGAGGCACACGTGGACTCACTACTTGTAGCGCGGCAGATCAACGGGGCTTACGATGCGAAAGACGAAACCATGGCGTTATACCTGGAACAGGCCAAACAGCTGATGCGCCGATTCGACTCATGCAAAGTCGAACACATCCGGCGCAGCGAAAATAAGCCCGCCGATGCGCTAAGCAAAATGGCATCAACGGTCTTTGAACATATGGCCAACATAATCCAAACAGGAAGCGCATCCTGGATGACTCCGATCAAGGCCTACCTATCATCCGGTACCCTGCCTGACGACAAGTCAGAGGCCCGGAAGATCAAGAACAAGGCCCTACAATACCAACTCATCGACGGTATCCTATATCGCCGCTCTTACCTGGGACCGCTATTGCGCTGCGTAGACTCCGCAGATGCTTCCTTTCTCCTGCGAGACATACATGAAGGGACATGCGGATTACACGCGGGCCCAAGAATGGTAGTGGCGAAGTTAATGAACGCGGGATACTACTGGCCGGGGATGCACGTGGACGCGGTCAACGAGTTGCGCAAATGCGACAGTTGCCAGCGCCACGCCCCGAACACCTTGCGACCCAAGAACAACCTGGTGCCAGTCACAGCGGCCTGGCCGTTCCAAAAATGGGCAATTGATTTGGTAGGCCCATTCCCAACGGCTCCAGGAAATGTAAAATACCTAATCGTCGCCATCGACTACTTCACAAAGTGGGTTGAGGCGAAACCACTAGCAAAAATTGACGGCGCGCACGTCAAAAAATTCATCTGGGAATTCATCATCTGCCGATTTGGCCTACCATTGCAATTGGTAAGCGACAACGGCACACAATTTGAAGACCAATCCTTACAAGAATGGCTATCTCAAATGGGTGTCCAACAAATCTTCACATCTGTCGCGCACCCTCAAGGCAACGGTCAAGTTGAAAGAGCCAATCGTACAATTGTTGAAGGTATCAAGGCACGGCTGGGCACCAAAAGAACAGGGTGGGTAGACGAAATACCCCATGTCCTATGGGCATACCGCACCCTAACGAAAACCAGCAATGGCGAAACGCCATTCAGCTTGACGTATGGAACGGAGGCGGTCATCCCCGCCGAAATCGGCTGCCCCTCCGCAAGAGTGCTCATGGCCAACAAGAGAGACAACGACAAAGAGCTCCGCCTAAACCTTGATCTCCTAGATGAACGACGTGAACTCGCCGCAATCAAAGAGGCGAAATACAAAACGCAGCTTGAGCGCTATTACAACAAGCGCGTCAAAGCCTGCACATTCAAGATCGGCGACTACGTCTTCCGAAACAACGAGGCTTCCAACGCCGAAAAGCCTGGAAAACTAGCCCCCACTTGGGAAGGCCCATACAAGATACAAGAAATACTTGGCAAAGGCGCATACGCGCTAGAAAGGCTTGATGGAACACCTATTCCCAGATCTTGGAACGCAGCACAACTGCGCCGCTGCTACTTGTAAAACACTTGTAATTACGGCTACACATGCCGCGTCTATCAATGAAAACTGTTCCCTATATCTGTTATGCTACTTGTTTTTCCGCGCCAAGGTCTTCAAGACTTACGCAAAACTATCGTCGGACCACAAACAAGGCGGTGTTAACATGATAAAGTCTTCTAGACATGCTTCGCGCACGTCGGACTTATAAAAATCATACACCAACGCCACATAGGATGGTCTTCAAGACAAGTTTACTTGCCGGACTTAAAGACACGCGCCGCTAGAACAAACTTAAAACCTTGTCTTCTAAACTTGTGACACAAGTTGGACAAAGAGCAAACTAGTTCGGCGCGCAGTCGTGGGTCTTCTAGGCAAGGCGCACACGCGCTTAACTCGGACCTTATGGCACAAGTCGCGTCCCGCTATAGTCTTCAAGGCAAATACTTAACATGCCGGACTATCTAGCAGGACGCGCGCCTAATTTTAACTTGTCAAATCGGGTGACGACTTGGTTAGATAAGTTAAGTTAGGATGAGAAACACAAGATATAAGGAAAAACCAAAATTTTCATTCATAATAAGGGACTTAAAAACCCTTGGTAATTACAAGATATTTACAAGACAAAAAAAAAAAAAAAAGAGAGACAAGCGCCTATTAAAGTTAAACATTTGAAGTGCCCTCGCCACTGGCTCGCTGGCGCTCCTCTTCAAGGCGCTTGCGCTCTTCCTCCATGGCCAGCTCGTCAGATTTATCAATAAAATACTTGAGGGCAGACAAAGGATCAGCATTCTTGTTGCAATCTGCAACCACTTGAAGAATGGGGAAGTCCACCTTCTCAAATTTAAGTAGCTCCGCCTCATACTCGTCTTTCAGTGGCTTCCCATAATGCTCCGCATCCTCGATCCGCCCACCATTCTGAGCTGCCAGAAAGCCATCCTCATAGCCTTCACCATACCCATAGGCATAGGCGGTGGCGGCTATGGCAGCGACTTGGTCGCCCAGCTTAGGTTCTTGCCAGAACCTCTTGAAGACCTGCAAAAAGACTTAACAAGTTAGCATATAAAACTTCAAAAGTTCGTAAGAAAAGCGCTAAAAGAGATATGCACTTACCCCAGCGATCCCATCAGTCATCATCCATTTGATGGAATCCTGTGTCTGAGTCTGGGCGGCCATCGCCTCATCCAACAGGCGCTGGGCTGTCTCACATTCTTTGACAGCCGCAGCGCGGGCCTCCTCCGCAGAGCCAAGGTCTTGCTCCAGATCCTCTTTTGAATGGAGGATCTGGACCCTCTCCTGCTCTAAGAAAGAGACGCGCTCGGTAGCTTTGACAAGATCTGCATCCTTAGATTCAAGCTCCAAACGTTTCTCCACAACTTGTGCAGTCCGCTGGGAGAGGGCCTTGCTCTTTTCTTCCAACTGCCGAGTCAGCGCCCGGCTCTCCTCTTGCGCCTCGGCCAGATTCTGCCTCAACTTCATAGTTTCAGCATTAGTCTTCTTGCAAGACTCTGACCATCGGCGCTTATCCGCCGCCGCGTCCCCTTCTAACTTGGTAACTTTGGCCTCAGCATCATGGGCGCGGCGACGGTACTTGGATATCTCAGCTTTGAAGGCAGCCTCTTTCTCAGCAAGGTCTGCCTTCTCCGCCTCCAAGCGTTTAATGTCTCGCCACACCGCCGCATCTCGGCGGCGCAGCGAGTCAATCATAGATAGCTGAGTCGCTTGATTGACGCACAAGGCAGCCATAAGGTCTGCGCGACTCAGCATATCTTGGTGCGCGCGCTCGTAGGGAGGCACCACCTCCCTCACAAACTCCTCGGCGGCCAAGGAGTTAGAGAATAAAGTATTCTCCCTGACCGCCCACCGAGGGCGCCAAATGGCATCACCCCCTGACCAGCTGGAGCCATCATACCCCCCTGATGGCTCCCTATCATCAGCCCTAGAAGACTCGCGCCGCGCTTGACGCGAGCCCTCCGCACTGCCACCAACGCCTGACGCCAATAGGGCTCTTTCAAAACCGTCCATCTCCTGGGACCCCTCGGCGCTGGCATTGGAGCGCTCCTCTTGCTCCTTCAAACGGCGAGCCTTCTCCTCCAAGAATTGCTGCTCTTGGAGGCGAAGACGTTCCGCCTCAGCATGTTTGGCCGCCTCAGCCTTTTGCCTAGCTTCATCGGCGGCAGCCTTCCTTTGGGCCTCAGCCCTTCGCAGCGCCTCATCGGCCGCTGCCTTCTTCTCGGCCTCCGCCCTTCGAAGGGCTTCATCAGCCTCAGCCTTCAGACGGGCCTCCTCCCGCTGCGCTGCCTCTTGCTCTTGAAAGAGCACATCCACTTCTGTCCTGCCAGCCTCCGCAGATGGAGACGGGGAAGAAGGAGTTGGTATAATTTTGGGCGCAACTGCAGCAGAGACAAAAATATAAAGAAGGGAACAAACGAAAAGACTTAAGGAAAAAAGCAAAAAAGAAAAACTTACCGGGGGCTTTCTTCTTTATCAGCTTCTGAAAAAGAGGCTGACGTGTGTGCGCAGCGCCTATACCCACACTAAAGGTGGGGGCAACAACACCTCCAGCGCCCGAGCTTTTCTCTAGCACCACCCCTCGCGCCGGCGACAAGGGGGAGGCAGTGGTCTCTGTAACAGGGGTTTCAACCCCACTACCCTCCCCGCCGGTAGTAGCAGCAACCTTCTCCAAGTTAGCAGCTGCACTGCTAGAAGTGGCACCAGTGGTGCGCCTCTTCTTTCTCTTCTCCAACTTGGAGGGTTCTTCCTCCTCTTCATCCTCTGAGGCGGGCCCGTCCTTCCTCCGACGCCGCCCCTTCACCACTTCGCCTACTGAAACGGAAGAACCCGAATCAGAACTTGTTAAAGGACGATGGCTACGTTTACGTCTCCGCGGAGCGTGTTTCCAACGGCCACGCCCCGCGGGCGCCTTCTGAACCTCCACAATCTCCACTGAGGAGTCAGAGGCATCATCGCCAAAGAGGCTAGAAAACAAAAGTTGGCTAGACTCACCTGTGGTGTAATAAGGCTTGGGCGCGATGGACATGTCAGGATAATAAAACCTGTCCACAAACGCCTCGAGGCAAGACACCTCTCCCTCCGCTAAACGCCTCCACTTTATGCCCTTCTCTTGACGGGCTGCATAAAACTGGAACTTGCTTACACCTGCGCAAGAAACAGTTAGAATAATATGAAATACAAAATAAAGAAGTGAAAATAGAAACTGTGCTTACCCTCTTCAGCGATGTAAGGTTCCTTCCCCGGGCGCAAAGCTATGCGGCTCATCCCCAGAAGGTAAAAGATACCATCTGTGAGATTTTTAAACTCCAGCTTGGTGGCGTTAGCGGTGAGGGTGGTAAACCAAGCCTGCTTTTTGTAATCCTTCATCACCGGTATGTCAGCCACCCGCTGACCGTCTGCAATCACCTTCCAAGGCAGACTAATGGGGATGACTCCCCTCTTCACAAAGAAGAACTTCTCTTTAGCCCAATGAAGGGACTTGGGGGTATGGGTGGCCATTGGGGGCACCTTGGGGCGCGGCTTAAACGAGAACCACATCTCGTCGCGCGCAAGAAAATAAAAGACATTGAGCATCTCCACAGTGGGCTCAATGTCCAGGGCGCGGCAAGACGCCTCAAAATGTACCAGCCTTAGCATCCCAAAGGCGGTAAGTTGGGTTGGCCCAACACCATAAGCCACCAGAGTATCGATCTGGAAGCGGGTGCAAGGTAGCCTGAAGCCACACTTGGTGAAATGGGCTTCATAAAGGGCAAGTTGCCCAGGCCCAGCAGAAAGAACATTCTCCGTCGGAGATGGTAGAGTTGGCTCCCACTCCGGCAATATGTCATAACCCCTGCAAAAGTTGTCGAAAGCCTCTTCAGTCCAAACACAAAAAGTGTTTGTCATGAGCTTTCGCTCCTTAATCTTTCCATGCTCCACCTGCACCTCCTCCTCCACGTCATCCATCACCGGTTCCTTACCGGTAACATCGCCGGAGGGAGAACCAACGTTGGAGGCTTCTGACATTTTCACAAATAGATGAAGGAAAGAAAAAAGGAAAATCTGGAAAACCAACTGGAAATGGTTGAAGACTCGCCGGGAAACTCAAAGGGTTCACCGGAAAACTCAACAGACTCAACGGAAACTTTGAAGATTGGTCGGAATCTTCAAAAAGAACAAACAAGTGGAAACAAACTAAGAACAAACAAAGAAGGCGATGAAGATCAAGAAGAAGTTTCACGTTAAATCTTTGAAGATTGATCAAACAATCTCTGAAGATTCAAAGAAAACTTCAAATGATCTGAATTGTTTTTGAGAGTGAGAGAGTGCAAGTGAGAAGAAGGGATGAGCAAATGGACAAGTAACCGTCTCACATGCATCCCAACTCATATATATACCCACTGCATTAATGACAGTGGGGCCCAAGAAGAAGCAACCGTCGTCACACTTTTTCAAAATTTGGAGAAGCAGATGACGACACGTGTCCTCATGCGTGAGTGAACGGCTAAGATCAAGCAAGGATAAACAATCCAACCGTCACTCGGCGGATGGCTGACACGTGTCACTAGATCTCACCAATTTAAACTGACCAGGCGCGTGAAGCACCACGCGTCTGACGAACTTCACGTGCCACTCGACACGTGGCACAAGCACAACCACACAAGCAACAAGTGGGGCGCGTGATAATACACGCGCCTGACACAGACGAAATGTTGGTAACTGCACCATAATGAGGGGACAGCCAACAGTCAGCACAACAGCCGAGGCTGACTCGTCAGCAACCCTCAAGCTTCCATCAGAAGCAACTGATCATTCGAATTCCAGGCGCCTTAACTCCCATTTATGAGAGACAAATTAAATGCCAATGATTCAAGATTTATTACAACTGCTGGAGAACTACAACATGGCGCAAATTTGACGTAAAACCAAAAAAGACGTTCTCCGCCCAGCGCCTTAACAGGTCATGGCGGCAAACGTCTTTCATGGCGCAAATTTGACGTAAAACCAAAAAATACGTTCTCCGCCCAGCGCCTTAACAGGTCATGGCGGCAAACGTCTTTCATGGCGCAAATTTGACGTAAAACCAAAAAAGACGTTCTCCGCCCAGCGCCTTAACAGGTCATGACGGCAAACGTCTTTCATGGCGCAAATTTGACGTAAAACCAAAAAAGACGTTCTCCGCCAAAATTCGCAGAGGAACGAATTTCAAGGCACACCAGCAGAAGAGCTTTCATCCGCGACCTCATACTTTGAGTCTAGCGCTCCACCTACTCTTCACAAAGAATAGGAGGAACCCTAGACTAGGGGGACTTGAAGGGATAGGGAGCCTAATCCAGGCGGAAGAGGCATCCCTATCCCCATAAGTCAGTTTCCACGCGCCAGTCAGTGGCGCGAGGAACCAACAGCGCGCAGCCAGCAATGTATGCAGGGAGGCGCGCAAGAATAACGACTGATAAGCAATAGCATCACCTGATAAGCGCGTACCATCACACGCGGAATCTTCCCTTGACAACCATAGTACAAAGTACAGAAGACAACAAAAGGAAGATTCACAAAGATTACTGACAGTGTACGCACCAATAGGAAAGCTACAGGTGGCAAAGTGGTCCAACAACTACAAGACAAGGACAGCAGCATGGCTGCAGCCATGCTTCCACCATACCAGCGTCTACAGTAACAGCAGACATACCTTGCTGCTGTCAGGAGCATGGTCAACGACTGACAGGGGCGCCGTCTGCCAACCACAGAGCGCCACGTGTCTGCCTCGAGCAACAACCATACTGCCTGAATGACGTCATGAACAGTACACCTGTTCTCCCGCCAATTCCAGGGGAAACTTTGGGCTTGGACCCAGACCAAGCCCAATAAAGAATGGCTACTCGTGGGCCTTTCGATCAAGCCCACGAGTTCTCCTATAAATACAAGGATACCTCTCCTTGCTAAGGGATCCGAAAATAGTTATTGGTAGCCTAGAATACTATCACTTGTAACCTTTGTATTCATTCATCAATAATAATATCGGCTACTTACAGTGGACGTAGGTCATTACTCGACCGAACCACTTACATCTTGTGTTCGTATTTACTTTCACCACACACACACTTGCATCATTATCAAACGGGTTTGACTATACGGTTTGGGTAAAGGATTAATCCTGACGAACTTAGGTATTAACCCCACGTAGATTATACGTAATCTCCGTGTTGCCTATTGTTTCTTCAGGTAATCGTCAATTCCATTCCTCTCATTCTACCATACCAAACGCTACCTAATTCTTTCATTTTATATCATTCTGTTGTGTTTATTTTTATTTATCTTTTAAACTTTTTTTAGAGGTTTTTTTCATTTGTTGTAACGAGTGTACCAAAATCAACCTAGTACCCACTCGTCGCCTTGAAAAGTAACTATTTTGTTGTTTGCTGTATTTTTAGATTTCTTTTTATGTACTAAATGACAAAACTTAAGTAGCTAATTGGCCATGCATACACTTGGTTTAGCCCAAAACATGATACGTTACTTTCGTTAAATGTATTGAAACTAGTATTTTGATCCGCGCGTGTTGCAGCGGCGTCAAAACTAAAGTAAATCAAATTTATACCATCAAGTATATGACCCAATTCGTTTCCAAACACAATTTACGTCACAGTGAAACCAACAGAAAACATACAAAATAAGCACAAAAACGTATTATATTTGACCTAACTCATTTTATCGAGAAAAAATTACATCGAACATAAACCAATTTGGATTTATACCGAAACGTTCTTAAAAATAAGCATGTTAGAAAATAGTGTCTTTAAGTTAAAGAATGCTAACGTGCGTTGCAACGGCGTCAATAACTCGAATTGATACTACCTAGTGAAAACGTAGTATATTTGGTTTTACAAAGATTTTAGAAAGCTAAGGGTGTAAGTATCAATGCTGAAAGTTAAGTTAAATTATAATGAAAAATAACATTGTAGGTAAAAATAAGCAAATTGTTACGCGACATTTTACGTCACAATAAAAAACCATGTTATAGCGGTGTAAGACCCTACCCGTTAAACGGGTATTTATACGAATATTAGCATGGTATTAGCGTAGTTTGGAAGTTTATGAATAAAACATTACTATTCAAAACATACGAATAGTCTAGTTGGTGTCGAACATGATAGCAAAGCGACTTCCAAAAACCAAGCTTTTAAAAATGTATTCGATTAAAAGTTGTGGAAGCGGACGAGTCTTATGCGTTCGGTTCTTACTCTAATCTGGATCATCATCTGTTATGCATCCCAATTCTCCTGGGGGTTAAAATACCACAAATAACCCGTTAGACGTTAATAAAATCGATCGGAATTGAGTTATGGGAATTTACGATGAAGAAAAGGCAAGTGAAACTTGGCGCCACCTTTGTCAGACATGGAGCCACCCACCTTGAGTCGGCGCCACCTTGCGCCGACCCAAAAATTTTTCTGAATTACGCCAAATCTGGCGCCACCTTTGTCAGATCAGCGCAAGGTGGCGCCAATACCTGACTTTTTGACAATTTTTCAAGTCTCAACACTCATATTTTGACCTCCTATGATCCCCACCAAGACTTTATCCTCGAATGTTTGTACACCCAATATTTTTAAGCGTAAATACGAATTCACCTTGCACGTGTTACCGTTGTGGCGATACCTTCGTGCCTATGACTCCATGAGCCATTTTTACTTGGTTTTACTCGGTTTTACTCGCTTGGCCCTCACGTTCTCTAGATTTATCAATGTTCCCTATTTACAAAAGTCTAAGAGGACCATAGCATTTCATTAACAATCAAAAATGTTTAACACGATAATATCAAGTCCAAGTCATGATTATGACTTACATTAACGCACGCCCCGTTTTGCTTCTAGGCTGGCTTGAGCTTATTAACATAAAGTCTACAAATGTACTCAAGCAATTAACAACAAATGATATCGGCATAACGTTGAACCATGGTCTAAGTTCTCGCCTATCTAGTGTTTTACCCAAATTGACCGGTTAGCCTAATTGGGATATTGACAACCTTCCTCTAAGACCGTTTCCTATGAATTATGAATCTCGGTTAAGCTTCTTTTGTGACACTCCAACGACTAGCTTTCAAGTATATACAAGGGTATAAATAAGCATCTAAACATGCTAGGAGTATATTGAGATTTAAGCCATCAAGTGACTTAGCTTTGTGCATGCTCCTACCCGCACATATCCTTCGATTCTAGGCCTCCCGATGGCCCTCTTTTTACTACCTAGTAGATTGTAATCCACCTAGGTGGTTAGGATCATAATTAACAACATGGTTACACATGATCAATCAACCTTTTACTAGTTTTTTTATCATGTTCAACACATTTATCGAGTTTTAGTCAAAATTCATTCATTTGGACATTTTAACAAACACTTGGTCGGCATGAATTATCAAGACTACAATTTTGGGTGTTTTATGAGCCATTTGCCTATCAATCAAGTATTTAGCCTTGATTCATTATAAGATGACAATTTGACAACCCAAGTTCACATTCTTAGTTCTAAAACACTCATTTTAGCTTATGAGCACACATGTTGCTCATACTCATCAATACCCACCAAGTTATTTTAGGGATTTCACCCCATTTGATAAACTAGCATGAATTCAACAAAGATTTGTTGGGAATAAGGTTTCCTTGCACTAGAGACACATTCCCCAACACCCAATTCGACTTTTATATAAACCCTGGATTATCAACATTGCCATGAAAGCTATAATACATCAAATATGATGAAACAAGAGTTACCTACTGATTACACGAGGTTAGTAGGTCCGATTTCTTGCCATCCCAAGCAAAAGCCCCTTGAATTGAGCTTGATTTAAGCTTGTTTATGAGTTTTTAGGGTTTGGTTTGCAATAGGGTGTTTGGATCGTGAGTTATGAGCAGGGAAAACATATTCCCTGCATTTTATTCAAGCCTACAAGTCAAGTTTAAGGTTTTGGCAAGTATTTTCTAGTTAAAAGTCACATGTGCTTATATTATCATAAAATACATTTTAGAAATTTAGGGGTGTTACAGGCGGTATATTGGTTTAGTTCGTTACAACATCAACAATAACCTACTTATGACGGTATATATAGAATTTAGAGAAATGTTACACCAAGAAAAAAAATAACATAAAAGAAAATCTTATTTAAGTTGGGGTGCTAAACATGTCATTGTCAATGTTGAATGACCGTGGGATAAATTTATCAAAGACCAGGAGGTATAAACAAGAGTGGCATTGCTGTAAATTTATGAAAGAAGATAATTTAAAAAAATAGTAGTTGAGTCTTAGTTGTTACATTAGTAAATATTGTCATTGAGGCTTTGACCCATTTATAGAGGGGAAAGCCTCTAGATGATGTTTGCATAATAGGCCATGGATTTAAATTATTTAATCCATGTGGAGTGCAACATTTAGCCATTCAAAAAATAAAGGTGTTTCTATGACATACTTCTACTATCTAAATTTTGGCTTCTTGGGAGATTTTTATTCGGTCAATATTCATAAATCATAACCTATATATCCTAAATTTGGTCAAAATGATGTAAAGTTGACATTTTGTATCATCTCGATGATTTTGGTAGGGGTGGTGCTTGTTATTAATGAAGTTACCTATCTGTCCTGTATTTGAACAAAAATACCATTCGATTCAAAATGTTGTGTTGTATTTGAACAAAAAGTAAATTACAGAAATCGTTTATTGCAATTTGCAAATCAAGTCCTTTAGAAACATAAATTACAGAAACTGTACTTTATATTTGTAAGCCATTGCACGTTCTGTCCTTTATCACAAACCCAATTTATTTTCATGGTTAAATCGGACCTAGTTGATCCTGTGTGAGGGCAAATTTGTCTTTCTACCTATTAATTTAAAATATTATAAAAACCCATCATGCCCACCCTATCTTATCTCTTTCTCAGCCCTTTGTCTCTCTAAATACCCGACCACCACCACCACCTACTCACCTTCATAAACACACCCTCTAAACAGACCCCTCAACACTGCAACACCGTCAATTCACCACACCAAAATCACCAACCGTTACAAACCACACATACCACAACCCACCTACAACTACCCAGATTCACACACCAGCAACGACAACCACCACTACTCACCAGTCAGCACCTGTAACAACCACCATGAAACCCTAACCTAAATCAACCACCACAACCTATCCCCCACAAAATCCAACTTTCCTCTGCTTTTTAACCCCCAAGGAACCAACCACCACACCCAAAGATAACTATTAAGATTATACCTTATGGGAATCTCGACCAGCTGTACTTGACCGGAAGTATCATCGGAACCCAACCGGACTTTCGATTTGTTGTCCGTTTCTCAATCTCATTCTCTGTTATCACTCCGTCTTACTTCTCTCTCTCTCTCTCACTCGGTTTCTCTCTCTCTATCTCTATCTCTCTCTCTTTCTCACTCTCTTGGTTGAACACAGACACAAGGGGGGTGTGTGTGTGGGTTTAGGGGACAGCGATTATACTGTTGAAAGGAAGGGGGTTCTGTTCTGACGACGGTTTTGTAGAAGGAGGACGGTGATGGTTAAGGCTAATGGCCGTTTGTTGTGAAAGGGGTAGAGGGGAGTTGTTGGTGGTCGGAGAAGGTGGGGTTTAGATCAGTAGGTGGTGGTTAGGTCATGAGGTGATGGCTACCAATGGTGGTTAGGTGTGGTGTGGTGGTTGATTGTGGCAGGTGGTGGTGATGGTGGTGGGTGTGTGTGAGAGAAAGAGAGGGGGAGAGTTCACCATATATGTGAAAGAGAGAGGGGGGGAGCGAGAGCGAGGGGGAGGGGGAGAGAGAGCGAGAGAGAGAGAGCGAGAGGGAGAGAGAGAGATGGTGGGGGTATGGGTTTTGATATATATATATATATATATATATATATATATATATATATATATATATATATATATATATATATAGGTAGAGGATCCTGTAGGAAAATTGGTTTGTGTGAGAAGTGTAGGAAGGATTAAGAATTGACATGTAGCCATGATGTTATTGATTTTGGAATGATGTTTTGAGTTCTTTTGGCTTGAAAAACACTTAACACAACAATATACAAAATTTTAAAACACAATCCAATGTATTATAGTCATTAAATTTAAATTACAGATAAAACACCCTAGTAATTACTTAAAACACTCTGTTTAAATGTTCTTGGCATAGTGTTTTAAGTTTTAAGCCTAAAATACATTGTTTTCGGTTATTAATTGTTATGTTTGTTGTTTTTCTAAGCAAATCAATTCAAAACATCATGAATATGTCCAAAAAAATGATGCATACATATCAATTTTTAATCCTTCCTACACTTCTCACACAAACCAATTTTCCTACAGGAACCCTACCCTATATATATATATATATATATATATATATATAGGGTAGGGATCCTAAGAGAACCAACCCCTATTTGAGAACTGAGAGAACCATTCTGAGCCACACATTTCATATAAAGGCAAAAAAATTTTTTTTTTTTTTTTTTTTTTTTTTGCTTTAATCGCACATTTTTATGCAAGGAAATTTTTTTTTTATTTTTTTTGAATTTTTTTTTCATTTATACATATGTGTATATGTCAATTATACATATGTGTATATAGCAATTATACATATGTGTATATAGCATTTTTCAGCTATACATATGTGTATATTTCAGTTATACATATGTGTATATTGCATTATACATATAAAGGGGAAAGATCCGGTACAAATAGCTTTTTTGGTAAGAACTGTGAGAATCAAAGGAAGGTATTTTTTTTAATTTTTTTTTTTAAATTTTTTTTCCCCATATTGTTAAACATGTATTATAGTATTGAAAACTAAAAAAAAAAAATTTGGTGTAGAGTAATTACGTGTAGAGTAATTACATAATTACTCTAGTGTAAACTAATGTATTTACCTTAATGACGTAATTACACTAAAAAAAAAATTTTTAATTTTTTTTTTTGTATTATTCATCTAGAAAGAATGTTTAAGCACATGGGAAAAAAAATTCTAAAAAAAAAATAAATTTTTTTTACCCCCTTTGATTCTCACATTTCTTACAAAAAAACTATA
This sequence comes from Ambrosia artemisiifolia, assembly GCA_032199755.1. Classification (NCBI taxonomy): domain Eukaryota; kingdom Viridiplantae; phylum Streptophyta; class Magnoliopsida; order Asterales; family Asteraceae; genus Ambrosia; species Ambrosia artemisiifolia. Next base: position 11,783,716 of record CM063515.1, on the reverse strand, counting down.
TGTATTTGATCTTTACTCTATACATATGTGTATAATGCAATTATACACATGTGTATACTGAAAAAAAAATACAAAAAAAATAAAAAAAAAAATTCTTACCTATAAAGTAGCGATTTTTGCAAAAAAAAAAAAAAAAAAAAAAAAAAAAAAAAAAAAAAAAAAATTGCCTTACAGAAATGTGTGGCCCAGAATGGTTCTCTCATTTCTCAATTTGGGGAAAGGTTCTCATTTGAACCAAATCCTATATATATATATATATTTTAAATTTTAATCTTTTTTTGTTAAATGTATTATTTTTTAAAATAAATAGGTAAAAAGACAAATTTGCCCTCACATGGGATCAATTTGGTCAGATTTAACCATGAAAATAAACCAGGTTTGTGCTAAAAGACATAACGTGCAATGGTTTTTAAACATAAAGTACGGTTTCTGTAATTTATGTTTTAAATGATATAATTTGCAAATCGATATTAACACAAAGAACGATTTATGTAATTTACTCTTGAACAAAAGTACCATCCGATTCAACCACGTGAATCCTAATATTGCATATAAAGATACAAAGAGTAGACATCAAACACAAAATTCCTAGCAAAAACACTAAAATCAAAAGATTTAATAGGTAACACCGTAACAGGTGCAAGAATCTCGACTTGTGAACCAAGTTTCTCTTCTGCTGCCTTCTCTGCTTTTGTCCGTAGTTTGTTGAGCTGCTTCTTTCTCTCGTACACCACCGCAGCCTTCTCCTTCCTCTTCTTTTCAAGATCCTGTTTTCATAATACAACTATAAATCAAATCCCATTTAACATAATTGTTTACTTGTTGAGTTTCAGTAAACAACAATAAATGTGCCACCAATGACGTGATATACGATATTAGTTGAACTTTATTAAAATCAAACTGTTGAAAAACTGGTTATAACAAAACAAAACAAAAATCTAATAAATTAAGAAAACCAACTGTTCAATTATAACAAAACTACCATTTGTAGTCGTATCAAATTATTTTACATTTTTACCAAGTAGCAAAAGTTGTTCTAGGTGTGCTAGTTATACAATTGATCCACAAACTATCATCTTGAAGTGTTTTACTATAATCATTTTTCTCTGAAAATTAATTTTAATTTAAACCTAATTAATAACCAGAAATATTCATAAATATTTTTCCTTCGAATTGGTCCAACATAACTTGCATTGGCTGAGATATAAGTTTGATTAGCTTAAATCTCCCTGATCCATGGTATCCATTAACTGTAGCGACAAGATCCATAATTCGAACAAGGAGCTAAATGACTGTTCAATTATGGGTCGACGATCGGACCAGCGCTAACGGAGTTCGTATGTCGTAAGTGTCACTTGACGCAGGATGTGGTACGACCACCGCCAACAGCGAGGATTGTTTTTATGGATTTTTAGAACGTTGCATGTTTTGGTATGTTTAAGTACTTAGAAACAATAACATTGTAAAAAATAAAAAAATAACTCCTCGTATTGCCCAATATCTGGAATATAAGACCCATGTACTTGTATAAACCCTATGGTTGGAGATAAAAAAAAGTTAACCCTTATATGCCTCGTATTGGTCAATACGAGGCATATGGATAGACCAATACGAGGCATATGGATACGAGGTTGCAGACTGACATTCTGTTGAAGTCAATATGCAACTTTTTGACCTAAGTATATCTCGTATAGACCTATACGAGGCATATTTATGTTGTTTATTCAGATTTTCATGGTGTCTAAATAGATGCAGCCTTTAAAAATGAAGAATAGGAATCGGGTGAGAGAAGATGCTGGTCAATGAGGTTTTTTTATTAACTTTAAACTTCATTAAAATATTGGTTCACCTCCTTAAAAACATAGGCCGCCTAAATTACATCATATATACAACATCAATCCTTCTAGAGAAGGTCTGTAAATCTAGAACTGCATTTCAACCGGAAAAAAAAATAAAGATTCAGCATTACCCGCTATATCAGAGTATCACACGCTTTTAGGTCTCTCCCTTTAAAGACTTTTCCGTTTCTCACTTTTATTTCTATTGGTCAATGAGTTGGCAACATAGTAATAGAGGTTCATTTTGTTGGAAAGTAATCATTACTAAATTGAAATTTACACACGTTTCATCTTTTCAGTGTTTCTAAAAGTATATTTTAAATAATATTTAGAAATTATACGCCCTTTAATTAGAATTCATACATTCTAGTCCATATTACATAGTAATAGAAACTTGTTATATACCTCAGAATGTGATATTGTACACCCTAAAATGTGATGTCACATGGCGTATGAAACCCATAACCCTTTTTTTAATACATAATTGTGTTTTATGTTCTTTTAGTTTAAAGTGGATTTTACAGAAGATTTATTTATTTTATTTTATTTTATTTTTGTATATTATTTATGTTATTTCTGTTTATTCGACAGCAATAAAAAAATTACGTTAGTTAAGTTAAAGGAGTTATATCATGGCATTTTCGAAAAATAAAATACATAGTATTAAAAGTAACTAAATTGATTATCACATAATAAAATAATAATGTTATTGCATTTATTTATTGTAAAACAAAATTTTAACGAAGAAAGTTTTGTTTTTCTTGTTTATGTATATTAACTCACCTTTAAACATATACCGTGTGAGGTTTTATTCTTCATTTAATCGGTTTAAAATTTATGAGTAAAGATCAAATACAAATAAGCTTAACTTATTAAACATGAGAAGTAAAGGGGAATTTTTTTTTTTAAATTTTTTTCCCCATCTGCTTAAACATGCTTTTTAGATAAATAATACAAAAAAATTTAAAAAATAGCGTAATTACGTAATTACTCTACACCCAAAAAACATTTTTTTATATATTTCAGTACTAAAGTACATGTTTAACAATATGGGAAAAAAATTCAAAAAAATAAAAATAAAAAAAATATCCTCGTTCATTTCTGACGTTAAAGGCTATTAATAGGATAAGAACCATTTGTATAAGAACTTTCCTCAATATTTATTACATTTTAAACTTTTTTAAAATTAAGATTTATGTTAATATTAATTATGGGACCGAATATGCTAAAAGTATGGTTGTTTTGGTGTTTTTTTATTGATGTAAAACACGTGTTGGAATCATTTTTGACAAATCACTATATTCTTTGGGTAATCTTTTTCAGGTGTTATATGAGTGTCGGTTCCGTATCGAAATCTTAACAAACAAACCAATATTGATCAAATACCCTACGCAAAACGCGAACAATTCTACTAGTTAAATAACAAAACTTTAAGTAGTTAAGTGGGCATGCATCCACTTGGTTACCCACAACAATGAAACATGCTCCGATAATGACTTTCTTTTTTTTTTTTCTTCAAACATGATTAGATTAGCATGACTCTATAGTCAATATTCGGGTTTTTCTTCAAACATGATTAGATTAGCATAACTCTATAGTCAATATTCGACTTCTCTTGAGATTTCTAGTCAGTCGGTATTCATCACTTGTATATCATAACCATCCACGTACACCTTGTCATAAACATATTCATATAAAGACATTGTTATATGAGAATTACATCCACAAACAAAATGTTAAATTGCTATCCAACTTTTACTTTGTATTAACATGTGCGGTAATTTATGACACGAAACTAAAATAAAAAGATTTTGAAGCGACTAATAGAGCTTGTTCATTAAACAGGTCAATCTAAATAAGGCCTGTTAAATGGGTTACCTTGTTAACCTGTTTGAGAGGCTTTTAGGTGTCCATCGTTATGGAAGCTCTTCATGTCATGGTATCTAGGGCGGTTAAGGCCGGGACTTTTCGGTGGAGTCAAGCTACCTAATGGAGGCAGTGGCGGCGGATCTTGAAGTTTTGAGCGCGGGGGGGGGGGGGGGGGATCACATGACCTAAATTTTGTTTTTCCTACCACTCAGTTTTGGATCGGCGACCCGGTTCGGATCGGGTCAAACAATAAGAACTCTAAATATCCATTAAATTTCAATAATTTAAATTACCGTTTTAAAAAACAAAGTCCATAAATATAAATGAAAAATGCGAAAGAAAGGAAGAGTATCTGAAAAAGGTATCACAACTCAGCCCGGTAACCTTTAAGCTCTTTAAACTCGTCAATTACAGATGTCGAATCAAACTCTTCATCAATTTCTTTTTATATGTAAATCACAAAGTTATTTGCAAGATACTCATATGACATCCTATGAGTATGACCTACGCAAAGCAAGTTCATCGAAAATTAGGATTCAAAAATTTCCAAAATAATATATCATAAATTCAACAATTAAACAATCAATAATCAACAAAAAATAATCCATAATACGAATCAACTTAATTAAACAACATAACAATTAATTATTTAAACACAAATGGCGAACCTTAACCGGTCGGAAGGGGTTGCACTGTTGTTGTCCGGTCGGAAGGCGCTGCTTCTAGCTAGTCGGAAGCTGCCGCTGGCGGCTGGCTGGTCGGAAGTCAGAATAGAGAGGACCGAGGGAGTAGGGACTAGAGGGAGGAGGGTCGGGATGGGCTTCTAGGGTTTTAGGAAAGGAAAGGGGCGGATGTTTTGTTGAAGAATGCAGGTGCAGAGAGCCTTAGTGGTTATTATTTTTTTAATGTTTGGGCTTTATGGGTTACCTAAAACATTGGGTTACATGTTTAGCGGGCTAGAGTATAGACTAGTCACTAAAAAATAAAACGAGTGATAATGGTTATCGGACATAAACGTTTTTTTTTTTTAGTTAGGGTGGGCCGGATTAAAAAAACCAAGGGGCCAGACTCAATACATAATTTATTTTTCAAAAAAAATCCGAAAATCAGTACTTCTGGGCGAAAAAGCGGGGGTGGGGGCGGGATGGCCCGACCCAAGGTCCACCCATGAATGGAGGCCCGATACTATCACATTTATTTTACATGGACGATGCTTTGTTCCTTGGAGCGTGGTCGGATGAGAATATTAAAAACTTGAAAAGGATCCTGATATGTTTTTCTATGGCGTCAGGTCTTAAATTAATCTACTTAAAAGCAGCCTCTATGGGGTTAATGTAAGTAGTAGCGTTATTGAGGCTATGGCGTCGGTGCTGAGATGCAAAAAAGGATCCTTTATGTTTGTATATTTGTGTTTGCCGGTGGGTGATGACATGAAAAGAATCAAAAGCTGGAAGCCAGTGATTGATAATTTTTTTTTTGAACGACAACTCACTTTATATATAAATATAAAGAGCTAGCAAGATGCTAGATACAAAACAACCCCCAAAAACAAAAAACATTACAGCAAATCATAAACATCGAAATCCAACCACTTTTCCCAAGTGACCGTTGCACATTTAGACCGATTAGTAATCCAAATGTAGGCGTCCTCTTTAATAAGATCCACCAAAAGTTGCGCCTTTATGAACTTCTTCCTAAAGGTCTTCTGATTTCTCGCGTACCAGATTCTCCAAGTTGTCGCCAAAACCACCAAATGAACTATCTTCCGCCATTTAGCCGACCCGAGGCTGCTCCGGATCACGTCCATAACCAGCGCTAAATTAGACACATCAGGGGGGAACGGGAGCCTGATCCAACAAAACAGTGGTTGATAAATTCCATGTCAGGTTGTCGCCATGGAAAGCTAGATCTCTGTCTTTTGCATGTAGAGCAGTGCTCGCCAAAGCTATGTTGGGGGTTGTCTCGAATTATTTTTTATCATTATTCAAGGCACCAACAGTGGTAATCAAAACTTTTGAAGGGTTGAGGAGAAGGTTCTTATGGGGCGGATCATCCGCGAGTAACATAATAAGACGTTCCCCTTGAGAAAAGATTCTAAAACCAAAAAGGGGGCGGGATGGGGGTGGGAAGCAATAAAGACCTCAGCATGGACTTGTTTGTCAAATGGGCATGGAGATACAAATCATGGCTGGATCAATTGTGGTGCAAGGTTATTAATGCACTCCACGTGATAGAAGAAGATCTGGATTTGTTCCATGTTTGAAGACGAGGACTGGAGTGTGGCATACCATTGCTTCGGTTCACAAAGACTTTGCAAAACGGGTTGTAGATTTGGAGATTAAGTTCGTATGCTCAGTAAGTAAAGGGGACTTGGTTCGATTTTGGGAGGATCATTGGTGCCCAAGTGGCCGACTAAAATATAACTTTCCAGAGATTCACTCACTTTGCAAAGCTAACGAGCTAAAAGTTTCGGACTGTTACAAGGTTGTGAATAACATTATATGGTGGGATCTACCATGGATCAGATTACTTGTATCGTCTACGCAGTGGGATGCAGCAAGCAGGTTGTGGTTGCTGGTAAAAGCTCAATGGGTAAACAACGCTTTGGACAGCTGGAAATGGGTAACTCAGAATTCTGCACAAGAATTTTCGGTGAAGCTAGTTCGGGAGGCGCTAACTTAGAAATCTTCGCCAATAGTTCAAACTGGTTCGTTTAGGTGGAGTAGAATTGCTACTCCTAAGGTCAATTGCTTCGTATGGCGAGCTTTGGAGAACAAGATACCTACAGCTGAATCACTAATGTTTAGAGGTGTCACAATCAGAGATGGCTTATGTAAAAGATGTGGTTTTGAACTTGAGACAGCAGGCACATTTTTGTTACTTATATATGGGCTAGAGCATTGTGGTGGAATATATGTGACTTGTTGAAAACCCCTGAACTTGCACCGGTTACGTCGATTGGCCAAGTTATTTAGGGATGCTAGAATCTAAGTGGGTCAGTTAAAAAGATCATGATGGTATATGTTGTTGTCCTATTAGGAATCTGGAAGTTATGGTTGGGAAGAAACGAGAAAGTTTTAAGGATGTAAACAGGTCTACGCCAATTATGATTGAAGATATCAAAAGGTGGAATTCTACTGGTGGATGGTGAACAGGTTTGGAAAGGGCAAGGTGACTGGATTTTTCTATCTTAGACAATGGATAAAGAGTTTCGGATTTAATTGTGTTGGTAAGAGTAATATAGGTGCGGATAGACTGATTGTTTCAAAGTGATGTGTTTTATGTTTTTGGGTCTGTAGAACTTCGGCCCAGGTAGCCACTGCCTGGGTGTTCTTGTGGTGTTTATTTTTTGTTGATGAAATATAGTTCAGTCTGAATGTTCAAAAAAGGAGTATAAAAGGTTGATGAAAAACAAACACGACTACTACAAACACTATAAGGGCATAAGGGGTGCTACCCTAGTTATTTTTTTCCTTCACTGATTGCACTGCCACATCACTTCACTGATTTACTTCACTGATTCACTTCACTGAAATCTTTATTTTTTAGTTTACCTTTTTTTAATTACCATTTTTATTAAAAAAATGACCGTTTGAAGTAAAAGAACCGTTTGTAAAACTTAAAAAAAATAAACTGTTCCATTAAAATTAAAAAAAAATTACAAGAAACATCAACTAAAATAAACATACAAACTACTCAATGCCTACTCTTCGCCTTCATCATCCTCGTCGCCTTCAACCCAATAACGCTCCCAATTGTGTTTCGCCGCTATTTCTTCTTTACGTTTCAAAACCAAGGCCAAAGATTTACCTTTGAGGTGGTCATGCGGTTTTGAATACATACTCAAGTCGTGGTCATACTGCCTTTGTCTCAACAAGTCGCGTTGTTCCTCTAAAAACGCCAGATTGTAGGGTGACCAACTGGTTGAGTTTGTCTTCTTTCATTGCTCGGTATGACCCACGTTCGTCAACCAATGATTTGCCTGAAGACTCGGCGGCGGCGGCTTTCTTAGTTTTTCGTTTGGGCCGCGTTGGGTTGGTATCTTCGTTGAGGTCCAGCATGTGGCTAGTGGGGGTGGTCTCGTCCGGTGTGGAAAAGGCAGTCGCCTGATAGTTGCCGCTTTCCGAAAACTTCCGTCTCTTGTCGGAATGACTATCGAACGGTTCTTCACCCATCAACACTTGCTTTTTCCACTTGTCGTGGTCTTTTACAATCTCCCATGCCGCTTGATGATTAAAACCCGAAGGATGGCTTTTTTGTAATCGTTCAACGCCGTTTGCATGGCGTTTAGATCACTACATCCACTCCCTCGTAGGCGCTCCTATATAATTAAATAAAACCGTATATTAAATAAAATTTAGAGAAATTTGTATAATTAAATAAAACGCTAAGTTAAACATATCATAATTGTTACAGCTTGTTGATGAAGTCCATTGAACGCATTCATTTGTGGGTTCATAGGGTCCATTTCGAAGTAATTTGATCAACTGTTCCGGTGGATCCTCCCAACAGTGCCGCATAATGCTTTTGGACAGCTTTCCAAAAACTACCCTTGCTTCTTTGGTTACTCTTCTCCCTCTTTTCCGACACATAGCACCAAGCTTTTGCCAAAGCAACCTCTTGTGCCGTATTCCACTTCACAACTTTCAGTCGCTTTGCATATTTCTTTTTCCCCCTGCGTCAACTTCTTCAACTTCAATTTCAAGCGCGTCATTCGCTTCCTCGTCTAGTTGTTCATCTCCATGATGCTCGAACTGTGTCTCTGGCAAAGTTTCCTCCACGTCATCGTCCTCATCTTCTAGGTTGAGCTCGAAGTCTTCTAGTTGGGAATTTGTTAATTGAGGCGGCGTAAAATATTGTTGATACATCATGGCTATGTGGGAATTGTGGGTATTGTGAGTAAAACGATTGTTGGGGTTGGGTTTGTGGAAAATTGATCACAGGCCTATAGGGTTCAACCGTAGCCGATCTCGAACCAGAAGCTTTGCCTCGACTACTAGAAACTCTAGATTTCGAGGTTCCCCTCGAAACACTCTTTGATTTCCTTGGATCCATTTGTTTTGTTTGTGTTTTAAAAGTAGGGGAAAGATCCGGTACAAATAGTTTTTTTGTAAGAACTGTGAGAATCAAAGGAGGGTATTTTTTTTTTATTTTTTTTTTTCAAAATTTTTTTTTCCCATATTGTTAAACATGTATTATAGTATTGAAAACTAAAAAAAAAAAATTGGTGTAGAGTAATTACGTGTAGAGTAATTACATAATTACTCTAGTGTAAACTAATGTATTTACCTTAATGACGTAATTACACTAAAAAAAAAAATTTTAATTTTCTTTTTGTATTATTCATCTAGAAAGAATGTTTAAGCACATGGGAAAAAAAATTCTAAAAAAAAATAAATTTTTTTACCCCCTTTGATTCTCACAGTTCTTACCAAAAAACTATTTGTATTTGATCTTTACTCTTTAAAAGTAATTTGGTTAATGTAGTTGTTTATGTTTTTTATTTAAACCGTGCACAATTTTATACCATTTCAAAAATAACGGTAAAAAAAATGTTACCTTTTCATATTAAATAAATTCAAACGGTCAAAAAGTAATAAAATATATTATAAAAATTGACCGTTGCAATAAATATGGCTTGTTACCAACCCGTTAGATGGAACCCATATTTGGTTCACGGGACCCCTACCAGCACAAGTGGCGGCAGCGTTACCATGCTGGTAGTGTGGTACCCGTGCCTAATTCTGGTAGCACCCCGTCCACCCTAAAAGAATATTCAAGATGTTTAATCATTAATGATTTCTAATTGCTGCGCTGTATTTGAACAAAAACACCATCCGATTCCGATTCAACCACGTTATACACGAATCCTCATATTGCATATAAAGATACAAAGAGTAGACATCAAACACAAAATTCCTAGCAAAACACTAAAATCAAAAGATTTAATAGGTAACAGGTGCAAGAATCTCAAGTTGTGAGCCAAGTTTCTCTTCTGCTGACTTCTCTGCTTTTGCCCGTAGTTTGTTGAGCTGCTTCTTTCTCTCGTACACCACCGCGGCCTTCTCCTTCCTCTTCTTTTCAAGATCCTGTTTTCATAATACAACTATAAATCAAATCCTATTTAACATGATTTTTTACTTATCAAATTTCAGTAAACAACAATAAATGTGCCACCAATGACGTAAACTTTAAAATCAAACTGTTGAAAAACCGGTTATAATAAAACAAAAAAAAATCTAATCAATTAAGAAAACCAACCGTTCAATTATGCAATAAATACAAATAAAGTACGATTTGTAGTCGTACAAGTTGTTCTAGGTGTGCTAGTTAGACTATTGGGAGTGGGGCGGGAAGGAGGGGCTTGAAGCCCTCTCCAAGCCCTCTACACCACCGCCAAAGGGCATGAAGATGGGCGTGGCCCCTTTTGGCGTGGAAGACCGGCGTGGGGGGGGGGGGGGCTTGGAAAGTGGTGGAGGCTTTTGATTGGTCAGTTTTTTTTTAACTTTAACACAATATAGTATTATTTCCTCCCCCCCCCCCCCCCCCCCTCTTCCACTCCCCACAATTTTCACCCTTCACACACGGGTCCCACAAGTGCCACATGGCGCATCACCCCCCCCCCCCCCCCCCAACTCCGGGTAGTCTTATACAAGTGTGGCTGAAAAAAGAAGTAAACTTTTTTAAACAAAAGTACAAAAAAGAAAGTCACCAATTTAAATAAAGTTATAAAGACAGATAAAGCTCATTGTCAAATATAAGAAACTCTTAAAAAATAAGAAAACCAAAAGCTAGCGCACATTGACCATGCATTAAAAGTTAAAAAAATGATATACATTTTTTAAGTGTTAAATAGGATATTCGTGGGTTAGAAAGTCAAACCCGACAACAGCTAACGGATTTTAACAAGTAGCACAACCTATTCTATGTGTGCTAGTCAGTATCTAAGAAAAAAGTTGATTTTTAGCTAGAATATAAAAAGTATACTAATACCAATTTAATTCACAAAAGAGATCAGAAAACAGAAACTCATAAGCTAGCACATGTTGATCATGCATTACAAGTTAATAAATTGATACTTATCATAGGTGTTAAATGAGCCCATATTCATGGGTTAGCAGCAGATCAAACCCGACACCAGGCCAAAAGTATGTCACGATCCCAAACACAAACCCAAAATCAGATGTAATGAAAAAGACCACATGCTTTACCTTAATGGTTTCATAGTGATTCCATCCAACTTCAGATGATAATCGGCCCAATAAGCAATACTTGTGTCCAGCTGTAAGCCTCAAAACCCTGTAATTTTAATCAACAAAACAAATGAAATCACATCATAATAAAGCTTGAGGCATTTTTACTATTCCACAATCAGCAGAAATACAATGATAAATGATTGATAATCAAATTCATAGTACTAACTTGAGAGCATCAGGAATGACCATCCTTTTCTTCCTGTTGTAAGGAGTAGGAACCCCTTCATAAACCTTCAATCGTGCGAGTGCAGCCGCTCCACGCTTTGTCTTGTGTGGAATCATCCTACATATAAAAAAATAGTTCAGAACAAGGCAACGAATTTAGACAAAAAATATTATATTGCTATATATATTCACCTATTCTCGATAACTATCCAGTAGACAAATTACACTACAACAAATAATACAGTTAATCACAAATCGGCAATCACTAGCTGCTACAAATACACCACAAACTACCCGAACAGAGACTCCTAAATTAGCCATCATGAAAAACACCTTCTATATCAAGCGAAACCACACCCTTGGATTCAAAATCACTATAATGCACCAAAAAGGAACCAAAGAAGCAGTACCTAAATCTACTCAGATGCATAACGCTTGTCCTACATGGTTCAAACAGCTTATCAACATTATACAACAATCTCTATAAAGTTTGCAAAGTATCAATATTATTTGGAATGAGCACTTCTCAAAGCCCTAATCTCTGTAAAGCAAATAACAAAATTACTTTAGTAGCTTTATATATAACCTTTACTTAGTTTAACAGTACCTAAATCTAGTCGGGTGCATAACGCTAGTGCTACATGGTTCAAACAGCTTATCAACATTATACAGTAATCTCTATTAAGTTAATTCCTTTCAAACTTCTCAAAAGCCACAATGTCTATTTTATTTTATTTTATTTTATTTTTTGAACGACCACAATGTCTATTTTATTTTATTTTTTGAACGACCAATAGAATGGGAGGTATATCGATGATAAAACGTCACCATTCAACCATTGGCCCGTAATCTCTAGGGATGAGCACTTCAGTATAAAATACTGAAAACACCGATACCAAACCGGTACTTTGCCTTAATTTACTGATACCTTACCGTAGAGTATATTCTCAGTAACGGTATCAGTACCAAGTTTTGGCGAAGATCGGTATCGGTAAGTTTGATATCACAATCGGTTCTGTACGTTACCAAGCTCATCCCTAAACTAATATCTATTAAGTTTGATAATTATTCGCTACAAATGATCAAATTCCTTAAAACTTCTCAAAGGCCCTAATCTCTATTAACTTTGCAAAATCTCAACATTAACAACTGCAAATAATAATATACCTTCTAAACTTCTCAAAATCCCTAATCTCTTCAAAGCAAATAATAATATTCCTTCAGCAACTTATTACATAACCTTAACCTATTCCAATTTCCAACAGTAACAACAACCACACCAATAGAAACTCAATCATCTACAACTATAAACATAATCAAAACATATTCAAACATAATCACAATAATAATAATAATAATAATATACCCTCGGATGGTACGCCAAAGGATCTTAGAAGGAGCACGGAAATGAATGGGACCATGAGACGGTTTAGTGTTCATACGTTTACGAAGAAACCGAAGGTACTTCATTTTCTGACGGACAAGACCACCAGACAGACAAATCTCTTCACATCGAACGACTGTAACTCTCTGACCATTGAGCAGTTCTTTAGCCAATATTGAGGATAATCGGCCAAGCATGTGGTGGCGTGCGTCTACAACCACCTCCTTTGCGCAGATACCTGATCCTGACACCATTGTTTCACGGTTTGGTTTGGTTCACTGCGCCTCCACAGCACAAAAATAAGGTGGTGTGTATAAAATTAGGGTTTTGGATATTAGGTGTTGTGTAGTGGGCCTTGGGGTTAGGAGATGAATGGGCTGTTGATTGGGGAATAATGAGATTGTTTGGTTAGGTGAGGTGAGGTGAGGCCCGTTTGTAGTGATTGGGTCAAGTTTTTAGGTTAGAGGTGGGGGAAAACGTATTTAGAACCGGACGTGACTCTATCCATAGGGTACGGATAGGGTATACAATTTGAGATCAATACATATATTTGAAAACTAGCTTTTATCCCGGGAGCGTCCCGGGTTAAAAAATATAATCATTTTAATAATACTAATACTAATAGTAATAATTATTACTCTTGTAATTAAATAAAAAAAATAACTTTGCTGTAAGGTGACACCATGTGTTGCAGTGTTGCGTGATTCTTTCTCCAAGCTTCTCTTGATGAAGTATACCTATCCATCTTTAGAAGAGTAAATTTCCAATGATAGCTTGACGATTGTGCTGAATTTCAACATCGTAGATAAGAATCTGGTTTAAAAGAAAAACATGATTAATGATTAACTTGAACACTTTGTGTTTTTTTCCTGTATGAACGAAACCCCACAAAAAATAGTGGTTTTTTTCTCCGTTCTTTATATAACATTATGGTACTCGTTGGAAAGATAATAAAACGTTCGTTAATTTGGTTTAATTTTTTTCTTTAAAAAATCTCGTATATAAAAGATATTAACGTTTAAAAATTATGGAAGGAAACATAAGAGAGAAAAATTTAAATTTATTTTTAAATTCTTTTTCCTAAAATAACTCAATTTAATTTTTATATAGATTAAAAACAGATTATTAAATTAATAAATTCAATACTATCACCTCAAGGTGCCACATGGCACATTCAATGGGGGGTTGAAGCCTCCATTGAATGTCACCTCATAGAAACTCAATTCTTTTATTATAAGTTATTATAGCGTCCCGGGGTTGAAAAATATAACAATTTTAATAATACTAATACTAATAGTTATAATTATTACTCTTGTAATTAAATAAATAAAAAAATAACCATGCTATAAGGTGACACCATGTGTTGCAGTGTTGCGCGATTCTTTCTCCTAGTTTCTCTTGATGAAGTATACCTATGCATCTTTAAAGAGTAAAATTCCAATGATAGCATGGCGATTGGGCTGAATTTCAACATCGTAGATAAGAACCTGGTCTTAAATAAAAAACATGATTAATGAATAGCCAGAACACATTGTGTTTTTTTTTCCTGTGTGAACGAAACCCCATAAAAAATAGTCGTTTTATTCTCCGTTTTTTATATAGCACTATGGTACTCGTTGGAAAGATAATAAAACGCTCGTTAATTTGGTGTAATTTTATCCTTTAAAAACTCTCGTATATAAAAGATATTAACGTTTAAAAATTATGGGAGGAAACATAAAAGAAAAAAATTTAAATTTGTTTTTAAATTATTTTTTCCTAAAATAACTCCATTTAATTTTAGTAGATTAGGTTTTATATTATTTTTTGTTTTTTTTAATTTGCCACATGGTATATTTTTTTTAATAATAAATTTAATACTATCACCTCAAGGTGCCACATGACACATTCAATGAGGGGTTGAGGCATCCATTGAATGCCACCTCATACAAACTCAATTCTTTTATTATAAGTTATAGATTATAGATGTAACCGATTTATATCTGAAAATACATGAAACAGGTTTTTTCTAATACCTGACCCAAATTTTTAGGGGAAATTTGTATGTTTACAACTTTTATATGTAAGGTTTTTTTTTTAAATGCATATTATAAAGCAAAAAAATTGTACATGAGTGAAATTATGTTAATGTAACTTATTTGTCTTATTTTTACAAATTAAAACCAAATTTAAGTTTTAAGTGAATTTATTTTTGTATAAAATAATAAAGAAAAAACTTACTTTTTAAAAACCCGGGGATTAATACCCGAATTCATACCTCGTTATATCCGAATTCGATCATACGCTACCCAGGTACATAGGGTAGTGTTTTTCTCCTCAATACTCGTATCCGAACCCTATCGGGTTTCTCTCAATACCTGATTTTCCAATACCTGGTCATACCCGGAACCGGGCATTTAAAAAAAAAACAATTTGTGCAACTCTATTTCGAGTTATTTGTTTGGGTTTCTTGAATTTGGATATTCTAAGCCTTGAATCATATTAGAATTTGAGCAAAATGTTACCAAAAAAATCACAAGGCCCATTAGGATTGAGTGAAAAATATGTTACATTGGAGAACTGCTCGGTTAAGAATATAAATCTAGTGATGACCATTAAGATACTACCTCTTAACCGTTCAGACTTAAGGCTGAATCTTAATCATTAAGAGTCTAAAAACCATTTAGATGTAGCATCTTAATAGTTATTTAGAGGCTACTAAACAGCCCAAGTTTTAAAGAAAGCAAACGGATTTTAGTTATGAGATGAAGGGTGCTATAAATATAATTTTGTAATTTTCTCCATTATTGAAACTCTACCAACTCTATGTTATTTGAAACTGAGAAAAAAGTTTTAGGTGGTTAAATTGAGTTTGGCTTTCTAATTAATTACAAAGATTTTTTAATCATCTATACTACATTATAAAGGAGGAGGCATTAACAAGTATGTTCAAATTGTCCAAAGTTAAGATGACATACCAAAGGTTTCTTTACAATTTCCTAAATTTTACCATTTTTCTTCCCTAAATGCCCCCTAGAAGATACTCAACTTTTATATGAAAAATGGAACTCACCCAAACTAAATAAACACACGTGATAACAATATTTTTGAACTAATTTCATATAATGGCGATGAAAGATAATAATTTATGTTATCACAATGAATAATCTTATCTCAGTTAAACTTGTATGAGTTTTAAAACTTTACCATAATAATACTTATATTATAAACTCTTTTCATATATATGTGTCTACCCAATTGTAAAGTGGACGGGATAGTTCGGCTCACTGGCTACATTGGACAATTTTTTAGTTGCTGGTCAGGTTGGGCAAGTCTATTACAAACTTACAGGTTGGACAGTGACCTTTATATGATAGTATATACAATATCATATTATTACTACATGCTTTTGTCATGTAAATGAACTTTATCATTTAGCAATGTGTCTTTAATGGCACGGTTATGTAGACATGCGATGACCGGACAGCTTACACAATAATGATGTTTATGTTCATATTGGTCTGTTACAGTAACATACTTTTGGTTTATTAAGATTTGTTCAATAACGAGTACTTGGTTTTTGTTGTGAACTGCAATCAGTTGTAAATGGCGGTGCACGTTTCTTTTCTTTTCTTTCTACGAATACTTGTTAAAAAATAGTTTGCACATTTCTATTCTTTTTGCGTAACTTACGGCAAAAAACCTAAGTATCGTAATGTTGTATTGTAACACATTTATGGATCCCGCTGCAACGCGTGGGTAAACCCACTAGTTATCAATAGAATGCGGCTTCAACCCATAACCTCTTGGTCTAGTGGCATGGTTTTCCCGCTTATAAATATAAGGTTATTGGTTCAAATCCTTACAAGTGCAAGATGGGGTGGAATTAAGGTGTAAAAAAATTAGGCGTTCAAAAAAAATAGAATGCGGCTTCAAGTAAATTAATTGGGTGTCGTTAAAAGTTAATTACTTCGTTTGGTATATGATCAGAAAAAGGATTCATAATCATCTAGCTAGAAATATTCTTCGAAGACGAGTGTTGATTGGCAACTCTATTTGTACATTATGTACTTCGGCTGATGATGTGGTTCATATCTTTTTTGGATGAAATTTCTCGACGACAATATGGTGTTGGCTTCGGGAAAGGTGTGACTTGTTTTCATCAGATCCTACTTGCAACTCGAATTTGCTTCATATTTTGAAGGATGGCTCGACATATCCGCTCGCCTTCAGAACCCACAGATGATATTTTGCTTTTATCATTTGAAATTGTTAAAAATAGATAGAAATCATGCAACTTGTTTTGGTTGGAATGGTGGTGTTCAACTTTGTTATGTAACCTCTAACTAGTTTTTTTATTAGTGTTATTGTTCTAACCAAAAAAACACATAGAATGCGTGACTAAATTAAATAATTCCAGTCAGGGGCGAACCGTTGTTGCTCTCTGTTTTTTTGCTTAATAGTGTAAATTTATGCATACCGAAAATTTTATACAGATTGAGTCCGGCCCCCTCCGTTTTAAGGGTCCCATGGCTTTCGGCTCACACGGAAAAAATTTCAAGCTCCACCACTAATTTCAATAACCATGCTCTTTCAGATATCTAGAAATAAATGTAATGGTAGCATATACAAAAACGAGTTGCCATCGTCAGTCTTGATAAAAGTCGTTTGATTTGCATTAACAATGAACGACAAGAAATCCATGGCTCATATAAAAAAAAATAAGATGTCATCTTCGTATATTTGATGTACTTGAAGTCAACAATTACGCTTTAGTTAAGTAAGCATGCACTTGTTGAAAAGTTCAAGCACAATACAAATTTGCCACATAATAATGGATTAATGGTTACCTGTTGAACTTTTTATTTTATTTTACTATTGCACAATAAAACTATTCAATTTAATAAGTTTATACATATATCACCAATCACTTTATTCTTCTAAACATGACTGCTTAAAAAAACAAAATCACTTTATTCTTGTTACTTAAAGTGTGTTTGGTTCACTAACATGATATATTACAATCAGTCAGCTTCTCAGTCTGCTTCTAGCCCAATAAGTTTTAAAATGATCTTAAATGAATTTTACCCCTTTATCAATGTACTTGTGTTCATAACCCTCAGCCGGCCATTCACACGTCACCTCCTTCACCACCAATTAGTCAGGCCAAGCTAAGTCAGACATCTTACTAGTTCAGAGTCTCTATACTCAATCAGACATTTAATGACTCATCACTTAACGACGTAGAGGTTGCCAAACATCCCTTAGTAGCAATTTAGTCAATTAATAGTCCAAGTTCATCAAATGAAGATGTTTGCCAAACATCCCTTAGTAGCAATTTAGTCAATTAATAGTCCAATACATTATAAAAATAATCACATGACGTCAATGTTCACAATCAAACACAACCCAACCCCATGGTTGTCCAATGTTGTATGATGCCGATTTCAATAACCCAAAAACCCTAACTGGGAAGATGGGTGGGCTTATCACACTTATAGGCATATAATTGCACTACTGTCGGCTTTCCAACTTATATTGTGTAATGATTCCTTGTTACAGCGTTCATCATGTTGACTTGTTTAAAGTTATAGCATGTTTCTGAAAATTACTTGTTGTTTTTGGATTGTACTTGTGATGAAAAAAATATGATATTTGTTGAACTTGCTATATGTTTCGCCTTAAAAGATTAAAAAAAAATAACAAAAAGGGGCTATGATCTCACTTTAGTTGCTTAATGTGATTTTGCGTGTTCTTGATTATGTAAACGGTTAAAGATGATGCCCTAAAGTAACAGGGAGAGTTGTTTAGGGTCATATGTGGGTCTAGAGTTGTTAAATGGTTATGATAATCGAAACGATAAAAGGTGGATTGTTGGATAGGTTAGATGTGTAAAAATCATATTTTGGACATAATGCAATTGCTTCTTTAAATTACGTTTTAAAAATATCAAATGATCTCAAAAAAATATGAAAATTTCTAGTCTACTAAATCAAAGTATTTCAAACAACTTTCGTTTATAGAGGTTTTTTCGTTTTAAGCCATAGATAAAATCCTAACATTTAGCAGCACACGAGATAAAATCTTATCATCAACACATAAGGATAAACCGCTCTATTGCATGAAGTATCGTATAACCATGAATGACAAGGTGTAGACGTAGTTTCCATTAATAATGAAAACACGAAAAACGCGATACAAAGGTTTTGCAACAATTTTGTGTTTTCATTAATTTTTTCTTGTTTTGTGTGTTTTCACTTGGATTTTTTTATGCTAATGATTTAGATGAACACAAATAAAAATGCACACTAGAAATGTAACCAAATTATTATACAATCACGCAACCCATGACAAACACACAATTATGCAACAAATCACATAAAAATAAAATCCTTGTTAGAATAAAATAACGAGACGCATGTCATTCCCAACTCCATCCTATAACAAATAACCCCACAAGGTTGATAAAGTTCTTGTATAATAACCACATACAAACATTACAAAATATCCACCACATGTTTACTCGATAATTCACAAAAACATCAAATCCTTGTTAGAATACAAAACGGGAATCAAACACTTTACAATTCGTCCAAACCAATGAAAAAAGACACGCGTCATTCTTTATATGCACTATACAAAACGGGAATCAAACACTTTACAATTCATCAAATCCTTGAAAGACTGAATTTCTTTATAATGTTGTGATCAATTCAAACCGAAAGATTTCTAAAAGGTTTGCTTCTACCAATGGTTATCATCAGTGTTTTAAAACTCGCTACGCGCTAGTTGGTCGGTGGGGTACCGACTAGCGATTAATTGCATGCCAAAACTATAAATCATGTGATACAACCACTTCTAGCATGATCGTTGGGTATTCATGATCACCCCTCATAAATGGGTCTCGTAAGTGTTTGGAAAACATCCCCTAAAGTAGATGTGTACAATCGATACTACCTAACATCCCAGGAATCTGATGTTTTTCTTCGTGTCGTTGGTACAAAATCGCTACATAGTAGCTTGTTGGCCTACGCAAGAACTCATTACAGTATATTTGATTCACTACGTTGCAGAGAAATTATAGGCATTCCCGCGAAGCCCTTTCGTAAATGTTCGAGCCGAGCTCGAGCTGGCTCGAGCCAGCTCGATATATATTTTTTTATTTTTTTTTATTTTTTTACAAATATTTATTAAATAAAAAACAATAAAATTAAATAAAATTACACATAATCATGTATATTTTTTTTATTTTTCTAAATAAAATTACACATACACAAGCCTAAGTCGAGCCATATATCGAGCCATCGAGCCGAGCCACGAGCTGAACACCCCTGGCTCGAGCTCGGCTCGATTACAAAACGAGCCAGCTCGGCTCGGCTCGAAAACAAAACGAGCATCTTCGAGCCGAGCTTTTTTCGAGCGATTTTCGAGCGAGCCTCGAGTCGCGAGCTTTTTGTACACCCCTATTCGTCAGGAGTATTACCAGATGGAGTTATTTGGCAGAGGATGTAACTTTTTGTATCGCCATAAAAAAAAATTATACCTCTCGTCATACCCCTCTTCAAATTTGGATATTTTGCTTCCAAACCACCAACAGTTTTTAAGAACAACCGTTTCGACATACAAAACCGGTAGTGAAAAGTTCGGCATTGTACTCTAACGATTACGTTTGACGACTTTTTAGGAATGCTCGACGATGTTGTCGTGTCTTCCACTTCAGCTTGCTTGATGATATCTTTAAAAAAGTTTATAGTACTATCGTTTGAAAAAATATCATTATCAGAATCATCGGACGATAAGAATATCCCAATATCATCGTTCGAAAAATTAATAAAAGCCACAGGGTATGGTGAAAGTTTAAGTGAATAAAAATGGTGAGTTAACTTGGAGTGGATGAGAAATGGTTTGATTTGACGAGTGTAAATTGAAGGAGATGAGAAATTTTTTTATTTGGTTAATATAAAGGATTAGAATAATTTAAAAAAAAAAACTATTTTTCTTAATCAAGTAACCGTTGTCAACGGTTAAAAGCCATGAAATTTGATGCTTTATTCTCAGTTACTGGTTCCGTCCCAATTTAAATATCATTCTTTCCTTTTTTGTTTGTCCCAAATTAAATGTCCCTTTCCAAAAATAGAAATGTAATTTCCAGTTTTGCCCATAAAAGACAAAACAAAATCATCACTTTTGAGGATATTATTGTCATTTTACCACATACAAGCAAAAGATTTCTTAAAATGTGTGTTTTTGGACCAAGAACATTTAAATTAGGACAGAGGCTTATCACCGAGCTACAACATATTTTACCATTACCGAGGATGTAACAATAGTGTTACCGCGCAACACTCTTACCCCAACACCCCTTACCGTGTAGTTCCCCATCCACCTACAAAACATAACACACACCACATAATAAAAACCAGTCCCTTTAACACAAACAATCAATCAATAATTCTAACTCCACTTGTTCAATTCTCCTACACTTAGGTGCTGTTTGTTTTTTCTGCAGGAAAAGGTCTGCAGTCTGCGGACCATATCTGCAGACATCTGCAGGAGAAGAGGTGGACCAAAGGTCTGCAGTCTGCAAGAAGAAGACTGTTTGTTTGTTAACGTCTGTAGGCTGCTGAAATAAACTTAAATTTAAATAAACTGAGTTTTTACAGCAGTCTGGTGGTAGACGGTGGTGGTGGTGGGTGGACCGTGGTGGTGTAGACCATGGTGGTGGTGGGTGGTGGGTGGTGGACGATGGTAGGTGGTGGTGGGTGGACGATGGTAGGTGGTGGTGGGTGGACGATGGTAGGTGGTAAGTGGTGGTGGTGGTGGTGGTGGTGGGTGGTGGTGGTAGTGGTGGTGGTGGTGGTGGACGGTGGTGGTGGTGGTGATGGACCGTGGTGGGTGGTGGTGGTGGTGGACCGTGGTGGTGGTGGGTGGTGGTAGTGGTGGGTGGACGGTGGACGGTGGTAGGTGGTGGACGGTGGTGGGTGGACGGTGGACGGTGGTGGGTGGACGGTGGACGGTGGTGGTGGACGGTGGTGGGTGGACGGTGGACGGTGGTAGGTGGTGGTGGGTGGTGGTGGTGGTGGTGGTAGTGGTGGTGGTGGACGGTGGTGGGTGTTGGTGGTGGACCGTGGTGGTGGTGGGTGATGGTGGTGGGTGGTGGTGGTGGATCGTGGTGGTGGTGGTGCTGGACGGTGGTGGGTGGTGGTGGTGGACGGTTCTGGTGGTGGTGCTGGACCGTGGTGGGTGGTGGGTGGTGGGTAGTGGTGGTGGACCGTGGTGGTGGTGGGTGATGGTGGTGGTGGGTGGTGGTGGTGGGTGGTGGTAGTAGTGGGTGGTGGTAGTGGTGGTGGTGGACGGTGGTGGGTGGTGGTGGTGGTGGACCGTGGTGGTGGTGGGTGATGGTGGTGGTGGTGGGTGGTGGTGGACCTTGGTGGTGGTGGGTGATGGTGGTGGACGATGGTGGGTGGTGGTGGTGGTGCTGGACCGTGGCGGGTGGTGGTGGTGGTGGGTGGTGGATCGTGGTGGTGGTGGGTGATGGTGGTGGTGGACCGTGGTGGTGGTGGGTGATGGTGGTGGTGGTGGGTGGTGGTAGTGGTGGTGGTGGACCGTGGTGGGTGGTGGTGGTGGACCGTGGTGGTGGTGGGTGATGGTGGTGGTGGTGGGTGGTGGTAGTGGTGGTGGTGGACGGTGGTGGGTGGTGGTGGACCGTGGTGGTGATGGACGGTGGTGGTGGTAAACATTGGTGGTGGACGATGCTAGGTGGTGGTGGTGGGTGGGTGACGGTGGTGGTGGTGGTAGTAGTGGGTGGTGGTGGTGGTGGTGGGTGAGGAGAAGAGGAGAAGACCTTTGAAGATCTTAGAAGACTTTGGTCCAAGTCTGCACCAAGAAGATGTAACACCCCGAACTTTCACTAACATAATTAACTGCTAAAGACATGCGAGCATGATTAATTTAATCTAATTGAAATGTAATTAAAGGAGAAACGGTAACGAAC
The DNA here is from genome assembly GCA_032199755.1 of Ambrosia artemisiifolia. Lineage (NCBI taxonomy): Eukaryota > Viridiplantae > Streptophyta > Magnoliopsida > Asterales > Asteraceae > Ambrosia > Ambrosia artemisiifolia. Next base: position 11,761,231 of record CM063515.1, on the reverse strand, counting down.
GACCGAATCCCATTAACTCGGATAAACCGAACAAAGACCCGAACTAGTAGAAAGAATATTAAATGTGACCACTAACAATAAAGTCCTTGTGTTAAAATGGAGGGGCTAATGTTGTAATTCAGGAAACTTAAATCATGGGTTAAATAGGGACAAAAGGAGAAATTCCATCTCCATTCTCCTGGAACTCGAAAATTTCACCATAAACACACACACTTGCTCCTTTCAATCTAGAGACAATTCAGCCCTAAACACTAACAATCTATCAATGCATGTTGAAGATTTTGATCATCTAGAGCACAAGACATCATAAGGTAACTATGGTTCTTATCAAATTCATCAAAGACTCTCGAATTGAGAGGATGATGATTTTATGAGGTGGTAGGAGATATGAAATTAATCATAGTTAGGGATTCCTAGTGACTAGGTACCCTACATATGCTTGTGAACATAGTTGGGTGATTAGATTGCAAATATTTGTTAACTATTTACTCTTTAATATTTTCAATAAATGGGTTTCTCTTACCTAACTATGAATCACATGAACACATGACGAATCTTGCATAAATGTATGTTAGTGTTACTGTTATGTTGTGCAAATGAAACCTGGATTAGGTGATGATGCGAATTTGTGTAATAAGGAGGTTAAAGGACCTTGAGTCTTTAAAATTAAGCTAGTAAAAGTAATGCTCATAAGGTGCTCGACTAAATGCTCAAATGGAAAACAAAATGTTGTGTGTATGTTAAGCATAAGGCACAAATGTGAAATGTAATATGAAATCATATCTTGAGTATAGACACATGGTAGTGTGCACAAATGAATTTATGAGACTAAACACCATGTACGTGTACGTATGCTATAGGTGTGAAGTCGGAAGGCCCAAATAGTCAAGGAGGATCGAACTTGAAGCTTAAAGGGAAGGAATAAAGTAAGACGCACTATGACTTTACTTCTTATGATGCTTAACCTTGTATGGGTTACGTATTTGTTAAAAGAAAAAAAAACAAAAAGAGAAAAATATTACCTTAGGCTCGTCTTGTCGAGTAAAGGATAAGACGACCCGTTTGAGTATAGTGTATGTCTTGAAAAGTTTGGTAAATAGTTGGAAATAATGGTTGATACGCCATGTATCACGTTTTAAAAAGGGTAATTATTTTCGCAGCCAAACCAGCCTGCTCGTGGCTGTGTATATATATTTTTTTAGGTCTTTAAGTATGAAGATTTATAAAGAAATTTGGTCGGGACCCTACAGAAACGACTGGCCGTAGGCCTGGGCTTCGAGCCTTAGCCTACGGCCAAAACATAGCAACAATCAGCAGCAGCCCGCAGCTGCAGAACTGCAGCCAGCGGCTGCAGAACTGCAGCAAGCTGCAGAACAACAGCAGCGTAATAGAGCAGCCAGCGGCTGCAGAACAGCAGCCAGCGGCGGCTGAACTGCAGCCAGCGGCTGCTGACAGAGGCAAACAGTAGCAGCAGCAGCCAGCCGTAGGGTGTGGCTGGCTGGCTGCGTCTCGCGGCGACTGGTGGGGGGCTCTTTTGGGCTCGCTCTAGTCCATCGGTTAGCGATTCTACTACATGTGTTATGTTTCTTTTTCTTAAACGAGTCATCTCCTCACTAAACTTGATTAATGTAATTCTTTTTGGTTTTCGTGTGTCGAAAACATTAGGTTGTTCAATGGTACCGGGGACGGGAACGATCAAGCTCTCTTTTGACGAATCAAGCGCATACTAAAGAATCAAGCTTCCGCTCTTAACTTTTGTACTCGGGTTCAAACAATATTACTCACTTTTGATGTAATCTAGGCAACTTATATAACGTGGACTAGTGTCTGGATAATTGTAGAATCCGCGTGATTAATGTTAATGAACCCGGTTTGCTTTTATTTAAGGTAAAACTAAGTGTTTTCTTTAAATTGGGTGTTATAAGTGGTAATCAGAGCCCCGGGTTGACAGAAGTATGCGTTTGATTCGAGCTTGATCTTCAAATCCAGTAAGAAATTCATTCCCTTGGTTATTCATATATTCCTTAAACATGGAACCACACAATTGAACATGTGTCAATCGAGTGTGAACATGAGAAGTGCGGTAAGCACCTAAACATAATGCACCAATGTCGCGGTCAAAGTAGGCTACGGGCCTAACTGAACCGGATTGGGAGAAAAATGCAAGGACATCCTTAGAAATACAAACAAGTAACATGTGAGAAGCATATTAAACATGATTGTTAGAATGCTTCTAAATTATTTAAAATCCCTTTCAGCTTGAAATGGCTGAAGAGGCGACAAGTGACACAAGCCCAGTTACTCGTGGTGAAGTCAAAGAGATAATTGGGAAAGCAATAGAAGCTAGCATTCCCCAATTCCTTGAAAAGCTTCAAAACACTCTCTTAGGTGTTATTGAGGAAAAGTTCAATGAAAGAGGGGCGAACAAAACCCCACGCAAGATCTGTCCATACGACAAGTTCAAGGCATGTCATCCAAGCACCTATGACGGGGCGGTAGATCCTATAGCATGTCAAAGGTGGCTCTCTGAGATGGAGGACATCTTTGACCGTACCGATTGTGAAGCTCGAGATCTAGTGGCGTACGCCACGGGTCAACTTCGCGAGCTTGCAAAAGCATGGTGGGACGTCAGAAAAGTGGGCATGACCCCAGAACAAGTTAAAGCTATCACTTGGGCAGAATTCAAGGCACAATTCCTAGAACATCATAGCCCGCAAGTCGCGATTAACCAAATCAAGGATCAATTCATGAACATGAGACATAAAGGTGAAACAATTGACAAAATCACTGGATTGTTCCTTGACAAACTCAAGTTTTGTGGGGATTTGGCCCAAACTGATGCCCAAAGGGTCTACTACTATTACAACATGCTCGGAGCCGAATATCGGGAATTCTTGACCCCACACACCAAATATGCCACCTTGAACGACATTATAAATGCTGCTCGGGAACGAGAATCGGAACTCAAAAGACAAATGGAACGGGGTGAGAGGCGGGTGGTGGATGCAAATCCAAGCCCGTCCAAAAAGCCAAGGGTAACCGAATCACCCAAAAAGTCTGGAACCAAGACCGGGTCAACTAGCGCATGTAATATATGTGGGAAGGGGCATACGGGCGAATGCTATTTCAAAAACAAACCTTGCCCCATATGTTCAAAGCTTGGCCATGTAGCCTCAAATTGCCCGAGTAAAGCTAATGTTTGTTACAAGTGTTATCAACCGGGCCACAAAAAGTCCGAATGCACAGAGTCGAGCAAGACGGGTGCTAAGCCCGAAGTCAAAGTTGAAGCAACAAGGGCTCATGCCCGATCCTTTAATCTCACGGCCGAAGAAGCCAAGGACAACCCGGGTGTGGTTACAGGTACATTCATGTTAAATTCTATCCGAGTGAAAGTTTTATATGATACCGGTGCAAATAGATCGTTTATCTCTCATAAGCTCACTCGACACCCCTCATTCACTTTAACTAAATTACCTATTCCACTTGAAGTAGAGGTAGGCGATAATCAACACTTCACAGTCCTTGACGTGTGCCTAGGATGTGAAATCACCATCAGTGATGAAAGATTCCCAATCGACCTTATACCCATGAAAATGGGAGAGTTTGAAATCATAGTTGGCATGGATTGGTTGTCCCGATTTCATGCCAATGTGGATTGTTTCCGAAAAATAATCCAAGTCACGTCACCAACCGGGAACCTTGTACTAATTCACGGGGAAGCAAATTGCGATCCTGTTATTTGCACTATAATTAAGGCTAGGAAGCTCTTGCAACATGGGTGCAAGGCTTACCTAACCTATGTGACCGACACCCGAAGTAAGGTCCCACAAATCCAAGACATACCGGTGGTACGTGAATTCCCGGATGTATTCCCGGACGACCTTCCGGGTATTCCACCCGAACGAGAGGTTGAGTTCGGGATCGAACTAATTCCAGGGGCTAAACCGGTGGCAAGGGCACCTTATCGACTAGCGCCACCGGAACTCCAGGAGTTAATGATCCAACTACAAGACCTCCTTGAAAAAGGTTTTATTCGTCCGAGTGTGTCCCCATGGGGAGCCCCGGTGTTATTCGTTAAAAAGAAAGACGGGAGCCTACGTATGTGTATCGACTACCGAGAATTAAACAAGCTTACCGTCAAGAACAAATACCCACTACCTCGGATCGATGATCTATTCGACCAACTTCAAGGTGCTAATTGGTTTTCCAAAATCGATCTAAGGTCGGGTTACCATCAATTGAAGGTAAAGGAAGTCGATGTGCCCAAAACCGCGTTTCGGACACGGTATGGACATTTTGAATTCCTCGTAATGTCTTTCGGTCTAACAAACGCACCCGCGGCTTTCATGGATTTAATGAATCGGGTGTGTAAGCCTATGTTGGATAAATCGGTAATCGTATTTATCGATGATATTCTTGTTTATTCGAAAAATGAGGTGGACCATGCCCGACACTTAATTGAAGTCCTAGAAACTCTTCGGAGAGAGAAACTTTATGCAAAATTCTCGAAATGTGCATTTTGGCTTCGAGAAGTTCAATTCCTCGGGCATGTGATTAGTGCCGAGGGGGTGTTGGTGGATCCTTCAAAAATCGAAGCTGTATCAAAATGGAGTCCACCCAAGAACCCGTCAGAGATCCGAAGCTTTTTAGGACTCGCGGGGTACTACCGGAGGTTCATTCAGAATTTTTCCAAAATCGCCACTCCATTGACTAAACTAACACGTAAGGAGGAAAAATTCGTATGGGGTGATGAACAAATCAAAGCCTTCAACCTTTTAAAAGAAAAACTCACTCATGCTCCCGTGCTCACCCTACCTGAAGGCACGGAAGACATGGTAGTGTACTCGGATGCTTCGCGCCTTGGATTAGGGTGTGTCCTTATGCAACGGGGCAAAGTTATAGCTTACGCCTCTAGACAATTGAAGACACATGAAGCCAAATACCCGACACATGATCTCGAATTAGCCGCGGTTGTCTTTGCGCTCAAAATTTGGAGACATTATTTATACGGGGTGAAATTCACGATTTTCACCGACCACAAAAGTCTTAAATACTTTTTCGACCAAAAAGATCTAAACATGAGGCAAAGACGATGGCTTGAAACGCTAAAGGACTACGACTGTGAAATCCATTACCACCCGGGGAAGGCAAACTCGGTGGCCGATGCGTTAAGCCGGAAAGAGAGTCATATTCCTATACGGGTAAAGGCCATGCAACTGGTGGTGACCTCGGGCCTTATAACCCGAATTCGGGAGGCCCAAGTCGAAGCTGTGAAAGAAGAGAACTGGAAGAAAGAAAGAATCAAGGGTCAGGTTAGCGATCTTGAAGACGGTAATAATGGATTAAAGATGCGATTAGGTAGAATTTGGATACCAAACTCTTGTGATGCCAAACTCTTGTTACTTGATGAAGCACACAAATCCCGATACTCGATCCACCCCGGAGCTACCAAAATGTACCAAGACTTAAAAAGGGATTATTGGTGGCCCGGGATGAAACGAGATATCGCAAAATATGTGGAAAGGTGCGTAACTTGTTTACAAGTTAAGGCAAAGCACCAAAAGCCATATGGGAAGCTTCAACCTTTAGAAATACCGGTATGGAAGTGGGAGCATGTCACCATGGACTTACTGACCAAGTTGCCCAAAACGGCTCGGGGATTCGATGCCATTTGGGTTATAGTTGATCGGTTGACAAAAAGTGCTCATTTCATTCCAATTCGTGAGACATACACCGCAGAGAAAATGGCGGACGTGTTCACCAATGAGATTATCGCAAGGCATGGGGTGCCGGTGTCAATTGTCTCAGATCGAGACCCTCGGTTCACTTCCTGTTTTTGGGAAGACTTTCAAAACCAATTAGGCACGAAGGTGTTACTTAGTACCGCGTTCCACCCTCAAACCGATGGGCAAAGTGAACGCACCATTCAAACGCTCGAAGACATGCTAAGAGCGTGCATAATCGACTTCGGGGGAAGTTGGGATACCCATTTGCCATTGGTGGAGTTTGCTTACAACAATAGCTACCACGCTAGTATCGGAATGCCACCATATGAATTATTGTACGGGAGGAAATGTCGGACACCCGTGTGTTGGGGCGAAGTGGGTCCTCGGGAACTCGCGCACAAAGATGTGGTCAACGCCACGAATGAAAAGATTAACATGGTGCGCGCGCATCTTAAAGCCGCGCAAGATAGGCAAAAGTCCTACGCGGACAAAAGACGGAGGCCAATAGAATTTCAACCGGGTGATTATGTGATGCTCAAAGTATCACCGTGGAAGGGAGTGATCCGGTTCCGAAAAAGGGGAAAATTGGGTCCGAGATTTATCGGCCCATTCAAGATACTCGAACGTGTGGGTCAAGTAGCCTATCGGCTAGAACTACCCGACGAGTTGAGTAGTATCCACAATACCTTTCATGTCTCATATCTTCGGAAATGTTTAGCGGATCAAGCAACCTATGTGCCTTTGGAGGAAATAGAAGTGGATGACAAATTGAACTATGTAGCGCGACCCATAGAAATCCTCGACCGAAAGGTCAAAATCCTTAGGAACAAGACCATTAATCAAGTGAAAGTCAAGTGGGATCATCGGAAGGGGTCGGACACTACATGGGAATCTGAAGAGGAGATGAAACGACTCTACCCGCACCTTTTTGGTACGTAATCTAGGTTTCGTGGGCGAAACCCTTTATAAGGAGGGTGGAGTTGTAACACCCCGAACTTTCACTAACATAATTAACTGCTAAAGACATGCGAGCATGATTAATTTAATCTAATTGAAATGTAATTAAAGGAGAAACGGTAACGAACGACCGAATCCCATTAACTCGGATAAACCGAACAAAGACCCGAACTAGTAGAAAGAATATTAAATGTGACCACTAACAATAAAGTCCTTGTGTTAAAATGGAGGGGCTAATGTTGTAATTCAGGAAACTTAAATCATGGGTTAAATAGGGACAAAAGGAGAAATTCCATCTCCATTCTCCTGGAACTCGAAAATTTCACCATAAACACACACACTTGCTCCTTTCAATCTAGAGACAATTCAGCCCTAAACACTAACAATCTATCAATGCATGTTGAAGATTTTGATCATCTAGAGCACAAGACATCATAAGGTAACTATGGTTCTTATCAAATTCATCAAAGACTCTCGAATTGAGAGGATGATGATTTTATGAGGTGGTAGGAGATATGAAATTAATCATAGTTAGGGATTCCTAGTGACTAGGTACCCTACATATGCTTGTGAACATAGTTGGGTGATTAGATTGCAAATATTTGTTAACTATTTACTCTTTAATATTTTCAATAAATGGGTTTCTCTTACCTAACTATGAATCACATGAACACATGACGAATCTTGCATAAATGTATGTTAGTGTTACTGTTATGTTGTGCAAATGAAACCTGGATTAGGTGATGATGCGAATTTGTGTAATAAGGAGGTTAAAGGACCTTGAGTCTTTAAAATTAAGCTAGTAAAAGTAATGCTCATAAGGTGCTCGACTAAATGCTCAAATGGAAAACAAAATGTTGTGTGTATGTTAAGCATAAGGCACAAATGTGAAATGTAATATGAAATCATATCTTGAGTATAGACACATGGTAGTGTGCACAAATGAATTTATGAGACTAAACACCATGTACGTGTACGTATGCTATAGGTGTGAAGTCGGAAGGCCCAAATAGTCAAGGAGGATCGAACTTGAAGCTTAAAGGGAAGGAATAAAGTAAGACGCACTATGACTTTACTTCTTATGATGCTTAACCTTGTATGGGTTACGTATTTGTTAAAAGAAAAAAAAACAAAAAGAGAAAAATATTACCTTAGGCTCGTCTTGTCGAGTAAAGGATAAGACGACCCGTTTGAGTATAGTGTATGTCTTGAAAAGTTTGGTAAATAGTTGGAAATAATGGTTGATACGCCATGTATCACGTTTTAAAAAGGGTAATTATTTTCGCAGCCAAACCAGCCTGCTCGTGGCTGTGTATATATATTTTTTTAGGTCTTTAAGTATGAAGATTTATAAAGAAATTTGGTCGGGACCCTACAGAAACGACTGGCCGTAGGCCTGGGCTTCGAGCCTTAGCCTACGGCCAAAACATAGCAACAATCAGCAGCAGCCCGCAGCTGCAGAACTGCAGCCAGCGGCTGCAGAACTGCAGCAAGCTGCAGAACAACAGCAGCGTAATAGAGCAGCCAGCGGCTGCAGAACAGCAGCCAGCGGCGGCTGAACTGCAGCCAGCGGCTGCTGACAGAGGCAAACAGTAGCAGCAGCAGCCAGCCGTAGGGTGTGGCTGGCTGGCTGCGTCTCGCGGCGACTGGTGGGGGGCTCTTTTGGGCTCGCTCTAGTCCATCGGTTAGCGATTCTACTACATGTGTTATGTTTCTTTTTCTTAAACGAGTCATCTCCTCACTAAACTTGATTAATGTAATTCTTTTTGGTTTTCGTGTGTCGAAAACATTAGGTTGTTCAATGGTACCGGGGACGGGAACGATCAAGCTCTCTTTTGACGAATCAAGCGCATACTAAAGAATCAAGCTTCCGCTCTTAACTTTTGTACTCGGGTTCAAACAATATTACTCACTTTTGATGTAATCTAGGCAACTTATATAACGTGGACTAGTGTCTGGATAATTGTAGAATCCGCGTGATTAATGTTAATGAACCCGGTTTGCTTTTATTTAAGGTAAAACTAAGTGTTTTCTTTAAATTGGGTGTTATAGAAGAGGTCAGGAAGAGCTTTTGGAGTGAAATGTCTTCCGAAAAACAAACAGTCTGCCCGCCCCAAACGTCTGTCTGCGTCTGCGCGACGCAGACAAAAGAGGTCAGAAGTGCTTTTGAAAGACAAACACCACCTTAATATGTATCACATTTTACACCCCTTACCAACCCCACATCTACACTACATTTAATAAGTCCACTCATTTTCCTCTTCCCCACCTAAATCTTTGGCACACCCACCAATCCTCCATTATTATTGTTATTATTATTATTAACTTATTATTATTTCTGCTCTTCATACCTTTTATTTAAATAAAAGGCTTGTTGATCAGATCTACTATAGGTGTACATCCTTTTGGAGATCTGTAATGGGTAAGGTCTTTACTTTGAAAGAGGTTGCTGATCACAACACTCCCAAAGATTGCTGGCTCATCATTGATGGCAAGGTATAATTGATAACATAATTGTTTTAAATTTTTTTTGTCGGTAATTTTTTTTTTTTTTTTTTAAAATTTTCTTTGATTTTGTTTCTATTGGTAGGTGGATTCAGTTGTTTTGCTAATTTGTTTAGAATATTGTTTTGTTTGTGTTTGACTTTTATAGTCAATTTAGGTGTATGAATTACAAGAAAATGTTAAGAAATGTGTTGGGCTGTAAATGAGTAAATTAATAATCAAGAAAGATAATATCTTTTAATGTTTTAAAGGGTTAATTAGGCATGTTTTCAAATAAGTCTTTGCAAATAAACAAATAAAGATTGTATCTTGAATATTCTTGATTCATGTATGTTGGTTGGAAAGAAGGGGATATTAAAGATTAAAACATAAGGTTAATTTGCTCTTTCATTTGGAAGTTATTATTGTGAGTTGAGAAATGGAAATTACATTCAGAATTGTGAGTTGCACAAGTTTTAATGTTATTTTACTAATTTCGTGAAAATAACGTTAAAAACGACGGACGGTTAATCATGCATCATGTGGTGGCGTTTGATAGCCAAAAGACAAAGGGGTACATGCACCGATCGGGTTTGTCCCGATTGCTGAGTGTTCTGTGCCTTATGTCCAAGGCTTGATACCAAACCACATCGAGCCGGGGGTCTCACTGGAAGCAGCCTCTCTATTCTTAGGGGTAGAGGTAAGGCTGTCTACATCTTATGCTCCTCAGACCCTACCTTAGCTTTGCTATAGGTGGGATAAACTGAGTATGATGATGACCTATTCTTACCAAAACACTCAAAACTTGATCGGTTTAGACGCTCAATCGCGCATCCAAATACCACCTAAAAACCAAATGAAGGGATACCGTGTTGGCTGAGTACTTGATAAGGAAAGTGATTATATGACATTTGGTGTTTAGACCGATAGAATTACAGGTTTTTCTTTCTTCAGTTTATTCGTTTTTTTGGTTGGGCTTTCTTGATTATACTGTGTTGGTGCAGGTCTATGATGTGACAAAGTTCTTGGAGGATCATCCTGGTGGCGATGACGTTTTGTTGTCTGCTACAGGTACGCCGCACATTTGTTGTGTTTATATTTCAAATCTTGCAAGTTAAGGGTATAAAGTATAACTGACTATTAGCAATGATGGGAAGATGGTTTTAATTTTAGCTAAAAAAAACAAGGGTAAAATTAGTTACATACTTACATTAGGACTGTTAGCTTTTTACTACTCAAGGCTAGCTGCTTTTGCAATACGATGGTTATCGACTTATCGTCTTTGGTTTGTAATCTTGGTTTAGAAAAAGCACAAGACACATGTCTGTGTACAACTAAATAAGCTTTATTTACAACTAGAAGCTCTTTATACTAGTTGTATGACTGTAAGAAAGCGTAAATCAAACGTGGTTTAAGAACTATTGAGTTGAACTTTATCAAACTTGAGTACAAGAATAAGTTAGAAGCGTATAGCAAGTCAAATTAAAGTGTATAAGAGAACCTGACTGCTAAATCAATGATGGACTTTTGATTGAATGAACGCGTGCTTATTATGAACATTTGCAGGGAAAGATGCAACCGATGATTTTGAAGATGTGGGCCATAGCACAACTGCTAAATCTATGATGGATGAATTTTACGTCGGTGATATAGACGCATCAACAATTCCCTCGAAGGTCGAGTACAAGGCTCCAAATCAGGCTCATTACAACCAAGACAAAACTCCAGAATTCATCATCAAGATCCTGCAATTCTTGGTTCCGTTGGTGATTTTAGGCGTTGCGGTTGGGATCAGATTCTATACAAAAGCATTGTAAGTTCATGGTCTGTGTGTTCCATATCTGTTTGTTTGGAGTCTGTTGTTTAAGATTATGAGTTGTTTGTATTCTATACAAGAATCTTGAAACTGTTTGATCTGAGGGATGACAATAATGACATGATGGTATGGTTATAATGACTTTAAGATGCTTATTTGATTGCTTTTTCAAATGCTTTTTGGGATCTATATGAATATTCTTAAGCCATTAGAGCTCATAGATGAAAAGCTTGTTTTGTAGATGTCAACTTCTAGAGGTCGAAAAGGTACTAAAAGATATGTGCTTGATTTTCCATATACCTGTTCATGCACAAATGGTCCTTCTCAAAATAATATAATCTCATTTGTAACCGAGTCAACTCAAGTTTAAACTCTCGGTTTGATAATCGCGGATGGTATGGCCATGTTAAACAAGTAAAGATTGATGATTGTTGATATTGGTTCACAAGTTGGTTTGGTTTGGTTTGGCTAGTCAATGCCTACACGTTGTTGACACATTGTCTATAGAGGTGTTTGGTTTTGACAGTTTGAACTGTTTTTCTTATTATGTTTTCAAATTGTTTGTTTGTATTAAGCTGTTTAAATATTTTTTTTAACGGCCATTGGAATCACTCACGGATCATTGAAGTACCGTCGTGCCACGAGATTATATTCCACCACCAAGTCACCTATTCAATTCAGGAGGAAACTCATAATTATGAAAAAAAAGCCCTTGTAAAATTCGAACCCATGACCTTATAGTCCCTAAGTGATATTTTGAACCGAGGACCTTGTAACAACCATGTCCTTAGCCTATTATATTAACACTAAGCCTATATATGACACCGTCATGAAAATCAAAATATTTACAGAAGTCCCATCCATTTCCATAAGGGGAAATGAAATTAAATAATTTTTAACTTTGGGGGATTGGAAGGGAATAATCCCAACTTAAAACTTGTAAGTTAACAGTCCCAACTTGTCAATGTTTTTATTTTGTTGGTCCCAAACTAACCACCGTTAAGTTTTTCTGTTAACTGTCTACGTGGCATCACACATGGCATCTGAGGTGGACCAATATGTCCAGTTGTCAAAAATAAAACCAGGCCCACATATGATTTGTCATTTTGAATTTAAAAAAATCTTTTAATAGTAATAAAAAAGATTTATATATATATATAGGATTTGGTTCAAATGAGAACCTTTCCTCAAATTGAGAACTGAGAGAACCATTCTGGGCCACACATTTCTCTAAGGCAAAATTTTTTTTTTTTTTTTTTTTTTTTTTTTTTTTTTGCAAAAATCGCTGCTTTATATGTAAGAAAATTTTTTTTTTATTTTTTTTGTATTTTTTTTTTCATTATACACATATGTATAATGCAATATACACATATGTATAACTGAAATATACACATATGTATAGCTGAAAAATGCTATATACACATATGTATAATTGCTATATACACATATGTATAATTGACATATACACATATGTATAAATGAAAAAAAATAAAAAAAAAATTTTCCTTGCATAAAAATGTGCGATTAAAGCAAAAAAAAAAAAAAAAAAAAAAAAAAAAAAAAAAAAATTTGCCTTTATATGAAATGTGTGGCCCAGAATGGTTCTCTCAGTTCTCAAATAGGGGTTGGTTCTCTTAGGATCCCTACCCTATATATATATATATATATATATATATATATATATATATATATATACACATACATACATACATGGTCCCTCATACATCATCATCTTCACCACCACACCCACAACACCCACCTGCCACCACACCATGACCACCGACGACACCCACCTGCCACCACACCCATGACACCCACCTTCTCTTTCTCACTCGCTCTCTCTCTCTCTCTCTCTCTCCTCTGTTTTCTCTCACTGACGACACCCACCTGCCACCACACCATGACCACCACCTGTCAGCATCGCAACAACCTGCAACCACCACTCCCCACTCCACTTTGCTAACAAAAGCCACCGAGAATATAGAGAGAGAGTGAGGACACAACATTGGGCTCGAGATGGCTGAGCAGGGAAGAAGACAGGGCTTCATCTTCATCTTCCTTTCTCGAACGGAGCCCTAATTTGACTGGGGAAGAAGACAGAGACAAGTAGAAGGATCGAAGCCCTAATTGTTCAAGCCCTAATTGCTTTTTGGGAAGAAGCCCTAATTGCTTGCTTCTACTTTAGGGTTTTGAGTAAGATGGAACGATGGTGAAGATTGGCGGTGTTTGATGGCGGTTGGTGGCGGCGACAGGTGGTTGGTGGTGATGGTTGTGATGGTGGTGGTGGATGAGAGAGAGAGAGAGAGGTGAAATTTAGGGTGTATATGTGTGTGTATATATTGTATGTATGTATAATATTTTTTTGGTATAAAGATAAAAAAAGACACATCTTTTGGGCCCACGTTTTTTTACCAAGCGTACAGATTTGCCACGTCAGACACCATGTGTGTTGCCACGTTGGCATTTAACCAAAAAACTTAACGGTGATTAGTTTGGAACCAACAAAATAAAAACATTAACAAGTTGAGACTCTTATCTTACAAGTTTCAAATTAGCATTATTTCCTTCCACCTCCCAAAATTAAGATTATTTAATTTCATTTTCCCTTTCCATAATTACCCAACTCTCCATTGACTCCATAGTTTCTACATAAAGCCTCCTCCACTCCCTAACTAAGCCTTTCAGAAAATTATTCAGTCTTAATAAACTCTAACTTCAATATCTGATTTGTCGTATTGTTTAATAAAATAAAAATGGTGGCATGGATTAAAAAAGAGTATTGGTTGATATTATTCACATGATTAAAACGAGTCTCGTTGCACATAACATGCTTAAAAGCTAGTTGAAAGCTCAAATCAAGCTTGATTAAACGACCTCAAACCCAAACTTAATGCCCATGATATCAACACTATCCATAATTACACAGCTCTCCGTCGGCTCCAAAGTTTCTATATAAAGCCCCCTCCCGCTTCCATGATCATACCTTTCAGAGAGTTATTCAGTTTAGTTAATCGAACTTCAATAACCGATTTCCCGTATTGTCGAAGAAAATAGAAATGGTGGCATGAATAAAAAAAAAATATTGGTTGATAATATAAACATGGTTAAACCATCTGTAGCAGGGGCGTTAAAGCCTTCACGTCACACATTCGGGCACCAAACACCGCCCCTTCCGCCATCATGGGCGCCAAAGGTTTAACGAGTTGAAGCCCTTAGATGATGGGCCACCATCATTCCACCAATCACAAGCACACACACTTATGTTTATTTTTTTTCTTTTATTTAATTTATCAATTTTTTTTTAAAGGTGTAGATCGACTGCTTCCCCACTTTGCTTGCTAACATCCCTGTTAGCAGTTAGGCAAGCCATGCGAGTTCGAAACGGCCCTACTAAATTCACCCACCTCTACCACCCATGGCAGAAATCGAACTCGCAACCCCGGGCAAGAAAACCCCCTAGGGGGTGAAAACCTTTCCCACCTCACTTGTAACCACTAGGCTACAAGGTCATTGGCATTTAATTTATAAATTAAGCCGCTACATATGGTTATTGTGTGCCTTTTTCTACGTATTACTAGTTATTGCACTCTCTAGTAATTCTACTAAACATGATTTAATAACTGCTCTTTTACATCTGTAGCATGATTGAGTCTTAATGCCTTATAGTTAACTAGCTAATTACCCCGGGAGGGTCCCGGGGTTGAAAAAACTAACTTTACGTGATAACCTATTGCAAATGGCTCAAGTTAACTAACCACGAAATCTCTCAATCATTGCATGTTCATAGTATTCTAATCAGTAATAACTCATATTCCCTAATCTAAAACATAATCAATAATCATCTAAAGAATCACTTATGTAAGCTGCAACTATTAAAAAACTCATCACATCTCTCTAATTTCTCACATTTTAATGGCTCTTATAATTCATAACCTAATCAACTAAACAAACACTTAAGTTGGAAGTTGTAATCATTGCATCTCATTATGCCACGTGGCATAATCAAGAGATGGTTGAGGCCACCATTGAACGCCACGTCAGCAACTATCAATTCTTTCCGAGAGCGTCCCGGGGTTGAAAAATATAACCATTCTAATAATACTAATACTAATAGTAATAATTATTACTATTGTAATTAAATAAATAAAAAAATAACCTTGCTATAAGGTGACACCATGTGTTGCAATGTTACGCGAGTCTTTCTCCTAACTTCTCTTGATGAAGTATACCTAGTAAAATTCCAATGATAACATGGCGATTGGGCTGATTTTCAACATCGTAGATAAGAACCTGGTTTAAAAGAAAAAAAATGATTAATGAATAGCATGAACACTTTGTGTGTTTTTTTACTGTATGAACGAAACCCCACAAAAAATAGTCGATTTTTCTCCGTTTTTTATATAGGACTATGGTACTCGTTGGAAAGATAATAAAACGCTCGTTAATTTGGTGTAATTTTTTCTTTAAAAAAATCCCGTATATAAAAGATATAAACGTTTAAAAATTATGGGAGGAAACATGAGAGAGAAAATTTTAAATTTATTTTTAAATTCTTTTTTTCCTAAAATAACTCAATTTAATTTAGGGTTTTATGTTTATCTTTTTTTTAATTAAAAAAGGAAATAGTTCAAAAACACTAAAATCTTTCAATTATCATGCCACGTGGCACTTTCAAGGGGAGGTTGAGACCTCCATTGCACGCCACGTCAGCATATACCTTTTCTTTTATATATATATAGATATAGATATGGTAAAGGCCTACTTACTTTTTTTTAATAGTTTAAATTACATCAAATCCATCTTTAACGGTACTCTAACCCTTAACATCAAGGAGAGCTAACATTTTAGCTCCAATAGATTTGCCAATTGGACCCAACCGGCCAACCCTCCACCCCTTTACGTGATGCGATATGACCAAGGTGGTTTAAGCCACTTGGATACTGAATGCAGAAGGTAAAAGGAATCTAGGTAAAACTTTCAAACTCTCACGGGTACTAAGACTGACAACTTAATCACATGTGCATTATTTCTGACCTTTACTGACTTATTTTACTGTTTAAAACCTTTAAACAATCTACTATTTAAAAACAAGTACAAGATTCTACCCTTGAATAATCAAATATAACATTAGAAACACAACAAGAGGATTAAGTAGCAAAACATGCATACTTTTCACCAATTAAACCTAACATTAACATCAACATGAACCCTAGCAATTATTTATGGCTTGCAAACCTAAAGAAAGGTAAAAAAAACATTTTTTTTCCTTTCAATTCTAACCTAATTATGCTTGTGTGCTCTGTTATCTTTTGAGAGATCATTAGATTACACAACTCTTTCGTCTGCTGCTACTAGAGATCATTACCTACTCCTACTTTCTTATCCTGCAATGTTATATATCCACCTTCGTCTACGGTTGCACCCTCACCCATTCGTAACGTCCTTGAAGCGGCTTGTCATTCACAATATCGAAGTTGTACCTGCATTCATTGTCACAGATGAGTATCTGACCTTCGGTCAACAAAGTCGACATTAAGACAAAAGGGCTTATCAGAGCTAAGGTTAAGGTTAAGATAAATGTACTTCTCAGAAAAAAGGCGTTGCTGTTCCTGTGCATGACGGGCAAAGAACTCCTCGATCTCTTGTGCGGAAGGCATAATACTCTGAATTGAATTCGGTACAGTTGCATGCCTTGTACTAGAACCAGGAGTAATACTGTCGTTCGAATCCCTTATAAAGCTACAAGGTGTGCTTTCCCTGGTGCTCCTATATAATAAATGATAATTAGCATAACAAAACTTAGCGAAACAATATTCTTTCTTTTCGTATAAAAAAATGTAAAGTGAACTTGCTATAGTCCCAAAACAAATAAATAAAAACAAGTTATCTAAACTAGGACCCCACTAAAAGATGCATCAATGGGTGGTATATACAGTTAGCAGGATAAAAACAAACAATTGCATACTAAAAAAAAGATTTACTTTATAAACTAGTGATAGTGGAAGTGAAACTTTTTAATATTTTTTCTGCTAAATTGTTGGTGAAATGTTCACTGACACAAGGTTAAAAACAACTTTGAGGGGGCCCCTTTCAACTTCTGCTATGCATGCTACTCAAACTGTTGATTGAAATATACTAGGAAAATGGCAATGATCAACATGTGATGGAAACAGATTTGGTTGGATTTTTTTTTCTAACAAAATTCATCATCCTATTAAAGCTAGAGATGTTACAAGATTTCAACTCATAACAATTCACCTATTTAAGGAAGTTGTCTTGATATGGAAAAGATGCCAGTTGATAATAAATGAGACCATGTGCCCAGTATTAACAATGTTTGTCTCAACAACAGCAACATCTCACAACTCATGTCTCATAAGTGTTGGTAAGAAACAAAGAAAGAAAAATAGGTAAAATATCCGACCACCACAACTGGACGTGTTTATGGTCAATGTCGGTTTTTGACGTCAAAATCAAATCACTGTGATTTGTCTTGAAAGTTATAATGCTTTATGTACCATGTCGGCAAAAAAATGTACAAGTTTTAGATCTCGCTTATATGTTGTAGTGATATCCAACATAGTTTTTACCAATGTTGCAGAAGGCGCTAGGCGAGCGGTGAGGTCCAGCCTAGGGACTAGGCGAAATTAGGCGAAACTAGGCGTTTTGGTATTTTTATACGTATTTTATATATATACACACAAATTTAGGTGTTTTTTTAAAATATGTTAAGATATACACACATAATACTTAGAAATACTTAGATATATACACATAATACTAAGAAGTACTTAGAAATTAAAAATATAATAATTAAAAAAAATTAAAAATACCACCGCCTAATGGCCAAAACGCCTAGTTCACCGACTAGGTCCTTATTCCTATATTTAGTCCCGCCTGGCGCCTAGGCCGACTTTTACAACACTGGTTTTTACACAATGATGCTAAACCACTATGATTTTACCATTCAGAGTAAAAACACAACTAACAAGTTATGAAAATTGAAACGTGTTTAAACAAGCACACTAATATATGTTATAGTGAAATCTAGCAGAGGCATGAGCCACATTAACATCTGATAGCAATTTAATGCATAGTGAAGGACAGACATGGAGTTTGTCAATGACAGGCTGCATCGCAACCGGTCTTCCATGGACAAAAAAACGAACTTTCGTCTGCGTGGAAGAAACACACCGACGTACACAGGCGGTCCCCTCCACTTGCAAAATGTAGTCTTTATTACAAAAAAAGTGTCATCCAGTTAAATATATGGACAAATGCACTTCAAGGAATTGTCCATAAAAATTAGTGATGTTAAAATGCACAAAGTTTTGTCCATGGCATTGTAGATGCTCTAACAAATTGTTTTGCCAGTTAGCTAAGGATATAAAGTAACTCATCAGAAACTAAAGCCTCCTACCATGCAAACAAATTAATAAATTAATAAAATAAAATAAACTACAGACATAGCTCCAGGAGTGTAAGGAAAAAAAATTGGACAAAAAAGGTCACAAGAATTCAACAAAGTATGAAAATAATATTTGCATTCTGCAATAATTTATCCAATTAACATAACCATATAAATACAAAAAACAACAATAAAAGTGTTCAAAAAAGAAATGATTTTTTTCTTTTTTACAATATGATGGTGTGGCTGCAACAGAAAATGACCAATTTTGAAAGTTAATAACTCCATTTAAAATGAGTCCCCACAAGATGTTGCAATGAAAATGAAATAAAGACACTTTTACACATGAGAACAAGAAAGCCCCCCTCCAAAGAGCACAATCAACCAATATCAAGAAATAGACACCCATTAAAAAAAACAAAGCAAATGCCCTTTACAAATTAAACAAAACAAAAGAATATAACATCAAAATACGCATATTCCTTCATCTTATCAAAACACAATAGCAAAACATAATTAAATTAGCTTAAAATCAAAGTAAAAATCACCACTTTTTCCCTAACATAATTAAGCAAATAATTTAGAACTTTCAATTAATAAAATAACAAGCAAATCCCCTTTATAAATTATAAAAGAGCAAAAAAGTATATAACATCAAATAAGCATATTCCTTCATTTTAATAAAACAAGAAAAAATAATCCAATAATTTAAAAAAAAAAAAAAACTTTTTCCTAACATAATAAACCAAATAACTTAAAAATTCAAAATACGCATATTCCTTCATTTTATCAAAACACAATCAAATCAAATCAAATTAAATTAAAATCAAACTAATAAAAAAAACCTTTTTCCTAACATAAATCACACAAACAACTTTAAACATGAACAAAATCAAAATCAGAACATTTATACCCAAAAAAAATACAAACTTTACAATACCCATCAAACAAAAAACAAATAATACCTCTCTTTTCCATCCAAATCAAGATTATTATTATCTCCAACACAAGCTTCTTCAGTATCAGTACCCAAATCACAACAAGCCTCTGTTTCTCCATCCAAATTACTCTCAACACCTCCAAGATTCGACCCGGGAGCATTTGGACCCGACCCACATGACCCAATTGAAATCAGCCTAGGGTTAGGGTTTTGTTTGGAAGAGGGGTTAAGAGGCAAGGGCGGCTTATGCAGCTTACGGCTACGAAGCTGGAGATAGGAGAGGTCTTGTGGGGGTGTAAGGGAGGTGGGTTTTAAAGATTGGAGCTTTTGTAAGGCTAGAGTTGTGGCTCGTGTACGGACGCCTAAAGAGGACTGTGAAACGTCTATGACTGCAATGATATCTGTTGGTGGTTTAGTTTTTCTTGTGTATTTTCCCATTGGGTTATTGTTTGGTGAGGTTTTTAGGGTTCATGTAAGGGTGATAATATTATTCTAGAGAGAGAGAGAGAGAGAGAGAGAGAGGTGAAGATGGTGAGTTTTAGAGAGAGAAAGTGGGGGGAAGAGGGGAAAGATTATTGTATGAAAAATTTTAGGGTTGGTGTGTGCTGTGTGGTGTGATGGAAAGAAAGAAGGGTGGTTTTGGTTGTATTTGTATGGCTTGCTCAGTTTAGTCAGATGCTTGTTTTTCATGACTAAAGTGCCCTTTTATTAAAAAAAAATTGATGATTTTCTACATGAGAGATTCTTAGTGTGTGTGGTTTTATTTAGGGTCTAAAGGAGCCAAGTTACTCGTGTGTTACTTGAGCTCGGCTTGAAACAAAAAGCATGAAATGAGTCAAGCTTAAACGAGCTCAAACTCAAGCCTAAAAATATAATCGTTTAGTAAACAAGTTTGAGCCTGAGCTGAACTTAGCGAGCATGAGCTAGCTTGTAAGCATAAATGAGCCCCATGTTTATATAATTTAAATTAATAAATTAAATATATATTTAAATAATATTAATGGTTATTTATAAAATTATTGAAAAATAATTAAATTATATATAAAATAATAATTAGAAATAATATAAATTAATTATTAAATAATAAATGAGCTGAGCTGAGCCGAGCCAAGCCAAGCTCGAACTTACAAAGGTGTAACAAGCTTGAGCTCAGCTTGGCTTGTTTGCAGCCCTAATTTTATTAATATGGGTTCAGTTTGTTACGTTTTGGTACCTTTATGATTTACGTCAATTGAAAATCATAAAATTAAATACATGTATCAGCTATGAGAAACCGATATTGGTGCTTATATGGGTATTAGTTTAGTTTATCAAGGTATCCACACTCGCTATAACTTACTATATTGGTGCTAATATGGGTATTAGTTGAGGTGGTGTAATGGTTGGTGGTGGTGTAAGAGAAGAGGAAGACATTTGTCACACCACGCCAATGGCGGAAACACGTGGCGCGACGGTTCGAAGGGCATAAAGTCGAGATTAACACAAACTATA
The DNA here is from genome assembly GCA_032199755.1 of Ambrosia artemisiifolia. Classification (NCBI taxonomy): domain Eukaryota; kingdom Viridiplantae; phylum Streptophyta; class Magnoliopsida; order Asterales; family Asteraceae; genus Ambrosia; species Ambrosia artemisiifolia. The sequence goes on along the minus strand of CM063515.1, from coordinate 11,740,409 downwards.
AGTAATTAAGAAAAGGGATCATTTATTTATCACGTCGAAACAAGTTTTCAAGTTCACACATTCTTAAACAACATAGTTTAAAACAAAAGTAGAGGTTTCTCAAATATATCCCAACCCTATGAAAAATAAAGGTGAAACCCCTCCAAAATATCCGACGTAAGAGAGATTCCCGCCCGTACTAGCCACGCACCCTTCCAACGATTAAAAATCGTCAATATATAAATATTGGTGAGTTCACAGATTTTAGTTTACAAAACAACACTTTTGGGAATTAAACACAAGTTGTGACCATTGTAGGAGTTGCAAATTCCTACAATCCACTTGAGCCCATAACTAAACCAAGACTAACCATGCCCCGCCCCTAGTTGTTTCTCGGAAAATAACAACTTAATTCAGAATACGTGCACCCCAGGCATACACCGATGCATAATCGACGCTATCGATTAGGGGTGTGCCTTGTCAGGCACCAATAGTACTATCTCAATATTCCTTCGGTTTCAATACCCACAAATAAATGGTTACAGCCGCGAGAACTCAACCCCGAGTGGCGAACAACTACTCAAGTATCCATCCTGTCACACATTTCCCTAACATATCTTTCCCCCGAATAAAACAGTAAAATGGGGCCGTGAAACTCACCTCAAGCAAAGTGTGCAAATCCAAATCAGAGAATAGCCCGTCCAAGGTCAACACCTACAAATGTCCTAGACGTATAAATCACTAAGTCTATAGTGCGTGTGTTTCGGCAAGTTGTACGTCCAACTCCCAAACCACTATTTAGCCCAATTCCCCGTTTAATTAAACGTGTATCCTAGGTCCGTTGGTGATGGATTACCCTTTTTACAAGTTACACTTGTATTTCCATGAATATTAATTAACCTGTATAATATTGTTCTCGACTCAACTCACTTGACGTATAATAATTTTCCCATTAAATAATTATACTAAGATCTTGTCGATCAATATAATATTTTAACACTCGACTCGACTCACTTTACCGTATATTTACTTTCCCATTAAATAAATATACTAGGATCTTGTCGACTCGACATAACATTTTCCATACTCGACTCGACTCACTTTACCGTATATTTACTTTCCCATTAAATAAATATACTAGGATCTTGTCGATTCGATAATATATTTTCATTGTCAAGTTCATATGCTTGTTTTAAACGTTTAGTCGCTAGATTATTTACGTTATTTTCTCCCAAGAATAAGTTTCCAACACTTAGGAAAGTGTTATGTATTTTCACCCAAATTATATATTTTAAGTCCTTAAAATATATGTTCTCATTTTCTCATTAGACGGAATAATACAAATACTTATTCGTCCGTTTTTACGTCTTAGTCCGTTAACACGTCCATATCCGATTACTTAACTTATATATATATATTTATTTATATATATATATATATATATATATATATATATATATATATATATAGAGGGTAGGGTTCCTGTAAGAAAATTAGTTTGTGTGAGAAGTGTAGGAAGGATTAAAAATTGATATGTATGCATCATTTTTTTGACGTATTCATGATGTTTTGGATTGTTTTACTTAGAAAAACAACAAACATAACAATTAATAACCGAAAACAATGTATTTTAGGCTTAAAAGTTAAAACACTATGTCAAGAACATTTAAGCAGAGTGTTTTAAGTAATTACTAGGGTGTTTTATCTTCAATTTAAATTTAATGACTATAATACATTGGATTGTGTTTTAAATTTTTGTATATTGTTGTGTTAAGTGTTTTTCAAGCAAAAACAACCCAAAACATCATTGCAAAATCAAAAACATGATGGCTACATGTCAATTCTTAATCCTTCCTACACTTCTCACACAAACCAATTTTCCTACAGGATCTTCTACCTATATATATATATATATATATATATATATATATATTGTTAATTTTCCAAGTTCCAACAATATGTATTCTTGAAATTATTCACCTTTTAATTTCTACATATTTTACTTGAAAGTTTATAAGTAACATTTGTATTTTTAATACAAAGACTTGGTTACTTACACATAAAAATGTTCCAACACTTTTATATTCCCATTTATATAAAAGTGTCTATTTTTATAAAAGTTTTCACCAAGTTTTTAATTTATTTATCATTTTTATAAAAACCTTTGTTTTTATACATTTCCAACATATTAGGAAGTTTATATTTTTATAAAACTTCATTTTATAAAAATACCTTTTTATACAAAATATATATTTGTAAATTTGCTACTATTTACACAATCATCCTTGGAAAGTCAACATTTTACGCGTTTGACACCAAGCTTTCCAAAGTTACATTTTCTTCTCAATCTTTCAAGTTTCTAAAAATGACATTTTATGTCCCTCGACTACTAATGTTACCAAAATAGTCCTTTAACTTTCAAAAGTTACATTTTCTTCTCAATCTTTCAAAAGTGACAATTTTCTACTAAACTAGTAAACTTTATTATGTCAGCTTTGTCATGATAGATTATTTTTATGATCTAACACTATCTATAGTCCATAATAACCTTATTAAGGATAATATTAGATGTATTTAGTGTAATATGTCCAACAAGTCTAACTTTGCATCTTTCAAGTGTGTAACTTTGAATATGTAAACTTTATGTAATTTATTTTCTACCAAGATCAACACCATATCAAGTTTTAGATGATTATTTTATGATGATTTAAACCACATTTAAGGTTATTCAAGTTTCATTAACAAACTATGTTTAGATCATCATTTTATTTAAGTTTTTGTGAACTTTAGGAAACTACAAGAACACTACATATAACCATCACCATATTTTTGGCCCTATCATACATTTATATCACCATTTTAGTCTTAAAAATCATATGTTTTATCATGTAGAGTTCCATCAAGTTAACCCATGTACAACTTGCTTTCTAGATAACAAAACATAAACTTTTAAGAACAAGAATGAGATCAAGAATACTTACAACTAGCACAAGGCTAGGGAAGCTAAAAACACTTGATTTTGAATGGGTTTAGTGTGTTCTTCCAAGGTGGTTAAGCTCCAAGCTTGAAACACACAATTAGGGGTTTGGAAATGGATGTTTATGGATGAATTTGGAGTGTTAGAAACTTGAAAATGGATGTGTGTGTGTGTGTGGTGTATGCTCACGGCTCGAAGGAAGAAGAAAGAAAGAGTTTTCTTTTTGTTTGTCAAATGTTGTAATCATCCAATCTCTTATAATCTTCTTAAGATCATATAAGATACATCATATCTAACTTTAGATTTCTAATCCCTTATTCTATGGAAGCTAGTACTCAAAACAATCTTGCTAGATATGGAGTGTGTTTGGGCCGTGATTTTATCAAGGATTTTTGGAGGTTTTTATAATTTACAAGGACACTAAAAATCTTATACACAATCTCATCCATGATGCTCCTAATCTTTCATAGATTTCCATATACTTGTTTGTAAAAAAAAGAAAGGTTTTGGGTGTGGTTAAGGGGATGGGGGGGACGATTGGGGTTGGGTGGTTATGTGGGGTCCACAACATAAAACATTTGTTAGTTAATTTGGTTATGTTTCAAACATAATGTTCGGGTTTTTATCGGATTTTAATTACGCGTTATTCGAACATTATAGTAGCCTCAAATAAACCTTAAACATAGCCTAGTTTAAGTGTTGGTTGGTTAGTTAGGCTTTCGTTGGGTGAAATTATAAGTTATACGCGTATCGGGTGCGATACGCGCACTTTATTCGTTACCGATAGATTTGTATGTAAAGTTTTAACTTATGGTTTTGGAGTTCCAAAACACATTATATTCCATGAAAATACCCTTTATTTTATATCCTGGGTGTCCGGGATCCTTTTCATTTATTTAATTTTTACCGGATAATCACCAACGTCCGTTCCAGACAAGTTTATTCGCACGTGATTTCGTCGTGCTTCAATATTAAACATGCGCATCCCTATGCATCTTATGGGGAATTTGCTATTCTCTAAAGCATCAGTTAAACAATTAACACGAATTTGCACTTAATTACGTTAGTTACACATAATTAATTAGTACGGAATTACCTTAATTTTGCCGGTTGTCACAACATTGTTGTGGTGGTGTGATGGTAGAGGGTGGTAATCGGAATCCTAGGTGTTGAATGAGGGTGAATAGAGTTAAGAGAGAAAGAGAAGTGAAAAGACTGTTTTGCCTCACATGGGGTCCATGTGACCGCAGTCTCCACGTGACTCCAGTCATGGATAAAAAACCAAGTAAGTGCTAAATAACAAAAAGTATAAGGTTTTAAAACAAATGATTCTTGTAAATCTTAAAGTTAAAAGGCAACCACTGAAAATTGATGTAAACATAAAAGACAATTTATGTATTCTTTATATATATATATATATATATATATATATATATATATATATATATAGATTGGATCATTTGAGAACCCTTGGCCTAGTTAAGAACTGAGATAACCATTATGGACCACACATTTCTCCAAGGCATTTTTTTTGTTGCTAAATCGTCCTTTTTCCTGCAAGGAAATAATTTATTTATTTTTTTGCATTTATACATATATGTATATACGTGTATAAAACTATAAAAATTATTATTGTACATACATGTTTTATAATGTACATATATGTGCGATGTGTAGGAATTGTTGCACATACATGTATAGAAAGGAATATTGTGGGTAAAAACATGTGTTTTCTAATGTACATATGTGTCTATACATGTTAGAGTTTGAAAAATAAGTATCATACATATATGTTTGAAAATACTCACATATGTATAATCAAACATTGATAATATACCCATATGTATAAACGGGAAAAAAATTATTCTTGCAAAAAAATCTACGATTTAGCCAAGCGTTCTCTCAGGATCCATATATATATATATATATGGATTTGGATCATTTGAGAACCGTTGGCCTAATTGAGAACGCTTAGTTCATATAAAGGAAGATTGTGGAGACTGGATGCGGAAACACGCTCGCCATAAAAACCGTGTAAGATTGATATGATGTCTACAAAATATAGCTTCCATGGAGGTAGAAATTGAAGCACACCTAATAGTCTTAGGTTTACGTTGCGTTCCTGAGTGGTGAGTTTCATTTAACGAAGGAAAAGAAGAGATTTGAAAGAATGTTAAGAAATAATCGTGTTCCAGGGTTTTTATAAAGAGAGAAAGGGAAGGAAAGGGAAGGAAACTTTTGCTTTATTTCCTTCATTTCTCATCCTTCCAAATTGAAGAAATTTGGAAGGAATGGATTTTTTAAACATAAAACACATATTTTTCTTTTCAATTCTTTTCAATTCGGGAACACACTAGTTAATTAAATCTTTCATTTCCACTCCCTCTCTTTTCTCTTCTAAATTCCATTTCTCTCATTTTCCTTCATTTATTAAACTCGGAAACGGAGTGTTAGTTTCAAGGAAATGAACTTACCCTATGTAAACATAGTACGCTTAGGTCATACTATAAATCCCCTGATCTAGAGTATATCATGTAATCAATTCATTTATTTCACATAAAACCCACACACAAATGTGTGTACGTTCCAACAATAATAATAATAAAAAGAAACATCCTTTGGAAAATTAATATTTTTCTTCTAAAATATAATCTTTATGAATTTGAGGTGTTATATAACTATATAAGAGCTCATTGACTAGTAGGTAAATTCATTCTTAACCTATGATCATAAAATACACACAAGGAGAAAATTGTTGTGATTTACAAACAATGACGGATCCAAGGTTTAATTTTTTGAAGACAATCGGAGAGAAATGATCTATGATCATAAAACACATACAAGGAGAAAATTATTGTGATTTGCACAATGACAGATCCAAGGTTTACTTTTTTTTGGGACAACCAGAGAGCTTAACCAAACTTTTAAGAGACCAATCGGAATTTTGCAAAAAAATACACTAATTCTTTTTTTACGAGGTGGTCCCCAACCCTTAAACCGCCCTCATTTACAAAGTAGACGAGATAAAATTAAAATAAGATTACTTTAACTTCCTTAAAACATGAAGGGAAAAATGCTTCTAATTTTTTTTGAACGATTACTTTCATATGAGTGACCCAATGTCACTGCCTAATCGGTAGCCCTAGCCAAGGTCTACCCCAGACTACGTTGTCTCAATCGGACCCGCGCTGATGTATCAGATTTGGTTACGGCGTTCCCTCGAAAATCATACTGCCTCCACACGAGTTTCCTCGCTGGGGTAAGAGCCGGGTGAAAATATTATCTAAGGGTTATTGTTCGAACCTCCTTGGTATGTGTCATATGTAAAGCACACAAAATTATATTTGTTGTTATATTATAATAGGAAAGGGTTAAGGTTTGATTAATTAGCCGCTGTTAGTGGAAGATGACAAAAGTCAAATGCTCAATTTATTTTTCGTAGACGTATTTATTGCATTGAGGTTATGGATTTTTTTAATGTAATAAAAAAGTGGTTTAGATAAAAAAAATAAAAGTCATATCATTTCCCGTACCAAAATCGTGTAGTTTATGTTTATAAACGTTGATTTTATTAATCGATGGGTGATATTTTACTTGGGGTATGAATCAAACAATATACTGATATTTTTACTTTAAAAAAAGAACCAAATTGGTACTCTACCAAACTCGTATACTGATATAACTCAAAGGAAAGTGTTTAAAAGATTAAACACACTTATGATATATATGAAATTAAAGAGAGATGCGGTCATGGACTCTCACGGACCTAAAAAAAACCCATATCATAACTCAAAAACTTAACAAATGGCTAGATAATCGATCCGTGGGGTCTAAGCGTCACGTCAGATACACCAGTACAAAAGAGACAAAAAGGACAATGAGAAAGCTACGTGTGACAAGTTGTATGTCAAGAAAACTTGCATCCATATTCTCCACTAAACGGTTATCGCAAACTCGCAAAGGAGACAAAAAAACAAGTGACAGTGACATCTAGCCAGTCACGAAGCGCAGACACACACCCTCCTCATGTACCACTAACGGTCGGCGGAGGAGGGACAAGAGAATATCTTGACAACGACGTCACACATAATCAATCCTCACCACATCGGCTATTAGACCAAACGGTGGGGGGCAGCCTTGGGTCGTCGAAGCCGGCTTGGGCCCACCAACACCGCCCCCGCCGTGGTGACTCCGGCCAAAACGGCTACTTCCAAACGAAGAGGACGGGGCACAATGATAGGTGGGTTTGAAAATGTGTGGGGCCTTGCATTTCAGTTTATTACCGTTAGTTTAAAAAAATTACCATTTTTTCAACTATAAAAACCCAATTTACCTTCTCATTTTTACAAACCATCTTCTTTCTATTCTTCTTTATACTCTTTTTTTTTTTTTTTATAAAATCCAACAAAAAACAAAACCCTCATCTCATCAAATGGTGACTTGGACTAACGGAAACGAGATCAAGTTGGTGATGGCGTACGTCAATATCAGAGGGATGACGGACGAACAAGTTAATTCGGCTTCTTTTTGGAACAACGTTTCGGTGGAATACAACCGTTTAACCGCAACAAATCACCGCCCCGCGGATCTACTAGTTAGTAAGTGGCGGAGTATACAAATAAGGTGTATGAGGTGGAACACTTTGTTTTAAGCCACAATGGAGGAGAACCCTCGTCTTAACGAGCGACAATTCAACTCACACAACAAGACTATCGGGCTGCTCACGGGTTCGAATCGCCATCACCCATCTTCTATCATGGCAATTGTTGCGTTTTTTCATATCGATTGGTAGATGGTTTTAAGCTTTCGGTTGTTTTAAAATGTTCTAGGCTTCAGCTTCTTTTTTTTTTTATGTTTCAGTTATTTTTATGTATCAATTTTTTTTTTTTGGTTTCGGTGTCAACTTCGTTGTAAGTTTTTTTTTTTGTTTAATGTTATGTGACTTTTTATTTTATTTAGTTCAATTATTTACTTATTAAAAAATTATAAAATAAAAAATAAATTGTAGCCAATAAGAATGGAGAACTACCACCCAAGAAGGACTACCCCCACACCCTTGGATAGTCCTCACCTTGTCTAAAACCAAGTGGGACCCACTTTTTGATGACGTGGCGACAAGCCACACCACATAGTCTTAACACCACACTCCATCAAGCTGAAACATAGACAATTCTCTCTACTCTTACTCACAATTTACTCTTAAAGAATAATATATTTTCTCACGCCGAATGATGATTACAAGGAGACTACACACCTCTTCTCCTCGTGATGAGTCTCATAATGTTGTTTGGTGTGTTCACATTAATCCTTTGGTGAAACTCAAGAAGATTGGATTAAATCCCCGGTCAAACCTCGTCTAATCATACCCCATTGGATTTGTGTTTCTTCATTGACTTCATTCAAATGACTTGAACCTAAGACTAAAAGTAATGCGCTAATGAGTCAATGAAAATAATTGAAATGTTACTTTCTTTGGATTTTGTATAAATAAAATTAGTATGTTGAAACTTAAAATGAAATGCAAAGTATTAATGCATAGAGGCCAATCACGTAATATCACGAGAGCGCTTCTCGTGGCTGCCGCCAACTCGCCAAGGTTTCATGAGTCAGGAGCATCTCCTTAAATTTCAGATAACGAATCTTTTATCACTGCCTTCCCGCCAAAACCCTTTAATCACATTATTGGTCCACTTTTTTGTCATTTTTTTGATTTTAGAGACAAAGAAAACAATTATATGTAGCTTGTATATAGAGGTACGTTTATTTGATAACCAATAATGTATTGAGAACTACTAGCATAATGTGCACGCGATGATGTGGGAAACACAAACACTGTGTATAGCTCCGTTGTCGAAGCTCATCTAAGTGCGCACCTAAGCCCACTTTTCAGATGAGGCGCAACCTTCTCACGTCGTTTCTAAGGGCCCCAGTTTTAAGCCCATGGGCCCATTTTTCATGTGAAATTATGTCGGAATTCCAGCCACAAATCGGTTGTACTACTATCACGGTTCTTAACATATCATTGATTTGAAATGAATATTTTCAAAAAAAAAATGATTTGAAATGAATGTGTTCATATAATCAGGGGCGGTTATTCACTAGAGCCAGTCCGAGCCACGGCCCACTCAATTTTTTTTTTGTTTCGTATGTAAATTTTACCGAAAATTTTTATATGTATTGAGTCCGGCCATACCAGGTTTTTCGTTCAAGATCCGCCACTGCATATAATCTTGTTTATATCTATAGAACTCAAATTCTTTGTTTACACATATAAAAGTGGCGTTTATACTTAAAAAAACTTTGTGCACTAACGGACATACTTGGTGATCTCCGATTGGTCAAAATCCAAAACTAAAAGCTAGGCTTTTTTTATTATGTTTTAATAACAACGAAACTTCTATATAAAACATAGAAACATAGGCCACTAAGCAACTGAATAACCCAACACTTACGATATTACATCATGAATATTGAAATCACTTCACCATTCCTAATTGAGATTACAATAAATCTGCTTCTAATCCAAAGAAAATAGTTTTCTTGTATTATAGCTACCGTTGATTGAAATGAATGTGTTATGTGTTGTTGATTCGTTAGTGATGTTAGAAAAGTGCTCAGTTGGATTTAGCTGACATTGTTGTTGATGACATGTCAGCGATCTACTATTGACTGTCAATGAAGTCTTTAAAGATGAGGAAATTCACTGACAAATTGGCATATCATGTTTTCATTGACAACCGATGAATCCATTTGTCGAGATAAAGTGTTCTGATTTTGTGAAAATACAGTATTACAAAAGAGTTGTTATTGTTTTTTTTTAAGGTGTTATTGTAATTGATGCTATGAACAATTTATGCCTTCAATTTGAAAGCTGTAGACTGAAATGAATTAGACTTATGAATAGATTGTTATACAATAACGAAATTGAAAATGATTTTTAGGATTCTAAGAGGGGAAGAGGCACTCGAGGGCTAGTAGACTCTCAGAGTGTCATGTCATTTTCATCCTAAAGTAGCCAAGAAGCCTAGAATCAATGGCAGCATTCCAAGGAGGTAGTTTAATATTTTATTTAAATAAATTAAAAATAAAAAGATAATTCTAATAAATAAAAAAACATAATTAAAATAAATTATAAAAAACATAACTGAAATTTAAATATCATTTTCGTCTACTTGGTCCTCGTTTTGGTTGTTTTGTTGTTGTGGCTTTTGATCAACGTATGCTAAATCTTGGGTTGTAATATGTGACACAAGATCAAATCGAAGTCGAAAATGCGTATCTCGATCCATCAACTCCGTTAGGGCGTCATCATCATAAAACGGGTTGCACCACGAGATCCGGGATGTGCATTGGTGAGAAAAGCTCTTCCTTCGTCCTTTAAGATCATGTTGTGAAGTAGTGATGGACAAACCGTTTTTTTTTTCAAACCGGTCCGGTTTGAAAACCGGTTCGGTTTTTGGGTTACAAAAAAAATCGGTTTTTATTAAAAACCAGTTATAAAACCGGTCCGGTTTTTAGGAGCAAAACTAACCACCTATCCAGACCGATTCCAACCGGGTTGGAAACCAGTTTGTTTAAAAAACCGGGAAAAAAACCGGTCAAAAAAACCGGTCAAAGTTGTTAAAAAAACCGGTTTTTTTTTGCACTGCAGTTTGTTGCTGCTGCAGTTTTTGTTTTTGTTTTTGTTTTTTGGACAATTTAAACACTATAAATTCTTATACACACAATGTAACTTAAAAATACGAATTCATTGATTGAAAAACACGATAAAAAACATCAAAACATAAAGGAATCCGAAGATAACATGAAGCATAATAGAAAACATAATCTTAAAATACAGTGTTAAACGGAATTAGTCTTCAAACATAGTCTAATCTTCACCCGAACCGGCGTTGCTTCTTATCCATTCATCCATTTCGACTTCATATTCGGACATTGGTTCGGTTAAGTCCGCGTTGACCTCGTCCTCGTATACTTCGCCTTCATATTCAAGTTCTCCCCCAAGTGAGCATATGTTTTGCACCCTCTCCGCCGCATCCAAATAATCCTTCAAGCAAATCGCCATCTCTACCGAAGGTGGAGTTAGTCGCGTCCTACGTATCGAAATAACCCTGCCAGTAATCGAGAAAACGGATTCCGAAGCTACCGTGGAAGCTTGGACGGTTAGTAAATCTCGGGCCATGGCGGCTAAGACTGAAAATTGATCTTCCTTACTTTTCCACCAAGCCAACACATCAAAATTTTTAAATTCATCGGGAGTCAAATCTTTTAAATAGTTTTCGGCACCATACCTCCCAAGTTCGCTACTAGGAGCGTTACCTCGTGCACGTTTATTAGATGTGTCCAACAAAGAATTGTATAAATCCATGTCCGTATCAAGTACATTTTGAGAAGCTTGTCTCAATTGCATTTGAATGGACGACATTTGACCATAACGCTCAAAATAAACATCATACATATCCGTGAGATGTTTGTTAAATCTTGCTACCATACCTTGTGAAAAAAGTGGTTCTTTTACCGTGTTCAACCCCAACTCGTCGCAAATTTTTTCAATTATATTTTCAACCCCCCTATATTGTAACACGGGTTTAAAGCCGATGCACAAGTAAAAACCGGCGGTATTTCCGAAAAATATTTTCTAAATTTTTCCTTCATAGTTGTCGCCATTTCTTTGTATGGACTACCTCTAAAATCCATTTCCCCTAATTTTCTAGTCATGTTATATAACTTGTGAAGTGTTATACAACTTGTGGGATAATAAACTCCCGATAAAGCGGTGGTTGAAGCTTTGAAAACTTGTAGCATTTCCGAAACAACTTCAATAACATTCCAATTCAAATGGTGGTATGGTGCCGCTTTTCCCCCACTAACCAAAATTTTATGAAATGCATTTAAACTACCTTTTTGCAAAACATGTTTTTCGAACATGTTACAAGTGGAACTCCATCTTGTTGGACAATCCCAATTCGGACCCAAACAAACGGCTAGTTTTCGCCCAGACCGGTTTTTAAACCGTTTTTTTTCAGTTTTGTATCGGACCGGTTTTTAAACCGGTTTTTGGTCCAGACCGGTTTTCAACCCGGTTTTAAAATCCAAACCGGTTTCCAACCCAACCCATTCTTCAAAACCCCAAACCTATCCAAACCCGCCGGTTCTAATCAGTTCCTGATCGGTTTTTATCCAACCGGTTTTCCGGTTTTTAAACCGGGTTCGGGTCTCCAACTGATTTTTTTGTACATCTCTATTGTGAAGTATCATGCACGTATACTACAAACTCAATATCTTATCTACAGTCATAGCATGCATTGGTCGCTTAAGTATGCCCCATTTCCCCTTTAGAGCACAAAAAAATCGTTCCACATCCTTTATTGCCCCTTCTTGCAATCTTTTAAACCTCTTCTCAACCAGATAGGTTGGGTACGGAAATGTTTTCACAAATGTTGACCAAGTAGGGTAGATCTCGTCGGTTAGATAGTATCCGCGTCTGTATGTATGTCAATTCACTTGAAATGGACATTTAGGTGTTGTTCCATTCCGTTCTGCAAAAAATATTGGAGATATCTGGAGCACATTGATATTGTTGAGTGAACCGGGCAGACCACAATAGCCATGCCAAAACCATAAATCTTGTGAGGCAATGACTTCGAGCATCAATGTTAGGTATTCATGATCACCTCTCATAAATTGGCCTCTCAATTGTTTGGGACTCTTCCTCCAAACTAGATGTGTTAAATCGATACTACTTAACATCCCGGGAATTACGGCGTTGCTAAAAAATTGTAGGCATTCTCAAGAAGTCCTTTTGGACATTTGTAGATACTCGTCGTTCTCGTCAGGAGTATTACCAGACGCAAGTTGTTTCACAACTGAGGCAACTTTTTGTATCGTCGTAAAACTTTTTTTTTATACCTACTGTCATACCCCTCTTGAAACCAAGGATATTGTGCCTCCCCATCACCAACAAATTTTAAAAACAACCTCTTCGATATACGAAAACGGTAAGAAATATGGTCCTCATTGCACTTTGGATTTTCAACAAAATAATCGCTCATAAGAGTTCGTTACCTTTTCGCGATCACGTTTGATGATCTTGTTAGGAACGTGCGATGACGTAGCAGTGTCTTCCTCTTCAGCTTGTTCGATGAGGTTTTTTAAAAAAATTCTGCTACTATCATCTTTAAAAAATGTTGTCTTTGAAATTATCTCCAGGTAAAAAAAAATCCCATGATCATCGTCGGAAAAATTAAAAAGAACCATTCTATAGATATGATTAAAATGTTTGAATATAATGGTGAAGATGAAATGTTTAAAGATGTGTATGAAATTGTGTATAGATGATTGAATATATAGAGCATGTTTGGCTCTCCTTTTCCTTTTCTTCTTATGACTTTTTCCACCTCAAAAGCTCCTTAATATCATAAGTTACAAATTGTGACTTATGACTTTTTCCTTCATTTCTACTTTTCAAAGCACAAAATCTTCCATAAGTTCTTTTTCAAACAATTTTACCCAAACACTTTTGTTTTAACTGTTGACTTATTTGATAAGTCATAAGTTAAAAGGAGGGCGGGAAATGGACAGCCAAACACCCTCATAGGTTTTTAAAAATGAAAAAAAAAAGATATGACCGTTGTCAACGGTAAAAAACACATGAATTTCCACAATTTGTAAACGCTTACTTCTTGTCGAGCCTTGTGGTTTTGGACCGTAGCCGAAGGGGTGGCAGCAGTGTAGCCGTTCGGTTACAGTAGCCGAAACCCCCTTGCTGGTCAGTGCCCTGTCCCCTCTAATATAGAGCTGTTCAAATTGCTCGCTGCTCGTGGCTCGCTCGGCGCTCGTTCGGAAAATGCTCGAAAATTGCTCGCTCGGTCTTCCGCTCGGTTGTATATGAGCCGATCGGCTCGGTTGTATATGAGCCGATCGGCTCGGTTCGTTTTGTAAATGAGCCAAGCACGAGCATAGGTACGCTCGGCTCGATTCGGCTCGAATAAATTTTTATTTATTTAATAATAGATATACACACAATTTATAGATAAATTTATGGCTTTTTATATAACATTATATTGGATTTGGCTCAATATATGCAAACAAAATATAACTAGCCCACTTAAATCAATAGAAATTTAACACTAGATTTAATACTAAAACAATAAGTCATGAGGTGAGAGCCTTGACTTCTTTATGTTATTAGTCGTTCATCGCTAATTGTTGCTTGATATCACACCTACGTCACAATGCAACAACTGTTCTCTGATGTATGCTCATCATCTCACTAGCCTCAATCTAAGCCTCATCATTGGACACTAGGAACTCAATATTAGTGTTATCATCGGACATTTCGACCTTAGTTGTCACCCGACAATGAAAACATCAAAGGAAACATCGCAATTTTATGATCGTACATATTACTCTCCGCTCGATTCTCGCTCGCGCTCGCTCGGAAAATTTGCGCTCGAAGGATGCTCGTTCGGTTTTACGCTCGATTGTAAACGAGCTGCTCCGCTCGTTTCGGTTTGTAAACGAGCAAAGCTCCGCTCGACTCGTGAACACCCCTACTCTAATATGATATTATTTGATTCGAAGTTAATTACTAATCGTTCAACCCAGTAAGGATAATATAAGGCTTATGGGTGTGGAGACGTAGCACCCCATGTCTCACCTTCTCTCTCCTCCGTCCCCGTCCCAAACACCACCTCTACCCATGTCTCCATCTCTCATATCTCTCCAGGGACATAAGGGACGGTCAATCATGATTTAATATTATTATTTTTGTTTACTTTTATTATTATTATTATTGCATTTAATATTATCTCATGTATTCACACCCCACTCATGTCCTAAACAAGAGAACATAAACCATGTCCTAGGTGATATCCTAAGTAGCAATGAGACATGATATTTTTGGTGTCTTCACACCCACTAGCTTAAAAAAAATTATTTATGTACGAAACAAATAGTTTTCAAACACAAAAAATATCAGTTTCAAGAATTTATATATATTGAAAACTAAAACGTTGGAAAACTAAAACTGTAAATAATTTTCTTAATGAAACAATAGAGTAAAAAATAAAATTGAAATCGATGCATTTGTACATGGAAAATTGTAAATGTTTAAATGCTTCAATAAATGCTTACACTAATCTAAATTTCAGTTCCTAAAAGTAGTTTAGTATAATTATAAAATTAATCTATTATATGTAGGGATTAGAGATTCTGGGGCAATTCAACTTCACATATTACAACTCTATTGGGTAAAATGAAGTTTTTTACTAAAAAAATAAGTGTATTTGGAAAATTTATTGAAATGGTGCTATTATAAAAATATTTGTCATATGGCAGTAGCTCCGGCTGGTGCCGAACCAAGGAAGTCAGCCGAAGTGGTCGAGAAGGATCGTGCGAGGTATCATTATGACGGTTTGTTGTGTCTTATGGAGAGAACGAAACAAGAAAGTATTTGAAGGATAGACGCCAAAAGTTTTAGAGGTTGTAGCGATTGTTAAATCTATGTCGTTTCTTTGGCTTAAATATCGCTCTAAGTTTAAACACTTGGAGTGGAAGGATTGGGTGCGCTATCCTTTGTATATAGTGTAATGGTTGTTGTGGCGGTCTTCGTTTGAGGGCAGGCCCTTTTTTAATGAAGTTTAAGTTAAAAAAAATATGGCAGTAGCGCCGACAATCGGTAACACAACACGATACGAGATGTTAAAGGGGTTCGGATTATGAACGAGCTGGTACATTTATGATACGATTAAAATCATGCCTAAACAGGTTTAACCCGCGTAATCTGTTTTTGACACGATTAGAATTGTGTTTGAATAGGTTCAAACTGTATAAGCTATTTATATAAGACTATCCATTGTGGTTAGAGGTGACCACAAGCTCTATCCTCTCATGTTGCGCCATGTCAGCGCCCAGTTGGCAAGGTGATAAAGCTTCTGCTTACTCGCCTGATGCTGTTGTGGCTAGAGGTGAGCAGCAGCTTTATCCATTTTTTTTTTGAGACTTGCTAAATTTGTCAAAATTATATTAATACAAAAATAAACTTAACTAAAAATTAGATTAATGTTTACAATAAACTATAAAAAAACTAAAAACTAATCTAATACAATATCATCGGGACGTCTAGCCCAAATGCCCACTAATTCATGGCGGAGGTTTCCGTGTATCTCACGGTTCTCGAAATTCCTTATGTTGTCGAGTCTTTTGTTATTATCGATTGTCGATTCGGCACGTGAGGTATCACCTTGGTAATTTTGACACATTGCCAAGCCTCGGTCCTCCAATATCATGTTATGTAGAATAATACAAGTATAGACGACGTCCATGATCCTCTCTCGTGTCCAAAACCTTATTGGGTTGGCAATCAACGCAACTCTTTTTTTAAGAACGCCGAACGCTCTTTCAATATCTTTTCTTGCCGACTCTTGTTTCTTTGTAAAGTACTTGCGTTTGTCTTCAAGTTGAGACGAGTAAGCTTGAACAAGTGTCGCCCATTCGTTGAAAATACCATCGACCAAGTAGTAGCAGTACTTGAAATTTACATTATTAGCGTAAAACGATTGGGGCGGCTCAACCCCGTCGATAATGTCATCGAATATAGGTGATTGGTCGATAACAGTTAGGTCGTTATTTGACCCGGCAACTCCAAAAAAAGCATGCCAAAAGCAAAGATCATGCGAGATCATCGCTTCAAGTATAACACTCGGTCCAGAATGATCACCCCGATGAAACTGACATCGCCAGGCCGTAGGACACATAGCCCAACCAACATGCATATAATCGAGACTACCAAGCATGCCAGGATCCGGGCTGAAGTAGTGCCGGTACAAAGTATCGTTTGCTCCCTCTCTATCACGGTCAAGCGCAGGCTGTCGGGTTAGCACCAGAGTCCTTCGTCTTCGAGACCGGGCTATGAGGTATTCAATCATTATCCTACCAACTTCCATAAACAACTCGTCTTCTTCGGACGAGTCGGACGAAGAAAAATCGTTCCATTGCAAAGCCATTTTGTATAGAGTGAAAGAAAATTTTTTTGATGGTTTGTGTGGTGTGAGAATTGCAAATTTGAAGCTTGCAAAAAATAGAGGGTCGGCTGCCAACGGTCGGCAGCCAACGGATACCTTGCCCAGCCAACGGTCATATTTGACTCGCTACCACACGCGAGTGTGGTAGCTTTGGCTGGCTCGCGAGACGGCTAACGACAATGTGTTGTGGTGCCAGCTATCCACGTGTATCAAATTATGGCTCGCGGCTGGTCGCTCGCGGGCCACATCAGACAGTTTAATGTAAGGTGACAGTAGGGGTGTTCTTTTTAACCGATAACCAATAACCGAACCGAACACGAAGTGAACCGACCCGAGAAACTACCTTACCCGATTAACCCGAACCCGATTAAGTGCATACCCGAACCCGACTAAAGTCTTTAGGGTCGGTCTTCGGATTAGTTTTGTATAATTCGGGTTGACCCGAATAACCCGAATAATTCAAAAACAAATAAATGATCCAGTTTTTATATTTTTATGTCTTTCAGAGTAGTGTTTTTATAGCCAAATTTGCAACTAAATATTATAACCCATGTTGTGGTTTTATTTTACACATATTGTAGCCCAAATGGATAGAAATACGCAACCCAAATGGTTGGAAATATGTAACTCAAACACCTGAACCATTAAACCGATATCCATTTAACCAGACCCGAAAAACCCAAACCCGATTAACCCCGTAACCGATAACCATTTAACTAGATTGGGTCGGTTATCGGGTAATATTTTCACAACTGAAAACCCGAATAACCCGACCCGAATAACCCGATAACCGAAAACCAAACCCGATGAACACCCCTAGGTGACAGTTATATTCAGATACTAGGTTAGAGACCCGGGTGTACACCCGGTACATCCCGAGTCAAATGAGAGTTATTTTATAAAGATTGTAATATAAGTTTTAAGAACATGACCCAATCCATGACAAATTCTCGGCGCATTTTTTAAACCGAAAAATGTGCACCTATTTAAGTATTGACACCAATCCTTTCCAAACCATCCATGCCAACATACATTGAATTCATTGACATAATTAAATCCACCTCCATATTATTAACAAACGTGTAGGCACCATCTAATTACATTCTTTCCATACAAAGTCCCATATTTAATGCAATCCTACCAATTGAACAGCCAATCTCGTCCAGCTCAAATATCAAAGTTTCCAAACTTTAATACCCGGTTCATTTTATAATAAACTTAGGCGCCCAAGATTTTGAAACCCACACATTAAATGCATTCAATGTAGATCCACCATAATCGGAAGATTTAACTAACCTTCCATAGTTCTAGGCTCAAATCTTGGAGAGTAAACAAACCTTATCAATCTCAATCCAAAAAATCCGATCCATTTAACACAACCCGATTCTTTTTTACAAACCCAGTCGGATTAAACTTCAACATCATCTATCAATATTTACAAATCAACCTTTCTTAATAAAAAAACATAATTTTCACATTTCAAAGCTCAATGCACTATAATAATTTATACATTAAAAGTCACATTTTGACTTGACTTGTTATAGATTAAAATTAAAGATTCATATAATTCCTATACAAGAGCATGAAACAATGATCTAAGAACTTCACCAAAACAGAGATAAAAAAGATTTAAACTGAATGAAAATCACAAAAAAGAGGTCATTATAACCTTTGGGAGTCAGCCCAAGGCATCACAACTTTCGGCATCAAAGTTTGGACCAAGCAACTCTAGTGCTCGAGTGAAATCACCTCTACCGTACGTGTATACACCTTCTGCAAGCTAAAACCAAATAATAACAGAATCATCATGCATATAACATGTCTCATTCTCCTTGATTACACCTCAATTGTAAAATAAAAAGCAAAAACTGGTTCATGAGCAAGTTTTAAGTACACGAATCCTTCTGTATTAAGTTTGCCTTCTTCGGATTCATTGTAGAAACCTTGTGTCGGAGGAACAAAGCATTAATAGTAAGACAAATGAAATTAATTCAATGTGAGGAAAAAGAAAACACTCAAACCTCGACTTTAAGCCACTGAATAAGTCTGGAGCCTCTGATGACTACCCAGTACAAGCTAAGGCCCATAATATCAACAAATTGAGGTGCCACTCAAGATACCAAAAGGCCCGACAAACAGATTGGAGAACAAATCATATTCAACGCGAACCCGCACTAAAAAATATGTATTCTAAAATTAGAAAAAGACAACCAGAAATAAACACACATACCCGTTTTAAACGCAACTAAATCAACCGACACACTGATCTATCTAGTAATATTGATTAGGTAACGTAAAGAAGTAATCGATTGTATTGGTTCAAGAATATAAGCAAACATAAAACCTCACCTTGCTAACGAAACACAACAGTTGATTACCTTTCGTGTCGCATTCTTTCAAGAAGCTAATACATGATCTCATACCCTGTTGATTGCAAACAGTTATAATAACAGTTAACATTAATGAGAATGAATAGAAATTCTTGAAGGATATCAAGTTTATATCCATATAATAGATTTTTATAGATTTTTAATATAAAACATATAATCAGATGAAAATAAGAAACAGATTTATGTTAAAACATACAGATATTACACATACCTTTGGAATTTTGAAGCTTTTGAATGCATGAATGGGTCAAATTGTTTTTTATTCACTTTTGTATGCCTTGTTGTGATTTAAAAAAGAATTTGATTAATAAAAACATTGCTATACCAGACACACACTTATGGACAGAGAGTTTTAGATGAAAGTTATTTGTTGTGTGGGTTATAAAAATCTGAATCGGGTCATTGGATCGGGTGCATAATCCGGGTTATAAGAGGGGTGATTGACATGTGGACAATAGTAGTGAGGAGCTCTAGTATGGGGACAAGTGTCCCCCTAGCTACTCCTTTATTAGAAGAAGGAGATTTGTTTTTTCCTAAAACATAAAAAGTCGGTTATTTTTTGATATTTTGAACCATATAAAGTCGTTTAAAAACAATAATCGTAACATCAATTTCTTGTTTGGTTTCGGTTATATCCTGTTATGTTTTTCATGTAGTATATGCTACCTTTGACTCTTAGTATGCAAACATAATCTAAACCGACTCGAGATTTACATCCTTTGTTATATCTTTGTTCCAGGCGTATTGAATTTGAATTTCATGAACGTAAAATTATAGAAGAATGAATTAACTTAGCTGAAAATTCAAGATGAACAGCTAATTGTTTTGAATTAAGTTTTCTCTAATTAGTTTTAACCTAATAATATAAATTCTCAAACCTTATTGTCTTGATAATCATGAATCATCCTACTAAGACGTGTAACGAAACATGGAGAAAATTTGTTTTTAGACTGTGGGGATTGGAGGAGGGAAAGAAGGGGCATGATGTGCCATCTGACATTGCGGGATTCATTTTTCAAGCCTAAAAATATGGTGGAGGTGAAAGGAATCTGATTATTATTATTATTGTCTGATTATTATTAAGAAGGCGTTTCAAGCTGTCTGTTTTACAGCGGTCTGGTGCATCTGGAAAGTCCGAAACAGATCAGTTTTCGAGCAGCAGCAGTGTTCGCTGCAGAAGATTATTAGTGACATAAAATCGCTTAGCTTCCTTTGGGTGAAATCGCGGGCAAAGGTTCAACAGTTAGATTGGGAGTTGTGGAAGGGATTCAATGTGTCAAAGGTGTCATGGTAGGAGAGTGCTAATTTGTTTGAACTATGTTCTGTTGCTTTTTGTTTTCTTTTGTTTACTGTTTGTTTTTTCCGGGTGTAATGTTTGGGTGTTTTTTCGCTAGTAACCCGCTAGCTTTGGTGATAATAAAATTTCGTTGGCCGTTCAAAAAAAAAAATACAAACCAATAAGTTGCAGCCACCTCACAATCCCCCCCACCACACACCACACGGCCCACGCCAATGATTCCTTTCCCCCTTCCCCCCCCCCCCCCCCACACACACACACACACACATATACTCCCCACTCCCCCACACTCTTTAGTGATTATATTATTGCTCATAAACATAAGTTAGTGATTGAGTTATAGTATATTATTCTGTTGGTCCCTGATGGATGATTGAGGACGGATGAGCCTAATAAAAAAAAATTATGTGTACGGAGTAATAGATCACAAGTATTACTACCTGCGCGATGTGGTAATTTTACAATTTGACATTTTACCTGCTAGCTCTAGTTTTAGCTAGGTACAACTTGATTAATTAGAAACCACATACATGTAGTTTTATGTGATTTTCAGCTAAGTACAACTTGACTAATTACAAACCAAATACATACAATTTTACATAGGGAAAATCACTTGCAATACTAAAGATTTTTTGCCTCTTTGAGTCTTCAATTTAACCTGTTGTGAAAAAAATCTTGATTTGCCCTCTCTAACCCTATGTAAATTGATATAAATCATTTATTTATGAAGTATTGTAAATCTGTGACATGATACAACAGGTTATATCTAAACATGCTTAAAAAACTTAGCCAAACAAACCAAATCTACATCTTCTAGATAATGAGAACTAATGACCAGGTGCTCTCCTAGTTTGCTACAGAAAGCCTCTAATTGAGGCAATAATTAATGAATCATCGACACAACTACTACATCAACATATAAAACAACTACAATAGTCCATCCAAACTGGTGATAGTTTCAGACTAACTGCAATATAAATGATAGTTTCAACAAGATATGATTTATATGCCAAAGAGGTAATGCATTCTGTAATGCTTTACCGTTTTTATCCAGTGACTTATAAGCGACCTGCCAACCTAACCAACCCTCTCATCGAGAACAGTCCCACGCATATCGATTAAAGAAAAGCATTATCATTTTACCTAGAGACCCGTTGATTTAAAGTATTACTTACTAGGTATACCCGACTCAAAACTCGTCGGCTATCTATCAGGTAACTACTAGTTAATTATATTTAGCATTGTCACTATAAAAATACATCACATAACTACAATGTATGTAGATAAAATACCTATATGTGTCACAAAAATACCCAAATGCATAGATTATAAAAATAGTGTATGCCAGTAATCAGTGGCGAAGCTTGGCTTCGGAATTGGCGGGGGCCGAACTCAATTTTTTCCGATCGGTAGTGGAAAATCGGCGGGGGCCGGACTCAACCCGGACTCAATTTACCTATAAAAATCGCAAATTTCCACTACTGCGAAAAAAAACAGGGGGGGCCAGGGCCACCCCTGGCCAAATGTATACTTCGCCCATGCCAGTAATTGATACACACACATACGTATTTAAAAAAATAAATGAAAGTATATCGCGTATACAATCAGGTAAATGAGTACACCTTATCGGGTAATCAGATAAACATGTACACTTTATTGGGTAATTGGGTCGGTGCAACTAGTATATCACCAAATCCCAAACACGTGAAAAAAATATAAACTAATCTCAAACCCAGTCCCATACCCGATTAGCCAAACTCAAATCCGTCCAAATGTGCCGGGTTTCGGGTTTATACATCAGCTTCAAGTTCTGATTCAATTATCATCCCTAAAGACACGACAACGTCAATATCTACTCAAAGAATCATTCGATTGTCATCCCTATAAACTATCTTAACATACTACTTTTAGGAGCTAAATAATATTTCCTAACAATCTCCCCAAGCCCCCAAGGTATTGAAAAAAAAATCTATTTACACATTTAAATGAAGAACACAATTGTTCTCAATACTACAGGATAAGAAAGATATTTTTGCCGTTAAAAAAACAAAGATATTTTTAGCAATCTTTGAGCAATCTTTGAGCGTGTATTAGCAACAAAAAGATCGTTATTTGAGATGTAATTATCACGGATTCATGGGCAACCTAAAGGAGGGGCACTTATGTTTTTTTCACTTCACTTATTTTACTAATCCTACACTGTCACATCACTTCACTGAAATACAATTTTAGAGGTAAAATTTCACTGATTCGTTTATTTATTTTTTATTTAAATATATATATCCTTTCAGCTCGAGATGTTGAAGTTTATGCCTTTGTGGCGTCTAGAGCTCAGTTTTGGGAACTTCAGAATCATATCCTTCGAAACAGTGGGGTTAGTGGGCTAGGCCCAGACTATCAACAGGCGCTCGAACGCTTAAATGTCTATCTCCCGGACTTTGATATTGGCGGTTTTTCTAATAAGGACACCGCCCCCTCAAAGCCACAAAAAACTTTGGCGAATGCTCTTTTTAGCAAAACTGCTCAGAGCCTGGGAGAAGTTTTTGAGTTGTCCTCTCGCCAGAAGGCAGTGACTGAATGCCTAAAGGGCCCTCATGCTCAAGATTTTTTGACCGTTATCCCGATTGAGGGTTTGGGTCAATGCATGTCTGCAGTGGAGTACAGGGCTATACTCAAGTACCGGTTGATGATCCCTATGTATCCGGAAGATGAAACATGCCCCATCTGCCGTAAAGCTTGCACGGATAAATACGGGGAGCATGCAATTCATTGCAAGGAGCTCCCTGGTTTCAAATATCGGCATGACATGACTGGGTGAGGGACGTTTTGTGGGATATCCTGAGAAGAGCTGGGATTTCTGCCAAAAAGGAGGCCCCTGTAAACTTCCTCACGGACCCTACGGAAGGGAGATCCACCCTGCGACCCGCAGATCCGCTTTTCTTTGGTTGGGAGAGGGGGAAACATGCCTGTGTGGACCTCACCGGGGCATCTCCTTTGGTTGGGTTAAGGGAAACAGGGTTTGTAGCTGGGCAAGCATCAAGAAAGGCCGAATCAAAGAAAGTAGATAAGCACGCTAAAGCTTGTGTAGATAACCAACATGTCTTTATCCCTCTGGCCTTTGATACCTTTGACTCCCTGGCGCCAGAAGCTATTCGTTTCTTAACCAGGGTCCAACTGGTCGTCCACAACAATAGTTCATCTCCAGGGGGGCAAGGATTTGTCTTTAGTAGACTCGAGTTTGCAATTCAGAAAGGGGTGGCGGCGCAGCTTGTTGCCCGTCTACCTTCTATTATGATGTAACTTTCATATTTTGTTTTAAATGGAAATTCATAATCTAAAAAAAAAAAAATTAAATGCAAATTCAAAACCTAACCGTGGGGTGGCAGAACGGTCATATTACCATAGTCACCAACGGTTGTTTTCTGAAAATCCAAGGTTAAAAAAAACCTATAAATACTCGCGGTGGGGTGACCAAAACTTTCGACTATATGGCTCGATACCGCAACAATTTCGACCATGTTTCTGCATGGCAATTGTTGCGTTAGATTTAAAAAATTATGTTTTTTAGATTACGTTTAAGTAGTTTTTAATTATGTTTAATATTTGTATTATGTTTGTTTAATATTAATATTTTGTGTGTTTTAACCGTTTGGGACTTGAAATTAATTGGAAAACACTAATTTCACACGGTTTAGAAACTGTGGTCAAAACATGATTTACTTCACGGTACTGCTACCGGCACCACCAGTAACCGTGTTGTTGTGGTGATAATAGTGTTACCGTGAGGTACTCGTGTCAAATACGGTGAGCATCCCCCCCCCCTAACATTTCAGTGAAGAGTGATGTAACATCTTCAATACCAGAAAAACTACATATTTTTTTTAAAAGGGGATAATTTTTTTTAAAGGCAAACTTTTATTCTAACACCCAAAACTATTTACACAATTTTACCAGCAAATTGCTAGTAAACATACACCAAACTCTATCTCCTATTATGGGTATGTTTGGCAATGAGCTTTTAAGAGCTTTTAGGAGCTTTTAGGAGCTTCAAGCTTTTAAGAAAAAACTCATACTTAATAAAAAAGCCTTGTTTGGTTGAAGGAGCTGGAAGCTTTTAGATTGCAGAAAAAGCTCTATAGTAAAAAGCTACTAGTAGTAGCTTTTAAGAAAAAGCTCTACTAGCTACAAGCTTTTAATTAGTAAATGACACAAATACCCATTCTATTTTAAAAATAAAATAAAAACCTTCTTTACAGGTTTTTAATTATGTCAATTTTAGTCATTTTATACATTTTATTAAAAAGCTCCAGCTACTCTGCCAAACATTAAAATATATTTAAAAAGCTTCCAGCTACCAGCTTCCAGCTAACAGCTTGCAGCTACCAGCTAGTTTTGCCAAACATACCCTATATAGTATTAAAACATAACAATAATTTTAGCCAGGTATGTCGAACGTCGCCCGTTTATCCCATACCATTTGATCCAGCTTTTCTCTGTTTTTAGCCCACATATATGTCATCGATCGAATCGCTGCACATGCTCTTTGGATTGACAGTCGTTTGCCTAAAAGCATTAGTTCATTTTTCATCTTCCAAATCGCCCAACATGTCTCCAAAGTAATTAAATATACAATCTTTATTCTAACACCCAAACACTAGCCTGTAGCTAGTCAGAACTCAGAACCACCACCCATATAAAACTCCACCTAATACATACATTTCCTTTAAACCAAACCCAATGATAGAGAAAAATACGTCATCTTGTTCTATTGAATATGTACACGGTTGATACAAAACAATTTCATATTCTGTCAAATTACCCATATTATACATAATATGAAAGTACAAAGTCGGTGAAAGCGACGTAGAGTTCACCAACAATTACGATTTTGCCCTTCATTTAACAGCGAAATTACATAGCGAAGCTGGTTGGTGGCTTTCGTTTTGTCTAACATGTTGACGTCTCGATTCTGTCTTTTACCGATTTTTTCTTTCAACCGTTGGTGGTTTATTTTTGGATCAAAATCGTTGGTGGGAGTCTTTGGTGTGCCCACATGACCACCTTCACATGGCCTTTTGCAAGCTGCTACCACCAACGCACCGTCATGACCACATACGTCGCATCTTTTCCACCAGCATGTCCCCTGCCTACACCGCCGAAAAGCGCCGTTAATGGATATAACCGTCACCGGAGACGCTACGAGTTCAGACCGTTAACATCGGCTGTCGGAGAATCCAAACATAACCGTCATCTTTGTTGACGTGGATAGTGCTATGATAGGCCGGAAAGCATAAACCATAAGACGAATTTGCAAAATCGATGGCGGACAACGGCTGTGGCCAGCACCCCCACGATGATGCAGCCACTACGGCAATCAATGGGCGACAACGGTAAACTGAATTTCCTAGGAATATGAGCCAGACGACGGAACTTGCAGTGATGGTTACTCCGTGGTTATTCGGCCGGTAGTTCGGGTGGTAGATCGACTGTTGCATGTGGTTTCTTCGCGTTGGAGATGGCGTTGGCTACTTGGTTGAAGTTATGGTATTTACTTTTAGAGAGAGAACATAGAGAGCAGTTGTGGTCGGACAGGAAGCAAATGGTGGGGAAGGTTGTGTCGCGTGCAGAGGTCCATGGTTGGTAATGGTGGCTGGATCGGTGGTTCTGGTGGTGGGTTATGGTACTTCATGGATGTTGAAAGTTTTCAAAGTGGTAGGTATGCTTTCAATAAGAAAGTGGAAGATGGATACAGAGGCAACTGACTTGAGCCTAACTTTTCTGACTATTTTATTCTCTCATTTTAAATAGCATTTTTAATTTACTGATAAAAATTTCATAAGTTCCTTTCTAGCAATTACTCTATCATCCATTTAGTTAATACAACGTATATGGTTAAATAAATTACAATACATAATCACATAATTCTACCACCTGTACATAATCTTTACACGACATAATTCATTCGTAATATTAATTAAGTTAAATCGGAAACGTTAAAATCCGTGTTTTCATATGGTTAACGCATACGATGTTTACAAAGTACCCGCGCCGCAACGCGCGCGAGTCAAGAACTAGTTTCTAAATTAATTAGGATGTTATCCGATTTAGAAACCGATCAAGCCAATGATCGATTCAGTAACTAAACTAATACAGGTAAAAAAAAACATGGTTTTCAGTGCTTTTACATTATAATGTTGTTCAATAAAACAAAATGCAAACCAAAACAAACAACAAAATGCCAACAAACACATTTTCCTAAAATGTCTTTCAAGTAGTAATAAAAAAAAACAGGATAAAACGTCCACGTAAAACAAATATCTACCAAACAACACAAGTGTTTCGGTTTTTAACTTCTTCCCCTTACATTTTATTTTCACCAACCGTATTTTATCGAGAAATTAGATCTTGAACTCGTCTTTCTTATGTTGACAATCCTACTTTGAAAAAAAATAAGGACGTCAGTTCAAAGTTTAAGAATTTAAGAATGAAAACATGATCACATGAAAATTACCTAACCATAAACACCGAAAAGGTTCTTTTTAAAATTTATGAAAAAAAAAACTATTGAAAAGGAACGTAAAAAAAGTTAAACCATGCACGAAAAACATTAAAGATAGTGTAAACATGATAAAGAGAGAGAATATAGGGTAGAGAGAGAAAGAGAGTTAAACCACCCAAAAAGTTCTTTTTTTTAAATGGACGGAAATAGTACAAAAATCCAAACCTCGGGTGTTCCATTATAAAAAAATCTTTTTTGGACTAAAGCAACAAACTGGACCAATCGTCAGAGACGAAATTGGCAGTTAACTCTTTCTGTATTATATTTGCGTTAATGAAAATACAAGACAACCATGACTATATATACACACATACAAACGGTTATAACTAACTTATAAAAGTGGGAGACAACTGTCATTTCTACTACCCTAATATGCTCCCTCAAGCTGAACGCGGTGATGTAACGTGAAGCTTGACCGAAAGAGTTTCAAAACGAGCCGAAGACAACCCTTTGGTCAAGATATCTGCAAGCTGGGCTGTAGTTGAAACATATCGAACCATAAGAGATCCTGTAAGCACCATCTATCGAATAAAATGTAAGTCAATCTCAATGTGTTTCGTGCGCTGATGAAACAAAGGGTTGCCTGGAAGATATGTAGCCCCAAGATAGTCACACCAAATGGTAGGTAGACAAGGTAAAGTAATACGTAGCTCGGATAATAAAGCATCAATCCATCTAATCTCAACTGCAGTATGTGCTAAAGCCTGATACTCAACCTCAATACTCGATCGAGCAATAGTGTGTTGTTTCTTAGAACTCCAACTGATAAGATTGGGTCTAAGGAAAACACAATAACCAGTAGTAGAATGACAATCATCAGAGCAACCTGCCCCAATGTTTTCGAAACCGGACCAGACGTCGAACCGGAGTCCCTGGCGGTTCACTGGTCCAACCGGTCCGACCGGTCCAACGAACCGGCCCACATAGAAACAAAAAAATAAAAAAATAAAAAAAACCCGGTCCAAACCCCGGTTTGCTGTCAGGGCGGTCCGATGTGCCAACCCGGACCGGCCGGGGGTCCGGAGCCCAGTCCGACCGGCCGGTCCGGGTTTCAAAACATTGACCGGCCTAATCAGCATCAGAATAACCATGAATATCAAATCGATCACACCGCCGAATAGTCAAACCATGTGTAATAGTCCCCCGTAACTAACGTAAATGCGTTTAATCCTTGTAAAACTTGCACAACGAGCATTCTATCAGTCATAAGATCTCCAATAGCATTTAATGAATCAACTATTTCTTTTGCTTGATTAAGATATTCACTAATTGTGTTTGACTATTGTTTTAACAATTTAACATATAAAACTGAGTTCTAAACTGAGATTGTTTGGCAGGAGCATGTTCAAGGAAAGACTCACTTATAACATCCCATAACTGAGAAGTAGAAGTTGAATTTCAAGAGAGGTGCATTAAGGAAGGAGATAGACTAGAAGTTATGAGAGCCATGACAAAAAAAAATTAAAAACAACTATGGGTATGTTTGGCAAAACTAGTTGGTGACTGGTAGCTGGAAGCTGGTAGCTGCAAGCTGTTAGCTGGAAGCTGGTAGTTGCAAGCTTTTTAAATATATTTTGGTGTTTGGCAGAGTACCTGGAGCTTTTAATAAAATGTATAAAATGACCAAAATTGGCATAATTAAAAGCTTGTAAAGAAGGTTTTTATTTTATTTTTAAAATAGAATGGGTATTTGTGTCATTTACTCATTAAAAGCTTGTAGCTGGTAGGAGCTTTTTCTTAAACGCTAGTATTAGTAGCTTTTCACTGTAGAGCTTTTTCTCTAACCTAAAAGCTTGCAGCTCCTTCAACCAAACAAGGCTTTTTATTGAGTAGGGGGCTTTTACTTAAAAGTTTGAAGCTTGAAGCTCCTAAAAGCTCTTAAAAGCTCATTGCCAAACATACCCTATATTTTGGTAAAAAAAAAATTTAAAAACAAAATTAGATTTATTTCTCTCATGTTTTCTCCCATAATTTTTAAACGTTAATATCTTTTATATACGAGATTTTTTAAAGAAAAAAATTACACCAAATTAACGAGCGTTTTATTATCTTTCCAACGAGTACCATAGTGCTATATAAAAAACGTAGAAAAAAACGACTATTTTTTTGTACCAAATTAACAAGCGTTTTATTATCTTTTTAACGGGTACCATAGTGCTATATAAAAAACAGAGAAAAAAACGACTATTTTAGTGGGGTTTTATTCATACAGGAAAAAAACACGTGTTCAAGTAATTCATTAATCATGTATAGGCAAGTCACTAATTATGTTCAAACCAATAAATATGAATTCTATTTCCAACTAGAGCAGAATAGATTACTAGAGTTATACATTGTTTTAGATTAGGTATCAATATTAGTATGTTAGAGTTGTACATTTTTTTAGTCTTTAGGATATGTGTTAATATTGGAGTTATACATTGTTTTAGGTTAGGTGTTAGCATTGGAGTTGTACATTATTTTAAGTTAGGTATTAATATTAAAGTTATACACTGTTTTAGGTTAGATGTTAACATTAGAATTATACATTGTTTAAAGTTAGGCGTTAACATTGAAGATACATTGTTAATTGTTTTAAGTTAGGTGCTACCTGAAACTTTCCTGCATGTAACTATACAACGCATCAGTCTATTACATATATAAAATTGATGTGTAATATTAGATTTCTTAACTCTGGGGCGCTCCCAGGGTATAATCTAGCTATATATAAAAGAATAATCTCTTGATGACATGGCAGTCAACGGGGCAACCTCCACCCCTTGAATGTGTCATGTGGCATCATGTGAAGCTTTCTTTTAAATTTTTTTATTTTGTTCTTTTAAATAAAATTAAATGACATAAATTAAAAATATTAAAATAATAAAACCCCACTTGATTAGGTATTCTTCCTTATTACGTATCTCATATCTTTCCTTCTCTTCTACATCTTCATTGAAACTCATCGTCTCCTTCTTCTGATAAAAAAAATACAGAGAACTTTCTTTTTATTACTAAATAATAAATGTGAAGTAGCAACAAATTAGAATTTTGATTTGAATTCAAGTTTGTGATTTTTATTTCTATTCGTAACTATGATTCAAATCATATATACTTTTTCTTATACCATTTTAATAATAGGAATTTTATGTATAAACAATTGTATTATATGTTATAAACTGGTGAATAATATACTTTTTGAAAGTCGTAAAATGACTGGAGCTAGAGTTATTGATCTTCATTTGTTTGTATTATGTTTCTTTGCACCCGTATTTGGTTAAGTTTTTCTTGTGCAAATCATAAATTAGATATTTTATTACGGCATATTAGATATTTCAACCCCGGGACGCTCCCGGGATAAAAGCTAGTTGTGTCATATTTCGTGATTTATTGTGTTTTTTGTATCCTTCTCACCTTTCTCATTTTTGTTATATTGTGTAAGATAAATTGACCCATATAATATTATTCCAAGATAATTAAAAAACCAAATATAATACTAGTGTGCAAACGCAAAAGTTCAAATACATTCACCATTAAATGTACATATTATTTCGGAATATTGACGGTGTGACTTAAGATTTAGGTCATATGACACTATGCTCATAAAAACTTGGTCCTACATAGGTCCATAATTCTCAGTAATACAAACACATGGGGTTTACAAGGCTCAGACGCTAAGGTCACCCGAGCTCTATGGTCCTGCTTCTATTTAAGCCCGATCTATGGACCTCAAGCCCCTTCTTTTTTTTTTTTTTTTGGTACCATCTCTAACAAAACCACTAATTGATGACAAATATAGTAGTATAAGGTATTGAACCCGTGCGGCGACACGGCCGCCACTCATGTGGGTAACTGGTAACATTTGAAGGTAGGGAAATCGGGTATAGGAAACCGCGAGTGGGTTGGGTCTTTGTGACCGTTTGAAATGATCAACATGGCCATTGGGGGGTCAAAATTATTATTTAAATAATTTGAAATCAATATAAATGCCCAACATTTCACCATCTTAATTCAATCAACTTTTATCCACCATTCATAGATCTTTCTATAATCTCAATTTTAGCAATTACCCAATTAGCATGGCTAATTTCTCTAACACTGACCTCCAAATTATTCATTCTGCCCAACTGTTCCGATAATAATATTTTTACAAACGATACTAGCATACAATATTTACACACGACAACACCAGCATCAACTAAAAAAATCGTATCAGGTGATTGCAAGAAAGGTCACCAAGTTCTTATGGAAGATAATTTTGTGGAGGAGCCAAATACACTGATGTATTCCGTCAATGGTTTCGTATGTCGAAACGCTTGTTTTTAAAAATTGTTGGTGACGTAGAAGCACGGTATGAATGGTTTCAATAAGGCGTAGACGGTATGATGAAAAACTGTTTTATGCCGTTACAAAAAGTCATATCTGCGGTTAAACAACTCACGACTGGTAATACTCCTAACGAAAACGATGAGTATTTATGTATGTCTGCAAGGACTTCACAGAAAATAAGAAATACCTACAATTTTTCTGCAATGTTTTAATTCAGTTCTTGCGTAGACCAACAAGCCACGATGTTGAGGTTTTGTACCAATAACGTGAAGAAAAAACATCACTTATATGGCGATGAGTTCTTACGTAGCATCGACAGTACGCATCTGACTTGGAGAATGTGTTCCACTGCATTGCAAGACCAATATATGAGAGGTGGTAGAAAATACATGACGATCATGCTTGAAACGGTTACGTCACATAATTTATGGTTTTAGCATGAGTATTATGGACCACTTGGATCAAACAACGACGTCAATGTTATCCGACAATCTCCAATATTTCTACGACTTTGAATTGATATTGTGGCACATCTTGCAACTCAAAATCTACTCCACATCCTCGAGTCAAAGGAGGAATTGTTTAATTGCATTTTTTTAATTTGAATAATGTTTTTTTTTTCAATTTGAATAATTGTGGTTTTTTTCTTTTTTCTTTTTATTTGTTTAATTGTGTTTAGTTTAATTTATTTTTTATTTAAAAACAAAAACAAAAAGTTTTAGAGAGATAAAAAGAGTGTTGCCAGTGATTCTTTGGTGTCAGGGTAATTTAGGGTAAGTATTGGAGGGGGCAAAAGGCAGATGAAAAGAGGGCCCTCTCCACCCTTAAGATTGAGTGTTATGGTGGGGCTAGCAAGCTCAAGCGAGCCACTTGGGTGCCCCGTGGCTAGCGCACATCACAACGGGCACAAGTGAGCGGGGCGCAAGCGAGCAACTCACTTGGACCACAACTAGGACAAATGACTTCAACAGGGGCTTTTATCTGGCGTCAAGTCACAATCCAGTCAGAATGAGGTGATGCTATGTTAAAAGGTGAATCCAGAAGCTCACTTAGACCACAACAGATAGTGTAAGCATGAACCAAATATATCTCGTGACTCTTTGAGAAGTTTGAGTCCAGAACCACGACTTAAGATGTAGCACAATCAACCACTTTTTTTTTTAACGGAAAGATGTAGCACAATCAACCACTTAACAACATAATATTATGTGTATCCCGAAATACCAAGGACATACCTTCCAAGATCCCCTAACACACATGACACAACCTTAGTAGGACTAATGAAAAAGAGCGCTGTCCCAAGAATTTTGGCCCAAGGTAAATTGAAATACTACAAGGGCCTCATATAGTCATATGGCACCATTTAAATACTACTAATTACCAAAGCATTGATGCATTGGTAGTTTGTAACATGTGCTTTGGGAGTTTTTCAAAAAAAAAAATGATCTTACACTTTTAACCCAAAGGTTTTCCTTTTTTTACTTTTAACACAATTATTTTCATGTTTTACAATTAACACTAACAATTTTGATTTTCCATTTCTAACTCAAAACTTCTCATCTTTTTACTTTTAACCCAAAGACTTTTGTCTTTTACAATTTAACCCTAACACTTTTTTGCTTTCAACTTTGGTCCCACATAATTTTCAACTTTCGTAATTTTTTCGTTTTAAGTTTCATTCTAAATTTTCTGAGTTAACATGCGGCAACGTGCGGGTGTGGTTCAATATTTTTTGTCTATTTTTCCCGTGTGACAAATATGTCGCAACACGTGTATTTTTCCCCATTTGACAAGTCCGTCGCAACGCGCGGGTCCTAGACCAACTTAATTACTTCACATTAACCATAGTTAATTAACAGTCATAGATTTTATGCCTTTGGCGTTAACACGTCGTAACGAGCGTGCGTGGCTCAACGATTTTACGTCTTCTTTTCATTCGGTGTTATGTTTTCCTTTTATTTATTTATTTTACTTTTACGAGTTTTTTGGTGCTGGTGGTCACTAGCGGTGATGTGACATTGGTGCCACCTGACATGGTTTTACGCCCCCGCCGCAACGCGCGGGGGCTTAATACTAGTTAACTTCTAATATATATGGACAATTTGGAAAGGCTTAGATGGAATCACCAGCCTATGAGTTAAATCCATTAACTTCTAATATATAATGCACACTACCTCGTCGACTCAAAGATGTAACAACCAGAAAACACATCACATGATCTAAACGCGCATGTCGACATGTGTTGTAATACGACTATCAACATCGTCTAAGAAGTATCCTTGATCATTTGTTGGTTTTAAAGTGATAATCCTCGCATTGGAGTTGGATCACAACACATACCCATGCACACCCTTACAAGTATATTCTTTGCCTTGCCCTTGTTGTTAAAACCTAAGAATTAAACGAAGTTAAATCCTTAAAGTTGTGGGCCCTGTAATGTGAGCTCCACCCTTCGACTTATATACTATAACAGTCGAGCCACCCTTGATGGATGGATTAATTGATTTATTTTCAATATATTTTATGTTGTATATAAATAAATATGAAGAAAAAATTTATCCATACACCCTAATCATTAGCAATTTAGAAGTTAATCAAGGGACTATTTGTAACTTACAATTCACCTCTTAAAACAAATAAGAGGCTACATTTAATCCATGCTTTCCATACGTCGATAGAATTTAGAATCTCATGGACAAACAAAGAGATCCACTCCCTTTTATTTATTTATTTCTTTTTCTCTATATAAATAAATTCCTACCCAACATTTTTATTTTCTCTCCACCCTTCTCTTTGATTCAGAATTCGTAAGACATTCATCTATTCCATTGTATAAACATGTTTGGTCATTGGTTTATTACGCGATTTTCATATTTGAAATGTGATTAGGCTAAAGCAATATTTATATATGTTTTTGTTGTTTAAGACCGGTTATTTGTTTTTATGATCTAAATACGGTTTGCATGCGAGGGACATTTAGTTAAATCTCTAAATGCATGCCCATTAATGTTTGTGATATTCTTGGGATATGATAGATCAATCTCTTTTACCTTGCTAACCAACGCGATCAGGTAAATCACAGCTTACGTTGGACAAGGGGCCTTCGATAGGTTATGGTAGGAAACCAATGGTTATATCGATCTCTTCCTACGAAAGAAATAGATTTATCATTTATATTACTTGTGTTATGTGTGATGTTCCAAACATATTGAAGATTAAAATATACCCCACTAATGTCAAAAAATCTAATACTGATTTAAGATATTCAATACCATCTTTCTTACAATTATATGTTATTTCAACTAGTCATTATCTGCCTTGTATGAATGATGGTATCCATATTTTATTTTTACTTTGCTATACATTTTTGTTTGAACATAGTTTATTGTTGTTCAGATCAATCAAGACATCATCGTATACAAAACTTTTGTGTATATTTGATTGTTGAGCGATGGCTGAGGTATGTACGAGGTTCTATCTTGTTTATTTTTATCCTGTCGTTTTTCTTTCATCTGCAAACGCAATTTCATGCATACAACCGCTTAAACTGCTTTTACGAAAATTAGATCAATTTTTAATGGGCAAAAAAAGTATTTCAGATCAACCAAACCCGACCAGTTTAGTTAGGTGATCAAGTTATTAATAAAATGTTGGTATAGGAGGGCCAAAAGGTGAATTTGCATGTGTACGACTTAAGCCAAGGGCTAGCTCGGGAGGTCTCAACATCGCTTTTGGGGAAGCCTATCGAAGGAATATGGTATATATATCTTTCTTCGTATAAATGAGTCTCACTATCATATTATTCGTTCTTCTAGTATAACCGATACCATAATGTTATTTTGATGTCCAAGACTAACATGACTTGTTTCATATATTCTTTTAAAACATAGGCACACTGGAATAGCTGTATACGGTAACGAATATTATTTTGGAGATGGGATACAACAAACGCCTGTTGGAACCACACCTTATGGGACTCCGCTTAAAGTGATTGATCTTGGTGTCACCAAGTTTACAAAAGACGAGTTTGATTCATATTTAAAGGAGATAGGTCCGCGATATACTCATGAAACTTACAATATACTGAAGCATAATTGCAACTGTTTTAGCAATGAAGTTGCACAGCATTTGGTTGGAACCACCATTCCTGAGTACATTCTAAACCTCCCTAATGAAGTCCTTAGCAGTCCACTGGCCCCTCTTATAAGTAAGTTTTATATCTTATTTCTTTTTTGAATCTTTAATCATCGTTAATTACACGCGTGCTTCCAAAATCCACACGGATTAGGGATAGAGCCAAAAACTATGATCACACACAAGTTACTTAAGATAAATGACTACCTCCTAGCTGAAATGAGGGGGTGGACCTTGGGGGAGCCGGGGACCGGACCTGAAGGGTACTGGGCTTCGTTATGGGTGTGTACCGTTAGCCGTTCAAAAAAAATAAAATAAAAACCTAGTAACCAAAATAGTGTCCTTGTAGACCAAAAGAAAGTGTGTAATATCAAGTGACATATAATTGTGTATTATGCAGTGCCACTGATACAAAATCTAGAGGCTACATTGAGAGAAGGTGATGTTCCACATGAAATTCAGTTTCATGCACCAATCGGGTCAACAGAAAGTAGCAACGGTGAAGGCTCCGAGAACACTATTCAACCAATGGTAGATCCTCTTGGAAGCGCGAGAAGCGTGGTGCAGGAAGAGATCATCAAGGAGTTTGCTGCACTCAGGGCATCGGGAACGATGAGCCCGAGTGAGGCTGCAGCTCTTGCAACTAAGAATGTCATGCAGAAACATGGTTTCTTGAATCCTACCTAAAACTTGCTTTGTTTGCTGCTGTCTCTGGAAAGTTATTGTCCTGAGTGTTTTTTTTTCCAACTTATGTCCTGTTTGAAATCATTGAACACCATATAATTTAAGTATTTTTATTTCTTACACACAAAGAATGAGGGCCTATGTAATCAAATTAAGGGTCTTGTTATGCCGTGTACATGGAAATTGTTATTTATATGGGATTTTATATATGAAAATAATAGTGTATCAATGGTAAATGTA
Organism: Ambrosia artemisiifolia; assembly: GCA_032199755.1. NCBI lineage: Eukaryota > Viridiplantae > Streptophyta > Magnoliopsida > Asterales > Asteraceae > Ambrosia > Ambrosia artemisiifolia. The sequence goes on along the minus strand of CM063515.1, from coordinate 11,703,820 downwards.
TATATTCATGATGGTTTATGTTACATAATTTATTTATTTATTTATTTATTTATATTTAAGGTGTATTATATTGTTAAGTATTTTGCTTTCTAACATGCATAGATTATTTATGTCTTTGTAATTTCTTGTTATTCGATTTTGAACCCTATTAGGGTATCCAAGCTGTCTCTAGGTGATCCTTCTGGAATCGCACACATAACCATGACGAGCACACACAATCAATACCAGAACTAGTCCTGATGATTCAAGTGCCTTAGACACGCCGGAAAAAAGGCCCTTATGTAGAGTCAGTATTGAGAACTCAAGTGCCTTGTACGAGCCGAAAAAAGGCACTTAGGCCCTATCGAATTTTATAAACTAATATTTCTAAACGACGCTTAACGTTATAACAATAAACATAGCAAAATCATAGTATTACATATAATATATCTATAAACTAGTTGCATATATCTGCTTCCTTAATGGGGAGATGCATTTACGAATAGTAATGTACAAGTGATTCCGTGGTGCAGAAGTACTAGAAGACATTGTTCAAAAGGTTAAATCAATGAAAAATGAAGGATTCCATTTTGCATGCATGCATTGTCCTTGATCTAAATCATTACAATTGTCAAAAAGAACCATAAATGAGATCTTACTTCCACCTCAATGACTGCCTTATACCGGTGTAGATGAGACCTAAGGATCGCCCAATCAGACAAACCAAAAAGAATGAGACGGCATCGCTGATTTTGGTAACAAGTGTTCTTACAAAGGGCATTGTAATATCAGCCATTTCAAGGTATAGACTAAAGTAGTACCTCCTGCAGCAAAGAGAAAATTATTATTGTTAATAGTTAAAATTACAAAATATAAGACATTTTAATTAATATTTTATCTCTAATAATAGTCTAATGATATTATCTGATTTGTGTAAAACCTACAAAAAAGTTGCAACGAAACACGTCCCAAAAGTTTCTCAAAGTGTACATACAAAGCATAGAACCTCATAAATAATTTTTAAAACTAAATAATGTAGTTTTTGTTATCGCATTCAACACACTAATAATGTATTCTTTTTTTAAAAAAAAAAAAAATTGGACAAAAATACCATTTGAGGGAACCTGGCCTATAACATAATATAGTACCCATTTTGACCCAAACCCGTTTTGATTTGTTACCCGACCTGAAATTATATCTATTCGCCATGTAGTGGAACAATAATGGAACTCCAGGTGAAAATGACAGTTGTCTATAAAAGAAATAGAGCATACCAACCCACGAGAGCCCTTAATTCTTTGGTCCGCTTGACAGGTACACAAACAGAGCTGATTACAGCAGCACATAAAGGAGACCCCAAGGGTCTAGATTTCCCTAGGCTAAAATTCTTCAACCAACCAAACTTTTCAGTCTTCCCCTTGGTAGATTCTGTAAGGGGTTGACTTTTGAGAATACGAAGGTCAAATCGATCCTCATACATAGATGCAACTGTCTCCATGTTCTGAACAAACCACTGGTTCAATGACACCTGGCAATAAAGATGTTAGTTCCACATCATAGTGTAGGGCAGTTTTTTCCCATCCCACATTTCCTCCAAATTACACGCGCCTTGTAAATATAATGAAACTTTAAAACGATACTTGATGTCCTACAAATGTCATGTTTGCCATTATATGTTGGATAGATAACTAATAATATGGATAGATCAAAAAGCATAAAACTACAAAACAATTGTTTGAAACTTTGAATAATGAAAGGGGTGAAAACAATTTTGTAGCTGCCTTTTAAGTATATATTTCAACTTTAAAAAATTGTTTATTAATTTTAAAGTAGAATCGGATATAAATATTGAAATTTAAGATAACGTGATCGATTTTTGGTCCTAATTTTAAAGGTGTCAGTGAGATCTTAGTAATGACACAATTAGTGCAAAATAATTTAGAAAATAATGTTCAATATTCAACAAAATACGTAAATTAATCAAAATAGATAAGGGTGTAATACGTATTTTGGTTAGTAATTCCAAATATGAAAATGCCAAATATATGGACACAATGGTGAACTAATCGTTTAAACATCAAACTTTGAAATTATACCTCATTTCGTAATCTCTGGAGTGCTCGGGTAGACAAGTCACACAAATTCAAACCTAGGTTGTTCACTTCGTTTGACATGTCACTGTCTACAGAAATTAGCTCCAAATAAATACTTGCAATTCCGTCAGCCAATGTGATGACCAAATCTTCCAACACATAAACGCCCCAAGAAGCAAAGAAGTCATAATCATAACAACATTCTTGGCTGTCAAAGCTGAAAGCATACAGATTTGCATTAGAGCAAGGTTCGGTTAACGACAAGGATCATAAATGATAATATGGCAGTGTGTGCTGTGTTGTTTGTTCATACCTGATAGAACCAAATCTAAGAACGTAAACTAGCTCGGAATAGAGATCCTCCTTGCCTGACTTTCTAATGTTTTGTAAAACAGAGTTGTCGCCTTTTAACTTCTCAACTAGAGGGGTAGTGAATTCCTGATGGAAAAAAAAATGGAAAGAAAAATATAATATAAAAACTTGTTTTAAATGCAGAAACTGTAGCATGCCATCTCAGCTTTTTAAATGTACCTTGATTGATTTCTTGTTTCGCAACAAAAGCTCTTCTTTCAGCCAATCGGTGCATATAGACAGTGAAGATCTCTGTAAGATTTCAGAGAAAACCCTCTGTAGATTTTTCAAGTCTGCAGTTGAAGCACTTCTAGAGATATTTTCTACCTGTAATCCAATAATTGAGATTTTTGTAAGATTATTTGAATTACCAACAAGTTCTCTCTCTAAGTAATGAAAGAATCCCTCTACCTTAATCATAATCATAAACTGGCTACTATGGACACGCATGACATTTCAAGTTTTTTACTAGTTATTTGTGCACCAGGAGCATTACTAGGGTGTGCGGAAAAAAAAAAACCATCTCATAATCTTCCATCAAAGACAAATTAAAATCATTAGCTTCTGACCTTGGATCAGTGTTGTAGAAGGTGGCCTAGGCGGCGCTAGGCTGAAGAAGAAATCGGAATTTCACCCTGGGCGATGAATTAGGCGAAATGGGGATTAGGCGGAGTCTGGGCGAGCCTAGGCGGGCCTAGGCGGTGGTATTTTTATTTATTTTTAATTTTTTTTATTAAATTTCTAAGTATTTCTTAGTATTATGTGTATATATCTAAGTATTTCTAAGTATTATGTGTATATATCTTAACATATTTTCAATAACACCTAAATTTGTGTATATATATAAAATACCAAAACGCCTAATTACGCCTAATTCCGCCTAATTTTCGCCTAGTCCCTAGGCTGGAGGCTCACCGCCCGCCTAGCGCCTTCTGCAACCTTGCCTTGGATAATGAAGCAAGAATACTCAGATTAGTTTCTTAATTATTAGTCAATGTACATAGCTACTTAAAATCTTAAATAAATACAGAATGTTGATAATTATCAGCTTAGTTATAAATTATGATAGTGAAAAGAAGTAAAAGAAAAAAAAGACGTAATGTGACAACGAGAAAGAGATCCTACTATAAACCAAACCAACATATAGAAAGAGCGTCTACCTCATTTTTAAGCCAGTTAAAGGAAGCCCACATCAACCGAAACCTGGGACCCACTGCAATGGCAGACAAACTTGAAGGTTGGTTAGCAGTTTGTCCTGACTCCATAACTTCTTTTTCAAGTTTCGTCCCATTTTCTATAGCCGTTATGGAATCTGTAAGTTTGCGTTTCACAATATCCCATGAGAACTCTAGGGCAACCTCACCGTCCTTGTCATTCTTCATGGCACTGCACTTTTTATAAGGAGAGACAATAGATACAGCATATATGAGATATAATACACGCATAAACAGATTATATTTAAACACTATGTGATATTTTCTTTTTTCTGGTACCTTGCTTACCTACCAGAATAGGGGGTTCCATCGGGAGCCACATCATCACTCAACTTTTTCCTTCCAGAACCTAAAAATGGTCCATCAGCAGGTACAGCTACAGCCATGTGTGCAAGAAATATACTAGTCATGAGGAGCACTCGATCGGTTATATGAATCCATCCAAAAGAATCGCCAGCAGTACTCATTAGAGTCCCCAAACAGTAACACTTCATGTGATTTGCCTTCAGCCTATGATCTGTTTTTAGGTTTGTGAAGCAGAAGCCACCAGACTTGTGAATGGCCTGCATACCTCTACCGCCTCCAGCATAACACTTCCTGCTGCTGAATAGCAGTTAAAATACTAATCAGAAATCAGAATGGCCGGACCGCAACATATTCTGTTTTCTTAAGTGCCTATTTGCTTCAAAGTAACAGAGGACATATACAAGGTCACACGTTAAGTAAAGAATAAGACCTGCGATTTTGAACATATAATCCATTTGGCATGAAGTTTAGCTCAGTTCCTAGCACGGGGAGCTTAATAAATGGCCGGACCGCAACATATCCCGTCATTCGTCTGTTTCCCTACCTCCTGGAAACATTAATTTTAAAAAATCAGACACTATTTAGAAGAAAATAAAGTATGTAGCCACATCTATAAAATCAACTGCCTCGCATAAGACATAGAGATAAACTGTATGCGAATAATTCAATTCATGATATCTCTACAAAAACCACATAGATTGGAACTCCAACTTGCCATATCTTAAAAAAAAAAAATTGATAATATTTGTCTAAACTAGGCCTATAAATGTGGAAACATGAACTCTCATAGTGCTATCAAACATAGTTATCAAAGGCGCTAAGCGCACTCAAGGCGCATAGGCCTTGCCTGGGGCCTAGGTGAGAGGCACAAAAAAGCGAGGGCCTGAGATTAAAAAAAAAAAAAAGCGAACACGAAAATAAAGAAAATATATTAAAATAATACTATTTTTCATCTAGTTAGTATCAAAAGTTTTGAAATATTGATCTATTAGTGTATAGAAATAGTGTTCCTTAGATAAAAGTAGAAATTTGGCTGAAATCTAGCCATAATTTAACTAATTTGGCTGGAAACTCTCCGGAATTTGGGAATCTGGCTGAAATTTGCGCCTAAACCATCACTGGAGAATTAAAGCGCAATTTCCTCGACTGAAAGCGCAAATGCATCGCCTCGCCTAAAAATGGCCTAGGCACAAGAGACGATGGCTTTTAACAACTATGCTATCAAATAAGATGGTGATCAGTTGACTAAACAAAATTCGAATGAAATCAAGTCACAGAGTTCAGACATTGTTAATTAAACAGTGAATCACTTGTACAGTGCAGTTAATTGTTAACCAAACATAAAGTAAAGAGTTTAAGCATTGTAAATCAAGCAGGGAGGTCGGTCAATTGATTAAAAAATGTTGAGTTCATAGTGTGTAGAGTAGATATAAAGAAAACCCTAAGATGTGATGTGATGTGATGGATGATAGCAATGCAATGCAATTAATTACCAGGCAGGATGTGCAGGAACCCTAGATATGTGGAAACGAAGATGAAATGTGCACAACAACAATAACGGCAGTGATAAAAATAAAAAAGGATTGGATATGTCATATGTGTAATGTGCGTGCGTACCTGGCTTTTAAGTGGTCGATGCACTTTCTCTCACTTGTTTCTTTCCAAAACCACACCGGTCACCAACGTTTAAATGTTTAATCATTTCATGATGGGTGCATCCCGGATAGAAAAATCCAATATGAAGCGGTAAAATATGTGTATCGTAAGCTTTCCGGATAAAAAAAATCTAATATGAAGTGACAAAATGTGTGTACCGTAACGCTGTGTTCCCGAGTTCCATTAAAAGAAGGAAGTGGAAAGAAGTGAAAGGAAGCATACAGAAAATGAAAAATATGTGTGTTCTCATTTACTATTTTACCATCATACTTAGCATTCACATTAGCTCCTCTATAATGGTGTGAGTGTGATCCCTATATTATATAGAGTGGATATAAGTGGTTGTGAGTATAAGAGAGAGAAAATATTTAGAGGAGACACTGTTCACCAGTAAATTTGGAGGAGACACTGTTCATCCTCCATAATTTTTTAATATTTTTAAAAGTGGTTGTAAGTAGAGAATAGATGAAAGGTAATGATAAAATTACAGAACAAGTATTATTAAATAGAAAATGAGAGAGAAAGGTGGTTAATTTTAGTGTAATTATAGATATGGATATGGAGTAGCCGAGTAGCTACTGTGAATGCTCTAATACACAATGGGGTATAATTGTAAAATTAAACTTTTCTTTTCTCTTCCTTTCAACTCGGGTACCATAAAGTATTCATTTTCTTTTCCTTTCATTCGAACTCGGGAACACGAAATGAAGTTATACATTTCGTTTCTCTCTCTTTCTTTTGTCTCCTAAATTCCCTTTCTCTTATTTTCTTCTCGTTCGTAAACTAGGGAACATAGCGTAAAAGGAATACGTCACTTTTTCAGGATTTTTTTTAAAAGATCAACACACGATAACTCATAAAACCTACTTCTAATTATACGTGTGCGCATCTAGCTCGAGTGAAGTCTATGTACAACTTTGTCACTTTCTCAAAACATTATAAAGCTATGATGTGAACCTGGAAAAAACAACAACCAAATTAGTATCAAATAATATGTTATGATGATGATGATTGATTGATTGATTGATTTAAGAGGCATGTATGGTGGGGGGGGGTAATTATCACTTATCAGCTAGAGATTTACGGTAACAACCCAAGGTAACCCGTACCACAATATTGTCCGCTTTGCCCGCCCAGCCGTATTAGACTGTGACCAAGCTCACGGTTTTGCATTGATCTCACCCCCGAAGGTCTGGCCAAAACACGTTGTGATAGTGAGGGTGGCCATTCCCTTATAAGGAGTTATGTTCTCCCTTACACAATCGATGTGGGATCTTACATTCCACCCCCTTTAGGGAGCCCAGCGTCCTCGCGGGCACGACTGGCACACCGATCCGGGCCCCGGCTCTGATACCATCTGTAACAGCCCAAGGTAACCCGTACCACAATATTGTCCGCTTTGCCCGCCCAGCCGTATTAGACTGTGACCAAGCTCACTGTTTTGCATTGGTCTCACCCCCGAAGGACTGGCCAAAACGCGTTGTGATAATGAGGGTGGCCACTCCCTTATAAGGAGTTATGTTCTCCCTTACACAATCGATGTGGGATCTTATATTTACCTAGTGTCTAAAAAATCATAGGCTACATCTAACGGGCTTAGCGACCTTTGTAATCAGTGTTCCTAGCAACACCAATCAAAGTAAAAAAAAATAGATTATTATCAAACTGACTACATCTGTGAATATATATGTAGTTAGCGAGTTCTTATATGTAATTGTAGGTTCAAGAGTATATATACTATCATAACATGATTAGTGACTTGCCTATACATGATTAATGAATTACCTAAACATATTGTGGTTTTTTTTTTCTTTCTAAATGAACAAAAACCCACTAAAATATGTTGTCTTTTTTTTCGTTTTTTATAGCACTATGGTGTTCGTTGGAAATATAAAAATATGCTTGTTAATTTGGTGTACTTTTTTTAAATATCGTATATAAAAGTTACTAACGTTTAAAATTGTGAGGGGAGAACAAGAAAACGATAAAGATAGAAATATTAATTAACATATTTGAAATTTTAAAAATAGTTAATAGTTATCGTTATTTATTTGGAGGGAAATCAATGGGTGTGAAGGCCTCACATGGTGTCATGTGGCATACCCCTTTTTCGTTTATTATATATATATAGAATATAGATATAGATAAGAACACTCTTGAAGTGGTCACCACTACCAGCCCCCGTCTGAAGTGTGCAAAACACCACTGCCTAAAACGACCACCACCGCCGCCTAAAACCAACACTACTTGGAAACCATTGCACCACCCCATCCTACTTTTTTTCCCTCTAATCACAGCACCACCCCCGCCTGATCCCCACCATCATCAGATTTATCATTTTAGTATAAATCAGATGGCTACACTTAGATCTAAGAATGAGAATGAATCTCGAAGAGGGTTCCCGATCTGAAGACGGTTGAAGAGTTTAGAGGGGTGACAAAAATGGTAGGATATTGAAGAAAAATAGGTGAGGTGAGGGGTGAGGAAAATGATCGGAGATTGGCGAAGAAGAGGTGAGTTAAAGGGTGACGGAAATGGTCAAAGATTGGCGAAGAAGAGGTGAGGTGAGGGGTGACAGTAATGGCTAGATATTGACGAAGTAGAGGTGGCGAGGGGTGACGGTAATGGTAATGGTAAGGTGGTGTGTAGTGGCGGTTATGATGGTGGCAATGGTAGTGTGTAGTGGGGGCGGTTATGGTGGTGTTGTGTAGTGGTGTCAGTAATGGTGGTGGTGGTGCGGTAGCGACCGTAATGGTGGCGATGGTGGGTTGGTGGAAGGTGGGGTTTCCAGATCTAGAGAGAGAGAAGGGAAGATTCGGAGTTAGATGAATGATGAGGGTTTTTGTTAAAGTTTTTGGTTTAAAGTATGTATTAATACCTTAAATGACTTATTTGCCCTCACGTAGGGTCCACGTGACACCTTTTTACGTTAAAATATAACAATGTTAGTGCTAAAAGGCATACGGTGCAAGGTTTTAAAACTTAAAAGATAATCTCGTCAATGTTAAAGTTAAAGCGCATCCACTAAAAAATAGTGCAAACATAAATGACGAAATTTGTAATCTTCCCTTATTTACATCTCTTGCGTTACCTGTTCTATATTTTGAAGGTAAACGATATAAGAATACAAAAAGAAATTTTTTTTTTAGTTTAAGAATTTAGGATGCGTGACTTGCATCATGTTCCTTAACGAGAATGATAACATCCTTTGTAGATGCATTTCATATTTGTCTGTAGCTTTTGGGTCATTCGAATGTGTTGTAGTCATAGTTTATCATGTTTGTAATGGTTTGTTTTGTATTGTATTGTATTTGATGACGAACATGCGATTGAGTCTTTGCATTTGTTGTCGTTCGTGCGAATGAGTATATGTTAGAGACATTCGCTATAGGTTTCATGTGAATGAGGCCATTCGCATGAACGTTTGGGTGAATGAAGATGTTTATATATATAAGGTTAGTGTTTGGGTGACAGCCCCACTTGCGGTGTACGCATATAATGTATTTATGTGGGGCCCTTGGAGGGCAAAAGTAAAACTGCACTAATTTTAACGTTATTTTACTAATTTCGTGAAAATAACGATAAAAATGGCGGACGGTTAATCATGCATCATGTGGTGGCGTTGATAGCCAAAAGACACGCGGATACATGCACCAATAGGGCTTGTCCCTGATTGCTAAGTGTTATGTGCCTTATGTCCAAGGCTTGACGCAAAACCACTATCGAGCCGGGGGTCTCACTGGAAGCAGCCTCTCTATTCCCTCGAGATAGAGGTAAGGCTGTCTACATCTTACCCTCCTCAGACCCTACCTTAGCTTTGCTATTGTTGGGATTAACTGAGTATGATGATGATGTTAGTGTTTGGGTGAGTTAGTTATGTTTAGTTGAGTCATTTGGCACCTAAAATATATTCAAACCCTAGTTTGTATGTATTGCTCTATATTTTCTTGATCGAGTCTGTTTTGTTGATCTAAACATTGAGTAGTACACGAGAAACATATGTTTTATGAATTCCGTGTGCGTTTTTATTCATATATTTCTATCATTTTGCTAGACCTGAGGGGATTCCGCACCCGGAGGTTTACAAATCGTTGAGATCTTGTGTATGTGATAGATTTCGATCCTACAAAGTGGTATTAGAGCATTAGGCTCAATCTCACAATTGCAAACTAATAATTTTCAGTGAAATCAGATCAAATTATCTAGGATTTTGAAAGTTTTCATAAAAACATGTTTTTGATTGAATTGGAGTGAATTTTGATGTGTTTTTCGTAAATTTCTTCACGAAGTGTGTCCAAATTCAATTCCGAACAAAACCTATCCAATTTCATTCCAATTGGTGAAAAATTTTCAAATTCAGATCAAATCCGTGTGTTTTTGAACTTCAAGATTATGAACAGGTTTGGACAGGGTGATTTGCTGCTTTGTTGTAGCGAATGAGTGACTAGTTTTTTCATTCGTATCCGAAGAATATAATTCCTTAGATCTTGGTTTTGAAATCGAGGCCATAACAAGGACTTTGTAAAATTTAGGACGAATAACACTCATTCATGTAGTTTCTCAATTCGTGTGTTCAGTTCTAGCGAATAACTCTTTGTATGCTCTTATTCGCTAGAAATTGTCTCATTCGTGTGAATCTTTATAGCGAATAAGACTTAAGTTTCTTCATTCGCATAAACGATCAGATTTCTCATAATTTGGAACTTTTAACATTTGATACTCAATGGATAACATTTGGGGAATTCCTATGGGACGACCGAACACCAACCAACAGCAACAATAACCACCTATGAGTATGTGGTCTTATGCAATGGAAAAGGGTAAACAACAAGACGTTCAACAACCTTAAGTGAATTATTGGGCTGTTGCGGCTCCGGCAATGCAAACCATTGTACAACCACAACCCGAAGTTAACTATTAGGGGGTTGTTGTTGCTGTGAACTAGACTACCTCGTCAATTAATCTTCTGGTGAATGATATTGTGAGGGGAAATGGTAACCGACCTCCAAAGATGATGGATATGTCTGAATATCCTTCATGGAAAGGAAGATTCAAGATACGATTGAGAAAGGTGTTGGTGGTAAAGCGAAGAAATCAAGTTGAAATTGTTGCAAATTTTGAATTTTTTGAAGACAAATACCCAAGCTATAGACAAGGGGGAGTCTGTAGATGCATTTCATATGTATCTGTAGCTTTTGGGTCATCCGAATGTGTCGTTGCCGTATGAGTCTCTGTATTTGTTGTCGTTCGTGTGAATGAGTGTATGTTAGAGACATTCGCTTTAGGTTTCATGCGAATGAGGCCATTCACATGAACGCTTGGGCGAATGAAGATGTTTATATATATATATATATAGGGTTGGTGTTTGGGCAGGTTAGTCATGTTAGTTGAGTCATTTGGCGCCCACAATCTGTTCAAACCCTAATTTGTATGTATTACTCTATACTTGCTTGATCGAGTTTGTTTTGTTAATCTAAACATTAAGTAATACAAGAGAAACAAATGTTTATGGATTTCATATGCGTTTTTGTTCACATCTTTTTATCATTTTGCTAGACCCGAAGAGATTCCTCTCCCGGAGGTTTACAAAACGTTGAGATCTTGTGTATGTAATAGATTTCGATCCCACATCCTTATCTTGGAAGACAAAAGTTTTCTTGGTTTGAGGACGCTCTAGCATTGTTAGGCACATAATCGTGATAAAAGAACTCTTGGCTTCCTCGCTAGAAATATCAAACTTCATATTCATATATGGTATACCTAGTTCGTATTAATCATGGAGAAACCTGACTTCTAACATATATGACATATTGCTTACTTATGAATTAACACTGATTGAAAAGGACTAAGTCGAATCACCTTTCTGTATGAAGAAAAAAAGACTGTACAGAGATTTAAAATATAAATGATGTGAATAAAGAACCTGTGGTGGAAATATGTTGTCAAAGTCGATATAATGTTCGTCTCCAACCATATCCTTAACAAAAAGAACTATACTAAATGCAATAAGTTTCGCAACTCGTATTGTTCGTGTTGGAAGCCATCATGCTTTGCAATGTTGTACATTGTTGAATTGTTACTTCATATAACAGTACTTTTTTGCTACACTAATATTTAATTGACTGGTTAAGGTTATAGTAGTAAGACTATAACTTTTAGTTAATCAAAATGTAACGTTTGAACCAAACCATGAACACAAGAATTTTATAATCACAACTCGATTCATTAATAGACTCATATGGTTGGTGTTAGGTGTTGATAATCCACTTTGCACCAATGGTTCTAGTTAGAAATTTTTAGTTGAAACAACTTGAGTTATAATTGATGAGGATACTTGAGTTTACGGATATGTCAACGAAATTTATGCTTCACAATTATCTTGTGTTAACTTTGATATCCAAACAATTTTCTTCTTTTATCTATCCTTGCAATTTCTTTAACTCCAACAATTTATCTCTCTAATTTGATGTTGATGTTATAATACATATAAAATATGCATTCATACACTAGCCTCTTATCATATTAGTTATAACGTAAATAGTCAACATCTGGGGTGGTGGCGCAGTTGGCTAGCGCGTAGGTCTCATAGCAATATAGAGTGATCCTGAGGTCGAGAGTTCGAGCCTCTCTCACCCCAAATCCTTTTTTCCTTAAAAACTCTTTCCTTTTTTTTTTTAATATTTTAATACTTATATTATTATTATATTTTAATTCGGCCTCCTTCTTCAAAACCCTAACCTCCTAAAATCCTGAGGCAACACCTCCAACGCCCCCCAAAGCATTCTAATTTTCTACATCTGAAGCACCCACCAATCGTAATGGGGAAACAGAGCAAAAGTAAGACTTTCTATCCATTGATATTATTATTATTATTATTATTATTATTATTATTATTATTATTATTATTATTATTATTATTATTATATCATGCCTGAATTTTAATAAAAATCTGTACTTTACAAATGATTAAACTTCATTTGGGTTTGCAGAGAGTAAGAACAAGAGAATAACACTAAAGCAGAAGAACAAGGTGCTAAAGAAGGTTAAACTACACCACAAAAAGAAGGCCAATGAGGCCAAGAAGCTGGGTATGAACAAAAAGCCTAAACTTGATAATAAGGACCAAACTGCCCCTAATGACTGGCCTCTCAAGGAACAACAGTTCAAGCCTCTCGAGCCTCGTCGGACCAAGGTTCTTGAGGAAACTCAGCAGAAAAAAGCTGCCACTAAAGAGAGGGTAATTCATATGCTTTATGATTTTGTAAATGGATGTAAACATTATTAGGCGCTAGTCGAGCGGTGGGGTACTGAATAGCGGTTATTTGGGGTTAATCGGATTGGGATTTTATATGTAATTTTTCAAAATTATGTGTGTATGTGTGTGTGGATATTAGTTTTCAAAACTTTATATTTGATTTTTCAAACTTATTAATTGGTTTGGATTAATAACTATAGTTTTTCAAATGCTTTAAAGATTTTGACTGCCTTTGACTGATTACCGAATCTAGCTCCGACTAGGTGAAATTTACTCGGTAAACTACTGTGTACGGATTAACTGTCGATTAATCCTGATTTTTACAACACTTAAAGTTACCATTTAGCTCATGTTTATTGTTTTAAATCGGAAGTAACATGCCGGTGAATAAATGTTATCTCTGATATTATGTTGTCGTTGAAAGAAGAAATATGATATAAGAGGTTTCTTCAGGTTTTAAAGAGGAAGCTGGGGCAGATGGATGACGATGATGATGATATCGCAAATCTGTCTGAGCAGGTTTCTGCTAGAAATCGGGTTTTTAGAGAGGGAGATGTTCATGATGATTTTACGGTCTCGAGTAAGACACGTGGTAAGTGGCCGTTTACTGTCTCACGGAATTCGCTCTTTTGCTAATGTTTTTATCTTTTGTTATGCTAGCATTTTCTTATCTTTTTTTTTTTTTTAACTGGTGTTGGTTGAACAGATAATTCTGAGAGATCTTTCTACAAGGAGTTGGCAAAAGTTATTGAAGCGTCAGATGTCATCTTGGAAGTGCTTGATGCTCGGGACCCACTTGGTACCCGTTCTGCTGACATGGAGAAGATGGTTATGAGAGCTGGTCCAGATAAACATCTTGTTTTGCTCTTGAATAAAATTGGTAAACTTCTCATCATCAGCCTTTTGTCTGTGGATGTAGTACCTCAATGCGTAACTGAACCAAAATGTTATGTAATAACTCCTTTGGAATCACTTTTGTTTTTATATTTGTTTTTTATGTTTTAAGAAGGGTGAATACCGGATATAAAACATAAGTATCTCCTAGATTTGAGTCCTATTCTGATGAATTGTTGCCTATAACCATATTACTAAATGTCTAAATGGACCTTGGATCTCAGATCTTGTTCCTCGTGAAGCTGCTGAAAAGTGGCTCAAGTATCTTAGAGAAGAATTGCCAGCTGTCGCTTTTAAGTGTAGCACCCAAGAACAGAGGTCTAATCTGGGGTGGAAGTCCTCTAAAGCTGCGAAGAAAACAAGCAATCTTTTGCAAACAAGTGATTGTCTCGGAGCAGAAACTCTCATTAAGTTGCTTAAAAACTACTCGAGAAGTCACGAGGTATCTCACTCCACTACTTCTTTTCATTCAGCAGGAACTTATGTAAATTCATGTTTGGTTGACTCAGCTAGTATCATTAACTTTTTGCTAGTTTTAATTAATAGTGATTTTTTTTCGTTACAGCTTAAAAAATCAATTACCGTGGGTGTGGTGGGCCTGCCGAATGTAGGTAAGAGTAGTCTTATTAACAGTTTGAAGAGATGCCACGTTGTCAATGTTGGGGCGACACCTGGACTGACAAGAACCATGCAAGAAGTCCAGTTAGACAAGAATGTTAAACTTTTGGATTGTCCTGGTGTTGTGATGCTTAAATCTGGGGAAAATGATGCTGCTGTTGCACTTAGAAATTGCAAGAGAATCGAGAAGCTAGAGGATCCTGTGGGCCCAGGTAATGTCTTACAAATACTTGATATATACGTGTGTGTCTCCATATATTAATGTTTTTTTTTGGCATAACTCAATTGAATGTTGTATCTGAACGGTTTATTCGTGGATTGCAGTAAAGGAGATCCTGAAATTATGCCCTGCAGAAACGTTAATAACAATTTACAAACTTCCTAGCTTCGATTCGGTAGATGATTTTCTTTTTAAGGTAGCCACTCTGAGAGGTAAGCTTAAAAAGGGAGGTATTGTGGACATCAGTGCTGCTGCTAGAATCGTGTTACATGACTGGAATGAAGGTGCATATCAGAACTTTACATGCCATATTGTTGATTTTTTATTTTATTTTTATACACATAAGAAGGTTGATTCCAGTTATTTGAAAAAAAATGGATGTATAACCATAACCGCCTGGAAACAATTTCGAACCATTTAGTTATAAAATGGGTCGATTGGGTTTGTTTGTTAATCCAAACGGGTCAAATGATATTAAAAAAATAACAAAAAAGTGGAAAGGGTCGAGATTTTGAAAGTCGCCCAAAGTGTTTTAACTTTTAATAAATAAGCCTCATTAGTTGTTAAGTTTATGGACAAAAAAAGGTTATTGGGCCAACCCGACCCATTTTTACTATAGTTTTTTGGACCTACCAATCTACCACCACTATCCAACATAAGCACGTTTGCTTATTAGCCACAAATCTTATGTAGGTAAAATTCCATTTTACACTATGCCTCCAACTAGAAATGACGGTGAGGTTATGGAGGCAAATATAGTTTCTGAACTTGGAAAGGAGTTCAATGTGGATGAGGTTTATGGCACAGACTCCTCGATTATTGGCAGCCTAAAATCTGTTGATGATTTTAACTCTGCTACAGCCATGTCCGATAATCCTGTTGTTGCTTTTGATGAGACAATGCTCGAGGTTTGTGTTCCTTCCACAGTTTTATAAAGAGTGATCTACATTTGTATCATCTTTTAGATATTGCAAAGTGGGTGGGTTGTCTAATGGGTCGAAACACTTCATTCCAAATTTCGTATTATAAAATTACTTTTTATAAGCAGTTAGTGTCAAAGGCATGATTGCAAAATTATATTATTTCGGTAATAGTCTAATTTTTTTAATGGTCTCTTGGTAGTGGGGTTTTAAGCAACTTATCAGTCCAGTGCGTCTGGTTTTGACGGAAACCCTGGGTTGAATCACTAACTACAGTTTCAGGAAATGACAAACCAACCTGGCCGGTTGGTGAGTTAGCCGGACCGTGTACCATTTTTGCAGTTTGGCTGTTTGAACCGATTTTTATTTCAAAATCTGTATTAGGAAGTTCAAAATGATAAAATTGGTTCATGAAATACAATACATATACAAATCTGCACACTCCAAAAAATAATAATTAAATAAATATTTTTTTTTTTGAGAAATAAATAAAATGGGTTAAACGGCCAATTTCAAGTTCCAAACCATCTCAGGGAGCCAGGGACTATTAAACCTCCAAACCGCAAAAACTGACCCGTATAATTTTAAACCAGTCAAACCGGCTGACTTAGTTTGGTATGGTTTGGTTGGTTGGTCCGTTCCAGTGGTTTGTGAACACCCTTATTATTTCATTTTAGACTTTGGGCATATATTTTCTTTTAATGGAATTGTTTCTACAGAATGAAAAACTATCCGGAGAGAAAAACCCAGTACAAAGTATAAACCATCGAGGTGAAGATGAATCCATGGCAGAACATAACGATTCAGAAGAGGTACCGATTAAAAATTCAAGCAGCAGACAGAACGAAAAATTATACGCTGCAGAAGGTGTACTAAACACAAAGTTAAGGAAAGCTGAAAAGAAGAGAAGGAAAAAGGCGAACAAAATAGCTTCAATGGATGCTGATTTTGACTTGAAGGGTGATAACACGAAGAATGAATCTGCAATGGATGTTGGTGACGAGGGAGATGATGACGTGTCGGTTAACAAGGTCATGAAGAACAGATTTGCATTGCCGGATACGGCTCTGGATCTAGAGTAGAATTTTACAGAACACATAGTTTTGAGTATTTTGGTTTTGTTTCGAGTTACACCAACAATTTTGACATGTTTGTTTTTTGCAATTGACAATAAAAAATTTTAAATTATATTGTAGATAAATTGTCACAATCTTTCCACTAATACTTTGTTAATCAATGTGTTTTCAAACGTAATTTGCGTTCAAGTGGCGTTAGAAAACCAGTGGAGGTTGGATTCGAACCTGAAACAACTAGATGGACTTTATCGCTTTATATAAATTTATATAAAGTATTTTAAAGGTATCATCAGGAAGAGGTTAATGGTTTTTGGTCATCTGATTTGACCATAAAACTAAATATTTTTTTCTCGATTCTAGAAAGGAGAACTAAAATTGGTTGGGTCAGTTGGACCTATTCTTTGAATGCAATATTCAGCCACCGGATGAAGATTGTCTACGGCCATTTATAGCCGCTTTTTATAAATTAGAATATTTTGTAAGTTGAAACTTAGAACACATTTTATAAATAATAAATATATTATTACATGAAATACACGTCCCAGAGAAGTGTCACAATCATATACACACATATATTTTGTTTAAATTTTGATACATAAAACGCTTAAAAGACGCATTTTAATAGTTCAAGTAGCTTTTCTCTTAATGACTCAGCCACAAAGCTCTATAAAGTGTCTTGCACAGTTCTTACAAATATGTACTTAAAATTGTTTGTCTTAAATCCGTCCTATAAACCTAGTATGTTATACATTGAGTAACACTTTCTTCTTATATAAATATAAACAATTTTAGCACATTCATATAAACTTAACAGAAAATTTAACATTCTCTTTTTTCAGAAACCATATGTATTATCCGTGAGTGAACAATGAGGACCATCAATGTAATCAAACATGCAATAAGGCTATAAGGGGCTGTTGGCAACTTCTGAATGGGTAAGTGCTGACCTAGTAAGAGGTTCTGAATGGTTAAGTGCTGATCATTAAATGATGTTTTGTTGGACATCTGAATGGTTAAAATTTCTAAACCGAAGCATGATACGATTAAATGGGTTCCTACACGCAGTATCTACCTAACCCTAGCTATATAAAGCATCTTATTTTCCTCTCATTCATTTTTTCTCAGCCACCAAACGCTACTCACTATCTAGCCCCGATCCCTATCTCTCTACGGTCTCCCTCACTTTCTCAGCCCTCTCTTCTTTGGTGACGACCGGCCACCACCATCTGTGGTGGTGCGGCGTTGTGTCTGGCTCGGGTGTAGGGGATTCAAGGCGGCAGAGGTTGTGGGTTTTGACGAAGATGGTCTTGGTCTTGGTTAAGATGGTTTTGGGTTTTGACGAGCACACAGACACGTTTCCGAGGCTCTGATTCAGTCAGTCACCTTCAAATCTGACCCGTTCAGAGCTATAGTCAAAGGTTTATTCCGTTCAGACGTGACTGGCCAAACAACACCTCATCTGACCGAGTAAAACAAGCGCCTCCCAAATAATAATAATAATAATAATAATTAAAAAAAACATAAAGCGTGTTTGTATTTAAAGCATAAACGTCATCTGAAAAATTCATACGGCTTGGTTTCAGCAAAAACCGCGTGGCATTTCCGTAATTTCCCGGCATCTGCATAAACCACACAGTCAACAAAACCCATAAATATTAATAAAAATAGTCTCCTCCCTTTATTTCATTTCACGGATTTTCACCTCTCTCTCTCTCTCTCTCTCTCTCTCTCTAGAATCAATCGTGCAACTCTTCCTCCATTATTATTCTGAGGTTATTAATATGGGACAACAGTCGTTGATCTACAGTTTTGTAGCCAGAGGAACGGTTATTCTATCGGAATACACTGAATTCACCGGTAATTTCACTTCAATCGCTGCTCAATGTCTTCAAAAGCTTCCTGCTACCAATAATAAGTTTACCTATAACTGCGACGCTCATACCTTCAACTACCTAGTCCAAGACGGATTCAGTCAGTCACATCTCCTCTATTTAATTATTTCTTCTTTTATTTATTTTCTGTTGCTGTTAATGAAATGTTAGTTGATTCATTTGATTGTTTATGTATTGTTGAATCCTATTCTCTTATTTGTTTGATTCGTTAATGAAATGTATTGTTGATTTGATTGTTTAGTTTTGTAGAGTATTATGATGCTGTTTGTTTGATTTGTATCTTGTTGATGAAGTTACTACTGCTGTAGTTTGGATCTGAATCCGAATCAATCGCTTAGAGTTAGTTAAGCTAGTTTTAAATGTAAAGTTTTATTGAATGTTCTTCCTGAAGTGGTTAATTGTGAATTGTGATATGGATTTGGTTTTTATTAAGTTTTTTTCTAGCTTAGGCTTAGAGGTAAAGGTTAGATGTAGATCATTTCTTTAATTGCTATTGAGATTGTGTTATTAGGTTTTTGGATCTAAAGTGGTTTTAAACTGTAAAAGTATGCAGGTTTTGTTTCGGATTGTTTTGCATTTGCATGCTAGGTTAAACGCTGACATGTTAATGTTAATGTTCATTGTTCGGTTTTGTATTTATACGGTTTTACTTTTCTGTAAGATATATCATATATGTTGTTTGATTCGGTAATGTTGTAGCATGTATTGGCAATAACTATCTGAATTTGCCATTATTGTTGAGAGTTTTGGTGTTAAACACGTTGTGAAACCAGCTATTGTAACTCGTTTGAGATTACCTTGATGCATCCATCAGGTTGTAATATACCTGTCAGCTACCTGTTCAATTCATCATCATTTAGAGATCTGCTATATATGTTATTGCTACATACATCTGTTTGTAGTTTGATTCCAAGGTGTTCCAAATTTTGCTGGAAATCTGGTCTATGTCTACAGAGAGTGACTAACAATTATCTTTTCTATTTATGAAGCATATTGTGTTGTTGCGGTTGAATCCATTGGCAGACAGGTTCCAATTGCTTTTCTTGAGCGTATTAAAGATGACTTCACCAAGAAATATGGTGGTGGGAAAGCTGCAACAGCTACCGCCAACAGTCTGAATAAAGAATTTGGGTATTCTCACTCTCCATTTTTGTTGTCATCACATGCATTAACTATCGAGTTTTAGCTCTTTAATCTTCATGTAATCACACAAATTTTTTTGTTATTATCAGCCCCAAGCTGAAGGAACAGATGCAGTATTGTGTGGACCATCCAGAAGAAATCAGTAAGCTTTCTAAGGTCAAAGCTCAGGTTTCAGAAGTCAAAGGGGTGATGATGGAAAACATTGAGAAGGTAAGGCATATGTAAAATCTACACCCCTCATATAATAATTGGCATAAATATTTTAGGATATGAAGTTTTATTACCATTGTGTAATTTTTCATTTGATCATGTACGGTAGGTTCTTGACCGTGGCGAGAAGATTGAGGTTCTGGTAGATAAAACAGAGAACTTGCGCTCTCAGGTCAGCGATTGCAAATATGAATTATTATTTTTTACATTGTGTCATGTGTGCTTGAAATGGGAGAGTGATCTCAGCTGTTTCATCAGCGATGTGATTGATAACCAAACTAGAAGCACTACATATGCCAATTTGTCAACTCAATTAGGTCTATAAAACATGACATGTTTGGTTTGACAATGTGTAAACCAAATTTAAAAGCAACCCTCCCCCCTCTTATCTTTTCTACATTTTGGACACAGCTTTATCCCCTCCGTGTAAGCCTTGCAAAACGGGCGGGTCAAGTCTGTTACCTCACTAGACTTGACCCGCCCGTTACCTCACCAGACTTAACCCGCCCGTTTTGGGCTCTGGTTGAAACATGGTCTAGAAAAAAAAATCAAAATGGATTCACTAGCTGTTCTTGTTTTTAGGCTCCCATTTAGACCCTTTAAAACTTCCAAGTTAGCAAGTTTCATGAACATATGTATAATTTAAGTACTCAAGCAAATAAAATTTTGCCAAATGAATCCAGTTCTTGCGAAAAAGCCTGAATTCATATGCATGTTTAATGTTTCAGGCACAAGATTTCAGGACACAGGGTACCCAGATGAGAAGGAAGATGTGGTTGCAGAATATGAAGATAAAGCTGATTGTTCTTGGTATCATACTTGCGTTGATTCTCATTATAGTTGTGTCGGCGTGTGGCGGATTCAACTGTGGCAAGTGAAACCAATCCAAAACTGTTCTTTGTTCCTTTTTTTTTTCTTATGTTCTTTTAGGCTGGATGGACAACATTTATATTTGGTGTATAGCTTGTACTTGCGTGGACTTTTTGATATATACATAGTAGGAAAATCAATTTTGTGACAATTTAACATGACATCCTACAGGTTATGGCGACTCCAAACAACATTAAGACCATTTGGGATCAACTTGAGTGTGTCGGGGTAATCACGTATTATTGATCGCTACGTATAAATCATAATAAACGATATATACAAACAACCCTAATTACATACATTCACTTATTTGCAAAGGAGAACAATAACAAACTAGACAATTTTATCTGTTTCTGAGCTTTCCAATAACTAACAAAATCAACAGTAATGTTAACACCACAGGTAAAAACTCGTTTTATGCAGTCATCAAATATTCTTCGTTAAATTTGAAATACCTATAGCAAGACATTAGGACCTGAAATTCAACTAGCAACTCCTTCATGTAGACAACTACCATTTCATCAAGTTCTGTAATGTCAAAGTACCCAGTAAAACTTAACCTTCTTCCCAGTGTGCTAAGTTCGTTACTCGTTATTTAAAACTGTACCAGTTACCATATACTGCTACTCTCAGGAATCTTACACTTGGCACCAATCCAATTGATTTGCCTTGAGCTCTTAGGAATCTTGATCAATTCTTTGTTTTTAGTGATTTTTGGTTCTCTTATTACCAAATACCAAGTTATATAAAGTAAGGGTTAGATGAAGGTGCAGCGGGAATCAGGACGTTAAATTGGTCATGTTCGTAATAATAATTGATCAAGTCTGTTTGATTTTTTAATTCGATTTTAAATTACAAAACTGATTAGTATAATAGGGAATCTTAGGATATTGAAATCTATACTTGCTGCTTAATTTAATAAACCATTAAAGGGATGCAGTAAATAACCAACAGACTCCCAACATTAAGGCAAGTTCCAACTACTAAACTTCAGTTTACTGTTGCTGTGGATCACCGCCATCCCTAGGCCGCCCGCCCGCCTGCTCTTCCCCGACCTCTTCCATTGAATCTGCCACCTCCACCACCCCTGCTGCCGCTACCTCTCATGTACCCACCTCCTGTTTGTCATTAACATCAATAAATCCCACTAATGAAAAAAAGGTGCCAAATTTGATCCGTTTAGTTATGAATGGAATGTTTTGGGTCAAATGGATTATATAAAACATAACACTAAACAGAAAAACGAGTCAAAAGAGTGGTGATAAGTTATATAGTTTGGCACACCCTGATAGTTTCCGCACACCCTGCCGCCTTTGTAGTTTCCGTATTTATCACCACCGTTGCCTTGATAGTTGCCATACCCCCTGCCTCCTTGGTAGTTCCCATATTCACCACCACCATCACCTTTATAGTTGCCGTACCCCCTCCCACCTCGGTAGTTACCATAGCCCCTGCCGCCTTGGTAGCTACCATATCCACCACCCCCTTGGTAGTTTCTGTACCCATCCCCACCTTGATAGCTTCCATATCCATCCCCTCGGTTCCCATATCCGCTCCTGTTCCAGCCACGACCTCTGACTCCTCTTATCCCGATACCTAGAGGCGGAGCCAGGATTTCAAGATAAGGGGACTTAGATTATTTAAACTAGTACTCATTAAAAAAAATCAAACAACATAATAAACTACTATTCCTAGTGGAGAGTGGAGTGGGTCTTTAAGGGGACTTGATACAAAAAAAAGAAAAAAAAGGATATAGTGGAGAGTGGAGTGGGCCTTAAGGGGGGCTTGATACTAAAAAAAACAATTTTATTGAATATGAACTATAACAACTTAATTAAATTTGGGCCATTGGGGGAGGCTGGACACCCCTTGGTCCCTCCCCTCCCTCCGCCACTTGTCTCCACCCATTTTCTTAAAAACCAACATGAATTCATAACTAGATACACTGAGCTACAACCTAAACAAATAAGAAATTAAATTAGGAGAAGCTGATTATAAAAATACAACAAATGCACATTTTTGTAGCACAACGAGATTGTGGAGATAGATACTAGCTCAATTTAAACAAAACAAGCGAGCCGCTGAAAAAAGGTGTTTGAGGCGGTGCCTCATGGAATTGTGTGTGTGTTTTTATGTTTGTTTTTTTATGTTTATACTTTGTATGTCAATTATTTGAATTTTGATGTTTCAGACTTTCTTTGTCAATACGATATTAGCAGAGTAAAGTACACGGATGGTCCCTGTGATTTAGCAATATTTTGGATTTGGTCTTAGCTTTCTAAGGATACACGGATGGTTTGGACCTTGTAACACATTTAGATAAAACATAAACCACAATGATTAATAAACAATGTACATAAAATAAAATAAAGAGAAGAAAGAGAGTAGTAATAATAATAAATAAGTGTTTAGAAACTATCAGGGTGCCCCGTGATCCAACGGGAAACAAAATCACTCATGTTTCAATTGATCAATTAAGTTATTAGCCTTAACCAAATCAAAGTTATTGGTTAAATAATCTTATTAACCAATCGATTAATTAGTTTGGTTTATTTAATTATATTGTCAATATATAGACCAGTTAAATTAATTTTGTTAACAACCAAAGCCCAACTTTTGCTAAAGTATAATTCTACTAAAGCATGAGCTTATGGGACTCATCTGGATGGTGGTGGTGGAAGTGCAGTGTGGATGGCGGCGGTGGTGTGATGTTGGTGGAAGTGATGGTGGTGGTGAGTTTAGCTAGAGATGATGAAGAAAGAGATGATAAATTGGTAATAAATGATAAATGGGTACCTTAGTTGTATACTGACCAAAATACCGTTATAGTTAATAGAATAGTCTAACAACGTTAACAATTTGGACTCAAAGGGGTAGAGAATTACCCGTCAGGGACTCAAATCGTTAAAAATTTTGATTTTGGAACCTAATTAGTTAAAACCATCAAAACTCAGAGACGCAAATAGTAATTCACTCTTCTTTCTTATATTCAGTGGTAAAACATACACAACAAAGAACCAACATTTTCTCTTTTCAACTAAGATCGAAACAACACGAGGCCACAAAGCCCTCTAATCTGTTCCTAAAGAATACATAATGAGCATCAAATTTGACCTATGTATTAAAAATATGGTTAACGACAATATAACTAATATAGCATGCATGCACTTGAGACTTAATGCATGACTTATTATTCAGTTTGGGACTTTAACCTCTATGAGACCCCATCATTAGTTTCCGGTTCGTGGCGGTTTCCACATAAACAAGCAACGAGGGTGATGGTGGTGGTGAGGAAGATGTAGTGGTGGGTCGATAGCCACCTGCAAAGGCCTTTTCGCGAATGGGTGTCTTGCATGGAGGTCCACCATTATGGGTGTTACCGCAACTATTTCCAGGAGGCCCGGGGCTAGGGCTGTGGTCAAGAGATGGTAAGAGCATGAGCCTAAGACTAGGTTGGTAATTCATGCTGATTTGGGTTCCATGGCTTGTGCTACATGGCTCCACCATGGGCAGCAATATCACAACTAGTGATATTAATATTGTTGCCACTTCAAGAGCACTAATTCTTTGCTTTTGCATGGTTAATTTGTTTCTTGTTCACTAAGCTTTTTGCTTGCAACACTCTTAATTCTTCTCTTTTTTATATTATATTTGTTTGAATGAATGAGGCTGGATGGGAGGTTACATTTATAGGGTACATTGTACGATGTTAGAGGTTAGAAATGTTACTTGAAATTCAAGTCATAGCTTTGAAGTTTGAATGTGGACCAATGAAATGTGGTTTTGGTCATAAGAATGTAAATTTTCTAATTTAATTTTTTTTATGGAGAAATTAGCTTATTTTCCAAGTATATATGTATATATTATTTGAATAATTATCATTACGCATAAAATACTTTTGAGGATCCACAGCTAACCAGAAGTTGTCGTTTTTTTTTTTTTTGTATTAATTAAAGTCAAGGTTTGTTTTTTTTAAATATAACATGACTTAGGCTACGTACTAATATAATTTTTTAATTCACGTAAATTCTTATACATGAAAAAAGATATTTAGAGTTTACTTTATCTTTGTTGAAAAACTGCGTGTTTCATTTTAGAATTTGCTTTGAGAAGTTTATTTTTATAAATTTAATTTTTTAAAATACATGCGCTGTGTCATCGTCTTAAAAGGATCTTCTTTCTCTGTTAGTTATAGTTTATTATAAAAATGGTGTTAAAACGTTATTTATTACTTAAAACGTTTATAATTGAGATGTGTATAAACCCATATAAACGCATCACACATTTTATGCAAATCCCATTTTTTACTCCTAAAAGTGAAACACCAAATAACGCATGGAAAATAAGGCACAAGAATTGACTTGTAAAAGGTGGACTGCTTGGTTTTCAAAGAATGGCAAAATTTACATGGTTGACGGTGCCGAAATATATATTTTTAATATAAAATTTTATTTTCTCCGAGCTTATGAGTTTTCATATTATTTCAGACTATGTACTCTTTAATTAAGTCCAATATTCCTCGCACAACACATGATTTAAACTAGACGAGGAGTTAAGTGTGCGGATTTTTTAATTAAAATATATTCATTCATTGATGTATAAGACAAATCAGAGTAGTATCTCTATCTCCATCTTATTAAAAAAGACATTAAAAATCACTAACTTGTCTCTATGCTTTTTAATTAAATAATACTTTTTTATACATTTCGTTACATTTCTCTCTCTTCCACTCACAACCATTCTATATAATATATATAATCCACTCACATAATATGGAGGTGCTACTGTGAATGTTCTAAAGGGCAAATTACATAAGGATAGCATGTAGACGAGCAACAAGCTGCGCCACCACCCCTTTCTGAATCAAAAACCTCAATCAGCTGAAAATAAATCCTCCCTCCTACTTTTCATGCTCTATAACGTAAATCTAAATGAGACGATCCAGAGCTTACCTCTCATAAATCTGACTCAATCAGAGACTGACCACGGGCTTTGACCCATACCCGACCCGCCACCTTTAGAGCATATTTAGACATAAAAAGATATGATTTAGAATTAGAAATAGTAAACTATAGTAACATCCTGACCATAACCAAATCACAAGATAATATATTAAAAAGACAATAATAACAAGTAACACAACTTTTCTAAGGTGGTTTTAGAATGCCATACAAAGGTTAAAGAATCCAAGATGGGTTTAAAAAAGCACCCTATCCTTCAACATATCAATTCCAAGACTTCCTATAACTTGGTTTCATGTTTATTCGGGGTCTGGAGAACCACCAGGAACCAACTGCATCAAAATAACAAAACATTGTCGGATCAAAAGGGATAAAAGAGGGAAATTTCCGTCGATTTGTGTTGATTTCGCTAAAGCTTCAAACATGAATTTGGTTCTATATTTTCACTTTTTGTTAAAGAATCATGTCTTTATTAAATTCTAGTTTCAAAAATCGACCGAGGAGTTAGACATTTTTATTTTATTTTAATGTATGTATGTGTGTATGTATGTATGTATGTATGTATGTATGTATGTATGTATGTATGTATGTATGTATGTGAGCATACGGAAATAAAAAAAAGGAGGTATGTAATGTAACAGGGGAGTTAGATCGGGCTGCCCTTGTTTAGTTATTTATTGGGAAAGGATTTGCTAGATTTAGTGGGCTGCACTTGGCCCAGACATGAATTTTAGGCCCATAGGTCCACCTCTACACTAATAAAGTAGATCACTAGATTGATTTACTGAAGCCTATTTGTTTAACGGTAAGACTACACCGAGGGGGGGGGGGGGGGGGGGGGCGGAGGAAGAGGGGGGTGAAGCTTCATATGGCACGTGTGGGGTCTACGTGTGAGAGGTGAAAATTGTGGGGAGTGGAAGGGGGGGGGGGGGGGGGGGGAAGAGGGGGGAAAGAAATAATATTATACTGTGTTAAAGTTAAAAGAAAAAGAAAAAAAAATCAGCCAACCACAAGCCTCCACGTGTCCACCCTCCTCCCCCCACGCCCGGCCAAATCTCCGCGTCCTCCCTTCCCGCCCAGCCCTCTACGCCCCCATGGGGCGGTGTTCCCGCCTGTGAAGCCTTCCCGCCCCACTCCGTCTTGTCTAAAGTAACCTTCTCATAATCTACTCAAACTAATCATCAATGTCTGCACTTGACATGATTTAAAACCTCCATCTCAGTGTAGAACTGTAGATGCATATAACAAAACAGATAAGTAATTAAAGATCGATAAACTTGAGCAAAAGCCTTATTGATGAATATGATAATTTTTTTTTGAACGGCCAACAAATTGGAATCACTTACGGAACACTGGAGTATCATCGTGCCACCAATGTTGCCACGCGATCATATTCCACCACCAAGTCACCAATTCAAGATGAAACTCATAATTATGAGAAAACCCCCTTTGTGAGATTCGAACCCATGACCTTATGGCCCCTAAGTCTTATCTCACCACCAAGATATCACTAGGCTATAATGCCTTGGGTTGATGAATATGATAATTGAATATGATAATGTCTTTAAAATTCACGTCTAAATTTAATTCTTGTAAGATCAACCCTTAAATAAAAACTACAAAAGGCCAATTATTCTTTTACTTTAAATCCACTTACGTTTTCCCCTATTTATGTTTGTTAATATTTTTTTTATTTCCTATTACAATAAATATTTTTATTTAATATATAGGTGTCAAGAAACATATTGCTTTTAATTTGATGGACAGCCACAGGGAAAGAAATGGGCTGACATATAAATTAATGTTTTGGCTCAAAAGGTTTATTTGGATTTTGGTGGGATATCAATTTTGGCAAGGTTTAACGGGTTGTAAAAACTCATCAAAACCTTTTTTTTAGTATGACGTGTTTAAAAAACAATAACTATACCTAGTAAAATCTCAAACATATCTAAGATGTCGGGAGAGTCAAGGGAGGGTGGATGTAGGCAAGCCATACATTTATCCCCAATGGCGGAGCTTGAAAATATATTTTGGGTGCACTGAAAGTCACGGTACCCTTAAAACGGAGCGGGCCGGAGTCACTACGTATACAATTTCCGGACGAAAACAAGTAAATGTACACTACTGAATAAAAAACGGTGAGAGCTGGAGCCTGGGGCACCCTGGGTAACCACAGTCCTCAGTCCCTGTTTATCCCAAGAGATATGATGAGTTTGAACCAACTTATTCCACCACTTCATACTATTACAAACTAGATTTATTGTTTCAGTTTTTGAAAAATTAAATAACTTGAGATGATAAGTTGATAACCATTAGATAATTTCTTATTTTATAAACAAGAAGTGTCTAGTTAGATTATGGGTACTACTCGTGTTGATCATGTGGATCTTATATGAGAAAGAACTATATTTAGCTCACAGATACTTGATGAGAAAGATAAGATTATGGATTGGATAAATAACATGTTAAAAATATCATAATATGGTTGTTTGGATAATTTACATGAAAGATTTTTATATAATAAAACTAAAAGTTAATCAAATGATTTGGAGACTAAATGAATTTGGTGACCCAATGTATTGAAGTCACTAAAACCCATAGTTGGAGTGAAACTTAGTGGTTTGCCGACATGTTTGAAGAGCAATTTATGAGCATGACTATGCGTCTATGCTCCAACAATCATGAGAAACCTATGGCATTCCCCATTTTTCCCCTATATTCACTTCTATCACCAAATTTTTAGTTATTTTCTTTTTATTCAATATATTCGATAGTTTGTGTTTAGGGAAGAGATAACGTATAAAGCGTCTAAAAATACGAAGCCTACGAAGCCACGAGAACCATTGGATTTAGGCGGTGGCAAGATCGTAATTAGGAGCCTTAATCACACTTCAGTTAACCTAACCAGGGGTAATTTAGGTAAAACGCGTTTAAAATTGAAGAAAAACGTAAGAACAGACGTTAAACAATTGATCGAAACGTAGAATCAAATCAAAATTATTTCAACAATTAAGCAAACAATTGCAATCGATTACATGTTTCGAATCGTCGAACAATCAAAAACTTTGATTTGAATCAAAAATCAGTTACTGATTTGCAGAAAAATTGAAAAACAGAGCATTGCTTTAGATCGTTTAAAAATCACATTAATCCTATTGAAAAAACACAGTGAACGCATGAAATATTAATAAAAAACATAGAATTTTAATAAATATAATTACAATTACAGAGAAAATGCATTTTAAAAACATTCAGATTAAGAACACTTTATTCTTTGAAACAGACGCACTTATGTTTTAAAAGGTGCGTCTAAACATCACATTAAATTACTGGGTAAAATGCATAAACAGACGCACTCATATATCATCAGACGCACTCATATGCATAAACAGACGCATTCACTGTAAAAAACAGACGCACTCATTACCAAACAGACGCACTCATATAAACATCAAACGCACTCATATGTTTTTCCCAATTTTATATAAACTATACATGTAATGATTACATCTACAAGTTGCATATCTTATTGGTTGTGCAAAATCAGTGTATTAACTATGATTTGATTGGTAATGAATTTAGATAAAACAGGTAATTCAATACTCAACTACCACCTAATTACTTTTCTATTTTTTAGTCTATAAATAAAGTATGCTCTAAGAATCTAAATCATACTCATTCATCAAAAAAACACAAAAAACACAAAAAAATGGCAGAAAATCATATAGAAGCAATAAACAACCTTCAAGTGAAAACAGTCATCATGGTGGACTGTATCTCAGAGATTCAAGACGACATCAACTCATCTTGTGTGGTTATGGGTTCACAAAATGAGGTTCAGAGACAATACAAGAAGAACCTAGACCTCATAGAGAAGCTGATGAAGGATGAAGAGAAGACACCATTCACAGATGCAGCTATTGAGCACCTACAAACTCAAGCATCTTTTGACAACCTCATCTCCCAGTCACTTAGCAACACCCAGACTTGCATCCTGAAGAACATGTCAAACAAACAGAAGGCAAGGGATGCAATCTTGGGTGGCAAGTGATGATGCTGGTTATGTGATGGTGTTTTTGTTGTGGTTCTTTGTATCTTTTTTTTTTTGTGGTGGTAGTGATGGTAGTGGTGATGGTAATAGTGGTGGTGGTGATGGTAGTAGTGGTGGTGGTGATGGTAGTGATAGTGGTGGTGGTGGTGTAATAGTGGTAGTCTCATATGTACTACCTGTTTTTTACATATATAAAATATGAAGTTTTTAATTATGATTGAAACAGACGCATTATTAAAAAAAACAGACGCATTCGTATAAAGAACAAAAGGTAACTAACATACAAACCATAAAACAGACGCATTAATAAAATGTTCAGACGCACTCATGCTTAAAAAATTACAAAATGTCCACTGCAACTAACACAACTCCTCATCATCATCAGAAGTTTCCAATTCTATCTCTTCATTATCAAGAACATCATCTTCGGCAATTTGATCATCTTGTTCGCCTTGCGTCTGCGTCGTCTGCGTTGAAGCACCCTCTTTGGCATGTTTTCGTCGATCATGGCCACTTTTTCCGCATATACCACAATTCCTCTTTCTTTTGCCGGATCGACTAACCTTTACTTCCTTGCTGGACTTTATTCGCTTCTGCTTGCCACGACCTTTGTTCTTTATACCATTCGGAAGCCTAATAGTGGGTTCAGCATTTGATGGTTTCTCGTAACCAAGAAGAGAGGCATACCGATCATGCTTACTCTGATGATTAGGTCTCTTAAACCTGCCCTCATCAACCTTCTTAACCATCTCTTTGATTTGGTCATTAACCAACGTTAACTCAGCTAAATATGAAATTAGAGAGTTTGCAAGATACTCACCACCCAAAACAATCTCCCGTGCAATACGCCTTGCCTCTTTAGTCTTGTCATCACCAAACTCACCTGTTTCAAATGAATACTTGATTTCATTTGGAACAACATCTTTTGTCCACCTCTTCAGAATGTATCTTTTCGGGAATCTATACACTTTCATCAACCTTAATATGAAAAAAATATGCCTACACAAAAGCCCGTACTGCTCAAACCTCTTACATGTACATAATGTAGTCACATCCTCATCACCATCAACAAGTTCCTTTTTGAACAAAACCTGTAAAAAAAAAGGATAATAAACATTAATGTGCAGTTTGGACGCACCCATTAATATAAACAAACGCATTCATTGTTTAAATACATCAAAAAAACAAATAATTTGCAGTTTGAACGCACTCATTAACATAACAGACGCATTCATTAAAATGTCAATAAAAAACAAAAATACCTCAATAAAGCCTTGTCCCTGTGCTTGTGGATCATCAACATAAACCTTTAAAAACCCTTCTTCATCAGCCCTTTGCATATGAACACTTATTAATCCTTCGTAACTGGCATATATTTCTTCTTGGATATCAAAGAAGATAGTCCGGGTAAATATTTTAGCAGCCTCTTGTTCAATAGGATTTTGAGTCCACATATCAGGAGTTGTATGTCTTGAGTCATGGTCATTCTTCCTATGATTAAATCTCTGAGCTTCAAGGGACGTCTCAAAATGGTTGAAAAACTCAACAAGAGTCAACTGAGAATTTGCCACCTGGCAAAAAAAATGATTCTCACTCTCAGATCTTGATGTTGTCCTCATTAGCCCAGACATAGGTTCATCCCGGTAAAAAGCAGGGATCCACATCGATCTCAGGTCAAACATGTCAGACAACCAAGTGTTCTCATTTAAATGGTAATCAAATATAAGTACACCCCACTCGAAATCAAAATTCTCCGGACTGATGGAATCTGTCCAGACAATTGCACAAATCCTCTTTTTGAACTCATCATCACTGCACAATGCACTACCAACCTACAAAAAAACATAAAACAGACGCAGCCAGTTAGTATTAGACGCATTAACTTTAGAAAATAAATACATTTAAACAAACGCACTCATTGATAACATTGGACGCACTCAATGCAAAACTGACGCACTCCTCTATAAAACAGACGCACTCATGATTTAACACAAAAACGAAGTTGCTACAAACCTTATCAGAAACCTTCTTCATGATATGCCACATACACAGCCTATGTCTGCTGTTTTGAAAAACCAACTGGATTGCATTTTTCATAGCAGGATCTTGATCAGTTACAACAACTTTTGGATGCTTTCCAAAACATTTGGAAAACGATTGTAACAACCATGTATAAGATTCAGTTGTCTCTGATGACAACATACCTGCACCGAGTGTGACGTTACGACAGTGATTATCAATTCCAGTGAATGGTACAAAAACCATCTTGTACCTACAATAACCAATAAAACAAATTTTAAAAAAAAATTAAAAACATGTCATATTTGGATAAACAAAGCTTAAAAAATAGAATTTAAAACATACTTGTTAGTGTTGAATGTTGCATCAAACGAAATCACATCTCCAAATTCCATGTAATTCCTCTTACATAAAGCATCCGCCCAAAATAATCCGGTTAATGCATTCTTTTGATCAACAGAATACTCAAATGAAAAATCTGGCAGGAACTTCTTCTTGTCCCTAAGCCTAGACACAATCATATCTGCATCAAACTCACCAATGAAGCTGTTTAAGCCACCTTTAAAGTTCTTACAATCAGTTGCAGTTGCACCGACATGCTCAAAACCTCCATATTTGGTCTTCATAATGTTAAAAGCTTTGACAGGACCCATGTTCAATGAAGACAGCTCACATATCATCTCTTCTTGAGTATGTGTCAGCTTCCTATTTGCTGCTAGAAAATGAATGTCACTTTCATGAACAAATGGATGATTATGACCTTCCTTAAAGCCATAAACCTTGAATTTTTTTCCATCCTCAGAGTTTAGCCTGACATGTGCAGGACATCCAGTCCTGATCGAAGGCCTTTTCCTTGACTTAGCATCTTTGCTAGAACTCTCTTCACCTAGTTTGACTGGCTTCAAACCCTCCTTATAGCATACAAAGTACCTAAGTTTTAGAATACCTTTTCGCACTTCTGAAGTGCCCTTTCGAATAGCAAAACCACTAGCCTTTGCATATTTTGCATAAAACTCTTGTGCATGGTCAATACTAGGAAACTCCATGTCCTTTAAAGGTTTGAGAGAATCAGGTACATCAGGTATATATGTGTTACTAGCTAGGTCATCAACAGGAACATCAGTTGCAACACCTACAAAAAACAAAAACAAACGCACTCATACAGAAAAACAAACGCACTTAGTAAAAAAAGTTTGAAATCCAGACGCATTCATGTATTCAAATCAGACGCATTCATATATTATCAGTATCAGAGATTAAATCAAATACAGTTTACAACAGACGCACTCAATATTAAATCAGACGCATTCGTATATATTGCAGTTTAAAGCTAACAAAATACCTTGAACTCTAAATTCGTTGAGGAGGTTCAAACTATGAATACCAACATCCTGATTAGTGTTTTCGATCAAGTCTGAAAACAGATAAAAACATCATGTTAAGAAATCTAACCAAACACAAAGCTCTGTTTTCAACTAAAAACAGAGGATGATAATCCTACCATGAAAAGCATTATGATCAGGCACTACATTAGAATTCTCAACATTAACATTCTGCTCTTCAACTGAGAAGTTTAAATCTGATAAAAACAAAAACAAAAATTAAACAAAACTACTAAAAAATGGATTAATTAAGTACGAATACACTTACCGAACATGATGAATTGATCGATTAAACTGTAATCGTGATAAACAAATTGAGAGATTGAATCGTAATTGGAATGAAACGTAATGTGTGTGTGTGTGATCGTCTGTGTTTTTAGAATTCAAATTATGATTTGAAATATCGTTTACAAAAATAACTACCGTGAATCACGTAATCAGTTACGTGTGAAAAAAGTCTGTAATGCCCTTGGGTTAAACTGATTTAATATTAATTATAGTTTGGTTAGGTTAACTGAGGTTTGGTTAATATGACACTTGGCATTCACTGGTGGCTTCTTATTGCTTCTTATGTTAAGAAGCTTTATACCATATACTTTCTCTTGTGTTTAAACAAATTTTATACGTGTGTTTTTTAGTTAAAAATCACGATTATAACAGGTATATGTATGAAATTCTCTCTTTTAGTTATGTATGTATCATCTTATTGCATTTGTTACACCAAAAGTGTTATACTTTATAAATACACGTATTTACAACGGAGTAGTTTCTAAGGGTATATATGGAATTTTCTCTTTTTATTTTTCACGCAATATTGTTGTTTTCCCAATTTACCTGTAGTTTTTCTCAATTTAGGAAACCTGGTTGTTGGGATTTTTGTATATATGATTTTAACAAGATGTAATAAGTAGAGGTGCAAGATTTGTAAAAAAAAACTCAAGTCAAGCTTAACTCGTGCTCCATACAACCACAAGCTTTATATCCCACCATTACTAAACGCGCGGGCTTAACAAGCATAGTATCTATATCTATATTATCTTATTAAGGACGAGTGACGGCTAGGATAGTAATTTTCATTCCCGTACAACTTAAGAAGCAACATGTACAACATATTTAAGCAAGAAATTTAAGGGTAATATGGGGATAGTTGTGACAATTAAGACACTTAGAAGGGTAATATAGACATTTTACCCACCTCCCCCTTTACAATATTAAAACAAAATTACATAAGTACCCTTAATTCCCATCCTTAATCCCACAATGGTGCTTTTATGGAAACAGGTTAGGGACGATTCAGTAGCCCACTCATCAATTGAAACTGTCGGAGGGTAACAAGAGAGCAATCAACAGCCACGAATGAGTTAATTTCATTCCAAATGTTTATAAAGACTTCTTGCATAGACAATACACAATCAACCCCTTCAATCTGTTATCGTGTTGGTTTATTTGAAAAACTCACAATGAGGTGGTGTTTTCGAAGGAGAAGGTCTCTATTTACAACAATAGTCCCAAACATAGTTGTTAATAGCTTAAATGCACTCCATATGTTCGATAATATGCCTCACCGAACCTGTTATGGTTTTTTACATGAATCTTTACGTCAGTTTTGACCAAAAGGAGTATGTGATGATTTTATTAAAAGATTAGGGTTTGATTCTTTGTTAAAGCTGGGGTGACAGAAATTAAAGTGATTCACCATTTGGGTTTGCAGAAAAAGATTCTTAATTGCCATTGTTATTACATCAACTCTTCTTGTTGGAATTTTGCTATTCTTATTTTGCTTTTGGATCTTTAAGCAAGGACATTCAAAACCCTGACAAAGAAGTTCACAAAAGCCCAAGGTATCTTTGAAGTTTACATTTATATTTCATTTCATTATTATTATTATTATTATTATTATTATTATTATTATTATTATTATTATTATTATTATTATTATTTTTGGTCTTTGCTTAGATTTATGAAAAATGTTATTTACTACAGTATTGTATTGATGTTTATAAAGATTCTTTAAAATGGTTGTCCTTAGGTCTAATTTTGGATGCATTCATCCTTTTGAGAAATAGAAAAAGGTCAATAACAGTCATAGCAATTGAGAAATGTAACCGACAATTTTCATGAAGATAATGTCCATGTGGAATCATGTGGGAATGTGCACAAAGCTCGTTTCAGTGATAATTTCCTTGCAGCTATAAAAAGACTCCATGGAGATGCCCAAAAAGCATTTGAGGTCACTTTTGACCAATTAGCTAATGGGTTCTTTTGTTGTATAGATAATGAAGTATATTGGTTAGACTTAACCATCAAATTATTGTCAATCTTTTGGGCTACTGCATTCATGATGACACTAGGTTCTTAGTCAATGAAATGATGCATCAAGGTTCTCTAGAACCCCAATTGCATGGTAAATTTTCTTTGATCTTAGAAAACCAATGATTATATTTCAGTTTCAATGCTAAAGTAAGATCCTTTGTGTTTTAACAAGAATCCAATGACCAGTATGCTTCGCTTTACCTGATTGTATTAAAACTTGTATCAGATTTTTAACATGAGCATGACTCGTTTGTGTTTGTTCGGTTCATTTATAAGCCTAATTATAAACTCACATTGACTGCATTTTCAGGACCTGTATTTTGAAACACATGGCTTCTCAACTGAACTTAAATATGAGGAGTGATGGGTATGTCAGGGTTCAAGATCTAATGGGTATCTCATGCATGTGTTTTCTGTTTTAAACATTAAACTCGGATATAGTCAGAATTTGTCTGTTTTACTGAACTCAACAACGCATATCATTTAGTTTTCTTCTTCTCCGTAATGTTTATAAGATCATCTCTATTTTTGGAACTTGTCACTCAATCACTCATATTATTTTTAAAATGGATGTCAGGTATAACTTTTTCAAAATAACAAATTCACTATTTTGGTAGATTACACTTATGGTACTAAATATTACCAATGAACAATAAAAACATATGTCCGTCTTCTAATTAATTCCATATAATAATATAATTTTTTTAACTTTCATACGTGTGACGACTTTCGAAGTTGATGTTTGTAAATTCAGACCTTTAAGGACTAATTTTATAATAGCTTATAAACAACATGGCTCGTTTGCGTACGTAGTTGAAAGATTTATTCTGTTTTGTTGGCAGTTGGTTGAAACAGAGTTTACTTAAGCTGGTCCCTTGAGCTGAAGAATATCCTGGTATTACATTTTAGTTAGCACATCTTATAATTTGGCTCCGAGTCCTGTCTCGTTTGTTCCTTTGTGTATTTTAAGGTTCAGTTTGTGTACACGGGACCTACAGAAAAGAATTAAAATCCATCATGGAGAGTGGTCTCAAACGCATGCAAAGGTTCCGCGTCCATTTCGCTTGTGGGTTACCAACTGATGGTGAAGTAATTAGTGGTAATTTTCAATACTTTTGTACATAACCACCAGTTCTAACACATGCCAGGAATAGCTAACTCACATAGTGTAACTAAACAAGCAGTACTGAGAACATACAAAAGTTTATTTTTGCCTTAGCCCTACCGTCTGGTAATATATGTGTTTTTGTTAATAGCGGGTCATATTTTGTAATTTTAAAGGATATAAACTACTTCATGTTTATATCAGTAACTTTTTTATGATCAAGGTATTACATTAGTAGCAAAGAAAGTGAATATCTAATTAAAATTTTCATTTGATTTCAAGGTATTGCATGTCAACAAACAGACAACTCAAGCCTAAACAATATATGTTGCAAGTGCTGGGTCATGAAGATGCGCTGAAGTTTCTTTTGCCCTGAAACATTTGCACAATATTATTATGACCAATCTTCATTTCCTCATACTGGTGGGAGGTTAAGTGTTTCTAAAGAGTTGGATGTTCATTCTAATACTGGAAATGGAGCTCAAAGTAGGCCGAGTAAAGCATGCAAGCAAGATATGGAGGAATTGGAAGCTTATAGAGCATCATTTGGGTTCAGTGCTGATGAAATTGTGTCCACACCTCATTACGTTGAGATCTCTGATGTTACGGATGACATGTTTTCCATGATGCCATCTGGACCAATAAGCTGCCCGAAAAGCTGCAGAGTGGAAGCAACTCACTCTAGCAAGAGCAAGCCAGGTTCATGTCATGCTATAAAAGGTAAATATATCTTAATATGATTATTATTGTGTACGTCTTTTGGAAATATTTATATGTTCGTTAAGCTTGGCTAAGTGGTCGGTTCTGGAACTTCCTAACGGTGAAATGGGCTTGGGTGAAATGAGTCGTTTTAAAAAAAGAAAAATGTATCAAGAGAGGTTCACTAGCAATGTTTTATTAGAGAACGGGTCCTGATTGCCACCTTAGTTTCCCTTTCAGTTTCGACGATCCATATATGATGATATCATTTCGTGTCTGTGATTATAGGTGTGAAGGAGTCCGTCGACCGTTGTTTGACGGATGATGAAGACATATTCTCAAGAATGAATGGTAAGTATGAAATGGGAATGGGAATGGGGCATTCAAATTCTGATGCAGAAACTGATTACAAAAGAGGGAGAAGCTCAAAATGGGGATAGTTGGTTTCTGTATGTATTAATGGGCTATCTTTATTTTCTCCTCAAAAGCAGTTATGGATGCTTGTGGTGTTGTCACGATGACAAAGAAAGCCTCTTTGGATTTTTGAGTTCTAACAGGCTTTGTACTAATTTTCTAAAATATCTTACAACGATGGATATACATTAGCTATCAAAATTACTATTGATGTTTATGTGTGATTCTATTGTTTTCTTACTATGGCTAATTTGGATAGTCTTAAAATGATGCTTTGTTTGTTGTTAGAGTTGGTTCATGATATGGGTCAAAATTTTGATAAATGGCTGCTTTGGAGAATATTAAAAAATTTATAGATGATATCATACCACATGTTATAAAATTTTTGTAAATGTGATGATTTTGCATTTTAGCAAGAATGATGACATATCTGAAATGATAAGCTAACAAACAGTGACATTAAATCATTATCTTTATACTATCTTAATATATATATTCAACAAACTTTTTTATGGTTTTATAGGTAAAAGTTTTTTGTTCTATGAGGCCTTACTACAACCTTTAGAGATTTGCATTAGCGCGTATCATCAATCGAACAACCACCTTAAGAGTGTGTGGTGTACCTAGATCTGAAACGTGAAGAGTGTGTGAATTTGCTCCTGTATGTTATTGTGTGTTATTTCGATATTTATAAATGTTTGTTATAGAGATTTGATTATGTATAGTGTAGTTTTATACATGTCGAAATATCACATGGAGTGTACTTTTACAAGTTTATTCAAGACACTCAAGACCTAATGAACGCCTATGTCACCATAACGAATCATTCACAAACGTCACGCACTACAAATCCCAACAACTACGAAGCAACAAAATAAACGCACCCGCAACAACGTGCGGGCATCCCCACTAGTTTGTATTAATAATTTAATAGTAGTGTTTGATAGGGTAATGAAGAAACACTAGTCTAATCTTCGGTTAAGAATGATTAAATTGATGGATCTAAAGGGTTTATTCTTTGCTAAACGTCTAAGGCTGGTATGTCATTATGACCTGAAAAGAAAGTAAAGGAATAAGGAGGTGACTGCTAAGAATTGTTTCTTGTTTACAGACATAAAAATGTTTGCGCACCAAGCATGTGTATTGAAGATAATTCCAAAGTGTCAATCTAGAGGAAGAAGTTCCCCTTAAGTAGAGAACTCACAAGGGTCATCATCATCAACGCCTAACCTGAACTGGACATGAGCCTAGTTAGGGGGTACCTCCACTACCCTAGCCTAATATTAGTATAAGACAAATAATAATATCAACCAATGAGAGAGAGGAACGAGATATCGCCTTGATCCTCTCCATGTGGCGAAGTTCTGTTGGTGATTATTCTGTTGTGGACAGATGGCACCACAAGGGTGGCCACACATCCAAGACCTTTGATTGGTTGGTTCTCCTTTTCCCTCATACTATTGTCTCATTTGATGCTGATCGATGTTAGTGGAGGTTGCTGATGACGTGGCTTCTTGGGATCTGATTGGCTGAGCAGCGTTGGCACTATATTTGTTGTCCCCTTTGTGCCTTGCACGATCATGGGGCGCGTCCTGTCACTAGCGCTAGCATGTTCCCATTGGCCACATGTTATTGAGACGTTGAAATATTCTTGCAGGAGCATGCTGATTAGTTGAACGTGTCTTATTCTTGCCACACGTCCCTTGGCTCTGATGGGTTCGTACAAGATTTTCCTTTTGTACTATTTGTCTCACTGGTCTTGCGCATGAGTAAGAATGCACGTCATGACTTAGGAGTTTTCCCAGAGCCAATATTAATGGTTGTTGGTGCGCAGTTGGAGTCATGCACCTTGGTGCGCACGATGTTGACTGAGCACGGTTATGTACTTTTTTAGTTGTTTCTTAGGGCTTTTAGGATATGGGTTAACCTTATCCGCGCAAGAATTTGAGACTATATCCCTTGAGGTAGAGTTAGCCTACAAATGGTGTTTTTTCCCAAGAATGCTAACAAAACTTATAAACCATTAGATTGCAATTTTGAATGGATGAGATTGATTTGTGGCATTTTCATAAATTATTTTGATTATTTATTTGATATCATATGGGTACAAATGTAATTTCATTGTGTTCTAAATTCAAAAACTCACATTCAAGGTACATGTAACTTTCCTTCATCTTCTTTAAACGCTAATAACCTTTTTATATGTAATTTAAAAAAAACACACCGTAGTAACAAGCGTTTATTTATCTTAAATATGAGTATCATATTGCTATATGTATACATATAAAAAAATACGTTTGAACTGCGTGCTTTTAGTACATGGTTTTTGATTATGTTTATATAATTGTGTTTTACTTACAACATGGACATGGTGTTTCTTTTTTTTTTGCAGGTGACAAAGGGTATACGTTGTTTTATTTGTAACATGAACATGGTGTTTTATCTGCAATTATGATGTTTTACTCTGCAAGTAACACCGGATACATGATATTTTATTTTACATGTAAATGGTGTTTTATTCATATTTGATTAATTTTGTTAATTACTCTTACACCTTTCGTCCTTAATTTTAATGATTGTTACATGTTCAATTCCTGTCGTTTCATAGTTTTTTTTTTAATTTTTCATTTTCTGTTTGATATAATAGAAGTATATCAACATAAAAATATTAGTGTATATCAAGTTTGATAACAACAACTAAGTATGTATAAAAATATACATCATGTGTTGTATACACACATACATAGCCTTCAAACACTTAAAGCATTTTAACGTTGTGTTCCGAGTTTCATTTAAGGAGATAAGAGATCTGATTTAGAAGGTAGTAGAGAATAATGATGTTTTAGAAACTTTTTTTGAAAAGAAATGAAAGGAAAGGAAATAAATGTGTTCTAGAGGTATTTTCTTTGTGTGCTTTTGAAGAAAGAGTTGAGATTCTTAGCTAAATTTAATCCTTGAAAATTTGAAAGAATTGAAAGAAAAAAGAAAAAAATGAAAAAAAAAAGTTGAGTCTGTTTCTTTTTCCCTATTTAAATAAAACTCGGGGGCACATCGTAAAAGCATGTTTAAGACCATACGGAGTGGAGGGAGGGGAGAGGGGCATGAAGCACCACGTGGCACCTGTAGGGCCCATGTGTGAAAGGTGAAAATTGTAGGGAGTGGAGGGGGGAAGGTGGGCATTGTTCGACACGTGGCATTTCTTATTTTTTTTTATTTTTTAATAAACTAATTAAAAACACATTTTTAATTAAAAAAACATAATTAAAATCATAATAATTAATATTAAAGTTCCATAAAAAACTAAAAATTAAAAAAAAAACATCAAATAAAAAAATATATGTACTAAAAAAATACATAAACAAAAAAAAAATACATGAACCAAATATGTTTTTAATTATCGTTACTCGTTATCGTCGGATTCGTAATTTCTTGGTAGACTCCAAATATGATCAACCAAATCCGCTCGAAGGTTGTGATGTGTTTGGCTATTCCTGATTTCAAAATTGTTTAAACTTCTTTCTTCATCAGTAATGTTTCAACCAAATCACCTGGTATCGTTTTGGACCGTACCAGTTTCGACTGGTACTGTTTTGGACCGGTACCATTTTGACCAGAACCGTTTTGAGCTGTACCAGTTTAAACCTGTATCGTTTCACCCAGTACTGTATCGACCCGAACCATTTTGGACCGTATCAGTTTCGACCGATACCGTTTTGGACCATACCAGTTTCAACCGGTACCGTTTCGAACCGAAACGTTTTGGGCCATACCGGCTTCGACTAGTACCTTTTTGACCCTAACGGTTTTGACTCATAATGTTTCGACCCACACCTTTCTGAATCGTACCTTTTCGACATGCATCGTTTCGAACCGAACCATTTTGACCCGTACCATTTCGACCCGAACCGTTTCGACCAGTACTGTTTCGGCCCATACTGTTTCGACCAGTACCATTTTGAAACGCATCGTTTCAGGTCAAACGGTGTGCGCCGAAACGGTGGAGGTCAAAAATTTTCGGTTCGAAGGGTACGGGTCGAAACAGTGCACGTAGAAACGGTACAGTCGAAATTGTTCGGGTAAGTACAGGTCGCAACGGTGCTGGCCGTGGGGGCAAGGGTGATAGATTCCATTTTATTAACCAACCAAACACTACAATAAAGGATTTGAGATTCCAATTACAACAATTTCCAATTCCTTTTAGAATGTTTCAATTTCAAATCCAATTTTTTCTAATTTCAATTCCAAACCATTCCGCGAACCAAACACACCCTAAAGGGATGGGACACCCATCTAGTTGACTTCACTTCCAATTTCAACCCACTACCCAATAATATTGTTTCGCATCACCACCAATACACCCTTAAATAAATACAACATTTCATCTAGCATAGGTTCACGAACTTGTGATTGAGCCAACCATCCCATCCCAGGGAACTTAATTCGTGGAACCCATAAACCCATCTACCTTGCACCCCGGATACATATATGGGAAACAATATAAACATGAACTTTTGTACAAAGACAAAAACCATTTTCCTAAAGTGCATAAGTTAGATTTTCATTCCATTTCTAGGTTTTTTCTTAAGTTCATAAAAGATTTATCACTTTGATCAATTCCAAAAGAATAGATTCAAAATGCAATATTGAGGACAAATCACAACATAAAAACATCATTTATGTATAACTAATCCAACTTTCCATTATTTTGAACTACTGAATTGATCATACACCTTAGAGTAACCAACCATTTATGTATAATTTAACATATTAGGATTTTTTTTTGTTGCAATTAGGTTCATCAATGAGATACTTTTAAAATGTATATTTTGTTTCCATTAAACACTTATATTTTTATTTTAGCATGTCGTAATTAGTATTGACAATAAGGTCTAAAGTTCACCCACGTTGATTTAAAAAGTGAGTTAATTCATATTAAGTTAATGTTACATGTGTGAAGATTATTTGCTTTCTAGAAGCACACACAAACTATCTAATCATTATATTGTATGCTAAAATTTAAAAACTATTTTTCATATTAAATATTTCTCGTCCCTCGGGTGCTATAAAATATTTTGGCGGGGTTTAGATTGATGGTGACTTGGAGGCCGTTTGGTACCACAAATAAACCAATGACCATGTAACACGTGTACATTTCCAATCGTTTCTTATAGCCGAAGTAAGCAATTTCATCAAACTTTTACCAACATACACATTGTCCATTTCTCCTGCCTAATTTTGTTAAAACTAAAATTTGAAAGAAATGAAACGTGGACACGCAAGAAACACGGTAAGCTCATTTACGCCTATGTGTTCGTTAGTGAAATGGTGTTATGTGGCAAGGCTAGCTAGCTACACCCTTTTAACAACTCAAATACACTAACTAACCTACCTAGTTCTTTTATGCACCCGACGCTCCATCTATCCATTTATACATGACACAAGTGTATAATTGACTGGCCAACCTTTTTCCGACACACGTATAGGTAGGTTTATAAATGACTGATTGTAGTTATCTAAATGCGTGTGTGGATTGGGGTGGGAGGCTATTACCACTTGACTCTCTCTTATTTTCATTTGGAGATTAGCCGAAACTTGACACATTTTAGATTTTCATTGGTGCATATTGGGCAAGCGAGCGTCAATGTGCCTAATTGAGGATTTTGCTTTGTGAGATGAATAATCCTCCCTAAGGCTGGGTGGCGAGCCCCTCTCCACCTCAGCTGTAATAAGGAATAACAACTACTTTGTGGGCCCACTTCACTTTAAACAGAAAACGGGGGGGGGGGGGGGGGGGGGGTAAAACCTATTTCTTGGATGTTAAAGGGTGAACTCCATTGAAACTCATTGCTTACTTGTCGTTGATGTGCCGTAATGGAGCCCCTATGCACTCCATTCCATACCACCCAGCCTAAAGGCGTAATTCATCTGTCCACTAATGCCAACTTGTCTTGTTTGTTTGGTTTCGGAAGCCGATCGTCTATTTCCATAAATTTTCCCTAGAACAGTCTTATATGTAAGTGCAACCAAGATAGATGTATTATCAGGTCATGTCCTTTAAACTAGTTCCATAACGTATGTTTACCTTTCAATAAAACGGATAACAATTCAAGAACATAAATAGAGAAACCTACGTTGGGTCTCGATTAAAATCGTTAAATTGGTTTAAAAATGAAAATAGTCGACCATAGAGCACGTGATTCCGAGATGACCTCTACACGTGAGAAACTTCCTTCAAAAAGGGCAAAATCCACGAATTTAAGATGGAGTCACTTATATTTGACTTCCGTGAACAAAACTCGTGATTCATGATTGCTATTTTTTTTTTTTTAAATATATTAAGTCTCATGCAGTCATGCGTTTTGTCGAGCGAATTTGAAGGAAAAAATAGATAAAAACAAAAAACTGAAATAATATCTGAACTTTATAAAATGATGTGTGTAAAAGTATATATTTAGAAAAACCATGAAAGGAACTAGTTTTGTGAGGACTAGATGGGGATTTTTATGAAATCCAATTTTTTTTTATAAATTTAAATAGGTTTTAAGGTTATAAAAAAAGGTGCTTAGAATTTAGAAAGACTTTTAAGAAAACAATGGTGAAATTAAACTCTGGTTTTAAATTGTAAACATATAGTTTAAATTTGGATTTAAACAATAATTTAGGAACATTGATTAAAAATCAAAGGATTTGAGATTCCAATTCCAACAATTTCGAATTGCTTTTGGAATATTTAAATTTCAATTCCAATTCCAACGATTCCGTGAACCAAACGCACCTGCTAAAGTTCTCAGTCGTGCGGTATTATTACATGACTTACTCGGGTGCCAACAATATTGAATTAGACAAGTGAATGATGGGGTTTTGAAGATAGTGTTAATGTGACGGATTGATAATCTGCATAGGGGACTTCAACAAGTGAATTAGATTTCTCCGTAACAATATTCACCAGTATATATAGATATCAGTTATATAAAATATTTACAATAATAGTCCTATAATATGTTATAGTATTACACACGGTTTATCTCTACTACATTATAAAGGAGGAGTGATGGCTAAATGTGTCCATGTTGGCAAACTTAAGATGACATTTGAAAAGTCATATGCTTCAACCCTCAAATGTCATATAAATCTTTCCCAAATTAC
The DNA here is from genome assembly GCA_032199755.1 of Ambrosia artemisiifolia. Lineage (NCBI taxonomy): Eukaryota > Viridiplantae > Streptophyta > Magnoliopsida > Asterales > Asteraceae > Ambrosia > Ambrosia artemisiifolia. Next base: position 11,659,033 of record CM063515.1, on the reverse strand, counting down.
CCTTAAATGCATTAAGATACTTGTACCATAATGCATTAAGATGCTTGTACCAACCATTTTCCATTATCCTTAGTTAGTCTTATGGACCATAGAAATATGCAAAGTTATATTTTTGTAACATATTTACATATTAAAATAATTCAACTAACAAAAAGATTAGATAGTGTATGAAAATAAAAAAAATATCTACGACTTGGAAAAAACAATTTATTGTTTTTGGCTTGAGGAACGGAGACTAAAGGGTCCTTCGACCAGCCCTAGCCAGGAGCTTTGGTTATAATGTTAGAACCAATATGCAACTTTCAGGCTCAACCGGTCTAAAGGAACAATGTTTTTTCATGCCCGGCCCAGGACTCGTCTCGCTCCTAGGTTTGTTTGTGCATTTCTAAAATGAAGTGCAACTGACTGGGAGATGTATACATTGGAATTTTGACATGCATTGAAGTTTTGAAGCAATATGTAAATAGATTTTCATTAACTTCATATTGGCTTTGAAGGATTTAACAAATTCTAAATCGATCCCCACACTCACATAATCACCAATGTCGACACCAAAGTGAATTCGGTACAAAATACATCATAATTAAATCTCATATCAGCCGGGACACCCGCAGCAACGCGCGGGCATTCACACTAGTTACATTATAAAGAGTGAGCAATGGGTAAAAAGGTCCAAAATGTTAAAGTTAAGGTGGCAACTTAAAAGTCACAAGTGTAATTCTTTAAACTTGACCACTTTTCTTCCTTTTATGCCCTTGTCAATGCATTAAGATGCTTGTACCATGTGATGCATTAAGATGCTTGTACCATGTGTTTTTAACAAATTTGACATCAATATTGTGCATTTAACATTGAAAGCAATTCATTACTCTTCCTTCATCAATGGCATCAACAGTTACCATCCTTTGCTCTTCTCTTACCAGCTTTAGTAATACATAGTATAAATTGAACTTATAATAATCTTTCAATTGTACCTGTCCTCCTTCACTATATTCATGAGATAAATTTGTTCCAGAGGGTATGCTTCTTTTTAAATTGTTGTTCATCCGTCCTAACATCACCAGAATTCCAACAACAAGTGAGTTTTCTTTACAAATTCATTAATATTCATATAATGATATAATATTAATTTTTTAATTTTATATTTTAATTTAAAAAAAATCTCTTTTTCTTTTGTGCAATGGGTTCTGTTGTTATTTCTCAAGTGAGAAAGGATGCAGTGAATGCTTAAAGTTTGTTTATATGCGAGAACCAATTGAGTTTTGTACTTTTGTGAAGACAAACCTTCAAAGGTTTATGTTAATGGAACTAATATGAGCAACATCTGGGCAACCGTAACATTGGTGAATTCAAGCATTCTTTCTATATATAAGTTGCAAATTATTATGGCTATCAATTAGATCAACTCTAATTTGTGTCATTGGTGATATGCGTATTTTGCAGGAAGTTGGGGTTCACTGAAACATTTGAATTTGTATAGGAGTTTTTATGGCAGGAAGTTGGGGTTCACTGAAACATTAAAATTGCATATGGAAGTACATAAGCAACTTCATGAACAGCTTGAGGTGTCAAATTGTTCTATTTTTTCCTTCCATTATGTTTTTCCCATGCATTTAGTTTGGTTAAAGGAGACACAATGGGCAGGTTGGGATGTTGTGTAACAGGTAAATACAGTTTTGGGTTGTAATGGGTTCTTCATCGCAGGATAAAATGGGTTGGGTTGGCCATCAACCAATTAATTTGTCCAATTTTGTTTCAAAATAGATACTGAATTATTACGATAATGATTTGTTTATTCAAAACAAAACAGTTTAGGGAGCTCTAAAATGATATAAAGTTGGTTTATAAGTTTAACCGGTTACAATATATTTAGAACCCGCCAACCTGGTTACAACCCGTTTACCTAACCAACCCATTTATATTTCACGCCCACCGCAACGCGCGGGTTACCTACTAGTTATCTTTAAAGAGAGTAGTACTAGGCAAATGATACACATGTTTTAGAAATGTGTAATGTATTAAAGATTTCCAATAGAGTCTCCCTAAATACATCGAAGAGAATAGATAGATGAATGACATAACGATGAAATTTCAAGCAATTGGTCTAATTAGAAACCTAATCAAGAGGCATAAGCCTCTACAAAATGAACTACGCCCACGTTAACCTCTATAGTAGTATATAAGTGCTAATTTTAAATGAATTTTAACTAAATACAAATAGATTATACAATTACGTCATCATATCTTTTCTTTAATAATTTATATAAAATTTCCTTTTATATGTTTTCTTGAATGACTTAACTCTTAAGCCCCACGAGTATGAGAACACCTAACCATGGTTAGAAAGAATTAACCAACCACACACTCTGTTCTTCTCCTTCTACATATATATACAACTCCTCTGCTCTCTAGTCTTAAGCACACAATCTTTAACACATTACTTTCTTCTCTCTCTAAGAATCAATTCTAGAGAGAGAAAGATACACTCTATATTTGTTCTGACTCACAGCAAGAATGTCTGTCACACTCAGACTTACTACAACACTATGTTTATCCATAGTTCTTGCCAATGTAGCTTCCACAAATGCCGTTTCTAGGTAAATTGATCGAAATTTAATCGAATAAAGCATACGTATTTCGATCAATTTATATGTGATTGTTTTATAAATTTGTTGCGGCGTAGCATGTTTCCAGTTTAATAAATTTTCCAATGTGTAGTTGAAAGCATTATAATGCAAAGTTTACATGCATTATTTTAATCAAAAAATCATCATGAATGTTTATTTTAAACAAAAAAAATGTAATTATTTATTTATTTGTGTTTTCAGTGGAGAAGATAAACATAAGTTGCAAAGTTTAGTAAACATTTCAACAATGGTGAATAATGCTGTTGGTGATCAAGAGATGGTGGCTTCTGTTGTTCACACGTGAGTATATATTATGAAATTTTAACTAGTATTAATAAAAAGGTAAATTGGACTTTAATAATACAAACCGTTAGAGCGTTAACGGTAGCTTCTTTGTCTCCATCTCTGTAATTACACTAAAAATCACTATCCTTCTCTCTCATTTTCTATTTAATAATACTTATTTTATATACTTATATCATTATTTTTTTTCTCTCTTCTACTCACAACCACTTTAAAAAATATTCAAAAATTATGGAGGATGAATTGTGTCTCCTCCAAATTTACTGATAAACAGTAACTTTTCTCTCTCCTCTACTCACAACCATTTACTACCACTTATCAAATTATGAAGGTTTCTCTCACATAAATATGGAAAACTAAATGCGAATGCTCTTACTCATTAGCCAGAACAGTTTCACTAATGACACTTTTACAATCCTGCTATCATAAACATTAAAAATTTACATTTGATTTTCACTTACTCATTAGCCAGAACAGTTTCACTAATGACACTTTTACAATCCTGCTATCATAAACATTAAAAATTTACATTTGATATTCACTAGATTTCGCTTACACGGGTGATTATAAGCGTAAGGGGAAGCGTATAATTCTTATGAGCGAAATTGAGTTGAAATCAAGTGTAAATTTATGATGAAGTGTGATTTTCATTGGCAACGAAAATGAAAGTTAAAAACTTAAAACTTGTCACCAATTAAATTATATGTTTGAATTATTATTGACTAATAGGTTATATATTATTAAAATTCAATTTGCCTATATAGGGACATCCATAACAACACGAAGAGAAGAAAACTAGGTTTCCTGTCATGTGGGACCGGAAATCCAATCGACGATTGCTGGCGGTGTGATCAAAACTGGCAACGCCACCGCAAGCGTCTAGCTGAGTGTGCAATCGGGTTCGGGCACAATGCAGTTGGTGGTCGGGACGGCCGATACTACATTGTAACCAACCCAAACGACGATGACGCTGTGAACCCGCAACCAGGAACCCTACGACACGCGGTCATCCAAGACGAACCATTGTGGATCGTGTTTAAACGCGACATGGTGATCACGTTAAAACAAGAATTGATCATGAACAGTTTCAAAACAATCGATGCACGTGGAGTTAATGTCCATATTGCAAATGGTGCTTGTATCACAATCCAATATGTTACAAACATTATCATACATGGGTTGCATATTCATGACTGCAAGCCGACAGGTAACGCCATGGTTCGAAGCTCCCCGTCCCATTACGGGTGGAGAACCATGGCGGATGGTGACGCTATATCGATATTTGGAGGCAGCCATATTTGGATTGATCATAATTCTTTATCTAACTGTACTGATGGTCTCATTGATGCTGTTATTGGTTCAACTGCTATTACCATATCTAATAATCTATTCACTCACCACAATGAGGTATTAAGATTTAAAATTACTATTGTTTTTATAAATTGAGGTTACTTAAGACAATATAAGTGATAAGTTCGGTTCGGGCTCGTAGGTGATGTTATTGGGACATAGCGATTCGTATACGCGAGACAAGGTTATGCAAGTGACAGTTGCCTATAACCATTTTGGAGAGGGTCTTGTTCAAAGAATGCCAAGGTACATAACTAGCTAATGTACAAAAATAGTACCCAAACAAGATTTGTGTGAATTTCTGACATGATATTTAACCTAACACGAAATTAGCAGGTTCTCATGGAACAATTTTAACTAAACGGGTTGGGTTCAGACTAGCCTAGCTCGTTCAAGGATTGACCCCTTTCATTTATAACTATTTTTTTTTTAAATGTGATACCATGTCTAAACTTAAAATACTTAGGTATTTATGCCACATTTTAAAACTAAAAGAAAAATTGCCTTCTAACTCTATAATTTATATGTAATGTTTTATAGTTTTTGTTGTCTGATTGTGACTTTTGAGTAAGCAAAAAATTAAAATAAGTAAATTTCAAGTTAACAAGTCGTGTTCCTGTCAACCTTCAAATATCCGAGTGATGTTCAAATTCACGTGTGTGTAACATAATATTTAGGTTCATTTAAAATTTTGTGTTTGTGTCAAGTTCGACCCCCCAACCCATGAACATTGTAGCACCCTTAGTGTTCACGTTGATAGATGGGTCAATTGGGGTTATACGCCAGGGCTTGCCCTAAAGACTTCCAATTCTAGGCAAGGGCCTAGGGCCCCCAAATTTTAAAAAGATTTTATATAATAGATGTGCATTATGTATTAAGCCCAAATGAACAAAACAAAAACTATGTTGATCGCAAGATCCAACTACATGACCAATTCTAGAATAAAAAAACCCAAATTCCAACTCCAAGCAATATGAAGTTCGTCTTTAATTTAGGCAGTTATTGTCCTTCTGGCTAAATGTAACATAGTGAACTCGCTCAGTGGCACCGCCAATAGGGGAGAAATTAGGGGCAAAATTAATGGTATTGCAAGGATAATCAAGGTTTGTTAATGAGTTTTTTTTATAGTAATTTGTATATATTTCGATTCACTCAATCATTGTTTGCCCTAAATCGCTAATTGATACTTAAAATCTTTGAATTTTGATATTGAGCTTGCGAATGAAATTGTGCTTGCGAAATTGCGGTTGAGGCTTGGAGGGCAAAAAGACAAACTGATGTTTTTTTATACCAATTCAAAAGGCCTCCGAATTTGTAGTTCGCTTAGGGCCTCCAAAAACGTTGGAGCGGCTTTGTATATGCCCATATCAACCTGCAATAAAATAGACTTGTTTTAGCCCGAGCTCAGATCTGACTGTTACCAAACCAGCCTGATCGGTGCTCAAACTGAACCTGAATAACATAATGATTGTTGTATCTGCAGGTGCAGGCATGGGTATTTTCATGTTGTAAATAATGACTATACACACTGGGAAATGTATGCTATTGGTGGCAGTGCAAACCCCACAATCAACAGCCAAGGAAACAGATTCCTTGCTCCTGATGACCCCAATGCCAAACAGGTATTGTTACACAATCTTTTTTCTATCTTCTTTTTGTAAAATGTTATTTAGCCGAAAAAGTAGGGCCCGTTTACTTGAACTTAACGTGCGTACAGGTGACAAAGAGAGTAATAGCAAATGGGGAGTCGGGGGATTGGAACTGGAGATCCGAGGGAGACTTAATGTTGAACGGTGCATATTTCACTCCATCGGGTGCAGAGGCAGGAGAAAGTTATGCAAAGGCATCAAGCTTAAGTGCAAAATCATCTTCTGTGGTGGACACCCTTACCTCGGGTGCTGGTGCACTATTTTGCCGCCGAGGTAGGCAATGCTAAATGATAATATTTTTATTGTTACCAAAATTACTTGGTCTACCCGACATTGCCACAAGTTTAACCTCGGCCTGCGCTCTACTAGCGCACGCGATGAGAGTTGTTTTTCACTTGCAAGTTTGTAAATGCATGTAGTTGCATTTAAATGTGTTTACTGAGTCAGTTTTGTAACCCTTGGTGTTAATTGTTTTGAGTATACCTTCCTATTTTGTAAGTTAAAGTAAAATGAAAGATAGTAATCTTTTATTAGAAAATTGGTATACTATTGAAGGACTATTTGATATGTTATAAACTTATAATGGTAATCATATAATCAGTTGAGTTGTAAGAATACAGTTTATTATAGGAGATAGTGTTTATACTGAATTTTCAACCCTAAATAATGACATTGTCAATATTAGTTACACTATGTCCAAAAGAGTAGAAACTAATTATCAGCGACTTTCAAACACAATAATCCGAAAATCAAAGTTAAACACAAAGCCAAAAGCATACACATTGTCCTCAAATTGCAGTTAATCTTTTAGAGATTCGAAACCTTGTACCCATTTGCTTTTAGTTGTGTTGCAATTTCACCTAAGAGTGTTCATCGGATCGGATAACGGGTTATTCGGATTACTCGGATCGGATTATTCAGATTTTGAAATTTTAGAAACCTATCCGAAATCCGATCCGAATTGGATGTATACCCATCCGATCCAAATCCATCCAAATTCAATTCGGACCGGATTCAGTTAAATCCAAATAATCCAAACGGATATCAGAATCATCCAAATTATGGCAAACACCAATTTTCAATTTTTTAGTGTCCCTAATTTATGGTTCTTAACATTTTATTAATTTGTGATCAATAAACATACAAAAGCAGAAATAGATATTAGTCTTAAACACAAATACAAAGTTCAAACTTCAAAATATAGTCTTCAAAACGTAAACTTAAACACAAAATCAAACTTCAAAACATAGTATTAAACAAAATCAAGCATCACGAAACGTGACACTAACTAGTCCATATAGATGGACGATGTTGAAGAATTAGAGTCTAGTATTGGCCCCATGCCTCGTGAATTGAACTATTTTTCAAACAATTGGTCGTTCCCTAACTAAACTCAATCGAAGCTTATTCGGTTTATTCAGATATCCGAATAATCGGAAATTTTAAATTCAAAATCCGAATCCGATCTGAATATCAAAATAAGTAATTCGGATTCAGATCGGATCCATCTAAATATCCAAATAAGAATTTAGGGGGGCGACAACAAATTTCAATAGGCCATTGGGGAGCGGGGGGTTTGGTACGGTCTACAAAGGGAGTATCGGTGGTGTTGAAATTGCGGTGAAGATGCATGACACTGAAAGTCTTCAGGATGACAACCAATGGCAGGTGAGCTCCCAATATCTATCTACAATTACCCAATGCATTAATATGTCCGAGTTTTTTTTTTCCAAATATCTATCTACAATTAACCCAAGCTTTAAAAAAATTATTTAACAAAAAGCCACCCAGCTTCATGCTTGATTACATTAAGCACTCTAACGCATTTGTTTTTGTTGATTTTAGGCTGAAGTGAGGTTTTTGGGGAGACTCACACATAAACATTTGATAAGATTGATCGGTTATTGTCCAGAAGACCACCATCTCCTACTGGTATAGGAATACATGGAGAGTGGGAGTCTTGACAACCACATCTATGAAGAGAGTAAGTGGTTCTTAAGATGATTTCATGTGCTTAAATGATGTAAGTTTTTAATGATGATGGGTTTTATTACACGTACACTCCCCTTTTTGTTTGAGACTGAAGGCTGCGCTTGGGGTGGCAAAGGGGCTTGCATATTTACACCATCTTCACAACGAAATCGTTTTTAGAGATTTTAAATCCGCCAACATATTGCTTGATATCGTATATCCTCTTTGAATTTTGTAGTAGTTTTTCTTTTACAGGATTTGCTTGATATTGCTTAATATTGTATATCATCTTTTACAGGATTTCAATGCAAAAATATCTGATTTTGGAAATGACCGAGAAGGGCCGACAAGGGATGCCACTGATGTAACTACAAGGGTCATGGGAACTCAGGGTTACGTTGCCCCCGAGTATCTATCTACAGGTATACTAATGTGTTTTTGTACCTTTAAACTAAACTTGTTTATTATTTAATATAATTAAACGTTTACTTTTGGTGTTTACAGGTCACTTAACAATGAAATGTGATGTTTATAGTTTTGGGGTGGTACTTTGGGGTGTTCATCGAATCGGATAACGGGTTATTCGGATTACTCGGATCTTGAAATTTTAGAAACCAATCTGATCTGATCCGAATTGGATGTATACCCATCCGATCCAAATTCAACTCGGATCGGATTCAGTTAAATCCGAATAATCCGAACGGATATCCAAATAATCCAAATTATGGCAAACAACAATTTTCAATTTTTTTAGTTTCCCTAATTTATGGTTTTTAACATTTTATTAATTTGAAATCGATAAACATACAAAAGCGGAAATAGAGATTAGTCTTAAACACAAATACAAAGTTCAAACTTCTAAATATAGTCTTCAAAACGTAAACATAAACACAAAATCAAACTTTAAAACATTGTCTTTAACACAAAATCAAGCATCACGACATGTGACACTAACTAGTCTATATAGATGGGCGATGTTCAAGAATTAAGGTATAGTATTGGCCTTATGCCTCATTAGTTGAACTAATTTTCAAACAATTGGTCGTTCCCCTACTAAACTCAATCGAAGATTATTCGGATATCCGAATAATCCGAAATTTTAAATTCTAAAATCCGAACCCGAACCGAATATCCGAATAAGTAATTCGGATTCAGATCAGATCTATCCAAATATCCAAATAAGAATTTAGGGACACGACAACAAATTTCAATAGGCCATTGAGGAGCGGGGTGTTTGGTACGGTCTGCAATGGGAGTATCGGTGGTGTTGAAATTGCGGTGAAGATGCATGACCCTAAAAGTCTTCCGGATGACAACCAATGGCAGGTGAGCTCCCAATATCTATCTACAATTACCCAATGCATTAATATGTCCGAGTTTTTTTTTCCAAATATCTATCTACAATTAACCCAAGCTTTAAAAAAATTATTTAACAAAAAGCCACCCAGCTTCATGCTTGATTACATTAAGCACTCTAACGCATTTGTTTTTGTTGATTTTAGGCTGAAGTGAGGTTTTTGGGGAGACTCACACATAAACATTTGATAAGATTGATCGGTTATTGTCCAGAAGACCACCATCTCCTACTGGTATAGGAATACATGGAGAATGGGAGTCTTGACAACCACATCTATGAAGAGAGTAAGTGGTTCTTAAGATGATTTCATGTGCTTAAATGATGTAAGTTTTTAATGATGATGGGTTTTATTACACGTGCACTCCCCTTTTTGTTTGAGACTGAAGGCTGCGCTTGGGGTGGCAAAGGGGCTTGCATATTTACACCATCTTCACAACGAAATCGTTTTTAGAGATTTTAAATCCGCCAACATATTGCTTGATATCGTATATCCTCTTTGAATTTTGTAGTAGTTTTTCTTTTACAGGATTTGCTTGATATTGCTTAATATTGTATATCATCTTTTACAGGATTTCAATGCAAAAATATCTGATTTTGGGAATGACCGAGAAGGGCCGACAAGGGATGCCACTGATGTAACTACAAGGGTCATGGGAACTCAGGGTTACGTTGCCCCCGAGTATCTATCTACAGGTATACTAATGTGTTTTTGTACCTTTAAACTAAACTTGTTTATTATTTAATATAATTAAACGTTTACTTTTGGTGTTTACAGGTCACTTAATAATGAAATGTGATGTTTATAGTTTTGGGGTGGTACTTAGGGGTGTTCATCGAATCGGATAACGGGTTATTCGGATTACTCGGATCTTGAAATTTTAGAAACCAATCTGATCTGATCCGAATTGGATGTATACCCATCCGATCCAAATTCAACTCGGATCGGATTCAGTTAAATCCGAATAATCCGAACGGATATCCAAATAATCCAAATTATGGCAAACAACAATTTTCAATTTTTTTAGTTTCCCTAATTTATGGTTTTTAACATTTTATTAATTTGAAATCGATAAACATACAAAAGCGGAAATAGAGATTAGTCTTAAACACAAATACAAAGTTCAAACTTCTAAATATAGTCTTCAAAACGTAAACATAAACATAAACACAAAATCAAACTTTAAAACATTGTCTTTAACACAAAATCAAGCATCACGACATGTGACACTAACTAGTCTATATAGATGGGCGATGTTCAAGAATTAAGGTATAGTATTGGCCTTATGCCTCATTAGTTGAACTAATTTTCAAACAATTGGTCGTTCCCCTACTAAACTCAATCGAAGATTATTCGGATATCCGAATAATCCGAAATTTTAAATTCTAAAATCCGAACCCGAACCGAATATCCGAATAAGTAATTCGGATTCAGATCAGATCTATCCAAATATCCAAATAAGAATTTAGGGACGCGACAACAAATTTCAATAGGCCACTGAGGAGCGGGGGGTTTGGTACGGTCTGCAATGGGAGTATCGGTGGTGTTGAAATTGCGGTGAAGATGCATGACCCTAAAAGTCTTCCGGATGACAACCAATGGCAGGTGAGCTCCCAATATCTATCTACAATTACCCAATGCATTAATATGTCCGAGTTTTTTTTCCAAATATCTATCTACAATTAACCCAAGCTTTAAAAAAATTATTTAACAAAAAGGCACCCCGCTTCATGCTTGATTACATTAAGCACTCTAACGCATTTGTTTTTGTTGATTTTAGGCTGAAGTGAGGTTTTTGGGGAGACTCACACATAAACATTTGATAAGATTGATCGGTTATTGTCCAGAAGACCACCATCTCCTACTGGTATAGGAATACATGGAGAATGGGAGTCTTGACAACCACATCTATGAAGAGAGTAAGTGGTTCTTAAGATGATTTCATGTGCTTAAATGATGTAAGTTTTTGATGATGATGGGTTTTATTACACGTACACTCCCCTTTTTGTTTGAGACTGAAGGCTGCGCTTGGGGTGGCAAAGGGGCTTGCATATTTACACCATCTTCACAACGAAATCGTTTTTAGAGATTTTAAATCCGCCAACATATTGCTTGATATCGTATATCCTCTTTGAATTTTGTAGTAGTTTTTCTTTTACAGGATTTGCTTGATATTGCTTAATATTGTATATCATCTTTTACAGGATTTCAATGCAAAAATATCTGATTTTGGGAATGACCGAGAAGGGCCGACAAGGGATGCCACTGATGTAACTACAAGGGTCATGGGAACTCAGGGTTACGTTGCCCCCGAGTATCTATCTACAGGTATACTAATGTGTTTTTGTACCTTTAAACTAAACTTGTTTATTATTTAATATAATTAAACGTTTACTTTTGGTGTTTACAGGTCACTTAACAATGAAATGTGATGTTTATAGTTTTGGGGTGGTACTTAGGGGTGTTCATCGAATCGGATAACGGGTTATTCGGATTACTCGGATCTTGAAATTTTAGAAACCAATCTGATCTGATCCGAATTGGATGTATACCCATCCGATCCAAATTCAACTCGGATCGGATTCAGTTAAATCCGAATAATCCGAACGGATATCCAAAGAATCCAAATTATGGCAAACAACAATTTTCAATTTTTTTAGTTTCCCTAATTTATGGTTTTTAACATTTTATTAATTTGAAATCGATAAACATACAAAAGCGGAAATAGAGATTAGTCTTAAACACAAATACAAAGTTCAAACTTCTAAATATAGTCTTCAAAACGTAAACATAAACATAAACACAAAATCAAACTTTAAAACATTGTCTTTAACACAAAATCAAGCATCACGACATGTGACACTAACTAGTCTATATAGATGGGCGATGTTCAAGAATTAAGGTATAGTATTGGCCTTATGCCTCATTAGTTGAACTAATTTTCAAACAATTGGTCGTTCCCCTACTAAACTCAATCGAAGATTATTCGGATATCCGAATAATCCGAAATTTTAAATTCTAAAATCCGAACCCGAACCGAATATCCGAATAAGTAATTCGGATTCAGATCAGATCTATCCAAATATCCAAATAAGAATTTAGGGACGCGACAACAAATTTCAATAGGCCATTGAGGAGCGGGGGGTTTGGTACGGTCTGCAATGGGAGTATCGGTGGTGTTGAAATTGCGGTGAAGATGCATGACCCTAAAAGTCTTCCGGATGACAACCAATGGCAGGTGAGCTCCCAATATCTATCTACAATTACCCAATGCATTAATATGTCCGAGTTTTTTTTTTCCAAATATCTATCTACAATTAACCCAAGCTTTAAAAAAATTATTTAACAAAAAGCCACCCAGCTTCATGCTTGATTACATTAAGCACTCTAACGCATTTGTTTTTGTTGATTTTAGGCTGAAGTGAGGTTTTTGGGGAGACTCACACATAAACATTTGATAAGATTGATCGGTTATTGTCCAGAAGACCACCATCTCCTACTGGTATAGGAATACATGGAGAATGGGAGTCTTGACAACCACATCTATGAAGAGAGTAAGTGGTTCTTAAGATGATTTCATGTGCTTAAATGATGTAAGTTTTTAATGATGATGGGTTTTATTACACGTACACTCCCCTTTTTGTTTGAGACTGAAGGCTGCGCTTGGGGTGGCAAAGGGGCTTGCATATTTACACCATCTTCACAACGAAATCGTTTTTAGAGATTTTAAATCCGCCAACATATTGCTTGATATCGTATATCCTCTTTGAATTTTGTAGTAGTTTTTCTTTTACAGGATTTGCTTGATATTGCTTAATATTGTATATCATCTTTTACAGGATTTCAATGCAAAAATATCTGATTTTGGGAATGACCGAGAAGGGCCGACAAGGGATGCCACTGATGTAACTACAAGGGTCATGGGAACTCAGGGTTACGTTGCCCCCGAGTATCTATCTACAGGTATACTAATGTGTTTTTGTACCTTTAAACTAAACTTGTTTATTATTTAATATAATTAAACGTTTACTTTTGGTGTTTACAGGTCACTTAACAATGAAATGTGATGTTTATAGTTTTGGGGTGGTACTTAGGGGTGTTCATCGAATCGGATAACGGGTTATTCGGATTACTCGGATCTTGAAATTTTAGAAACCAATCTGATCTGATCCGAATTGGATGTATACCCATCCGATCCAAATTCAAATCGGATCGGATTCAGTTAAATCCGAATAATCCGAACGGATATCCAAATAATCCAAATTATGGCAAACAACAATTTTCAATTCTTTTAGTTTCCCTAATTTATGGTTTTTAACATTTTATTAATTTGAAATCGATAAACATACAAAAGCGGAAATAGAGATTAGTCTTAAACACAAATACAAAGTTCAAACTTCTAAATATAGTCTTCAAAACGTAAACATAAACATAAACACAAAATCAAACTTTAAAACATTGTCTTTAACACAAAATCAAGCATCACGACATGTGACACTAACTAGTCTATATAGATGGGCGATGTTCAAGAATTAAGGTATAGTATTGGCCTTATGCCTCATTAGTTGAACTAATTTTCAAACAATTGGTCGTTCCCCTACTAAACTCAATCGAAGATTATTCGGATATCCGAATAATCCGAAATTTTAAATTCTAAAATCCGAACCCGAACCGAATATCCGAATAAGTAATTCGGATTCAGATCAGATCTATCCAAATATCCAAATAAGAATTTAGGGACGCGACAACAAATTTCAATAGGCCATTGAGGAGCGGGGGGTTTGGTACGGTCTGCAATGGGAGTATCGGTGGTGTTGAAATTGCGGTGAAGATGCATGACCCTAAAAGTCTTCCGGATGACAACCAATGGCAGGTGAGCTCCCAATATCTATCTACAATTACCCAATGCATTAATATGTCCGAGTTTTTTTTTTTCCAAATATCTATCTACAATTAACCCAAGCTTTAAAAAAATTATTTAACAAAAAGCCACCCAGCTTCATGCTTGATTACATTAAGCACTCTAACGCATTTGTTTTTGTTGATTTTAGGCTGAAGTGAGGTTTTTGGGGAGACTCACACATAAACATTTGATAAGATTGATCGGTTATTGTCCAGAAGACCACCATCTCCTACTGGTATAGGAATACATGGAGAATGAGAGTCTTGACAACCACATCTATGAAGAGAGTAAGTGGTTCTTAAGATGATTTCATGTGCTTAAATGATGTAAGTTTTTAATGATGATGGGTTTTATTACACGTACACTCCCCTTTTTGTTTGAGACTGAAGGCTGCGCTTGGGGTGGCAAAGGGGCTTGCATATTTACACCATCTTCACAACGAAATCGTTTTTAGAGATTTTAAATCCGCCAACATATTGCTTGATATCGTATATCCTCTTTGAATTTTGTAGTAGTTTTTCTTTTACAGGATTTGCTTGATATTGCTTAATATTGTATATCATCTTTTACAGGATTTCAATGCAAAAATATCTGATTTTGGGAATGACCGAGAAGGGCCGACAAGGGATGCCACTGATGTAACTACAAGGGTCATGGGAACTCAGGGTTACGTTGCCCCCGAGTATCTATCTACAGGTATACTAATGTGTTTTTGTACCTTTAAACTAAACTTGTTTATTATTTAATATAATTAAACGTTTACTTTTGGTGTTTACAGGTCACTTAACAATGAAATGTGATGTTTATAGTTTTGGGGTGGTACTTAGGGGTGTTCATCGAATCGGATAACGGGTTATTCGGATTACTCGGATCTTGAAAGTTTAGAAACCAATCTGATCTGATACGAATTGGATGTATACCCATCCGATCCAAATTCAACTCGGATCGGATTCAGTTAAATCCGAATAATCCGAACGGATATCCAAATAATCCAAATTATGGCAAACAACAATTTTCAATTTTTTTAGTTTCCCTAATTTATGGTTTTTAACATTTTATTAATTTGAAATCGATAAACATACAAAAGCGGAAATAGAGATTAGTCTTAAACACAAATACAAAGTTCAAACTTCTAAATATAGTCTTCAAAACGTAAACATAAACACAAAATCAAACTTTAAAACATTGTCTTTAACACAAAATCAAGCATCACGACATGTGACACTAACTAGTCTATATAGATGGGCGATGTTCAAGAATTAAGGTATAGTATTGGCCTTATGCCTCATTAGTTGAACTAATTTTCAAACAATTGGTCGTTCCCCTACTAAACTCAATCGAAGATTATTCGGATATCCGAATAATCCGAAATTTTAAATTCTAAAATCCGAACCCGAACCGAATATCCGAATAAGTAATTCGGATTCAGATCAGATCTATCCAAATATCCAAATAAGAATTTAGGGACGCGACAACAAATTTCAATAGGCCATTGAGGAGCGGGGGGTTTGGTACGGTCTACAATGGGAGTATCGGTGGTGTTGAAATTGCGGTGAAGATGCATGACCCTAAAAGTCTTCCGGATGACAACCAATGGCAGGTGAGCTCCCAATATCTATCTACAATTACCCAATGCATTAATATGTCCGAGTTTTTTTTTTTCCAAATATCTATCTACAATTAACCCAAGCTTTAAAAAAATTATTTAACAAAAAGCCACCCAGCTTCATGCTTGATTACATTAAGCACTCTAACGCATTTGTTTTTGTTGATTTTAGGCTGAAGTGAGGTTTTTGGGGAGACTCACACATAAACATTTGATAAGATTGATCGGTTATTGTCCAGAAGACCACCATCTCCTACTGGTATAGGAATACATGGAGAATGGGAGTCTTGACAACCACATCTATGAAGAGAGTAAGTGGTTCTTAAGATGATTTCATGTGCTTAAATGGTGTAAGTTTTTAATGATGATGGGTTTTATTACACGTACACTCCCCTTTTTGTTTGAGGCTGAAGGCTGCGCTTGGGGTGGCAAAGGGGCTTGCATATTTACACCATCTTCACAACGAAATCGTTTTTAGAGATTTTAAATCCGCCAACATATTGCTTGATATCGTATATCCTCTTTGAATTTTGTAGTAGTTTTTCTTTTACAAGATTTGCTTGATATTGCTTAATATTGTATATCATCTTTTACAGGATTTCAATGCAAAAATATCTGATTTTGGGAATGACCGAGAAGGGCCGACAAGGGATGCCACTGATGTAACTACAAGGGTCATGGGAACTCAGGGTTACGTTGCCCCCGAGTATCTATCTACAGGTATACTAATGTGTTTTTGTACCTTTAAACTAAACTTGTTTATTATTTAATATAATTAAACGTTTACTTTTCGTGTTTACAGGTCACTTAACAATGAAATGTGATGTTTATAGTTTTGGGGTGGTACTTAGGGGTGTTCATCGAATCGGATAACGGGTTATTCGGATTACTCGGATCTTGAAATTTTAGAAACCAATCTGATCTGATCCGAATTGGATGTATACCCATCCGATCCAAATTCAACTCGGATCGGATTCAGTTAAATCCGAATAATCCGAACGGATATCCAAATAATCCAAATTATGGCAAACTACAATTTTCAATTTTTTTAGTTTCCCTAATTTATGGTTTTTAACATTTTATTAATTTGAAATCGATAAACATACAAAAGCGGAAATAGAGATTAGTCTTAAACACAAATACAAAGTTCAAACTTCTAAATATAGTCTTCAAAACGTAAACATAAACACAAAATCAAACTTTAAAACATTGTCTTTAACACAAAATCAAGCATCACGACATGTGACACTAACTAGTCTATATAGATGGGCGATGTTCAAGAATTAAGGTATAGTATTGGCCTTATGCCTCATTAGTTGAACTAATTTTCAAACAATTGGTCGTTCCCCTACTAAACTCAATCGAAGATTATTCGGATATCCGAATAATCCGAAATTTTAAATTCTAAAATCCGAACCCGAACCGAATATCCGAATAAGTAATTCGGATTCAGATCAGATCTATCCAAATATCCAAATAAGAATTTAGGGACGCGACAACAAATTTCAATAGGCCATTGAGGAGCGGGGGGTTTGGTACGGTCTGCAATGGGAGTATCGGTGGTGTTGAAATTGCGGTGAAGATGCATGACCCTAAAAGTCTTCCGGATGACAACCAATGGCAGGTGAGCTCCCAATATCTATCTACAATTACCCAATGCATTAATATGTCCGAGTTTTTTTTTTTCCAAATATCTATCTACAATTAACCCAAGCTTTAAAAAAATTATTTAACAAAAAGCCACCCAGCTTCATGCTTGATTACATTAAGCACTCTAACGCATTTGTTTTTGTTGATTTTAGGCTGAAGTGAGGTTTTTGGGGAGACTCACACATAAACATTTGATAAGATTGATCGGTTATTGTCCAGAAGACCACCATCTCCTACTGGTATAGGAATACATGGAGAATGGGAGTCTTGACAACCACATCTATGAAGAGAGTAAGTGGTTCTTAAGATGATTTCATGTGCTTAAATGGTGTAAGTTTTTAATGATGATGGGTTTTATTACACGTACACTCCCCTTTTTGTTTGAGACTGAAGGCTGCGCTTGGGGTGGCAAAGGGGCTTGCATATTTACACCATCTTCACAACGAAATCGTTTTTAGAGATTTTAAATCCGCCAACATATTGCTTGATATCGTATATCCTCTTTGAATTTTGTAGTAGTTTTTCTTTTACAGGATTTGCTTGATATTGCTTAATATTGTATATCATCTTTTACAGGATTTCAATGCAAAAATATCTGATTTTGGGAATGACCGAGAAGGGCCGACAAGGGATGCCACTGATGTAACTACAAGGGTCATGGGAACTCAGGGTTACGTTGCCCCCGAGTATCTATCTACAGGTATACTAATGTGTTTTTGTACCTTTAAACTAAACTTGTTTATTATTTAATATAATTAAACGTTTACTTTTGGTGTTTACAGGTCACTTAACAATGAAATGTGATGTTTATAGTTTTGGGGTGGTACTTAGGGGTGTTCATCGAATCGGATAACGGGTTATTCGGATTACTCGGATCTTGAAATTTTAGAAACCAATCTGATCTGATCCGAATTGGATGTATACCCATCCGATCCAAATTCAACTCGGATCGGATTCAGTTAAATCCGAATAATCCGAACGGATATCCAAATAATCCAAATTATGGCAAACAACAATTTTCAATTTTTTTAGTTTCCCTAATTTATGGTTTTTAACATTTTATTAATTTGAAATCGATAAACATACAAAAGCGGAAATAGAGATTAGTCTTAAACACAAATACAAAGTTCAAACTTCTAAATATAGTCTTCAAAACGTAAACATAAACACAAAATCAAACTTTAAAACATTGTCTTTAACACAAAATCAAGCATCACGACATGTGACACTAACTAGTCTATATAGACGGGCGATGTTCAAGAATTAAGGTATAGTATTGGCCTTATGCCTCATTAGTTGAACTAATTTTCAAACAATTGGTCGTTCCCCTACTAAACTCAATCGAAGATTATTCGGATATCCGAATAATCCGAAATTTTAAATTCTAAAATCCGAACCCGAACCGAATATCCGAATAAGTAATTCGGATTCAGATCAGATCTATCCAAATATCCAAATAAGAATTTAGGGACGCGACAACAAATTTCAATAGGCCATTGAGGAGCGGGGGGTTTGGTACGGTCTGCAATGGGAGTATCGGTGGTGTTGAAATTGCGGTGAAGATGCATGACCCTAAAAGTCTTCCGGATGACAACCAATGGCAGGTGAGCTCCCAATATCTATCTACAATTACCCAATGCATTAATATGTCCGAGTTTTTTTTTTCCAAATATCTATCTACAATTAACCCAAGCTTTAAAAAAATTATTTAACAAAAAGCCACCCAGCTTCATGCTTGATTACATTAAGCACTCTAACGCATTTGTTTTTGTTGATTATAGGCTGAAGTGAGGTTTTTGGGGAGACTCACACATAAACATTTGATAAGATTGATCGGTTATTGTCCAGAAGACCACCATCTCCTACTGGTATAGGAATACATGGAGAATGGGAGTCTTGACAACCACATCTATGAAGAGAGTAAGTGGTTCTTAAGATGATTTCATGTGCTTAAATGGTGTAAGTTTTTAATGATGATGGGTTTTATTACACGTACACTCCCCTTTTTGTTTGAGACTGAAGGCTGCGCTTGGGGTGGCAAAGGGGCTTGCATATTTACACCATCTTCACAACGAAATCGTTTTTAGAGATTTTAAATCCGCCAACATATTGCTTGATATCGTATATCCTCTTTGAATTTTGTAGTAGTTTTTCTTTTACAGGATTTGCTTGATATTGCTTAATATTGTATATCATCTTTTACAGGATTTCAACGCAAAAATATCTGATTTTGGGAATGACCGAGAAGGGCCGACAAGGGATGCCACTGATGTAACTACAAGGGTCATGGGAACTCAGGGTTACGTTGCCCCCGAGTATCTATCTACAGGTATACTAATGTGTTTTTGTACCTTTAAACTAAACTTGTTTATTATTTAATATAATTAAACGTTTACTTTTGGTGTTTACAGGTCACTTAACAATGAAATGTGATGTTTATAGTTTTGGGGTGGTACTTTGGGGTGTTCATCGAATCGGATAACGGGTTATTCGGATTACTCGGATCTTGAAATTTTAGAAACCAATCTGATCTGATCCGAATTGGATGTATACCCATCCGATCCAAATTCAACTCGGATCGGATTCAGTTAAATCCGAATAATCCGAACGGATATCCAAATAATCCAAATTATGGCAAACAACAATTTTCAATTTTTTTAGTTTCCCTAATTTATGGTTTTTAACATTTTATTAATTTGAAATCGATAAACATACAAAAGCGGAAATAGAGATTAGTCTTAAACACAAATACAAAGTTCAAACTTCTAAATATAGTCTTCAAAACGTAAACATAAACACAAAATCAAACTTTAAAACATTGTCTTTAACACAAAATCAAGCATCACGACATGTGACACTAACTAGTCTATATAGATGGGCGATGTTCAAGAATTAAGGTATAGTATTGGCCTTATGCCTCATTAGTTGAACTAATTTTCAAACAATTGGTCGTTCCCCTACTAAACTCAATCGAAGATTATTCGGATATCCGAATAATCCGAAATTTTAAATTCTAAAATCCGAACCCGAACCGAATATCCGAATAAGTAATTCGGATTCAGATCAGATCTATCCAAATATCCAAATAAGAATTTAGGGACGCGACAACAAATTTCAATAGGCCATTGAGGAGCGGGGGGTTTGGTACGGTCTGCAATGGGAGTATCGGTGGTGTTGAAATTGCGGTGAAGATGCATGACCCTAAAAGTCTTCCGGATGACAACCAATGGCAGGTGAGCTCCCAATATCTATCTACAATTACCCAATGCATTAATATGTCCGAGTTTTTTTTTTCCAAATATCTATCTACAATTAACCCAAGCTTTAAAAAAATTATTTAACAAAAAGCCACCCAGCTTCATGCTTGATTACATTAAGCACTCTAACGCATTTGTTTTTGTTGATTTTAGGCTGAAGTGAGGTTTTTGGGGAGACTCACACATAAACTTTTGATAAGATTGATCGGTTATTGTCCAGAAGACCACCATCTCCTACTGGTATAGGAATACATGGAGAATGGGAGTCTTGACAACCACATCTATGAAGAGAGTAAGTGGTTCTTAAGATGATTTCATGTGCTTAAATGATGTAAGTTTTTAATGATGATGGGTTTTATTACACGTACACTCCCCTTTTTGTTTGAGACTGAAGGCTGCGCTTGGGGTGGCAAAGGGGCTTGCATATTTACACCATCTTCACAACGAAATCGTTTTTAGAGATTTTAAATCCGCCAACATATTGCTTGATATCGTATATCCTCTTTGAATTTTGTAGTAGTTTTTCTTTTACAGGATTTGCTTGATATTGCTTAATATTGTATATCATCTTTTACAGGATTTCAATGCAAAAATATCTGATTTTGGGAATGACCGAGAAGGGCCGACAAGGGATGCCACTGATGTAACTACAAGGGTCATGGGAACTCAGGGTTACGTTGCCCCCGAGTATCTATCTACAGGTATACTAATGTGTTTTTGTACCTTTAAACTAAACTTGTTTATTATTTAATATAATTAAACGTTTACTTTTGGTGTTTACAGGTCACTTAACAATGAAATGTGATGTTTATAGTTTTGGGGTGGTACTTAGGGGTGTTCATCGAATCGGATAACGGGTTATTCGGATTACTCGGATCTTGAAATTTTAGAAACCAATCTGATCTGATCCGAATTGGATGTATACCCATCCGATCCAAATTCAAATCGGATCGGATTCAGTTAAATCCGAATAATCCGAACGGATATCCAAATAATCCAAATTATGGCAAACAACAATTTTCAATTCTTTTAGTTTCCCTAATTTATGGTTTTTAACATTTTATTAATTTGAAATCGATAAACATACAAAAGCGGAAATAGAGATTAGTCTTAAACACAAATACAAAGTTCAAACTTCTAAATATAGTCTTCAAAACGTAAACATAAACACAAAATCAAACTTTAAAACATTGTCTTTAACACAAAATCAAGCATCACGACATGTGACACTAACTAGTCTATATAGATGGGCGATGTTCAAGAATTAAGGTATAGTATTGGCCTTATGCCTCATTAGTTGAACTAATTTTCAAACAATTGGTCGTTCCCCTACTAAACTCAATCGAAGATTATTCGGATATCCGAATAATCCGAAATTTTAAATTCTAAAATCCGAACCCGAACCGAATATCCGAATAAGTAATTCGGATTCAGATCAGATCTATCCAAATATCCAAATAAGAATTTAGGGACGCGACAACAAATTTCAATAGGCCATTGAGGAGCGGGGGGTTTGGTACGGTCTGCAATGGGAGTATCGGTGGTGTTGAAATTGCGGTGAAGATGCATGACCCTAAAAGTCTTCCGGATGACAACCAATGGCAGGTGAGCTCCCAATATCTATCTACAATTACCCAATGCATTAATATGTCCGAGTTTTTTTTTTTCCAAATATCTATCTACAATTAACCCAAGCTTTAAAAAAATTATTTAACAAAAAGCCACCCAGCTTCATGCTTGATTACATTAAGCACTCTAACGCATTTGTTTTTGTTGATTTTAGGCTGAAGTGAGGTTTTTGGGGAGACTCACACATAAACATTTGATAAGATTGATCGGTTATTGTCCAGAAGACCACCATCTCCTACTGGTATAGGAATACATGGAGAATGGGAGTCTTGACAACCACATCTATGAAGAGAGTAAGTGGTTCTTAAGATGATTTCATGTGCTTAAATGATGTAAGTTTTTAATGATGATGGGTTTTATTACACGTACACTCCCCTTTTTGTTTGAGACTGAAGGCTGCGCTTGGGGTGGCAAAGGGGCTTGCATATTTACACCATCTTCACAACGAAATCGTTTTTAGAGATTTTAAATCCGCCAACATATTGCTTGATATCGTATATCCTCTTTGAATTTTGTAGTAGTTTTTCTTTTACAGGATTTGCTTGATATTGCTTAATATTGTATAATTGGTTCTAAGCCATCTCTGGCGATTAATCAACAATTCGAAGTGCTTTTCTTGCGTCTTCTTGATAAACCAGCGTTTATATAGAGATGTAGGAGGATGGGGAGTAAGAAGCCCCTTTGGCATCTCTTCATCTGCAAATAATTCTCGATGTGAAAACACAGAGACAAAGGGCTTAGCTTTGAATAGGAAAAAGAGTGGATCTGCAGGGTCCCAAATGAATTGGCTTATTCGAAAAAGGCCTTGTTCTTTGGAAGATCTATCTCGTGTCTGGTACTGCGCGGTTCCACTCTGCAAGAACTCCGAATCATTCTCTTGAAGCTCATCCTCTATGATCCGCTTGCCCCGAAATGACCTGGACCAATAGGGAAATCCCAATTCATTGGGCCTTTCGATACAATCAAATAGAAAGCCCCAAGGGCGCCATATTCTAGGAGCCCAAACTATGTGATTGAATAAATCCTCCTCTATCTGTTGCCGGTCGAGGGCTCCTTCTCCTTCCCCCCTCTTCAAACTCCGATTCGTCTTTTCCATAGAGAAATCTCTGATCAAGGATAGAACAAGATCCTTTTTGCATCATATCTAAGGGATTCCTTGGTTCGGGTCGAAGAAGCAATGTCACTCGATCCTTATCAAACAGACTGCATGTCCGTGAGGATCCCACCAAAGCGCCTTCCACTTCTAATAGGCCACGAACTAGACCAGAATCATTCTCAACGAGTCCATAAGGAGTGATCCCATTTTTTTCATCGGGTCCGGGTAGAGACCAAAGATCTTGAGCGACCGATCCGGCAGATCATCTTTTACAGGATTTCAATGCAAAAATATCTGATTTTGGGAATGACCGAGAAGGGCCGACAAGGGATGCCACTGATGTAACTACAAGGGTCATGGGAACTCAGGGTTACGTTGCCCCCGAGTATCTATCTACAGGTATACTAATGTGTTTTTGTACCTTTAAACTAAACTTGTTTATTATTTAATATAATTAAACGTTTACTTTTGGTGTTTACAGGTCACTTAACAATGAAATGTGATGTTTATAGTTTTGGGGTGGTACTTAGGGGTGTTCATCGAATCGGATAACGGGTTATTCGGATTACTCGGATCTTGAAATTTTAGAAACCAATCTGATCTGATCCGAATTGGATGTATACCCATCCGATCCAAATTCAACTCGGATCGGATTCAGTTAAATCCAAATAATCCGAACGGATATCCAAATAATCCAAATTATGGCAAACAACAATTTTCAATTTTTTTAGTTTCCCTAATTTATGGTTTTTAACATTTTATTAATTTGAAATCGATAAACATACAAAAGCGGAAATAGAGATTAGTCTTAAACACAAATACAAAGTTCAAACTTCTAAATATAGTCTTCAAAACGTAAACATAAACACAAAATCAAACTTTAAAACATTGTCTTTAACACAAAATCAAGCATCACGACATGTGACACTAACTAGTCTATATAGATGGGCGATGTTCAAGAATTAAGGTATAGTATTGGCCTTATGCCTCATTAGTTGAACTAATTTTCAAACAATTGGTCGTTCCCCTACTAAACTCAATCGAAGATTATTCGGATATCCGAATAATCCGAAATTTTAAATTCTAAAATCCGAACCCGAACCGAATATCCGAATAAGTAATTCGGATTCAGATCAGATCTATCCAAATATCCAAATAAGAATTTAGGGACGCGACAACAAATTTCAATAGGCCATTGAGGAGCGGGGGGTTTGGTACGGTCTGCAATGGGAGTATCGGTGGTGTTGAAATTGCGGTGAAGATGCATGACCCTAAAAGTCTTCCGGATGACAACCAATGGCAGGTGAGCTCCCAATATCTATCTACAATTACCCAATGCATTAATATGTCCGAGTTTTTTTTTTCCAAATATCTATCTACAATTAACCCAAGCTTTAAAAAAATTATTTAACAAAAAGCCACCCAGCTTCATGCTTGATTACATTAAGCACTCTAACGCATTTGTTTTTGTTGATTTTAGGCTGAAGTGAGGTTTTTGGGGAGACTCACACATAAACATTTGATAAGATTGATCGGTTATTGTCCAGAAGACCACCATCTCCTACTGGTATAGGAATACATGGAGAATGGGAGTCTTGACAACCACATCTATGAAGAGAGTAAGTGGTTCTTAAGATGATTTCATGTGCTTAAATGATGTAAGTTTTTAATGATGATGGGTTTTATTACACGTACACTCCCCTTTTTGTTTGAGACTGAAGGCTGCGCTTGGGGTGGCAAAGGGGCTTGCATATTTACACCATCTTCACAACGAAATCGTTTTTAGAGATTTTAAATCCGCCAACATATTGCTTGATATCGTATATCCTCTTTGAATTTTGTAGTAGTTTTTCTTTTACAGGATTTGCTTGATATTGCTTAATATTGTATATCATCTTTTACAGGATTTCAACGCAAAAATATCTGATTTTGGGAATGACCGAGAAGGGCCGACAAGGGATGCCACTGATGTAACTACAAGGGTCATGGGAACTCAGGGTTACGTTGCCCCCGAGTATCTATCTACAGGTATACTAATGTGTTTTTGTACCTTTAAACTAAACTTGTTTATTATTTAATATAATTAAACGTTTACTTTTGGTGTTTACAGGTCACTTAACAATGAAATGTGATGTTTATAGTTTTGGGGTGGTACTTAGGGGTGTTCATCGAATCGGATAACGGGTGATTCGGATTACTCGGATCTTGAAATTTTAGAAACCAATCTGATCTGATCCGAATTGGATGTATACCCATCCGATCCAAATTCAACTCGGATCGGATTCAGTTAAATCCGAATAATCCGAACGGATATCCAAATAATCCAAATTATGGCAAACAACAATTTTCAATTTTTTTAGTTTCCCTAATTTATGGTTTTTAACATTTTATTAATTTGAAATCGATAAACATACAAAAGCGGAAATAGAGATTAGTCTTAAACACAAATACAAAGTTCAAACTTCTAAATATAGTCTTCAAAACGTAAACATAAACATAAACACAAAATCAAACTTTAAAACATTGTCTTTAACACAAAATCAAGCATCACGACATGTGACACTAACTAGTCTATATAGATGGGCGATGTTCAAGAATTAAGGTATAGTATTGGCCTTATGCCTCATTAGTTGAACTAATTTTCAAACAATTGGTCGTTCCCCTACTAAACTCAATCGAAGATTATTCGGATATCCGAATAATCCGAAATTTTAAATTCTAAAATCCGAACCCGAACCGAATATCCGAATAAGTAATTCGGATTCAGATCAGATCTATCCAAATATCCAAATAAGAATTTAGGGACGCGACAACAAATTTCAATAGGCCATTGAGGAGCGGGGGGTTTGGTACGGTCTGCAATGGGAGTATCGGTGGTGTTGAAATTGCGGTGAAGATGCATGACCCTAAAAGTCTTCCGGATGACAACCAATGGCAGGTGAGCTCCCAATATCTATCTACAATTACCCAATGCATTAATATGTCCGAGTTTTTTTTTTTCCAAATATCTATCTACAATTAACCCAAGCTTTAAAAAAATTATTTAACAAAAAGCCACCCAGCTTCATGCTTGATTACATTAAGCACTCTAACGCATTTGTTTTTGTTGATTTTAGGCTGAAGTGAGGTTTTTGGGGAGACTCACACATAAACATTTGATAAGATTGATCGGTTATTGTCCAGAAGACCACCATCTCCTACTGGTATAGGAATACATGGAGAATGGGAGTCTTGACAACCACATCTATGAAGAGAGTAAGTGGTTCTTAAGATGATTTCATGTGCTTAAATGATGTAAGTTTTTAATGATGATGGGTTTTATTACACGTACACTCCCCTTTTTGTTTGAGACTGAAGGCTGCGCTTGGGGTGGCAAAGGGGCTTGCATATTTACACCATCTTCACAACGAAATCGTTTTTAGAGATTTTAAATCCGCCAACATATTGCTTGATATCGTATATCCTCTTTGAATTTTGTAGTAGTTTTTCTTTTACAGGATTTGCTTGATATTGCTTAATATTGTATATCATCTTTTACAGGATTTCAATGCAAAAATATCTGATTTTGGGAATGACCGAGAAGGGCCGACAAGGGATGCCACTGATGTAACTACAAGGGTCATGGGAACTCAGGGTTACGTTGCCCCCGAGTATCTATCTACAGGTATACTAATGTGTTTTTGTACCTTTAAACTAAACTTGTTTATTATTTAATATAATTAAACGTTTACTTTTGGTGTTTACAGGTCACTTAACAATGAAATGTGATGTTTATAGTTTTGGGGTGGTACTTAGGGGTGTTCATCGAATCGGATAACGGGTTATTCGGATTACTCGGATCTTGAAATTTTAGAAACCAATCTGATCTGATCCGAATTGGATGTATACCCATCCGATCCAAATTCAAATCGGATCGGATTCAGTTAAATCCGAATAATCCGAACGGATATCCAAATAATCCAAATTATGGCAAACAACAATTTTCAATTTTTTTAGTTTCCCTAATTTATGGTTTTTAACATTTTATTAATTTGAAATCGATAAACATACAAAAGCGGAAATAGAGATTAGTCTTAAACACAAATACAAAGTTCAAACTTCTAAATATAGTCTTCAAAACGTAAACATAAACATAAACACAAAATCAAACTTTAAAACATTGTCTTTAACACAAAATCAAGCATCACGACATGTGACACTAACTAGTCTATATAGATGGGCGATGTTCAAGAATTAAGGTATAGTATTGGCCTTATGCCTCATTAGTTGAACTAATTTTCAAACAATTGGTCGTTCCCCTACTAAACTCAATCGAAGATTATTCGGATATCCGAATAATCCGAAATTTTAAATTCTAAAATCCGAACCCGAACCGAATATCCGAATAAGTAATTCGGATTCAGATCAGATCTATCCAAATATCCAAATAAGAATTTAGGGACGCGACAACAAATTTCAATAGGCCATTGAGGAGCGGGGGGTTTGGTACGGTCTGCAATGGGAGTATCGGTGGTGTTGAAATTGCGGTGAAGATGCATGACCCTAAAAGTCTTCCGGATGACAACCAATGGCAGGTGAGCTCCCAATATCTACCTACAATTACCCCATGCATTAATATTTCCGAGTTTTTTCCAAATATCTATCTACAATTAACCCATGCATTAAAAAAATATTTAACAAAAAGCCATCCAACTTCATGCGTGAATACATTAAACACTCTAACGCATTTGTTTTTGTTGATTTTAGGCTGAACTTAGGTTTTTGGGGAGACTCACACATAAACATTTGATAAGATTGATCTGTTATTGTCCAGAAGACCACCATCTCATACTGGTATATGAATACATGGAGAATGGGAGTCTTGAAAACCACATTTATGAAGAGAGTAAGTGGTTCTTCAACTGATTTCATGTGCTTAAATGATGTAATTTTTTATTGATGATGGGTTTTATTACAAGTACACTCCCCTTTCGTTTGAGACTGAAGGTTGCGCTTGGGGCGACAAAGGGGCTTGCATATTTTCACCATCCTTACAACAGAATCATTTTTAGAGATTTTAAATCCGCCAACATATTGCTTAATATCGTATATCATCTTTGAATTTTGTAATAGTTTTTTCTTTTACAGGATTTGCTTGATATTGTTTAATATTGTATATCATCTTTTACAGGATTTCAATGCAAAAATATATGATTTTGGGCTTGACCGAGAAGGGCCGACACGGGATGCCACTCATGTAACAACAAGGGTCATGGAAACTCAGGGTTACGTTGCCCCCGAGTATCTATCTATGGTTATTCTAATGTGTTTTTGTACCTTTAAACTAAACTTGTCTATCATTTAATATAATTAAACGTTTAATTTTGGTGTTTACAGGTCACTTAACAGTGAAATGTGATGTTTATAGTTTTGGGGTGGTACAATTTCACCTATACCCGGCCGATCGATCATTAGTTTGTAGAATCCAAAATCCATAGGTCGAGCAATGAAAAAGTCAAATGCAACTAGTGGGCATGTTTCTTTATGTAAGTTGCCACACGTGCATGTGTCATGGATGTTTCGATACTCGTATGTTGATGTGTGAGTCCTATGGCTAGCCTAAAGCCTTAAAGTTAATCTTATAAGAAGTGTTGGAATTCTTTTACCTCCAGTTCGTGGCTGGCCAGACTGATGTTGAAGCAGAATCAAGAAACTAAGAATCAAAATCAACATGTATTCATTTCCTTTGCCTTTGACACTGTTGGGTCCCTTGTCCCCAACGTTGTTAGGTTTTGAACAGGGTGTAGTGGGTCCTGCACAACTATTCCTTGACGACGAAGAACCTGAAGTTTGTTTCGATAGGATTCATTTTGTAATTCAAAAGGGAGTTGCGGCACAACTTGTTTCTTGTTTACTTGCCATTGTTTATCCATTTTTCTAAGGCCATGTCTAGTCATCAGTTAATTGGCCGTTAAAGGGCATTTTCGCCCCCCCCCCCCCCCCCACACACACACACACAGCCCCCCTGGGCGCCAAATGTGGTTTTTGGTTTGGGGCGTGAAATAATTAGTGCCGCTAAATTTGATTGATTGTGGTCCTCTCCTTTTAGCCAATCATTTTTCATTTTAGGCGTGAATTTATACCACCATTACGGGTGGTCTAAGGGTCGATCCAATTAAACATATAACGAAATTGTACTTTCGAAAAAAAAAAGGGATCATGTTACATCCATTAAGCACACCTTAATTTTAAAAGATTTCACGTTTTCTTCTTAGCATATATGATAAATTGACAATCCAGATAATCTACTTAACAATAATGAGGAACATCACTCGAAAAGGCCCAATAACCACTTAATATTTAATAAGGACTTCCATTATTGGAAAAAGTGACACGGCCCATTATCATATCGTATCGACTTAAATACTTTTTTTAACGGCAAGAAACTTGTCACCCACTGTGACACCGAACGCTATAGCCAAGGTCGACTATTCGACCGTCGTCAGCCCTTTGGCTCTTCCAAATGTGCGGAAACCCGACCTCCACCCGCCCGAAGGCACGACAATGGAATAATCGGTAAAACCTCGCCTCTCATCCAAGTCAAACCGGCGCCACCAGTATTCACTCTTCACCTGGATGCCGCAGAAAATAACGGGGAGAGTGTGAATCAAACCTGGGTCACAAGGAACACCAAATCTTTCCCCAACTACTCCACCACTTCCTCATTGGCAAATGGTTCCTGAAGTGGATTATAATATATCTTTTTGAGGGATGGAATGGGATTGACTGAAAGATAGATTAAAATTACAAGTGTTGGTTGAGGACTTGAGGTTAATGGACGACGTTTCAAATCACTGCCAATTCATTTACTTCTTTACCAACCAAATATTTACGTCTTATGTCAGATTATTATTATAAATATACACACACTATTGTTATAAATATATTGTATTAATGTGGTTATCACCTCTTAAATTAGACTAGCTTATTCTCCAAGTTTTGTACTCCTATATATACCCTCATTGTATCTCATTGTAAACACACTTGATTAATGTCATCTTCTCCCTATTATTCTTTTCTCCATTCTTATATTGTTTGCTATTAGGCTAGTTTCACAACACGTTATCAGCACGAAGTGCTCTCTGTTTTAAGTCGCCCCTACTACCCCTTTGTTGCTATGTCTGATGCGGCATGGACAGGTGATAAATTCCCATTCAATAATTTTCTAAATATTTGACTATTTGAAGTATTATATTGGGAGTTTGGTTTTGTTCCTGGGTGCGTAATCTATTATTAATATTCTCTGGAAATTGCATAAAATCCATGCAAAATTTCGGTCGGTACAACGGCTTATTCAAGAATAAAGATAACTGAAAGGGGATCATATGAATAATATAAAAGGGTTAGCTAATTTGAAGATCCAACTTAAAAAAATAATATATGTTTCTATGTTTCGATCTGTTTTAAATCTTGGTTTATTTTAAATCTTAAAACCAGTTTTTGGATTAAATAGGTCACGATCGAAGTTTTTATTATTTTTTTTTTTACTAATATTGCCATATTTTCTTTACATATATAACTAATAATTTAATATATTGTTTTAATAATATATAATAAACTTGTATGATAATGCAGCACTCTCTCTTTGTTAGTTAGTTATAAATCATATATGATATGTCTTTAGTTGCCAGATATTTGATGAAGTTTATGTATATTAATAATATATATTTGCATGAACCAAGAATATAATTTGGTTGTTTTTGAAATCATATACTGGAATTATGATGGATACCATTAATGCAAAAGTTGTGAATAATCATATGTATATTTGGTTAAATGATTCAGTTTATAAGAAAAATGGTTGGTTCGTAGTTGAAAAGCCATTGCCTTTTGTTTATATTTTCTACTCAAGGGTTGATACATATCCATGTTTTTTTTTTTTAATTTTGATATTTTATTTTGATTTTAAAGTTCCAAGTGTTTGGTTTATACCTGACACAATCATGTATTCTTTGGTTTCATCAAAGATTAGAACTTTAGTTCAACTATTGGTTTGAGATTTGGTTGCGTTTGTATTATAATGATTTGTTTGAAAGAAATTAGTTAAGATTCAAGTGTCAATTTCTTATGCATACAAATATAAATGATGATTATGATTTATGATGCATAACAAAATGGTGTTTTCTTCGTATATACATTTTGTAATTTATGGAACAACAATATATTGAAAACGACATACTTGATGTTGGTTAAGTAGAAAATGATGTCTAATAGTTGTTATTCGAAGATCAAGACTATTTCCTTTTTAATAAGTGGATATATACAGATGATATTGAAATAAAAAGTTATGGTTTATTATTAGGGGTGTTCAGAATTCGATTCGAATTCGAAAAATTCGAAATTCGACTCAATTCGATTCGATTATCAAAAATTCGATTCGACTATCGAAAATTCGAATTCGAATTCGATTCAATTCGAGTCAAGTTAATCGAATACGAATCGAATACGAATTTGTGATTTTAAATTCGATTCGATTCGAAATTCGAATAAAAATAATACATATTTATTTATTATTTTTATATATAATTATATATACACATTTGAATTTGGGATAATATACAAATTTATATTTGGTGTTAAAATTATGATTTTTTTAGTTTTTTTTAACATATAAAAGGCATAGAATCAAAACGAATTTATTCGAATTTATCCGAATTCGAATAACGAATTTATTTGAACCTATCTGAATTTGAATAACGAATTTATTCGAATTCGATTCGAATTCGAATTTCTAATACGAATTCGAATCGAATTCGAATTGAGATTCTTATTCGAATACGAATTCGAATCGAATTTTCAAACTCTTATTCGAATTCGAATTCAGCAAAAAAAAAATTTATTCGAATAATTCGAAAATTCGTTATTCGATTCGATGAACACCCCTATTTATTATCACTCTCATGAAAGATTTACATTTGACATCCAAAGTGTCATACATCTTGAATCTCATTTCATGTTATAAAAGGCCGTAAGATGTTGGGCCGATAATATTATATGACTTGGACATATAATTACTTCTCCATGGATGTTATGTGAAGAAAAGTTTATATGTGACGGAAATTGGATAAAAAAAAATTTTTGTTTGTTTGTCAAACCTCAAATATGCTCTTGAAGTAGCAATATTATTAAGGAATATTTAAGGTTTGAAACGACCATCATGAAGGTTGGGTTGTTCTAATCCATTCCCTGAAGTGAATGTGATGATTAGTGTAAACTCCATGATCATGATAATTAAGGAAATATAAATACTTATCAATTTTATATGCTACTGAAATAGCAATACCATTAAAAGGGTATGAAAGGTTTAAATGACTTTATATTCTTATGTCCAATAAAATAATAAAGCTTGGTTGGTTTTACTCCATTTCTTGAAGTGAATGTGATTATATAACGATCATTGAAAATTTCATGATCTTGAACATAATTGAGTAAATTGCAGTGATGGTTATTTTGATAATGAGATCGACCATCAGAAGTTATAATAATGGTCATGATGTGATCAACCATCAATGACTATAATGATAGCCACGTTAATAATGAGATCGATTATCAAAAATGCAATAATGATCATGTTACTAATGAGATTGACCACCACATGTGGCAAATAAAAGGAATGATTATATAACATGATGGTTTGAACATTGAAGTTACAATAAATTCTTTCATTATCTTATGTTTTGTATTACATACGTGCAAGTAATAAATATTCGATCATAAACTAGAAGTTTAGTTTATCGATCATAATTATTTAATTAGTTGGCATGACTGGTAAGACCACACCGAGTCAATGATGTGAACATAATGAAGAACTTAAAGATTCTTCAATCTGGTACATAGCATGTAATGTTTGCTCTTAAGCGAAATTATATATTTTCCATATAAAGTAGGGTGAGTATCACCATATGTTTTGGAATTGATTAAAGGATACGCATATCCTAACATGATACCATTTAGTATTTAAAATCGATGCATCGTCTAAATGGTTATCAAGTTTGCAACCTGAAGTTTGCTTGATTTATGGCTTAGCTAATAAGATAGCAAGCATATTATTCTAGATTGACATATTCAATCAATTCCCAAGATAATAATGATCATTGAAATAAGTGTTGAACTTCATATGGCTTATGTCATACAAATATTGCTTTCATTGAGATGATCACTAAAACGTCTGCTATTGATTGCATTGTCAATGATCATGAAAGCAAAAGTTCATGTTTAAATTTGATTTTACATGTAGTAACATTTATTCACATTAAGCTAATACATGGTAATAGTTTCTCCCCATTATAGTTGGTTTTTGGTCAGGAACCAAATATTTCCCATCTAATATTTTTTGTTGTGCGACATATATTGAAATTGATCCACCATGACGCACAAAGATGGGACCTCAAAAGGTGGTTGGGAATATACGATGATGAATAGAGCCTTTAATGAGGTATTTATTTATGGCTCAATTAATTGTTATCCATCTTAATGGATTAACATTCCCAACATCAGGGGGAGATAAAAGGCAGTTGGTAACGAAATGAGTTGGTATGAGTTATAATTGATCCTCAAAAATGAAGTTCGACCATAATTTCAAAGCATAACTCATTTACAACGAGTAACAAATCATTTACCAGACACATTAACTGACCTAAATATGTGGATTAGCTAATTAAGTCACATATACCAGCTGCTAATGCTCCAAATAATCTTATAAGTCTATTGCACGCCTAAAGCGTGATAGACTGGTTGATTCCATGAATAAAAATCTTCGAGAAATTGGAGCAAGTAATAAAGATGGTCAAGTCGAGGTTATAGTAAAAAGGTCTCGTGAAGAGACATTAGACATGATGGTTCCAGAAGAACCTCAGGTACCTGAAAATAAAGAGATCTCGTTATATAGTATCATGTCTACGAAATGTATGGAATCAAAATAAAATCGACGTCGTTATAAATTTTATGTAAATGAGGATCAAAATGTAAGATCTGCCTATGAAGGAATACAAAGAAAGGATTGGCCAAAATGGAAAGACGCAAATGAGGCAGAGTTTAATTCTCTATTGAAATGGAAAGTTCTTGGACCAATAGTCCAGACAACAGAAGTAGTAAAACATATCAATACGAAAAGGTCTTTTGTGCGAATCAACATTTGAAAAGAAAATGATATAAGGTAAAATTGGTGGCACAAGAATTTCGCAAAGACCCATAATTGATTATGAGGAGAAGCATTCTCCAGTGGTGGATACAATGATTTTTCATTATGTTATTAGTCTGGTAATGCAAATATAGAATTGAAATGCGTCTAATAAATATCTTGTAACGTAAGTTCTCGAGAACGTTATGATTGGAATAATTCAATTCTGAATACATTATGTTTGTTATATGATTGAATTGAATATAAGTGGAACTCCTCATAAGTATCCTAAAGCAACCAAGTGCTTAAAAGGTAATATGAAACATCGTATGATGTAATTATTGTGCACCAATACACTACAGGTAATAAACTGAACCTGGTGATTATGATACTTCAATGTATAAGAATGGTACAATATAGATTGAAGAAAATAGATGTTATTGATTTTCCAATTGAAGAGTGAATGCACTTGAGTAATTGGTCAAGATGGAAAAAGTCCTTGATGGATTGAGGATGCCTAAAGCATTAATATCAATACCTTAAGAAGTATTGTGTAAAGTTGACAAAATACATATGGACTAAAATATTCGGGTTGAGTGTTTAACAACTCATGAGATATTCCGACCAAGAGGAATATAAGTATGATAATATTATCCATCTTTTAACATATGCTTTCTATTAGAAGTTCACTATAATTGTAGTTTACACTGATAATGCCTAGGCATCATCGGGAAACTCTGTAGAACTTTTAAAGGGATAATTTTTGAAAGTCCTTGACAGTTTAGTTGTTGCTCGACTTATAGTTGAGTATACGTGTAATGATATGTTTATCAATCCATCAAAGTATATCTAGAAATGTTTGGACATTTTATAATGGACAAAGCTGATACTTAAAGAAATTAAAGATTGTCCATTTACTTGATATTGAAAACAAATTTTTCATCTCCTACCATAGTATAGATTATAACTCTAAATGTACCATAGTTAAATGCATATGTTCATTTATATGTGTCTTGCTAGCTATGCATGACTATAATATTTTTATTTGAACTTATTGTCATGGATTAGTATGTGTCAAGCAAAGAGACACTGAAATGGGTTATTAGAACTATTTTGTTACATCAAAGATATGTAACATATGAAATTATATTTTACTAACCTATGAAAACAAGTTTGGCTAGTCTTATAGATGCAGGGAATATTATACAACATAGTTGTGGATATTATGGTATTTGATTATAAGAGGATGCACCAGAAATCTCATATGAAGATCATACAACATTGCTCAACACAAAGGATTGCACCCCAGGGATCAAGCAACAAATCATTAACTTCAAAAGTTTTGAGAAACTTCTATAGAAGATCCACACTAGTGACTTAGAGAATACATATTCAAATGAGGGGGAGTATCAGACAAGTTGCACTCTTTTTCCCTTCACTAAGTTTTTTCCCATTGGGTTTTCTTAGTAAGGTTTTTAATGAGGCAACATCATCAGGGAAAGACAATACGCGCTGCACTCTTTTTCCCTTAGCTATGGTTTTGTCCCACTGGGTTTTCCTAGCAAGGTTTTTAACGAGGCAGCATCTCAAAGCGTATTAAGTTGATAACCAAGGGGGAGTGTTATAAATATATTGTATTAATGTGGTTATCACCTCTTAAATTAGACTAGCTTATTTCCAAGTTTTGTACTCCTATATATACCCTCATTGTATCTCATTGTAAACACACTTGATTAATGTCATCTTCTCCCTATTATTCTTTTCTCCATTCTTATATTGTTTGCTATTAAGCTAGTTTCACAACAACTATGATATTTTAGTAAATATATAGCCATACCATGTTAGGCCATCGGGTATACATATCCTGCACCCTTGCTCAGCCCACGACTCCTTTGTTCTTTGTTGTGTTCCTAACCGATCGGTGATCCAACCACACTCTGGGTCGCCTACCTCCCTGCCACGTCTGTGTTTTCCCGCGGTTACATATTATTTAATTAAGTTGTTTTTTTATATATTTTAATTTTTTTTTGTGTGTGTGTTTTAATGTAGTAGTTTCATTTATTTTAATGTGATTTTTTACATATTTTCCAGCATTGTGAAATGTGATGTGACACCTTGTTGCCTCCTAGATTCAGACACTTGCTGTGTGCATTTATTTATGGAAATTGATTGATGGAGCAGATATGTATGGAAATTGATAGAATGTCATGGTGGGGATGGGTTGATACCGGTTGGACCGGACAGGAGAAAATCCACTATAAGACTTGAGGGAGTGGGGCGGTTTTGGGGGGGCGGGGAAGCAATGCCGGGCGGTAACACCGGCCCATGGGGCGGGGAAGGGGGGGGCGGGGAGGGGGAGGCGGTGGGGGAAAGCCGGGCGGGGGGGGGGGGGGGGGGGTTTGGGTGGGTGACGTGGCTTCTTTTGGTTGGTTGATTTTTTTTTCTTTTTTTTTTATTTAACTTTAACACAATATAATATTATTCCTTTCACCCCCCTTTCCCCCCCTTCCACTCCCCACAATTTTTTTCCCCCCCACATGGGTCCCACAAGTGCCACATGGCGCTTCACCCCCCTCATTCCCGCCCCTCCACTCCCTATAGTCTAAGCATAA
This sequence comes from Ambrosia artemisiifolia, assembly GCA_032199755.1. Taxonomy (NCBI): domain Eukaryota; kingdom Viridiplantae; phylum Streptophyta; class Magnoliopsida; order Asterales; family Asteraceae; genus Ambrosia; species Ambrosia artemisiifolia. The sequence goes on along the minus strand of CM063515.1, from coordinate 11,621,867 downwards.
AAAGGCCGGGCCTGGAACTAGTCGTTTACCGGTTTATTGATCAGACCGGTTGAATCCACCGAACAAATATAATAAACCTAAGGAAACTGAAACTCATAGACTATTAATAATAACAATGGTAATCAATAGAAAAAAATATAAGTAAAGCATTTCTATATATATATATATTTATGATTTAATAAGGTTGGGCGTTAATTTAAGGTTGTAAACAAACCAAATAATCGGTGAACGGTTCGTAAATCGTTTGCGGGAAGTTCGTTTATGTTCGTTTGTATAATAAATGAACGAACACAAACAAAAAAATTCCGTTCGAATAACTAAACAAACAAACACGAACAAATGTCTCGTTCGTTCGATTGCATTCGTGAGCGTTCAACAATGTGTTTGTTTACGTTCGTTCGTTTATATCCGTTTGTGCATGTTTGTTTATGTTCACTAGTTAAAATTTAAAAGTTTTTAGTCTTTCAATTTCTCTCCTAAATGTTTTCCCCTTATATATTATAATTAAATCCTTTGATCAGTCTCGCATTCCAAAAACATCAATCTTTTTTAGTTGTTAGACATACCAAACTAATGGAAAACCTTAACATTTTATTATGATTCCTTGCTAGACAATTGAAGATGCTACTACTTTTGACTGCATGGTTATAATGCATGCTTATTTATCATTGTCTAATTAATATTTGTTTTTAGATGGTCAGACAATAGAAGAATATATAGAATTTAAGAAAGTTGGATATTAAAGAATCTAGACATTTTTTAGGATAATTATGAACTTATAAATCAAGAATATCATGTATTCATGTCTATGTAATTTTGGATAATTATGTCTAAGCTAGTACAATTTGAAATATCGTTTAGTGAATATACTTTGTCTAATGGTTGATAACTTAATATTAACAATGTTTTTTTAGTTAGTTACATATTAAATGTTTGTTCGTGTTCAAGACCCGTATTCACAAACAACTGAATTTCTTAACAACCAATCACAAACATAGAATTCAGTTCATTAGTGTATTCATGAACGGTTCGTTTGTCAAAGAAAACTTTACAAACAATTGTTCGTGTTCGTTTGGTTCGTTTACAGCCCTATGCGGTATACTCTTCCTTGATTTCTGTCTGTCACTTCAACGTCACATCGTCATCTCCTCTCATCGCTCTCTTCTATCCATCAACCTATATGTCATACTCTTCCATAATCCCAAACCCCTTCTTCTAAATTTCTTAAAATTAAATAAAGAAGAGAGAGAAATATAGAGAGAAAAATGGAGGAGCTCGGAGACGTGACCACGGCCGCCCCAAAAATTCATGGGGAAGGGGGAGGCAGCGGGATGTTCCCCCGACCCCCGGCTCCACATTAGCTTTCCCGGGGCTCACGGGAACCAAGCACCAAATATATACATTTAAACAAGGATTAATTACATATATCCCCCTATTTTCAACTATAATTACATATATACCCAACCCAAAATTTAAGTTGGATAAAAAGTTGTTTGCATTGGGACATACGATTTTCAAAGGGGTTAAAAGATATAAAACAAGTAACATTTATGTAACCTCCTATTCTTTTAAATTTTATTTTGTACCCATATAATAATTTTTATCAGTAGCTTAACAAAAAGTTCTAAAAGTAACTCACTTTTTTACTTTTATAGACTATTATAAGTTTTATTTCTTTTTTACCCCTTCATTAGTTCATTTGATACGACGACACCAAACATTTTAGTAGGTTGTAGTTTGAAATTTTAATTTCCACACTGCTAATAGGTCTGATGCTTTCTGCCAAATTTAATATTTTCATTTATTACCTCCAACTGTATTTTACTCCTACATTTTCCCTTTAAATAGACTATTCTCACTTCACAAATTTTTGCATCAAGTTTTAGTCTCTTAGAAACTAAAGTTACAAGGGGGAAAATGACAAAGTGGTGTTTTATTTTAGCTCTAGTGGTATCAGTTTACACTGGTACTGCTAGAGACATTCCGAGAGAAAATAAAAATACTATTGGTCTTACAGACCAAAAGAACGTTTATAATTTTGGTGGAACGGGCGGGTTTGCTGGTATTGGAAACAATGGTTTGCCCATGGGTGGGATGGGCACTGGAGTCGGTGTAGGTGGTGATTTCGGTGGCGCTAATGGAATCGGAGGTGTTGGTGCTGGTTACCAATTCGGTGGACCTGGTGGCCCTGCTGGTGGTGTGGGAACTTTTGGAGGTCTTGGTAACGGTTTTGGTGGACTACCTACTCTTGGTGGCGGTGGACTTGGTGGTGGTGGTCCTATTGGTGGTGGTGTTGGTGGTGTGCTCCCCTCTCCTTGAAGCTTGTTTTGTGATCAATAAGTGGTTAGCTACTTCTGGCGGTTTGAAGTTAGAAAACATGTTTTGTTAGTATGTATTGTCTAAAGTATGTTCTTCGGTGTTGAAGAATATGTTTATCTTTTGTCACGTTTTATTTCTTGAATATTTAAACCTCTATTTTTACTTAAATCCACGTTCTTATTTTCAGTCATTAACTTGTTGCATTTGCCGTTAAAAAAATAAAAAATAAAAAAAAAACTTGTTGCACCATTGTTGAAACTAAATAATTAATCATGTCGTCCAAAAACAAAATAATTAAATATGCACATATAAAACTTGTGTTAGTAAAAATAATGTTAGGAGTCTATAAAGATAATAAGGTTGATTTTAAAAGTTTACAAGCACACAATACTTGGCGATGATATTTTTTTGAACTAGTAATATCAAATGTCAATAAACCAGAATTGTGATATTGTATTAGATTTGTTGTACCTATTAAGTTTACAATGGGTTTGTGACATAGACCACCAAAGTATAACTACAACCCCTAGACTTTCACTAAACATCCCGATCTAATATTTCCCAGCAAGCTAAGCACTAGAGTGATTCCAATTTAGTGCTACTTCTCAATTAGTCGGTATTAAGTGTGTTTGTTTCATTAATAGGATACCATTAAATCAGTCAATAAGTTTCTTACACATTAAGTTTTAAAACGATCATGAATGAAAATTTTTGCCCTTTATCCATTCATTTATGTTCATAACTCTTAATCGGCCACTCACGCACCACCTCCTCAACTCACCACCACCTCCTCCACCGCCAACTAGTCAAACCGAGTTAAGTCAAGGCTCTTACTAGTTCAAAGTCTCTTACCCAATCAGGCCTGTTAAATGCTCAGAATTTACCCACACATGAGGTTGCCACAACCCCTAACACTAAACTAGATCCAACACTTCTTGAATTAGGGTTTTGTTTTGTATTTCTAACCCCCATGCAGAAACTACACGGACCACATGAAAACTTCATCAGCCCAAGCCCATGCGAGCTCCAAGCCCACACGAGAATACAACATGGTTCATGCGAAAGCTTCATCAGCCACGTCTAACTAGGGTATGCAAAACGTTCATCGAGCTTCAATGACTGTGACCGGGAAAGTGTGGAAGTGTTCCACAAGGACGTTGTCATATAATGGCAACGATGATGAGAAGCAGAAGTATTGCTTGCTCCGTCTAACATATCAGTCTAACAAATGTAGACTTAGAAAATTAGACTTGCATAATTCATAATTAAAAACATACCACCACCAAATTTCAATTGATTGGAAAAACATATGGATATGTGTCAAGTGTCAAATAGTATAAGGTGTCATTTGTAATAATATTATAGCATGAGGGTTGAGAGTGTAACTAGTCAATTGTGTGGGCTGTTAATAAGCATAGTGATTACAGGAATGAGATTAGAGATTGATTTTGAGAGTTTATCTTCCTCTTCCTCCCTCTACTTTGTGTTTCTTTCTCCTTTCAATATCTCACTCTTAGTTCTTGATTACCAAATTGAACCATATAAACATGTTTCACCATGTATTAATGTTACTCATGTCACAGTTAAGAAAGTCACCGTTCAAAAAAAATTAATGTTACTCACGCACGATTTATCACTCACGCACGATACAGCAGTGTCATTAAAGGTCGTAATCAAATCGGTTTTAGAATCAACTGACAACATCTCTACTTATATGTGTAACAGTGTTAAGTTTTTAATGCTCTGTTTTATGTACACAATGAGTTCAACGTTGGTTGACAATAAGTGTCAAAAGCTAACATTCCAATGACTTTTCATGGCGTATCTATATCTATATCGTCAATGTATAATTTGGTTTATATTATCAACTCAGAAAAACCAAGATATGTATTTATGGACCCAAGAAGATACAATTTCACTAACCAATTTCCACTCTCTCTCAAGCTAATAAATGTTAGAAAAAGAATTTAACCCTGATCACACATCAAACACACACACAGACACACACACACACACACATCATACAAATATACAACCAAATTAATGAACCAAAACATACTCTTTTATCATAATCATTATGCCACTAATCTTGGATGGGAGTTCCTGTCCTTGCTTGCGATATACGGTTTGCATATATGGTAACCAACCGCAACTGTGTACTGTTAAGTCCTTCCAAGTATGGCAAGAACCCTTTTCCAAGCATAATGTACATGTCTACCAGACAAAAAACAACAGTCTGCCAGTACCAACCAGTAGAATACAATATTAGTTTGGTGTTTGGCAAAACATAATAACTATCGTGGGAATAATTACGAATTTACCTTGCGGACATCCGCACTCTGGTTGCCAAAAGCATCAAATAGAGCAGGCAAAAAAGATTGCAACTGACCCATTAATTCCTCCTGGGAAAGCCTGCCCACAAGCTGAAAAAGAGTAACACAGTAGTTATTATTATAACATTCTAGATCACAAAATGTGCATAGATATTGAGAAAGCATGTTTGGTTTGATGAGAATCTACCTTTGTCAAACAGTTAATACAAGTAACAAGAGTTTTCTCATCTTCGGTAACCAACAACGGGACGATAACCTACAAGGTAAGAACACAAAAGGTGATCGCGTCATGATATGTGATTTATCTGAAACAAGAATAGAATATCGGAATATAGAATAGCTTACACTCAAACATCTGAAAGGGTCATACTGAGACAAAACAACAGTTAAGCAATGTTCTGCTTCATTTGACACCTGCGTTCAAAACTCGATGTCAAGACATGATAAAAAAATTCTTTAATTATATAAATGACAAAAAAAATTTCAATGTGGGCCCCAAAAAGATGATATTTGAATTGGACCAAAGAGCTGCAAACAATAAAAACACGATCCTCACAGAAAGTGGTGGGAACCTGATAGAAACTTACTTTCGGGTTTGTGTCCTTTGTAAGATGCAGTAATTTTTCAACTACAATCTCAATAGAATCTTCCATGGCATCTCTCTGTAATAGTCGGTGGATGAAAACTTAAAGTCAGTTTGTAAAAAAGCAGCACAGACAGAAATCTTCTTTTTTAAAATACCTGGTTCTTTAACATTTCAGCTATTAATGAAAGAGCAAGCTCACGAATTGATGGATCAGGGTCGTCCAAAACCTCAAGTACGACCATCAAAATTTGATTAAAATGCTGCAAACATATCAAATAGCAAAGGTATATCAGAATTGGCTTTTTGCTACTAAATTTCATGCAAGATGCATGCATTAATAAGAAATAAAATAACCTTGGTCCATATGGAGGAATCATTGGCCACAGATATATCAACTAGCTGCTGAAGTGAAGTAATCTTGGTAGCAGTAGAACATTCATCACCTCCGTTAGAAATCTAAGGAAATCATTAGTGTTAGGAGTGTGCTAATATTCAATCCGGTAAATTGTTTTCTATTAGAATTTAAACTCACCAGATGAAGAATTTGAGGGATGCCTGGTTTAGTATCAGGGGATGAACTGATCTTTAAAGATGCAAGTTTTGAAAGACTAAGTTCCAAATCAGGTGTCGAGCCTCCCTGTTGGTCTTCAGAGCTCACAAGTCCATTGAGCCGAGGTGTTGAACTAACCTCCATGTTAGTATTTCCCTCCAAAATTTCTGAACGGACAGACCATGATGCCACAGTATCATTAGCATTTGAAGCAAGTCCACCATTATTGGAACCGATATCAAGACCCTGATAAAGATTATCGTCACCAGTTATGGGGATGGATTCTTGGGTGGGACCCGAACCCCATTTTTTACCACCGTCACTATCAACGGAACTGCCAGAATACCTTCCAAACAAGGGAGTTTTCTTTGACACTGCAACATATCCTTCTTCGGAAGAAGTCCCAACAACATCATATGGATCATAAGAGGATTTGGAGCGTTGCCTGTCTTTCTTCTGCTGCAGATAATTCATCAAATCTACTTCTATACGAGGTGTACGTTGCTTAAGTGCCCGCCTTAAAGAATTTTGTTCTTCAACAGATAAACTAAGAATATAATTCAAAACGGATGTTGAATCAAAATGAGAGTAGACAGATACAATGCATGTTATGGCTGCTTCCTTCAGTTTTGTATTTTTGTCATGGACCAATGGTGCCAATTTAGCAAGCCATAACTTTAAGATGCCACTATTACCACCACCCTCAGAGTTCATTGCATGTTTATTAAACGAGACGATAGCAAACTCAATTACAGCCAGTTTCGCCTTGGGGGATCGTTGTTCGTCTAATGAACGGAGCAAAGCTGGCAATAGAAGGGAATCTACACTGTAAGTCTTACCAACAATCTCTAACGTTGTCGAGCACGGTTGTCTTACCGACTCCTTTGGATCAATTAACCGAGAGAACACATGGGGTAATATTCTCTCCATGTAACTTTCAAAAGGTTTTCGACAAGTGGGAATGATGTCAGCAAGTGTTGTCAGCGCTGCTTGTGCCACTTTATGGTGAGGATCATCCAAATGCTGGAAAAAAAACTTCATTACTTTCTCAAAATTTTGTGCAACTTCTTGAACTCCTTTTGGGCCTTGCTGTAGTAATGCGCGGATATAATTAAATGCAGAAACCCTAGCATTCCATTCTGAACCAGAACTAAGACCATCACTCAGAGCATCACTGAGAGAAGCTGGACCATCCGTATAGCTTGACATCTCTCCAGAAGCAAACTGACTCTCATCAAAGCTCCTGCGCCTGGCTGAAGCCGATCTCCCAGGCACATTCTTTCTTGATAGAGGTCTCTGAAAATTGGGTACGTGACTATTATGTGAATCTCTGTATAATGTGTCTAAGTAGTGCCTATCTGTATGCATGTTCACTGATCGTCTAGCCTCTCTGATTTCATTGTGACCTTCAAAAGAGCTTCTTTCTTGGAGTTTTTCAGAAGCTCTTCTTGCTGGGTAAGATGACAAAGTCTCATTCCCGGCATTACCACGGTACGCGTTCTTAGCTGGATCCCTTGAAGCCTGAATCTGAGTGATTATGTCGGACAAGACCAAGCCACCACTACGATTGTTGCCATTCAAGGCAGTTGATTCTAATGCTAAAGAATTGGTGAGACTATTGGAAGCAGGAGCAGCAAGAGGGAATGGCGGATCACGAGATGAAGGCGGGTCCACTCCTGCACTAGGGGTAATAAAAGATTAGGTTAGCCATTCAAAAGACTAGGTATACCTTGTTAAAGAATAATTTCAAAACTTATACCTAGATCCAGACTTGATGATCTAACTCTACCAGAATCCAGACCTCTAAGCATGCTTTCAATAGCTGAAACCTTCTGTTTGCTAGCATGCAGTACACTTTCTAGGCTACGTTCTGTACCCTTGCTTGTGGACTTCGGTTGTGATGAAAAAAGTCCAGATGAGTGGGAGGCCACAGACGGTAAGCTTGCATTTCTGTCCATTGCAACAATGGCTGAAGTTCCATATCCAGACAGACTTGAAGAAGAGGAAGAATTATGAGTATTATGTGAAGTATGTGGATTCCTCTCACGAAGCGAGGGTGACGCATGCCGCCGATGCATGCCACCGTCCTCGTCATTTATTATCTGTGCATAAAACAGGTTATGTTGGATATTCAGTAATGCAGCTAAAACTATAGTAGCATTGTCACATCAGTAGTATCTTTGACTTATGGTGTATTCTATTAATGCACAGTGAGTATGAGAGGCTAAAAACTGTTGCCACGAAAAACGTACCCTTTGAATGACAGGATCCAACGATGAAAATAAGCGCCGGGATCGATCAGGCCATGTTCTTGAGAACATTCGGTAGCATGCTCTAGCAGTTGACCGTACCTGATGTGATTACATGTTAAATACCTATAACAAAATAATAAAAAGAATACCAGCAACAATAGTAGACCTCGCTCATTGCATCTCCCACACAACATTTAATAAGGTCTTCATACAGGTCAGCTGACCGTTGTATCTCAGGTGCGTCAGTCCAATACTCCAGTATCAACAAAGCATATTCACAACATCTGTACAGAATTAAAATGTGACATTAGCAGTTCGCACCAGTGTTAAATGATAATCAGATACTGACCCAACAGTGCTTAAAAGAAACAATTTAAACCTGGCACGAAGTATCGCACTTCGGTCATGTTTTGCATTTTCAGCCACACGAGGAAGTATCCGGGCTACTTTACAGTTACGCAACATCTATAAAAAACCAAGTGTAAGTAGATTTGAAGAAAGAAATGGGATACATAAAATAAATGTAGATAAGAAAATACCGTTTTTATGCAGTTATCAGCAGACTCTGCAATTACAAGTACAGTTATCACAACAAGTTTGAAAAGAGCCTGAATGTCAAATCATGTGTCAGAAAGGTATTAGGCATGTTAGGATCTCTTAGAATATAAGATAGTGTACTCACAGGAATGAACATCTCTGCAAATGCCTCAAAATCTCCCAACAGCTCTTTGGATAAAAAGTTAAGTAAGTGGCAAGCCTAGCACAAGAGTTGAGAGAAAAAAAATTAGCATGCTTCAAAGTAAACACAATCATATGCCACACACACCAGAGACAAACTAAATATGTTCATGTATCTCAAATCAAAATCTTTTCTTTCAGACTTGCTCACTACAGCACAACACAAACTAAGGCGTCTGAAAATTAAAACAATACATAATCTAGATTAAAAAGTTGAAACACATTGCAGCATACCTGTTTAACTATGCTAGATCTTCTATCAGCCAACTGTGTGTTTAGAGGACCAACAAGCTGCTTTAGAAGTCCACGGAAACATGAATAATCGATTGCACCTTGTTTGACATGATAAAAGGAATAAATAAAAATGAGCAACCAGCAGTCTACTACGCTAAAATTTAGCATTATATATTTAAGCTTGTTGAAAAAGAAAAAAAAAAAAAAAAAACTATAAAGAAAACCATAAACACCTCCAATGACAAGGCCTTCAACTCTTTGCATGGCTCCGATGCGGAGGGACCAATCTTTCTCTGGAACAAGGATTGAAGCAATATTCTCAAACTCACGGATAAGCTCCTTTTCTGAGTACACTTTGATAGGGTCTACAGGCTTTTCAGTGATATCACCTTCTCCTGAAATATCAATGTGTCAGTAAAAGTGAAAAAATTAGGCAACAATGAACAGCCATCTACAAAGAACATGGAACTACCAAAAAAAAGGAGCAGAATCTGATACAAACACAAAATCAAAGAAATATAAGTTCATAGAATAGATGGAGATAAAAAAAATTCTTCCACTAAACAAGTTACATACATCTACATACACATTGCCCAGACACCAGGAATGGTGCATAATAAGCTTGGTTTTAGAAAAAGCAGGGCAATCCAAGGCCGTTTAGATCACAAAAGCCAAGGCGTGAGGAGAGATTTTCACGTATGCTATGCATTTAGTATTAAAATATACCATTATAGATAATATTTTAACTTATTTTTTAAACACTAAGGAAGTATTAAAACAAACACACAAAAAAAGCTCTAGATAAAACCAGTTGACCAAATAAGTTTTATGTGCAACTAAAGAAGCCTAACTCTAAGTCCTACCCAGGTACAAGATGTACAAGTATTCTATGCAAGGACTCACTAAACAACTAACTCGACTCATAGTATGAGTTGAGAAAGACCCATCCTAAAATAAGCTAGAAATCAAGTGCCCAATACAAATATAAGATTAGTAAGTGTTCATATTAGGGTTGTTTATGTTACAACCCAAACAGGAGAGCTCATCCCAAAAGACAGTCTGATGGGAGAGAGAGCCCACTTGGGTTATAAACCCCACATTGGTTGCCCATACAACCGATATGGGACAATAACAATCGACCCTCCTTAAGGGCCAACGTCCTCGTTGGTCACGGCTGGCTCTCTCCAGGCCACCACTCCGAGTGTGGCTCTGATACCATTGTTACAACCCAAACAGGAGAGCTCATCCCAAAAGACTAGTCTGATGGGAGAGAGAGCCCACTTGGGTTATAAACCCCACATTGGTTGCCCATACAACCGATATGGGACAAGTCCCTTACCTTGCAATGGGTTCAGTCCATAACAGTTTATTGCGGTATTTCTCCCAGCCTTCTCTCTTATCTCCCTATTGCATAACAGCCGTTGTATACAGAAGGTAACAAATAAGCCAATTCAGGCGATGTGGCAGCTTGAGGCATAATTACCTCAGCTCCACCTCATGGGATCACTGTGCATCACCTTCTCTGACGCGTTTTCCGGCACCGGTTGCCTCACGCATCAAGCGTGTGTCACTTTTAAAACCAAGATATCAAGCAACAAAAAGCAATATGAAAAGTTAACAGGGAAGTATACAACAAAGCAGACGAAATTGGCAAAGCAAACATCGCCACTCATAGCTTGTCAACTAGATTTACAAAAAAATATTACATCTGCCATCTATCATTTATCACACATAGCAATTTCTGAAACTCCCTAACACCAAGAAACTAATATGAACCAATGATTAAAAAATCTGGCAGCTATAACAAACGGATGTCCATACAAGAACAATACATGCCAATGTATATGGTAAGAAATAACATGAGAATACTTCTTCTCTTGACAATATTATGTATGCCCCATTTGTATATATGCTAGAAAGATCAGCCCACCAAAGTGCATGACTCAAGCAATATAGCCTCTACCCTAGTGCTCAATAAAGTAGTCAAGTAGCTATAAACATTATAACCATAAGCTCCTCCAAACAGAAAAAGATTACAAAATAAAATTAGGCTTCATCAAAGGAAGTTAAAGTCAAACTGATTTGCTAAATAATAGGAAAGAATTGCATAACCATCATTCAATCCACTGATCCGGTGTGTATAAATTAAATTAAAATATAATATGAATTAATTAATTAGAAAAAAATGCATACAGGAGAATTTGACATAATGAAAACAAAAGTTTATATAAAGTATAAGTATATCTGACCTGCAAAAAGGGATGCTTCACGAGAAGAAGTCTTGGCCTTCGGGCTGCTCCTTTTAGGATTATGATTAGAATGCTTAGCAGCGGCAGCAGGAGCATAAGTACTAACTCGAATATCTGCAGAACGTTGTTTTGGTTCAATTCTTTCTAGTCTAGCATTGATATCTTTAACCTGGATACATACAATTCAGGTTGGAGAAAACTTAGCAGAATAGTAAGGGCATACATATGAGGAAAGAAATCAAATAGGTGGACTAAAGATACCCAAACATGACCCTTTTATAAGTACATTAATTTAAGAGCATAGAACTGTATCATTATAATTTATATGTACCCAAAACTTTTGACTGTAAACAAGAATCTGTACATAAAACTTATAAATTTGAGCAGAAGACCTACATAGTCATGATGACTATCAAATAACGCCCCCCCCCCCCCCACACACACACACACAAAAAAAAATGTGTACTACTTGTAGATTTTTAATCTGGTATACTGTATACATAGTACCATGCATTTTCCCTTATGTAGTGAAAAGGTAAACGATAATAATAGCGGACTAGAACAGCATGTGCCCATGCTATATGCGCTCATTTTGGTAAATATATGGTGTAAAAACAATAAACTGAAACACTAGCCATAACATAATCACCATTGATGATGGAAGTTGATGGCGCATAAGTTCTTCACGAAATTGAGGTCCAATTTGTGCATACATCTCCTGCAGCAGAGAAAGGATGTCAAAACAAAATACATTTGGAAATCTACAGAACTAACGAAACACAATTGTATCACTGACACTTTTAATGAGTGTAATATAAAGAAATACACAGGTAGCTGTCTGCCATTTAAATAATAAATATAGAGCGAGTCACACAGACATGCAGCTCAATACAATATAATTTAGAGGATTATTTAGTCTTCTTAAAGACTTCCAGCCCCAGACACTTAATAGTCAAGCTTTGTTCCTAACTTCCTAATTCCTATACTAAGCTAATCTGGAAATACAGAATGAAAGGTTTGAATATCGACCAGAAGAAGTGGGCCCTCATTGTAAGACAACAGAATCATGTTTTAAGTTCTCAGGATATTGGTTTCTTCTTATTAAAGATAGATACAAACTGTACAGGCAAAGAAACTAAGATTTAAGAGCAGGTTCGCCTTTAGTTAACAACCAGCACTTCTGCACACTACCGGCAACTACAAAGTCATAAATGACCTGAGGGCTGAGCTGTCAAACTGCAGCTCCAGACAAACGGACTATAGCATAAACAGGTAACTAACCTCGATACACAAAATTGCGGCTTCTCTCACACCAGGATTAGGATCATATAACATCTGTAATATCTGAAATTTGAAGAGAAGGGGGATACTGTAAAAATTAGTATGAACTTTCACTTTAAAACAATCAAACTGAAAACCTCATGAAAAACTAGCAGATTACATACAGAAGGAAGTATAGCACGTTGCAGGGGCAACTCAGTAGATGCAAATAAACCAATGGCAGATGTGACAGTTCTTGCAAACTCTTCTCTAACTCTCCAGCTTTTGTGGGTCCAAGCATTATATCCAGCTCTTTCAACAATAAGGGTTGGAGAAGAAACCTGCACCACCACCAAGAAAGAAGCTAGTAAACTTTTCAGCTGTTTGCTTTCAGTTACTATCAAGTAAAAAGATTTTGTAAAACCACTCTAACTACAATAGAACCACTGAAAACAAAACCTAAATAATACTATAAATCTGGGGCAACTGAGCAAGTAAGGGGCTGTTTGGCGACCACTGGCAATTCAGTGCTGAGCCAGAAAGAGGTCTGAACGGGTAGAGCAAATTATAATGGCTCGTTTTGAATGTACATCCAAAACTAGATAAACAAAGCACGATACATCCAAAAGATCACACACCTAAAACCACAAATTGCATCTCATACTACTAATGCAGGCACGCTTTATTAACCTACTATTTTTCCAAGTGTAGTTCAGTTACATGTCCTAATATGATTAGTAAGATCAAAGAAACTCGAATTGCACGGTTCTATAAAACGGGTAGGGTACCATCTTTACAATCACATGACCATGACACCGACTAATAAGTTCAATGAGTGAATGAACTCAATGTACTTTTTTTAACAGCAAACTAACCTACTCCTAATCTACTTCTATTAAACACCAACAATACCTGCACCTTGCAAGATTTTAACACTCAACCTCTAGGATAGAGAAGAGGCACCTTACCACCACACCATGTCTCTTGGGGACAACTAAATGTACCTAATGTCACATACGCACGATCCCCGGAGTAAATTGTAACTCACATTACAGACTGATATACGCTACTTCCGGTATTTACCAACAGATTCTTGTATTCAGAAAACCATACCTCAATAATAAATATCTCAATCCACTCATTATAAACAAATTGACCTTACAAGTTACAACCAAGCAACAAATTTGTACCAAAACCAACTGAAACCAGAACCGATATCAATCAACCGCCAAACAAACCTACCTAACTAACCACTTACCAGAATTTAAACTTCAGAATATTATTAAAAGTAAAAACCCTAACCTAACATAACATAACAGACCCTACAGTAACAATTTCCATTCTAGTCCCTCACCAAACATCCGTGTGCCAAGTAATTATTATTATAAACACTAAATATTCACATCATCAGTAAAAAACACACGCCGACACAGTAAAAAAAACGACCTGCATGAGAGTAAGCAAAAGGCGACGAGCAGCATCACGAACAGGCTGTTTAGCGTCACCGAGGCGGTCAACAGTAGCAGGAACTAAACTATTAAAATGAAGCTTTAAATGTTCACCAGAGAGAACTGCAGCAGAGTCAAGTGCCTGTAGAGCGCCTTGTGAAACCCTAAAATTATTATCTTTTAAGAGATCTAAGCAGCAATCGACTAGAGATGTGACTTCTGAAGATGTAAGGCTCTTTCTGGAAGCTTCTAGAAGCTCGTGGAGTCTCTCTACTCCAGCCATTCGTTCTTTTGTGTCCTTGGAACGCGACATTTCCAGTGCCTCGTCCATTGTGTTGAGGTGACGGTTGGTGACGTGGATCTGGTTAGATCCACGGAGACGGTGGTGGATGACGGTGGTGTATGACGGTGGATGGAGACGGTGGTGGATCGACGACGGAAATGGTACAGAGTGAGTGAGTGTGTGTGAGAGAGAGAGAGAGAGTGTGTGTTAAATTGTTAATTTGTTATTGGTGTACAGATTTCAATATCTTTTTTGGTGATGGTGAGTTTTCTTTTCTTTTTCAACGTAGCTTAGTAAAATTCAAAAGCTGCATTTGGTAAAAATTAAAACTAAAAAGTTAATAATTTTTATACTTTTTAATCTGATATATTTATAGCGTTTGATGATCCCCATGTATCATGAAGATGAAGTCTGTCCGATTTGCCGTAAGGCATGCTTGGACAAATACGGGGAACACGCGGTTCATTGTAAGGAGTTGCCTGGTTTCAAATATAGGCATGACTGGGTCCGGGACGTTCTTTGGGACATTTTAAGAAGGGCTGGGATCTCAGCCAAGAGGGAGGCTCCTGTGAATTTCCTCTCAGACCCCGCTGACGGGAGATCCACCCTACGTCCAGCAGACCTGCTTGTCTTTGGGTGGGCCGGGGGGAAACACGCTTGCGTCGACCTAACAGGTGTATCTCCTCTGGTTGGTTTGAGGGATAGTGGTTTCTTAGCAGGGCAAGCTGTACGGAAAGCAGAGGCGAAGAAAGTTGAGAAGCATGCTAAAGCCTGCGAGGAGAACCAACACGTTTTTGTTCCCCTGGCATTTGATACCTTTGGCTCTTTGGCGCCGGAAGCCATCCGTTTCCTGACTAGAGTCCAACGGGTTATTCTTAGCAGTGTCTCGACTCCGGGGGGACATGGGTTCGTTTTTAGTAAGTTAGGGTTTGCCATTCAGAAAGGGGTGGCGGCGCAGCTTGTTGCCCGCCTGCCCACTATCTTGATGTAATGAGTCACGATTATGTGTTTATGAATGAAAAAATATATTAACCAAAAAAAAATTTATAGCGTTTACATTTTTCGTTTTACGTTCCGGTTTAAGTTTTGTAGTCAATACGTCATAGTGTGCTTTATTTTCCTTTTAAAAAGCGGGGCGGATGTGGTCGGTGTATCGTGAAAGAGTTGGTGTAGTTTTAATCTTGCATGTTTGAGAGTTTGATTGTAATTTTGGTGGCTTGTGTGCTTCACCCTTATCAATGTTTTGTTAGTCAGGATTTATGAAACAAATTTTTTGGTCTTTCAAAAAAAACGGCACACTGTGCAACATTTTTATTGCCAATCTCCTTATGGTGGAGTGACACTCTCCTTGCTTTCCTTATAGGAGGTGGGGAGTTCGAGTCCTGCCGACACCAAAATGCTGCTGGTGGGCCGAGTTTTACCGTAGTGGGCCTTCGTGCGGCGGGTTTTCCCCGGGAACTGGTGTGAAATTATTGGTTGACCCGGGTTACTCTCGGAGTACTCCTTTGTCTAGTGGGTACTTCGTGAGTGATCAGGATTGATTTGTTGGCCGTTCAAAAAAAAAAGTTCAACATTTTTATTGCGTATGATTGACTAAGAGGTTAAGTGAGGCATGTTTGTATTTTATTAATTAATTGATTTTTTTTATTAAAGTAAGGGTAGTTTAGTAATTTCACACTCACTTAACTGGATTATTTAACCCCCGTCTACTCCAGGGACTATCCGAGTTAAGAAACACCGAAAGTTGAGGACTACAGATATAATTTTCAAAATTTGAGGACTAAAGGTGAAATCTGAGCAAACCACATGAACCATTCGAACAATTTTCTCTAAATTTTTCTATGTTTAATGTTTCGCTTGCATGGTTTAACATTTCTACGTCTAGTTTTTGTTTCTTCTTTTTTTGTATTTTTATTATTTTTTAACTCAACGTTTTTCGTTGTTAGCTGTCGTTGGTGGTGATGTGTCATTTGATGCTACAATATCTCTTTGAGTCCCTCAATTTTGTGAAGATAAGTTCGATTTCGTTTACATTTTACGTCACATGACCCTCTTTGTGGTATAATTTGTTATTTTATGGGTTTTTTGGTTTTTGTCAGTTGCAATGCAGTGGGATAGTGCCAATAGCCTTTTGTCACATTGGTTTTGGCCATCAAACTTTGTTTGGTGGTTATATTTAGTCCTTCGACTTTTGTTTTGTTTGTCTTTCAGTGATGGGTTTTTCCCCTTCCCCATGACTTTCTAATAAGTGTTGGTATAAGTTTAAATTCGTCTATGTTTTACCACACAAGTCACTTAAATTCGTGTCTTTTTACACTATTTCGCGGTTTTGGTCTGAACACTACAACGCATCCGAATCAATTCTTGTTAATATCAACTGATAAATTTGATTACAATATGAGAAGAAAACAACTTATCAAAAATATTGTTTAGTACTATCAATAAGTCTATATGTTAGCCAGCATTGTATCTTTATAGGTGTTATTATAGATAATTACTTTATCTTTACTTTACGTAAAGTTGTATATATATATTTTTTGTAATTGACACACAATGGAAATAAAAGTTGTTTCGTTTATTAGCGTTATATATTGATATAAAACTACACAAAACATTGTTGTGTTTTCCTATTTTATTTTGCGTATATCATCATATTTGTCTTTATATCTATGGGTATTTGTCATGTTTGTTACACTTATTGTTTATATTTAACTAGCTATCTACCCCGGGAAGGTCTCGGGGTTGAAAATCCTAATATGACTTAATAAAAAATAATAAAAGAAGATCCAATCCACCACCAAGCTACAATTACCAAACTTAACCACCACAGCAATAACTTTAGCTGCAGCCACCATCATAGCCACCAGCACCATCCCTCCATCCTTAGCAGCGGAATCCTACGCCACATAGTACGGTATTGCAGCTAGCGCAGCCAACTACGGTGGCTACGGTGGAAATTCAGACAAGAATGTAAACAATCTTTCAATACATGTATCAATTCTCTTAACAAATTAAACTAAACTGATATAAATTAAACTTAACTCAACCTAACAAAACTCACCTTGAAATAAATAATGAAACTTACATAACCACTACAAAATTGGAAGATGAAGCCTATCAATTCTGTTAACAAATTACACTACAATCACATAAATTCAACTGAACTCAAGGTACCTAAACTCACCTTTAAGTAAACAATTATACCTAAATATATTAACCACCACAGCAATAACTTTAGCTGCAGCCACCATCATAGCCACCAGCACCATCCCTCCATCCTTAGCAGCGGAATCCTACGCCACATACTACGGTACTGCAGCTAACGCAGCCAACTACGGTGGCTACGGTGGAAATTCAGACAAGAATGTAAACAATCTTTCAATACATGTATCAATTCTCTTAACAAATTAAACTAAACTGATATAAATTAAACTTAACTCAACCTAACAAAACTTACCTTGAAATAAATAATGAAACTTACATAACCACTACAAAATTGGAAGATGAAGCCTATCAATTCTGTTAACAAATTACACTACAATCACATAAATTCAACTGAACTCAAGGTACCTAAACTCACCTTTAAGTAAACAATCATACCTAAATATATTACTATAGATATATCTGTAACAGATAAAAACAATAAACCATAAAAACAATCTAAACTTACCTTGAAATAAATAATGAAACTTACATAACCACTACAAAATTGGAAGATGAAGCCTATCAATTCTGTTAACAAATTACACTACAATCACATAAATTCAACTGAACTCAAGGTATCTAAACTCACCTTTAAGTAAACAATCATACCTAAATATATTACTATAGATATATCCGTAACAGATAAAAACAATAAACCATAAAAACAATCTAAACAATAGATAAATCAAAGTTTATAAAAAAAAATAAATAATAAAAGATAGAAAAAGCGACGTACCTTAGACTCACATGTAAAGTTATTTGTGACTGTGAGAACTTTCTTTTCCTGCACAAGATTCAAGTGTCGTAGCCCCAAAGGAAGAACACCCTGCAGACACCTCATCTGAAATAATAATAATAATAATAATAATAATAATAATAATAATAATAATAATAATAATAAATAAAAGTAATAGATAAATAAATAACCGAATGAAGCAACTAAATCATACCTCATCTTGCTTCTTGCTTCCTGAAAACGCTTTGTATCCACCGAAGATTGCCAATCCGCAGCCAGCATTACCAATTTTTAACTTTAATTTGTTTAGTTCCAAAAACAAATTGGTCAAATCATTAGCTAAACAAATAGTAAAGGTATAACAAAATTGGAAATCAAAAAAGATACGAACGAAGGCCTGTTATCAAAATGTGTATATTACCTTTACTGCCACCTAACACCTTGTAAACAGCCCTCTCTCTCTCCCAAAAATCCGATAAACCTTCTCCATCAACTCCCTCACTGCAAAACTCTTCTTTCCTTCACCATCAGAGTCCGATGAAGAAGAATCTAGGTTATGAAACGTTTCGGTGATCTTCAACTTCACAGATTCAACATACGACTGTTCGGTTTCGAACGGTAATGCCAACGAACGGTCATTCAATCACAAAGGTAACCCTAGCCAAAATAAATAATAATAATAATAATAATAATAATAATAAAACAATTATAGAAGAACCATACCATCGCCACCGTCGTCCTTTATGGCGACAGGTTGATTTTTAAGCATTTATATAATGAAACAGAAAAAGAGAGGTGATGTTTATGGGATACGATTAAAGAGAGAATGAGAGGGAGAGGTGGGGAGTAAAGGAAGGATTAGGGTTGAAGGAAAGAAGGATTGTGATTGAGGAATACGGGAATAGGGTTGGGAATAGGGTTTGGGTTGGTTTTTATTAAAATTGTTAAAAACGAAATAAATTAAAAAACACTAAAAACATTCAATTAGGATGCCACGTGGCGATTTCAAGAGGGGATTGAATGAACCAATGGACGCCACGTCAGCAAAAGGGCTTTGTTTTATATATATACAAGTACAGTTCCTACATCAAGAAAAAAGGTCTACACTATAAAGCACTTCAACAACCTAGTAAAGAAATAAAAGACACCAAATATTGTACAAACACATCAAATTCTATCATTTCAATTAGCAAAATTGATGGATGTTTCTACGCTGTCGGCTACTTAACACAAACTTTCATAAGAAAATACCTGTTTGGCAACTTAGTCGCGCTACCATAATCGCCACGGGCACAACTCAACGCATATTGCAAAGCCACCTTACCACCCATGGAGTGCCCCAAAACATCAGGCCATCTCCATTCTCCAGCTTTAACTAAATTAGCAAGATATCTATAATTAATACAAACTTTACATAAGCTTAAATTCAAAATAAAAACATAAAACTGTTGGTAATTATTATTATATTAACAAATGTTAATAATATTTACCATAGTGAGAAGTAGGAAAACCACCATTGCAAGGAGACTGAACCTTCGATTCACCACCTATAGCTTCCAATTTCAAATCGAGAGCCTGGTCAAACAAATTTTAATAATATTAAACTCAAAATTAATGAATCAAAAACCAAAAAAAAAGTATCAAACTAAACAAATATCCTTTTCATGAATCATATGCATACATGAATAATTTTAATATCAATTACATATTTTGGTTCATACCCTTGGCACTAACGAATGGAGAGCTTTGGAACAAACCACTCACCAACTTTGCTCAATACCAATGTTTTTAGAACCGAATCGGACATCGAACCGGCCTGATATTATAAAAATATATATAATTCATATACATTAAAAAAATTATACAAATTCATAAAAAGATGAAATTTCAAAAAAAAAAAAAAGACCATAAAAATTCAAAAAGAACCATAACTTTATGCTACCGACTTTACCAAAGTTTCCCCCAAACCATTAAACAATCATCCCATCATCTTCACCAATCATCATCTCGTTCATCTTCATCAATCATCATCATCGATCATCTTCATTAATCATCATCGTTGATCTTCATCAATCATCATCATTCATCTCTATCATCCTTACTTCATGGTTGTTTAAGGGTTTGGTGGCTGTGAATATGAGAGAACAGGTAAACACTCAACATGAGACATTGGTAAGTAGGGTTTATTTAAAATATTTTAATAGTTAAAAAAACAAAAGAACTGTTCAGTTTTCTTCGCTTTAGAGCATCAATATCCTCTTGGTTGAGGGCCTGAAATATATTATCTCAATGGTCAAACACATGCAAGGATACAATGTGGAGTCAAAGTTACAATTCATATTCATATAAAACAAATCAGTACACTCGCCGTCATACTAACCCTATGAAAATATATGTAGTTTTTAAATAAAATTATCACTCCAAACTTCTAGAAAACACAAAGGAAGATTACAACTTACAATATAAGCAAGACAGGTTTTTGCGGCCACCATATTTGTGTTACTCAATGCGCAGGTCATTAGGGATAAAAAACGAAAATAATTTTTTTTTTAGGGTTTGAGGTGAGAAGATGAGGATTATATATATGATGATAGGTAGGTTTTATGTGATTTAATAAAAAATAAATAAAAAAACGAAAAAATTAAAAAACACTAAATTCTTTCAATTATTATGCCACGTGGCAATTTCATGAAGAGGTTGAGGCCATCATTGAACGCCACGTCAGCAAAAGGGCTTTGTTTTATATATATATATAGATTCTTATCATCTTCTATATGATTGATATTGTGATATGAAATGAAAGTTGATTGTGTAAACATATAAAAATGGCCCTTTGTAATTGTTAGGGCTGTAAACGAACCGAACTTTCAGCGAACAGTTCATGAACCGTTCGGCGGGAAGTCCGTTTGTGTTCGTTCGTTTAACAAATGAACGAACACGAACAAGAAATTTCGTTCGTTAAGTTAAACGAACGAACATGAACATAGGTCGCGTTTGTTCGTTTATGTTCGTGAACGTTCGGTAACGTGTTCGTTTGTGTTCGTTTATGTCCGTTTATACTTGTTCGTTTGTGCTCATTTGGTTTTTAAATTTTATATTTAAAATTTTTATATATATATATATATATATATATATATATATATATATAAAGAAACAATAACAATGTTTTAAATTTTATATTCGTTGGTCCGTTTGTGTTCGTTTGTGTCCATTAGTGTTCGTTTGTGTTCGCAGACAATGTTCACGAATAGTTCGTGAACAACCAAATTACAAACGAACACGAACACGGACAAAATTTTATGTTCGAAAATTGTCCACGAACAGTTCATGAACAGATTTAAAGCTTAACAAACGAACACGGACAAGCTCCGTCCGTGTCCGTCCGGTTCGTTTACAGCCCTAGTAATTGTATTTAAATGTTATGACATTTAGTTAATGGAAGGAGTGAAGGACTAAATACGTGTATTATCATATTATTTATGAGTAATGCATTTGTCTTTTAATGTGTGATTCATTTTAATAATAAAAACACCATGAAATTTACAAATCACCTACACTTTTAATCACAGTCATTAATTTCCACACAAACTACGTATTTGCATGTACATGAGAATGTGTTTGATCCCAATAGTGGAAGTATCGCTTGAAAACGTCACTCATATGATACCCATTTTAAGATTTAGGTGTATACAAATGTTGAAGTTTATAAGCGGGTAGTAATCAAGATGATGATGTTGTACCTGGAGCTAAAGATCATTATCATCATACTCGGTTAATCTCTTATTTAGCAAAGCTAAGATAGGGTTTGAGGATAGTAAGACGTAGACAACTTAACCTTACTTATCTCTACCACGTGAGAAAAGAGAGATTGCTTCCAGTGAGACCCCCGGCTCGCTAGCTAGTGGCTTTGCATCAAGCCTTGGACACAAAGCACATAACACTTAGCCAGGGCCGGCTCAACCATATTGGGGGCCTAAAGCGAAATAAAAATCCGGGGCCCTATTTATAAAAAATAAAATACTGAAAATAATTTAAAAAAGTCGCTTTAAGGAGGGATTGAACTTCCAACCTTATAGTTAACAGCGACATGCATAAACCAACTGAGCTACTCTATCTATATGCAACTATACAACTTTATTTTTATTATATATCATCAAAATTAGTAAAATTATGAGGCCCTTTGAATTTGGAGGCCCAAAGCACAAGCCTCATTTGGCTTGGGCTTGAGCCGGGCCTGCACTTAGCAATCGACACAATCCCGATTGGTGCATGTATCCCTTTGTCTTTTGGCTATCAAGGCCACCACCACATGATGCATGATTAACCGTCCGCCGTTTTTAACGTATTTTCACAAAATTAGTAATAACGTTAAAATTGGTACAATTTTACTTTTGTCCCTGAGGAGTGAGGACCACACATATATACATTATATGCACACACCACAAACGGGGTTGTACGTAGAGCTAAAGATATTGCACGATATAACTAGATAACTAATAAGTTTTTAGTTGATGTATGGTTCACTATCTAACAAGAGTCCTGCTTACCTCAACCACAAAACGCATAGGCAATTAGAAGGCGGTGTTTCAAGGCAATACTTGAAATGCAATGATAAATAACAAGAGTTACATGTGAGTGTGTTAAATAGTGTTTTGGCCATGGGTAGACTGATCATCCAAGATCCTGGTGGAGGCATCATGTGTCTGTTTAACGTGGTGAATGTTGTATGTATGCATTGGTTTTTTCAAGTTACGACATTCAACAGTAGCACATGTGTTTAAAATTACAATGCAACCGTACGTATATTTGTCACACAAAGAGTACATGTAACATAGCTAAAGACATAGCACAAAATACAACAATTATATATGCGGAGAAAAAATATGCAGTCACGAAGAACATCATATGCTACATAATTTTTTCTTTATCACCATTGGTATCATCATAACCTATGGCTTTTCTTTATCACCATTAGACATTAGTGTCATCGTAAAAGTTATTTTTCCTTGCAATTAATTCTTACAGTGGCGAAGCTTGAACATATAGATGGTGGGGCCAAAAATCATGAGACCCACAATTTTTTCAAATCGGTGGGAGCCGGACTCAATATATACAAAATTTTCGGATAAAAACGGGAAAATTTACGCTACTTGTCCTTCATATGCTTCGACATGAATATTTATGCATGTAAAAGTTTTGAAATTCATATTAAAACTACTTGAATTAGTTACGATCATTAAGTATTATGGATGGTGTGGGTATGAATGCGTATGGAGTAGGCATGATGGAAGTGGTGCATTGTGGATTGATTTCTAACGAGGAAAGTCAAAACACAACTAGCTAGGGTTTCCAAAATTTACTTTACCTTTAGGACAGTACTTAAAAGAGCCCATCATATGCTTTGTTGTTCTTATCTAATGACTAATGGTACATATTCAATTTAAGTGTCAAAGAGCAAAATGGCATTGATGGTTTGGCATCAAAATGTCAAATATGTAAGGCTTACAAGGTTATGGGCCTTGATAACTAGATTTATGGGTACTTCTTTGGTTCACGGAAGATGTATTAACTATTAACATGCAACCAGTGACGGAGCTTGAACAAACATATAAGGGGACAAACTCAATATGTATAAAATTTTTGGATGAAATACGCGTAAACCCTGGACACCAAAAGCTTTGCCCCAAAATACAACCTATTAAATGTTATACAAGTGTTTTTTAACTTACATGCTAACATACGAGTTAACTTCTTTTAGATTATACACTTGAAACTAGGTCTAGGTTGTATTCTTGTGTTGTGTTTGATTTGACGTGTTTATATATCCCAACTCTAAGCAGACTTATGTCAAACATTTTTGTCTTAAGTTGGACATGTTTGATAAACAAACGTAATCCGTAGACATGTTTGCGAGCTCCAATCGAAAGGTACTTGATCTTTGAATGTAACAATCAAAGCATTTTACATGTGCATGATGTGGACACGACCTTTTTAAGGTTGGGTGTTATGGATTAGTGCCCCTAGGGATTTCATTGCACCACATCAGCATCACGTAAGCAATGAGTTTCAATGAAACCCCTAACATGCAAGCAATGTTTAAAACCACATAATAGCGCCCCCTTTATATTTTTTATTTCTTCTAAATTGTTGGAAAAGGTAAAGTGAAGTGGGGCCCACCGGACTTTTCCATTAACGCTAGTTATTGCACTCACGGTCCCATAATTACCTCACCCCCTCCACCCAATGGCGCCCCGGGGGGGGGGGGGGATTAGGCTGAGGTGGCAGGGGGCGTCATACCACCCGGCTTGAGATTAGAGAGAGACATTAGCATGTTATGCTATCTTAATTTGAAATTAAATATCTAAACTTCGATGTAAACAAGTCAAAGACCAAAAAACACATTGAATGTTTATTGGAGAAACGTGAGAGTTCAAACTGTTAGATGCTAATATCATAACAAAATGAACTACATTTATACGTATTATCATAACAAAATGAACTACATTTATACGTATTAAGTTGTAATCAATTTACATATGTAAAGTTCTACTAATATTTGTGTGAACAGTATACGAATAACATTGAGGTCACATAAGTTGACATTTGGGTTGCTTACAGTTCGGCTTAAACAATTTATAGGGAAAAACCAAACCGTCTGAAAATTGAATCGAATTAAAATAAACCAACTGTACAAACGATTTAATTATATTGTTGAAGTTATTGAACTTTTAAATAACACACAATAACTCCTTAAGAATCAAGCTCAAATGTTGACACAAGTGGTCCATGGATGAAAATAAAGTATAATTATATCAAGGATCTGAATAATGGTTCTAACTTGGTCTCGGTATTAATTAAGCAATAACGGGGACAAATTTTAGTGTAAACTTTTACATCAATAACAACTATGATCAACGTACAATAATATTAAAATCAACTAAGGTAGTCAGTGGTAACTTAGTTACTGCTCAAGGAGTTCCTACCGAAGGTTCTCCTACTGACACAAGTTGAAGTTACCACTAAAGATTACCGAAGAACCGTGAACCTTTTAGTTGTCAACTAAAATATTTTTTTCATGGAGAGTTATGTTGCTTTAACTAAAGATGGTTCCCAACTACAAAAAGCAATTGTATTGTCTACAGGGCTGGCTCAAGGGGGAGTATACTGAAGCTAGGGCTTTAGACCCCCAATACAATAGGGCCTTTAAATTCTAAAAGTTTTTTTTAAATATACATGGTATTTGTTTGTAATCAAGATGACAAACATTTATCTTAATATATCGATGGTCTGTAAGTCTTTTTATTGTATTTATCATGCATATAGTTTTAATCTTACAATTATTATTATCTACACGTTCTGTGTTGTTTTTTTAGTTTTGGAAAAACGCCTGCATTTTAGTTTATGCTTTAGGCCTTCACAAAGGTTGAGTCGACCCTGATTGTCTATTTATAGTACATGAATTCTACTCATTCACGTTTCTCCTTGAATTATTTGATTGAGATTTCAAAAGCACCATCAAAATACTTTTAAATAAGTGATACGCGATTCAGAAGAATATCTATGGTTGTTTCAAATACTCATGTCGACTACACAAGTTCTTATTGTGAGACTGTGGAGTCGGTCTATAAACTCTATTACTTTCGTCGTTCAAATAAATAAATAATTAAACTCGTTTACTTCTATTTAGATCACCAATCCATATGTTAAAAGCAATGGATATATTTAATAAGAAAGTATTGATATAAAGTGAGCATAATTTGATATCTTACAAGGAAAAACAATATAACGTAAGACAACCATACATAAATGATTAATTTGTTAAATCATTTTATGTATACACCATGGTAACAAAAAAGGGAAATGTGCACAAAAGGTGGAGTGAAGAGTCTTATTTGGCATGTAAGAAATAAAAATAAAGGTATACTATCATAGTCGTCGATCATCTAGGAATGCACGAACATAGCTACGAGCGCATGTGAGAACCTACAAACATAATGTGGGCGTTTGCTACGGACACTTGCATTGTGTGATATGTCGTGGTACGTTTTCTTAATGTTGTGTTTGTGTGGAACAATGCCCATAGAGAGAAATGTGTAGGTCCCCTTTTATTTTGTTTTTCCTTTTTTTTTTTGTGTTTCTCTTATTTAATTTTTTTATTTCTTTTAAAGAAATAAGTTAGGTATATATATTTCTTAATAATTTGTTAAAGCCGTAAACTTTTATATATTTTATATGATTGTAAAAAGTGAGAGCTTTTACAAACATTGCAAATTTGTAAAACTTGAATAATATATAACAACTTTATTATATAAGAAATAATTTGGTTATTAAAATCAATGTAAAAGGTGATGATGACATCATGATATATAGAAAATGTAAAGACATTTTGGGTTGAATAATACCGTATATGCAAAAAAAATTGTGGCCGTTGTTTATATGATTAATTAATTAATAACTGCATGATGGGGAACTAACAAACATACAAGGAAGTCTCACCAAACTAAAAAAAAATGTTGGTTAATATGTGGGATATAACATCACATTCATATATTGTTGGTTGGACAAGTCACCATAATCAACTAATTATAACAAGTCTGGACCTTTTAAGTGTTATGGTAAACGATAGATGATCGACAAAAGTGAACAATATGGATAACTTGATGATCAAGTTGTCCCACCAACCCATCATTTTTTTTAACATAGCATGGCATTTTCAACATATTTAATCAGTTTATGTGAACTATAAGTAAGCTAGCAAGTATGTTTCTTCAACAAGAAACAAATAATTAAGGGAACTTTTACTTTTGATTATGTATTGTAAATGGGTGCCATCATCCCTTCACCTTTACAGCCTGGGTGAATAAAATTAATTATACCACTTTTAGTTCCATCAAAAGAAGTACATCTCCCATGCCAGATTAATTATTTTAAACAAACCATTGTGGATCATTATACTCATAATCAGATATGGGTTAAGGTTGATAGATTACTCTAATTGGTCATTACAAGATATAGTAATTGATTACCCCACATGACTCCTTTTCATGTTTATCTTATTTCACCCATTCCTGTTTTGATTCTTAATTAAAACGATCAATCATATCTTATCACAAAATATTGTTTTAAACTCGTATAAATTAGGGGCCGTTTAGCAACTTCTGAATAGGTAAGTGCTGACCCAGTAAGAGATCGGAATGGTTAAGATGTTCTGAATGGTTAAATGCTAAATTATTAAGTGATGTTTGACATCTGAATGGTTAAAATTTCTTGTCCCACATTGGCGCTGTTTTTTTTGGGTTCGTGGCTGGCTGGAGATCAGCTCGATAACGTGGCAGTTTTTGGTTCGTGACTGGCTGGAGATCAGCTCGATAACGCAGCAGCAGGCAGCAGCTCTGATTCAGTCAGAGTTCTCTCCAAATCTGACCCAATAAGAGGCTTGGTCAGACATTTTTCCCGTTATGACTCGCCCAGCCAAACAACCCCTAGTCTGAACGAGTCAGACGTGCACCCCAATCAGACCCAGTTAGACGCAAACAAACAACCCCTTAGTTGTGTTATAAACAATAATCAAATAAGCAGTGAAAGAAAAATATGAAGTCGTAGAAAGGGTATCAAACGGACTCCGATTGAACTCATTCAAGTGGCATTGGAACCATCTCATCGAACCATATGATCTTAGTTTTTAGGTTTTTGTTTTTTTGGATTTTTAGTTTATAGTTTTCGGAATTCCTGTCAGATTATTATGTCTTTTATGTAGCATTTTGTTTTTTTGTCATTGTGTCATTTTGCGATTCATTGTCTCTTTTTTCTTCAGCAAGTATTATATTTATCGGCATTGTGTTATATTTTTTGGCCCATTGTATCGTATTTCGTTATCTATTGTGTTTTTTTGTATTTTTCTTACCCTTCTCATTTATTTTTGCACCGTGTAGGATAACTTGACACTACAAAAACACATCCCTAGGTTGCATACTTGCATGTATTTCAATGGATGGTTGAAATCTCCTCTATTCTAATTGTTTCTCCTTTATCTCCATTCCATTATCAAAAGCTAAAAATGATCTATTTAGTTAATAATCATTTGTGGTTTTTGTTTGAACTCACCTACTGGCTACTGTTAATCTTGCCTTAATCTTTTGGATACAAATGAGCTAAGGATTAACATGGTTAGGTGGATATCTCCAATCAACAGAGATAGAGCATTAATGCAGGAACAACTTTTAATAGCTGACTTCCTTCATGACATCAAAGTTCACATAAAAAATGTGAAAACCAACCACTAATCTAAAATCCCAAAACGTCCTAAAAGTAATGTTAAATTCACATACATAGTGTATATTGTTTCTTTATGAGAGATCAAGAACAAGTACTGCTAACAAAACAACAATCAAGCATTAAAGGTTACAAGCAATAACATATAAATTATGAGTTAATTAATGAGGGGATTAACGTATGACTGACTGAAAGTGGGTGCACACTCCAATTAGTATCAGGCCTAATTGGGATGTTTATAGTTTTGGGGTGGTACTTAGGGGTGTTCATCGAATCGGATAACGGGTTATTCGGATTACTCGGATCTTAAAATTTTAGAAACCAATCTGATCTGATCCGAATTGGATGTATACCCATCCGATCCAAATTCAACTCGGATTGGATTCAGTTAAATCCGAATAATCCGAACGGATATCCAAATAATCCAAATTATGGCAAACAACAATTTTCAATTTTTTTAGTTTCCCTAATTTATGGTTTTTAACATTTTATTAATTTGAAATCGATAAACATACAAAAGCAGAAATAGAGATTAGTCTTAAACACAAATACAAAGTTCAAACTTCTAAATATAGTCTTCAAAACGTAAACATAAACACAAAATCAAACTTTAAAACATTGTCTTTAACACAAAATCAAGCATCACGACATGTGACACTAACTAGTCTATATAGATGGGCGATGTTCAAGAATTAAGGTATAGTATTGGCCTTATGCCTCATTAGTTGAACTAATTTTCAAACAATTGGTCGTTCCCCTACTAAACTCAATCGAAGATTATTCGGATATCCGAATAATCCGAAATTTTAAATTCTAAAATCCGAACCCGAACCGAATATCCGAATAAGTAATTCGGATTCAGATCAGATCTATCCAAATAAGAATTTAGGGACGCGACAACAAATTTCAATAGGCCATTGGGGAGCGGGGGGTTTGGTACGGTCTGCAATGGGAGTATCAGTGGTGTTGAAATTGCGGTGAAGATGCATGACCCTAAAAGTCTTCCGGATGACCATAAATGGCAGGTGAGCTCCCAATATCTATCTATAATTACCCCATGCATTAATATTTCCGAGTTTTTTCCAAATATCTATCTACAATTAACCCATGCATTAAAAAATATTTAACCAAAAGCCATCCAACTTCATGCTTGAATACATTAAACACTCTAACGCATTTGTTTTTGTTGATTTTAGGCTGAACTGAGGTTTTTGGGGAGACTCACACATAAACATTTGATAAGATTGATCGGTTATTGTCCAGAAGACCACCATCTCCTACTGGTATAGGAATACATGGAGAATGGGAGTCTTGACAACCACATCTATGAAGAGAGTAAGTGGTTCTTAAGATGATTTCATGTGCTTAAATGATGTAAGTTTTTAATGATGATGGGTTTTATTACACGTACACTCCCCTTTTTGTTTGAGACTGAAGGCTGCGCTTGGGGTGGCAAAGTAAACGTGGGTGCACACTCCCCGAGTAACCAAAAGTAAACGTTTAATTATATTAAATAATAAACAAGTTTAGTTTAAAGGTACAAAAACACATTAGTATACCTGTAGATAGATACTCGGGGGCAACGTAACCCTGAGTTCCCATGACCCTTGTAGTTACATCAGTGGCATCCCTTGTCGGCCCTTCTCGGTCATTCCCAAAATCAGATATTTTTGCATTGAAATCCTGTAAAAGATGATATACAATATTAAGCAATATCAAGCAAATCCTGTAAAAGAAAAACTACTACAAAATTCAAAGAGGATATACGATATCAAGCAATATGTTGGCGGATTTAAAATCTCTAAAAACGATTTCGTTGTGAAGATGGTGTAAATATGCAAGCCCCTTTGCCACCCCAAGCGTAGCCTTCAGTCTCAAACAAAAAGGGGAGTGTACGTGTAATAAAACCCATCATCATTAAAAACTTACATCATTTAAGCACATGAAATCATCTTAAGAACCACTTACTCTCTTCATAGATGTGGTTGTCAAGACTCCCATTCTCCATGTATTCCTATACCAGTAGGAGATGGTGGTCTTCTGGACAATAACCGATCAATCTTATCAAATGTTTATGTGTGAGTCTCCCCAAAAACCTCAGTTCAGCCTAAAATCAACAAAAACAAATGCGTTAGAGTGTTTAATGTATTCAAGCATGAAGTTGGATGGCTTTTGGTTAAATATTTTTTAATGCATGGGTTAATTGTAGATAGATATTTGGAAAAAACTCGGAAATATTAATGCATGGGGTAATTATAGATAGATATTGGGAGCTCACCTGCCATTGGTTGTCATCCGGAAGACTTTTAGGGTCATGCATCTTCACCGCAATTTCAACACCACCGATACTCCCATTGCAGACCGTACCAAACCCCCCGCTCCCCAATGGCCTATTGAAATTTGTTGTCGCGTCCCTAAATTCTTATTTGGATATTTGGATAGATCTGATCTGAATCCGAATTACTTATTCGGATATTCGGTTCGGGTTCGGATTTTAGAATTTAAAATTTCGGATTATTCGGATATCCGAATAATCTTCGATTGAGTTTAGTAGGGGAACGACCAATTGTTTGAAAATTAGTTCAACTAATGAGGCATAAGGCCAATACTATACCTTAATTCTTGAACATCGCCCATCTATATAGACTAGTTAGTGTCACATGTCGTGATGCTTGATTTTGTGTTAAAGACAATGTTTTAAAGTTTGATTTTGTGTTTATGTTTACGTTTTGAAGACTATATTTAGAAGTTTGAACTTTGTATTTGTGTTTAAGACTAATCTCTATTTCTGCTTTTGTATGTTTATCGATTTCAAATTAATAAAATGTTAAAAACCATAAATTAGGGAAACTAAAAAAATTGAAAATTGTTGTTTGCCATAATTTGGATTATTTGGATATCCGTTCGGATTATTCGGATTTAACTGAATCCAATCCGAGTTGAATTTGGATCGGATGGGTATACATCCAATTCGGATCAGATCAGATTGGTTTCTAAAATTTCAAGATCCGAGTAATCCGAATAACCCGTTATCCGATTCGATGAACACCCCTAAGTACCACCCCAAAACTATAAACATCACAATTAGGCCTGATACTAATTGGAGTGTGCAACATCTATAAAAAACCAAGTGTAAGTAGATTTGAAGAAAGAAATGGGATACATAAAATAAATGTAGATAAGAAAATACCGTTTTTATGCAGTTATCAGCAGACTCTGCAATTACAAGTACAGTTATCACAACAAGTTTGAAAAGAGCCTGAATGTCAAATCATGTGTCAGAAAGGTATTAGGCATGTTAGGATCTCTTAGAATATAAGATAGTGTACTCACAGGAATGAACATCTCTGCAAATGCCGCAAAATCTCCCAACAGCTCTTTGGATAAAAAGTTAAGTAAGTGGCAAGCCTAGCACAAGAGTTGAGAGAAAAAAAATTAGCATGCTTCAAAGTAAACACAATCATATGCCACACACACCAGAGACAAACTAAATATGTTCATGTATCTCAAATCAAAATCTTTTCTTTGAGACTTGCTCACTACAGCACAACACAAACTAAGGCGTCTGAAAATTAAAACAATACATAATCTAGATTAAAAAGTTGAAACGCATTGCAGCATACCTGTTTAACTATGCTAGATCTTCTATCAGCCAACTGTGTGTTTAGAGGACCAACAAGCTGCTTTAGAAGTCCACGGAAACATGAATAATCGATTGCACCTTGTTTGACATGATAAAAGGAATAAATAAAAATGAGCAACCAGCAGTCTACTACGCTAAAATTTAGCATTATATATTTAAGCTTGTTGAAAAAGAAAAAAAAAAAAAAAAACTATAAAGAAAACCATAAACACCTCCAATGACAAGGCCTTCAACTCTTTGCATGGCTCCGATGCGGAGGGACCAATCTTTCTCTGGAACAAGGATTGAAGCAATATTCTCAAACTCACGGATAAGCTCCTTTTCTGAGTACACTTTGATAGGGTCTACAGGCTTTTCAGTGATATCACCTTCTCCTGAAATATCAATGTGTCAGTAAAAGTGAAAAAATTAGGCAACAATGAACAGCCATCTACAAAGAACAGGGAACTACCAAAAAAAAGGAGCAGAATCTGATACAAACACAAAATCAAAGAAATATAAGTTCATAGAATAGATGGAGATAAAAAAAATTCTTCCACTAAACAAGTTACATACATCTACATACACATTGCCCAGACACCAGGAATGGTGCATAATAAGCTTGGTTTTAGAAAAAGCAGGGCAATCCAAGGCGTTTAGATCACAAAAGCCAAGGCGTGAGGAGAGATTTTCACGTATGCTATGCATTTAGTATTAAAATATACCATTATAGATAATATTTTAACTTGTTATTTTTTAAACACTAAGGAAGTATTAAAACAAACACACAAAAAAAGCTCTAGATAAAACCAGTTGACCAAATAAGTTTTATGTGCAACTAAAGAAGCCTAACTCTAAGTCCTACCCAGGTACAAGATGTACAAGTATTCTATGCAAGGACTCACTAAACAACTAACTCGACTCATAGTATGAGTTGAGAAAGACCCATCCTAAAATAAGCTAGAAATCAAGTGCCCAATACAAATATAAGATTAGTAAGTGTTCATATTAGGGTTGTTTATGTTACAACCCAAACAGGAGAGCTCATCCCAAAAGACAGTCTGATGGGAGAGAGAGCCCACTTGGGTTATAAACCCCACATTGGTTGCCCATACAACCGATATGGGACAATAACAATCGACCCTCCTTAAGGGCCAACGTCCTCGTTGGTCACGGCTGGCTCTCTCCAGGCCACCACTCCGAGTGTGGCTCTGATACCATTGTTACAACCCAAACAGGAGAGCTCATCCCAAAAGACTAGTCTGATGGGAGAGAGAGCCCACTTGGGTTATAAACCCCACATTGGTTGCCCATACAACCGATATGGGACAAGTCCCTTACCTTGCAATGGGTTCAGTCCATAACAGTTTATTGCGGTATTTCTCCCAGCCTTCTCTCTTATCTCCCTATTGCATAACAGCCGTTGTATACAGAAGGTAACAAATAAGCCAATTCAGGCGATGTGGCAGCTTGAGGCATAATTACCTCAGCTCCACCTCATGGGATCACTGTGCATCACCTTCTCTGACGCGTTTTCCGGCACCGGTTGCCTCACGCATCAAGCGTGTGTCACTTTTAAAACCAAGATATCAAGCAACAAAAAGCAATATGAAAAGTTAACAGGGAAGTATACAACAAAGCAGACGAAATTGGCAAAGCAAACATCGCCACTCATAGCTTGTCAACTAGATTTACAAAAAAATATTACATCTGCCATCTATCATTTATCACACATAGCAATTTCTGAAACTCCCTAACACCAAGAAACTAATATGAACCAATGATTAAAAAATCTGGCAGCTATAACAAACGGATGTCCATACAAGAACAATACATGCCAATGTATATGGTAAGAAATAACATGAGAATACTTCTTCTCTTGACAATATTATGTATGCCCCATTTGTATATATGCTAGAAAGATCAGCCCACCAAAGTGCATGACTCAAGCAATATAGCCTCTACCCTAGTGCTCAATAAAGTAGTCAAGTAGCTATAAACATTATAACCATAAGCTCCTCCAAACAGAAAAAGATTACAAAATAAAATTAGGCTTCATCAAAGGAAGTTAAAGTCAAACTGATTTGCTAAATAATAGGAAAGAATTGCATAACCATCATTCAATCCACTGATCCGGTGTGTATAAATTAAATTAAAATATAATATGAATTAATTAATTAGAAAAAAATGCATACAGGAGAATTTGACATAATGAAAACAAAAGTTTATATAAAGTATAAGTATATCTGACCTGCAAAAAGGGATGCTTCACGAGAAGAAGTCTTGGCCTTCGGGCTGCTCCTTTTAGGATTATGATTAGAATGCTTAGCAGCGGCAGCAGGAGCATAAGTACTAACTCGAATATCTGCAGAACGTTGTTTTGGTTCAATTCTTTCTAGTCTAGCATTGATATCTTTAACCTGGATACATACAATTCAGGTTGGAGAAAACTTAGCAGAATAGTAAGGGCATACATATGAGGAAAGAAATCAAATAGGTGGACTAAAGATACCCAAACATGACCCTTTTATAAGTACATTAATTTAAGAGCATAGAACTGTATCATTATAATTTATATGTACCCAAAACTTTTGACTGTAAACAAGAATCTGTACATAAAACTTATAAATTTGAGCAGAAGACCTACATAGTCATGATGACTATCAAATAACGCCCCCCCCCCCCCCCCACACACACACACACACACAAAAAAAAATGTGTACTACTTGTAGATTTTTAATCTGGTATACTGTATACATAGTACCATGCATTTTCCCTTATGTAGTGAAAAGGTAAACGATAATAATAGCGGACTAGAACAGCATGTGCCCATGCTATATGCGCTCATTTTGGTAAATATATGGTGTAAAAACAATAAACTGAAACACTAGCCATAACATAATCACCATTGATGATGGAAGTTGATGGCGCATAAGTTCTTCACGAAATTGAGGTCCAATTTGTGCATACATCTCCTGCAGCAGAGAAAGGATGTCAAAACAAAATACATTTGGAAATCTACAGAACTAACGAAACACAATTGTATCACTGACACTTTTAATGAGTGTAATATAAAGAAATACACAGGTAGCTGTCTGCCATTTAAATAATAAATATAGAGCGAGTCACACAGACATGCAGCTCAATACAATATAATTTAGAGGATTATTTAGTCTTCTTAAAGACTTCCAGCCCCAGACACTTAATAGTCAAGCTTTGTTCCTAACTTCCTAATTCCTATACTAAGCTAATCTGGAAATACAGAATGAAAGGTTTGAATATCGACCAGAAGAAGTGGGCCCTCATTGTAAGACAACAGAATCATGTTTTAAGTTCTCAGGATATTGGTTTCTTCTTATTAAAGATAGATACAAACTGTACAGGCAAAGAAACTAAGATTTAAGAGCAGGTTCGCCTTTAGTTAACAACCAGCACTTCTGCACACTACCGGCAACTACAAAGTCATAAATGACCTGAGGGCTGAGCTGTCAAACTGCAGCTCCAGACAAACGGACTATAGCATAAACAGGTAACTAACCTCGATACACAAAATTGCGGCTTCTCTCACACCAGGATTAGGATCATATAACATCTGTAATATCTGAAATTTGAAGAGAAGGGGGATACTGTAAAAATTAGTATGAACTTTCACTTTAAAACAATCAAACTGAAAACCTCATGAAAAACTAGCAGATTACATACAGAAGGAAGTATAGCACGTTGCAGGGGCAACTCAGTAGATGCAAATAAACCAATGGCAGATGTGACAGTTCTTGCAAACTCTTCTCTAACTCTCCAGCTTTTGTGGGTCCAAGCATTATATCCAGCTCTTTCAACAATAAGGGTTGGAGAAGAAACCTGCACCACCACCAAGAAAGAAGCTAGTAAACTTTTCAGCTGTTTGCTTTCAGTTACTATCAAGTAAAAAGATTTTGTAAAACCACTCTAACTACAATAGAACCACTGAAAACAAAACCTAAATAATACTATAAATCTGGGGCAACTGAGCAAGTAAGGGGCTGTTTGGCGACCACTGGCAATTCAGTGCTGAGCCAGAAAGAGGTCTGAACGGGTAGAGCAAATTATAATGGCTCGTTTTGAATGTACATCCAAAACTAGATAAACAAAGCACGATACATCCAAAAGATCACACACCTAAAACCACAAATTGCATCTCATACTACTAATGCAGGCACGCTTTATTAACCTACTATTTTTCCAAGTGTAGTTCAGTTACATGTCCTAATATGATTAGTAAGATCAAAGAAACTCGAATTGCACGGTTCTATAAAACGGGTAGGGTACCATCTTTACAATCACATGACCATGACACCGACTAATAAGTTCAATGAGTGAATGAACTCAATGTACTTTTTTTAACAGCAAACTAACCTACTCCTAATCTACTTCTATTAAACACCAACAATACCTGCACCTTGCAAGATTTTAACACTCAACCTCTAGGATAGAGAAGAGGCACCTTACCACCACACCATGTCTCTTGGGGACAACTAAATGTACCTAATGTCACATACGCACGATCCCCGGAGTAAATTGTAACTCACATTACAGACTGATATACGCTACTTCCGGTATTTACCAACAGATTCTTGTATTCAGAAAACCATACCTCAATAATAAATATCTCAATCCACTCATTATAAACAAATTGACCTTACAAGTTACAACCAAGCAACAAATTTGTACCAAAACCAACTGAAACCAGAACCGATATCAATCAACCGCCAAACAAACCTACCTAACTAACCACTTACCAGAATTTAAACTTCAGAATATTATTAAAAGTAAAAACCCTAACCTAACATAACATAACAGACCCTACAGTAACAATTTCCATTCTAGTCCCTCACCAAACATCCGTGTGCCAAGTAATTATTATTATAAACACTAAATATTCACATCATCAGTAAAAAACACACGCCGACACAGTAAAAAAAACGACCTGCATGAGAGTAAGCAAAAGGCGACGAGCAGCATCACGAACAGGCTGTTTAGCGTCACCGAGGCGGTCAACAGTAGCAGGAACTAAACTATTAAAATGAAGCTTTAAATGTTCACCAGAGAGAACTGCAGCAGAGTCAAGTGCCTGTAGAGCGCCTTGTGAAACCCTAAAATTATTATCTTTTAAGAGATCTAAGCAGCAATCGACTAGAGATGTGACTTCTGAAGATGTAAGGCTCTTTCTGGAAGCTTCTAGAAGCTCGTGGAGTCTCTCTACTCCAGCCATTCGTTCTTTTGTGTCCTTGGAACGCGACATTTCCAGTGCCTCGTCCATTGTGTTGAGGTGACGGTTGGTGACGTGGATCTGGTTAGATCCACGGAGACGGTGGTGGATGACGGTGGTGTATGACGGTGGATGGAGACGGTGGTGGATCGACGACGGAAATGGTACAGAGTGAGTGAGTGTGTGTGAGAGAGAGAGAGAGAGTGTGTGTTAAATTGTTAATTTGTTATTGGTGTACAGATTTCAATATCTTTTTTGGTGATGGTGAGTTTTCTTTTCTTTTTCAACGTAGCTTAGTAAAATTCAAAAGCTGCATTTGGTAAAAATTAAAACTAAAAAGTTAATAATTTTTATACTTTTTAATCTGATATTTTTATACCGTTTACATTTTTTTTACGTTCCGGTTTAAGTTTTGTAGTCAATACGTCATAGTGTGCTTTATTTTCTTTTAAAAAGCGGGGCGGATTAGATCGGTCTTTTGGCTATCAAGGCCACCACTGCATGATGCATGATTAACCGTCCGCCGTTTTTAACGTATTTTCACAAAATTAGTAATAACGTTAAAATTGGTACAATTTTACTTTTGTCCCTGAGGAGTGAGGACCACACATATATACATTATTTGCACACACCACAAACGGGGTTGTACGTAGAGCTAAAGATATTGCACGATATAACTAGATAACTAATAAGTTTTTAGTTGATGTATGGTTCACTATCTAACAAGAGTCCTGCTTACCTCAACCACAAAACGCATAGGCAACTAGAAGGTGGTGTTTCAAGGCAATACTTGAAATGCAATGCTAAATAACAAGAGTTACATGTGAGTGTGTTAAATAGTGTTTTGGCCATGGGTAGACTGATCATCCAAGATCCTGGTGGAGGCATCATGTGTCTGTTTAACGTGGTGAATGTTGTATGTATGCATTGGTTTTTTCAAGTTACGACATTCAACAGTAGCACATGTGTTTAAAATTACAATGCAACCGTACGTATATTTGTCTCACAAAGAGTACATGTAACATAGCTAAAGACAGAGCACAAAATACAACAATTATATATGCGGAAAAAAATATGCAGTCACGCATAATTTTTTCTTTATCACCATTGGTATCATCGTAACCTATGGCTTTTCTTTATCACCATTAGACATTAGTGTCATCGTAAAAGGTTATTTTTCCTTGCAATTAGTTCTTACAGCGGCGGAGCTTGAACATATAACAATTTTTTCAAATCGGTGGGGGCCGGACTCAATATATACAAAATTTTCGGATAAAAACGGGAAAATTTACGCTACTTGTCCTTCATATGCTTCGACATGAATATTTATGCATGTAAAAGTTTTAAAATTCATATTAAAACTACTTGAATTAGTTACGATCATTAAGTATTATGGATAGTGTGGGTATGAATACGTATGGAGTAGGCATGATGGAAGTGGTGCATTGTGGATTGATTTCTAACGAGGAAAGTCAAAACACAACTAGCTAGGGTTTCCACAATTTACCCACAATTTACTTTACCTTCAGGACAGTACTTAAAAGAGCCCATCATATGCTTTGTTGTTCTTATCTAATGACTAATGGTACATATTCAATTTAAGTGTCAAAGAGCAAAATGGCATTGATGGTTTGGCATCAAAATGTCAAATATGTAAGGCTTACAAGGTTATGGGCCTTGATAACAAGATTTATGGGTACTTCTTTGGTTCACGGAAGATGTATTAACTATTAACATGCAACCAGTGACGGAGCTTGAACAAACATATAGGGGGACAAACTCAATATGTATAAAATTTTTGGATGAAATACGCGTAAACCCTGGACGCCATAAAGCTTTGCCTCTACATACAACCTATTAAATGTTATACAAGTGCTTTTTAACTTACAGGCTAACATACGAGTTAACTTCTTTTAGATTACACACTTGAAACTAGGTCTAGGTTGTATTCTTGTGTTGTGTTTGATTTGAGGTGTTTATATATCCCAACTCTAAGCAGACTTATGTCAAACATTTTTGTCTTAAGTTGGACATGTTTGATAAACAAACGTAATCCGTAGACATGTTTACGAGCTCCGATCGAAATGTACTTGATCTTTGAATGTAACGATCAAAGCATTTTACATGTGCATGATGTGGTAACGACCTTTTTAAGGTTGGGTGGTATGGATTAGTGTCCCTAGGGATTTCATTGCACCACATCAGCATCACGTAAGCAATGAGTTTCAATGGAACCCCTAACATGCAAGCAATGTTTAAAACCACATAATAGCGCCCCCTTTATTTTTTTTATTTCTTCTAAATTGTTGGAAAAGGTAAAGTGAAGTGGGGCCCACCGGACTTTTCCATTAACGCTAGTTATTGCACTCACGATCCCATAATTACCTCACCCCCTCCACCCAATGGCGGCCCGGGGGGGGGGGGGGATTAGGCTGAGGTGGCAGGGGGCGTCATACCACCCGGCTTGAGATTAGAGAGAGACATTAGTATGTTTTGCTATCTTAATTTGAAATTAAATATCTAAACTTCGATGTAAACAAGTCAAAGACCAAAAAACACATTGAATGTTTATTGGAGAAACGTGAGAGTTCAAACTGTTAGATGCTAATATCATAACAAAATGAACTACATTTATACGTATTAAGTTGTAATCAATTTACATATGTAAAGTTCTACTAATGTGAACAGTATACGAATAACATTGAGGTCACATAAGTTGACATTTGGGTTGCTTACAGTTCGGCTTAAACAATTTATAGGGAAAAACCAAACCGTCTGAAAATTGAATCGAATTAAAATAAACAAACTGTACAAACGATTTAATTATATTGTTGAAGTTATTGAACTTTTAAATAACACACAATAACTCCTTAAGAATCAAGCTCAAATGTTGACAAAAGTGGTCCATGGATGAAAATGAAGTATAATTATATCAAGCATCTGAATAATGGTTCTAACTTGGTCTCGGTATTAATTAAGCAATAACGAGGACAAATTTTAGTGTAAACTTTTACATCAATAACAACTATGATCAACGTACAATAATAATATTAAAATCAACTAAGGTAGTCAGTGGTAACTTAGTTACTAATCAAGGAGTTCCTACCGAAGGTTCTCCTACTAACACAAGTTGAAGTTACCACTAAAGATGACCGAAGAACCGTGAACCTTTTAATTGTCAACTAAAATATTTTTTCATGGAGAGTTAGGTCGCTTTAACTAAAGATGGTTCCCAACTACAAATAGCAATTGTATTGTCTACAGGGCTGGCTTAAGGGGGAGTATACAAAAGCTAGGGCTTTAGGCCCCAATACAATAGGGCCTTTAAATTCTAAACGTTTTTTTTTAAAAATTCATGGTATTTGTTTGTAATCAAGATGACAAACATTTATCTTAATATATCGATGGTTTGTAAGTCTTTTTATTGTATTTATCATGCATATAGTTTTAATCTTACAATTACTATTATCTACACGTTCTATGTTGTTTTTTTAGTTTTGGAAAAACGCCTGGATTTTAGTTTATGCTTTAGCCTTCACAAAGGTTGAGTCGACCCTGATTGTCTATTTATAGTACATGAATTCTACTCATTCACGTTTCTCCTTGAATTATTTGATTGAGATTTCAAAAGCACCATCAAAATACTTTTAAATAAGTGATACGCGATTCAGAAGAATATCTATGGTTGTTTCAAATACTCACGTCGACTACACAAGTTCTTATTGTGAGACTGTGGAGTCGGTCTATAAACTCTATTACTTTCGTCGTTCAAATAAATAAATAAGTAAACTCGTTTACTTCTATTTAGATCACCAATCCATATGTTAAAAGCAATGGCTATATTTAATAAGAAAGTATTGATATAAAGTGAGCATAATTTGATATCTTACAAGGAAAAACAATATAACGTAAGACAACCATACATAAATGATTAATTTGTTAAATCATTTTATGTATACACTATGGTAACAAAAAAGGGAAATGTGCACAAAAGGTGGAGTGAAGAGTCTTATTTAGCATGTAAGAAATAAAAATAAAGGTATACTATCATAGTCGTCGATCATCTAGGAATGCACGAACATAGTTACGAGCGCATGTGAGAACCTACAAACATAATGTGGACGTTTGCTACGGACACTTGCATTGTGTGATATGTCGTGGTACGTTTTCTTAATGTTGTGTTTGTGTGGAACAATGCCCATAGAGAGAAATGTGTAGGTCCCCTTTTATTTTATTTTTCCTTTTTTTGTGTTTCTCTTATTTATTTATTTTTATTTCTTTTAAAGAAATAAGTTAGGTATATATATTTTTTAATAATTTGTTAAAGCCGTAAACTTTTATATATTTTATACGTATGATTATAAAAAGTGAGAGTTTTTACAAACATTGCATATTTGTAAAACATGAATAATATATAACTTTCTTATATAAGAAATAATTTGGTTATTAAAATCAATGTAAAAGGTAATGATGATAATATAGAAAATGCAAAGACATTTTGGGTTGAATAATATATGCAAAAAAATTGTGGCCGTTGTTTATATGATTAATTAATAACTGCATGATGGGGAACTAACAAACATACAAGGAAGTCTCACCAAACTAAAAAAAATGTTGGTTAATATGTGGGATATAGCATCACATTCATATATTGTTGGTTGGACAAGTCACCATAATCAACTAATTATAGCAAGTCTGGACCTTTTAAGTGTTATGGTAAAGGATAGATGATCGACAAAAGTGAACAATATGGATAACTTGATGATCAAGTTGTCCCACCAACCCATCATTTTTTTTAACATAGCATGGTATTTTCAACATATTTAATCAGTTTATGTGAACTATAAGTAAGCTAGCAAGTACGTTTCTTCAACAAGAAACAAATAAGGGAACTTTTACTTTTGATTATGTATTGTAAATGGGTGCCATCATCCCTTCACCTTTACAGCCTGGGTGAATAACATTAATTATACCACTTTTAGTTCAATCAAAAGAAGTACATCTCCCATGCCAGATTAATTATTTTAAACAAACCATTG
Source organism: Ambrosia artemisiifolia (assembly GCA_032199755.1). Classification (NCBI taxonomy): domain Eukaryota; kingdom Viridiplantae; phylum Streptophyta; class Magnoliopsida; order Asterales; family Asteraceae; genus Ambrosia; species Ambrosia artemisiifolia. The sequence continues at coordinate 11,579,497 of CM063515.1, read as the reverse complement.
TGGATCATTATACTCATAATCAGATATGGGTTAAGGTTGATAGATTACTCTAATTGGTCATTACAAGATATAGTAATTGATTACCCCACATGACTCCTTTTCATGTTTATCTTATTTCACCCATTCCTGTTTTGATTCTTAATTAAAACGATCAATCATATCTTATCACAAAATATTGTTTTAAACTCGTATAAATTAGGGGCCGTTTGGCAACTTCTGAATAGGTAAGTGCTGACCCAGTAAGAGATCGGAATAGTTAAGATGTTCTGAATGGTTAAATGCTAAATTATTAAGTGATGTTTGGTTGGACATCTGAATGGTTAAAATTTCTTGTCCCACATTGGTGCTGTTTTTTTTGGGTTCGTGGCTGGCTGGAGATCAGCTCGATAACGTGGCAGTTTTTGGTTCGTGACTGGCTGGAGATCAGCTCGATAACGCAGCAGTAGGCAGCAGCTCTGATTCAGTCAGAGTTCTCTCCAAATCTGACCCAATAAGAGGCTTGGTCAGACATTTTTCCCGTTCAGACTCGCCCAGCCAAACAACCCCTATCTGACCGAGTCAGACGTGCACCCCAATCAGACCCAGTTAGACGCAAACAAACAGCCCCTTAGTTGTGTTATAAACACAGGGTTATAATCAAATAAGCAGTGAAAGAAAAATATGAAGTCGTAGAAAGGGTATCAAACGGACTCCGATTGAACTCATTCAAGTGGCATTGGAACCGTCTCATCGAACCATATGATCTTAGTTTTTAGGTTTTTGTTTTTTTGGATTTTTAGTTTATAGTTTTCGGAATTTCTGTCAGATTATTGTGTCTTTCATGTAGCATTTTGTTTTTTTGTCATTGTGTCATTTTGCGATTCATTGTCTCTTTTTTCTTCAACATTGTATTATATTTATCGGCATTGTGTTATATTTTTTGGCCCATTGTATCGTATTTCGTTATCTATTGTGTTTTTTTGTATTCTTCTTACCCTTCTCATTTATTTTTGCACTGTGTAGGATAACTTGACACTACAAAAACACATCCCTAGGTTGCATACTTGCATGTATTTCAATGGATGGTTGAAATCTACTCTGTTCTAATTGTTTCTCCTTTATCTCCATTCCATTATCAAAAGCTAAAAATGATCTATTTAGTTAGTAATCATTTGTCGTTTTTGTTTGAACTCACCTACTGGCTACTGTTAATCTTGGCTTCTTTTGGATACACATGAGCTAAGGATCAAGATGGTTAGGTGGATATCTCCAATCAACAGAGATGGAGCATTAATGCAGGAACAACTTTTAATAGCTGACTTCCTTCATGACATCAAAGTTCACATAAAAAATGTGAAAACCAACCACTAATCTAAAATCCCAAAACGTCCTAAAAGTAATGTTAAATTCACATACATAGTGTATATTGTTTCTTTATGAGATATCAAATAACTTGCAAACAATATTCAGCTTCCACCACATGTGATTGTCAGAAAGTATCAATGAAGTTACACAAGTACTGCTAACAAAACAACAATCAAGCATTAAAGGTTACAAGCAATAACACATAAATTATGAGTTAATTAATGAGGGGATTAACATATGACTGACTGAAAGAAACAGTAATGATAACAAACCAAGAGGTAAAGGAAAATGTGAGCAGATAGAAAACTCGATCTCTTAACTCGTTCACATGAAGTGACTCGCATATTGCGGTCACAAGGTTTGTTGGGAGTTTGCAACGATCAAATTTAAGTGATGCCAGAGTTTCATTGTTTTGTTCTAAACGTCTGCAGAGATCTTGGTTGCGTCTCTTCTTTTGCTCGCGTATATCAATTACTTCTCTTTTATAGTTTTATGGCAAAGCTTTGTATGAGACGACACAACTCGCGTATGTACTTTCACATTTGTTTAATTTGTTAGCATTGGATACTCTTTTTGTTCTACCTATTGTTGCTGGTATGAAATTGTATGTTCAAACTACAGATAAACAACTTGACAATAAAGATAAATAAAATAATTTAGACGTGAAATAGTCATATTTCTTATTCAATATAATGCATAATTACAGATGAAGACATTGTCAGGTGCTGGATTTGAACTTGGGGAGGAGATGAGGGTGATGTCCTTGGCCATTCAAAAAAAAAAAGAGCCAATGATGTCTAGCACAGCTGGTTGGAGGTGGGAGGGTTTAACACATTTGTGTGGGTTCCCAGCTGGGAGGGCCCTGGTTTGATTCTTGCCACTTGCAAAATATGTGATTAAGGCATTCGGGCCGAGAGGAATGCAATACCTACGTATGTTGGATTCGAACTCGGGAGGGGCCGAGGGGAATGAAAATTATTAACTATAAACAACATCATTCTGACAATTTACCGTCAAGCACTGCATCTGCCTATGCATAAATTGATCCATGACGAACATTAAGATTGGTCCAATTTTGAAAACAATAGTAACTACAAACAAACTATAAAACAAACCATCCAACCACAAAAATCAAATCAATTAAGCCATCATACTTTGGATGTCAGTATGTCACTTAAAGAGACAATCTATTTTATATAGTGAGAAGTTATATATAAACATTTGACCGAGTTTAAAAAAAAAAAAAAAAATTGAAACTGGCATCAAATGTTACTACGTGGGTTAACCTGACTCTAGTCTTATAGTCTTATCCAAACATGAAAAAAGTTTCAATATAGAGAATTGAAGAAAACTTGTTACAAGGGATCCCAAGGCCATAGGCATGGTGACCATCATAAGACATTTATGATTTATGTCGATATGTGTAGTACATAATAAAGAGAACCGAGTATACAAAGTATGTGTAGGAGAGTGGGAGATGGATAATAAGAAGACCCAATAAATTATGAACTGGATCAGGCCCAATGGATCAAATTACATTTTTTTCCATAGATACAGTCATACAGATTCAGTTATTTAATTTCGTTATTAAATTACCATTTTTTCAAAATTAGTATATATTTTTAACACAATAAATCCAATTCCTAAAATGTACTAAACTAAACATGATATCCAAATTATGCTCTTACTTTTTTTCTTTTATCAATATTCCATGCATATCTAATATATGTTTTGAGAATTTGAGGGATATGTAATTTCCTAGTGTTTTCTAAAGAAAGGAACTTTGTAGGTCATACAAAACTTGCTATCTATATGTTTAGACGTATGGCAACTCAAGCCGTAGATCGAGAGAGTGATTTAATTTATAAACTGGACCTCTATTTTAGCCATAATATGTCCTTGTGAATCTTATGTTGTCTTGTATTTGTTTTGTAAACACTAGGTATCATGGTTTGACTTTCAAAAGTCATATATTAGCAACCAAGTTCTTGTAGATCACTAGCTTTCTGAAGGAACTTGGTTTATTAATTCTTTTCAACCCAAAAGTTTAAGTGCAAGTTTGAATTGTTAAGGTGCTACAAGCTGGTACACAAGTTGAGTTAAAATGTAGCATAAATGATTATCAAAAGTGTGACTGAAACCGTGTATATCGCAAGAGACTGAAATACATGGTTTGTTCTTGCTTTTTATTAATCCTTTAACCATTTGTCTTTTGGAATATGAAATAACAATTTGAGTTCATTGTTCCTGCTGTTTACTTGTACCGTAAGTTAGCATGTACCAATAAGAAAATTTGTCCTTTGTTTTGTTTTTCTTTAAATAAAACTTAAATTTGTGGTAAATAGACTAAATGTACTGATAATTGTTGCGTATGTCTTTATACTATAAGTTATCCATGAATAGATTACACGACTAATGAAATTAAGAGATTGACTATATGATATATCGTGATAAACTAACGGAAACGATTAACGTGTTGCAATTGTCGTCGTCACAATATTGCGCGGAATATGGTATTGGAATAACTAAGATATTGACTGTATGCTAAATTTTGAATGTTTAATGTTCATTTGGCTTCCATTAGATTAACTATCTTATCATTCGTTTTATTTCAAACTTTGTTTATAAACTTTTTTTTTTTAAATAAGACTTTAGTTGATCCATATATCCATTATTATATTGCATTAACAGCCTTATATGATATTTTGTATGCAACAAAAATCCACATCAATTGGATTACCTAATATTCAATATATATAAACAATTTGCAGACTACAAAATTGATAGAACCTTTTCATTTTACGTTTATATCAACCGTGTAACACAAGTAACAAGGGGGGTACGTTTAGCCCACCCCTCGTAAAGCTTAATCTATCTGGTAAGATTCAAACGTTTGGCCGTTTTATATCATCATGACATTGAAAGGTCTCATTTCAATTCTACAAGTAATCTCATAGATATGGATTTTGTTGTCGACTTCAAGATCAAAATCTGAAAATCAGTAACGTACCTGTGCTAAGTCCTTTGCTATAGCGGCTAAAAGTAACGGCCACAACTTTTCACCGCATACAGTCCAAAATGGCTATACGATCACTATAATACACCGATTCGTATCTTTGACGAACATATAACCATACCAAAACCCCTCCCCTCTCCTTTTAGCATGATCATTTACACGTAACGAACTTAATTAAGGATTTGTTAGTCTCATTTACTTATACGATAAAAAATAGAAAAAAAAATGCATGGAAGATTTACAAAAAATATAAAAATGTTATTGATCGTGTACGTATGTATACAACCAATGACCATTCATTAACACTCCACGTTACTTGGAATTTCGTCTCCATTAAGGGTGGGCCTCAAGCTTTCATTCTACCAGCTTTTTTCGATCTTGATTATCAATCTGCTTTAACTTCATGTCACCTTGCATCTTTATGTAAAGTCAAATAAAAACATGTGATGTGTTGTCCTGTCATTAATGACGCATTTTTTTTTTTTATCAATTGTTAACTACATTCCATTTCAATATGAAGTAACCTCTGGGTTTCTAGGATTAAGGTGACCTGACTATCAAAAGTGGAATATTACTAGGTACGTTTATTTGTTTGGTTATTATATAACATGGACAATGTATATTAATGATTATACTTATTGAATTGAATAATCTATATAAGTTACTCAATGTATGGGAAGTTGCATGCACTATATATAATTGCTAAATAAACACAAATGCATTTTATTTTGTTACACTTAAAGTTGAGGTGGAACCAAATATATTAGTTAGATCATAGAATCCAAGGCCATGATGGTGCTTAGATTCATCGGATGCATGTACTTCTCAGAACCGGAATAAATTGTTTCAACAATGATCTTGTTTGCGCGTTCGGTTGGATGGAATGGATCCCAAAATACATATATCTCCCTATTGTCACAAAGATTTGATGTCGGGTTACAAATGCCAACCCCATTATACGGTCCTTGTCCACAACATGCAACTTTTGATGTTATAAAACCTATATTAAAAACAAACAAGGTTAATTTGAGAACATATGCAACATGGTAACTTTTTTAATGGATTGTAAGACCGAATATAAATATTGTACTGCAAAACAAATGAGTATCATCGAAAGTAAAATTCACACTTTGTTGAAAATAAGGTAGTGGGTAAAGTTATGCATGTTTGCCACTCACCAAAGGCTTGAGGGTTGCTGATAAAGTCATTTTGCATAAGCATTGCGTTGACCGCAACAAAGTGGTCGGATCCAAGCTCCTGGTTGAGGCTCTGAATCATTTGCACAAGTTGGGGATTGTACAAAGCCGCAGCCTGTTGTGGCTCATTTGCACATTGACCGTTTGCAGCTGCCAAGGCTAACTGGGACGGAACACAACCTAACGGACCAGATCCTGTCACTAGGATCCGTCTAGCTCCCAGATTATATAAGTTCTATGATCAATGTTGTCATAAGTTATTAATTTTGCAAACATGTGAATATTTAAAAATGGTTAAATAGAGTGTGTAGTAAAGTGGTAAATTTTGAGTTGCAATTAGGGCTGTTCAAAACGCTCGTTCGAAATTTGCTCGGAAATATATTAGTTAAAATGTGTGTTTTTTGAAGTGGGACGTTGAAATTGGGACGGAGGGAGTAATAATCATATGCTAATAAATGTTTTTGTATTGATAAATTATAATCACTTGAGAAATCGACTATGACCAAAAGGACGTTTCATAACATTAGGGATCTAGTAGTAACCGATTATCGGACATAATTTCACAAGGCAAAATCATGAACAAAATAGGTATTGACTTTCTTATTTTATAACTTTATTTTATTTTTCTTAAATAATGAAAATCTAATGTAAACGCTTGCTATTCGACCATATTGCATCGTTTTGTGCTCGCAAATTCGCAATGCATTCCATCCGTAGCACCTAAAAGTATTTGAAAAATAAATCTAGGTCAAAGCATCTTGTGGCGAAAACACCCCATGGAAGATCCACTACGCCACAGAGGCAAAAATTGACACATAACATGTTCTCATTAAATTAATTGATTTAAAAAACTTATACGTCAATACCAAATTTCGTTAAGTTTGTTGGTCAGCACAACTATTTTCGTGATTTTCCCCTTTCATAATCAAGTATACTAGTATAGAATATGAAACCGGAAAAAACTTGTATAAAAATTTACCATAAGGATCTTGCGGTACTCTGAAATAATATATTTAGTAAATTGGGGAATGGTGTATTGTAGCCTTCTTGCAGTAACCGGTGCCAAGAAATAATTGTTAACATAGTCATTGCCTCCTAGTGTGATCAGAACCAGAGCTTGGTTCACGAGCCGTTGGGTCTGGTCCGGTCCAATCAATGCACTTACTTGAGATTGGTACGCTTCAAAATTTTCTAGTTGTTGACCTATCCTTATAATACTTGCCTACCCAAAATAGTTCATCAAAAAACAAAGTCACATTAATATCAAGTAAATGCATTTAATAAATGTTTATGACATTGTATATGTCCAAATCACCCTTCCATTTTTATGAGAAAATCTCATTTTCATATATAAACATTCAAATATTGAGCTTTGTACAACTTACAAACTGAATTCCAGTGTCGTTGAGTATACCAATCCCAGCTGACGCAAAGTTTGCTCCGATTAATAGTTTGTCGCCGGTCAACTCCGGGCTCAAGTACGGCAAAGTTGGCTCTGCCCCGAGCTTTTGACCTACGTACACAAAACTTGCACTTCTTTACATTAAATATTTAGTATGTGACCAACAATGTTTGGTATTCTAGACTTCTAGTAGAGTAGTAGGTCCTCACTACTTTATTAAGCACACAAAAAGAAAGTTTTGGAAAAGTTAGTGTTAAACTATTTTGAACATTGGCTTAGTTTATATAGTGTAGTTGCACTTTAGAAACATCACTTCGTGTAACTACGACACATGTTGAATTTAGACTTGCAGTTAACAACCACTAATTGGTGAAGTTGCACTTGCCAATAATGAATTCACTGATTTTTTTTTTTTTTTTGCCCAATTGATACTTCAATGAATTGGTACTACCTAACGAAGACTTCAGGAAAATGTCTATCTCATGCAAAAGAAAAATCATCTAATTAGGTAGTGCCAATCCATAAAGGCGTTGCTGGCAAATTATTTGCCAGTGTGATTCTTCTAAAGTTGATGTTCATAAGTACAAATTGTGGTAGGCAAATTTAACCTAAATTCCAATTTCATGTAGAGAAAATTCATTTGGGAGAATACGAGGTACAAAGTCCATTTCGCAAGTGCGACTAGTGAATGGTCAAACTCATAAAGTCACTGATCATACAACTATTACTGGGTCAAGTTATTCTACTAGTGTAACAAAAATGAGAAGGCTGAGAAAGATACAAAAAACACAATAGATCACGAAATATGACATAATGAGCCACAAAGTATAACACAATGGCAAAAAATATAACACGTTAATGAAGAAAAAAGACAAAATGAATCACAAAAATGACACAATGATGAAAATAAGAAAAAGACACAATGATACAACGTAAATTCTAAAAACTACAAGCTAAAAATAAAAAAAAACGAAAACCTAAAAACTAAGATCGTATGGTTCGATGAGACGGTTCCAATGCCGCTTAATTGAGTTCAATCGGGGTCCGTTTGATTCCCTTTCTACGACTTCCTATTTTTCTGCCATTGTGTATTTGATCCTAACCCATATTATGTACTCCATTATATAATGTGACAAGATATATACATGTGTAATTGTGTAAGTCACAAAAACAAACAAACAATTTATTTATTTATTTTTCTCAAAATTAAGGATTGAGTTTTTGTCCTTAAAAAACTAGACTAGACTACTAATTGCATAACATGTGTACAAATATATGAATAACTTACTGATAAGGTCAGGAATGTTAAACCCGTTGGAGAAGCGACCCGTGGGTCGATGTGTAGGGTAATCAATGCCATATGGTGGAGAGTCAGCTCGGGCGTCAGTGATGAGGTAATTGTTATTGCCATTGTCGACCAATGAGTCACCAAACACAAAAAAGGCACGAGCTCCATGAGCTTTTGGCATGGCTACAAGTAGTAGAATCGTTAAGACCGCAACTAGCGCCATGTTTTGGTAGTGAAGACGAGTGGAGATAGTGGTGTTTTATACAATGAAGGGTTGCATGCATGTAGGTCCTTCTTAATTAGTTGGTTGAAGTCTAATAAATATGATATGAAAACGAAATCATAAAGATATATGATAAAAATCGCAGCGTCTTAGTGCGGCCAATTAAATATACAAAGTATTATGTTGCAATTGTTTTTTTACTTATTCTCAATCCAACACTTCATTTCTACCAAAAAAAAGGCTTGTAATCTACCGGTATCAAGATGTGCAATACTAGTTTTTTTTTGTTCAAGTGTTTGAGGGTTACATTTGTATGGTGAACATTTGTGTAGATTTAGAAGCATGTTTACAAGGCATACGAGATTACGAGTTAGCCATTCTAAATAAATCTAGTTTTAAATTGTCATTTAGGCGTTTTATCATTTTTTACCTGGTAAAATCGGATAAACATATCATACTAATTATTTACGATATTATAAAAATAGGAATGCATAATAAAATGCTGCATCTGATTTGTGTTTAATTGTGGACCTATTGTTTGTGAACCAAATAAATTGTGTGTGTTATTTCTTTTCTTGTTAGTTTTGTAGGTGTGTACTTATAGTATAGGTATGCTTAAGCGATCGAATGAATATCCATATGTAGTGAGGTTTGAGGCTTTGAGCACCAGATTACTTGTACCAAAAGAAACTTCTTGAGTCACTATTACGAACGAAAGCCATGGAAAATGAATCATGCATCAGTTGCATGGAGTGTATAGTATCACTAATTATTAATGGATTGTTTCCATTCTAACTTAAGAAGGAAAAAGGGGTAGTGGATTGGGATAGATGGATTTCTTTTGATGTGATGTAATTGTTCTTGGTTGTACGCTTTGTGGTTTTCAGCCTCTATCTCTGTCTTGGAGATAGTTGGTGTTTTTTTTGGTTTTGAATGAAAGTCATTTCTCAAAAAAAAAAAAAGTTGTTAATAATACTAGAAGAACAATCATATTTAATGGGTTTTCATGAAAATGGAAAAAAAAATCTTGTATTACAATTATAGGTAAAATTCCAAAATATTAAATTTTTGAGTTTTTAACTTAAGTAGCAGGATACAATTGCTCAAAGCCCCAAGCTTTAATGAGACCTTCTTTTTCGGCTATTGAATATTTGAATACCTCATTTTATTTTTATTATATTATATTTTATTTTGAAACCAGAATTTTCTTGTAGATTGAAATTTAACATGTAAATAAATTTATAATTTAACATGTAATTTGAACTTGGCATTACTCATTACTCAATAATTTAGTCTTAAAAACTATCAAATACTTAGTAATTAAACATTTTTTTTCTTATGTGCTTGAACCGCAATGCGGGTTTAAACGAAGACGAGGCGATTGAGGATTTTTACACGCCATCAGGGGCACTATTGCCTCCTCGTTGCTGCGGGTTTACACGCCATTGAGGAGTTTTACTAATTTTAGTAATTAAACATTTTTTTTCTTATGTGCTTGTAATACCTTTTGATGTGGTGCCTAGGTGGTGCTGAAGTGGCGGAACGAAGCCTCTTCTACACCATGTAGCCTAATACATGTAATATATTCACCAAAGAATAGACTACCTATATCTATATGGGCCATTAAGTGGTAGATATGTGTCTTATGCAGTTATGCTAAGACTGTGGGGTGTGGGAAGGGGAAGAGCTCGGGAAGGCTTACGTGGTGCTTTCCCCGAAGGGGAACACCCCCCCCCCCCCCCCCCGTTTGAAGATCGGTGAACTCGGGGAAAATCTCCCGTCCACCCCGTCCCAAATTCCAATGTGAATGTTACCGTTTGTTTTTTTTTTCTGAACGTTGGAATGTTTGCAACCATTCAAATTTTTTTTTTTTTTGTTTTTTTCATTTAAATAATGAAAAGGGAAGGGGGAAGGAGGGGGAACCATTTCCCCTAGAAGGGGGAGGGGAAGGGGAAGATGACGTGGCGCTGATGTGGAGAAGGGGGAAGAAGGGGGAAGGGGAACCACACCCCATAGTCTAATTAAGAAAAATCACCACGTCCATACATTTGTGTTTACTTGTATGATACAATCATTTTTTGTGTTAATTATGTAAATGTCACTCTGGTATATATTTTTTTTCTTCGAGTAGAATTGACGGCTAAAAAAATGATTCTCATCTTTTAAATGACTATTAAATTATCTATTTTGATTAAAAAAACAAAATTTAACTCAGGAAACTAAATGTCAGTCTACAATAAGAAAACTAATATTCTTTAGTTTAATACACCACCTCTAGTTGATGGCATGGAACGACACATAATCTAACTATTTAGAAAATATATTTATGGCAGATGTTACCCTTTAAGTGTGCAGAAACAAGATCACACATATAAACAAAAAGACACCCTGAAAATATATTTATTTTGTATTACTCTAAACAGATAAGACACCAGGAAAGACCATGATTATTGTTGGAAACTCACAAGACATCATCATCATCATAATACTAAATTAATAATACACAAATAATTGTGTGATAAATTAGGGAGTGTAAGACAAAATCACTCTAACCTGTCAACTCTAGCACTAATTCATCCACAAGTTGTTCAACCAGCTTCCCTTCTATTTCCATTTTAATATCATCAATTTTCAATTTCAAATGCTCCATCCAAACCTGACCTGCAACTTCTTTCCTCACCGCCCTCTCCACCGCCAGGATGGCGGTGCCGCAACCATCTTCATCTTCATCGCTACCATCCCCATCCCAAACACACCTTTCTTCCCTAGATATCCATTCCTTCATCTGGCTCCACACACGGTCCATAGTTAACTTTCCCATGTGTCTATGGGTCCCACTCGATAAGGCCTCATTGACGCAGTCAAAAACTAGCGTTTGAAATGATCTTTGGCGTCTTCGTTTGGAGTATGGTTCCTTATCGGATAGGTTCATGTACTTGTCTCTCAAAGATGGGTCCAGAGGGCTTTTGGCTGAATGCCATCTGGTGATAACTGAATCCGACTGGCCCCCGTTACTAATACCAGCTGCTGATAGTAGTGTTTGAACATATAGGAAACACTCTTGTTCTTCTTCCTCTGGGCTCAAGGGTTTTCTCGAGGTTTTACCAGGAACTGCAGTGACAGCAGAGTAGTCATATGATACCGTCCGGGCAATGGATCCGATTGGTGGTGATTTATCGATCAGATTGTATTTATTAGGATCTATCCCTGTTAATGCAACATGAAACATTTGATGCATGTTAGAAAAAATGCATTGTAATAAATTAAAAAATTGATTTATAAATTTAGATAAATTACCAATTTTATTCAGTTTCGCAACGGAAGAACAGCCTGATGTATGCTCATCATCTTTAAATTTTAATTCTAAAACCGAAACAGGGCTTGGCTGGTCCGGATTCTCATTTGCATTTCCAGAAACCTGAAAAACAACCAGTTACACACATTTGAGATTGCAGTTACAAAAACACTAACTAGAAATATCAATTTAACATATATTTGGCATAAAAAGGACTGCATACCTCAGGTAAATCTTTAACCACTATGTCATTGATGCACTGAGATCCATCATCACCAATGTTTCTTGAAGATTGACGAGCTTCATCATCAGACTTTTCGTATTTTTGCTTGCTGGAGTTTCCACTCCTGGAAAATAACAATCTTGAAACATTCCCTTTGAACAATGACGATTTTTGACCTTTTTCCGTGGTCAAATCCTTGGTATGATCCTTTTTTCCTTTCAAGAACTCCGTCGAAGATAGTGGAGGAGATTTTGCCGTCACAAGATTTTTGGGACTATTATCAGCATCATGAGCTTTATTATTAATTAAATCACTAATATTTCTACAGTTTTCCTCTGATTCGATTGATTTTTTCAAGTCAGAAAGAGCGAGCATTTCTCCCAATGTACTGGAGTGTCGTCTAACATGTCTTTGTTCTTGAACGCTCCCATTTAATGACATCATTGCCCATCTTTCAGAAAGGCGTTTTTTTGCCTCCCTGCAAACAGATGATTCTGGAGAACAAGATGCATGACTGAATGAGGAAGAAGAATATGGGCTGCCAAAACGGTTGATATAATCCCACGAGTGTCGTGAAGTTGGTGACACCTCTGAATCACTCAGATTCCCTGCTGCATAATAAACTTCGGATTTACTGAATGAACTCTCGTCACCAATATAACCATTGGAAAAAACAGAAGAAAGAAGGGTTTCGTCTCTTCTGTGGCCACTTGAACTTTCGGTTATGCTAGGTGTCCTCTCTTTTGGTTCACTGTCTTCCAAATCTCCGTAAAATCCATCATCATTTGATGGTTTTAATGATGGAGAAGAAGAAACGGTTCTCGTCTCAAGTGGCTTTCCAAAGCCAGGTTTCAGCACCACAATATGAGTTGGCTGATTAGGGGCTCCACTAAATCTATCCCAAACACTTCCATTCATTTGCTTTCCGTATTCCGTTCCTGCACAAGGTAACTTATGACCATCTACCAACTTAGAAGGTTTAAGAATTGTTATGCGTTTTGAGTCTGGGCGTGGGGGTACAGACTGTAAATTGTGATGTTGGGAGAATAAAGAACTAGATTCTTGAAGAAGCTCAAGGAATGAATCTTTATTCGAGCTTAAAACTTCTAAAGCATCTTGAAACTGTTTAGATTTCCGAAGGTTCTCGTCAGTAGATAAACGTTTTGCTTCCATGAACTTTTCACGAACGAGATCCATCTTTTTCTCACTACCCTTTTGTGGTGAACCACCATAAGTTTTGCATGATTGGTGCCGTATTTCAGAAACATCTTTGTACTGATGAACTGATCCATGCTCTTTTGGTACAAACTCCAACGGTCCAGAATGGCTTCTTGATCTTGATCCCTTTACATTGCTTCTGCACGAAGCTGAAACTAGTTGATCGCGTTGTGGGAGATCATCAAGCCCCATTAACTTAGCAACCAAACTAGGCGAACCTTTCTTGGGAACCTCTTCCTTTGACATTTCTTGCGCCATAAGCATCTTTATAGGCGTCCCGTTTGGTTTCTTATATGATGGAGGTTTTCCTAACTCAGACACCATCTGCATATATGCTAACAAAAATCAAACGCGATCCAAAAATAGCTTTCCACACATAAAAAACGCACAATGCAAAGTAATTACCACTTTATCATGCATATGATCATCAACTACACAAGACCTTGACACGTTCGATTCGCTCCTAGAAGCCGGATAACCTGTTCAATGATAACATTCAATTTATTCCCATATAAATCACCGAAAGAATACACTAGAACAAAAAAAGGTCAAACAGAAAGTCAAACAACCTTCATAGTGTGGCTTTTCGGTGAGCAGTCTGTTTCCTCCTACACTCGTATTCAAATCGAACAGGTTGACCATACTTCCCAAGCATCCTGGAACCGGTCTCTCTGAATTCCTAATTCTCTTATTCTGATTCCTATTCATTTGAACACCTGCTAATGCAAATCTCAGAGGTTGTAATTAATTGAAGTAAAAAATGAATGATGTTCTTGACAATTAATGATTTAAACTTCACAATAAGGTTATGTGTTGTGCTTTAACGCCCCTAGCCACATCACCATGTTAACGCCCCAAATACCACGCTGGCGGCGATAACCAAGGCGTGAAGCCATTAACGTACGTTAGAGGGGCAAGGTTGTAGAGTCCACCCCCAATCAACCCATCACACTTTTTTCTTCTTTTTTTGTTGTTTTTTTTTTAATTTTTAGTTTGAATCAGAAAGTGATAGTTAAAGCGTGGGTAAGCTAAAGCCCAATGTCTACATGGCGCTGACGTGGAGAGGCAGGGCGTTCTATTACGGAAAACTTCACAGAATAGTAACTAAGTTTCAAAAGTGTTCCAATTACATCATTTGTACCTTTTTCATCTCAATTAGGTCACTTAACGTTCAAATCGAGCCCTGTCGAATTTTATTGCGTCAAGAATGAAACGGGGGAGAAAACGTTGGAGCAGGGATTTTAAATATACGTAATTATATAAAAGAAAAAAGAAAAAAAATACTAGTTAGTTATATTTTTTTTTTGGAGAGTAGTGTTTCAGCGGTAAATCCCGTGTTGCAAAGCGACCACTGCCCAGGATCGAATCCCATAGGAACCACACGGGTTTCTCCTTTCAAACCCAACGGTTATTTTTTCGGTGGAACGTGGGAATTGAACCTGAGACCAAACCCGGGCAGGAACCCTACAAGGAGGTAAACCTTCCCACCTCAAACCAGCTGTGCTGGAGATCATTGGCCTAGTTAGTTATATACTTATATTAAAAAAATAATAAAAAATATATGTTAAAATCCACTTCATCACTGAACATGATAAAGCATATGAGTGACATTAATTGATACAAAATAAATAAATAAATAAATTGAGTGAAGTAACTGGAAACTTGGTCACAAACCTCAAGGGATAGCCTAACATTGCTAGTGTTATTTGTGAAATGTAAAATTACAGCAAATGGAACAAATAAAATGAATAAAAATAAGAGTAACTAACTAAATCAAACATAATTAATTACAAATCCAGGACAGCATAAAACCATATTAAAACTCAGTAGAACAACAGAACAGAACATAACAAGAATAAAAAGGATCAGATTTCTGTGTGTACCTTAAAAAGCGAGATCAAATCAGACGGTAAAAAGGCACAACCAGAAAGAAGCTAACATTAGAGAGAGAGAGAGAGAGAGAGATCAACGGCTAGTATTATGGTTGAATTGTGGCCGGAAACTGTGATTCCGGTAGGAAAATGTGGCCGGATATTTGGTGGGTTAGGAATATGAGAGGGTCCAGTTGCATATTGTTAATCGGTTATGTGATTACGTGCACACTACTAGATGTAGAGAGAGAAACGAATAAAACCAGATAACAGAGAAAGAGATGGGAAACTGGATGCACATATACGGTGGGTTTTTTTTTATTTTTTATTTTTTGCGTTTTGGTCCTTATATTTTGTTTTACTTTTATAAATGCTCGGTTAAGTATAAAGTGGGCGTCGAGTAGTGGTGAAGTGATTGGGGAAAGAATTGGTGTTTTTTGTGATCCAGGTTCAATTTCTATTCTCCCTGTTATTTTCCGTGGCATCCAGGTGAAGAGCAAATACTGGTGTGGCTGGTTTGACTCGGAAAGGATGTAAGGTTTTACCGATTATTCCACTGTCGTGTTTTCGGGCGGGTGGAGGTCGGGTTTCCGCGCATTAGAGAAAACCAAGGGGCTGGCGGCAGTCGAGTAGTCGACCTTAACCACGACGCCCAGTGTCACAATGGTTGACACGTCATTACTTGCCGTTCAAAAAAAAATATTTTGACTGGTTGTTAACTTCAAAATAGTTGAAGCATGTAACATTATACGTGCTACTAGGTAATGCATGGTCGTGTTAGGTTTGGAAGTTGAAGTACCACATCCGGCGGAAGAGTGGGGTTGTTGGCTTTGAGTCGGATTACACACTCTAGGATGCCTGCAGCTCTCTCTCTCTCTCCGATTTCGATATTGGCAGTTTCACTAATAAGGACACCGCCTCCTTAAAGGCTCAAAATTTTTGGCGAATAACCTTTTTAGTAAAATTGCACAGACTGTGGGAGAAGATTTCAGGCTTTCAGCCTAACTCCACGGGAGATAGCGTGGTTCAAGTATCGCCACAATCTGGTTCATGATGCCTTTGGGATATTCTCAGGCGAGCCGGGATATCGACAAAAAAGGAGGCCTAATAAACTTTTTGATGGAACCGATGGAGATGAGGTCCACCTACGCCAACAGATGTTCTTGTGTTTGTCTGGGTTAGGGGGGATTCTTGTGTAGACCTCACGGGGTATCCCCCTTTGTTGATATTAGGGATAGGGGTTTTGTGGCAAGTCAAGTGATGTTGAAGGAAGATTCAAAGAAAATCGAGAAACGTGCCAAAACCTGTGCAGAAAACCTACATGTTTTAGTCCCTTTAGCCTATGACACTTTTGGATCGTTGGCTCCGAAAGCTATTATGTTCTTGGACAGAGTAACGGGTCGTCCACAACAACATTCGTTCCCTGAGCAAGGGTTTATTCTTAGTACCGTAGGTTTCAAATTCAAAAGCGGGTGGCGATGAACACAGCTTGTTGTCAATCTACCTGACATTTTAATGTAAAATTTGCCCCTTTGTTAATGGAATGGAAATGCTTTTAAAATAGTTAAACTATTTTGATTGTTGTAAGAATCTGATAGCATTTATATCATCATTTTTAAACTATTTTAGTCGTTGTAGTTTACTATCTATGTTTTTTTTATGTTAAACATGCTATTTATCAAAAAAGCCTATCTTAGTTTGTATAGATTGTAATTTTTATCTTTAGTCTATAATAATTTATAAAATTAGTTCGTCATTTTAACATCGATTAAAATAAATATAAGAAACATATCAAATAGTGAAATAGGTTATGTAGCAAAGCAAAATATTACGATCCATTAAATGCGTCACACAAAACTTTGTTTTGAACTTTTGATGTACATTTTCCAAAGAAAAAAAGCCGTGTCCACGTTTATTAAGGATTGAAGTTAAGGGGCTACCGGTGCAAATTTGTAACTTCATCTTATCAAGTACAATAATTGGTACAATCAGTATAGAGAAGTGTAGACAACGGTGAGAAAAGGGTTAAACTATTTTTCTTATACATTTTTTTATGCAATTTAGAGTACTCTTATATTTACATGTTGATGTATGCATTTGAGTATGATTAAAGGTGATAAAGTTGATAAAACTTATTGTATTTAAAAGTAAATTCAAGAATTCAAATTAAAGTAAATAATAATAATTGCATTGTGAAACATCGTAAAATTAATGTAATATGATTGAAGAATAACATTGCTTCGATTGCATTTATTAAAATCGTACTCACTGATTAGTATTTCTTTTTTTTTTTAATGTTCTGACAACCCGGGGTATCCACCAATTAGTTACAAAAGGCCCCTATACGTCTCTGGGTGAAGAATGTCTTAGATGCCCATAGGTAGCGCTGGGTAGCCATAACCCCCCAAGGCACCAGTTTTGGGGAAAACTTGTCCCCACACCCGTCCGAAGGCACGACAGTAGAAAATCAATAAAACCCGATAGGATCAAGGATTGAACCCGGTGGAAAATCAGAGAAAACCTAGTAACACACCCGCCCGTAAACACGACGCAAAATAAACCTATTTTTAGCAAGCTATTTTTTTTTGTCAATATATAAAAAGAAAAAATACAATAAAAGTTGTACTAAATCAGGTTTCATTTGTGCCTCATCATAAAAAATAATATCTTAATATATGTTTTTTTTTTAATATTTTGTTTTATATATTGTGATGTTTGCTAGGCAAGGGAGATTATATTGTAGGGTGGGGTTTTCGTCGTCTTCCTCCGGTAGACAAGCTGGTAAAAAGCTGAGGCAGTAGTTTGTAAAGACTGAAGAATTGAAATGTGTGACCTCATTTAGAACCGTTGATACAGTGACGTTGACCTTTTTTATTTCACTGCCAAAATTTCTACGTACTGACCCACCAACCGTCTCCATCTTGTCAATCATATATATTACTAGATTATACCCCGGTAACGTCCCGGGGTTGAGAAATTTAATATGACATATTAAATTTACATATGAAATAAAATGATGCGCTTTACAGTTACATGCAGGAAAGCTTCGGGTAGCACCTAACCTAAAACAATTAAAAATGTATTTCCAATGTTAACGTCTAACCTTAAACAATGTATAACTATAATATTAATATCTAACCTAAAACAATGTATAACTCCAATGCTAACGCATGTTGAAAATATAATTCATATTTACTGAGTTGAACATAATTGGTGACTTGCCTATACATGATTAATGATTTACCTGAACAATTTGTGTTTTTTTTCCTGTATGAACGAAACCACACAAAAAAAAATAGTCGTTTTTTCTCCGTTTTTATATAGTACTATGGTACTCGTTGGAAAGATAATAAAACGCTCGTTAATTTGGTGTAATATTTTTCTTTAAAAAATCTCGTATATAAAAGATATTAAAGTTTAAATATTATGGGAGGAAAGATAAGAGAGAAAAATCCAATTTTATTTTTAAATTATTTTTTTCCTAAAATATCTCAATGTCACATGGGATGACACATGACACACTTAAGGAGGAGAATGTCTCTTTGAGTGTCATGTCATTAAAATGACTTTGATTTATTATTTCAACATCGTAGATAAGAACCTGGTTTAAAAGAAAAAACATGATTAATGAATAACATGAACACTTTGTGTTTTTTTTCCTGTATGAACGAAACCCCACAAAAAAAGTCGTTTTTTTCCCGTTTTTTATATAGCACTATGGTACTCGTTGGAAAGATAATAAAACGTTCGTTAATTTGGTGTAATTTTTTTCTTTAAAAAATCTCGTATATAAAAGATATTAACGTTTAAAAATTATGGGAGGAAACATAAGAGAGAAAATTTTAAATTTGTTTTTAAATTTTTTTTTCCTAAAATAATTCAATTTAATTTTAGTAGATTAGGTTTTATATTATTATTTGTTTTT
This sequence comes from Ambrosia artemisiifolia, assembly GCA_032199755.1. Classification (NCBI taxonomy): domain Eukaryota; kingdom Viridiplantae; phylum Streptophyta; class Magnoliopsida; order Asterales; family Asteraceae; genus Ambrosia; species Ambrosia artemisiifolia. The sequence continues at coordinate 11,560,496 of CM063515.1, read as the reverse complement.
TTTTTAATTTGACACATGGCATGACACATGGCACACTCAAAAAGAAGAATGCCTCCTTAAATGCCATGTCATTAAAATGGTTTTCTTTTATTATATATATAGATTTTAATACTAATAATATTTTATGGCCCAGTCTATTTCAACCCCCCACCTTCTATTTTCACCTCCCTCAAAGCGTCTCGCTTAGACCTAAGCGAGTCGCTTTGCCCCCATTTCGAGGAGGTCAGTACGAGGGGCAGAAAAAACTGAATTTTTAAAGCGAAACGCCTCGCTTTGGCCTAAACGATGCGCTTTGAATCAAAGATTTATTTTGGAGTTGTTTTTGATGTTTTGAATTGGTTTTTTTATTTTTTTTAATTTAATAATTATAAAAAGTTAAAAAAAATTAAAAAACAAAGTAATAGCCCTAATCAAACGTCTATATAGGCGTTTTTGATTTACAAATGAATCAACGACTTAAACTTGACATCATCAACCACGTATAGTCAACGATTTTAACACAAAACAAAGTAATAACCCTAATCAAACGTCTATATAGGCGTTTTCGATTTCCAAATGAATCAACGACTTAAACTTGACCTCATCAACCACGTATAGTCAAAGATTTTAACACAAAACAAAGTAATAACCCTAATCAAACGTCTATATAGGCGTTTTCAATTTCTAAATGAATCAATGACTTAAACTTGACATCATCAACCATGTATAGTCAAAGATTTTAACACAAAACAAAGTAATAACCCTAATCAAACGTCTATATAGACGTTTTTGATTTCTAAATGAATCAGTGACTTAAACTTGACATCATCAACCACGTATAGTCTTCCGGGAAAAGATACAACGATAATCTTTGTTAGTTATTGTTTACCTTCCAATCGATTTCAAGTATGTGAAGAACTTGATCTTCGAATGCGGTATGCGCGTTAAATTTCATTAAATGCGGCAATCAAAGGATCCGGTTGGAGTCTAAAGCTTCGTGTGTCATCTTGGTCGAACTCATGTTGCAACATTCGTCTTGTGTGTGTTAGGGTCCGAAATTTTAGAGCTTTTTAGTGGGTTTTTCCAAGACTTCATCCTTGTGGTTTTTTTTAAATTAATGAAAAGATACAACGTTAATCTTCGTTAATTCAAGCTCCCATATTGGTCGAACTCATGTTGCAACATTCGTCTTGTGTGTGTTAGGGTCCGAAATTTTAGGGCTTTTTAGTGGGTTTTTCCAAGACTTCATCCTTGTGCTTTTTTAGTGGGTTTTTTTTTGTGGGTTTTTACAATGCTCAAACAACACAGGCAAGTCCTCGTCTGATCCACAAAACAAAACAATAATCTTGAAGTTTTTTAATATAGCCATTTTTCCCTGGTTTACCAGGAATGGGTTGAAGGTGTGTGTTGCAAATATAATAAACAAAGATAATACAAGAAGATGATCAAGGATGCTCCAACATAACTTGCACCAGCTTGAGATATGAGTTTGATTAGCTTAAATCTCTCTGATCCATGGTATCGACTTTCAGGTTGTCTTGATCGTTGACAGCTATCTCTCCGATAACAACTGAAAAGTTGTCTTCAATGATTATAAGAAACTTGAAAGTAATTACAAGAAGATGATCAAGGATGCTACAACATAACTTGCACCGGTTTGAGATATGAGTTTGATTAGCTTAAATCTGTATGATCCATGGTATACACTTTCAGGTTGTCTTTATCGTTGACAGTTATCTCTCCGATAACAACTGAAAAGTTGTCTTCAATGATTATAAGAAACTTGAAAGTAATTACAAGAAGATGATCAAGGATGCTACAACATAACTTGCACCGGCTTGAGATATGAGTTTGATTAGCTTAAATCTCTCTGATCCATGGTATCCACTTTCAGGTTGTCTAGATCGTTGATAGCTATCTCTCCGATAACAACTGAAAAGTTGTCTTCAATGATTATAAGAAACTTGAAAGTAATTACAAGAAGATGATCAAGGATGCTACAACATAACTTGCACCGGCTTGAGATATGAGTTTATTAGCTTAAATCTCTTTGATCCATGGTACCTTGAAGACTAGATTCGGTCCAATCGACGAACATCATTCAAAATTTCAACTTCCCGTTCATGTGCTTAAGTCCACCAACCTACTTGATCGTTGACAGATATCTCTCCGATATCAGAAGAGTTGTCTTCAATGATTCTAAGAAACTTGAAAGAAGAGGTATCTTGAAGACTGGATTCGGTGCAATCAGAATCTGAATATTATATTACAATAATATTACGTTGAGCAAAAAGTTGTGTTTGAAGCCTAGTTCTTTTGGCCACAGGTACAGAAAGGTTATAAATGTTCAATCTGGTATTAGTGGTTGGAAACTGTGATAACAAAGCTTGTGTTGAGGGATAAACCATTCGGAATGGGTTGAAGGTGTGTGTTGAAACAAGGTATGGATATGGAGAACATGGAATGAGATGATTTCGATTTTCGTACAAAGATTCCATAAGTAAAAGTCAGTTGTTATCGGAGAGATAGCTTTCAACGATCAAGGCAACATACTTGAAATCAATGGGAAGGTAAACAATTCCTGCTCATCTTGATGAATATCTTCATCAATCTCCTTGATCTACGCATAAGTGTGAGGAATATCTAGTCGATCCGACTGTTGATTTCTTTTTGCAACCGGTACAACGAACTCTGAAGGTTTGCGCGTTAGCGACGATCCGATTGTTAAAAGTATCAAGACTATGAAATTAGTAAAACAATTTTTCAGGCAAGCAAGTAAAATTCAGTTGTTATCGGAGAGATAACTGTCAACGATGAAGGCAACCTGATAAAGGCTGAACACGAGTGTAATCAAACAAGGTGCTATGAAAACCACCAACGATCAATTATAGTATAGTCCGGAAGTCAAGCATATCAAATAAACATGCAAAAATTATGTTCTGAAAAATATGGGTATCGAATGTATAGTCGGAGGACCGCGTACAATGATTCATCAAAGTTGTACAAAGCTGGATGTTTCTACTGAAAAACCCAAACGAGCAATAAACGAACCGAAACCCCCACTGATTTTTCTTGGCTTGGAAACAACTTAAAAGAACTAAAAATCAATTAAAATTATTTTTTGGTCAATAACAAATAATTTTAAAGAATTAAAAGAAATTCATTTTAAAAAAAAAGGCCAAAGCGCCTAGCTTTGGCCAAAGCTAGGCGCTTGAGTGGTTTGATTAGACCACAGGCGCCTCGCTTTGACCAAAGATAGGCGCTTTGGCCTTTTCAAAAAAAATGAATTTCTTTTAATTCTTTAAAATTATTTGTTATTGACCAAAAAATAATTTTAATTCATTTTTAGTTCTTTTAAGTTGTTTCCAAGCCAAGAAAAATTCAGTGGGGGGTTTCGGTTCGTTTATTGCTCGTTTGGGTTTTTCAGTAGAGACATCCAAGTTTGTACAACTTTGATGAATCATTGTACGTGGTCCTCCGACTAAACCTAACACACAACAATTTGTTTTAATTCATTTTTAAGTGTTTTTAATTACTTTTCAATCAATGAAGGTCCTCACATTTTAGTAACATTTTAGATTAAATGGGATTTAGAACAACCACATGTCGATAAATGATAATTTTCAAATATTGCAGATCAAGGTGTTACCAAGCATGTCAAGAAATGATAATTTTCAAATATTGCAGATCAAGGTGTTACCAAGCATGTCAAGAAATGACAATTTTCAAATATTGCAAGTATTAGATATATTTATAGATATGATTGTAATTTGTAATTTGTATTTATTATCATTATCTCCACCCAAATATAGGAGATATGGTTTGTACTATATAATCAATTGAGATCAATGGAAAGGGTCAAGGATCCAATTCTCACATGGTATCAAGAGACTAGGTCTCCCATCGATCCCCTTCTTTCTTCTTCCCTAATCGCCGGTCACCCTCTTTATTCCCATGGCCGGAGACAAATCTCCAGATTCTGCTTCCCCACCACCACCCTCCGATCACAAACTTCACCCGGCGACCACCGTGTCGAATATTAAGAACTATATCCCTATCACACTCGAAATCGACTCCTCTCAATATGTCTCCTGGTCAACCCTCTTCAAGATTCACTGCAAAACCTGCTTGGTCTACGACCACCTGCTACCACCGCCGGCCTCCTCCACAGAAGCCCAGGCCTCAAACTCGAACCAAACCCTAACCGAATGGGATCGTTTAGACAGTATTGTACTCCAATGGATGTACAGCACCGTCTCAAACGATCTCCTTCACACCGTTATTCAGAAAACCTCCACCGCGTATGAAGCCTGGGTGGCAATCGAAGACCTGTTTCAGGACAATAAGGCGGCCAGAGCAATCCACCTGCTACACAAGTTTACTAACACCCGCTTGGATTCTTTTGCTTCTATCTCTGCTTATTGTCAGGAACTGAAGACGCTGGCCGATCAACTGGCTAATGTAGACGCACCGGTTGACAACGATCGGTTGGTTCTGCAACTCATCGCTGGTCTGAATGAACAGTACGAAAGTACGGCTGCCATCTTAACCGGTACCGAGCCACTACCGAATTTTTATAAGGCAAGATCAACACTGATACAGGCTGAGCAACGGAAATCGGAACAGACACTTCAGGCGTCCAAGACTGCCTCAACAGCCCTCAACACTGCCGTCCCACCCGTCCGCTCTTCTTCTTCCGCTCCGAATACAAACCGGTCAGACGGAAACTACTCGAACCAGTCTTACTCGGGTCAGAATCCTTCTGGTCAGTTTCGTAATCGGAACAATCGCCCCCGCACCCGGGGCAGGGGACGTGGTGGTCCGGCTCGCAACGGGAACTTTTATTCCCAACAGTACTTCACTCCACAACAGGTTCTTCAGATGCTCCAATCTTGGGCTCCTGCGGCGCACCAACAGTCCTCTTCGCAATCCAATTGGGCCGCCCCACCATGCCCTTATCCCACAAGTTTCAACAGGCCCAACAATGGCCCAAGTCCAGCTCCTGGTTTGCTCGGCCCAAGGCCATCTGCTCAGGCCAATTATGCCTACACGCCTACTGACATAGAGCATGCTCTCTACACTATGTCGCTCCAGCAGCCCGATCCTACTCAGTACTTTGACACCGGTGCTACCAACACTATGTCTCATGACTCAGGTGACTACCATACTTTTTCTAATGATTGCATATCTAAACAAATTATTGTAGGTAATGGCGACACCATTCCGGTCTTAGGACAGGGCACCAAATACCTACCCAAACCCTTCCCACCCTTTGTCCTTAAAAACGTTCTTTACTCCCCTAAACTTTTAAAGAACCTTATTTCTGTACGTAAATTCACTAGAGATAACAAAGTTTCTGTTGAATTTGACGAATTTGGTTTTCTTGTGAAGGACTACAAGACCAGGGCCCCTCTCCTTCGATGCAACAGCAGCGGTGATCTGTACCCACTCGTACTCGGATCTGGTTCCTACACACCATCCGCTTTTGCTGCTATCTCCTCCACACTCTGGCATCAACGTCTTGGACACACGGGACACCCAGTTTTACATTCTTTAAAACATTCTAGTTCTATTTCATTTACTAAACTTCATAATAATGTATGCCAGTCGTGTGTTTTTGGAAAAAGTACTCGTTTACCGTTTATGTCATCTATTACTTTTACCAAACAACCCTTTGATATTATTCATAGCGATCTGTGGACATCACCCGTCCTCAGTTCGGGTGGTCATAAGTATTATGTTTTGTTTTTAGACGACCACACCAATTTCCTATGGACCTACCCCATGACAAACAAATCCCAAACCTTTACAATGTTCACCCAATTTGCCAAACTTGTTAAAACACAATTTGAACGTACCATTAAAACTTTCCAATGTGATAATGGCCGAGAATACGTTAATAATAATTTTCAAACGTTTTTTAACACCAATGGCATTACCTATAGACTATCTTGCCCACACACCTCCCCCCAAAATGGAAAAGCTGAACGAAAGATTCGCACCATCAATAATATGGTTCGAACTCTCCTCGCCCACGCTTCCCTACCTCCCTCCTACTGGCACCATGCCTTGGAAACCGCCACCTACCTACTCAACATTTTACCCAACACCGTCACTAAAACCAACACTCCCACTGAGCTTCTCTACCGACAATCACCCGCTTATGACCACCTACGTGTGTTTGGATGCCTATGCTATCCTCTTACACCGCCCACTTCCATTCACAAACTTGACTATCGTTCTCACCCGTGTGTCTTCCTCGGATATCCTCCAAACCATCGAGGATATAAGTGCCTTCACCTACCCTCCAAACAAATCATCATCTCACGTCACGTGGCGTTCGATGAAACCACTTTCCCATTCGCCACCACCCTACACACCACCCCCTCTTATGACTTTCTCACTGAACCCGTCCCTCCACACCTATGGCAACACATCTCCAATCCCATTGCCACTCCTCCCGTAATTCCCAACGCCCACCCATCCCCTGGCCCAACCAATCCCAACAGCCCAATGCCCACTAGTCCAGCCCATCCTATACCGCCTCCACCTTCCAGCCCTCACCCCACACCACAGGCCCAAAACTCCACACCCGGCCCACATACTCAGCCCTCACCAACCGCACCCTCTGAGCCCAACACCGCAGCCATCCCCCCACCACCGGCCCAACCCGCAGCCACACCCACACCGGCCAACCCACCTCCGGCCCAATCCCATCGCACCGTCCATACTCGCTCCATGAGCGGCATCTTTAAACCCAAACAACCATTTAACCTCCACACTTCCACCACCTCTACCTCCATTATTCCCATTCCCAAAAACCCAACCGATGCCCTTAATATTCCGGAATGGTACTCCGCCATGACTACAGAGTTTAATGCACTTATTAGAAACGGTACTTGGGAGTTAGTTCCGAGGCATCCTACAATGAACGTCATACGTAGCATGTGGCTCTTTAAACATAAATTTAAATCTGACGGGTCATTAGAGCGCTATAAAGCGCGCTTGGTGTGTGATGGCAGAACACAACAGGTTGGGGTCGATTGCGGGGAAACGTTTAGTCCAGTGGTCAAACCGGCTACCATACGGACTGTACTTTCCATCGCTTTATCTCAGGGTTGGGCGGTTCACCAGTTGGATGTTACAAACGCCTTCCTACATGGCAATCTCAATGAGACAGTCTATATGTATCAGCCAATGGGGTTCAGGGACAGGAATTATCCAGATTATGTGTGCTCTTTAAAGAAGTCTCTCTATGGCTTAAAACAGGCACCTCGAGCTTGGTACCAGCGATTCACCGACTATGTTCTTTCTCTTGGGTTTCACCATAGTCGCTGTGACGCTTCTCTCTTCACTCTTCACCAGGGACAGGACACTGCTTATCTTCTCTTGTACGTGGATGACATTCTCCTGGTCACTTCTTCCACTCAGCTTCGGCTCCGTCTCATGTCCAGTCTCTCATCTGAGTTCGCAATGAAAGACCTTGGTCCTCTCAGCTACTTCCTTGGCATCTCTGTTACTCGCACGGGTAATACCATGTTTCTGTCTCAACAATCATATGCCAACGACATCATTGCTAGAGCCGGTATGAAAGCTTGCAATCCTGTAGCGACCCCGGTAGACACCTCCGTGAAATTGAGCGCTACCTCCGGGGCTCCCTTTGAGGACCCTACTCTGTTTCGCAGCCTTGCTGGTGCACTGCAGTATCTGACCTTCACTCGCCCCGACATCACTTATGCTGTCCAGCAGGTATGCATGTATATGCATTCGCCACACACTTCTCATTGGAATGCCCTTAAGCGCATTCTACGGTACATCAAAGGCACCTCTGCCTTCGGCCTTACTCTTGGTGGCTCGTCTGTTCCGTCCTTAGTTGCTTACACAGACGCTGACTGGGCGGGTTGTCCTGACACCCGCCGCTCGACCAGTGGATATTGCATTTATTTGGGTGATCATTTGATCTCCTGGTCTTCAAAACGTCAGAGTACCGTATCTCGTTCTAGTGCAGAAGCCGAATACCGGGGCGTCGCAAATGTGGTTGCTGAGATCTGCTGGCTTCGCAACCTTCTCCTTGAGCTTCACCGTCCCCTCTCCAAGGCAACTTTGGTCTATTGTGACAACGTCAGTGCCATCTACTTGTCCGGTAATCCTGTTCAGCATCAGCGTACCAAGCACATTGAACTCGACATACATTTTGTACGTGAACAAGTGCAGCGCGGTCATGTTCGTGTCTTACATGTTCCCTCACGGTACCAAATCGCAGATATCTTTACCAAAGGCCTGCCGCGGATACTATTTGAAGATTTTCGGGACAGTCTAAGCATCCGGTCTCCTCCCGCTTCGACTGCGGGGGTATATTAGATATATTTATAGATATGATTGTAATTTGTAATTTGTATTTATTATCATTATCTCCACCCAAATATAGGAGATATGGTTTGTACTATATAATCAATTGAGATCAATGGAAAGGGTCAAGGATCCAATTCTCACAGCAAGTCTAAATCATTGTACGATGTCTTTTTCAGAGGAACCCTTGTTTGATTATACTCGTGTTCAGCCTTTATCAGGTTGCCTTCATTGTTGACAGCTATATCTCCGATAGCAACTGAATTTTACTTACTTGCTTGAAAAGTTGTTTTACTAATTTCATAGTCTTGATACTTTTAACAATCGAATCGGCGCTAACGCGCAAACCATCTAGATGGACCTCGACTCTTGAGATGTTGCAGGTGTTTGAAAAGTTTGAACTGAAATTGAACAGTTATTCGGAATGTTCCTGATCATTACAGTTATGCCTTTTTTGATCAGAAAATATATTCCCAAACAATTAAAAATAACTTTTCATGCAAGCAAGTAAAATTCAGTTGTTTTACTAATTTCATAGTCTTGATACTTTTAACAATCGGATCGGCGCTAACGCGCAAACCTTCATTTTTGTTTTTTAATAGAAAGGAACTAAGTTGCAAATACGATAATAATGTAAATAATAATAATAATAATAATAATGTAAAGGTAGATCATGGAAAGTTCAACTCAAGAATCAAAAATGAAACCGATTAATGTTCTTTATGTATGAATAATGACCATCTGGCAAACCTGCGTAAAGGACTAAAGCCATATATCTTGCCATTAATACCAACGACGATTGCTAGAGGGTCACTATTCATATATAAAGAACATTAATCAGTTTCATCTTTGTTTCTTGAGTTGAACTTTCCATGATCTACCTTTATCATCTCAGAGAGATATCTGTCAACGATGAAAGGAAACCCGAAACCATAGAAGTCTTGAAGACTAAATGTCTTTTTGCAAAAAGGTAGACCGCACCACTAGAGCAAAAAGTTGTGTGTAAGTTTTATTTAGCGTAAAAACATCATTGTACATATACCTCCTTATCTAAAAGAAACCACATCATTGTACATATACCTCCTTCGTCGTTGACAGGTATCTCTCCGATAAGAGAAGATGAAGGGTTACTACTCTGCACTTCAAGTAGAAGAAGACGAAGAAGAATAAATGAAGTCTATTATAGAGGTTAGTAGGTTACTCATTACCGGTGGAAATGGGAGCTGGCCATGCCCGTAGTGTTTGAAGCCTAGTTCTTTTGGACAGTGAGATTGATAACTTCTTTATGGAAGTTGCTAAAATAGTTAAACAAAAGCTGAAATTGAACAGTTATTTGGAATGTTCCTGATCATTACAGTTATGCCTTTTTTGGTGAAATGAACTTGAAGAAATGATTTGGTGGATCTGTCATGAGTTAAACAAAAGTTGAAATTGAACAGTTATTTAGAATGTTGCTGATCATTACAGTTATGCCTTTTTTTATCAGAAAATATATTCCCAAACAATTAAAAACAATTTTTTCATGCAAGCAAGTAAAATTCAGTTGTTGGACAGTGAGTAATATAACTGGACAGTGAGATTGATAACTTCTCTATGGAAGTTGCTAAAATAGTTAAACAAAAGCTGAAATTGAACAGTTATTTGGAATGTTCCTGATCATTACAGTTATGCCTTTTTTTTATCAGAAAATATATTCCCAAACAATTAAAAACAACTTTTCATGCAAGCAAGTAAAATTCAGTTGTTGGACAGTGAGATTGATAACTGGACAGGTTAGCCAAATCATACGAGGTGGCAGGAAAAAGCTGACATTTTGATCCAAAGGAACTTCAGGTTAGCCAGACGTTTGTCAAAAGAACATTTTTGAAATCAATGGGAGGGTAAACAAAATCGTAGATCCAACTGTTGATTTCTTTCTGCACCCGGTACAACGAACTCTGTATGGGTTGTTTTTTTTACAATAATTATATTAAAAAAATAAAAAACTAACTCAAAAGACCAAAAAATAACAAAAAAACAAAAATGATTCGAACGCCTCGCTTAGGCCAAAGCAAGGCGCTTCGGGTCACAAATCAACTTTTCTGACCTCGTACCGAGGTAGTTAAAAAGTAAGGAAAGCGTCTCGCTTAGGCCTAAGCGAGACGCTTTCAGGGGGGTGAAAATAGAAGTGGGGGGGGGGGGGGGTTTAATCTAACCACCCTATTTTATTTATCTTTATTAGGATGCGCCGTGGACGGTTTTTACTTCAATTTTGAGTTATGATTTTTTTTATTATTTTATTTGTATTTAATTAGGAGTAGTCAAATTCTCTCAATGAAATGAGTTTTCTATTGAACCATCTCCTATATATTATTAGCTACATTCAAACTATCGTATAAAAATGCATTAACAGCTTGTCACCACCCGCCGCAATGCACGGAGTAAGAATCTTGATGTATTTGTTTATCAACATCACTAAATTAGTTGTCTATGTAGTAACTTATGTTTGCGATGTTGTACCTGTTAAAATATTTCATGAAAACTCACCTTACGTTATTAGCGATAAATAGCCATTTTGTTGTTCGCTTTAGCATACCTTACCAACCGAGTAACTTATACTAAACGAATCATATGACCTTATAACTCTTCGCTTCTGACTAAATTTGACCTTCGACTTTTAAAGACATTTCAGTTTCTTAACATGGTATTCATAGTTTTTGTCAAGGATGTTTCGTCTTGTATTGGGACTAGTATATTATTACGGGACGTTTTGTGAGACATCTTAAGGAGGGCCGGGATTTCAGCAAAAAAGGAAGCCCATGTAAACTTCCTTACGGACCCTGCGGCAAGGAGATCCACTCTAAGGCCAACAGATTTGCTTGTCTTTGGCTGGGCCGGGGGGAAACACGCTTGTGTGAACCTCACAGGAGTGTCTCCTCTGGTTGGTTGAGAGATAATGAGTTCATAGCTGGGCAGAAACGAAGAAGGTGGAAAAGCATGCTAAAGCTTGCGAAGAAAACCAACATGCTTTTGTCCCCCCTTGACTTTTGATACCTTTGATTCTCTAGCACCGGAAAAAAAAATTGATGCAACCGTTTTTTTTTCACTAAAAGGTCAATATATGAAAAAAGACTTCTAAAACTAGTTCAATATTTGTATGCGGAGGTGGTATATAAAATAAGATGGATTAATTAGACAAGTTCAGTAAGTAACATTGTTAAATGTAAAGATAGTTTTGGAGGTTACAAATGTAAATCTATAAACACGGAAATAGTAAACAAAAGTTGAGATGGCCGAGTTGGTCTAAGGCGCCAGATTAAGGTTCTGGTCCGAAAGGGCGTGGGTTCAAATCCCACTCTCAACATTTACTTTTTGTTTTCATAATGAACTTAAATAAATCGTATATATTGAGCTAGTGATAAAAGCCTAAGCTGAATAAAGGTGTTGTCTCAATTTTATCCAAACATTATCCAAACAAAGGATATGACTACCCACGTGGCACTACTCCATTTGTTGTCTCAATTTAACTTACACTATTCAATCAAAACACTCCAAGAAAAAGAAACCATCATTTTATCAAATACCCTTTGAAACTAAATTATCAAGTTTTTCATCGTCTCAATATCTCACAATCAAAACTTTTTTTTTTTTGGGCCTAATGACAAGTTGTAGTATGGCATCTGCTGCTTCAAGATTTGTGGTGACACCACATGTCACTTCTAACACAACTACAGTCAAGCCCAATATGGTTGTTATGTTACCTTTTCAAAACACTACAGGTTCAAGACTAGTTGTAAAGGCGGCTGAAGACGTGGCACCACCGGCTGCCACTGCTGAACCTGTTAAGGAAGAGAAACCTAAACCACCACCAATCGGGCCTAAGAGAGGAGCCAAGGTACACATATAGTTTTTTACGAGAACACGTAGAACAAAATATATCATTTCATTAATCCGATATTACAAATTGTATAATATAAGAAAACGGTGAAATGCAAAATTTACTGGTCTCTCTTGAAATTTACAAATAAAATATGAACAAATTTCGTTTATATACAGAATTTACACATGTTTTAAGTCATGTGTAGGTAAACAGTCGAAATTTAACAAACCATATAAACAAATTAGTTAGATTGTTTTTATGTACATAACATATTTGTTTTTAAGTAGTTTAAAAATATGAACCATTGATCAGAAAATTAAATGTTTTAGTGTTCACTTTTACAATATTTTCGTGTTATGTAATGAACCTCACCCAATAATTTAGGTGGTCTATGTGAATCTTGATATATTTGATTACTATAGGATTGCAATTTGATTCACTAGACATGTAATGTGCAATTAAGTGGTTGATAATATCATCTTGTGGACACAGGTGAGAATTCTTAGGAAGGAGTCCTACTGGTTCAAAGGAGTGGGATCAGTTGTGACTGTAGATCAGGTAAAGTTTGTAACATATGTGTGTGTATGATTAATGTATGTTAACTGAGCATATATTTTATGGTGATGTTGATATTAAATATTATGATATGCAGGACCCCAAAACTCGCTACCCGGTTGTTGTGAGGTTTAACAAAGTGAACTATGCAAATGTCTCAACCAACAACTATGCATTGGATGAGATCCAAGAAGTTTAGAATGAGTCTCTTTTATCATGTTGTGATTGTAGAATGCCTCAACAACATATTTATCAATGAATATGTATTATATTCTATATGTATGTTTCTTTGGCTCCTAAATTTAGTCAAATAATATCATGAGATTAGTTATGAAATGGTGATAACCACAAACTCTTATGTAATGAAAGTTGAAACATCAAGTAATTGTACAAACACTTCTTACAAGTGAAGTAAAAGATTTTCAGTAATAAAATTACTCAACTTGTACGTAGCACAATTTTTTTGTGGTGAAATTTATGATCTAAAGCATGTAGTCTTTCGTCATATACTCGTTACTTATCCAAAGGAGGACTGCCTAGGATCTGTGATAGAGCGAGTGTGTTGATCAGTTTATTTTATGTATGTTTGATGATAATTTATTTAATATATGCATCGTTGTTAGTACAGATTATTTTGTAGGTTACAGAGAAAACATATTAAATGGCGGCCTCTAAAGGCGTAACTGCTAGGTTCTGTTTTAACGGCCCATCCGAGTCATCTCGTACTCCAAAAAAGCAGAGGTGAGGTCTGGAGAGTGGGACGGATCTACCTGGCCAAGGTGCCAATGTCAAGTGGTTATCCGAAGTTTTGGGTTAAATATTAGAAAAATAGATGCTAATGACTCATGGATCATTGACAGGGCAGTTTTACAAAGTGGTGGGCTATGAATTAAATCTTATTGGGCTGATCCAAAAGGAAGCGAGTTATAAAAGAAAACGGCTGCCATAGGCCCACGAGAGAACTAAAAGGGGGTACGGAATTCACCTGCGTATGATTAAAAAAAAAATAAACACTTTTGTTCTTAACTTTTTATGGTTGAATAATTATTTTTTCCCTATCTCGAAGGGGACTACGATTTAGTTACTTATCTAGGGTAGGGAATATAAGAGAACCAACTCCTATCTGATAACTGAGGGAACCGTGCCACAATTTCTTATAAAGGCAAATTTTTTCTCCCTTTAATCGCAGGTTTTTATGCAAAGAATTTTTTTTTCATTCATACATATGTATGTATGAGTAGGGGGAGGATAAATTGAAAACCCACTCGAGTTAAGAAAACTATGAAAACCCTTGTAAAAACCATCTAAATTTTTTTATTTTTTTTTTGAAAAAAATACACAAGGTAACATACATGTATTAAAGCGTTTTGGGCCAAAAAAATATAAAAAGCGCCGATTGGATATTTTTAAAAAAAATAAACAAAATTTGCACTGTTACATATGTAACAACTGATGTTACATATGTAACAGAGCTGTTACATATGTAACAGCACAAACTTTGTTTATTTTTTTTTAAAATATTCTATCGGTGCTTTTTTTATTTTTTTTGCCCAAAACGCTTTAATACATGTATGTTACCTTGTGTATTTTTTTCAAAAAAAATTAAAAAATTTGAGATGGTTTTTACAAGGGTTTTCATAGTTTTCTTAACTCGAGTGGGTTTTCAGTTTATAATTTCCCTGTATGAGTATATAGCAATTATACATGTGTGTATATAACAATTATACACATGTGTATATTGAAAAAAATACAGAAAAAATAAAATAAAATAAATTCCGGCATATAAAGCAGCGATCAAAGCAAATATTTTTTTTTGTCTTAGAGAAATTTGTAATCCAGAATGGTTCTCTCAGTTCTCAATTTGATCAAAGCTTCTCATTTGAACCAAATCCTGCTTATTTAACCATAATTAACTATAATGTTTAGTATTTGTATTCAACACGTACGTGAAGGTTATTTGAATTGGGACATTTGGATTTGTGTCTATTCTTTTGTTGATTGGACAATACGGTTTATAATATGCACTGGCGAAGCTTGAAAATATGGACCGGGGTCGAAAGTATAAAACTATTTTTTTTATAAAAGAACGGGGGGTCGAAACCGTATATACCAAAAAATTTCTATACGAATACTATATAATCGGAAATTCGAGAGGGGGGGTCGCATAAACACTATTGGAAACAATTTGTGCTTCACTCAGTCTTAGGGGTTGTTTGGTTTATTAAGTACTTAATCATTAAGAGGTCTGAATGGTTAGGAGATCTGAATTAGTTAAGTGCTGAATCATTAAGTTAGACCTCTTAATTGTTAGTTTTCTTGTCCCAGATTGGTAGGAGAGCCGAGAGCCTCATTAAGGTTTAGCCTAGTTCAGTGCATAATGGCCCAGTGCTTAATGGTTCAGCAATATCCCAAATCTTAATGGTTTAGCTTTAACCATTCCATTCAAAAGCTGAAACAAACACACTGAATACTGAATCATTTAGCACTGAATGATTCAGAACCTCATTAAAAGGCTTACCAAAAAGCCCCTTCCTTTTTGCATTCATGTTGATACCAGCTCATACTTTTCATTTTCTTCCCTTAAAGTTTAGTAGGTTTTCAATTTCTCCCCTTAGAGTATTAATAAGTTTTAATTTTCTTTCGTTAAAGTATTAGTAAAAATGCAATATAACGTTATGGTTTAGTTTATTTTTCACTGGATTATTGCTCGCGTGTACACGCGGTTCAACAATTAACAATTATTTGGAGCGGTAAAACCTATAAAAAAATATAGTAGAAAATTTTTATTAAAATTTAAAATTAAGGCTCCTCCGTCAGAACACAAAAAACGCTGCAATTTACCAGCGTAAACTCTTGCAACAAGCAAAGAAAAAGGGCAAAGCCCTTACTTATGACACCCCATCCAAAAAGGGGAAAGACCCAGCTGTCTCGGGTGCTGGTCGTAGCGGGGAACTCGGCGGAGACGCCAGAGTTCGGGGCTACGCAAAGCAACGGACAGAGCCTGATGGCTACGAATCCTCCAGTAGCGACTCGGGCTACAAGGGGAAGAAAAATGATCATCGCTCACGCCACAACAATGAGGATGATGACTTGATCAAGCCTTTCAGGCCAAAGGCTTTCGCCGAAAAGTCAAAATTTGTTGCTCGCATAGCGACAGCAAGAATACCAAGAAAAGCGAAACTCCCTAGCAGCATCGGCAGATACGATGGCTTGCGCGATCCCGATGACCATGTGCATGACTTCGAATGTGCAGGTATGTCGGTAGACTGGCCCGTACAGGTTTGGTGCCATTTATTCGCACAAACCCTGACAGGCGCAGCCAGAGTTTGGTTCGACAACCTCCCCGCAGGGAGCGTCAAAGACTTTGATGACCTAACTGACAAATTCAACAACCACTTCTCACACTTGCGCAAGCACAAGAAGGACAAGGCACACATCCTGTTGTGCCGCCGAAACGACAATGAATCCATCGAGGACTTCATCGTTAGGTTCAACAAGGAGGCCTTGCTAATAGGCTGCGGGGAAGAACTCACAAGGGCAGCATTCGTGCATAACGTACGTAGCCCAGAGTTAATGAAATGCCTCACAGGCAAAGATGGCATACCGGAGTCCTGGGATGAGCTCATCCACTCCGCCAAGATATATGCCTCGTCTGAGAAATCCTTCAATCAGACACACAATTTCCACCACCATAATAATAATAAAAATAAAAACAAATCAGTCTGGAGCCGCATCTCTGGCGCCGCGGATGAGGGAAAGTATTCCCCAGCCGGCGACGCCAGGCAGATGATCAGTCCCAAACAGACGCGAGACCAGCGCGGTCATTCAAAGAAAAACTATGACTGGACCCCGCTGACGAAGACACCATCTCAGGTCCTAAAGACTGAACAGGTCACGTTGAAGGCCGCCCCGCCCCTGGGCAAGCGCAGACACATGGACCGAAGCAAGTTCTGTGAGTATCACAACGACTTCGGTCACCTCACAGATAATTGCTATACCCTAAAAATGGAAATCGAAACCGCGCTAAAGTCAGGGCAGCTCGGCCATTTGGTCAAAAACGTGCACCGCACAGGCAAGAATCAAACGGGTGAGGAGAATCAAGACGAGGGATCACGAAAAAAGATTCGTGACCTCAACACTCATGCCGCCACATTGATTCCTCGCCACCACTGCAACATGACAAGGAAGGGCAAAAGCGCCTACCAAGGAAAGCGGGCTCGAGTGCCACCGCCGAGCGATTCATGGAAAGAGGCTGACGTCCTCATGCCAAAGATTAGAGGCGGCGCCTCATGCACAGCTCCTCTTGTCATTACCGCTATCTTTGGACACTATCGCACGCGATATATGTTCCTAGATGGCGGCAGCAGTACTGATATCATGTACGAGCAATGCTTTCAACAACTAGACCCGGAAGACAAAGCAAAGCTCGTCCCAGTCAACGAGCCTATCTCCGGCTTCATTCATGAAACCATCATGCCGCGGGGCATGCTGTCCATGCCAGTAACTTGGTCTGACGGCACCCACGAGCGCACGGAGATATGCGATTTCATGGTCCTACCGGCCAACTCCAATCATGACATTCTGCTTGGACGAGAAGGCATCGCACGCTTTAATGCCAATGCTTCAACGGCGCATGCGATGGTCGGATTCCCGACCAAAACAGGTATTGCCTTCATCAGAGGCAACAAAGACTGCCACACCACAGAAACCGCCAAGCCGCCAAAGATGGTGAAAACTGACATCCGCGCTGAGCCGGAAAAATGGGTTCTCAACCCTAAATTTCCGGAGCAAACGGTGGTCATTGGCCATGAAATCTCCGAGACCATTCGAAATCATTTAAAGCAGCTTCTAATCAGTAACATCGATGTATTCGCGTGGCAACCAGCCGACATGGTTGGGGTCCCGCGCGACATAGCGGAACATAGACTCAATGTCTACCGCTCAGTGGAACCTATAGTACAAAAGAAGCGCAGCATGGGCCCGGAGAAAACAAAGGCCATGAACGAACAAGTCACCGAGCTGCTCAACGCGGGTATCCTTCGCCCAATCAGGTACCAGACATGGGTAGCTAACCCAGTCATGGTAGCTAAAGCAAACGGCGGGTGGCGCATGTGTGTCGATTACAAGGACATCAACAAAGCATGTCCAAAGGATTGCTATCCTCTGCCAGAAATTGACCTAAAAGTGGATTCTTTAGCCCCATATCGCTTTAAGTGTTTCTTAGACGCGTATAAGGGCTATCATCAAATCCAAATGGCAAAAGAGGACGAAGACAAAACGGCATTCCGCACAGACGCTGGCATTTTCTGTTACACGAAAATGCCATTCGGCCTGAAAAATGCAGGCGCTACATACCAGCGCCTCATGGACACTGCCTTCATCAACGAGATTGGCGTACGGCTTGAAGTGTACGTCGACGATCTCGTAATCAAGAGCAAAGATGAAAGCGACATGCTTAAGGATATCCAGCAAACGTTCGCACAGCTGCGCAAAGTGCGCATGAAGCTCAACCCAAGCAAGTGCTCATTCGGGATGGAAGAAGGCAAATTTCTAGGGGTAATTGTAACGCGCGATGGGTTCCGCGCTAATCCAGAAAAAGTGCAAGCCATAGAAAGAATGCCTTCACCCGCTTCCATCAAAGAAGTACAAACACTCATGGGCCGCCTCGTGGCACTCAACCGATTTTTATCCAACTACGCTTCAAAGTCATTCCCGTTTGTGGACACTTTGAAGAACTGTTTGAAGAAGAGCAATTTTCGCTGGACACCAGAAGCAGAATCGGCATTCAGAGAAATGAAACAATGCTTGATGAACCTTCCGACGCTAACAGCGCCCCTCCCCAAAGAGCCATTAACACTGTACCTATCGGTCACGGACCGCGCAATAGGTGCAGTCCTCATGGTGGAGCGCAAGAACGTGCAAACGCCGATATACTATATCAGCCGCACGCTTTTAGACGCGGAAACAAGGTACACAATTATGGAAAAACTGGTTCTCGCTCTGGTGCACGCATCCCGAAGACTCCGCAGATACTTCCAAGGGCATCCGATAAACGTCCTCACGGACTACCGGATAAACGATATACTCGCCAAGCCCGAGTTGTCGGGGCGCCTGGCCAAATGGGCCATTGAACTGGGGGAACACACGATCCACTACAAACCCCGCCCCGCCATCAAAGGCCAAGTTCTTGCGGACTTCGCCGCGGAAATCCCCGCAGACAAAGTCCTTGAATGTCAGGCGGAAGAAACCCCCGCACTAGCGCAAGACCCATCACAAAAATGGTCCTTATTCACGGACGGGGCCTCAAACGAGGATGGCGCTGGCGCGGGATTACGCCTTATCAGCCCAGATAAACAAGAGTTCACATACGCCATTCGCCTCGACTTCAAAAGCACGAATAACGAGGCGGAATACGAAGCGTTGCTGGCAGGCCTCCGAATTGCGGAAAAAATGGGGGCCAGGCACGTGGAGGCACACGTGGACTCACTACTTGTTGCGCGGCAGATCAACGGGACTTACGATGCGAAAGACGAAACCATGGCGTTATACCTGGAACAGGCCAAACAGCTGATGCGCCGATTCGACTCATGCAAAGTCGAGCACATCCGGCGCAGCGAAAACAAGCCCGCCGATGCGCTAAGTAAAATGGCATCAACGGTCTTTGAGCATATGGCCAAAGAAGTCCGCATCGAAGTCCTGGACAAACCATCTGTTCCCCCGCGACAAGTCAACATAATCCAAACAGGAGGCGCATCCTGGATGACTCCAATCAAGGCCTACCTATCATCCGGTACCCTGCCTGGCGACAAGTCAGAGGCCCGGAAGATCAGGAACAAGGCCCTACAATACCAACTCATCGACGGTATCCTATATCGTCGCTCTTACCTGGGACCGCTATTGCGCTGCGTAGACTCCGCAGACGCTTCCTTTCTCCTACGAGACATACATGAAGGGACATGCGGATTACACGCAGGCCCAAGAATGGTAGTGGCAAAGTTAATGAACGCGGGGTACTACTGGCCCGGCATGCACGTGGACGCGGTCAACGAGTTGCGCAAATGCGACAGTTGCCAGCGCCACGCCCCGAACACCTTGCGACCCAAGAATAACCTGGTGCCAGTCACAGCGGCCTGGCCGTTCCAAAAATGGGCAATTGATTTGGTAGGCCCATTCCCAACGGCTCCAGGAAATGTAAAATACCTAATAGTCGCCATCGACTACTTCACAAAGTGGGTTGAGGCGAAGCCTCTAGCAAAAATTGACGGCGCGCACGTCAAAAAATTCATCTGGGAATTCATCATTTGCCGATTTGGCCTACCGCTGCAATTGGTAAGCGACAATGGCACACAATTTGAAGACCAATCCTTACAAGGATGGCTGTCTCAAATGGGTGTCCAACAAATCTTCACATCTGTCGCGCACCCTCAAGGCAACGGTCAAGTTGAAAGGGCCAATCGTACAATCGTTGAAGGTATTAAGGCACGGCTGGGTACCAAAAGAACAGGGTGGGTAGACGAAATACCCCATGTCCTATGGGCATACCGCACCCTTACAAAAACCAGCAACGGCGAAACACCATTCAGCTTGACATATGGAACGGAGGCGGTCATCCCCGCCGAAATCGGCTGCCCCTCCGCAAGAGTACTCATGGCCAACAAAAGAGACAATGACAAAGAGCTCCGCCTAAACCTTGATCTCCTAGATGAACGACGTGAACTCGCCGCAATCAAAGAGGCGAAATACAAAACGCAGCTAGAGCGCTATTACAACAAGCGCGTCAAAGCTTGCGCATTCAAGATCGGCGACTACGTTTTCCGAAACAACGAGGCTTCCAACGCCGAAAAGCCTGGAAAACTAGCCCCCACTTGGGAAGGCCCGTACAAGATACAAGAAATACTTGGCAAAGGCGCATATGCGCTAGAAAGGCTCGATGGAACACCTATTCCCAGATCTTGGAATGCTGCACAATTGCGCCGCTGCTACTTGTAAAATATTTGTAATGACGGCTACACATGCCGCATCTATCAATGAAAATTATTCCCTATATCTGTTATTCTACTTGTTTTTCCGCGCCAAGGTCTTCAAGACTTAAGCAAAACTATAGTCGGACCACAGACAAGGCGGTGTTGACATGATAAAGTCTTCTAGATATGCTTCGCGCACGTCGGACTTATAAAAGTCATATACCAACGCCGCATAAGATGGTCTTCAAGACAAGTTTACTTGTCGGACTTAAAGACGCGCGCCACTAGAACAAACTTAAAGCCTTGTCTTCTAAACTTGTAACACAAGTTGGACAAAGAGCAAACTAGTTGAGCGCGCAGTCGTGGGTCTTCTAGGCAAGGCGTACACGCGCTTAACTCGGACCTTATGGCACAAGTCGCGCCCCGCTATAGTCTTCAAGGCAAATACTTAACATGCCGGACTATCTAGCAGGACGCGCGCCTAATTTTAACTTATGAAATCGGGTGACGACTTGGTTAGATAAGTTAAGTTAGGATGAGAAACACAAGATATAAGGAAAAACCAAAATTTTCATTCATAATAAGGGACTTAAAAACCCTTGATAATTACAAAATATTTACAAAGAAAAGAAAAGAGAAAAGCGCCTATCAAAGCTATACATTTGAAGTGCCTTCGCCACCGGCTCGTTGGCGCTCCTCTTCAAGGCGCTTGCGCTCTTCCTCCCTGGCCAGCTCGTCAGATTTGTCAATAAAATACTTGAGGGCAGACAGAGGATCAGCATTCTTGTTGCAATCCGCAACCACTTGAAGAATTGGGAAGTCCACCGTCTCAAATTTAAGCAGCTCCGCCTCGTACTCGTCTTTCAGTGGCTTCCCATAATGCTCCGCATCCTCAATCCGCCCACCATTCTGAGCGGCCAGAAAACCATCCTCATAGCCTTCGCCATACCCATAGGCATAGGCGGTGGCGGCTATGGCAGCGACTTGGTCGCCCAGCTTAGGTTCTTGCCAGAACCTCTTGTAGACCTGCAAAAAGACTTAACAAGTTAGCATATAAAGCTTCAAAAGTTTGTAAGAAAAGCGCTAAAAGAGATATGCACTTACCCCAGCGATCCCATCAGTCATCATCCATTTGATGGAGTCCTGTGTCTGCGTCTGGGCGGCCATCGCCTCATCCAAAAGGCGCTGGGCTGTCTCACATTCTTTTACAGCCGCAGCGCGGGCCCCCTCGGCAGAGCCAAGATCTTGCTCCAGATCCTCTTTTGAATGGAGGATCTGGACCCTCTCCTGCTCTAAGAAAGAGACGCGCTCGGTAGCTTTAACAAGATCTGCATCTTTAGATTCAAGCTCCAAACGTTTCTCCACAACTTGCGCAGTCCGCTCGGAGAGGGCCTTGCTCTTTTCTTCCAACTGCCGAGTCAGCGCCCGGCTCTCCTCTTGCGCCTCAGCCAGAGTCTGCCTCAACTTCATAGTTTCAGCATTAGTCTTCTTGCAAGACTCTGACCATCGGCGCTTATCCGCCGCCGCGTCCCCTTCCAACTTGGTAACTTTGGCCTCAGCATCATGGGCGCGGCGACGGTACTTGGATATTTCAGCTTTGAAGGCAGCCTCTTTCTCAGCAAGGCCTGCCTTCTCCGCCTCCAAGCGATGAATATCTCGCCACACCGCCGCATCACGACGGCGTAGCGAGTCAATCATGGATAGCTGAGTCGCTTGATTCACACATAAGGCAGAGATCAGCGCATCACGACTCAGCATATCCTGGTGAGTGCGCTCATAAGGAGGCACCACCCCGCTGACAAACTCCTCAGCGGCCCAGGAGTTGGAAAACAATGTGTTTTCCCGGATTGCCCAACGGGGGCGCCAAATGGCATCACCACCAACCCACTGGGAGCCATCATAGTCCCCAGATGGCTCCCCTTCATTCGCCACAAAGGGCCCACGCCTAGATTGGCGCAGGCCCCCACCACTGCCACCAGCGCCCGCCTCCAAAAGGGCTCTCTCAAAGCCATCCATCTCTTGAGAGCCCTCGGCGCTGGCATGGGCAATTTGCTCCGCCTGCTCCTTCAGACGGCGAGCCTTCTCCTCCAAGAATTGTTGCTGTTGGAGGCGAAGACGTTCCGCCTCAGCATGTTTGGCCGCCTCAGCCTTTTGCCTAGCTTCATCGGCGGCAGCCTTCCTTTGGGCCTCAGCCCTTCGCAGCGCCTCCTCGGCCGCTGCCTTCTTCTCGGCCTCCGCCCTTCGGAGGGCTTCATCGGCCTCAGCCTTCAGACGGGCCTCCTCCCGCTGCGCTGCCTCTTGCTCTTGAAAGAGCATATCCGCCTCTGTCCTTCCCACCTCCGTAGATGGAGATGTGGGAGGAGGGGTTGGTATAATTTTGGGCGCAACTGCAACAGAGACAAAAACATAAAGAAGGGAACAAATGAAAAGACTTAAGAAAAAAAAGCAAAAACAGATCAACTTACCAGGGGCTTTCTTCTTTATCAGCTTCTGAAACAGAGGCTGACGTGTGGGCGCAGCGCCTATACCCACACTAAAGGTGGGGGCAACAACCCCTCCAATGCTTGAGCTTTTCTCCAGCACCACCCCTTGCGCCGGCGACAAGGGGGAGGCAGTGGTCTCGGTAACAGGGGTTTCAACCCCACCACCCACCCCGCCGGTAGTAGCAGCAACCTTCTCCAAGTTAGCAGCTGCGCTGCTAGAAGTGGCACCAGTGGTGCGCCTCTTTTTTCTCTTCTCCAACTTGGAGGGTTCTTCCTCCTCTTCATTCTCTGAGGCGGGCCCGTCCTTCCTCCGGCGCCGCCCCTTTACCACTTCGCCTACTGAAACGGAAGAACCCGAGTCAGAACTTGTTAAAGGTTGATGGCTACGTTTACGCCTCCGCGGAGCGTGTTTCCAACGGCCACGCCCCGCGGGCGCCTTCTGAACCTCCACAATCTCCACTGAGGAGTCAGAGGCATCATCGCCAAAGAGGCTAGAAAACAAAAGTTGGCTAGACTCACCTGTGGTATAATAAGGCTTGGGCGCGATGGACATGTCAGGATAGTAAAACCTGTCCACAAACGCCTCGAGGCATGACACCTGCCCCTCCGCCACAGGCCTCCACTTAATGCCCTTCTCCTGGCGGGCAGCATAGAATTGGAACTTGCTCACACCTGCGCGAAAAACAGTTAGAATAATATGAAATACAAAATAAAGAAGTCAACATAGAAACTATGCTTACCCTCCTGAGCAATGTAGGGTTCCTTCCCCGGGCGCAGAGCTATGCGGCTCATCCCCAGAAGGTAAAAAATACCATCTGTGAGATTTTTAAACTCCAGCTTGGTGGCGTTGGCGGTGAGGGTGGTAAACCAGGCCTGCTTCTTATAATCCTTCATCACCGGTATGTCAGCCACCCGCTGACCGTCTGCAATCACCTTCCAAGGCAGACTAATGGGGATGACTCCCCTCTTCACAAAGAAGAACTTCTCTTTAGCCCAATGAAGGGACTTGGGGTTGTGAGTGGCCATTGGGGGCACCTTGGGGCGCGGCTTAAACGAGAACCACATCTCGTCGCGCGCAAGAAAATAGAAGACATTGAGCATCTCCACAGTGGGCTCAATGTCCAAGGCGCGGCAAGACGCCTCAAAATGTACCAGCCTTAGCATCCCAAAGGCGGTAAGTTGGGTTGGCCCAACACCATAAGCTACCAGAGTATCGATCTGGAAGCGTGTGCAAGGTAGCCGGAAGCCACACTTGGTGAAATGGGCTTCATAAAGGGCAAGTTGCCCAGGCCCAGCAGAAAGGACATTCTCCGTCGGTGATGGCAGAGTCGGCTCCCACTCCGGCAGGATGTCATAACCCCTACAAAAGTGGTCGAAAGCTTCTTCAGTCCAAACACAAAACGTGTTTGTCATGAGCTTTCGCTCCTTTATCTTGCCATGTTCCACCTGCACTTCCTCCTCCACGTCGTCTATCACCGGCTCTTTCCCGGTAACATCACCGGAGGGAGACCCAACGTTGGAGGCTTCAGACATTTTAACAAATAGATGAAGGAAAGGAAAAGAAAAATCTGGAAAATCAACAAGAACGGTTGAAGACTCGCCGGAAAACTCAAAGGGTTCACCGGAAAACTCAACGGACACAAAGGAAACTTTGAAGACTGATCGGAATTTTCAAAGTAAACAAACAAGAAGGCACAAACTGAGAACAAACAAGAAGGTGACGAAGATCAAGAAGAAGTTTCACGATAAATCTTTGAAGATTGATCAAACAATCTTTGAAGATTCAAAGAAAACTTCAAAAGATCTGGGTTGTTGTTGAAGGAAAGAGTGCAAGAGAGAAGAAAGGATGAGCAAAATGGACAAGTAAACGTCCAACATGCCCCCCAACTCATATATATACCCACTGCATTAATGGCAGTGGGACCCAAGGAGAAACAACCGTCGTCACACTTTTTCAAAAATAGGAGAAGCAGATGATGACACGTGTCCTCATGCGCGAGTGAACGGCTGAGATCAAGCACAGATAAGCAATCCAACCGTCACTCGCCGGATGACTGACACGTGTCATTAGATCTCATCAATTTAAACTGATCAGGCGCGTGAAGGATCACGCGTCTGACGAACCTCACGTGCCACTCGACACGTGGCACAAGCATAACCACACAAGCAACAAGTAGGGCGCGTGACAACACACGCGCCTGACACAGACGAAATGTTGGTAACTGCACCATAATGAGGAGACAGCCAACAGTCAGCACAGCAGACGAGGCTGACTCGTCAGCAACCCTCAGGCTTCCATCAGAAGCAACTGATCATTCGAATTCCAGGCGCCTTAACTCCCATTTATGAGAGACAAATTAAATACCAATGATTCAAGATTCATTACAACTGCTGGAACACTTCCGCATCAACAGGAGAACCACAACATGGCGCAAATTTGACGTAAAACCAAAAAAGACGTTCTCCGCCCAGCGCCTTAACAGGTCATGGCGGCAAACTTCTTTCATGGCGCAAATTTGACGTAAAACCAAAAAAGACGTTCTCCGCCCAGCGCCTTAACAGGTCATGGCGGCAAACTTCTTTCCTGGCGCAAATTTGACGTAAAACCAAAAAAGACGTTCTCCGCCCAGCGCCTTAACAGGTCATGGCGGCAAACTTCTTTCATGGCGCAAATTTGACGTAAAACCAAAAAAAAACGTTCTCCGCCAAAATTTGCGGAAGAACGAATTTCAAGGCACACCAGCAGATGAGCTTTCATCCGCGACCTCATACTTTGAGTCTAGCGCTCCACCTACTCTTCACAAAGAATAGGAGAAACCCTAGACTAGGGGGACTTGAAGGGATAGGGAACCTAATCCAGGCGGAAGAGGCGTCCCTATCCCCACAAGTCAGCTTCCTCACGCCAGTCAGCGGCGCGAGGAAGCAACGGCGCGCAACCAGCAGTGTATGCAGGAAGGCGCGCAAGGATAGCAACTGATAAGCAATAACATCACCTGATAAGCGCGTACCATCACACGCGGAATCTTCCCTTGACAACCATCGTACAAAGTACAGAAGACAACAAAAGGAAGATTCACAAAGATTACTGACAGTGTACGCGCCAATGGGAAAGCAACAGGTGGCAAAAGTGGTCCAACAACTACAAGACAAGGACAGCAGCATGGCTGCAGCCATGCTTCCACCATACCAGCGTCTACAGTGACAGCAGACATACCTTGCTGCTGTCAGGAGCATGGTCAACGACTGACAGGTGTGCCGTCTGCCAACCACAGAGCGCCACGTGTCTGCCTCGAGCAACAACCATGCTGCCTGAATGACGTCATGAACAGTACGCCTGTTCTCCCGCCAATTCCAGGGGAAACCTTGGGATTGGGCCCGGACCAGGCCCAATAAAGAATGGTTACTCGTGGGCCTTTCGATCAAGCCCACGAGTTCTCCTATAAATACAAGGATACCTCTCCTTGCCAAAGGATCGGAGAATAGTTATTTGTAGCCTAGAGCATTCTCACTTGTACTCTTTCGTTAATAATATTATCGGCTACTTACAGTGGACGTAGGTCATTACTCGACCGAACCACTTACATCTTGTGTTCTTACTTACTTTCACCACACACACACTTGTATTATTATCAAACGGGTTTGACCTTACGGTTTGGGTAAAGGATTAATCCTGACGGACTTAGGTATTAACCCCACGTAGATTATACGTAATCTCCGTGATACCTATTGTTTCTTCAACACATGTTATTCAAATAACACTAAATATTTCCTTAAACACCACATTTTTTGTTTTAGTTTTGACATTCCAGTCACTATCTAGTATAAGTAATTTTACCCCTGCCCTGCTTTTGACTCCTGACATTGCGACATAAAGTTGGCCATGTGAGAATACGGGGTCTCTTAAATACAATCCAACCTTCGATAGAGACTATCCTTGGCTTTTATTGATGGTCATTGCGAAACATACGGATATTGAGAATTGACGCCTTTGAAACTTCAATGGAATCTTGTTATCGGATGGTATCCTATTTATTCTAGGAATAAGAGTTTTGGTACCAATGTTACCACCTGATATGATTTCGGCTTCAATTACACGCTTTGCAAGTTTAGTGATTCTTAATCTCGTGCCGTTGCACAAGTCATTTTGTTGATCAATGTTTCGCAACATCAAAGGTACACCCACCTTTAGTGCTAATAGATGATTAGGCGATCCAGATATTTTTAAACCATTAAGGATATCAGGAGAATATACTTGTTTTTTTATTTTTTTAGCATGTTATACAACTTCCATTTTCAAGGCTATTATATTGTCGTAAGCGATACATGCAGGATTTTTGGATTTTTCAAATCTACTGTACATCTATCGTACATGTTTGGATTTTTGGATAATGAAAGATATGTGAACAATAGAAACGGACAGATTTGAGATTTGCATCGAGTTCACAGATTTGAGGCTGTTGTTGTTGTTGATGTCTTGATCATGATAGTGATTTGATTAATGTGGGTTTGGGTCACATGGTCAAAGGTATGGGTAATCATGTGAATATATTTTGGGCTCACTAGACACCCAATGGCTCGTGGGCTACATTTACTTAATCTCAACTCTCTCTAGCTTTAATCTTTTTTGTCCTTGTCTTAAAATTTTTACTTTATAAACTACTAGCTTTTATTCCGGAAGTGTCCCGGGGTTGAAATATCTAATATAACATAATAAAATATCTAATATGACAACATAATTAATGATTTGCCAATACATGATTAATAAATATTATTATTATTATTATTATTATTATTATTATTATTTATTTTAAACAAATTTCTGCCATAAGTTATCATATTCAAATATAAAAAAAAAGGTCTATGAAGTTATGTTTATCGTTTGTGATTTATAAGTAGAGTAAAATATATTTGAAAACAAAACCCCACAAAAATAGTTGTTTTTTCTCCGTTTTTTATATAGCACTATGGTACTCGTTGAAAAGATAATAAAACGCTCGCTAATTTGGTGTAATTTTTTTCTTTAAAAAATCTCGTATATAAAAGATATTAACGTTTAAAAGTTATGAGAGGAAAATTAGAGAGAAAATTTAATTTTGTTTTTAAATTCTTATCTTTTCCTAAAATAATTATAATATATATAGATTTATTAAAAAAAACTCAAAAATTAAAAAATCCTACATGATACCACGTGGCACATTCAAAGAGGGGTTGAGGCCTCAATTGAATGCCATATCATCAAAGTTCAATTCTTTTATTATAAGTTATAGATTATAGATAATCAAAAATTTAAAACAACTTTAAATAAAACTTGCAGTAGAAATATTTAGAATTCAAAAAACATATATCAACTTTAAAATGAGAGGAAAAAAAAAAATAAAAAAAGTCAATTGGTTAGTCCATGAATGTGCGTCGAAGAGATCCGAATGGTGCAACTTTGAATAGTTTGGTTTGTTTTTGTCAACTGTAGTCCTGAAAGTTGTATGTTTGAGTTAAATGCAACGAAATAATTAAGTTGGGATATGGACCACTGTGTTTGACATGATACACCTTATGTTGTGCAACTGGTTTCTTTGATTCAATTAGGTGACAAGGTTCTTGATGCTACTAGAAAAAAAGTAACCGATGAAAATCCCTCATATTATACACGGATTTTTTTAGCACCTAAATGTCACGACCCGCTTAATTCGGCTCAATTGTTCCGGTAACAAGGCTGATTTTTCCTTAGAAAAATCAGATTTTAAGCTTAAGAAACATCATGGAGGATCTAGAGATCTCCAAGGAAAATATCCAAGATATTAACCAAGGATATCTAGAAAACTCTATAGAAATATCCATGATATTTGTATTAATTTATATTAAGAAAACTCTAGATTAGGAATAATCTAGATTAGTGAACTAGTATAAATAGGTGATCTTGGCTCATTTCCAAATCACCTCCAAGATCTCAAAGCATTCACCTTGTAAGCTTGTAAAGTTCTTGTATAACTCTTCCTTGTAATCAATAAAGGTTTGGTTGATTACCAATCTTGTTATCTTGCATCTATCGCTTCCGAATCGCATCATAGTTGGGTCAAAGGCTGATCTTAGGAGGAGTCTAAGAGCCGCACGAGAGTCAAGAGAATTACTCTGTGACAAGTGGTATCAGAGCAAGTCGATTCGTTGGGATGGCGACAGATCCAAACAAGGTTGATGCTGTTGCGACGATTGACAACGTTGCACAGAAAGAAGGAAGACGTGGTCGGAAAAGAACACGCCAAGGAGCTGGGAAAAATGGCAGAAGCGTGTCCAAGGAGATGGCCTTGGAAACACGACTTGGGGACATGGAAAAAAGCATAACTGGGATGGGTTTGCACGTCAACGACACACTCGAGTAGCTCGATTCGTTAGGCAACGACTTTCTAGAGCCCCGAGAAGACTTGAAGCTGGCTGTCCAAGTACTCCGCAATGAGGTGGTAGCGATGGTTAAGGAGGAGATCGCTAAGTTGCGTCGAGACATGGACGAGTTGTCCCAAGACTGCCATAGAAGCTTGATTGGGTTAGAGGCCAAGGTGAATGAATGCGGCAAGGCCTTTGTTAGCATGAGTGGGGATGCTAACCCTTTCGCTCCGAAGGTCAAAGTCCCTAAACCAAGTCTGTTTGAAGGCAAACGTGAGGCAAGGGCTGTTGACGACTTCAATTGGGAGATAGAGCGATACTTGGAGGGGGTCGGCATTGTGGACGATGCGACTAAAATCAAGATGGCCACAATGTACCTGAAGGATACCGCGACTTTATGGCGGCGTCGTAGACACGCTGATGTCGAGCGAGGTACGTGCACCATCAATACTTGGGCTGAATTTATTCGGGACCTTTAAAGACAATTCTATCCAGTAAATGCCAAACACGAGGCAAAGAGTCGGCTTCGTAAGCTCAAGCACGAAGGGTCAATTCAAGAGTATGTAAATGAATTTACTACTCTAACTTTGGCAATTCCGGACCTTTCAGATGAGGATGCCCTGTTTTACTTCCTGGATGGGTTACAACCCTAGGCAAAGACCGAGTTAAAGCGTCGTAAGGTTGAAGATCTAGCTTCAGCCATTGCCGCCACTGAAAGTCTACTCGACCCAGGGGAGGTTCGGTCATCTAAACAAGCAAATGAAAGGAATAATCATGGGCATGGTGGGGGAGTCAAGCGGGATCAAAACCGAAGGAGAGATGCACGTAACGCCGCAAATCAAGATGACGGATGTTTCATTTGTGGGAAACAAGGTCACATCGCCCGGTTTTGTCCGAAAAAAGCCAGCCTACACGCAACGGTTGCCCAGGAAAAAGAAGAGGATCAAGAGGCACGACTTGGGGTAATACAACTCCTTAACTCTATGGGAAAATCGGGGCTAGGAGTGGCACATGGGCAAGCCACGAACCTGAAGAGACAGCCTAAGGGACGCAAGAGGAGGACTAGAAAGCGTACCAAAGGCAAGGCTGATGGAGAACCACAAGGAGTTAAGTGCAACAGATGCACTAGCAAGTCGGGGTCAGGAGTGGCAAAGAAGAATGCCACGAACCCGACGACAGAGCCAAAAGCCATCGGGCTTCATTTTGTGCGCATGGAGATAAACGGTGTGCCAACACGAGCCATGGTCGATACAGGAGCAAGTCATAATTATGTTGCAAAAGATGAGGCA
The DNA here is from genome assembly GCA_032199755.1 of Ambrosia artemisiifolia. Taxonomy (NCBI): domain Eukaryota; kingdom Viridiplantae; phylum Streptophyta; class Magnoliopsida; order Asterales; family Asteraceae; genus Ambrosia; species Ambrosia artemisiifolia. Next base: position 11,529,643 of record CM063515.1, on the reverse strand, counting down.
GCAAGACTCGGGCTCAAAGCAACTAAGGAGTTGGCATGGATCAAGGCTGCATACGGGGACCCCAAACTAATTGACGGTATGGTGGAAGGGGTCAAAGCCAAGATCGGGGACTGGGAAGGCACAATGAACTTATCAGTTGTTCCTATGGATGATTATAAGTTGGTACTTGGGATGGACTTTCTCTCACAGGTACAAGCCTTTCCAATACCGTTTATGGATACTCTATGTATAATAGATAGTGGCCAAGCACGCATGGTTAAGATGGAACGGGTCACGAAGCATCAGGGCAAGACCGTGTCAGCTATGCGGCTTGTATTTGGACCAAGGAACTTACACAAGGTTAAGCATGTCGTGACCAACAAGGAAGAAATCACTAAGGAGACATGACGAGGGCGTCGTGAACTTAGGTGGGGAAGAATGTCACGACCCGCTTAATTCGGCTCAATTGTTCCGGTAACATGGCTGATTTTTCCTTAGAAAAATCAGATTTTAAGCTCAAGAAACATCATGGAGGATCTAGAGATCTCCAAGGAAAATATCCAAGATATTAACCAAGGATATCTAGAAAACTCTAGATTAGGAACAATCTAGATTAGTGAACTAGTATAAATAGGTGATCTTGGCTCATTTCCAAATCACCTCCAAGATCTTAAAGCATTCACCTTGTAAGCTTGTAAAGTTCTTGTATAAGAGCATTCTTATCCCATCCACCAAATCCCATCCATCAAATTACACTAAAAATCACTACTACACCCCTAAATCTTCTCTCTCCTAATTAAAATAATAATACTTTTTCATACTTTTATCATTATATTTTCTCTCTCCTCACTCACAACCACTTCTAAAAATATTAAAATATGTTTAGGGGTGAACAATAACTTTTCATATTTGGTGGTAAAAGTGCTTCCACCAAATATTCTCTATATCCTCCACTCACAACCACTTACACTCACCCATATAATTTGGTAGACACACTCACATATATTTGATGCCCGGGATGAGAATGCTCTAACTCTTCCTTGTAATCAATAAAGGTTTGGTTGATTACCAATCTTGTTATCTTGCATCTATCGCTTCCGAATCGCATCATAGTTGGGTCAAAGGCTGATCTTAGAAGGAGTCTAAGAGCCGCACGTGAGTCAAGAGAATTACTACGTGACATAAAGCTCTTGTATGGTCTAACCACGTACAATTTAGTCTAACCACAATTTAAACCTAGCCGTGTAAAGTATTTAACCAAGTAGGAGTTAAGAGGCTTGTGACCACATCACGTAACTTATGATTGTGATAATGACCTTGGTTGGTGACTCGTATGATATAAGTTATTTAGTTTTATTTTATTTTCTATAATTTATATTAAGTGATTCGACAGCAACTATCCTATCTTATCTCAAGCTTTCATGAAGGTAGCAAATCTGACTTTTTTTTCCTTAATTTAGAAATTTTCTTATGCTTCAATTTGCATGGGCTGTGGACATGGTGTGGACCAAAACAGTTGATGGACTGTTATCACCAGCTGGTTAACAGCGACCCAAACTCGCCTGTCTCAATCCATTAATTTTCTATGATTTTCTAGTAATTGTAACATTAAATTTCTCTCTGATTCTTACATGAACTGAAATATTATTAAGTTATATTTTGGTATAAGATCGAAAAGATCAACAGTAAAGATCTTGTTTTGTTCTTGTTTCAATAAACTTTCTATTATCGCTAAAACATGATTCATTACGAGGTGTAAAGTGTAAACAAATTGAGCTACGCAAGAGTGTGATTGGGTTTGGCTTGTTGATAAAGCGAATTGAGATGGCTCTACTCTTTAATCTTAACGAGCTAAAATGTTGAGCTTGAATTCAACGGGTCAAAAGCTTGAGTAAGCTCACATATTTTTTAAATTATTTTAATTCCGTATGTTTTACAGAGAGAGAGAGAGAGAGAGGGGAGGGAGGGAGAGAGCGCACTATACCTAGTAAATTCCACAAATAACAAAGCTGTTAGTAGGGTCTAAGAAAAGTGAGATGTAGACAGACTCTACCTCCATCCAAAACTATTGGAAGGATCTGGGGTGAATGAGATATAGACAGACTCCACCTCTATCCAAAGCTATTGGTAGCGTCTGGGTGATTGAGATGTAGACACACTCACATCTATCTCTAGGGATAGAGAGGCTGCTCCTAGAGAGATAATCGGCTAAAAAAATAATAACAAATAAAAATAAATAATTAAAATCAAATACATAAAAAAACATTTAATTAATGAATTATAAATAGAAACAAATATAGCATCCTAAAACAACAAAAAACAAATAGACAAGACACAAGGAGACAAGCAAATCCAAAGTCCACCCAATGTGTAGGGAAACTCTAAACCACTAAGACAAGACACAAACGTTAACCTCCCCCTAAAGACCTTATAAATTAGCGTTTTGTGATGTTTTATAGAACTCATTAGTTAAGTACAAACTGGATTCTATTTCCTAACTCGGTGTTAGAGCAGTTAGACACCTGAATCCATATCTTTATTTGACACCGTACTTTTTTTTTAATGGCAAATAGGGCTCTGTTTATTCTTATCTAGAAACCAAGTTACACTTCAATTATACATTAGAACTTGTTTTCTTTTAGAAGTACAGGGTTACACATCGTGTTATATTGCTTGTATTATACTTGTAGTCGTAGATGTTGGAAAGAATACAACTAATGAAACGAAAATTCTTAGAAAGCGACCTTGATTCGAAGATGACTACGACATTAGGTGACTAGGAAAGAAGGCTATTGATGATCAAATTGTTGCGTGCTAGTTCTAGGGTGATATACTATGGTCCCTGCGATGAGGGACAATATTGTTTCATATGTGAACTTGCACGTGATGAAAGTTGGCAATATGGGCATTTGGACCCTTGTGGGCTAATAAACAATAACTGGACAATCAAATGGCTTGAGCAGAGGTTTCAAAAGTCAAACGAAGGATGTGAGTAACTAAAAGGAATCGGTATGGCAGTTGGTTTCACAGTGGTGCGCAAGATGGGGGGTTCTTTGCTTTCGACTTTCGAGACTTACTTTCTCTGCATTCTTTTATCGAGGGTTCTAAGTGTTGGAAAAATATTAGTGAAAATGATTTTTCACTAATTTTGGACTTAAATAATTGTATTTATATATGTGTTATATAAATAACTATTTAGGGTTTGTGTTATATTGTGAGAGTATCACAACGAACCAAACCACGTCCAAAATAGAGCTAAGATGAATGAGATATCGAAGCTTGAAAGTTGTAGATTGAAACAACCAAAGATGAGAAAATGGATAAAGTTTTGTCAACTTGTCCCACATTGGTAATCGTAACTACAAGTGGTGCATGCGCGCAGGACAAGAGGATGTTCAGGTCCGCGCGCGCGATCGAAGCGCCTGGTGTGTGCGCAGAAAAGTGGTCGTTCATAAATGACATGGCGAGTCGGCTACATACGCGCAAGACTAGGTGGCGTCCTAGTCTGCGCACGACGTAACGAAATCGATGGCGCATGCGGTTTTAACGACTGACAGGTAATGACGAACGTCCTCATGATGTGCGCGTCAGCGCCTGGTAGCGGGATGCGCTTGCGAGCCAGTCAACCCAGTCGTCAGTTACAAGATTGTCATGAATGAATATGACAATTATGTAGACCACTTTAATCCACTTTAATGCTATTGATTATTGTTTATTATAATAATAATTAGCATGGGGGTTACTTGTTGTTTTGTAACTATTTACATGAACTTTGGGTTCATTGTAAAACATACGTACACATAGTTTAGAAGTCTACCAATTCTATTTCAATTCCTTGAGATTATATATGTATGAATCTTGAGTTCATGTACGAGAGATTAGAACATCTCTATACAAAAAGTCTCATAATATTATTGGTCCAAAATGAGAGGAGCACTCTCAAAAATTTACAACTTTCTTTTCTTACACTCGTGTAACACAAAGCAACCCGGTGGCACCTCGGGCTCGAGACCATCTCCGGCAGTACGACTACTGTTCCGGTTGTTGTACCCTGGGAGACAGCCCGTCTGAGAGGAGGCGCGGAATCTGTTTTAAGGGCCCCGTGTCAAACACGATCCTCAACCAAAACCATCAACGATTTCTTTATTCTTGCAGAGACGATTAGTAGAAGATGATGTGGTTGAAGTCGCTTGAATCAAGAGTCGGTACATTTAGTTTGTATCGTATTTTATTTATTTAGTTTTGTATACGGTATTGTACTTTTATATTTCCTACCAATAACGAGAGTATCGTTATATATTTATTTTTATTATTAATTTAATAAAATTGTGAACCCTATTTCCTACACTAAGTAGGCGAAGAATGCATTTTATGCGGTGTGTTTGACGTGTTTGACGACTATTTGGTGCTTATGGAATTGTCAAAACGATTTGGTCTTCAAACAAGTGTAGTATTCTCTTCAAAAGATTATAGGCGAGGCGTTAAGTTTTCTTTGGGTCAAGACTCGTGAGAATCAAAGAGATTTGAGTGGGAAAATGGCGTGGGTTCAACCTGTATAGTATAGGTTGGTAGTTAGTTAGCGTGTTTGTTTTGTTTCGATTGGGTGTTTAGTTCGCTGTCTTCTCTGTTTTCGGTTTTGTTGGGTGATGTGCTAGTTTCCCGCTAGCTTTGGGTGTTTAATAAAATTTTGTTGGTCGTTCAAAGAAAAACCAGAATATGCACATACTACAAGATGCAGGTATAGGTTGTTAACATGAGTTAGACTAAGGGCTATTTGGCAACTTCTGAATGGGTAAGTACTGAACCAGTAAGAAGTCTGAACCATTAAGTGCTGAACTAGTAAAATGTCTAAACCATTCAGACTCAGTATAATGCTTACCCATTCGGAGGCAAATGTCTAATCGGTTCAGACATCTGCTCGCGAAATAAACAGTCTGAATGAACTATGTCTGACTAATTCAGACATCTGTCCCATTAAGAGCTGAAACAAAAAACCCCTAAGATTAGAAGCCACTCTAAAGAGAAAACTTGTATATGAACAAGTATCAATTACAAATAATGATCTACTTATTTCTTTTTGTCATACAAGCAGCTACAGGATCTACAAGGCAATTGTTATCGAATAATATTAACCTACTAGTTTTATTCATTGTTATTTGGTGATTAGTTGTTATATTGAGTGTAGTGGAAGTTAGCCCCACTCCACTCAATATAGTAACACCCCACACACCGCTACAACCTTTTGTTGAGGGGCGTGACTACAGTATCGATGCCAACCACAAGTTCCATCTTTCCCATATATCACACACCGCTACAACCTTTTGTTGAGAGGCCTTTTGTTGTGGGGCGTGACTGTAGTATCGACGCCCACCACAACTTCCATCTTTCCCATATATCTAATCATATATTTACACATCACCCCAGTTTTTCTTAATTTTTATTTACATCATTAAATACTTTTTTACCTTTTAGTTCAACCACTAAAAGTAGTATTACAAAAGGCTTAGTAGCTGATAAATATCTATAATCTATAATCTATAACTTATAATAAAAAAATTAAACTTTGATGATGTAACATTCAATAGAGGCCTCAACCCCTCCTTAAATTTGCCACGTGGCATCATGTAGGATTTTTTAATTTTTGAGTTTTTTTAATAAATCTATATATATTATAATTATTTTAGGAAAAGATAAGAATTTAAAAACAAAATTAAATTTTCTCTCTAATATTTTTCCCATAACTTTTAAACGTTAATATCTTTTATATACAATATTTTTTAAAGAAAAAAACTTACACCAAATTAACGAGCGTTTTATTATCTTTCCAACGAGTACCATAGTGCTATATAAAAAACGGAGAAAAAAAACAACTATTTTTGTGGGGTTTTGTTTTCAAATACATTTTACTCTACTAATAAATCACAAACGATAAACATAACTTCATAGGCAGATATTCCTTTTTTTATATTTAAATATAATAACTTATGGCAGAAATTTGTTTAAAATAAATAATAATAATAATAATAATAATATTATTATTATTATTATTATTCATTAATCATGTATTGGCAAATCATTAATTATATTGTCATATTAGATATTTTATTATGTTATATTAGATATTTCAACCCCGGGACACTCCCGGGATAAAAGCTAGTTACACCATAAGAGCATTCACAATAGAATCCTCATCCCCCATCCATTTACAACCAATCACAACCATATATTACATTAAAAATTATTACAGTTTCTCTCTCCTTCACTCATAACCACTTTCAACAAATATTAAAAAATAAATACAGTTTTCCTATTTTCCATAAAAGATTCCCAAAGAACCCAATATATACCAACACACTGTAGATTCCCCATTTTATCAAGGTTTTCAGAACCGGACCGGACGTCGAACCGGACCCCCGGCCGGTTCACCGGTTCGACCGGTCCAACGAACCGGCCCAAAAACAAAAAAAAAATAAAAAAAATAAAAAAAATACCAAAAACCGGTCCAACCTCCCGGTTTTCCGGTCCGACCTCCCGGTTTTCCGGTTCGACCGGGCGGTTCACCGGTTCTCAGCCGGTACCACCGGTCCAACCACCCGAACCGGACCGGTCCGGGTCCCGGAGGCCGGTCCGACCGGTCCGACCGGCCGGTCCGGTTTTCAAAACACTGCATTTTCTTCACTCACAACCACTTCCAACCCCCAAAAAAATTATAGGGTTTTGTCACAAAAAAAAATAGGGTCTCTATATTTTACTACTAAATACAGTACTAGACGGGTGCCCGTGCAATGTGACAGGAAGACAGACACTATTAGGTGTGTGCATGGTTCGATTATTAGACTCAACTAAAACAAAACTGAAGCCATTGGCTTATCTATATTATTAATCTTTTTTGGTTAATCGTTTCAGTTTTTAGGCCGAACCTATTAATTTTGGTTAATCAAAACCAAAATTGGCTAAACATTTTGCAAATCTGACACGATTATACATGTTTATACCAGGTTAATACGATAATACACGAACATGTTTTCCAAATCCGACACGTTAAATGGGTACTAAACAGGTAAACAAATATTTAACCTGTTTAGACACGAAAATTAACAGGTATATTTCGTGTCTACCTGTTTAGGACACGAAACCTGTTAAAGTCATACCTGAACCTGTTAAGATCGCGTCGTGTATTCAGCCTATTTTCAATAGCTAATCCATTTGACCCGTCAAGCTAAACATTTGTAAAAGAATGTTGCATAATGCTTGTTCAAGTGAAGTGATTGTGATTTAAAGTATGCCCTAGCTAGTTACAGTTGAAGTATTTCACGCTACTAAATACATATGTTCTACTTTATTAATTTAAGCCCAATAACCTAATACGAGTGACACCCTTAATGCAATCTTATATACGTTTACGTTTTAAGGCATAAATTAACTACTAAGACCATCGTCAATGGAAGACCCGCGGATGTTAGCCACTTTGGAAGTTGGAACAAGATACAAACGAAGATTTTATTTGGAATTATTCAAATCATTATTGATTGCACCTCTAGAATTGACAACTATATATCATCTATGCCTCTCCAAATAAACTTGCATTTTGCAGCAATAATTTGTTTCTGGCAGTGCAATGGATGTCAAACACATATAGGGTATGTATGATAAGAAACTTTTAAGAGCTTTTAAGAGTTCATACTCAATAAAAAGCTCTGTTTGGTTAAAGGAGCTTGAAACTTTTAGGTTAGGAGAAAAAGCTGTATATTGAAACGCTACTAGTACTACTGTTTAAGAAAACACTCCTACTAGCTACAAACTTTTAATGAGTAAATGACACAAATACCCATTCTATCATAAAAAAACACGCATACAAGCTTTTAATTAATGTCTATTTTGGTCATTTTATACATTTTATTAAAAGCTCCAGCTACTTTGTCAAACACTAAAATATATTTAAAAAACTACAGTTTCCAGCCACCAGCTAGTTTTGCTAAACATACCCATAGAAGTCTTGGTAATGTTAGCCGTTAGGAAAATGTACGTTTTTTGGTCGGGGCTCACATTGTAGATTATTTGGATTATGTTAGGCAAATAAGACGTTTTTGTTGATTTTTAGGACGTTCGAATGTGTTACTTTAAACTTGCCAAAGATCATTTGTTTGCTAGGTTGGTTTTTTATCGTTTAGTCATATTTTCCCGTTTGAAAAAAAAATCAAAATTTGAGTTAGCTCATGTCATGTCTTTGGTTTTGTGATCTTTTCAGAATTATGTGACAGCAATACCTCAATACATGCGTCGATTTAAATAGCAAAGGATAATTAGACATTTAGACTTGTGCACTATCAATGTTATTCGTTATCTATACTATCTTATAAAGCATTTCAGAAGTACAACACATAATGCATGTAGTAACTACTTTTTAAGGACATTTATATCTTTTCAAACATAACTTGCATATATACCCCTTATTAGTTACAGTTTCCCCCTTATCTATTTATAGTATATTGTAATTTTATACAATATTTACATATTTGCACCATCAACTTTACTCAATTTCTGTTTATTTAAATAAATACTAATTACACTTTTGCATCTTTATTTAACCAACCACCCACACGATTTTTAAACGTTCATAACTTTTTCAGATGATAATATTTTCTTAATATTATTACACCGTATAAAAGAGCATTTTATTCTCTTTAACTTGAGTATAGTATTGCTATAGTTTTTTAGCTTTTAAAAAAATTATATGTTAGGGTTAAGCAATAACTGAAACAAAACAAAAGAAAAAGAACAAAAATGAACTGAAATAATCTGAACTTTATTACAATACATTTTCCATTGATGTCTTAAAATTCAAGTTGTACATGTATAATTGCTTAGAGTAAAACACACAATGCACATGTTAACTACTTTCACAATACTTACACATTTGTCCCCTTAACTATACTCAATTCCTTTTATTTAAATAATAATTACACTTTTCACCTTAATTTTAACCAACTACCCCACGATTTTTAAATGTCCATAACTTTTTCACACGTTAATATTTTCTTAATATTATTACACTGTATAAACGATCATTTTTTTCTTTTTAATTTGATTGTAGTATTGCTATAATATTTTTTGATTTAAAAGATGATATGTTGGGGTTAAGTACTAACCAATCTATACTATCTATACTATATTATACTGTAATACATTTCCCAATAACCTCTTAATATTTAAGTTTTACAATTATAATTGCTAAGAGTTCAACACACCATATGTCGTATTGTCTTTTATACAATAATTACACATTTGTCCCCTCAACTTTACTCAATTTTATTTATTTAAATAGTAATTACATTTTCGCACTCTTATTTTAACCAACTAGCCCCACAATTTTTAAACGTCTATAATTTTTTCATTCTTAATATTTTCTTAGTATTATTACACCGTATAAACGAACATTGCAGTCTCTTTAATTTGAATATAGTATTGTTATAGTGTTTTCAATTAAAAAATATGTTAGGGTTAAGTAATAACTGAAACGAAAACGACATACAATCAACCTAACGTATCTGTCTTTTATAAACGTTGAATTAACATTGTTTCAAAATTTCAGGTTAGATTATGTAATTCCGGACAATCACCAATGTGTTTACAATTAGGGTTTGTCGTTATGTGTGTGACTTTCCAGTTCCTCATGATCACCCTAATTTTTTGATCAGCGTTTCTCACAATTATTGCTATGTATATATTCATGTGCTTGCACTTTCTCTAGCACATAGGATTCGAATGTTTCGATTGTGGTTAATGCAGTTCAAGCTCCGCCAATGATTATGCAACTCACCGAAACAAATATTTTGGTTAATTGATTATGGCTTAATGGAACCGTTATAAATGTTGTTTCCCGCCGCAACGCGCGAGCACCCCACTAGTATGCATATAAGACAATCCACAACGAGATCAAGTAACCCCCTCTTTTTTTTTTTCACTTAGAAATCACCTTAGTTGCGTTGCCCAACTCACATATTCTCTCCTATCTAAAAACGAGTAACACATTCTCTCTCCTCCCTCCCCACTCACACCACTCGTTTTTATTAGTTTGTCCGCAAGGACTTCACTACTCTGTTGGTACTAGAAAACTGAGTGGATGGTCTAACATCCAGTGGCGGATCCGTGTGTGTGTGTGGGGGGGGGGGATGGGTTCCTAGGCGGTTTGGAAAATAATGAAAATTTTAGTGGAAAAATTGAAAAATCAATGAAAATCAGTAAAATTCTACGAAAGGAACCTATTGGAAATCATTCTTGAATTCGCCACTGCTAACATCTACCAAAGGTGGTTCGGTAGATAAAACCAATGTATCCCTTGTTGCGAAATATGTCATACTGATTATCATTGCGTTATTTAAAATATGATTTTTTTTAGTTTCTTCCATTGTAATATAGCAAATCATGTATCGAAGATCTGTCGACAATCACCCGTCGATCGATATGTGATGGACGTAGAAATATACACTTTCAGTTTTTTAGGATTTCATCGATCAATACATAGGTAGTCCGTCAGTATGTGAAAATCAATTTTAATTTCTAAAATAATGAAAGGTGTTGCTAAGTGATTTTGACATCTTATTTTTAATATATACTTTTGTGATTTTGGTTGGTTTTTTTATCGTTTAATACGCTTAAAGAAACATAAAAATTAACGACAATTACCTCATGCAATGTCTTTGGTATATATGATAATTTGTAATTCTGGGACAAAATACCTAAAATGTATGTCTTGATTTGAATAGAAAATAATAATTAAAGGAAGATAATGTTTATCAAATAATATAACCAATGTCTTTTTTTTTTCTTTTTGTGAAATCACTTTTACCTAAACATCACAAGTTCTAGTAGGATATGTAGATAGTCAAGTTTTAGGTTAATCCGTCGAGTTCGTTTAATACATATGTCATGTTTAGGTTGAGATAGCTAACTCGTCCAATCTATAGGTCATCTTCAAGTTGTACTAAATTATAATGGGTGATCATCCATCAACCCTGTCAAAAATTAGAATTGTGTTGTTTTTAAGTTAAAATCATGACCACCCACTAATGACCCATTTAACACGATCATAACTTTATTTCAACCCGTTTTAAACCCATGCATTTACCCTTTTATGACCCATTAATCTATTTACAACTCATGTGCGAATGCTGACCTGTTTTGAATTGTCAATCCATTTGACATGATCAAGTATACATTTGTGAAAACATGTTACACGAGGTGTACATATTCAAGTTACATGAATATTATCTTAAGTATGCTCGGGTTATGGTGGCCGGATATAGTTGACACAACTATATCTATTTAATTTTGTCGTTTAAGCCCGACAACCTAACTTTGCTAAAAATAACCACTAGACTTAGCTAGTCAGGTCGCGATTGTTTTAACTTTTAAGTACTTAACGACAGATAATCCCTAGCTCCATCCATATGTATATGATCAAGAAATATAAGAACAAAGTCGCTCTTGTTAACATTCAACATTTTTTTTTCATTTATCAAACATTTCAAAAAAAAAAAAAAAGCCTCATCATCCTCATTAATTATACAAAATGCCCAAAAACTTTTATAATTTTTTTTCCATATTTATTCTGGGGCTTTTTGGTGAGGGCTGCTCTTCTAGTCTATCTTTGTTATTTCATATATTTTACACACTCCACAACTAAACATTAGTTCTCCTACCATTTTTGTTAAACAAATTAGAACAAACAAAATAGAACTAGATAGTTGAAATGCATCTTCTTAAGAGCCTTCTGTTTTTATTATTTAAATCTTCTTTCCACATTTGTGCAATATCTTGAGAAATTTTAATGGCATCAGCAGATGCACCAGCAAGCCCTCTTCTTGTAAATCCTGATGCATATAACCCATTCTTTCCTTTCCATCCATTTGGAAATGGAGTCTTTGGGAAACCATTTTTACCAAAGAATTCAGTCTCCTGTTCATTAAAAATGTAAAAATTTAATTAGTCTAAGTAAAATCATACAATATTTATTCAAAAAATTATTATTCGCATGTCACTGGTAGCAATATCTTTAGATAAAAGGTAAGTTTTGTCTTCATCTCACTTTTCCCCGACCCTACTTCTTTAAGTAAGATATTACTGGGTACGTTTTTCTTATTAAAAGAACGTACTAAAAATAAAAAGAAAACAAAAATGAGTATCTCACCTGAAGCCAGTAGGGGACATTGCTACGATATCCAGTAGCCAAAACAACTGAATCAATGTCGAGTGTTTCGCCATTGACAAGCTCGACTGAGTCGCGATTAAATCGTTTGATCCCTGGGACAACTTTAATATCGCCTGACCGGATCTTCTGGATGGCGCCAATGTCAAGAACCGGGGTTTTCCCATGACGGTTTTTAAGTTCTAATGGACCTAAAGATGGCCGTTTTATACCGTACTTTTGTATGTTACCCAGAATGAACCATGATAACATTAACAAAAGCTTGTCAGCCAACCACAAAGGTAGCCACTTCATTAGCATCATGGCTAGATCAAATGTGGATTTTCCCATAATTTCTCGTGGCAAAACATGAACCTGTAAAGACATTAGATGAACTAATTAGATGTTTTGTTTTAATGGGTATTTGTTTTCTTGAAAAAGGGTTTGATTTTTTTTTTTTTTTTTGATAATAAACTTATGTTACTTACCGAGCTTCTAACAACTATGGATGGTTTGGCATTATGGTTAGAGAGGTCCAGTGAGAGTTCCATGCCTGAATTCCCACAACCGACGACTAATACCTTCTTTCCGGTGTAGTTTTCGCCGGATTTGTAGTCTTTAGCATGTATGACTTCACCGGAGAAGTCTTCTAGTCCATCGATTTCCGGTACTACACCTTCGGCATTTTCTCCTGTTGCCACCACAAGCATTTGACATATATACTCTGTTTCGGACTGAGTTGACTCGGTTGTTGACACGGTCACAACTCGCCAGAGTTGGCAGGTTTCGTCGTACTTCGCAGACTTCACACACTCGTTGAAATGCGGGTTGATGTTAAACTTTTGTGCGTAGTTCTCGAGATACGTGATGAATTGTTTCTTTGTTGGGTACTCGGGGTATTCCTCGGGAAAGGGTAGTTTGGGAAGTTGGCAAAACTTCTTCGGGAGGTGAAGTTTTAGTCGGTTGTAGGTGCGCTTTTGCCACAAGGACGCAATGCAGTCAGAGCGTTCAATGACTACAAAGGGAACACCTTGTTCTTTAAGGCAAGCCGAGACAGCTAGCCCTGAGGGTCCGGCCCCTACTATGACAGGGCCGTTGACCCATACACATTTGCGGCCAAAGAAGTTGTTTTGACCCGATAAGTTACACATTCTTTGGGATACAAGATAATGTTTTGAAGCAAACTAATTAAGGAATAGTTGTTTTTGTATGTTTGGAAGTGAAGGTGAGATTAATGTTGTTGGAATGAAATAGGAGGTTATGGAGAAGATGTATATATAGGTGGTGGGACTATGGGAGGATTGGTACCTGGTAGGGGTCAACAATTAATGCATCTTTGAATTCCAAATCATAAGCTAGATTTCTTATATTTGATTTAACTTCATCTTAATAATAATTAGAATCTTATATGTACTATATATAAAAAATTATTGCTATAGCATATTTGTTAAAAATACAACTAAATGATTAATATATACACTCACAATTCACAAACACACATACACACAAGGGGTAATGAGTTTTTATATTTGAATACTTTCCCAAGTATACGTATTTCAGAAAGGGGTTGTGGCGCAACTTGTTGCCCGTCTACCTTCTATTGTGATGTAAATTTCGTATTTTGTTTTAATGAACTGTTTCATTTAGACAAAAAAAAATGTAAGGATTTTAATCTAATAAAGTTGAGTTAATTAATTGCAATTTCATGTAAACGCGTTTTAAGAACTTTAATATGTCAAAGTTATGTTGAGTAACTTTTTTATAAAACTTTAAGATATATAGAACTTGTTGAGAATGTTAAGTCTATCTTAAAGGAAATATCGTGATGAAAAATGGTGTACTTCACGACAAAAAAAAAAAGATCAATGTTCAAATTTTGTAGGGTTCAGATTGTGATGATTTATCCTGAAAAATCTAATAACATATGTTTAAGAAAAATAAGGCAAACTTTGAAAGAGTAAACAGCTTGGGAGCAAACAGAATGAAAGAAAATGACATGTGAGAATGGATATGAGTTAGCATATGATATGCAAATGGGCCAATTGAGGTGGGGTAAGAAATTTCCTAGGTGGCGATATGGGGACTTGCCGACTATGGTGTTCACGTGGTCAGGAATCAATGGGTTGGACCTAGCTATGGAGATCATTTCTCATCTCTTCTATAATTAATAAAATGAATTAATACGGGATATAGACGTTTCTGATGGGGTTATACATTCAGGATAATCTAGTATTCACATAGCACAAGTTAATTATAAGCTGAAAAATCAATTTATATAGATAATACAAGGTTACAATCCCGTGTGTTAGACGGGTTGAAAATGTAATATTATATAATTAGTATCAAAAAAGAGTTATGTTTAAGCAAAACATATGCATTGCACAGGTGAATAAACCCTTGCATTATACTAACGAAATAAAATATAATGTAATTTGTTAACATATACAATCATCATTATGTGTCTTTAAAGCAATAAATATCGGTGCGACAGTTATAAATTTTGTTAAGTTAAATTTTTAAACATTATTTTTTTAATTGGGTATTAACTTTGATTTTTTAGTGCCACATATATTTTTTTATGAGAAAATTGCTCGAATAGTCCCTGTGGTTTGCTCAAAGTGTTAGTGGTAAAAAATATGGTGTACCATCTCTCTTAGCTTACACTCGGCGAGCAGAAAGAAAGAATCATTTCAGAATTCATTCAGAAGCCTCACAATGGTTCGGCGACATCTGGACAGAAGCCTTATTATGAATCGGCGACATTTGACGAAGCCTTATAATCAAACGGCGACTTCATTGAAGTCTCATAATGGTTCGGCGACATCACTGATGAAGTCGCTGATTCAATTTGCAACTTCTAAAACATTCTCTTACAACTAACAGAGTAGGCTTTAAGGTGGGAGAAGTCGCTGAATGGTTTGGCGACATCACCATATTTGCTTCTTCCATGATTTGCATATCAATCGCGCTTTGGAAAACAATAACTAACTTACTTATGCAAATGATTCTCTCTAGTTAAGGATAAGAGTGTACTGAAAACGTGCTACGGGTGTGTGAATTTTTGTGGTTAAAAAAATAGATTTAAAAGAATATATATACTTAAAACTGTTTTAATTTTTTTGTTTTTATTTACGTAGAAATCCTCATGGGAGGCTTTTGGGGTGTCTGATGAGCACTCACGGCTAAGGTCCATTTATTTAGGGGCATGCGCACGTGTATTTTTTTAATAAAAAACTTTTTTAAACTTAAAATTTGGGCATTTAAAAATAATTTAAAACTCAAAAATTTATTAGCCAATTTATAAGTCCAATGTAAAACTCAAAACTTAATGTTTAATTGTTTGGACAGGGCACCTAAATCTTTAGGGACGCCATTGGAAATCCTACCTGAACTCTCTGCATACGGTAATTAACTTTTAAATATTATTATTATTATAGTTGTTGTTCTTCTTCTTATTATTATTATTAAGTTTTTAGTTTTGAAATAGTTATCTTAAAATATTACAGGTTGTGACAAAGTTTAATTTTATACCTCCAGCTTAATATATTAATTATATGATACTTTAACTTAATTTTTAGATAATTTTTTCCAAATAATAAGATAAAAAAAGTATGGGATTTGTCAGGCTGAAAATGTCATAACTGTTGGAAAGACTTGAGTGAGAAAAACAAAATATATATGTTACTACTACAAGCATTTGTGTATCCTTTTCACGTCTTTTTCCTTATTTATATCATTTATCTAAAGGATTTTCCAATAGTTTTATGTACAAATCTATATACTTTTTTAATTCTCTAAATGCTTAATTTATATGTGTGTATACTCATTGTATAGCTCGGCATATATACTCAACATTCACACAATGATGAAAAGATACCATAATATTAGCAATTAAAAACTCCCTATAAAGGGTCTTTTTAGTACCTTCATCTTCATGGAAGACTTTGAATCTTTTTCATACACGCGTTAAACAACTATCAAATGAAAATGTGAACTCTTGTTTTTCAAGTTGCTAATGATGGTTAACTAAAGTAATAAAGTACAAAAGAAGATTAAATTAGGGTTTTTAGGAACTTTCTAGGGCTCTTATTTGTATGTAGTTGGTCATACTTAAATCTTGGTTAATTAAATGATAAAGTGATTGATTAAGCTGAACCTTTTAAAGTTGGATGAATGATGGGAAGAAGAGGGGAAGCATGTGATTATGAACTTTATTTCCCCCTCAAATTCTCTATTTTCAATGAAAAGGTTTGCGGCTGTGAACTTTGGCCTTTTCTTGGTTTAATATTTTTAATAATGTTAGTTATATTGAATAGTAGGTTAGAGACCCGTATGTTACACGGTTCATCCAAAAGTAAAATGAAAAAAAAAAATAACAGCATTGTAGTATGCAAGTTATTTTACTTATTGAAAGTTAGGTAATCCAACACGTAAAAGTTTATAGTCAATCTTATATCAATCCCATACCTAAACGATTGTCTTACAACATGTCCAAAGGTTCATGTCGTCTCTTAAGCCTAGCCATGGTGCATGACAGTGATCCCACCTCGTCTCCCCACAATTACTCACATCGACTCTTTCTACTTATAAGCCGTCTTGGTTCTTTTCTGCATTGTCACTATAAACATCAAAATCACGAGTCATGGTTAATAAGTTTAAAACTCACGTGATGCACCAATTGAAGCATTCCCATTCGAAGTCCATGGTAAAACTCACTTGGGAATTCACTCAATGAAATAAAAAGTTCACATTTACTTATTTTGCTATTGTTTTCCCATGCTTCCAGCTTTGGGTGATTTTCTGGTCTGGCTTTCTAGATTCTGTTGATGACAACATTATTTGCATTCTAAATTCCCTTGGTTTTATTTACTATTTTGCATATTTTGTAAGTATAATTTATTGAGGAGGTGCTCTATACAGTTTCTTACCTTGATTCACCTATTGTACCTACATTAGCAACTACGTCCCATTGAAACATATACAGTGGTCTGCATAATACATAAACTGACCAAAAAAACCACGTCAGAGTTAAACAAAATGAAACTTATGCAGATGATTGTTGTCACACCCCGCCTAAGGCGAAAACGCGAGGTGAGACGGGTATGGTGATCACAAACACTGTTTACAAAAGAAATACTAAATGTCATTCATTTTACATAACAAACGAGGTCTTGATGTCAAATAAAGTTACAGGCCATAGCAAAATGAGTTCAACAACTACATCAAATAGTAACACAAAAGACTTCTTCGTGCATTCCTAAGCTTGCCATCTTATTGTCCTTACTTGATTTCCTAAAAAACATGCTTAAATGCGTCAACTAGAAAGTTGGTGAGTCCGTATGTTTCAATGACTCAATACAACAGTTTGTTTTACACAAAGTTTGTTGTCTGTGTCCATATAGAATATAGTTACCATGAGCCCCATAACCAAACTCTGACTTCCTTGTACGTCTCAACCAATGCCTTCTCAGAACATTGAATATATAATGGGTATGTTATAAATATCTTAATGAGGTTTCTTCCTAGGGCATCAAATAGTATTATGATCTAGGGTATGTTTGGTATGGGGTAATGGAATGGATAAGGGAATGGAATGGACAAGGGAATGAAATGGACAAAGGAATGAAATAGATGATTACCGTTCCATGGTCTTGTTTGGTTACCACGTAAGAATGGAATGAATCACAACTTTGTATTGTTTGGTAGGTAGGAAAAGACTTAGGAATAAAACCGCCGCTGGTGAGTGGTGGCGATGGCGGTTGATAGTGGGTGCCGGCGACGGTGGTTGGCGGTGGCAGAGGTGGTGGCGGTCGTGGTAGCGGCAACAGTGGTGGTCAATGGCGGCGGCACCGATGGGTGGTGGTGTTGGTGGTCGGTGGGTGCCGATGTTTGGTGGTTATAGTAGCGGTAATAGTGGTGGTGGTCGGTGGGTGGCGATAGGGAGTGACGAGGACAGTGAGTAGAAGCGGCGGCGGCGGCGGCGGTTGGTGCTTGGTGATGGGTGGCGGTGGTCGGTAGTGGAGGTGGCGGTTGGTGGTGGTGGTTGGTGACGGAAAGTATCGGTGGTGGCAGTCGGTGCTTGGTAGGGGGTGGCGGTGGTCGGTGGTGGAGGTGGTGGTGGGGGTGGGTGGTGGTGGTGGTGGTAGTGGTCGTTGATGGATAGTGTCGGTGATGGCGGTCAATGCTTGGTGGTAGGTGGTGGAGGTGGTCGGTGATGGCGGTAGTCGGTGGGTGGGGGTGGCGGTGGTTGGTGACGGAGAGTGGCGGTGATGGTCGGTGGGTGGCGAGAGTCGGTGGTTGGTGGTGGTCGACGATGGCGGTGGTCGGTGGTGGCGTCAAGTGGTGGTGGCGATGGGTGGTAATGGTAGAGGTGGGTGGTGGTGGTCGTCGGTGCTGATGAAGGGTGACAGAGGGAATGGAAATAAAAAACAGGGGAGATGAATGGAATGAATTTTGGGGTTTTTAGAGATAATGGAATGGATGAGGTAATGGATGATTCCATTACCATGACAAACCAAACACCTTTTTTTTTCATTCCATTGTAATGCTCCAATTCATTACGCCTTCCATTCCTACGCTATCCTAGTTTCTTTTTAGGTAATACCAGCCTAGAATATACTTTACAGCAGTAGATTAATATTATTTGGGTCCTAAGACTGGTGTTCGGAAAGAAAGTGTGGTTTTGGACGAATATGCTTTTTAAAAAGTGATATACATATAGTTAAAGTACTAATATGTTATAGACTATTTTAATTATTCCAAAAACGTAGTATAATATTTCTTGATCACGCGTAATAAAAAGGTTAGAAAGGTATGCAATGCAAAAACAAAAACGTTCATACAAGCATACATAGGAATGATCTCTCGAGCTAAGTGCATTTAACACTAGAATAATATATATGCATAGCAGACGAGTTAGGATTCTTCTCTATGAAGTCACTATTTTTCAGTGCTAGGACTTTTAACAACAGGAGTTCATTAATTTTCAGGTCGGATCTAGTCACATTGTTATCTGGACACACACATAAAATGTACATTTTCATTTGAAATATAGAAAATATATTCTCTAATTGTTCTCTACGGGTTTTCATGTTTTGAAAATGATCCATTATATTTTCATGTTTTGAAAATGATCCATTATATCTTCACCTTCAATTGCTACTTTAGGAAAGGACCCATTTTCACAATATAACAAATGCAAGAATCGTTTATGCAAATCTATCTTCACATGTTTCAGCATGCAAATCGTTTATACATGTACCGATGTTGAGAAAATTTATATTTAATGTTGATAAAAAAAATATAATAAACACAAGAAAAAATTACACCGTTAGTCCTTATGGTTTCCTTCCAGTTTTAATGTAAGGTATCAATGTTTTATTGTTTCACTTTAAGGTATTAAAGTTCTAATTTGTTTCAATGTATGGTATTAGGCACTAACCACGTTTAAAGTTAACTGCGTTGGCCCTCACGTGATTTGCACGTGAGGGTATTATGGTCTTTTTATCTCCTAAACCTTTATACCCATAATATTATTAAAAAATCAAAACGAATTCAAACACATAAAACCTGGAGAATCATTGCACCTTTCATCTTCCTTCCACGAATACGATCATCAGTTAGGTCAAAAATGTTAACTTCATGGATTATCATAAAGCCTGGGGACGAGTATCAAAAGACGTTTATGGTAATATTCGTTTTAGTAATATTCGTTTTAGTAATATTCGTTTGATGGTAAGTTATGAAAAAAAAATACGATTTTTATAAAAATCTTTACTTTCCAGGTCTTTATGAAGAATTGTTTTGCTTGAAGATTTATTATGGTGGAGGGTTTACTGCATTTCCTGATATTGATTATGAGAATGGTAAGTGTGATTATGTTGATTTGCTTAACAGGGAGCATTTTAATATAACTGAGATGAATGAAATTGCACAATCACTTGGGTTTAAAGATGTGGGTCTTCTACACTATCATTATGTAGTTCCTTATCATGATTTAGATTTTGGGTTAAGACCATTACGTACCTATAGTGATGTACAAAGTTTGTTGAGGCATGTGGTCAGTCATAGAGAAATAACTGTTTATATTGAAGAAGGGGCAAGCATGGTAGGGATAAAGCCTAGAACACCAGTAAAAAAAACTACTGATAACATAAATGTAGGAGAATCACAAGTTATAGATGCAGTGTTTGAAAGCATTTTTAGTGAAGTTATGAATCCTGAACCTAAGTTGATAACTAATGGAGAAAATGAAATTGATGTGCATGAAATAGTTGATGAAGTAGATAGGAAAGGAAAAGCAAAAGTTGATGAAACAGTAGTACCTAAGTTCATAAGTCCTGAAGTTGAAATTGATGAAAATGAAATAGTTGATGTTGATAATCAGATGTTTGAGGTTGAAGTTGATATGTCAAACTTTGATGGTAAGAACATACTTGGTGACACACATGAAGCAAATGTTATTCATGCACATCATAATGATGATGAAGATGAGATGGGAACTGACAGGCATTCCTTGTAAACATGCTGTGGCCCCTAATTGGGATATGGCACTACATGGTACAAAGGTTGACATACTAGAGAAATGGGTGGACCCATGTTATTGGCTATGTACTTGGAAAGAGGTTTACTCACTTAAGATAGGGCCCATCAATGGAAGAAGAATGTGGCCTAGATCTCAGTGCCCATCTGAACTACTTCAGCCAATATCACAAACCAATTGGCAGGCCAAAAAAAAGAGAAGGAATGATGCTTTGGAGAAAGAAGATGCTATGGTCAAGGGTAACAAGCTGAGCAGAAAGGGTAAGACAACAACTTGTGGAATATGTGGGAACAAAGGACATAACAGAAGGGCATGTAGAGGACAATGTGGTGAAACAACAGCTCCAAAGAAGAAGACAACTGCTCCTAAAAAGAAGACAACTGCTCCAAAGGCTGCTGTTAAGAAGACCACTAAGAAGCCTGATGCTGCACATGGTGAACCTTCAAAACCAGGAAACAAGAAAAGAAAGGCTGCAAATTGAACATGTTTTGGTTTAATGTTTTGGAAAACATGTTTTAGTTTGTGTCTGTTGACTTTAAGTTTGACTTGTTATGGTTTTTAACTTATAATATCTAATTTTGTTCAGATACAATGTTGAAACATGTTTCGTACTGTAACCATTAGCTATGGACTTATCCATGGAACATCGGATTACAGTCATCAAAATAGGGCTTGTATTTCACATTTATTCATTGTCTTTAGTGTACAATGGACGAGGCACAACATCGTAAAGGTTTGGTTAAGGGCTCATGTCAGTCACATAACGATCATTGTCTTAGCTAGGCAATGGTTAAGTCTACCATGGTTTACACATACAACAAAACCCATGAACTCACCATCTTTATTGTTGACATATTTTATTTGTATGTTTTAGGCAATTAATCATGAGGCATGTAACTCGGGGGGAGTTGCGCACTAGCATCAGGGATATATGAACCGGTTCTTTTGTTATATGATTTTAGAACAATGTCATTTGAAGTACGGTTTAAGACAATATTTTCTGTTAAGTTGTTAAATAATGATGTCTTTTGATATATATCCGAATTTATGAATTTGATGCTTGCGTGACTCTTGTGCTTGAAAACCTTTCGAAGTTACATCCCTTGTTTCCGCCTAGGAAGGGTGTGATAATTAAACTTTAGATCTGACAAAAACTACCAACTACATCTCAGAATAAAAAATACAGAAGCCAAATCTTACTTTTTTATGGAATAACCCAAAATGTAGGGCTCTTTTCTAAGGGTGTATTCCATCGTCGCGATCGAAGTAAAAAACCACCACCGTTAGTTACCACAATCACCAAAACCAATAGCCGGAAGAATGTCTTGGCTGCGTTCAGAAGCAGGTGCAAGAGACAACAGAAACCGGTTAAATATGAGGGTTGGTTGAAGGTGTAGTTGTCGCCGGACCCTCCCATTATCTCCTGTGGTTGGTTGGCTCCACCTTCCCGTCTCTCTATCTCTCTCTCTGTTTGTCTTTGTCTCTCTATCTTTCCTTGTCTCTGTCTCTCTCTCCCCTCTCTCTCTCTCTCTCTCGGGCTTGATTCGCAGTTGTTGAGGAATTGGGGAAATGTAGCTTTTAATGAATTTAAATTTTGAATTGGCCGTCTAAATGGTTTGGATCTAAAAATTGACCGCCCAAATGGTTCATAAGATACTTTTCAACCTCGTGGGCTTCAAAAACTTGTATAATAAGCTTTAAAAATTTGCACATGTTGAAAATTACGTAAAATGACTATCTTGCGCATCGTATAAGCTTTATAATATAATGTGTGTATGTATGTATAATGTATACATATAGTTTTGCTAAAATTAAGGAGTAAACGTTTAACTATTATTTAAATAGTCAAAAATTGAGTAGAGTTGAGAAAATTAGAGTTTAATTAAGATTAGAAGATTAAGATGTAATTGGTGTTTGAAAAACTATTTTATTCTTGTTTTAGGGTTTTATCTTATCCATAAAAAAAGGCTAACATTATAATATCTTATACTTTTACAATAGCCATAAAACAATGGACCTAAGGAGATGGGTCTTACGAATGGCCAAACATGGGAAATAAAGAGCCCAAATGTAATGGGTTGGCCCAAAAGAGAGGATAATAAAAGAAAGCAATCTCTGTCTAATGTGTGTGAATCGTCAAGTAAACTAGAACTAGGGATGGAAAATCTGGGAGAACTAAACAAAGATTCGTTCATAAGCCTTCTAAGTAAACTCATCGGAGAGTCAAAGCATGTGCAGAACAACCCACCTGAACTCATCCCTGAAGAGGATCGCATCGTCCGCCATGTCCTTGACGCCCTCCTCCCTTATTCCACCACCACTGGCGGCGGCCCCCTCATCCTCAACCACGTCACCTACAAACCCAATCGAGGCAATCTTATTGTCCAATACCCTGGATCCCATCCCCACAAAGTCCTCTCTTTTGTTGGCATGCACATGGACGTTGTTACTGCTAATCCCATTGAATGGGTATTATTATTATTATTATTATTATTATTATTATTATTATTATTATTTCAGTTTAAGTTTTATATTTATTGTTATTGTTATTGTATTGATTTAATTAAGTAATTGATGATATATGGTTTGGTTTTAAGGAATTTGATCCGTTTACAATGAGTATTGATGGAGACAAGCTTCGAGGGAGGGGTACAACTGATTGTTTGGGGCATGTTGCACTTGTGACTGAGCTTATGAGGGACCTCGGCCGAACAAAGCCGAACCTTAAATCAACTGTTGTTGCTGTTTTCATAGCTAGTGAAGAGAACTCTTCTATTCCTGGTGTTGGTGTAGATGCCCTTGTCAAACATGGACTTCTTGATAACTTAAAATCTGGACCTTTGTATGTAACATTTTCACAACTGATTATTATTATTGTGGATGGGCCGGTTATTTTGTTTACGGATAGATATGAATTTTTGATTTGCACAGGTTTTGGATCGATACGGCGGATAAACAACCTTGCATTGGCACTGGTGGTATGATACCCTGGAAGCTTCATGTTACAGGGAAGCTTTTTCATAGTGGTTTAGCACACAAGGTATGTATTTCGATTACCACAACTTGAATCATATTCATACTTGTCCCAGCCTTGAATTACAAACCAGGGTACTTTCAATGTGGAACATGATTATTAATTGCATACTGACTGGAAGTTATTTGGATTATTAGAGACATAATTTAATGATTAGCATATTGTTGATTTTACAAGCCATTGCTAGGCAATTCGACAACTTAATACTTAGCATTTTTTTAAATAATTTAAGAGACTACTTACCAAAGTTGGATTTGGATTGCATGGTTTTAAAAAGTGATATTCGCTTCGAGGCATTTAGGTGCCAAAGTTGAGGCAAGAGGTGAGAGTTTCGTGTACTCAAGGCGTTGCTGTATATACAACTAACTAAATAAGTTTTTTAAACGATTTTTATCTTGATGTGCATGAGGCTTTACCTCGAGGTGTTTTCGAGATAGTCTCATGCGTTTGAAGTGTACGTTTTAAACATAGACACCGCCTGACACTCTTAGTTTCCTAACTTCCAAATGTCGTTATTTTCTCTAGAAAGCCAAATTAAAGTGTCACTCTCATGAACAAGTGATCCATGTTTAATGGTCTTAGATTTTGTTGTGGTTCACCATCATCTTGTATAACATATCAAATAACATGTTAGACCTCGCCATTTATTGAGGATGGAGTTGTTAAGTTAGTCTATTAATATTTCTTGGTAGGCTATTAATCCTTTTGAGCTTGCAATGGAGGCACTTAAAGAGATCCAAACAAGGTTTTACAAGGATTTCCCACCACACCCTAAAGAACAAATTTATGGATTTGCAACACCTTCAACTATGAAACCAACTCAGTGGAGCTGTAAGTCCATCCTAGACAACAAAAACTTAATCCACTTTTTCATCTTTCTTTGTTTAAAGAAACCAAACCACTTTTATGTATTTCAGACCCTGGAGGTGGAATCAATCAAATTCCTTCTGATTGCACCATTTCAGGAGATGTTAGGTTGACCCCGTTTTACAAGTAAGCTCATTCGTCTCTTTTTTCGGTTTACTGTATAGGTTAAGAAATTTTTAGCTGTTATTCATTTAATTTGCTGGATTTTTAGCCCGAGCTTTTTAATACTCTACTTAATTCGAGGTTTTGGCGATACATTTGGTTTCAAATAGCGCAGGTTGCTATGAGCCTATGGGGTGTCTAGGTCCATGATGCATGAAGCTCAAAGCAAAAGCTTTGTGTGCGCTAGGGGTCATGTATTATTATATAATCATTATAAATTGATTGTAGAAAATATTTACCACACTTTTTTTTTAATTAATATACGCCTTGCATACGTGATGCGTGCACTAGGCATTGGAACGCGCCACACTTAAAATCAAGCACTATAGACAATTAGACAAACTCTATGTACAACCTAAGAAGCTCAAAGAAACAGGAAAAAAAATACAAGAAGAATATGGAAAATGTAAAAAAAAAAGAACTTTTCAAAGATTGCATGAAGCCCTGTCGCTGCTGTCTTCTTGCCGTTTTATGGAAACGCTTCGGCTACGACCTGGAATCTCAACCACGCTTTTTTAAAACCAAGGCGAGACTATCTTGAGTAGCTCATGAGTGGCTTGGCTCGCTATAACCTGTGCATCTTATTGTATTAATTATTGTGATAATTTTCAGCGTGCCAGATGTAATCAAGAAGTTAAATGAATACGTAGAAGATTTAAACAAAAACATCGAGAAGATTCCTACAAGGGGGCCAGTGTCAAAATACATTCTACCAAATGAGGACCTCAGAGGGAGGTACGTCATATCTTTAGTAACAAAAATAAAAAGAGCGTCTTTTTTTTTGTGAATAATGTTTTGTTAAATCACCAGAATTGAGATCTCGTTTGATGAAGCCTCATCGGGAGTGGCATGTAACCTGGAGTCCCGTGGCTTTCATGTGTTGTGCCAAGCTACCAAAGATGTAGTTGGGCATGTAAAACCCTACTCTATAACTGGGACTTTGCCACTTATACGAGAACTACAAGTGAGATACGATTTGCAATATTTATGTTTGAAACTTTTTATAATTTTTTTATTACTTTCTAACTCCATGAACATTGTTATTGTGACAGGATGAAGGTTTTGATGTTCAAACTGCAGGTTATGGTATGTATCTGTTTGTTACCAAACTCTAGAAGTATAAATTAGGAGAATGCTGTTTGAAGCTTTGTTTTTTTATAACCACTAAATATTTTGAATTTTTTTTATTTACCATGTATTCATCGATGTTTACCATTCTAAAATCGTTAAACTATTGTCTGTGTGGATTTGTTTTGAGCAGGTCTGATGTCTACATACCATGCGAAAAATGAGTATTGCCTTCTTTCTGATATGTGTCAAGGGTACCAAGTGTTTGCCAGAATCATTGCTCAGCTAGAAGAGTGATTTAACTACGTTTGAAACCGAATAGCGGTTAAAAATAAGAACATGTCATAAATTGTGGTTACTGGTTCTTCATTTGTGAATTTCTGCTTTCAACAACAGTTATGAAATGCTATCTTGAGTTTGTTTGTGATTAGCTTTCCGTTTCATGATTATTATCGGGAAAAGTTCAAATACACAGTCTCCTATAAATTTGAAGTCGTAAGAAGGGTATCAACGAACTCTATTATCTTAGATTTTATGTTTTCGCATTTAGAATTTTTGTAAATTTTAGAATTCTTGTTAGATCATTGTGTCTTTTTTATTTCGCAGTGTGGTTTTTGTGATTTATTGTGTCGTTTTTGTGATTCTTGTCTTTTATCGTCAGCATTGTGTTATATTTTGTGATCAGTTGTATCTTTTGTATTTTTCTTACTTTCCTAATTTATTTTACCCTTTGTGGCATAACTTAACCTAGTTATTATCAACTCGGATGATATACATATATTTTTACTAGTAAGAAGCCCGTGCGATGCCGCGGTACTCGTTTTTTTTTATTTACCAATCGTTACGTTATTTATTGTTGTCGCTGATGACACTCTTGAACACCCCCCCCCCCCCCCCCATGGAATGATATATCAAACTCCATACTTTTCGAGTGGTGTGAAAGAGTCAATAACGAAATGGACATCCATGCTTAATTAAGGTTTTAAGGATTACAATATTCAATTAGGTGTTTATGGTGTTTATGAAGGGGTTACATCTTCATTTGAATACAAAGAGTGCATAAGAGATATATACAATTAGTATTAAAGGTTGTACAAGAGGGCATAAAAGGAAGAAAATGACAAAAAATTGAGATTTGTAAAGGACCCTTGGTATACCACTATACCATCTTAACTTTGGACAATTTGGACATATTTGCCCGTGCCTTCTCCTTTATAATGTAGTATAGATATAGATAACAAGACTAAAATTGGTATGAATATCAATACTAAACAGGTACCAAGTAGATAAAATTTGTACGAGTATCAATAGTAACCGGGTAACAAATTGATAAAATCGGTATGAGTACCAATATGATATGGATACCAAATAGGTAAAATCGATATGGCTACCATAAATACCATAATACTAAGTAAAGCATATCATCAAATTCGTTAGTATATAAAATTCGGTACCATTACCATTTTTACGCGTAATGATACTGAAAGTACCAAATATTGAAATCAATAAAACTAGGTACCTATCTATACCAAATACCCAAAATTGATACTGATACAAGTATAGGTATGAGTATTTATAAAAAGGTGCTTTTCCCAGCCTCTAATACCCTCTAAAACAATCACAGTCCAAGCTGTTGAATGGTGATTGAATATTTGAATTCAGAGCCCAACAACCATTATGATGGTCCAAGAGGCTCAACCAAATGGCCCGTAGGATGATACCACTTGATATTAGAGGTGCAAAAAAAAAAAAAAAAAAACCCGGGAACAAGAACAGGAACCAGAAAAAAAAAACAGAACCGGCTATTAAAAAAACCGGTTTTTTATATCTGGAATCGTACCCGACCCTACGTCCCTACCCGCTAGGAATGCATAGGATATAAATTTCTATGTAAAAAACAAGACCGGAACCCGACCCGATTTATACCCGGTTGTACCCGGTTTTTTAATACTCGGTACCGGGTTGTACCCTTAGCCAGGTTTTCGTATAACCGGAACCGGGTTTCCGAATACCCAAAAAGTATATGTCAAGCAATGAGACTATTTGGCATTTTGAAATTGAGGCAGTCCGGGAAGGAATGGGTCACCTCGTGATTCAAGAGGGGTTGCCATATGACAACTTCGTCAACCCAAGATCGACGTGTCTCATCTAAAGAACTCTACAACCGCGTTATAATTATCTAAGTCGCACTACCCTTCGACGTGATTATATAAAAATAATTCAATACCAAGTATACTCGGTGTACCCAGTTTTTTTACAATATCCGGAACCGGTTCCATACCCAAGACCGGGTATTGAAAAACCCAGAACGGGTATTGAAAAACCAGAACCGGGTATACCGGGTATTGTTTTGTTGTTAGGAACCGGAACCAGAACTGGAATCGGTTCTTTCAATACCCGGTCAAAGTGATACTCGACCCTACCAGGAATCGGGTATAGAAGTGTAGAAAAAGCTCGCGGCTCGCTCGAAACTCGCTCGAAAAAAGCTTGACTCGTAAGAAGGCTCGAAAAAAACGAGCCAGCTCGGCTCGATTGTAAACAAGCTGGAGCTAGGCCTGGTTCGGCTCGTGAGCTGGCTCAAATTTTTGTATTTATATATATTAATTATATTTTTAAATGTTAAAATTAAGAAATATGTGAGAGGAGGTTGAAGTGTTAACATTTTAAGTTTAATTAATCAATAAAATATGAAAGATAATGGGAAAAAAACACAAATTACATATAATACTTTTAGTATGGTCTTCGTTCTTTAAAATGTTAGAAAAATAAATGTATTTTTATTTTATTTTGTTTTTTTATGTTATAAATATTTTTAAAAAATACAGTAAATAAAAAATAACGAGGTGGCTCGAGCCAGCTCGAGCTCGGCTCGAACATTTACGAGTCGAGTTCGAGCTCGACTTTTAAGCTCGACCTAAAAAATGAGCCGAGCCACTGCTGGCTCGTTAAGTTCGAGTTGGAGCTGGAGCTAGTCATGGCTCGGCTCGGCTTCGCTCGATTACAGCCCTAACCGGGTATTGAAAAAACCCAGTTTCTGCACCTCTACTTGGTATGGCTCTTGTAGCCTATCAACAAAAGTGCATTCGGCAATCGACATTGCATTATCCTCAACAATAATATAAATGCTTGACAATGTACGTGTTCTCTATTAGTAATCAAACATCATCGATTTAACCAAATTAAGCTTCTAGTTTCCTTCCTTGTTAGATGAGGCGTGATTTCAACTTTCTACCGTCACATGACTCACATCGGCGACATAAAGATATTTAAAGGTTGCATATTTATTCACGAACAGTGGTACCACAATTTCCTGTTCTCATAAAGAAATAGTTGTTGTAACATCATTAAATTATGTTGAATTTATTTCACTTCATGAACATTTTAAAGTCTGTGTGTGATACGGTTGAAATTATTGAGAGTGTTGTACATGATAAAACGAAAAATACACCTTCAAATCTTCAATAATCTTCTCATAAACTCAATACCTTATAAAGAGCGATCAAACTAAATATAGATATATTCTATCTAGTAACAATTTAATAAATCTTTTTTATGAAGGCACTCACAATATCATATGTGAAATACATTCATGAAAAAATAAAATATGATATGTTTGAAAGACATGATAGTTCATGGACGTTGGCATATGTAAATTCCATTATTATTGCAAGGTTGGCGTGTGTGGAGAAGCCTCATCATTTGGGGATGTGCCTTCACATCAACTGTCACGTCACTGTGGGTCAGGCTCATGTTATGTGCCTGCTAAAGCCAAGGCTAAACAAAAGGAAGACCAAGACCCCAAGCAACATGCATGCGATTAATGCATGGCTTGGTCCAAGTCAAGACTACTTTATTTATTTTGTGCTAGAATAAAGGAATGATTGGCTTGACTACCTTTAATATCCACATAAAAGTAGGAACTTAATTAAGCTATCATGTTGTCTTCTATCTCCTTATAAGGAGGACCTTGCATTCTTGAATAATCACGCAGAAAAATTAGTCTAATACTCTCTCTAAAGTTTTCTAGTATTCTCTCTATTTTCTTAGGCCAACGATATAATTGATGGAACCACATCAGTGGTATCAGAGCGGTCTTGATCCACTCCCATGGACGCTCAAGAATGGAACGAGTCGATGGATCAAATCGAGTCAATGCTAGTCGAGATTATTGATTTTCTCAAGAGCCGAACTCGATTGCCACCACTCGGTCCGTCACCCAATTCCGCCTGCGCACCACCACCACCAACCCTTGTCATTATTGCCGCCACCACAACAACACCATACTTACGACCAATTTCCGCTACCGCGCCATCACCTCCACTACAACGCCATCAAAACCTACTGCTACCGCTACTCACCTTATCACACAAATTGCCAACACAATGACTCCCAAACAAGCACCAATAGCCTCTCTACCAATCGTTGTCCTAACACTATCTCAAAAACCAAACCCAACCACTCTGCTAGCACCATCACATTTCCATCCTTTACACCCTACATCACCAAAAAATAACAAACTAGTGGCTCCTGCCATGACCATTGCTATCCTCAAAATCAATATCCAAAAGAAGATTATGATTCTGTTGAAGAAGGTTGTGAGTTCGCCGCCAACAAATACACGAATGAAATCAATCAAAGAGGCAGTCGAGACAAGCTACTGGCGGCCACCGTGGCGCATCATCAAAACGTCTCTCAATGCGATTGGGAGATTCGAGTGGCGTCCGCCGTGGTTTCCACCAAGTCATATCCGAATTTTCGCTTTGAGGACAAGGCGAGTTCGCGCGGGATGGAATGTTATGTGCCTACTAAACCCAAGGCTAAACAAAAGGAAGACCAAGACCCCAAGCAACATGCATGCGATTAATGCATGGCTTGGTCCAAGTCAAGACTACTTTATTTAATTTGTGCTAGAATAAAGGAATGATTGGTTTGACTACCTTTCATATCTAAAGGAATTGATATTCAAGATGCTTTGTATTATTGATGTACAATATATTATATAGATACAAAAGAGAATCTCCTATATTGGTGGAGATCATAATCAAATCAATAATAATCTTTTACATATATACACATGTGCTATTACACCCCCACAGTGGAAGCATCGGGTGGACGAATGCTGAGACTGGTCCTGAAATTATCAAAGAGAACTCGCGGGAGGCCTTTAGTAAAGATATCTGCTATCTGATGGCGAGAGGGGACATGCAAAACACGAACGCAGCCTTTTTGAACTTGTTCACGAACAAAATGAATATCGAGCTCTATATGTTTCGTGCGCTGATGCTGTACCAAATTTCCAGACAAGTAGATTGCATTTATATTATCACAATAGACTAATGACGCACGCGTGACAGGATGATGCAGCTCGAGAAGAAGGTTGCGAATCCAGCAAAGTTCAGCAACCACATTAGCGACTCCTCTGTATTCGGCTTCTGCACTGGAGCGAGAAATGGTAGATTGACGCTTAGAAGGCCAGGAAATAAGATCATCCCCAAGATAGACACAATACCCAGAAGTAGAGCGACGAGTATCAGGGCAGCCTGCCCAGTCAGCATCAGTATAGGCTACCAGAGACAGCGACTGACTAGGGCAAGATGAAGACCAAACTCAGAGGTACCCTGAATATATCGAATAATCCGCTTCAAAGCGTTCCAATGAGCAACCCGTGGCGCATGCATGTACATGCAAATCTGCTGAACGGCATAAGAGATGTCAGGTCTGGTGAAAGTCAAGTACTGGAGTGCACCGGCGAGGTTGCGATATGTGGACGGATCATCGTGCAGAGGTCCAATATTCGCAGATAGTTTGGACTGAGTGTCCACAGGTGTTGCTGCAGGTTTGCAAGAATCCTTGGCAGCACGGTGAATAATATCACGTGCATAAGACTGTTGGGATAAAAACATTGAGTTCCCTGAGTGCGTAACCTGTATACCAAGAAAGTATGAAAGAGGTCCCAAATCCTTCATAGCAAATTCACCTGCAAGAGTTTGTAACAGGTGATGTCGCAGAGCATCATTAGAAGTAGTGAGAATGATGTCGTCGACATAAATGAGAAGGTAAGCAACATCGTGGCCATGTTTGTAAATAAACAACGAATTGTCAGATTTGTTCTGACGAAACCCTGAGAAGTGACAAAATCTGTGAAACGCTGGTACCAGGCACGTGGTGCCTGCTTGAGGCCATATAGAGACTTTTTAAGGCGACAGTCATGATTCGGAAAATCCTGATGTCGAAAGCCTGTAGGCTAGTGCATATACATAGTTTCTTACAGATTCCCATGGAGAAAGGCATTCGTGACATCCAGTTGATTGATTTTCCATGATTTGGCCAAGGCCAAAGAAAGTACCAGACGAACGGTGGCCGGCTTAACAACCGGACTAAAAGTCTCTCCACAATCAACCCCCTGTTCCTGTTTTCGACCATCACAAACAAACCGAGCTTTGTAACGCTCGAGACTACCGTCAAACCTGTACTTATGCTTAAAGAGCCACATGTAGCGAATAATATTTATATCAGGTGTGCGAGGTACAAGTTCCCAGGTCTTGTTTTTAATAAGGGCACTAAAATCATTGGACATGGCATTGTACCACTCCGGAGTGGCTAAAGCAACCTGAGGATTTTTGGGTATGGGTATGACAGTGGTAGTGTGTAGGTTAAAAGGCTGTCTTGGTTTGCTGATGCCGCTCATAGAACGGGTATGAATGGTGCGGGCAGGAGGTGGGGGAGGTGGTGGTGGTGGAGGGGGGACCGGTGACGGATGAGAAGTGACCGAAGGGTTTTGGGAGTTGGGGTCATATGGTCTGGTGTAGGGTGGTGCATAGAAGATGGGCCGACCTGGTAGGAAGTGGGTAGTGGGCCGTGATGCGGAGCAGAGGGGGGGCTGGGAGATATTGGAGAGGAAGGTGGGCTGATCATGGAAGAGGGGGGGGGGTGTTTGGGCCGTTTGTGGAAGTGGGATCAGGGTGGTGTGGTGACTGTTTGGCGAGGTGGTCCCAAACCAGGGGATGTATGGTTGGGTTTAAAAAGTCATAGGATGGTGGTTTTGTGGGAGATTGAATGGTGTAGGGGAATATGATTTCCTCGAAGTGTACGTGTCGAGAAATGGTGAGTTGATGTGTGGTGAGGTCGAGACATTTGTACCCTCGATGGTTAGAAGGGTAACCAAGGAAGACACAAGGGTTGGACCGGTAGTTAAGTTTGTGGATTGTAGTGGAAGGGGTGAGAGGATAACAGAGACACCCAAATACGTGTAGATGAGCATATTCAGGGGTGACATTGTAGAGGAGAGAGGTGGGTGAGCGAAAGTTGTGAAGTTTGCTAGGTAATATGTTAAGTAAGTAGGTGGCAGTTTCAAGGGCATGATGCCAAAAATTGGGTGGCAGGGAAGCATGGGCAAGAAGGGTACGGAGCATGTTGTTTATAGTACGAATTTTTCGTTCCGCCTTGCCGTTTTGGGATGACGTGTAGGGGCACGAAAAACGAATTTGCATGCCGTGGTGATGACAAAAGTTATGAAAGTTATTGTTTGCATATTCTTTACCATTGTCACACTGGTATTGTTTAATTTTACATTCAAATTGTGTGCGAACAAGGTTGTGAAACTGGGTAAACATGGTAAAGGCTTGGGATTTATTAGCTAGGGGAAAGGTCCATAAGAAAGTGGTGAAGTCGTCTAGAAAGAGGATGTAGTATTTATGGCCACCCGTACTGAGTATGGGTGAGGTCCAAAGGTCACGGTGTACAATGTCAAATGGTAAACGAGTGCAATTAACAGAATCATAAAACGGTAATGTAACACTTTTACCAAAAATGCAAAATTGATACAAAGTTTTATTAAGTTTGCCATAGTTAATAAAAGACGACAATTTTAAAGATTGCAATAAATTGTTGCCAGGATGACCCAGTCTTTGATGCCAGCGATCGTGGGAGATGGAGGTAAAAGCCTGTGGTTGGTTGAGGTTGAGCGGAAGTGGTTCAGTGAGAGGATAGCGATCGCCTGTGCTATTGCATCAAAGGATAGGAGCCTGTGTTTTGAGATCCTTCACAAGAAAACCAAAAGGGTCAAATTCGACAGAAACCAAATTATCAGTTGTAAGGCGACGAACTAAAATAAGGTTTTTAATATTATTAGGTGCAAAAAGGACGTTATTTAATTTTAGAGGTGGGAAGGGGTGGTAGGGTTTAGTTGCCTTGAGCCAAAACGGGGATAGTCATGCTATTTCCAACAATTATATTTTTATTAGGGCACGAATTAAAATTAGACGGGGAATTTATACCTTGCTGATTAGCCGAATGAGATGATACCCCCGAGTCCATGAGTCTGTGATCTGGTGGGTTCAACGACAAAGTGTAAAGTGTCTGCTCAATATCCGTGGGCGTGTAACCGGTATGATGGGCTTCATCAGGCCTCGGGCCCAAAACTCCATTACCATTGTTGCTGGGCCGAGAAGGATACGGGCAGGGGGTTGGGCCTGTGAAGAATTCCAAGGCTGAGACTGACCGTTTAGAAGCCCAGCCCACTGATTTGCCGTCCAGTTTGAAGGGAAGACTATGTAGGGGTGGTTAGCGGGTGACGGTTGGCTGTAGGAGGTGGTGCCACGGCTGCCGGTGTTGCGTCCCCGGCCGTGTCCACGTCTGCCACGGGGACGGTTTTTATCGGTGGGGTAGGAAGGATAGGATGGTGATGGTGGGGTCGGGTATTGGTGACAGAAGTGGCAAGAGCAGTGGTGGCGGTACGAGATGAACGAGCAGTTTGGCGTTTCTTCTTGTCTTCTTCCCTGCAGACAGTGGAACGGACTTCATTAAAGGGTGGTAGCGGCTCCTTGTTCTGCAGAACGGTAGAGATACCGTCATATTGTTTAGTGAGCCCTGTGAGCACTTTGATTACAAGCATGTGGTCGTCGACAGGAGCACCAACACTTTCCAATTGATCGGCTATTCGGACATTGACCGGAAGTTGTCGAGGCTTAGGTTTGCAAACTCCTGACCAAGAATAATGGCACGAGTATTTTTGTTATCGTTGAACTCGTGTTGAACCGCCGTCCAGGCTTCATAAGCAGATTTTCCAGGTTCGAGAATGATATGCAGAAGGGGTTGAGATATGGTTGCATATATCCATTAAAGGACTATGGCGTCAAGACGGGAACATAGTGCTTCGGCTTTGGATAGGGCGGCTGCCTTTTCAGCATCCGAAGAGGACGATGTAGCAGCAGCCGGAGGAGGGGAGAGGTGTTCGATGACCTCATAGGCACGACAATGGACTTGAAAAAGAGTCGACCAAGTAGAGCAGTGGGTGGAGTCTTTTTCGAGTATGATAGGGACGTGGGTTTTGATATTAGTGACCGTGAGGGCCGGGTGAAGCGGTGATTCCATTGGAAAAGAGAGGAATAGTAATCGGAGGATGGGAAAAGAAGGAGACCACCGGAGAAGAAGGACCGGCGGCGGAGGAGATTAGGGTTTAGGAAGCGACCGTCTTGATATCATAAAGGAATTGATATTCAAGATGCTTTGTATTATTGATGTACAATACATTATATAGATATATAACAGAATCTCCTATATTGGTGGAGATCATAATCAAATCAATAATAATCTTTTACATATATACACATGTGCTATTAATATCCACATAAAAGTAGGAACTTAATTAAGCTATAATGTTGTCTTCATGCAGAAAAATTATGGCCACCCTTATAAGGAGGACCCTACATTCTTGAATAATCATGCAGAAAAATTTGTCTAATACTCTATTTAAAGTTTTCTAGTATTTTCTCGATTTTCTTAGGCCAACGATATAATTGCTGGTACCACATCACCCACTGACCCACGTGATGGAGTAAGGATGTGGTTGATAGACCTTTCTCCCTTTTAAAAAAAATGAATATAGGCATGTGCAACCGCGTCCCTTTCATCCATATTGTGCCAGTTGCGATGTGATAGGTCTAGGGAGTGGTGTGGACGGACCTTAATGGACCTCGGGATGTCCCCGTACCCTGCAGCGTTATCTGCTAACAAGGAAGACAGAGGGCTACTAGAGAGAAGCCCGCAATCATGTCTAAGGGAAATGAAGTTGATTTCTGTGTGAGCGGATGAGAGATCGATATTGGTATATATCAGTCAATGGAAGGTTCTTAACAGGAATACTCCTACATATATATAGGTGGTTGTAATTGTGCGAATGTAGGCACGAGTTAGAATTAAGACTTACGTTGTGTTAATCCACTAGCCTTTTTTTTTTCTAATTTAGTTTTCAAAATTCCATAACCATAAGTTTATGTTCTTGTTATAATTATGATCAAATAATGTTAAAAAAAATGTTTGAAGTTACGTAAATTGTGTACATTAAACTAACTAATATTATTGTAGTTTTTCAAAATTAACGGTCTTATTAGTATTATTTTTATTATTTTCAATGTTTTGTTATTATTATTATTATTATTATTATTATTATTATTATTATTATTATTATTATTATTATTATTATTATTATTATTATTATTATTATTATTATTCATGAACTTTTATTACCACCGCTAGATTAGGGGACAGGGCGCTACCAGAATTGGTCACGGGTACCACACTACCAGCACGGTAACACCGCCGCCACACTTGCTGGTAGGGGTCCCGTGAACCAATTTCTGGTTCCATCTAACGGGCTGGTAGCGTGGCACGGTCCAAACTTTTAGGTTTTTTTATTCCTTTTTTGACCTATTTAATGCTTATTAATTGTTTTTGACTTTCAAACGGTCGTATTTTGTGACCATTATAATCTTTAGGTTTATAAAAACACAATACACTCCCACGGTTTTGAATCAAAAACATAGAAATCATATCAATACTTCTAAAAAAATGACTGACATTGACGTAGAAGATGTTCAAGTAATCGTTCCTCTGCTCAACGTCCACCCGATTTTACACTCAGGCGATAGTAGCCTTGAGTTTCTGACGGACCTTGCACGGCGGGCAGAGGAAGACACAGCAACATCTAAGAGACGATACGTGCCACGTGATCGCGAGGGAGGCAATGCGCGGTTAATAAATGACTACTTTGCTGAAGTACCAAAATACACCGACGCACAGTTTAAACAAAGGTATCGCATGTCGAGACGTCTATTTCTACGTATTGAAGCAGATGTTGAATCAAACTTTGAATGGTTCAGAGAGAGCATGGACGGTCGGTTTAGAAAGTGTTTTACACCCATGCAAAAAGTATCTTCAGCAGTGAAACAACTCGCAACCGGTAATCCTCCAGATGAATACGATGAGTATTTATGTATGTCTGAGAGGACGTTGCGCGAATGTTTACAATTTTTGTTGCAATGCCGTCATTAAGTTATACGGGGCTGAGTTTTTACGAAGACCAACAAACCACGACATTGCATGTTTGTATGAAGCACACGAAGAAAGACATCACCGCCCCGGCATGATCGGTAGCATTGACTGCACTAATTTAGTGTGGCGAGCATGTCCTAGGGAATTACGAGGACAATATATGCTAGGCGTTCACCAATACCCTACGATCATGCTAGAAGCGGTTGCTTCGCAAGATCTTTGGTTTTGGCATGGATTTTTTGCCCCCCCCCCCCCGGTTCACTGAACGACATAGATGTCCTCCAACAATCCCCGGTTTTTCTTACCCAACGAAACGAAACGGCGCCACAGTGTCCATTTACTTTAAATGGCCACTTATATAAACGTGGATATTATCTTACTGATGACATCTACCCAATCTGGTCAACGTTTGTGAAAGCGTTTCGATATCCCATCGACCCTAAGGAAAAGAAATTCGTTAAGGCGCAAGAGTCGGCAAGGAAGGATGTTGAGCGAGCGTTCGGAGTATTAAAGGGGAAATGGGGAATTACCGCACGACCCTTGAGGCCCAAAACCGTTGCTAGGTGTAGCGTCATCGTCTATACGTGCATGATATTGCACAACATGATAATTAAAGACGAGGGGCGTGCGATATCACCGGTCCACATACACGATCCCCCAATCCAACCGTTCTTCGACAAGGAAGCACTTGCGGAGTTGACAAAGTCCGATACGCATTTGCGACTTCGAAATGATCTCGTGGAACATATAGACGGACTTGATCTACCGTATCTCGACGTGGAGGACTCCGAATAGTTTTTCTTTTATTTAGTTTATTTTTAATTTATGTGTATTTGTATTTCTATTTTTATTTGCTTTTAATATTGTAAGTTTATTTTATTATAAATAATATGTTTAATTAATGTTTCTTAAAAAACTAAAAAATAAAGACTTCAGTGAAGTGAATTAGTGGAGTGCTGCCTACAAAAAAGTAAATCAGTGAAGTGATGTGACAGTGTAGGATTGGTTAAAATCAGGAAAAGAAAAAGAGAAAATTAGTAGTGCCCCATGTGCCCATAATAAGTATTATTGAATTTTTGGATACATACAAAATAATAAGTATATTAAATTAAATCTAGTTGATTTTTTTATTCTTCACGAACTCACATGATAACCATCCGTGTTATTATCAAGTATCACAAACAAATAGAATGTTGGATATAAATATCTCTTTATCCTTGAAGTTCAATCAAGTTTACATCGCATAAGCAATAACTTTTGTCCCGTAACACGTGATTCTTGATTCAAGGTCTACTTGGTCGGTCAATTAGTAACCACTCGACAACGACAACTTGAATAACTCTAAACACTTGATTCAAACATGTGGTCGATCATTGTCTAATCGTTTCTTACAACATTCGATAAGATATAAGTGGCTTTTACAAACCAATTGTGCTTCGGTCTAAATGACTTTCCTTTTGAAAAAAATAAAAACAAATAAATTGAAACCACAATAAATTAAAAGCTTTATATGTCTTTAGACTTTAGTATTCTTCACGATAAAGGGCTCCATTTGCCTAATCAAAAGGCAACGACATGCCATAACTTTTTGTAAATGTTCAAGGGTTGGAAGTGTAACACTTATAAAATCAACACATGAGAGTGTGGACCAGTCAAAGTGGCATTAAAAGCAAAGATTAGTTTGAATGAGACGTGCATTGACCGATGATATTGACCAAAGTTCATTGACTAGTAATTTATCACTACTGTTAAAAAAAAAGTAATTTATCACTTACTACCATAAAGCTAATCATGTTTCTTTAGAGATAACGCATTATATAAAAACCAAAAATAGAAGAAAATAGAGTAAAGTGAACCACATTAAATCAACGTCTGAGTTAGAAATCAACAAAAATGGAAGATATAACTACAAATTAATGGTAAAAAAATATTCTGGAAGGTAATTCCTTTTTTTTTTTAATTTTATGATGTTGTATTTAAGTATAAAATAAATTTAATTACTATGTTACTAAATTGTATTTTGAAAGGACTAGAAATAGTAATGAGGTCGATACCATACTATATTATATTGAACCGATCTCGATTTTAGCAAAACTGGGTATCAATACTGATACCGAAAATATATAGTATGTTATCGGTACAGAACAGATACCGAAAATCGGCAAAGCTTGGTGTCGAAATAGACCGGTATCGGTATTTTTAATACCATTATCGGCATTTTAAACCGAAATACTCCTCTCTAACCAAAATAACATACCAACAAAATTTATTTTATGTACATATAAAATAAAATGTCAACTTGAAAACTGAAATGATTTGGGCAAAAGGGTTATGAACTTTTTATTCTTGTAATTAAAACGTTTGTTATTACATAAAATAATCGACTTCATATCATAATATTTTTTATTCATATTGTTTAAGTTTCTTTAATACAATATCCATTTTTATGCATATGAGTATATGACTGAACAAGATGCTTGTTTTGGACTGCAAAAGTCAATTACGATGAACTCAACCAACAATAAAATATTGATATCATATTTTGTTGGCCAATTAATCATACTTTAATCTGAATATTGTGATAGAAAGTAAAACAAAAACACAACATTTCTTAGAGACAAAGAGAGAGAGAACCTTAATCAAGAATAATTACATCTAGCAACTAAACTATTATAATTTATAAACAAAAAAAAAACTAAAAAAGTTAAATATAGTTTCTTATCATTTCATGAAGAAGAAGAAGTTGATTCAAACTTGTAGTGTTTATCGACGGCAACAGAAACATCCCAAGTGCAACTGAGACCAGCCGGTAAGATGACAAGGTCGCCGGCACCGAACTCCGATATCATCTCCGACGAGTTTTTCCGGTACACTTTGACTTTGCCTCTAAGAAGATAACATGTTTCTTGTGCATCAAACTTTAACTGGTACTTTCCAGGTGAGCAACCCCACCTTCAAAAATAATAACAACAATAATATTATAAGGTAATATGAAATTTTCATATGTGAATTAGTGATCTATTTATAAAACCCTAATTACATGTTGTTGAATCTTGTATGTATGATGAGTGGGAATTGTACATGCACAAAGTACAGATTTCAAGAGAGAGAGAGAGAGAGAGAGAGAGAGAGAGAGAGAGAGAGAGAGAGAGAGAGAGAGAGAGAGAGAGAGAGAGAGAGAGAGAGAGAGAGAGAGAGAGAGAGAGAGAGAGAGAGAGAGAGAGAGAGAAAGAAGGGTTACTTGGGCCAAGATTTGATACCAAGTTCAGAAAGGTGAGATTCAGAAGGGTTTTTGTGAACAATTATGGTTAGATCTGATGAAGACTCTCCTGCCATTAAACAAATTTCAAAGATTCTCTCTCTAACACACACACTTGCTTGATCAATCTGATTTTGCACACTACGTGTTTTATGTACGGTGTGGGTGTAGGTGTGGATGTATATATATAGATATAGATGGGTAGAGAGAGAGAGAAAATTTAAGAGAGAGAGAGATATTGTTGTGTAAATTAGTTTTGTGAAAAAAAGTGTATCTCTAATGTAGTATAACTATAAACAACACAAGAGATTAAATACAAATAGATTTAACCTACTAAACATTATAACTTAATGATGAATTTTTTTTTTAAATTAATTTTTTTTGCATAATTACATTATTAAAGTAATTACAGTAGTTTACATTATAATAATTATGTAATTA
Organism: Ambrosia artemisiifolia; assembly: GCA_032199755.1. NCBI lineage: Eukaryota > Viridiplantae > Streptophyta > Magnoliopsida > Asterales > Asteraceae > Ambrosia > Ambrosia artemisiifolia. The sequence goes on along the minus strand of CM063515.1, from coordinate 11,488,773 downwards.
CTCCACACTAATTTTTTTGTTTTTTAGATTTCAGTACTAAAATAAATGTTTAACAATATTGAAAAAAGAATTCAAAAAATAAAATAAATATCCTCCTTCACTTCTCAAGTTAAGGGATATTTGTAGGATAAGAACCATATTTATAAAAATCTTCCTCTATAAAACAATTCTTAACGACTGCTTAAAATTTTTGTTTAACCCACTATTTGGTGGAGTTGTATGGGAAATGAAGATAAGAGATTGGGGCCATTTGGTCGCAAGTTCAAATCCAATTCTAAGGGTTTTACCGCATTGGGCCTTTGGGTGACGGGTTTTTCTCCGAATTGGTGGCTTGGTGGACTTGGGTTCCCCAGTGGGCAGTTATTTGTCCAGTGCTAACCCATTGGCAGTTCAGGTGATATTTCTTTGGCGGTTAAAAAAAACAACAATAACACAATGCATATATTAATTACCGTTTAGGTGTAACCTTATCTTTAAGGCACCATATTTAATTATAAGAAAGTTCAAAGTCAAAAGATTTTTATGAGAGCTCATGACATTCAGTTCTATAATTACTTTAAACGCATTAAACAGAAAACATATAAAAAGCTACTTTTTTATAATCTTTTATATAGAATTAGGTACTTTATAAAAGTTAAAGTTTTATAAACTTAATAATACTATATATAAATTGAGAAATCAAAAGGGTTCTTCTTTTTATAGTATTTCAACTCAACTCAATATTTTCAACTCAAGTTAAATTTTTCGTTATTAATCGAAACCAGTTGAACCCTATGCTCATAACCGATTGATCAAACTGAAATAATTGAAACTTGTCAATTTTTAAATATCTTAATCGAAAGTTTTGGTTTTGGTTATAATTATGGCTCAAAAGCGAATTGAATCGAACAACTTGTACACACCCTTAAAATCACCAATCAAAGTGTTGTGGTCCCCGCTACAACGCGTGGACACCCGCTAGTACTACATAAATGGGGAGATACAAATGAAAGGTTTGTGAGTAACATGTGGTGGTGATGTGTGTTACTTTTATATATACAACTAGGTTATAATTTTGCGTATTATATAAGATGATAAATATAATGCTATATAATTAGTAATAAGAAAGTTATGTTTAAAAAAACATATAAAATGCATGGTTGAATAAACTTGTGTTTTATGTTAATAGTAAAATATATAATGTTATTTGATAATATATACAGTTATCAAAATCTGTATTTAAAAAATAAATATTGGTGTGACAACTATAAACTTTTATTTTTTTAATACCACCTATTTTTATTATCTAAAATATTGTATTTTTTATTACTTTTATCATCTAACCACATTAAATATTAAAAAAAAACCTATAAATCACTTATAAAAAAGATTATCATAATTATTCTTTGTTTTGTCATAATGTTTTAATCAACATAGTGTTTCATGTAAGAAAAACTAATAACTAATTACAATTAAATTCATTTGTTTAATAATATAATAACTATCTTTAATTAAAAAAAAATAAATATTCATATTTAAGTAGGAGAAAGACGAAAAAACCTAAAAGTAGATGTCTCAAATAGATTATATTTGTTTTCATGATTTCTTTTATTATATAATTCCTATTCCACCATTGTGTTGTGGTAGTAAAGATGTTGGGGGTGTAAAGGGGAGGTTGCGAGTTCAAACCTTAAAAGAGGCAAAAAAATGGTATAATAAAAACGGGGAGGAAATCAGCCATTAAAAATATTTATAATACAATTAATATCACATGTCACTTTCTTTTAAAATTTCTCCACAATTTCTAATAATATTATTAATATATAATATATCTAATAATAATATAATAATCGTTATCCATTTTTTATTATTGTTATTATCATGATCATTATTTCTATTTTAATAATGGAATTTAAATAATGACACCTAATTTCCTCCTTAAATTTTAATATATTTATATTTATCTTTATAATTAAATAATAATAATAAATCACAATTTTACTGGATCTCTCTCATATTAAATCATAAATTCTCTATTTTTCTCCCATGTCAAATAATAACATTAAATTATAATTTTTTAACATGTCTCTTATTTATTTAATATGTATTTTCTCATATATTTCTTTTTATATTTTGTGCTTATTAATAAACATTTAATATTTATTGATCCAGCCTCTTGTAGTAGATAAGTTTCTAATTAAAGTAAAATGGTATAGCAAGTAAACAGTATATCAAAGTTTATTTTTAAACATATATCTTGACGACTGTATGTGTTAACCGATTATATTATATTTATTCATTCCGTGTAATACACATGTTTTTAAATATATAAATTTGTATTACTTAGTACACAAAATTATATTTATTAAATCCGTGTAATACACAGGTTTCTAATTACTTAAGAACAATAAAATATTTATTTTATTACAGACTGGAGGTGTTACAAATTTATTACCCTTTATAAAAGTCTAAGATAGTTAATAACTGTAACAACCCAGAGTGGACCCCAAAAATTTTTCCGCATTTATATTAAATAAAACCAATACATAAGTACGATTATATATGAAAGTAAAAACCGAACCGATATGTATAAAAAATATTATTAGAATACGTAACACGAGACCGAGCTTATACCGTTAACGAACCCGACCCGTGCCCATTGCTTACTCACCACTCGGGACACATGGCACCATTCTAAGGTGCCATGTGCCCACCCATGTGTTAATCACACAACACACCCCACCCTTATTATAAACCCACCCTCACATATCTCTCTCCTCATCCATTTATACACAGTTACCAGAACATCAGAGAGAGGAAGAGGCAGAGAGAAAGAGACAGACGGAGGAGGCTGGAGGACTTCCACCGCCGGCCATGGCGGAGCTCCGGTGGAGCTGTTCCCAAAACCCATAACCCCACCCCCTTTACACCCATCTTACCAGAACTTAGATAGAGAAGGGTGATCGAGAGGAAGAAAGAAGGAGCCGGAGGTCTCCTCCACCTCCGGCGAGTCTCCGGCAACCGCATCACAACCCCTCACCTCCACAATACCCCACCCCTTTTCTTTACTATTTATTATCAGATCTAGAATAAAGAGAGAGATAGAGAGAGACTGAATAGCGAGAGATTGACAGTGAGAGGATGAAGACGACGACGGTACACAGGGGTGACGGTGGTGGCTGTACCAATCGATTAGACCTAGATACAAAGGAGGATGGTGGTGTCGAGTGTTGGTGAAAGGCGAAGGGGTTGGTCTGGGTTGCTTGGTGGAGCCGATGGAGATGATGGTGGTTGTCATAATGGTTGCGATGGAAGGTCATGAAGAAGGGGTTAGGTTCTTGGTCAAATTAGGGAGCAACCTGGTCAACAGAGGTTGACCAGGTCAACCAGACAGTCAACATAAGTCAACAAACTGGTCAACAGAAAGAGCGGGTCAACATAAGTCAACCAAGACAGAACCTAGTCGACGCGAACCTAAGACGAGTGTGAGGTATAACTAGACCTATTAGCTTGATAGTTGTATTAACTATGTTCTTTATATATATGAATAACTTGCGTATGGGACTTGACGAGCTTACTCGGACCAAAGCCATAAGTTAGATCGAATAGTGGTTTGACATCTCGCTTGGAAGATTGGATTTTGATGCTATTAACTTGGAACTTTAAGTACTTGACTTAGGATGTTTTGACACTCGGCACATGATGTGGAAAGCGATATACCTAAACTTTACCTTGGACATTTGAACTTGAGTATTGAACGATGGGATTAAGACTCAGATATAGTAGAATATATACATAAGACAAGTATAGACTTATATATAAATTAGACTACTAATAGTGACATTTGGGACTCAAGACTCGGACACTTGACTTGATCATACTAATAGAATATAAGGTTCGGATCGAGATATAAGCGATTTGGATTAGATCTAGGCCTATACACACAGAAATAATTATCGAGACCTTAAGACTTGGATTAATATTGGAACTAGAATTCGGACATGGTGAAGACGAATAAGACTCGAACCTAACTTAGAACAAACTTACGACAAAACGACCAATATAAACATATATATAAATAGGAGCGAATCATAGTAGCAATGTTGGATTAGAACTCAAGCATAAGACGTTGACGCCTCGGACATAGATAGAAACCATACGCCCAAGCTCGTCCCCACGCATAACCTTCGTAATTGAAACCAAAGACTAATAATATTATTAACTTAGGATTCGCGCAGGAAGATACCAGGACGCGATGACGGACGCTTATTCTTATATATTACGACCGTATTGCATCCAGGTGAGTCTCGTGTACCATTCCCCTTTTTGTATTTTAACTGTTTTGGGGTGAATACATGCTTCCAGTGCAGAACCAGTTAAATGTGATGAACCAGATGATGTGACAAGGTGCTCCCGATACCACCACACTCATCAACCCAACGGGAGATTGGGCCGCTTGATATGTGGGTAGCGCTACTTGGGGAAACCCCCGCACGCAGTGGACTCGGAAGCCCGGGGAACCCTCCACTGGGGTATGTGTCATGTGTTTTGCCATGAGAGTCCATAATGGGAGTAGATGGATCCATTGTTAGGATTGAGGTGTGGCTTGTACATCACTATGTGTAAACTGTTTTAACTTATTGAACTTGCTTTTGAATGATAACTTGTTTTGAGATGATAAACCTTATTTTCAAACTAGTTTAAACGCACGCACGGACTCACCAACATTTTTGTTGACCCAAACTCTTTTAAGCATGTGTTCAGGTACCTGTTTGAGTTAGAAGGAAGGAGCAGTTACAATTCGGAGCATCCTCAACGGACGAATTAGAAGGCAAGCAGGAACCGTAGACATTACCTAGAGTGTTTGAATAGATGAACAATTGTATAGACATATAGACTATTATTATAAAAGAATAGTTATTTATAACGCTTTCGCTGTTTGCTTGCATTATAAGATGTTTCGCACCAATCTGGAATTTCGACCAGGCCCACCTTGGTCGGGTTGTGACAATAACTTTGCGATATATTTATTTGTATCTTTGATGGTTGAGAAGATAACAAATCTTGTCGTTGTGTAGATGCAACTTACCCATATATAGTTATGTCAAAAACAGTTACCATTTTAAGAGAGAGTTATGCGACAAGTGGTCGCATATCAACTTTAACTTGATGACGGCATATAAGATATCAATATGAGGCAGTGGAATTTTATAGATGACGGTGATCCAAGTATATCGGAGCATTATTACAGGATCAAGCATGTGAATGGTCTTCTACGAGACTATCAACTTCCCAAAAAGTATATTTACATGTTTTCATAACACCCAATTGAAAATGAGGGAAATAAGCCTTCTTACTTTTTTTAATCAATTTAAATTTATTTTTCTGAGTTCTACAAAGCCACTCTTTAAACCATTACATATTAATTGGTAATGGTTGTCAAACTCTGTCTTGTGTTGTTAATGGTGTCTTAATTTCTTGCATTTTGCTATGTAAACGAAAAATTTGTTGGGACACTATAAAAATTTAGAACCTTATGAATTAATGGGCCATCTATGATTCATCTTTAATCTTTTAACTTATTTTGGTCCCAATTGACCCATAAACGATAATCCAAAAAAAATAAAAAAGAAAAAAAGAAACAAAGACACGCAGTCACAAATAAATAGCGTGCACAACAACACCCGCCATCGTCGACCTCCCATTGCCTAACATCGGCCCTGCTTGAAGGTATGTTCTCTTTTTTATTTGTTTCACTTCCTTGATCCACACAATCTAGCCCTATTTGGCAATTTTAAATTTAGCCCCTAAATTGGTTTTCTTTTATTGAATGTTCAACCCTAAATTGGGTATGTTGTTGAATGTTGAGCCCTATATTGAGTGTGTTGTTGAATGTTGAGTCCTAAATTAAGTGTTTTGTTGACCGTTAGACTTATAATTGAGTAATTGTTAATTGTTAGACTTACAATTGAGTAACTGTTAATGGTTTTGAATATTGATTTGATTTTTAGAAATCATGCAACCTTACTACTATTTGGTGCTCAAAAACGTAAAAAGAAAAAACTAGGTGAAACAGTGTAAAAGTCTCAAGCCCGTGCTTTGTTGAAGTTAATGCATAAACCATCTATTGAAGTTAATGTGGTAATCGCCGTTTAAAGAATTTTAGGAGAGTTTCACGAATAATCAGTTAACCATTATTGTATGTCATTCTAATACTATATTTTACTATGTTTATTGCGATAACGTTAATCATCGTGTTATAGATTATTTCTTTTGTATAATTCGTTAGGGCCTTTTTTTTGTTTGGCCGAAGCACTTGAATCCTAAGGACTGACTCTGGAAAAATGCGTAGTTTCATATTCGAGTTCATATCTTTCTAGAGGACTACATAATTTGTTAACTACCATTTCTTAATTAGGACATCGAATTTTCTTTTGAACGTCCAACAACCCGGGTAAACTATAGGCAAATAGCCAGCCATGTTTGCGATCGTAGACAACGCTGGTGATATGGCCTGTCACCAAACTTAGATGAAACCCGCCGTTAGAAAGTCTGTTGTTGTAAAACTTCTGGCTCACAGATAACATCTTGTTATGAATGAGAATCAATCGGTAACCTTACCAAGAGAAAGTCATCAAATACCGATAAAATAGTGCTCGTACGGTATAAGCAAATCAACTAAATCATAAATTAAGAATGTATATAGGTGTTTTTAATATAAGTATGAGGACTCAATCTCTTGATTAATATTAACAAATAAGGTTACAATATATAGAGGTACAATGATACTTATACTAGGAAACGAAATAAAGACATTGAATACAATAATTATAAAATAATATGTTTCTAAATCAATTACTTGATTTACTGCTATCACCCCCCCCCCCCCTTTCAATCAAACAGGTGGGGGACCAACGTGAAGTAAGCCACGAAATTTTTTGAATAGAGGCTTGGAGAGACTCTTGGTGAAAATGTTCGCAACCTTGAGATTAGATGGAACAAATTTGATGTAGAGTTTTCCAGACGAGACAAGTTCACAAACAAAGTAGTAGTCAATGTCAATGTGTTTAGCTCGCTTGTGAGAAACGGGATTCGGGCTCTGAAAGATTGCACTTTTGTTGTCACAAAGAAGAGTAGGTTGATCCATTGGAAGATCATGTAATCCCGTAGAAGGTGAGTAAGCCAAATAATTTCTGCAGTAGTGTTAGCCTTAGCTTGGTGTTAAATTTATCATAAGGGATATAATAACTTCTAAGTTTATCAATTCTTTTACTTATACTTGTGTTTACAAGATGCTTTGATATGTTGCATAAGGTTGTTTCAGGTTAATGGATGATAATGGATGATAAGCCCAGTAGAGTTGAGGTCCAGTAGAGTTGAGGTCCAGTTTATGTTGATATGTAGCGGCCCAGTTCGTTTGTCTTGAAGATTAATAAGCCCAAGTATGAGTAGCCCATATACAAGCCCATATACAAAGGTCCTGGTCCTGATTACGAGTCTATTTGGCAATCCTCGTCAAAGTGATCTAACGGTGGAAGCTCTTCTGGAGTGTGCTTCTTTATTTGGATCCAACGGTGGATATAGGTTCGGGTGTGTTTCTACCCGAACCTAATACCTGGCTTATATAAACAGCTCGTCTCCTTCGTGTGATAGTTTAGCTGTTTTGATCGTTGTACTCTCTCTCTCAGATACCTTTTGTTTCTCTCTCTAGTTATTGTATAGAGTTCTTGGTTAATCAGTTCTCTTAGTTTGTTTAGAGTGTAGAGAATACAGATCATCATGTCGATGATCTGTTTGTGAGGATATTAGTCTGATATTGATTGTGAGAGTTTTGTATTCTTTTTCAGTAATAATAATAATAATATCAATCTGTTGAATACCATATTTGTAACACTTGGTATTCAGATTAATTCGCAACTGGATTGGAAAACAGTGGGTTATTTCTTGGCACTCCAAGAAACAAGGTTGCCACCCAAATAAATGGAGTACCCGTAAGTCGATCGGCGTTTTTCAGTGCATCTAGCTCAATCCGTATCAGAATAGCCAACAAGTTTGGTAGTAGTGGGTTTGGAGAAGGTTAAACCAAAAGAGAGAGTCCCTTTTAACATAATGTAAGATATGCTTGACTGACTGAAAATGAGAAATTGTGGGCGACTGAAGATGTTGACTTGCGTGATTACTTGATTTACGGCTATCAATAAGTAATAATAAGCAGCAGTCCACTTTTTGTCTTGAGGTTTGTGGGGTGGGTAAAAGAAGAAAAACAATGAAAGGGCAAAAAAGGGAATGTGCAGGGAGACGATGGAAACTTTTGTGTTTGTAATGTTTTGTTCTCTACTTCTCTTTGACCTATCAGGTATCTATTGTTCCTATCTTTGTCATAGTCACTATTACCCCTAGTGACAATGGTTTGTTCTCTTTGTTTTATTTGTGTCACGCTGCATAATTATTTAAAAATCACGTTCCTTTTTTATACCACTTTTTGTATTTCGTATATAATATCTTCACAATTTAATTAATTTGTAAAATTACACTTTTATAATTATTTTTCAATAACCTGATTGTTAATAAATATTGTCAAAAATAAAGAAAAAAAAATAAAAACCTTGAGTTGCATAATTGGCTTCCCAACTTGATCGACGCAACTTCGTGACTTGTTTGAATTCGATCAAATTTTCTTCACTTAGCCTTCAAAGCCATAGTTTGAAAGCACAATCATAACATTGTTTTCACAAAAAATCACTAGTTAGAACTTACAATTGAAAATGGCTTTTCCTTTTTTTTTGGGGAAATTTACTTTCATTAAAACACGGCCGGTCCACAAAACGAGGACTGCCGCACCAAAAGTTACAACATATATATACATAGGTGACTTCACCCACTTTTCCCACACTAAAGATCTATACATCGATCTATGTTGAAGCCCAAAGAACGACAACCTCTTAATGCTAGCTAGCCACGACAACTCTACTAGGTCGAAGAAGGCATAAAATGCCCAAACAATTAAGGGCTTTAATATGGGGTAATAACATGATGAAGAGTACTGTTAAAGATGTGGGATGGAGATGTGTGGCGAGCAAAAAAAAGTTAATAAAAGGTATTGAACCAACGGGATGATAAATTTGGACGCATGCGACCACGTTTAAGGGAGATGAATAAACCAATAAGCTAGAGGCCAATCTGAATTCTTATTTAGTTTCCAGTATGTGTTACACACACATTACTAAATAACTAAAAAAATAAATAAAAAGATTGTTGTGAAAAGTTTGAAAACCCTAGAAAGCACTATTTAAGAAACCACATTTTTTTTAAAAGAAAGCGCATGTAATATACATAAATTGAATGTTTTGAGCCAAAAATAAAAAACGCGAAATGGATATTAAAAAAATAAAAATGAAAATTATGTTCACAATATCCATCATATATATATAGTGGATAGTAATAACTAAGAAACCCTCTTGAGTTAGAAAAAATACATGTAACACTATTGAGCTACATATATAGTTTAACATGAATGTATGCCACTTACATATTTTAACAATTGGCAGTTAGAAAATACATGTAATAGTTGCAAGCTACATATTTTAACATGAATTATTGAAGATACATGTGTAAAATTGAATAAATTAAGACTTAGTTTCCTTTTGTTTGTTTCAAGAATTTGTCTTCATTTCATGTACGTATTCATACCTACCTTTCATATACTTGTAAACAAATATTTTAGTCAAAGTTTGGTGTTAGTTATTATCCAAAATTATTTGAACCGGACTAAAAACTGCTATGTCTAACCACATAAACCGAATAAATCAACCAATTGGTTAATAAGATCAATCAACCACGACTTCAGTTTTGATTGAGTCTAATAATCGAACTAAATCAACCACGACTTCAGTTTCGATTGAGTCTAATAATCGAACTAAACTGAACCATGCACACTCTTAAAAGTGCATACGTACTTCTCCATCGTATCGCGAACACGAGACACTTTTTAGGTGTCTTGGGCATAAATTCACCGTATCGCGAACAGGAGACACTTTTTAGGTGGACACTTCTCCACCGTATCGCGAACACGCAAAACAAGAGTTAATGGCCAAAATTGTCCTGAGGTTTGGCCAGTTTTGCTACATCAGTCCAAAATTGAAACTTTTTACGTCTGGGTCCTTCTGTTTTACATTTTGTTGCACAATTCGTCTCTGACACTAAACCCAGTTAACTATTGTCGTTAACTCTGGGGTTATTTTTTGTCTTTTTGGCTTACCCTCTTTTAAAAACCCAATTTAAACAGAGTTATTCATAGCATCAGAAGACAAAAATACCCAGATGTAAAAAGTGGGGCAACTAAAAAGATAAAAATACCCTCAGAGTTAACGACAATAGTTAACTGAGTTTAGTGTTAGGGACGAATTTGGCAACAAAACAAAAAGACCCATATGTAAAAAGTTTTAATTTTGTACTGATGTAGGAAAACTGCCAAACCTCAAAGAGGATTTTGACCATTAACTCTGCAAAAGATAAACCCTGCTAGTATTATATAACAGGAGATACTTTTTACCGAAAGCGAGTTTCTTGGGCATAGATTCACCGAACATTTAAAAAAGGCTTTGTCTATTTGGACGCCCTTAATATCTATTTGGACGCCCTATATATGCCTCGTATAGTTCTATACGAGGCATATAAGGGGCAAAAAGCTGATTACTGACTTCAAGGCAATGATTGGCCTGCAAGTTGGTACCTTATATGACCCGTATAGCTCTATACGAAGAATATAGGGTTTACATTTTTTATTTTTGAAACTTAGGGTTTAGTCTACCATGTGGATTGCATTTTTCTATTTTTTTTTAACGAATACAATACGAATATTACTTACGATATTATTACATATACTTTTTTTATTTTTTTTACGAGTGCAATACGAGGAGTACTTACAATATTATTACATATAGTTTTTGAAGTTGAACGGACTCGTCTTAATACGTCAATAACAGTCTGAATAAATTACGTAATAACAGTCTGAATTTATTACGTATACTTTTGGAAGTTGAACGGACTCTTCTCAATACGTCAATAACAGTCTGAATTTATTACGTATACTTTTGGAAGTTGAACGAACTATTATTACATATACTTTTTGAAGTTGAACGGACTCGTCTCAATACGTCAATAACAGTCTGAATAAATTACGTATATTTTTTTATGTTGAACGGACTCATCTCAATACGTCAATAACAGTCTGAATTTATTACGTATACTTTTGGAAGTTGAACGGACTCTTCTCAATACGTCAATAACAGTCTGAATATAATACGTATAATTTTTTGAAGTTGAACGGACTCCTCTCAATACGTCAATAACAGTCTGAATATATTACGTATAGTTTTTGAAGTTGAACGGACTCGTGTTAATATTAAACAGTTGATTTTGTTTTTTAAATATTTGTTTCCATTTCTTTAAATAGTTTTGATTTTTAACAAATGTATATACAACACAAACACAAATTTACATCATAAACATAAATAACTGAAACTGACTGTAACCGAATAATAGATCAAGAACCATTAACTCCAGTAAATAAACATCACAAACATATCAACCAACAAGTTCATACAAAATAAGTCATAATAGTACTGAATACAAACATTAAAAAAAAAAAGAAGTCATAATAGTACTAAATACAAACATAAAAAACTACTGATCTGGGCCGGGTGCCGCACGTGGCGCTGGTGGCGGTTTCTCTGGTAATCCTGCTTGCTGTCTCCTCTCCGCCTCCGAATCAGCAATCCACCTAATCCAGTCAAGAATAGTCTCCTGACCACGCCGCAGATCCCGAATACTGCCCTCCACACGGCGCATCCTGTCTACAACGTCACGAGGGACACCCCGGTAAACGTGAGCTGGGTACTGAGGCGGCTCTGGAGGCGGTGCCTCATCCTCTACCTCTGGCTCCAGGTCAACCTCAAACGGCCCATCCACGTCCTCCAACATATCCTCCTCAACATCCCAAGGATAAGGTGGGATGACCTCCGGTAACTCCACAGGCTCAAAAAGCTGTCCCTCGGCATTCTTAAAACGCCGACCCATCCCAGCGAACTGGCGCGTAACGCGCATGCCAATAATCGTCCTACGATCTAACCGGGATGGCTGGAGCGGAGGTCCCAAGTGGGGGTCACCCTCGGGTAGAAGCCCTAACTGACGGGCGAGGACGGTGACATACGCACCGCCGTATAACTCTCCCCGCGACTGACGGTGGTATGCGGAGGCAAACCAATCCGTCATACAACGTGCGAGCGCGCACGGCCTCCGATATAATAGACAGTAAAGGTAAAAGAGGTCTGTCCTAGTGCACCACTCGCGAGAGTTATGGCGTGGCTGGATCGACGTAGCGATCAACCGGTGCATATATCGGTGAAGGGGGTCACGAATGGCGGTCACCCTGCCCTTATCCTTCTGAAACCGGTGACCAGGAGCTACGACCGCCCAAAACCCAAGCAACGTAGGCCTAGACGCCGCGCGTATACCGTCTAGATATAACGCGGTATCCGTCTCAGGCTGCGTGTAAAACCCCAACCGCCACGCGAACTCGCGTAAGGACATCTGAAACGTCTGCTGGGCAAGACGGAAGGTGATCTCGTAGAAAGGATCCGCAGGATCATCGTCCTCCTCCGGTTGATCTGCTGGTCGGGCGGTGAAAGTGAATGAAGACAGGAACTCCACGGTCAACTCCCGATATGTCTCCGTATGTGCACTATCAAACAGACGACTCCAGGGCGTATCAGTGCCGATGATAGCACGTGCCCGTGCCAGCTCACCAAACTCCTCCAACGCAGTATAAGAAACGGCCCTGTGAGCCGCGACCTGCATTATGGTAATAATAATAATAATAATAATAATAATAATAATAATAATAATAATAATAATAATAATAATAATAATAATAATAATAATAATATAATACCCGCATCCTCCTAAGCTTCCGACAGCGGCGCCACGCCTTGCTGTCAGCAGGAAAGTCCAAGTACGGGTGACCCAAAAGTGGGTCAACCGGTACTCGTGGTGGTGGTGGTGGTGGTGGTCCCGCTACCCCTCCCGCCTCCCCCATGTCAAAGTCCGCATCCCCGTCAGCAAAGAAATCCGCCATACTACGTTATTTTAAAAAAAAAATATTAAACATATGTTATTTTAAAATAATGTTATTTTAAAGAAATTTATATTATTATTTTAAATTAAATTATTTTAATAAAAATTTATGTTATTTTTAAAAAATAATGTTATTTTTTAAAAAAAAATATTTTAAATAAAAAATCTGCATATAACTTATTATTATTAGCCTATTATTATTATTATTTTAAAACATTAATAAAATTTAAAAAAAAAAAATATGAATGAATATGCCTCGTATTGCCCTGTAGGAGGCATATTCATTCATCTTCAACAATAATTTCCAGATCTGATCATCATCATCAGCCCCAAATTCAAGTTCCATGAATGAATATGCCTCGTATAGAGCTGTATGAGGCATATTCATTCATCGTTCATCATCGTTCATCATCAAACCCAGGTCTGAACCCCCAATTAAGCCCCAAAATCAAACCTAGTTCTAACCTAAATCTATCAATCAACTAATCGAAGCAAGATCTAACCTAAATCTATCAATCAATTAACCGATTGTATGGAAAAAAAGAAAGAAAACGTACCTTAATCGAAGCAAGATCTGACCACAGTGTGTGTTTTGATGAATGGAGTGTGTGTGTTTGAGTGTGTGTTTTGATCTTGTGTGTGTGTTTTGAGTGTGTGTTTGTGTGGTTCGTATAATGATCTGAACACCGTATAGGGTGTGATATGGGTCTTGATATGATTCGTATAGATCTATACGAACCATATAGAGGTCCAGTACCCCTTACAAGCCCAGTATAAGACTCAATACTAGGCTTGTTGTATGCCTAGTATTGGGCTATACGATAAGTACCTATTTTTTTTTTTTAAACTTTTAACCAAACAAAATAAGAAAACAAAACCGAAATACATTGTTGAATCGATTTATGAAATAAAACACGTTTCGAAAACACCGAAATACAACGATTAATCGTTTAACAAAATAAAACACTTTTGAATATAAACGGATCAAACTCGGCAAAAACAAAGCAAACATCCCTAAAACCTAACAAAATGAGCTAACCTAAACAAAAAAAACCGAACACGCATCGTATCGGTTAGAAAATCGAGAAAATTTAATCAAATATGATTGAGAAAAATAAAACTAAATTTTGTGTAATTTTTTTATTTTTTTTTAAGTTTGTTTATTATATTTAAAATTTTATAAAAGAAAAAAAAAAAAAAAAAAAAGAATTGATATTGATCGTATAGCCCAATATGAGGCACATAGCAGGCCTAGTATTGGATACAAACCTAGTATCAACCCAATACTAGGCTTGTTATATGCCTAGTATTGGTCTATACGATCAATATCAGGTTTTTTTTTTTTTTTTTTTTTTATAATTTTGTTTATTATAATTAATATTCCTTAATATTCGTGAATATTTTATTTAAAAAAAAAAAAAAAAAACCTGATATTGATCGTATAGCCCAATACTAGGCATATAACAAGCCTAGTATTGGGTTGATACTAGGTTTGTATCCAATACTAG